>JAPXFQ010000708.1:1445994-2891989 GCA_028564705.1 Apricaphanius iberus | reverse complement strand
AAATGTCTTTTCAGGTCCTGCAGGGCCTGGACTACCTCCACACGAAGTGTAAAATCATCCACACAGACATCAAGCCTGAAAACATCCTGATGTGTGTAGACGACGTATTCGTTAGGCGCATGGCCATGGAGGCAACTGAATGGCAGAAAGCCGGAGCCCCACCCCCATCTGGATCAGCTGGTAGCGACACAAACATTGTTACCATAAACAGTTTGTTCTGGAAAATTCTGCTTCATGGAAAGATGCGTTCCTTTTTAGAGGTTAGCCCCTCGGGAAATATATGTGGTACCTTTAAGGGAGCCGTGAGGAGAATTTCATCTGGCTTGCATCCTTTACGTCAAGTTAAATAAACAGGAGAGAAAAGCTGCTAAATTTTTTTCATGATGCGTCTTCCTTTTTAATATCTTTTAATTCAATATTATACTTCAGTTTATTTTATGTTACGTACAAAACGGAATTAGCCAAACCTAAAATATCGTGAAGAACACAAAATCTCTCAAGATTTTGAGAGGAGAAACTTTGCACACCTTATGAATACCACTGACAAATTAAAACCTTTAAATAACGATACAGAGTTTTTCCTGCCTCAAATGGCAGAGGTGGTACCATCCTGACCATGCACCAACACATGCATGAATTCTGTGCATTCAACTGACTCACTTTTTTAAAGGCAACATATTTTTTAGTTAAGCGTTCTAATAAGAATATGACAATTAGCATGTTAAAGCATTCTTTTATTAAAACAATATACATACAAAAATAAGGAGCCAACTTTAAACTGAAAGTGCATTAAGTTGTAGGGATTTATCCACACATCTGGCAGCCAGAAATTAACTATTATTATTAACTTTAATCATTAACTATTCATAGCCTATTATTATTCTGTTTCACGTTTCATCACTATAAGCACTAAAGGTATAAGCAGGTGTTAAAAATCGCATCTTTATTCAAATCGAATTTCGCTCTGGAACGCTGGATGCTGAGATAGTGAGAATAATCTGTATTCAGGGCAAAGTTGGAGAGATTTTCAGACTCTCCATACAATGGAAAGTGGGAGTCAACCAATGTTTTTGGAGCAGAAACATCACAGTGTGCGTGGTAGTAGAGAGGGAGTATTTATTGTTGAAATACACATATTTGTTTATCTACTCTTCACATTTAATTAATGTATTTTCTCTTTCTGTTTCCCAGTGAATTAGACAGGAGGAAAGCTCTCTATATTATCTCTATAATCTGTTTAGATCCATAACTATGATCGCATTTGTAATCTGCAGTACTTTATTTAGAAAATTTGTCTTTAGTTTCGCAAATGACTGGATCACTTGCGGAAAAAGTAGGTCAGACGCCGAAACAATCATTTTACGGCACGGCTGTTATGAACCATTCTGACCATGATTCTGACCCTCGCCGGTCTCCGCCTGCAATTTTCACATTTTGTCACAACTATGATTACCTTCTAACTGCCTGTTACGATAATCTGTCTCCGCTGTTTCACCTGGATTCCTGACTATCATCGAAAGGTTGTTTTTTAAAGTGGTGGCTGATTTTCCCAGGTCATATCTTTATCGCTAAAACTCATTAACGTTACTATGAGGCGGAGTATGTTTTAAAAAAAATAAACATGACATGCTTTAATGAAAAAAACAAAACATTTACCTGGTTGAAGAGCCCATTTTTACACTCTATGGAAAACAATTTTATCTTCTTTTTCTGTGCATCCCCTGGCACACTGCTGCTGATACAGCGCCCCTATTGTGGTGCAATGCTGCAACTGCAGTTAAAATAGCATCCATATAACTGGGGGCAGAGCAATATCAGGCTGGGGCGGCAAGCAAATTAGCTGGAAAAACCCTGCGATAGCCACAACATATTAGTGACATAATTCTTACTTGCATTTTAATTTCCTTTAAAATTGGACTTGAACCACAAATGTTCTGCTTAAAAGTAGGTGTAGTTGCAGGCCTTCATTAAACTTGGCTAAATACTGCATGCACTTTTGAAGAAAGAGTGACCTATTTCATATTGTCTGTAGTTGAGAAGATGGAAATTATTTTCTAGACTCAAAACGGAAAAAAACTAACCCAAAACATTTAGGAATTTTTATTTTAAATTCGACAAAAAATGCAAGAACCTTTTCATACTTCGGATCTACCATGATTTACAGATAATGTTCTCAAAAAGAACACTTTGTAACACTTTATAATATTATTGGATAGTTAAATTAGCCAAGGCAACTTTATTTATAAAGCCCTTCAAAGTACCCAGAACTGACTGAAGTGCTGTAGATAAAATTCAAGAAAAAGTAAATAAGTTAAAAAACTCATAAGTAAAAAAAGTTATGCAATACAACAAAAAAATGTGCTAAGAACAGATAAAAATGTCAAATAAAACTATAATAATCATTAAAGCTCTCAAATTATTGTTAAACAAGTAAAATAAAAGTAAAATGTACATTTATCTTTGCTTTTATTAGGCTAAAATAAAAACTAAATCACTGCATGAATGTATTTTTCTAGTTTCCTAATAAGGATTTTTTTTTCTGCTGAAATGTGAATGCGTAAAAGTAAAACTGCTGATGATCCACATTTGACAAAAATATTCAAGAGCCCCGCAAAAAAACCTCATTAAATCTAATTAAGCAGATTTCTTTGCAAAAAGAGCTTGTTTGATTATAAAGCTCTTACACAGAAAGGATTCACAGTTGAGCCTTCAGTGCAACTTCCTCCACTAGAGGAAAAAAAAGGTTCCAAAAACTCGATATGAACCTTGTCCCCTTGCTGAACCCCAGCGTGAGCTGTCAGTCGCTCACATCAGTCAGTCTGTTTGAACCGTCGACATTTGTACATATGAAAGGGAATACAACCACCAACTAAGGCAAAAAAAGAGCGTTTGTTGGCAGCAGAGTCTGTGACAGAAGAAGCAAAGTATACACATTTTTATGGTAACATAGTTGCAGTCATGTTAGTTATGAACAACACTGCCTACAGGTTCTTTGATCGAATGTAGTTGTGAAGGTTTTCAACAACAACCACAAAAAAAATATGGAAAATTCGGTCTGATATACATACTTTCCTAATAAGGATGACATCCTTCTGCAGATCACACCAAATATAATCAGCAATTTCCTGATTATAATGACATACTACTCTTGTCTGTCACTGCAGAGTGTGCATGTCTATGAGCCATTAAGAGAAAATATGAGAGACTGCACATTCTTAAGTTTCCATGTTTTTAAACATGTAGGAGCAACAACACCTGATGTGTTTAAGACTGTGGTAAACCTTTGAAGGCATTCATCATTCCGCAGCGAGAGAGGAATGCAGGGGATGTGTCTAAGTAATATTTCTTGATTTGTTCTCTTTTTTCATAAAAACTACATTTCAAAGCCACAAAAGTCGATGTATTTTCTGTGACAAACTAACATAAGGTAATGCATAATTGTCAAATGGAAGGAAAATTATGCGTGGTGTAAAGAAAATCACTAATAAAAATGTGAAACGTCTAGCCTATATTTGTATTTAGAGGCCTTCAAACTTGCAGGCTGGGGCGTGCAGATTTTCAATCCCAGAAACTGCATAGAGGCTTATGGTATCTCTGGAGGAGCTGCAGCTCAGGTGGGAGAATCTGTACTCCACAAATCTAGGCTTCTTTTTTTTTTACGTTGCACAAATCAAAGCCATTGTTGAAAGAAAGCCATCATAAGAAGTCCGGTCTGGGGGACAAGCCATGTAAGGGAAAGAGCAAGCATAGGAAGGAAGATGCTCCAGTCAAGTTAGACCGTGATTCTCTTTCAAAACGGGACAACATGAATTTGTAAATGTGGTGGTTGCTGCATCATGTGGAGTCTTTTTCCAGCAGGGACTGGAAAACTGGTTGGAGTTGATGGCAAAATGAATGGAGCTTTTTGCCGCTTAGAGACGCGGCACAACTTGGTGTTGGTCTATCCCATAGGACCCGAATATAGTTCACGAAAGTCCGTTGATGTTTTGCAGCTCAGGTGGGAGAATCTGTACTCCACAAATCTAGGCTTCTTTTTTTTTTACGTTGCACAAATCAAAGCCATTGTTGAAAGAAAGCCATCATAAGAAGTCCGGTCTGGGGGACAAGCCATGTAAGGGAAAGAGCAAGCATAGGAAGGAAGATGCTCCAGTCAAGTTAGACCGTGATTCTCTTTCAAAACGGGACAACATGAATTTGTAAATGTGGTGGTTGCTGCATCATGTGGAGTCTTTTTCCAGCAGGGACTGGAAAACTGGTTGGAGTTGATGGCAAAATGAATGGAGCTTTTTGCCGCTTAGAGACGCGGCACAACTTGGTGTTGGTCTATCCCATAGGACCCGAATATAGTTCACGAAAGTCCGTTGATGTTTTGTAGGGATTGGTACTACAGTACTCGGTTTGGTAATTTTTGTCCTTTATATACTGTAAATATACTATTCTTAATTCTGTTTTTTATACTTTTTCTAGTTCTCTTGTGTGAATGTAAGTGCTCCTATTATCTGTCACTTGCTGCTGTTACAGTTGAATGTTCCCTTTGTGGGACAATAAAGGATTACTCTATTCTATTATTCTATTCTGTTCTTAACCCTAAAGTACCTTCTTATTAAATGATCAGAAATTGAAGCCGCTCATTTCATTTTCTTTCTGTCCGTATCTTTCAGTTAGCACAGCGCCTCAGCTCAAACCGGTGAGTACATCTGATGTGAGTATGAGCTAAGAAGAAAACACCACACACACACACACACACATTTACATTTTCACAACATAAAAAAGTTAAAAACAAAACATCCAGCCGTTTACATGCTTTGCTTTAGTTCTTACAGTTGCAAATTAAACACAAAAGGGGAGGGGGACTGAAAAGAAGGATGCATGCTGCCACCTACTGTATGCGAGTCACAAATCCAGCTTGATTAAAAAGAACATTATTTATTAACAAAAAAGGTTTTAGTTTTTTTCTCTCTTTCTGCATATCAGCAATACAAATAACTTTTGACCTTTCTTTAATAACGAGTTTAAAAATACAGGATGACATGAGATAAACGATTATTTTCCTGTAATCAGATTTGATTGAAAATACATTTGCAAAATTAACAAGTAACTACTCTTCAGTTCTTGTTTTTGCAAAGGCGGAGACTGAATAATTCACCATCAATATGTCTACAATTGCTACACATATGTTGAAGTGTTTTTTGCTTTTTTCCCTCTGATTTCACTATCTCTTTTAACTTTTTTTTTCCCTCCAGGTGGGAAAAATCTCCAAGAACAAGAAAAAGAAGCTGAAGAAGAAACAGAAGCGGCAAGCAGAGCTGCTGGAAAGGCGAATGCTGGAGATCGAAGCCCTAGAGCGAGAGGCCGAGATCAGGGAGGAGAGAGCCAAAGAAACCGGGGACAAAGGTGATGCTGAACACAAGCTTTCCTCGCCGCTGCAGCAGCAGCCACCGCCAGCGCCTTTTGGCCCCAGCATGGCTTTGGGAGAGAGCGACGACGACGACGACGATGAGGAGGATGGAGAGGATGAAGAGGAGGAGGGAGTAGAAAGGGAGAGACCCATCAGATTGACTAATCATACATGTGAGTCCCTATTGGTAAATCACTTCCAAGTTAACATGGAATTCTCATTTAGGTGCACAAGCTTGATTTTATTGCAGATTTTCTCTCATGCACACATAGTCAAAAAGTACATTTACAGCTGCTGAAAAATGTTCTTTACATTAAGGTACAGGAAGAAATCAAACTTAAATCACACAAAAAGTTGTGAACTGTATGTCCCAGCCAGGTTTGTGGCAGTGACAGTATGTTGGGTAAAGTGGTAAAAATATAAGCCTTTTCCTTTGATGCTTTGACGACCCCTCTAGGGAAAGAACAAGGTGTTTTGGCAAGAATCTGGCAAAACATTATGCATCACAATACAAAGGTGGCAATATGATATGTTGCGATTATATATTATATATATAATACCATAAGGAAAACTATATATGGTGATTTTCAAAACTGAATTTAACCTGTTACACCATTCTGAACACTCCAACCTATTTTTCATACTAAACACTTCCAGTTTTTTTTTTACTATATCTAGTTGATCTACTGGAAAGAAGAAGGTGAAAACAGCCTCCAACTTTTAGTCATACTTTTGATTTTACTGCATAAAACTACTGTCATCATTAATTGTTACATTCAAATTCTTAAAAATAAAAAATCAATACCTTGCTTTTGAATATAGTTACAAAATTGTTACAAAAAAAGTCTTAATATATTGGCGTATCAATTTTTTTTACATCCCAGTAGGGATCCTATGCTCTTGGTGTTGAGGTACAAGGTGATTTTTTTTGTCCAAAAAAATTCACATTTTCAATATGTTTGCATGCACATCTAAATCGAGCTTTTGGCAGTAACCGGATTATTGGCCTAGCCCAGTGCTTCTCAATTATTTTCTGCCATGCACCCCCTCCCTACCATATTTATATCTGAAAATATTTAATTATTTATTGATACAAACCACTGGCACCAGCACACTGGATATAATATATACTGATTACTTCTTCAAATGGTTGCAGCTCATTTTTATTGTTTTGGGTCTTAACACTATTTCCAAGTTCGGTTTATTAACTCAGTTGGTAACATTGAATGCAGACTGCTCAGTCTGTGTGATGCTCAGAACAGAAACAGCTGAGATGATTCACTGGGATGTGCATTTTAAACTAAACTTGAATGTGCAGCTTTTAAGCTTTTTAAAACTGTGTCCAACACTGATTACCTGTCAGCTTCATCAGTTTATCACTTTTAAAAAAGGTAGGCTACATAACTTCTTCTGTCACCTCCACTGTTTTTCTTTTAAACTCTGCAACCATACGAATTCCATTGAATTATGTTAATGTTTTATTTCAAAAGTTCAAATTGTTCAATTTATTTTTTTCTGAATTCTACTTTCTCCGTTCTAGTTATATTTAATAAACCAAAAGGTGCGTAACTATGGTGAATGGAAACAATTTACCAGATAAATAACCAAATAGATCCAATAGATCCATTACTGTTATTCACAAGTATTTTTCAAAAATCTAACAGTGCTTTGGTTCAATTATTTGAAGAGAAATTTGATTTTCCAATCACGTTAGAGAATTGGAGAAAAAGTCGAATTATTGCCTTAGTCCGACTGAAACCGAACTTTTCAAATGGATTTATACACCTTAGCTTGACTTAAGTCGAACAGATCTGGAGTTTGAGACATCAGACTAAGGTGTCCTGATAATTTGAACGGAGAATCAAATTTCCCTGTATTTTAAAAACCGGCAGCAAAAGCCGAGCTATTGAGTTGCAACCTAGCGTCACGGAGTGGAATTCACTTCTTTCTATAATTCGATTTTCTGAGCGACGTGTAACTTGGACTTAACTTCAGCCAAGCCGTTAGTCCGATTACTGCCAATAGCTCGATTTAGATGTGCATGTAAATGTACTTTACTGTAGGTATCTTAGTTTTCTCCAACTCTTGTCCACTTTGTCTTAAGTCGAGCATTTCAAAAGTCAGATTTCAGTCAGACTAAGACATTATTTCAATTTACACTTGCTGTAAACACACATGTGATTCATTAAGCATGTAGATGCAAGTTTGTCCTGCCTGTGAATGGGAAGGATGTCAATTGACTCGAAGGACTTCTCCCACACTACTTCTGTGCAGTATGAGGGTTTTCTCCATCTGTCCCCGTCTCTTTCATGTTCGTATTCTCTTTATTTTTCCTCTTTGTTCTCTTTTTCTCTCTACGCACATTCTGTTTGACTGGACTTACCGTTTATCCCCTTTCCACCCACTTGCTGTTTTTCTTCCCTTCTCTTCGTATTAGGTGCAGCGACTCCCAAGGAGCAAAGTGAGGCGCCACAAATCCCTGCTGATAACCAACGAGAGGAGGGGGAGGAAGAAGAAGAGGAGCCCACGCCTGTCGCTGAAAAAGATGTCCCCATTCCCCCTAACTCAGAAGAAGGTAATGGAGATTCAGCAAAAAGAGAGGAGGTGGAGGAGGAGCCACTGAAAGGGACAGAGGATGAGAATGTGAAGGAAGAGGATGAGGAGACGGAGGAAAAGTTAGTGGAAGAACAACGGGAGGAGAAGCAAGAGGAAGAGGATGGTGGAGACACTGGAAAAATGGGACCAAAGACGGAGAACAAAAAGGAGGAGGAGGCAGTCGTGGAAGAAGAGAACTCAAAGGAGCAGGAGGGGGAGGAGTATGAGGAGATTTATAACGCCGAAGACGACGACGATGATGATACGACGACGACGACAGCAGACCTCCTCACAGACAGCACCTCTCCCATCAAACTCCAAATCAGTAAAACAAATTCAGCTAAAACTAACGGCCACGTTTTGTTAGTCTCTGAGTCGCCAAGACAAAAACCTAGCACGCCCCCACCTCCCTCCCCCACCCCTGAGCCTCTCCTCTGCCCCCTAGTGGAATCGGAGCTCAGCTACACAGACAGGGACATCTCCCTCAGCTCCGGATACGAGATGTACAACGGCGAAGTGGTCGAACCGGTGCTGACCAACGGCTCCAGCGAGCAACATCGGGCCACCGCGCCCCTCTTCCCCGACCTGCCTTTGGATCCTGAGCCTGGAAAGCCAGTGTCTGGGGGTACGGTGGACATCGGGACAGAACCTTCAACAAACAGCCCCACGGCAGACCGTAGCCGCACTGTATCATCGTCCAGCACAGGAGACACACCAAAAGGTAAGGCGTAGTTTAGCAGCGTTAGATGTGCGCTTCCTGCTAAAAGAGAACATTGCCAAACAGATTGAACCGGGTAAAGATGTGAGACGTAGTTCTTCATAGAATGACTCCCATCAGAGACTCAGATATCCTAAACATGCCTCTTTAATCCCTGCTCTTTCTAATTGACTTCTATCAGGTCTCACTGCAGAATACAAAACCTGTTTGTTGTTGATGTGTGGTCATTTCTGGTTAAAAATACTGTGCTGGTGAGAAAAGTACAGGACCTTTAATCCCCTCACTGTAAGATTCTTTACATTTTGTCATTTTATAAAAAACGAGCTGCAATTCATCTTATCGGGATTTTCTGTGATAAGGCTAACACAAAGTAGTGTGTGGTACTGCAAGTGGAAGGATACAGGGTTTCCTGCACTTAAAAAAAGGATGAATCTTAACAGTCTTGTTTATATTTGATTCCAGCCCCAATTACTCAGAAACTTCAACATCCAGTCCACCCAGTTCCTTTCAGAAATTGGCAAATTAATAATTACACTCCACCTGTGTGTAATTTAATCCCAGTGAGGTTGTTAGAGAACATTAGTGAAGAAACAACATCAATGAACATGGCAGAGAAATCAGGGAGAGTTTTTTGGAGAATTGTAAAGCTGTATAAGGTTATAAAATAACAGAACAGTAGTTCAAGAAGCAACAAAGAAGCCCATGGGAACTCTGGAGGAGCTACAGAGATCTGCAGCTCAGTTAAATACAATCTGTTGAGAGGATGTTTCTAAATCAAATCAAACTTTATTTATATAGCACTTTTGGTACAAAAAGAAATGCAGTTTAAAGTGCTTTACATAATAAAATCACCCCACATATATCCCCGTATGAACATTTATACCCACCTCCCCCAAATCCTATCCAGACACACACAAATAGACAATAAATTGGAAAAAAATGTAATTAATAATAACATGTGGAAAAATCTCTTCTGGTCATATCGGACTAGAATGAAATATTTTTTGGCCTCCTCCCCTTGGTGTTGCCAGCATCAGGCTGGGGGGGGTGCTTTTAAACAACGGTTTACAACAGAGCTTATTCAGTTGTTAGTCCAGAGCTTAGTCTTAATGAGAATCTACAGCAACATTAAAACTGCTATTTTTAGGCACTCTCCATTAGGGCTGGACGATATGACCTAAAATCAATATCACGGTATATTAAGCATTTTACCTTGATAACGGTAAGTGGACGATAGCGATGACAACAACCTCTACCCACCTCTTTGCTCTACATTAGAGTTACAAAGTATCCAATAACACCATACAGTAAAAAGTCACTATATTTGTCGCTAGTAGCATTTTTTTGAAAAACAGTCGCTGTTGAGTCTAAACAGTCGCTATATATAGCGACACAGTTGCTGCTTTAGCACTGCCGTTTCTTTAGGATTAGATGTCACATGACTTTACGTAGTCACGTGACTCAAGGCAACTTTAGTTTCTTAAAGGGGCAGGAGCACAGCTAAACTAAAACACATCCTTTCATTTGTTTTAAATACCGAATTTACCGGCAGGGGCAGACTGAGGTCGGTAACAGTCATCTCTCCATCCAGTCTGACTAAGGTTGACCTGTTTTACAAATAAGAATGAGCAAAAAATAATTTCTCTGATGTCCAAAACGGGTAGAAACGCACCTGAAAAGACTTGCTGCTGTAATTGCATTGAAACTGTCTCTTAACTGGAGGAGGGGTAGAATAAAAAAAAAAACATGCCACACATTTCAGATTATTTTGAAGAGCATGTATAATTTTCCTTTATGTTAGTATATCACACGAAATACCGATAAAATGTCCTTAAGTTAGTAGTAACTTGACAAAATGTGATAAAGCAGATGTATGGATACTTTATGAATCCGGTTTAAATGCTGAACACTTTGCAGTTTAGAAGCTTTAGGTAAGATTAATCTTTAATTTGATATCCACAGTGTGATCATAATGGACTGATTTTTCAATCAAAAGAGACCATATTATGACAATAAACCAAATATTTATACAAATATTACATAAATTGTGTAGTAATTTTCCAGAAGCCAACTAATAGATGTGAAATACCAAGTTTGGTTGTGCATTAGTTTCAAAGCTTTGAAGGATGTAGGTGAAGTTGTAATCAGTATGTGTTTATGCTGGTATATTCTACTGGAATAGTAAGCATCTTCTCAGATCGCAACTGAATAACATCTGCTGGGCCAGAACATTTGAATTTGCGAGCTAACGTGGAACTCCACCGATCCAGATGGAGCTGAGGTTTCAGGAGATAAACTACACATCACAAGCAAACAACTGCTTTGGGCTGATTCAAACTTTCCCACCAAAAAATCTTCTCTCATTGTTTGTTTATAATGACTCAGCACAAGTTACTCATCCATCTATATTTGACAATTTACCATCGTTACCTTGAACTGCTGTTGAGGAAGCTGAAGTGCCAGTGTGATGTAACATTACGTGTCTGTGTAAGCTCGTATCTGTACTTCTTTGCCGTTTAAAATTATTGACACCACTGCCAAACAGTTGTTAAAAAAACCTTTAATTAGTTTTGTTGCAGTGGCATAATCTGACTCAAAGATTGTAATAATGCATGTTGAAGAATTTTCTAACTTTATCCCCCTCACTGTACATGGTGGCAGGATAAACCTGGGTTCTCTACTTGCCTCATTTATCGCATTTGTTTCACATTTTGAAAGTATTGCTCTGGCTGCAGATATAGTATGCTTTAGGTGAATTCCTATTTTTGTAGTCCATTTTGTGACTTATGAACCGTAACAAACATTTAAATGGTATCGCTCCACAATCTGATTAACTTTATTTGTAACTGAATTATTAAGGGTGAAAGCAAGAGGAATTTGAATAAATCTACAAAAAGATTGTATTTCTTTTATTTTCTTCATCAGATTATGCGTCTGCAATACAAAGGGAAGTATTTTAAGGCATTTGACATGTCTTCACGAAGTTTACCAATGATTGAATGTGGCCAACGCCGTTTTTCTGTGCTAACTGTCACACTTTGTCCACACCAGCCAGGGCCAGAGCTGCGGACCTCCTGATCAACCCGCTAGACCCCCACAACGCCGACTCGATCAGAGTCAAAATAGCTGACCTTGGAAACGCCTGCTGGGTGGTAAGAAGAAACATGTAGAATTTAATAGATTTTCCTCTAGAAAGTTGGAACCATTGTATAGAATGTTTTAGATTTCTCGCAGACGTTTTAACATCAGTAAATGAAAAGGGAAGCTACTGTTAAGTTTTTTTTATAAGAGTAAAAAAAAAGAGTACTTGCTTTTTGTTGGAGGATACATTTTTAATAATCACACAGGCTACAATGTTTCGCAGCACAGTATTCAAACCCCTCAAACGTTTTCACTTTTTTTTTTCTTGCAATCCACAAATCTTATTTTATTTTATTAGGATTTAAGCCGATAGATCAACACAACGTATTTGAAATGGCAGTAAAACGATGAGTAGTTTTACACATAATAATCTTAGAAGTATGGTGTGCATTTATAACTGGCCCATTTGCTGCAATCCTCCAAAATAAGTTGCATCCATTCGCCTTCAGAAGTCACCTGATTAGTAAACCTGTCAATTAATCACTGCATTTAGAAATATATTCTGTGCTGCAACCCATTAGATATGTGTCAAACAGTGTTCCAATATCTCTGTTCAGTCACCCATTTGAGAATGGAAAGAGTACGGCACAACTGCAAGATGCGGGCGTACGCCTAAACATCTAAAACATACAGGGCAGCGTGCATTGAGGACCAAAGTTGGGAAAACAAGACAACCCCTGCGCAGTTTTCTACTACCTGAGAGAAACTGCAAAGATGCAGAAGAAAATACTTTGTGCAGATGAGACCAAAGTAAATGTTTGGGGAGGTGTGCTGTTGGAGGAAAATGAACACCATCCTGAGTGTAAAATGTTGTGGAGGTTGTGGCAGCGTCCTGCTTTGGGGATACACCTCTTCTGCTGGGACCAGAGAGCGGCTGAGAGTTGACGGGGAAGATGGATAGAGCTAAAGTAACATTTCAATCTAGTAAACAGTGACGGCTAGCGCTACAGTGAAAAATAAATCAAAGCACACTTGTGCATTAAAGTGGCCCAATCAAAGTATGGCCCTGATTGAGAACCAGAAGCAAGACTTTAAATTTGTCTGACTGAGGCTGAGCTGTTTTTCAAAGAGAATAACAGGTAGCGATTTTAGTCTCTGGTGTGCTAAACTGATAGAGACACATATTATTACAGTTAGATTCATTAATATTTATATTCATTTTAAAAATATCAGTAATTAGTAATGCCTGCATAATTATGCATTGCCATGTGCTGGTCTTACACATAAAATGCCAATTACATTTATATAGCTGTTCATGTTTGTGACATCATCTGTTATAGTTTATTTCGAACATGAACAAGTAACAAAAGAAAATAAATTTGAGAAAAACACATAAAGAAAAGCAAGTATTAAAAATAGTCTAAACGATATTAGGAAAAATGTCAGAAAAAGAGTAGGATGAAGCATAAGCTTAATGAAAAGTTTAAGGGTATTACTTGTACAACCACTTGACTGATCATCACAAACATTTATTAGGTTAAATATGAGGATGTTTTTGTCCAATTCTACCTCATTTAAGGGCCAAATTTCCTTTAGAAACATAGTTTCCAAACATAGGCAAACTTTTCAAACGTACCGGAAACTCAAACTTGCCTTCTTGAAATATAAACCTTATGATCAAACTTTAATATCAGTCGTCTGGAAATAGTTAATTATCGCTTAAGCTCTGTTGGAACTGGGAATTAAACCTGACGATAAAGTTGGATTGTATTGGAGCTGAAGAGAAAAATTATGGCAGTTGTCCGGTTTTCGAGTCCTGTTTGCTGTCAGTCTGGTCTTGTTTTTTGTTGTTTTGTTTTTTTCAGGCAACAGAAATCATTTAACAAAGGCTGTTGTGCTGAATGGTTTGGCAGGAGGTGTGATCCAGCAGCTATAAACACGGCAGTAGCTGAAAAATCTTGATCTTACATAAGCGAACATGCAGGAATGATGCAGAAACAGAAAGCAGCTGACGGAATGGCCAAATTAAAAAATACAAAAATCATACTCCAGAGGCGAGGAATTTTAGTTTTGTTTCTTGTCAAAAATCGAGATTAAGCCCAGCGGTTTTCTGTTTTATTCTTAAAAACAGCATAAGCACTTTACAGAAGACATCCAGACAAGGCAGTACCGGTCCGTCGAGGTGTTGATAGGAGCCGGTTACGGTACCCCAGCTGATATCTGGAGCACTGCCTGCATGGTAAGGAGAGCTGAACCCAAAACACAGAAATGTCTATCCATTTATGTTATTCTTATTATATTGTTCCCTGTCAGGCATTTGAGCTGGCCACAGGAGATTATCTGTTTGAGCCTCATTCTGGAGAGGACTACTCCCGTGATGAGGGTGAGTGTTTAATTTAAATATTTTAACAAATTACCTCTAATTTTTGTCTCGTACATTTATTTTTAAATTTTGGGCTTCAAGATGTTTAGTGTACTAGAGTGCAGGCCAGATGTTTACATACACTCATGACCGGCGTGGATGTTTATTAAATCTGGGCCTTTGAGGATGAATTTTAATCGTTCTTTCTTCAGACTGGGATTATCACAAAACAAACATCACCAAAGACTTTCAAATCCTACAATAGGAATGCTTTAAAGTTTGGGTTTGTTGTTTGAAATTATACATGCACACTTAAATATATTAATTAAGTCCGACTATTATTTGATTACACGTCCCTGGGCTGACCGAGCACACATTACTTCTAGTCATCAGCTTGCTTCAGGAAGGATTCCAGCTGATCATTCGACCCCACAGATCAGACCAGCAGAGTTCTTGGGTTTACTGATAATGACTAGACTTTAAAAAAATAGGGTTGAGATAGAGACCGTTTCAGAAGTTTAGCCTGCTTTATCTGTTCCAAAGCATTTTTTGGTGTGTTTGGAAATAGTGTCCCACCTTTTAAGCACCTAGCTGTTTAGCTGATGGGAATTTAAACAAATTGTTGGTAGTTTATCCTACCGTCCGCCTCGACACCTAATCAACCCCACAGCATTATACTGCTACCATCATGCTTAACGGCTGCTACAGTGGTCTTAGGTTCAAGCCTCATCTTGACTCCTCCCAATGTTTCTCTTGTGATTTATTGATTGATAATTTAATAATTAACTTTTCTGAGTTTTCTCGTTCTAGAAAAATAAATTTTAAATGGCCATGTTTTTACCAACAACTTGGGGTTTATTTTGGAGCTGGGACTTTTTCCTTGGTGGTCACTGTATTAGTCTGTGGTGATTTAAAAACGTGCAAAAGCTACTCCATTTTTAGTTATTTTTTTAAGAAAAACAATCTATCCACTTGTATGGGAAGATAATAGATGTATTTTCTTGAAATGTATGTGCAAAAGAACACACACACACACACAAAACAGTTTATAATTTAAGATTAAGAATTGAAAACCTCACACACCATATGTTTAATGCTGTTGTTGAATTTCTGTGCCGGAGTCACAGTGAAACAGAAGAAAAACTGCTAAAACAACCTATTTTTACTGGTTTAAATTTTAAAACATTGATCAGTTCTTTCTTATTTTAAGGCAAATGTATTAGGAGCTGCTTAAGATCCAAATGCAGCTCTACACCTGCACGTGGCAGACCCCTGGCCTAGGTGGTTTCTTGATAATCTCTGAATATCCTGACCAATTTCCTTTCACCACAGGGTTACTGATTGGGTCGGTTGGTGGAATCTTTCATCATAATGCAGCGATCCCAAACGTGCTTGGGGCCAATATGGCCTTGTCTATCTGACAAAAACTCACATATCCCCCTAGAAATATGCCAGATGCTCGCTGATGGCTATTAAAAGTGTGTGGATGGAAGCAACTCTAGATGCACTTCACAAAACATCAAGGCGGATTAGGCAAAACACACAATAAATTAATAACATGTACACAAGTTTAATTATTAAGTTGTTTGTTGCGCTCAGTCTGAAAAAGGAAAAGTTGGAATGCACAATTAAAGCCCCCATACAACACCTACACGTATGAGTGAATCATGTCAACTTCTCACCAGTACTGTATGTCCACATCATTAGCAAAGTGTCTTATGTTCAATGACTGACTTCATAATGTTTCTCCATTGTTTGGACAAGAGGTTAAACACGCTCTCTTAATCAACTTAATAGTTCTGCAGTAAAGAAATGAAGCGGACATCAAGATTTCATGAATCAGGATTTTCGTAAATTGGGGACTGCTTGTTTCTAATACTCAATCCAAGCAATGGAGACCTTTTTAACCTGAGCTACCAAAAATAATGTATTTTAAATGGACAAACACACAAATTAAGCATAGTTTTGAAATTCCTTTCCCCAAATCCTCCTATCCACTGTCAACTTTAAATCCTCACATTGAATTCTGCTGCTGTGCCTCCACCTTCATCCCACAGCTCACTGAAACTCATGTTTTACGCAGGGGTAACTTTTGATCCCTCATAACTGACTGTCATTGTTTTATACTGAATTTCAGGGAATTATGCTTTTATTCAGCTCATTTTCCTCACTTCTTCATCACAGTGGTGGCACAGCTAATTAACATGTTTTTCCTTCTTCATAACCTCTGATTGTCGGTTTTGTTTTTCCTCTTCTTCCTCCTCCCTCTCTTTTTGTCCCTCCACATCATCTCTCTCACTTGTCTTTACTTTTATTTTTTCACCCTTATTCTTCTGTTCTATCGATTCTCTGTTCCTTCATTTTCTTTCTGTTCCTCCAACTTTTTCTGTACCCTTTCTCTCTCTATCTCCTCCATTTTTCCCGTCCTCCACCCTTCCCTCCCCATAGACCACATAGCCCACATCATAGAGCTGCTGGGCTGTATTCCGAGGCACTTTGCACTCTCTGGAAAGTATTCCCGGGAGTTCTTCAACAGAAGAGGTAGCGATGGCCTGATAGCTGGGTGACGCTGACACACACAGAAGCCAAGGAGGGACAAAAAAAGGACACGAGTAGGCCATTTCAATTGGCTATCAATCGGCCGTATTGGGAACAATAAGAGTTGGAACAATCCTCACCGCGTTGGTGTCCGGCCTGCAGCCGTGTCCCCGCAGTACCTCCGAGCAGCGGTGTGTGTCAGCGTCGTGAAGCCGACGGCATGTGTGTGTTTGTGTGTGTGTGCATGCTGTCATGCTGAACCGTGCCTGTTCCCTTTTGTGATGTATGTGATGGTGGGTGCAGACCACATCGCTCTGATCACGGAGCTCCTCGGGAAGGTCCCGCGCAAAGTGGTAGCCGCCGGAAAGTTCAGCCGAGAGTTTTTCTCCAAGAAAGGTAAACTGAGCTGCGGATGGACCGCCTACCCTGGGTGTTAGCAGAAAATAAATGTGGGGGTGAGCAGTGGGGACAGAGGCCGGACGGGTTTATGCAAACTGTTTTTATAGGAACTCTCGGGCAGAGTTTAGGTAAGTATAAAATCACAACAGTTAAGGTTCTCTCTTTGCCAATTAATGTCCCATTATGTCCTGTATAACTCAAATGATAGGCAAAGCAATTACCTGGCTGTACTACTCACACCACAAAATATTGGTTGGAACTTGATCTGTTCAGAAGCACCAATGTTTCTGATAAAAATTAATAAGACAGGAGTCCTGTCTGTTTTGTCTCTGCACACCTCAGCAGATTCTGCATTAAAGGTGCCAAAACATTTCACCACTTTACCTTGCAAAAGGTTCTCAAAATCGATCAGGCTGTGGGAAGACCTCTTTTCCTCTTCAGGAGAACCCACACGTTTAGTCCAGTTTTAGTTACTCCAGAATGTATATTTTCCCATCATCTTGAAAGATTCAGTTGCCTACACTGACTGAGCCACATGATATGTAGGACTATTCATAACGTCATCCACCTTTTATTAATATAATACTAATTCAGCCAACATCATATTTAACAGTGGTGTTTATTTTGAATACAAGCAGCCAAACAAGTTAACCCAAAACTTCACATTTGGCTGCATCAAACTATACAACTTTTAATCACAAGTAATTTAACCATTGGTGATTGCCTTCAAACTATGTTTTGGCTTTTTTTTGTATCCTTTCTCTAACTGATGCCTTTATGCGACAAGATCTTTCTGATCGTTTGTTCGTTTTCTATAATCTTTTGACATTTGCTCTAAGCCAAGAATGTAAGTATAGACATGTCATAAAGGACAGCTAAACTTTATTTCAGGTTAAACAGATTTCTATAACTGATGCCGGGTGTGAAATCAAGGCGACCAGATCAAAAGTTGCTTCAGCAAAGTATTTGCTTAAGGGTGCACTCATGTATACAACCAGGTTATTGCATTTTTTGTACTTCATGCATTTCTTCTCTTAAAATATTTGCTGGGTGGTTGTTGTTGGTTTTTTTGTTGAATTATGCTAAATATATTTTACAAAAAAGGTGGAAATACTTACAAAACTATTGCTCATGCTAAAATTAGTTTACATTACAACTCCCTGGCCTTTTAACCAGGTGTGTATAGTATCAAATATCCCTGTAGATAATGTTAAAAGGATTATTAAAAATCCCGTTTTCAGTTATTCGTCTGCAGCAGGGGGAAAGTAACTTTAAAAATCTGTTAATAAAAGGTTAGATCTCTTTAGATGATAATTAAATAAGTAGTGAGAGCAAAACGATTTTGACTAGTTTCTAGTTCAGTTACCCATATCTTAAAACCACACTTTGCATTAGGTCAGATTGCGTCTTTCTACAAATTTGGAAACATTCCCTTATCTGCTGGATGTACTTGTCTAATTTCAACTTTTGACCTGAAATGGAAAGAAGAGTAATAACTTTTGTCATCTCTAGCTACTGTTGAGAAGGGTTTATAAAAAAGCCTGTAGATAAATGCAGCTTCTATTGCTGCTGTGAGATCTTTGGTTTAAATTTTGAAAAAAATCAAAGCTTTATATTTACAAATCATTTCAGGGGAAAAAAATAAAGTTTATTTATTCTAAATTTAATCTGAATAATATTTTATTCATTCTTTTTTTTTAGTTGATCCAAGTTGTTTGTAACATTTCAGTAGTAATCCATGACTTTCTGTTTTCCTGCTGTTTATCATGTAATTCACAGCGTTCTTCATTTTCACCTCTGAGCTTGTTAAGGACTAAACTGGTTGTTTGGGAGTGAAATAAGCCAGAAAAAAATACCTTTTTTGTCCAACCATCTCAGAAGAAACAAATTTTTTTTTTTTTTATTGGAAATATTGGAAACGATCAGGACGAATGAAAAAAACTTTCATGAAACTATAACGGACATATCAGTAAACTGGAACCGTCTCACCATTGAGTCGCTTAGCAGGATAATGATCCAAAGCGAATAACCAAATTGGCACAGAAATGGTACATCACACAGAAAATCTTCCTAAAATCCTGTAGAAAACCTGTGGGGTAACCTAAAGAAAGAACAGCAACTGAGGCGTACTAAAGATCTGGAGAAAAAGTGAAAAGAGTTATGTTCAAATATCGATCCCTCGATATTCTTCACCCTGGCGAAACATTATAGGCAACATTTTCCCACTGTGAAAACAAGGTTGTAGCAAAGTATTGACAGCAGGAGTACAGATGAAAATGCACCATTGAGCGTTTTGCTTAAAACAATCACTGCGAAAAATCTTCCCCACTTAATAAATGTACTCAGATTTAACGTTTATGTCCCCCACTAAAATTTCCAAAAAAAGTTGTTCTGCCACTGTTTGGTAAGAGTAGGTCAAAGTTAGCATCAACAATTCCCTTCAGTGGTGTGAATGCTTTTAGCAAAAATAACTGCATTAGGGTCAACATCAATGAAGTCGCCATTAGGGAAATATAAATGTATGTGTGAGAGTTCCCATTTGTATGGCTCACTCTGTTGCTCTGCTCATCTCTAAGCCTCGTAAGTGGATAGACCTGTGCCTCATACAGCTAATAACCGCTGTGCTCTGTCATACATTCATTCACTTTTTAAGATTCTCCTTTTTTGGTGTCCCCTTTCTGCTCATAAATCCTTCCTTATGTGTTGTGAGATTTGAATCTCCTTGCTTTGAAGTTTTTTCCGAGCATGCACTCAATGTCTTGAGCTTCGCTCTTTTATCTCTCCTCGCTCCGTTAATCTGAACTGATTTTCCAGTTCTGGCTCTCTCTTTATTGAACTATTGGATGAACAGACTGCTTGGAGACATATACACTCCCCCCAAAATAATAAACACAAACTATGAATTTACTATATGAGCTAAAACTGCCTTAAAAAGGCTTCTCAATATCTAACTAGAATGTTAAGTACTATACCGTATTCGACCTCATTGTAAAGAGGAAAACAGGGTTGTCATGGCAGCCATGGTTTAAACTGCTCCTGCTAGTTTTGTCCTATTATTAATCAGTCTTTTCTTCCCTGTCAGAGTTGTACTCCCCGCCATCTATATCCATCCTTTCCTTAATAACACACACATTACGTAGGTCTTCTCCTTTGGTCATCGTCCTGCCTCTCTATTTCTGTCCTGCCTTCTGTCAGTGGGGTTTTTAGCCAAGACTGCAGGCTTCCCCAACACTAATACAGCACCTGAATGATTAGCATTCCCTTAAATAGCAGGAAGTGAAGTATTTAGTGAAATCAGCTGCTGTTCTGTTGGAGTGGTTAATAATTAGGGTCCTTTAAAAGGTACCTACTTTACTCCAGTGAATTAAATTTCAATATCATTCACTTTCCTAACTATGAAATCTGTCCAGGCAGATGGAAATATGCAGTTCATGGATTTGTACTTAATTAAGTAAAAACCCAACCCCCCCACCCACCACAAAAAAAACAAAAAAAACAGGGACAGTTGATCTGTTAAGAGTTGCATACTGAAAAATGAATAAAATACAGGCAGCCAGTAAGCACAAGAACTGTTGCTCACGAGTCCATTTCTGTCACATGCTGGTCCTTTTAAATGTTGCAGCCAAACAAAAAAGTTTGAGACAAAGTTTGCTCACATACAGTGAGCTTAAATCTTAGGTTCTACGTGGTTTTTCCATGACTGCAGTGTGAAATGGACTGTCACTTTCTTACTGTGGATATTTAAGTGCTCAAGTCTATCATGTCTTTTGTGAACTTCTCGAGTTTTTGAAACTCAGTACAACAAAGATCGGTGTCCTGCAACTTTTAGTCGTGTTGTTGACACAAATGGCTAAACTGCTTCCATAGCATGCAGTCAAGATCATATGTCTAACCTATTTATTTTACTCAAGTTTGTTTAAGAAGAGATTAGACAAATGAAAAATCCTAATATATTAGTTTCCATATGGTCTTGCCTTGTCTGTTGGGGCTCTTAGTGTTAACGACGTGGCTTTCTTTAGTTTTCATGACAGAGTACTTCCAAACAACTTTTTTTGACACCAGAGTCCAGCAGTGTGCAGTAAGAGAGGGGTGAGTAGCCAGCCTTCGGTGACACTGGCACTTTTTCTGGCATCCCATTAAAGGGGAGGTACAGTTTTTTGCAACCTAAACCTTATTTATAGCATTTATGTTAATTTACGCTCTCTGAAAAGTTTGGAGCCACTTTGAGTCCTTCAGAAGTTCATATCCATTCGCAATAGTATGTTATTTTTATCAGTATATATTTGTTTTGAAATGTACAGCGCCTTGGTCAGCTCTAATGCTTTCATAAAATGCACTTCATAAAGAAACACGGTATGGTATTGTATATCTATAAAATGGGAGTTAATGGGGCAAACAAAGTGCAGCCTCTAAATAAGGCTTTATCTCCCACAAAAAAAACTCCTTCATTTCACCAATGTTTTGTTATAAATCACTTGCACTACTCCCCCTGTGGGTTCGGAACATAATTTAGGTACTTTGTTGTTGCCGTCTGGGGGTTTTACAGGCTTTTAATTCAATCTATTCCAACTTACACTAGCCGTCGATTTTACTGACGTCCCAACCGTCTGCCATTACAGCTGTAATCTGCGCAGGAAAGGGAGCCTGTGGAAGGAGAACTTAGTCAACTTGGTCATTTTGCAATTTGGAAACATAAATGCAAAACATGTTTTCAGTTGCTTGTTCTGTCTAACCGACCGACGTCAAACAGAATGAAAGAGGGTTTGGTTGTAGTATGAAAGTGACATCATTGAAATTATGTTATTGTAGTTGGATTAAAAGCCTTTAAACACCCTATATGACAACAATGCAGCACCTCCGAGACACTCAAAACTCACAGGGGAATATTGTTAGCGATTCATAAAATATTGGTTAAATGAAAGAGTTTTCTGGCAGATAATGCCTTATTTAGAAGCTGCACTTTTGGTGCCCCATTAACTCCCATTATATGGACATAGGCTGATCACAAATGGATCTGAACATCTCCCAAAGGACTGCTAGAGGCTCCAAACTTGTCTGGGTGAGTAAATGGACGTAAATAAGGTCAAAATCGTAAAATAAAATGGTACTTCCCCTTTAAAAGCTCTTTAAAACCCAATGATGATGGAAAGTTTTGTTTAGCAATATTAACTTTTAAAACCTCAGCATGTATTGATACGTTACCATGCAATGCCCTTTCAAGGAATAAGGGAGCATCACACAAACATATGCAAGGTTTTCAATGTATTATTTGTGCCATAATCATAAATATGAATGCAAATTTTTATTACAGCCCTCACAGGATAATTTCATAATCTAAAGACAAAAAAAGAGGCTTATGAAGCCAAGTTGTTCTAGATGACGAAACAGTCTTCTTTAGCAATCATATTAGTTGTACTAACCATCTGTCTATGCATTGTTGAAACTATATGTATTCTTTCTTTCCTTTTGTGAAAATCGTTGCAGAACTTATTTTTTGATGTTTAATGTCCCAAATGAGAGGCATTTGTCGTGTGAATGGCCAGTGGAAGCAAAAGTTGATGGATTAGGCTGCAGATATTCCATTTTTATCCCTATGTTTAGGTTCCAACACTGACTGTGCTCCATGTGACTCCCTGCAGGCGAGCTGCGGCACATCACCAAGCTGAAGCCATGGTCTCTTTTTGACGTGCTGGTGGAAAAGTACGGCTGGTCGCACGAAGACGCCGGCCACTTCACTCAGTTCCTGCTGCCCATGCTGGAGATGGTGCCTGAGAAGAGGGCCTCGGCTGGTGAATGCCTCAACCACCCATGGCTCAGCTCATAGCCGCAAACTTCGATCACCCCCTCTCTCCTTCCCCCATGTTCCCCAACTTTGAGCGCAAACATCGAACTGTTTTGGCAGCAAATTAAACAGTTGTGCGAGGAGAATCTTCTCTCCTTTTCATTCCAAACACACCTGACCAGGCTCTACTCCTACATTTCTCCTACTATGGGGAATGTAAAAACAAGCTTGTGGCAATGTCTACAAAAAAGGAAGGATGGATTTAAGTAAAAATGAAAAGCCTGAACAAAATGGGTTGTTGTTGAATCTTCCACCATCAAGATGTCGGCCTCTTCTTCATCTGTCGTCTTCTCTGTATTTTAGGGTAATTAAATCAGTTGACCTCCCCAGAAAGTAAAGCAAAAACGACACTTTGTTGCACTGCTGACAGACGGCCCAGAGCTCCATCTTCCATGACCAACTTGAGCCCGTAAGGGCGAATGATTGTGCGTGTGTTAATCTTCGAATGAACGTTTGTGCCTATGTGCCCTATATAACCACGTTAAAGGAGTACCAATGTCAGACTACAGTTTACAGTGTGCTTTCTTCCATGAATCCAGTCCTGAAAAAGCTCATCTCAACCAACTTGGCTTTTTAACATGCTCGACGTTCTTGAATTGCAAGGGGGAGGGGAAGAGCATGTCACGGATGCATAGAAGATTTATGATCAAAACAATCAGTATTAACCTGGAGAAGAGTCTGCTTGGAGTTAATGGACTTTATTTTGAAATGTATGGAGAGACTGCTGGATTGGCAGGACGGTATACATTTTAAGTTAAACTTTTAGGAAATGTTGGTGACCTCCCCCCCATGAAGGATCAACACGTTCCAATGAGAGTTTGACATTCCCAAATCCTCTTCTCTTCAGACTTCATTCCTAGGAACAATTTTCCTGAACCTTTCTGTGGCACGTTTACTAGATCTGATTGGTACTACCCCATCGCCCCCACCATCACCACCCTCCACCCGTCTTTTTGCCCTCTGGAGGAACCCCAAATATCCCTGAGCCTCTCCAGAAAGGGGGCAGTCTTGTGGAAGGTTGCACTCGTCTTTGTAAATGTCTTTCAGGGATTTGAAACCTTTGTACATAGATAAGCGACTGTGGACAGATTTGTGGACAAACACCCCAAGTATCATTCCAAAAACTAAAATGAGATAAAAACTGGCTGATGTTGGCAGTACTTGACTTTCCTCTCTGGCAAAATGGAACACTTGGAGAAAGGGTGAAACTGAGTTGTGCTGCCATCCGGTGGCAGAATGGGAGTACTGCATCACTGCTCTCAGTGCCAACGCTCCCAAGAAGTTTCACCATCTCTGTCTACTTAATCACAAACACACACACACAAATCTTGAATCATCACAATTAATCCAGTTGCCTATTTTTCGCAATAAATGAAAAAAAAGATGATTATAATTAAATGGTGAAATATTTTTTAAAACTATTTAAGTCATTAAAAATACAGGGGGGAGCAAACAACTTCTCTCTGGTGGTTGTGACTGTGACAGAAAATTGTCTTATACTGAGTTCATTGTGTTTGTCTATTAGAGATGTTTTTATTTGTTTTGTCATTATTAATAATATTATTGACATTTTTCTTATTAAAAAAAAACACCTTTCCTCCCCCCTCTTACTTGAAATGTGCTGCTCTTTATGGGCCTTTGATGGTGATGAAAAGAAACTGTTTTGCAATAAAGGATATGTGATGAGGTCCCCCCCCCCCCAATTTTGCACCAAATCCTCTTGATCTCCATAGCTCAGCCATGCTGACTGTTCTTCCTAAACACATCGACAGAATTGAGTTTTGTCTGTTTTTCATTGACAGATTTAATAAATTGTAGATTAATGGATTATTTACTCTTGATTGCAGTCATTTGTTCTGGTTTGGAGTTTATTGTCACAGTTTCAAAAACTTACAGGTAAAGTGGGAGAGGAATTCAGGACCAAATGGATTTCATTTTAATGGTATGAATATTGAAGAGAGTATTCCTTATAACAATTAAAATACAAAAATCTGATTACAGTTAGCCATCTCTGAGCATCGTAGTGTATTAAAACAAAAGAGTTACTGTATTGTGATTCGCTATAAAACAAAATCCATAAATAACATTAAAGAAGATGAACAGTGCAGGGATAAAACATTTCAACAAGTATTCCTGCCCCTTGAACGAGTTGCACTGTAACCACAAACACACAGCAGTGCGTAACTGTCGACAGAGAAAGGACATTTTTCAGAAGGTCTTTGAGCTACAAAAAAAGTATATTTCTGCATCTTTACTCAGAATCCTTAACTTTGATACAGCAAAATAAATTCCAGCATGCCCACCATAGAAACTAGTGATGGCAGTATCATGATGTGGGGATTCCTTACGATGAGAGTCGATATGACGGGTGGAGCAACATACAGGCAAAACATAAGCAGTGGACTTGAGATTTGGGTTCAGACTCCCCTCATGGCAGAACAGCAGGCAAGTTTTACAATGGAATGGTTTAGACGAATCGTTGCCAAAGATAAAAAACAGGGCTTGAATGGATAAAAGCAACATATATTCCTCAATATATTGGCTTTTCATGTTGGTTATGCTGCCATTGTACCAATTTTTAAGGGACTCAGTGTCTGCACATTCTATCAAGAGCTATAGTCACAGGCCTCTTAATTTTTTATTTGTGGGTCAGATATTTGAAAGTTTAGGAACCATTAGTTTAGACCAACGCATAGTAGGGCTTCAGAAAGGCACATTCAAAGTCTAGTTAAAGATCCAATTTGCGAGACTAGGAAATGCTGTTCAGACACCCCTCCATTCAATTTACCCGTGCTGGAGCTAAACACCACAGCGCACGTTAACATTTTAGTCTCAAGATGTGCAAAGCGGATTCTATAAAGTCTCAAGGGGGCTGAACAATAACTTCAATCTTTATTTTTTTCAAGTCAGTAGTGTGCACTACTTTAAGTTGGTATAACAGATAAAATGCCAATTAAATTACATGAAACTTTCTGGTTCTAACGTGGAAAAAAAAGAAGTAAGAAAATCGAAATGTTTAAGGGGTAGGAATACTCCAGCAAATCATGTAGGATTAAAATAAAAAAACTGGGCAACTGAGAACCAGCTCTGTTCTTAAAGAATTCCTGAAATGCCCACTAATTACATCCTGTGTCTGACTCACTAATTAGCAATCAAACTATAAGGCGTGCCTCCTGTAAAATACGTCAACTCTAATCAGTGAGTGCACTTTAAAGTTTGTCTTTCAATAAAAGGTTCCCAATTAAAACAGACCGAGATAAAACATGGATAAAAATAAGCAATGTGTATGCAGCCACTAAAACAAAAACACCATGAGGTACTTAGGTCATCAACTCTGCTAAACTGTAATGAAAGGATCTTGTGATCTACAGTGGAACATTGCATTGCAATTCTGAAGAAAACCTATTAGAGATGGTATTAAGATGATCTACCCATGTCCTATATATTACCTATGAATTCAGCTATTTACTGCACAGCTGTCTGCCTTTGTGTGAGCCATTGTGCTTCTACTGATTAGGTGTGGAAATGCATCAGAGTAGCGACGAGCAGTTCTTCAGCAGCAGGGGTTTGGCCAAATCCAGGATGTCCAAGTTGGGATCGAGCGACCTTCCCAGACCCTCCAGCACCATAATGGCGAACACAATGGATGCAAAGTTACTCTCAAGCTTCACCTGCAAACACAGTCGATGGGGAATATCATTCAACCAGGGACCCAAAGCACTGAGAAAGGCTTCACACTGATATCCCTTTAAGTTGATTTTTTTACTTTAATCATCTTTGCTCTGTTCATTTTGAGTAGATTTCTGTTATGTTGAAGGTTATCATTATACACAAATACGTTGATTTGGTTTTTACCTTTTTTCACTTGGTAAAAACCAACTCAACTTATTTGTGTAAAACAATAAGAATCTTAAAGATGATGGATTTTGTACCGTGTAAAAAAAAAAGAAACTGGTTTAAATAAGGAAGCTCCAAAATAAATGTTTCCTACCGCCTCTGTCAGAACAGCTCCCTCCTGCCATCTTGTAAGCTTTCCCCTTAACTCTTGCATCTATATTGTCTTTAGTTTCATTTAGGGATGCACTGATACTGATACTCGTATAACAACTCGTACCTGTATCGATTAGTTAAACAATACCATTAACCAATACTTAAAATGTGGAAACTGCAGTAATTTAAAGGAAAATGTTTATTTTTCACTTATAACTTTTGTTTTGTCATTTTTATCAATACTTTTTTTTTTCTCACTGATTCATCATCATCATTTGTTGTAACAAGAAGAGAAGAAAATAAAGCCTGTCTTCCAACTCATTGCATTTTCTTGTGAAGAAATAGTATCGCCGCTGGTACTCGGTATCGGCAAGTACTCAGATATAATGTCGGTATCGTTTTGGATTGAAAAAAGTGGTATCATTGCATCCCTAGTGTCATTCACACTTCACTGTTCTACCTGCCTCCCTCGCACTCACACGTCTTTTATGTATAATTTGGTCATAACTTTGTTTTTCTTTTTTTTTTAAATCCCTTTACAAACCTCATGAAAAGATAGCTGCTCTGTTAAATGGTTTCCCGATATTTACACAATGGTCTCTCACTAAATAAAGTTAAATGAAAAAAATATTACCTCTAATTATGTTAAACTAGACAGTTTAAAACTATAGATCACAAAAGGAAAATCACTTTACCTTGTGCTTTATGAGTAAGCCAAAGACCTTAGAGAGCAAATCAGCTACTTGAATCTAAACAGAGAAAAAAAAAAGATGGCCATTAATCTGTGGAAATAAATGTAGATTATCAGTAAAAGTAGCACCATTAATTTGGTGTTTAAAACCAACATGAGTGGAGCTATAACTATATAAACCAATGAGATGCAGCAAACTCCTTAAACCAGGAAGTAAGAAATGTATACATTCAGATGTTTGCTGGGTAAACATTTGCTGAGAAAAGGATGCAGGTTGTGAAGCGATACTGCTCAGTCAGCATAGATATGCTAACTGTCTGCACAGGATTGGAAACTAATGAGATTAGATGTGCAAAGTAAAATGTGATAAAATTAGAACAGCAGGTAAAACTTAAATAGCAAAAGAACACACATGCAGAAGAAATGGAAATTAGTCTGTCTTTATTGGCACCCTGGTAACAAAAAACTGTAAGAGGCAGTATAATTCATTTATTAGCTGAAGAATAAAATGAAACATTGATATACATTTGTTTTTTTAGAAAGTGATGTGTATTGTAACAGATCTAAAATAAACATAACCATTATTTTAAGTCAATCAGGGTTTCTAAGAACATTTAATTAGTAAACAATAACTCGTTACCGTAGTGTATAAATATGATGGAAGATTGCTGGGATTTATCTGGGATCGTGTGCTATGGTCAGATGAGACTCAAACTGAGCTTTTCCCTAACAGACACTTCACATGGCATTTATCATAGAATGAATATACGGAAATAATCCTTTGTCCACTATTGAGCAAGGTGGAGGAACTGTGATGCTGTGGGCTTGGTTCCCTTCCAAACCGTTTTAGATTACATGACATTATGAACGCCAAGAATTTAAAGAAAAAAAATCTGATATTTCCACCAGTAAACAAAAAAAGGCTCATCACTGCATCATTCAGTAGAATTCTGGCCTAAACTCTAGCCAGATAAAGACAGAAATAGTTCTGCAAATACAAAATTAATCATTCTGAAAGATCACTTCAGTGTCCAGACCTAAATCCTATAAAAAAATAAAAACTGGGCAGGGGCTAGACCAGCACTGATTAATCTTAAGTAACGCTAATAACTATTTCTTAATGTGGGGATTTTAGTGTGTGCTGTAAAGTATTAATAATTTTAAACTTTTCCCCTAAATCTTTAGCCGGGTGCCAATAAATGGGGGGGAATAGAACAGGTAATTTAAAAAAAGGAAAACATTTAAAAGACCATTTTTATTTCATTTTAAAAAAATTTTTGCACTATGAGTATACCATAGATTTGTAACGTAGTATGATCTAGAAAACAAGTTAGACAGAAGGCAAAATACCTTTCCCAGAGAGAGAGTGTTGCTGACAGCATGATCCACTAACTCGGCCATCTCCTTCTTGAAAAGCGGCACATCCTTGCACTCATTGGCTCGCGCATGGTTCAAAATCAACTCTGCCACCCGGTCACCCTGTAAAACCCCACAGCTGATCTTAAGACATATCTGATGAATATCTTGCCGACTCAGAGGCATTTAAAGAAGCAGAATTACTTTGAGGCATCTGAAAAGTACTTTTAAAGAGAAAATATTGGGTAATTTAAACCAAATGAAATTCCATTCTACCTTGCGTAGCACCACCGCCGTGAAGACGGCCTTGAAGTTGTCGAGGTCGTGGTCGCTGAGCTGCGCTACGATACCAGCGTCCAGCAGCACCAGCTGCAGAGGACATGGGTTTGGTCGGACACTGACCACCACTGTGTCTAACAAGTCAGTGAGGGTGGTCTTCCCATGGTGGTCCACGCAGATGCCAACTGCATCGCCAGAACCAGCGGGAGGCCTCTGATATTGGACCAGAATGTTACCAGGATGCAGATCTCCATGAACAAAGTTGTCCACAAACACCTGCATTGAGGATGGTCGATAAAAGTGTTGGAGGTAGCTTAGCTATGTGGCAATATGTTCTCTTCAAGACACAAGTCGAGAGATATCGAGCATTTGTTGAGCTCACCATTTTCAGCAGGGTGTCAACTCCCATTCTGGCTATTCTCTGCTTGACCTCCTGAGGAATGTCAGAGCTCAGGTAGTTCGAAATGGGCTCACTGTCCTAATAAAAAACAAAAAACAAAAGTGATCCTTATTTTTTTAACTTAACATAGCTATTACCTGAGGCATCGGTTATTTTCCGAAACCATGTACTCACTTCAAAGGTTTCCACTAAAATGTTCCTGGTGACAAATGGTCGTAATGGAGTTGGGAACTTGATATTGTCCACATCACGGAAATTTTCCTGGAAACGCTCAATGTTTCTGGCCTCAAAGCGGAGATCAATCTGAAACACACAATAAGTCCAGTGAGGTTACTTCTATGAATCCTGGGACTGTGAATGACAGACTCTGAGGCTTCTTATTTCAAATCTATCAAAAAACATAACACGTTTGGTTCAGTTTAGAGTAATAAAATAAACCAGGACTTGATTTAATATAAATGGTAGAGCTGCCCCGATATGAAATTATGGGCCGATACTGATATTTGATATTAGGGATGTAAGACAATTTGTCTATCTTTAAAACTAGGCTTAAAACTTTCCTCTTTGTCAAAGCTTACAGTTAGAGACAGGTTAGACAGGTAGCAAGGAAGAGACAGGTTAATGTTAGTAGTCAGGTAGAGTGTCAAAAGCTAGGAAGAGATAGGAAGATGTAGAGTAGCTAGGTAGAGATAGGTTAATGTAAGCCAGGTAGAAAGTGTTAGTAGCTAGGCATCCTAGTAGCTAGGAGACAAGTTAATGTTAGTAGCTATGCTGCTTTAGGCTAGGCTGTTGGAGGACATTATTAGAGTCAGTTCCTACTTTCTCTCCTACTTCTCCCCAACTGCATGATGTGTTGTCAGTTCAAGCGCTAACCTGCTTTCTCTCAGTCTCTTCGTACAGTAGGTGCTCTTGACTCGCCCTGCTTGACGACCCTGACTAAGATGGCATTGCAGTGACGGAAAGTTCTCCACATCCTGCAACAAACTTCTGCATCAGTTCTGTTGCTCTTTCTGTGTCTCTGTTCTGTGTCTCTATTCTGTATTCTCCAAATCACAGACGGTCTCGGCAGATAACCGCTTGTGCTGAGCCTGGTTCTGTCGGAGGTTTCTTCCTGTTAAAAGGGAGTTTTTCCTTTCCACTGTCGCTTCATGCTTGCTCAGTGTGAGGGATTGCTGAGAATTACACAACGCAATCTTCTGTGGTTCTCTAATTTCTACATTAAACATTGTATTGTAATAACTCTTCTTGTAAAGTGCCTTGAGATGACATCTGTTGTGAAACGGCGCTGTATAAATAAACTGAATTGAATTGAAAATATACCAGTATATTGTGATATTCTACCTCACAAAAAGCATAGCATACATTTTTATTTTCTTTTTTTAGAATATGAATGGAGCCACAAATGATGACAGTAATTTTTGTAATAAAATTTAAAGTATGACTGGTAGTTGGTGGCTGTTTTCACCTTCCTTCCAGTGGATCAACTAGATCTAGTAATATAAGTGGATGTTTTAAGTATGAAACATGTTGGTGTGTTTATAATAACGTTTAAAAAAATAAATAAAATCACTCACAGGCTTCCAACCCTGGTCCTAGAGAGCTACTGTCCTGCAGGATTTAGGTACATCGCTGGTCCAACACGGCTGAATCAACGGCTGGTTAGCAGGCCTTTACCAAACAACGTCTGGACAGCAGATCTCCAAGGCTGGAAACTCCTTGTCTAACTCATAGTATGGCAATAGGTCGTAATATATCGTATCGTGCACCCTATATTGTGAGTCATCCTGTATCACCAGATTCTTGTCAATACACACCACTATTTGATATTAATATTGGGTTGTGGCCAATAACTAATGCTTAACGATATTATATATATTTCCCTACTCTTTCGACACCCTGAAAACGTGACCGCACTGCCAGCCTCTCTTCTGTGTTTCAGGTAAACTACCCACAAACTTGCGCTACATCACCAAATAAATACCACATGGTAACCCATCCCCTCCCTCTCCAGAAACGCAAAACATAAATGGAAAAAGATGGAAACATCAGTTTATCATTCAGTCCAGTTTTACTTATCGGATTGATACCAAAAATGTAAAAAAAAAAAAAGATGAACATTGCCCAATTCCAATGTTAATTCTGATATATCGTGCCTCCCTGGTAAACAACATAAACTAACAAGACATATGCTAATTAAAGTACCTGTTTGGTCATCAGCTTCTCAAACTCCTCAACGACTTCACACATACTGAGCCACTTTAGTCCAGGCATGCAGTGTAGGAGCCAGCCGGCCGCTTTCATAAGCAGCAGGTCTATCTCTACCTGCCTCCTGACACCTGGATGGACCACCTGAAAAACACACCAAAAAAAAACTAGACCTTGTCTCCTTTATTCATATTCATTGACGTATAAAAGTAGAAAAACATGGTGTCTTACAAAAGTATTAATTACCCTTGATATTTCCCCAATTATGTCATAAAACCACAAACTCAAATGGATTTTATTGTGACTTTGGATGTTAGAGCAATGCAGAGTGCTGCAGGGTTTCCACTAAGGAAAGCACTAATCCAAAGCAGTCGCCAAGAGGCCCATGGTAACACAAGAGCAGTTAAAGAGATCTGTAGCTCAGGTAAAAGAATATGTGAACTAAAAATCTATGTGTTGCCAAAACAGGTTTATAGTTAGCCACAAGCTCTATCTGGGACACAGCAGGCATGTGGAAGAAGTTGCCCTGGTGACATGAGAGCAAAACAGAGTTATCAGCCAACATGTAAAACTCTGTTTTTGAAGAAAAACCTCTGAGAGGCTGAAAAAGATGCGGCCCTATGGCCAGAGGGTCACATTCAGGGACAACAACCTAAAGCATAAAGTCAGAGCAGGTTTAGCTCCAAGCACCCTATTCATTAGCTAGAATGGTCTAGTCAAATCATATACTGAAATTTAATTGAGAATCTGTATCAAAAGCTAGAAATTGATGTACACTCACCGTGGCCATCCAGTCTTAATTTGAGGTTTTTTTAAAGAAGCCGATAGACATTTTTTTCCAAAATGAACAATTGTTGTACAACGGACTGACTTAGAGGGTTTAAATATGAAAGAATGTCACCATTTTCAGTGTTATATTTATTTTTATGAAAGATTGGAAACCCATGTTCTTATACACCGAATCATACTTTGTGTTGATCCTTTAAATAATATCCCAATAAAATACATTAAGGTTTGTGGTTCCGATGAAACAGACTGTGGAAAAAGTTCAAAAGGGGATTAATGGGTACTATTGTGAGACTCACTTTGATTGCCACAGGTATCAGCCGCTCCCTCTCGCTGCTGCTCTCCCCAGGCTGCTGATCTCCGGAGCTCCTCTCCTTACATCCCTCTTCCTCCTCTTTCGTCCCCTTCCAGAACCGCCGCAGAACACCACCAACACCTCCCAGCCCGGGGATCTCCCAGGCTTTCAGCAGGTCTTCTCTCTCCATTTCTTCCACAATTGACTGGAAGGATGGGTCCTCCACCTGATCTACCCTGGCCCAGCCTCTGTACACCTGGGCAACGCATCCTGAACCCACCGGCTCCTTGCTGTCAAACACCAACACTCTTCTCCAGCCCTCCCCAAAGGCCCTGCGGAGGCACTGCTTGGTGTGGGCCCAGGAGTGAGGGCGCACCTTCACGTGGAGCCTGGAGAAGCATTCACAAAACTGTTGAGAGAAGACATCGCGCCTGGTGCTGGCCCATTGTCCCAGCTTGATGAATGTGGGACCCGAGGTCTCGGTCACCCACAGCAGAGCCTTCAACCAGTACGATGCACAGGAGGTGGACATCAGTGCGAAGGGGAAAAGGAGAAGAAGGGGACCAAATTTACAGAAGAGAACAAATGCACGAAGGCTGAGACGAAGAAAGAATATCACTTTGTGGACTTGGACTTTTGCAAGGGATTTTTTTTCTATTGCTTTGGCTGGAAGGGTTGCTTCCTGGCACCTGGCTGCAAAGGATGAAGCACTGACAGCACCCCAACACAGCAGCGTGACCTTGGGGATGCGAGTGAAAATCCATCCTCTTTTAATAACGCACGCCCCCTGGTTCTGCATCAGCCTGAACCTGGTATAGGAGCCCGCTCGTTGCAGAGCGGACCTCAGGTTCAGCAGCATTCCTCTGGCTCCAAATGTCACCATCGTGGCCATGTCGGCGGATATCCGTTAGCTCGGTGCAGGACTCCACATTCGCTTTTTAAGCACCGAAACCAATCAGAACGTGGGAAATATGGCCCCTCGTGCAAATATCCGACACCATAATGCAGATGTTCCACCTCAAAACAAAGCTAAGGCTCAGACTACGTGTGACCAATATGTCTCAGTTGTGACGTTACCTGTACGCACGGTGCAGCAGGGCAGCAGCTGTGGTTTCCTGCAGCAGAAAGCCCATTGGTGTGTTTCTGGTCCAAGAGTGGACAACAAAAACATTTCACAGTCCAATTAGCACGAATGTAAATCTGAAAATATCATTCCTTTCTAGTGAGAACAGAGCTACCCCCTGAAAACATGAGGACAGCTCGCTTCCGGGTATGACGTTTTGCCGGGATGTCACGTGACCTTGGCGCTCAGGAAAAGGTTACTTAACAGTTTTATAATTTCCCCACATCGACTTCAGTTGGGTCTATGAGTACTCTACAAATGTCCACATATTACAACAAAATCCACTGCTATAGCTTCTGTAATGTTCATTTTGATATAACTTTTAAATCAATCGACGTTTGCGTCCTTTCATTTACTGTAAATTGCGCCACAGGTAGAGAAAGACGTATTTTCTACGGTGGTCTATTGGTTAACTATCAAGATAAATAAGCCTATTCTCAAGGGTTCGTTTCCACTATGTTGCAATCTGACTTATGTTTTTTAATCATTCTTCTTTGACCATGTGTCCTGATCCTTCAGTCGGTTGATGGTCTGCAGGCTGCACAAAACTTTTAGCTGAAAGCAAGCGCCTGCGGCTCTTATGAGCTCTCTCAGCAGTATCTAAAACCTTGTACATAAGTCTGCTTTAGGCCCTATACTTAATATAAAGCACAGTTAGTATTAGTTAGTATAATGTTATTATACTAACTAAAGCAAACTTAGTATAAGTTATATTACCCACTGAGCAATAGACGTCTATTAGACGTGCCGTCTAAATTCAAACCGAAATTAGGCCGTCTATAATCGGTCTAAATTTTAGCCCGAATCTAGACGACACAATTTAATACATTTATTATTAAATATTAAATAAAAAAATAACTGAAAGTTGTGTAAATGACGGCCAAGTACTGGATTAAAACGTTTTTAACAGTCATTGATCAATGCACAATGTAGATTATATTTAGACTCGATTTAGACGTCTAAATTTATACGTCGTATCAACGTCTCTCTTTACACCAAATTTAGATTATTTAATTAATTACATTAAAGAATGAACAGTATTTTTTTTTAGATTTAGCCTTGATTTAGATGTTTATTCAACGTTTACATTAAAACCTGGTTTAGACTAGACGTGGTAACCCCCGACCCTCATCACTAGGAGGCAGCGACACACTTAAAGTTCCGCTTGGTCTAATCGTCTTTATGGTGATGAGGATATCTGAGTCCTCCGAACCAATTTATTTTACTCATTGGGACCACTATGTGTTAGAAAACGTTGTTTCTTCAAATATGAAGGTTCGCATATAGGTGAGTGCTCTAAGGAAAGTTACTGAAATGTTGCTTTGACCTACAATGTTTGTTATCCGTTTGCAGCATAGCTAGCAGGCTAGCTATAGTTTACCTGCTAGCTTGCTATTAAGTAGCCATTAAACCGAATGGTCCTTTGAAACCATGTACTTTGTCTTAATGGATAATATCGCTGTGATCTCTGTGACACTTAAAATATTTATTCATTTATTCTATTGCTGTGTTTGTAGAATCTGTTCAGAAAACTTTAAAAGACGCTACGGAGTAAATGATCAGCTCAGCAATGGCTGCACATCTCTAACAGACTCCAGCTCAAAGTGTTGGAGGGGGCTATAAGAGGCCGAGGACACCTTTGGTGTATTTTATTTATTTATTTACATTTTGGTTTAGGTTGATGAATTTTTCTAGAGTTTTTGTTTATTTAAAAAAATTTTTTGGCCTAATTTTTGTTTTATTTTAGTAATTTTGTACATTAGACTACTTATTTGTCACCACAATCTTTGTTTAAATAAAATAAGCAAAATAAAATATTTTGATATTATATATTTGAATTTTTGCTTTTATTTTATGGCAATGTATGTTTACAAATGTGTTGAAATTAACAACATGTATATTGCACATTCATATGTTTGTGATGGTTGGATGTTTGAAAAATGTTTTGATTTACATTACAGTAGGATAGTTTGGTCAATGTTAAGCTTAAGAGATGTATTTATATCCAGTGGTAAAAAAAAGTATAGTGTTACTGAAACCGTTTTAAAACATCATTGTTATTTTAAAAGATCATTTTAGGGAACCTGATTTAACATTCAACTTAACAACTTTAACTTAATTTTAATAGGTTTGTTGTGATGACTTTAATAGATCATAAAAGCTGGATTTATTAGAATATCATTAGGCTATAATACATTTAATAGACGTCTATACGACGTCTAAATGACGTCTAGATTATCTGATGGTGTATAAATTTGGTATAAAAATAAACGTCTGTTAAATGTATAACTTTAGACGTCTAGAAATAGATGTTCATTAACGGTAATATAAACGTCTTACATTAGACGCGGCGTATAGAGGTAGTTGTCTTTTAGACGTCTATTAGACAGCTAGTCTAAACCTAGACGGCTGAAAAACGTTCATTAGACTTTTCTATTAGACTGAAAAATACTCGGTGGGACACTTTGCTAGACCCTTCCAAGACCTGGATATTTAGGCAACATGTTAAATGAAAAAATCAAGAACCTCTACTTCAGAGGTACTAACTATAGGAGCAGTACACTGTATTACCTTGCCTTTACTTATTACATGCCTTTGTTGTTCTACCAGTTGATTTGTTCAAAACTAAAATCAAACTGGGAAGTTGGAACACAGTCATCTAAGGTGTGGTAAAAACATTCACTCAAAGCTTTGTATTTGTCTTACTCTACAATTGCAGTGTTTCCCTTACATAGACGTTACCGTGGCGCTCCGCCACGGCTACAATTCCAGCGCCATGGTTACAAAATGTGAACGAGCCATCCTGTAGGCTACGTATTTTATAATTTCTGTTACCTGGTACGACTCACCCCTCTAAACTACGAAAAATAACTGCGGACTTGCGAGTTCTGTGCTAAATGTCCGGTACTCATGTCTGACAACACGATGCAGCACCACCTTGAAGCAGTTTCAGCCAGTCATTGCAGAAAAAAAGAGAATAACCAGACTACTGAATGTAACATCTGTGCCCCCCTCCTCCAAACTTCCAGCTCTCCATCCTCCGTTCCTCACTCGCTGCACCTGGACTGAAAGGTGGAATATTTTTGTGTGTCGCAGACCTGCCAGCTTTTATTTGAACCGTAACGCTTAACGTTGCTTTCACTGTGGAAACATTCGAGCCGAAGTCCAAGGGAAAACATTTTTTCCTGTGCAAATCTTCAGACCTGCTAAACATGAGGGTCCATGTCCCTCATAGGTTTATTAGGAACAGTGGCCATGCTTGTGACCCTCTAAGTTCCACATCATTACTTTTTCACAGTCTGTAATTATGACGTGGACATCAGCCACCAGGGAGCTGCAGGTAAATTATAAATCAGCCCCGGTGACATGTGCATATGATCTGATATGTCAATATAAAAATTGTCTAGCACAACTACTCAAAATAAGAGCTATGAGCAAGTGTGTTTGTGTGAGTTTTACAGATTGTCAGCACCATGTGGAGTGAAAAAAACCCCCATTAAAGATCGTGACAATCCATCCATCCATTTTCTGAACCGCTTAATCCTCCAGGGGTCGTGGGGGGGCTGGTGCCTATCTCCAGCTGTCAACGGGCGAGAGGCGGGGTACACCCTGGACAGGTCGCCAGTCCATCAGATCGTGAGCACTTCAATACAAAATGTCTATGTTCTTTATTTAAATGATAATAGATTGTAGTATAAAGTGGGCTGGTCTGAGGCATAAAACTCCAGGGCTGAAAGTGAGTAGCCCTATGGCTTGACTGAAAAAATATATGATTTAACCAACCGTTTATACACTGCAGTGCATCTTGTATGAAACCTGAAATAAATTAATACTTATGGGCTATATCAGTAATTCTTTTCAATTTTGCCCGGATCCCCCATACCTAATAATCAGCACTTACCACAAGACTTTAAATACAAAGGTTCTAGGTGCAACTCGGTCCTGCAGAGAAGTCAGGTGATCAACAGATGGCAACAAACCTTATGTTTTGGTAAGATCGGTTTTACTTGGATGTTTTGTTTTGACCAAAGGTGGGTAGCCAGTTACATTAACTTGAGTAACTTTTTGGGAAAGAAGTACTTTTAGGAATAGTTTTTATACACTCTACTTGACTAATACTATAATGAATAGTTGCTCTAATTGCTCTTTCTTGAGCTCTTGTTTGTGCACAAATTTGTTTTCTTTATGGTATTTTCTATCATTTGCAGATCCAGTGAGTATACAGTAAACTGGATATGGGTCATTGGAAGTTTTTTTCCCCCTGTTCTAACATATAAGCATTACCTACTGTAAGTATTAGTTTTTGTATTATGTTGCAAAATTAATTTGGAAATGGGTTTCTTCTGCCATGAATTTATTTTGTAAATATGCTATTTACTTATATTTTATTAGATTTTACTCTTTAAAATAGAGTGGAGGAAGTTGTAAATAAGTTTATACGTTTTTGTCTGTGAGATTACATCATTTTAAAACAAATGTAATCGAATAGTAACTTGATACTCAAGTAGCCATTTTAACCTTTATTTTAACTCTTGAATGAATTCCACATTTCATGACTGTAGAATCTATATATCAATTTTGAACTCACATTTATCCTTGCTGGGTTCCTGAGGGACTCCTGCCTTCCTCTTGTGATTGATAGGGTTTGGACAATGTACCTCAGCAGATTTAATCTAACACCTTAAATCTAAAATTACACATTAGTTCTTGTTTATTTTGCAAAAGCTTATGTAAGTGCTGTCATCATTTTAAAGATATGAATAGGAGCTTATAGTCATCAAAGGTCAATCAGCACTCAATTATCTAAACGAGTAACAACGATGGTGGCACAAACAAATGAATAGCCCAAATTTAATACAAATGATTGAGGCCAATTTCTTTTTGATTTATGTAATATGGTCATCGACAAAGGACAGAGGTATGATCTCTATAAAGGCTTATTAATGTCTTTAAAATGATAAGGACACAAGCTTAAATTGTTACGACCCTTAAACCGTTTCTCTATTGTGCATATGCATAACCGTCAACTAACGACAAAGCTAAGATAATTGATGAAATAAAAAAAACTGCAAAATTATTAAAGCAAAACACGTGTCCAAGGTTTAAGATGTTTTTGTGAGGATTTTATATATAGAACATGCAAATAGGATGTTTTCTATGCACACCAAATTTGCACAAGAACAGTCAGTGAACTATCTAATAGTGCATTTGTGTTATTACTTTTTACTTAATGAGATTTCTCTTTGCTTTCAGGATAACCACTTTACTGTTTTACTATGCTGTTGCATGAGCAATCCAGATTCTGGGTCACAGGAAGAAGTAGGAGGTTAGGAACCAAACACACCCATGGTGCGATTTAATTTCCTTTGCTTAAACCAGAGCTCTTAAAGGCAGCCTTCTACGCACTCTGTCAGGAATTGAGAACTTGCTGGGACTATGCTCCCAGTCACGGATCCAGTCTCTTGGACAGGGAGCTCAGTACGCTCCCAGGATCCCAGCTGTAGCCCTGATAGAGGACTCACGAACACAATAAGCCTTGATAAACGCCAAACAGATGTCACCGGCCTCTACCTCCCACTGCTGTTGATGAACAAGCCAGGCGTTTTAGTTTGCGCTTGCATTTCAAAGAGAAGGTCAGACTTCAGGCTCGGAGGTATGCACCATAGCTGCTACATGCAGGCTGTTAGAGACTTCATGAAGGCTATCCGTGGAATGACTAAAGAAATTAAGCCTGAGTGTCTTTAATGTTGGTGTGTGCTTCCAATATACCTCTACAACAACATGTATCTTTTGTCCCAGTTTTTTTTCACAATCCTGCCTTAAAATCTTCTGAAAAAGTCACAAACAAAATGCTTTGAAACCTCCTTGGTAGATAACTTATGCGTCAACAATGATCTAGAGCAGTGGTACTCAAATACAATTCTTAAAGGGCCACAAAAAATGTTTTGATCAGTCAAAGGTCCATATGTTATCTTTTTTCAATCGATTCAATTTAAAATCATTTTATTTATAGTACAGACCAAAACTTTGGACACACCTTCTCATTCAATGAGTTTCCTTTCTTTTCATGACTATTTACATTATAGATTCACACTAAAGGCATCAAAACTATGAATTAACACATATGGAATTATGTAGTACTCTTACAAAAAAGTGTGAAATAACCTGGCCTCCAAAGACACCGGACCTGAACCCAATCAAAATGATTTGGGTTGAGCTAAACCGCGGAGTGAAGGCAAAAGGGAAACCGTCCCTTTGGGGCTGTGCAGGTTAATTTTTAGTCCCTCAGCCATCAGTAGCTTGCGCTTGTCCAGCTTCATTTCCTGGACACATGCTTGCTCTCTCTATTTATTTTCCACAGGTCAATAGAGTTACTGTGGACTTTATCCTTAAGGTGCCCTGGACTCTCTGAACTGAACCGAGGTCAGCTTAATCAACTCAAAAACTCTTCCTCAACACAAGCTAGTTCTTCCATACAACTTTTTTGTGCTTTTCCTGTGTCTCCGCCGTTAGTCGAAACATCTGTACTCATAAACAAAAAGATTAACCTGATGGACATGTTGTCCCCCTCACTGAGATAGGAAGAATCACTCTTGATTGCCTCCCAGAGGAGCTTTTAGTTATGTATAGTCCCTCTTAGCCCTGCCCCTTCCTGCTCCATCTACCCCCTTCTTTTTTCTTTTTTTTTTAACTAAACAGGACAATCGGTTTCCCAGGTAACTGGAGCTCCAATCACCCAGCCAGCTGCAGATTAGTTTAACAGTGGGGGGCTTAGCTGGGAGAGGGTGGATAAGAAGGAGGAGGGGGATGATGATGGAAAATGGAGAGGGAGGAGAAAGAGAGGGAGAGAAAGAAGGAAGGAGGGAAGGAGGGGGTGGGAAAAGCTAGGGCGAGAGGGAAAGAGAAGAAAATCAGTGTCATTTATGGATTGGACTGTGAGTGAGTGCAGACTGAGCTGTAAACAGCTTTAGCCTCAAGGCTGGAAGGGAGAAGAGGGAATCCCTTCACTCCGTCCCCACCCCCCTCTTTTTCCCAACTTTTTGTGCTTCTTCAGCTGTGGCTTTTGTTGGAGTGTTCAGGAAGGAGCTATGCAGAGCCAGAGAAGTCGGAGGCAGGGGTAGGGGTGTTCGGAGAGAGGGAGAGGGGGTTGGAAGGGCTAGTCAGTTTGAAGGAAAGGAGCCATGCAAGTGGATGCTCTTCTCTGCGGGATCAGGTTTTACAAAATGAAAAGCCACAGTGAGAGAGCTTCATCGGGGCTCAACCAGCTCAGAAAGGTACTGAAATCTAAAATATTCTATTTGTTATGGATTTAATTCAGAAATAGTGAGAGGAAATGTTTACTCACTTTTCTCTGTTTTGGATATGTGTGATTATTTAGGGCAGAATCATTTATAGAAAGGGATGTTTATTAATTTAAGAGTTTGTCATACTGATGCGCATTCATGAAGCTATTCCACCTTCTTCTGTAATTGCCTGCGCCTGACCTTAATTGTGTCAGGCTGTCTTTATCCGTGCAAAGAATGTGGATCTATACGTCTCCCAAGCAAAAATAGAGAACGCTTTAAGTGTTTTTTCTCTGTCTGTATTTTAAGCTTTATTTCATCCATACTGATTTTGCTCATGTAAGACTTTGATTAAACATAAACTGGGGACTCCTCTCCTCCTCACTGAGTTGTTGGTGACCACACAAGTACGCTGGCTGTTTGTCAGAGTGAATGCTAAGACCATCATAGTCCAAACTGGCTTGTTGTGGAGGGACAGAGCAAAGAGAGCTGGGATGATGAGTGAGATGAGCATTCCTCCGTGTGAACAAAAGCACCTCTTCATGAATTGCTTGGATTGTATTGAAGGGGCTTGGCTGGGTGGAAATCTCCTCAGGGAGGAGACAGGAGTTCAGCTACAGGTGGCTATACATATAAAAGCCTCTTCAGTCAAAGTACAGGTAACCTTTTAACAGAGATTACATTTTCTTATGTAGATTTTCTTTTAATGCGTTCGTTTAGTGATTCTGTTCTAATTTTCACACTTTTGTTATGTATTTGGTTTCCTTACACCTAAATCATGCAGAGCACTTTTAATTGCCATGTGTTAAAAGTGTGCTATATAAAAAAATTGCCTCGTCTTGTCATTAGGAGGACTAGAAGGGTAAAGAAGTATGCACTCGGGATGTTTTTATACTGCAAAAAACTAAACACATAGAGAGTTGTTATGTTAAATCTCTATAATTAGCTAATAAAGAAAATGCCAAAAGGACACAAAAATAATAATAAGCGGACAGCTGTTTAAAATATATTAACAAAAACTGCTTGGAAAAATACATCACTTCCAAAATGAGGTTGATATGATCACAGGGCAAACAGATGACGAGTGAAGAATCTGTTTTTGGAGTTCACACTGTAAAAAGGCTTGACTGGTTTGGATTTATGGAGAGAACATGGCTCTAGCAGAGGCTTTAATGTGTTCTTACTAGGGATGTCCCGTTTAGCACTTTGCATTGCAAAGATTACTTTGTAAAGCTCATAGTTTTAAAAATAAAGCACAAAACAGTGTTCAAAATTTTTGGCATTTAGCAAAAACAAATTATAGTAATTCTATCTGACCTCAAATTGGAAGGAGATAGTCTGATTTAATATCAGAAGGTGAAAAAAAGGAAATTTAATCTACTGATTTAAAAGCAAGGCTTTATAGTAACATTTTTCTTATTATATCAGCTATAAGATAAATACAAAATGTGTCTTACTGTATCTGTATGTCTGTATCTACCCAGCAGTCTTTAAACACAAGAACAACACCTGTAACAATGAAACGTGATTCATTAACTGCAACAAAAACTAGACTCTCAAATTCTGCAACATATTTTTTCCTTCATATTCACATTAAGACGAATGAACAGCTGAAGCAGAATCAGTAGGAGCAGAACACAGATCAAAATTCCTCGCTGCTCTTATCCTCTGTCTCCGTCCGATGCTGCGTTTTATTTACATAAGAAAGTAATTTTATTGGTTTGAGACAAGTTGACTCTTAGGTTTAAGGGAGAAGGTTTATAGAGTTTGAGATAAAGAAGTGGTGACGGTTTGTCTGCAAGACGGTAAAGACTTGGGTGCTATCTTTTCAGAAGAACCCATTCAGTTTATGTCAAGAAGTGCTGTTACTATCATACACCTACTGTTTTTACTGATTGGGTCAAGTATTTACATTTAGAGTCAGGGACAGAGGCTATCTTTCTGCGAAAATGTTGTAAAGGCATTCATACCTCTCAACTGAATTTTTCTCTTGTCGCGTTAAAACCACTTTTATGGGCTTTCATGTGATAATTTTGCAGTTGAAAAATAAAGATACAAATCTTTTAATTATTGAATAAATATAAATTAAAGTTTAAAAGGTGTGGTGATCTTGATAATAAAAAAAATTATGTACATACCATCATTCAGTGCGTTTACATTTATCAAGGAATTGGACTTATAAAATGTATGCATACACCTTAGATAAACCTTGTGTAAAACTTACACAACATTTCCGTTTTTGTTTGAATATGCATGTGAAAATGACAGGGTGAGCAATCTGATCTCATTGAAAACGATGCAGAACATATGCCCCACCTTTAGATGGCTGTGTGCCCTATGTATGCAGTGTTCTACGGTTTCCTCCTCCGTAGCCAGAAAAGAGTTGAGGGATGGTGGAGGGCGCATGTCCAATATGCTGTGAGCAGCTGGCAGTGATGTCATCGTTTTCAAAAGTCCCTGGCCTTGCATTTATGTCAATAAATTATCCTGCGTTGACAAAATTCCCCACTCTGGAACCTGTTTTCAAAAGGTTGTGTTTTCGCCGTCCCGACAACTCGTTCTCGTGTAAACCAGAGGTGAAGCGCAGAAAAAAACCTTCGTTTTGCTGAAAAATGTTGTAGTGTAAACTGCCCTTAAGGTACCCAGATAATGCGATTGCAGAGTCTAATTTCTCTGCATGTAAACGCCCATCAACAGTAGCAGAGCTTTTGAGAGCCTGGACATTTCCCCTTTGGGAAGTAATGAGAGCTTGGAAGTAGGAACAATAACAATTGAAAAAGCAATTACAAAGAGTGTAACACAATCAAACAGTATAATACTTACAAAATGTTCCGGACAGCAGCATTATTGTCAATTTATTTACTTACAGGTGCTGGCCAGTAAATTAGAATATCATCAAAAAGTTGAATTATTTCAATAATTCCATTCCAAACGTGAAACTTGTACATTATATTCATGCAATGCACACAGACCAATGTATTTCCAATGTTTATTTATTTTAATTTTGATATTTATAAGTGACAACTAATGAAAACTCCAAATTTGGTATCTCAAAAAATTAGAATATTTTAAAGGCCAATGAAAAAAAATGTTTTTTTTAAATGTTGGCCAACTGAAAAGAATGAACATGAAAAGAATGTGCATGTATAGCACTCAATACTTAGTCTGGGCTCCTTTTGCCTCCATCACTGCAGTAATGCGGCGTGGCATGGACTCGATCAGTCTGTGGCACTGCTCAGGTGTTATTAGAGCCCAGGTTGCTCTGATAGTCGTCTTCAGCTCCTCTGCATTGTTGGGTCTAGCGTATTGCATCTTCCGCTTCACAATACCCCATAGTTTTTCTATGGGGTTAAGGTCAGGGGAGTTTGCTGGCCAATCAAGGACAGGGTTACCATGGTCCTTGAAACAGGTACTGGTGGTTTTGGCACTGTGTGCAGGTGCCAAGTCCTGTTGAAAAGTGAAGTCTGCATCCCCATAAAGTTGGTCAGCAGCAGGAAGCATGAAGTGCTCTAAAACTTCCTGGTAGACGGCTGCATTGACCTTGGACCTCAGGAAACAGAGTGGGCCAACACCGGCAGATGACATGGCACCCCACACCATCACTGACGGTGGAAACTTTACACTGGACCTCATGCAACGTGGATTCTGTGCTTCTCCACTCTTCCTCCAGACTCTGGGTCCTTGATTTCCAAAGGAAATGCAAAAATTGCTTTCATCAGAAAACATAACTTTGGACCACACAGCAGCAGTCCAGTCCTTTTTGTCCTTGGCCCAGGCGAGACGCTTCTTACGCTGTTTCTTGTTCAAGAGTGGCTTGACACACGGAATGCGACACCTGAATGCCATGTCTTTCATGAGTCTCTTCGTGGTGGTTCTTGAAGCGCTGACTCCAGCTGCAGTCCACTCTTTGTGGATCTCCCCCACATTTTTGAATGGATTTGTCGTCACAATTCTCTGCAGGGTGCTGTTATCCCTAGAGCTTGTACACTTTTTTCTAACACATTTTTTCCGTCCCTTCACCTGTCTGTTAATGTGCTTGGACACAGAGCTCTGCGAACAGCCAGCTTCTTTAGCAATCACCTTTTGTGTCTTGCCCTCCTTGTACAAGATGTCAATGGTCGTCTTTTGGACAGCTGTTAAGTCAGAAGTCTTCCCCATGATTGTGGAGCCTTCAGAACAAGACTGAGGGACCTTTTAAAGGCCTTTGCAGGTGTTTTGAGTTAATCAGCTGATTAGAGTGGCACCAGGTGTCTTCTATATTGAGCCTTTTCAGAATATTCTAATTTTCTGAGATACTGAATTTGGTGTTTTCATTAGCTGTCAGTTGTAATAATAAAAATGAAAATTAATAAACACTTGAAATATATCACTATGTGTGGAAGGAAAGTATACAGTATAGAAGTTTCACGTTTTGAATGGAATTACTGAAATAATTAAACTTTTTGATGATATTCTAATTTACTGGCCAGCACCTGTATATTCTATATCCTTCTTTTGTTCCGTTTGCTTCACTGATTTCAGCATTTGTTTATGTTCTCTGTGTCTAGTCTAGTCTAGTCCAATGGAAGAATCTCAGCGCGAAAGGGCGCATGTCGCTACCTAGCGTCGGGGAGTCAAACCGACTTCATTTGATAATTCACATGTAAAACTGAAACTTGACCCTCCACTGTGCTTAAGCCATTACTGCCAAAAGCTCGATTTAGATGTGCATTTAAACTTACTGACTGAAACATGGTGGTGGAAGCATAATGCTGTGGTGATGCATGTTTTCAGTTGTCCTCAGGTTAGAGTTGATGGAAAGATGGAAAGAAGCCTGCAATTGGTCCGCCCAACATCAGCCAGAGTTCATTTCACCAGAACGGTGCTCTATAGTTAATGTAGTCACTGTAATGCAGTGTTTGGGCACTAAATGCTTTATATTGCAAGGCCAGTTTATCAAATATGGTCTTTTGGGGAATTTGAACACAAGGAGGTGTAGAGAGCAACAAAACAGTATGCTCCATTCTATTAGCTATTCTATGAGTTGCATTTCTAGAAAAAAAGTTTCCAGCTCCATCAAAATGTACTTTCAGATCCGTCAGCAAAATTTAGAATCCTTTATTGTCCTGGTAGGGAATTGCTTTGCAAAACTGACACACCAGAGGAGAAGTATAAACAAAAAGTGTCTCTGTCAATGCGTCTGCATCCAGGTGTAAACTTGCTGTCGGAGAAGTATAAACTAGGCTTCAAAGGCTACAAAAATATTTTAGTTTGAGTTAGAGGAGTAACCTTGGTTCATGCTTGAAGCATCCGCGAGCTCCGCAGGGCTCCACGTGGCCAAATTACATTTCAGCAACCACGCCTCTCTGCGCGTCCCCCGCGGACACCCAAATTTCCACACCGCGCACCGAGGAAATTTTCTAACTATGCGGCTGGTCCCGTGTGGAAAAACATGCCGGACTGGCAAGCGCTTCTATTGGCGGAGGATCGTAAATATAGACATCTTTATGATTCGGCCCATAGAGATCACTGTGATCAACTGGGTTTTAATGGATGAGTGGACCATCTCCTTTTTTAGTCTTTTATCCTAGCAGTAGTAAACAGCATAAAAGTTCTTCTGCTTTGTTTAAGCTCATGGGTGTCGCCATGAAAAGTGATGCATGGTTTTCATCCATCCATTGTCAATACCACTGAGGTGAGGGGAAGTGTGTGAACATCTGTTGCAACAACTACTCTATTGGATTATTGACTGAGATACTCACATAGATTTTTTATTTATTTAAACTATTTTACTAATTGTAATTCTTGATTTATGTTGATGGTAATCTCATGGTAGAAGCTGGACCCCTGTCTCGGTCTTTTTCAAATTTTTTACGTGACACACTTTTCACAATATAAGTGAAACAACCTTTCCACCACCACCACCACAACACTTATTTATTCATTTTTTATCTTTTATGATTTTATCAATTCTATATATTTGATAGCCAGTGTTGTGGAAGTTCTCCATCAACAAAAACAACCCCTACATTAAGGTAACATGGATTAAAGCTAAATTAATGCAGGCTCTGAATTTACCACCTAGATATTCTAAGCCACATTTAGCGTCCCAACATAATTTAGTTGTTATTCATTATTAATTAATCATTTCTTTGTGAAAAACATTTGAAGAAATCTTAATCATGATGTCAACTGGCCCCCACGACCTTTCAAGAATGAGCTGTATAGATTATGGATGGATAAATATTAATTGGGAGTCTGCTCTTTTCCTTCTTGTTTCTATCTGTTTCATTCTTGACTGTTCACTATGCGTACAATGTTTTAATTTGGCTCAATTCCCAATAAAGCAGCTCAAATATATATATTCCTGTGCTTTAATTTTCATAAAGCAAAATCTGTTGAAAATGTACTCATCAGGAATGTATTTTTAAAATTGTGGCCAACCTTAAAGCACCAAGAGATTGTTGTTCCTCTTTGTTTAAATAACAGTTCTGTTAAAAAAAAACTCAGCTAACAAGTTCTTTACTCACATAAAGAACAGTTTTGTATAACAGTTCAAACCCCACTTGCACTCAGACACAACAGTCCCCACGCTCTTGCCATAGAGGGTGAAATCCCATGACTCTTATTCACGTAAAGATGCTAAACTTTCAAAGCATTCATTCCCAAATAGCGCTGATTAATGACCCCTGCGTACAGTTATAGTTTGTAATGTAAAAAATTGTTTTGTAAAGTTTAAATTTTCAAAAATGTTGTTACTCAAACACATTGGAATGCATCAGTGTTGGTTAATGAATTCATTAATCCTGCGTATTCAAACAGCACATTATGTTGCTATAATTATGTATGTTATGAATAACACATCACTTATATAACAAATTTTTGCAACAAAATTAACTGGGTATCCACTACTAAATAGATCTTTATGCCATTAGTAACATGATGGCATATTGACAGCAACCCACTAACTCTAAACTGTTTAGTTCAATTATGTAGATGAATTAGAGAGTATAAGACTTCTGTTCCCCCTTATTCTTACATAACCAGTCTGGTTTTACTTTGACTTGGATGAATTTGATAAGAAATAACATGTTTAGAGGCTGTCTAGGATAGTTATTCCTGTTCAATTAAAGCTGAGCTTAACATATTTTTTCACTAGCTTACTGATTACCATACCCATTTGCCAGAAAATTCATGACATGGAGTTCAAGCTGTCTCTCTTTCCTCCACTCTTCCATTTCCTTCTCCTCTCTTGCTGACATGAGTGTAAGCGAAAAGAATGCTGTTTACCTGTCAATTTAAGGATCTCCGCTATAGTGGCAATTAAAACAATTCTGCATCTTTGAGTTCATCCAAGTTTAACAACATAATAAGTAGATGCCCCAGACACACTGCAGACACAGAAGGAGGTTGGATTATACCAAATCACATTTAAACACTGTCTTGTTTAAGATGTAGAACAGGGAAAGAAGTACTCTTTCTGGTGATGCTGTGTGTTTTCTGGGAGTTGTACTTGTCATTACTCTTTTAGAGATGTTTTGTTTCAGATCTTATACTTTGCTCAAATAACTGTTATAATTTCTAAACTGAGAAAGCATGAATTACCTACCATAGGAACAAAATTTACTGTATTGCCGGAAATTAAATTCTTTACAATGACTTTGCATCATCCACTGCATCATCCTTGACTCAGGCTCACAACTCTCAGTTCAATTGGTGAGTGGATGTCGGTAGAATTATCTCTGACTCTGGAGTTTACACTCTTACACTCTGGATGAGTACTTTCCCAAGCTCTCGCCTTGTTTAAATCCCCCAAGGACTGGTGGGTGAATTATGAAAATATGTCTCTGTGTAAGCATGCAGAGGAACAAGGAAGCTGGGATAGGACAGTGGGGCTCTATTGGGAATTCTCTATTGGAATCCTTTAAATATAAAAACGGGGGGGAAAAAATCTGGAAAGGAATGGAGAGGAGAGAGTTTTGAAATTGGAGCTCAGCTCCAGAGACCGTGGCTTGGAGGTGAAATTTGATCTAGGCGCCAGAGGTTAATGTTTGTGTGCAAAAGAAGCCAGGTTATGGACGCAAAGAGATGTGGGTTCACTCTCTGCAGATTGCGACTGAAATTTTTTGACTTTTTTTGATTATGGTTAAATTAAATGTTGTCTATTGTTTTACCCCAATCAATATTGATTTTGTATTAGAGGTTTAAGACCTGCCACTGTGTTGCATTTCTAGTTAATTCCAAAGTTATTGCAGATTCAGGCATAGAGTCATCTTTAAATTTTAACAACACCTTACTTCTGACTTGAGGTAATTTTAAAGGTTCAATATGTGAGAATTTTACAGTGAATTAATCAAACAACAGTTTAATGTCCAAACCATATTGAAAGGAAGGTTACATTGAAACGGATTTATGCCTCAGCCGGCTGGGATGGTTACAAGTTTTTGTTTTAAAAACGCTGCCACAGGACGTAGTATTTGTTTACAATATCTGTCCCACTACCATATTTCTTGGTTCCAAGGAAAATCACATGTGAGCCCGCCAGGTTACCAAGTCTTCAACACTAAACAACACACCACCATTTGTAATTTTACACCAACCGAGCTAAAAGCTAATATTGAGCTAACAATGTTAGCTGTAAAATAGTTGGCTCTAAACATAACTCAACTCTACTTATCAACTTACGGTGTATAACTCGTCTTCTGTTGTCAACGTGTATAACTAACAACTCTCCATGAACTTCATGGAGGGAAGGAGGTGAGTGACTGAGAGCGGACTACTTTGTTTTTCTTCATGGACTGCAGTACTCCAATTTGACCAAAAGATGTCAGTATTATATATTGTACCTTTAATGTAGTTGCTTAGCCAGAGTTTAAACCTAAAGTGACATTGCAACACATTCTCGCTCCCAACTCGTCATATATGGACGCATGGTCAGGTTCCCTTCGCATCACATAATAATGCGTTGTATACCCCCCTCTTGTCATTTTTGTCGTGCTGGGTGCTCCCATTGAATGTTGTAGAGATCCCTAGACATCGGTAACTGATGACATGGGGAGGACAAGGAGTCGGTTTACTTGCTTGCTTGTTTAAAAGAATGTATTTTTGTCCTTCAGTGACCTTAAGGTTAGAACATTAAACTTGTGGGTTGGTTAAAGTTGGTTAGATAACTCAATGTACAGTTTGCTATTCTGACAAAGTATGCTAGATCGACCGGATCTGGAACAAAATAAACTTTTGATGTTTACAATAAAGGACCACAACCATACAGCTATTAGCCTGCTCTGAGCGTGTCAAAAATTGATGCGAGGGGGGTACCCCACGCGTCATTATGTGATGTTGAGGGTACACGTCCATATATGACAAGTTGGGAGTGAGAATGTGTTGGACAGTGTAGTTTTTACCATTAATCTCTGAAAGATATTAATCAAAATATTGTTGATATTGAATTAAATGATGCCCAGTCATTGAAAAGTATTGGCTGCTTCAAAACATATAACCATAAAAAGCGGGTCTAAAACAGATGGGCGGGGTCCCAGTGTATGGGGACCACCAATCCCACACTGTGTTTCACTGAACGTGAGCTGAGGTGGACAAAAGACCATTTCTGATTTATTAATATGCAGTTACATCCCTTTTCCGCTCATTCTCATTAGAAGTTTAAATGTAGAGCACTATTTTCAGACTTAAAAAAAATAATAAAAACAGAAATAAAAAACTTTCTCTAATCCTGACCGACCGACCAACCTGATACGAGATGCACCAAACCCAGGACGTTTGCCCCGATTGGGCCGAAATGCAGAATCAGCTGTTGTTTCCTTAGCCTTTGTGTGACACGGACCGGGCCTTTGGTTCCACGTCAGAGGCAGAAACTCATAGAGAAGATCAACACCGCCAGAAAGTAGAGTAAACACCGGCATCACATTCTCTTAATGGAGATAACTGAAGGACCAGCAAAATCTAAGGAAACAAACTGAGGTCTTTCACAAATGTTGTTTTACAGATTTACCTCTTTACTCGCTCTCTGTAATGAGAGTCTGATGTGCTTCTCAATTTGCTGCATATATTTTTCTGGAGGTTGAACTATCTGCCTTTTAGTAGTAGAAAATTGTGTAATTTCAATTTTTGCCCCGTATGACCATCTGTTGGTAAGGTCATCACTCGAACTCAATAATACTGCTTGCTTGCAATGATTTAGGTATGTACTGTCCCTTATCATTAGGAAACTACACACTGTCACTTTAAATCTATCTGATGGATAATCTGTGGATGAAAGTAAGGATAAGGGTGATGGTACAGGGGCTTTCCATACAAAGACCTTAGGTATGTGGTTTATAGCTTGTCATCTGACAAACAGCAATAACAGTTACAAAGTCTTTAAGTTAGGTAATGTGTTTTCTGCAGCCTGCATTTATACTGTCGCTATATTAAAATGCATTACGAACTAAGTAGACTATTGTACAAATCCATTAAATAAGATTTAGTTGTTCATGTATGACCATCACGCTTTACCTCTTTGATGCTACTTACACACAAATACAAATTCTAATTGTGAAATGATACGGTACTGTATTAAAAATGGATTCTATAAAATTTTGCCAGTATATCACATGTCAACATGGAGACACACAGGACACAGAACCCTGCACACACATTACATAGAGTAACAATATAACAGTGATGTTTATGGAACTAGAGTACCCAGAGAGAACCCAGCTTTCCACGCTGTGAGCATCACAAATTCCATGTGGAAAGACCCCAGGTCGGGATTCGAACCTATAGGGTCTACTTGTTGCAGGCAACAGTGCTACTGACTGCTCCTCCCTGACCAAATTTTCTTTATTAATGAGTTAGTAAAATCCTTTGTGCTGATTGCTTTGTGTGGAATGCAGCAGAAAAAAAAAATCCTGTGAAGCTATCAATTGTGGGCTGGAGCGGTATTTGTGGTTCAGGTATGAGGGAAACAAATGTGGATTTTTTGCATATAACAGAAGTAATGTTAAATGGCCCGATGTGGGCCAAAGTGAGAGCGGTTTTATTGAAAATGTGTCCTGGAATGAATTGGTCAGGCATGTTGTTCTGTGGAGCCACGGGATAATTGGGAGTATATTCTGCATGAGTCAGGAGCTCTGCTGAGGGGTGCTCTGTATCTGTTAAGAGAATGGACTGACAAGTCCATGAAAGTCTGATGCTCCACCTCTGTAGAAGCAAGAAACAAGACACTCTCCCATTCAGGAAGAAGTGATCCAAGACAGACTAATACTTCTTCACTTTCCTCGTCATTTGGGTTATATCTCTTATTCACTGTTGTGTATTTTTGTTTTCATACACCTCACTGACCCAAATAATGTACTGTGGTATTAGTTGTTGGCTGATAAAAATATTTTTCCTTTATGTAATTCCTATAAATACGGTTTTTACTAAACTTTTAGGTGATGTTTAACCTCTTAAACTCTAGGCCTATTCTGAAGCCTGTTTCTCGAAAAATGCTTACCCATGGTAAAATGATTATATTTCAGCAACCAAAAGGAGTATTTGAATCATGTTAGCGTAATTTTAAAGGTAACATTCAGTAGAATTGATAGATGTGTCATTATGCATATTACTATTTCTATCACTACTAATTTCTTTGTCCCCCAATTGGGGGACGTTAGGGTCTAAAGGGTTAAGAAGGATTGTTGGTTTTCAGCAAGGCACCATTGTTGAAACCTTTCCCAGATTTGCTGTTTTTTAACGAAGGGAATAAACTCAAGTGAAATGGGGAAATTTCATAATTAAAAGCCTTGACACAGACACTGAAGATTGATCATTTGTAAAGTCTTGACTTTTAAAAGGAGTAGAAAATTGTCTTTGGAAGCTATGTTAACTTTGAATAACTGCTGCATTTACAGTTTACATGCACTCAAAATGTTATGTCCTATTAATGTTGTGCCTTTAATGATGCATTTGGAACTTTCTTTTTAAAGGGAGGACTCATCGTACATCTTTAATGATAATTGGGCAAAAAGTTTGAATTTGTCTGGATTTTCTCTAATCAAAAATATAGGCTTAGTTATATAGGGTGACATCAGGTAAATTTAAGGTTTAAGTGTTCTTGAAAAACGCTCCAACAATAATTGATTTGATTGGTCCATAGTTGCCAAAAAGTAAAAAAAAAAAAATTACCTGATGTCGTTCAGTCCAGATAAATGTCACTCAGCCATCTTAAAGTCTTCTGAGATAATTTGAAAATTTGTCCACTCCTCTTGGCAAAATGGGTCGACTTCATTAGCTTTTAAGCATCATCCACGCATTTTCAGTGGACTATGGTCATTGTTTAAAGGAGGCTAATCTAGAGCCTGATTTGTCTACTTCAAAACTATCTTTGATGTCTGTTTGGAAGGAACGTTTATTTGCATCAAAGGTTCAAATATCTGACCCAAACTGTCGCCAGAAGAAATGTAGCTGAATAGGCAGTTCTGATCTAGAAATTGGCCAAAGTTAGAAACAAGAACAAAAGAAAAACGTAGCTTTGGAGCAGCGCTGTTCAAATCTTTTAGGTGGGCCTGGAAATATGAGACATGTGAAAAATAGCTAAAAACACGAACCCGTCTTGTAATTTTTTTAAATTAAAGGCTATTTTAAACCTGCTCAACAATAAACTAAGCGTAAAGTATTTTACTTAGACAGATATAGCACTTTTTGTAGGAAGTGGAAATGCAAATCATTGTAGATACAAAACGTTTGGACATTCGCCTTGTGAAAAAAAAAGCATCCAGTTGGAAATTAATCTGGTCTCGATTAAAAGAACAAACCTACTTGTCGTGAAATATCCGCGATTGCCACTTTTTTGAGATGTTATTTAAAGTAGGATTTATCAGCACACTTCCAGAACTTGATCAGTACTGGCTTCAGACACCCAGCCTGGGTGTCTGTAAATTACCAAGACAATAATAAGCGCTACCAAGTGTGGGATTACAAATGTAACAATGGGAGACGCATGTGTTTATATTTAGAATTGCTTGATAAGTAAAGAAATGTTCTTGGAGAAATAATTGTTAGTGGTATTCCCCTTCGGTTCCTGTTTGGCCTTGTGTCTAAACCAGTTTAAATGCCGTCTCATGTCCATCCTCTTTTTATAATAAAGGGATGGTGAGTGGGGGGGGGGGTTCACAACAATGAGGGTAGGAAGCTGAGACTGATACTGTAGCAAAAATGAGACAGCTTGTTCATAGAATGTGTATGAGTGTGAAATGTAACTTCCAGACTTGTGACACAGATTGTGTATGACAGCCACATACATGAAAAGTTTCCTACAGAGACTTTAGCACGCAAACATGACCAGAGAGTTGGCCTGTTTGGCCTGAGTCCAAGGCCTTGCAATGAAATCAGCTTGGGAAAGCAGCGGGGCCCTGAGACACAAAGACAAAAACAGAGAGAAGGACACTATGGAGCAACGGTAAAATTATTTTCTTTATTTGTCTTTTCCTCTCCCTGTACAGTTCCTTTAAAACAGACATTTCTTTGCTTCTTCTGGAAGTAAGCTTATAGTTTTCAAATACATTCTAAATGGTAATATACAGGGTCTTGCAGAGGTTTTCATTTCCCCCTAAATTTTTCCCAGTTTGTCACATTCCAACCAAAAACCTAATTTTATTTTATATAACTCACCAATAGAAAATAATACTGAATTGTTAAAATGAAGTAGATACACGGTTTGCAATCTTTGAATATTAAACTAATAACAATAACATGTAAATCTGAAAAGTTTGCTCTCTGTTTGTATTCAGCTCCCAGTTGCAGGTTTTTGGACTATGTCCCTTCCAGCTGTGGACATCTACGGTAGAAACACAATAAAAATGTTTTTGTAAAACGACTCAGGCAGATTGCATGGTTAACATTTGCAAACATACAGTTTCAAGCCTTCCATAAAAACTATTGCTTGAAGTTAACAACAGAGCTCTTTAAGATTATAAAGTAGAGATACTGTTTTGAACTTCATCACAGCTTGCGTCTGCTGTGTTCCATGATGCTGTTTGTTCGTCATCTTCTCTAACAAATCTCTGAGACTTGCTGGCAAAAGGCACATCCCACTTTTCGAATGTTTATACAGGTTGCAACCAATAGATAATTTTCCTTCCGCTTCCCAGTTATGTGCTGCTTTGAGCTATTCAAACACTTAGAATTTCTATAAAAGGCATTGACTGTTGTGGTTGTAATGTGATCAAATTAGCTTGGAACTAGCAACCTGTCCTCCAGAGCAGCAGAAATTACGAGTTCTGTTCTGGATAATCAACATAGACGAGCAAAGGATTCAACGTGTGCATTTTATTTCCTTACGGTTTGCCAATTTTTACTCAATTAACATGGTCTCCCCACAACTTTGTAACAAAATGGCATTAAAGGAGAAAAAAACATGAAAGGGGAAAATAGGAGAGAAGGGTGGGATAGAAAGAACAGCCAAGTTGGCCCTTCCAGAAGGAGCTGGGCTAAGTGTGCAGCAGTGTGTTAAATTGATTACAGATGAGGCTTTTGGAATATAAGCTGCTCTCAACCACATTTTGTTGAGGATGGGGTCCTTGCTGTGCCTGGGTGCAGAAAGAAAGACAAAAACAGAAATTCATCACTTTAATGTGAGCCATATTTTGAGCTATCGTGTTCAGCCAGAGTGATGATTTACTTATCCTCTACCAACTGTTAATGATAGCAAGTGGTTCGGAGACATTTTTGGGTTGACTTCTGAGTTTCCAGTATAGTGCTATCAGTAACTTTGTCCTTTTTAGGCATTTAGAAATGACAGGGGGGAAAATGGAGAAGTTTCAGAGCAAACAAGCAAAGAATGAAGATGATGTAACGATGTTAGCTCTTTCTGCAGGGCAAGAGGGAGCAATGGAGGGGAGGAGAGAAGTCTTTATGAGAAGCAGCTGTAGGGAAGATGCAGACAGGCAGGCCTCCGGAGCCCTGCAATACCAGCCCTCCATGCAGTTCACTGACAAGCATCTGGAAGCGGACTAGCAAACACACGGACAGCACCTCCTGCATCCAGCGTGATGAAACTGATTCTTCATCAACTGCGAAACAGTTGTGTAATCCATCATCCATCCATTATTGATGCTATTTATCTGTGAAGGGTTGCGGGGGGAGCTGGTGCATATCTCCAGCGGTCATTGGGTGAGATACACCCTGCATAGAAACAGAGAGCAAACAACCATACACACACACCTAGGGATAATATAGGGAGACCAGTTGACCTAACAGTCATGTTTTCGGGCTTCCAGGTTTTCGGGAGAACATGCAAACTCCATTCAGAAGACCCCAGGCCAGGATGTGAACCCCAGATCTTCTTGCTGTGAGGCAACAGTGCTACCCACTGCGTCACTGTGCAGCCCGGTGTTGCGTTATCTGTTGTTAATTAACATCGACACTTAATCATTTTCTGAAAATCTTTGCAGGTGCAAAAAACTTATTTTCTAAAGCTGCAAATTGAGAAGAGCTTAAAAACTCATTGCATGACTTAGCTCGCAGTGTGAGAATTAGCCCATTCTGGCATCGGCAACTTCAGTTTAAGTGTGTGTGTGTCAGTACATTACAACTGAATGAGTTGGAGCAAATTTGGTGTGCGGACTATCATCATGTGAGCTCGGAATGAAAGAAATCCAGTTCAGTCGGATCATGTGGAAATGTTTATGTTATTGCTTAACATCTAGAAACGTATTTTAGGGAAGCATGGTTCCTTTCAAGTGAAGCTGGACCATCTATGTAAAGACTGGGGCTCTTTGTTTTCTAAGCAATCAAAAAAGAAGAAAACAGTGCTACTAATAACCATGAGAAGGTGGAGTTGTTAGCATGTATAGGAGTCTATAACCATTTGACTATATCTCTTAACTTTCTTTTAAATCAGTAATCTAATGATAGCCATGTTAATTATTTTTCTAAATCTGACTAAATCTTCTAATTCTGGCTTTTGAACTTCTTTCAAACTACAGCTGGTGAGGCAGTGTGGGAAGCAAAAGAGAAAGATGCTTGTAAAAACACTTTAGCACCTACGAGTCACTTTAACATCATAGTCTTCTAATAGAGGCTTGCAGTTACACACCCTTTTCTCCATAATTTCTCAAATATCGCATCTTACTTTTCTTTATTATGGTTAGCTTTCTGCGTTGCCTTGAAAGGTATTCACACATTACAGCCTTTTGCTATGGTAAAAGTAGTCTTCTCTACAATGTTGTCTGTTCTGCAGTTTTGTTTAGCCTCTGAAGCATCCCTGTAGAAAAACACTTTAAGTGGTAGGGGGTCCGTATATGACACTTTCTGTAAATTACAACACAAATGTACTTAAAGGCAAAGCCTCTAAGTTCTCCTCTCTGGGCTGTTGAAGGGACAAAGTTGTGCAATATGACAAGGGAGATGTAACTGGCTGTGAAGTATTGTGTAGTCCTCAATCTCTGATTTTCTGTCACACGGTTTCTTTGTTAGAGGAATTAAAAATACATTTTACGTTTGGCCAAGGGTAAAGGAATAAAGTACTATTTGTAGCTCATTAAGATCTGTCACAGACTGATGCACATTCATACTGGGATGCTGGGTGAAAATTAACTGGGTTTTGCTGGGTTATATAACTATTTGTGGATATGTAATCATCTTTTTCTTTTAAATACGTTTAGTGATGATTACTGCGGCATACTTGGACTTAAATTTCAACGTTCAATACACAAGCCATGATCAGTTAATGATTAGTTGTATAAATTCAAGCCAATCAGATGGCTAGGCATAGGGACATTTTTCAAATAAAGGAAATGTCCGGCTTTCTGGTTGCTTTACTTAAAAAAAGTTCTCTACCTGTGTGGCCCGGTGAGAAGTCAGTACAATTCAAATACATTTGCCTTGTTTGTGCAAAAGAGTACCGTATATGGCATCACTAACCTGGATATAGAACTTGAATTCACATAAGCTATAGCACCAAATTTGTATAAAGGTGACCTTTAAGTATTATTTTTATATGTTTTTTTTAATAACAAAGGGTAGATAAATATTATGTAAAGGCATTAACAGATTAAGGGTGGGGGGAGGTTTGTGATTAGTTGAAGGATGCACAAAACAATTTTTGCCATTGGATCTGCCTTTAATTTCCATAACTGCTGTTGTTCAAATTAAATTTCTTGATTGCACAGGTGGATGCCTGTTGATGATAATCTTTATATTTCCTAATAAAAAAATAATCCTTTGCGAGAAAGTGTTTGTGCGGTTTATATAAGTTACTGACTTAAATTTCTTCTCTTTGACCTCAACTGCACTTTCTTGTAAAACTTTTTATGGTGAGATGAAATTAGAGGAGGAGTTAGAATTAGTCTTTTATTTGAGGTTACAAGATAACCAGCATAACAAGTCTAGAGTCAACACAAGATTTCTTGAGTTCACCTTTAGTTATAAATAGTTATAATATAATATATTTCTTTGGATAACAATCAGAAACATTTTAATGTTGGAAAGTAGATGAGATTCTAAGATATATTCAGCTGTCTCCTCATCTGTTCTGCAACTGACCAATAATACTGCTTCCAGTTACTGTTGCGTGGTTTTTGCCCCTCATGGCACAATTAAAAGGTGGGTCGGGCAGGTAGAGGTCATCAGGTCGCAGTTTCGCATGATGTTTTTATTGGCTGCAGCAGATGGCTTCCCTCGGCCTCTGCATTGTTATGATGGACATATTGCTCTAGGGTGGGTGGGGTTGGTGTTAACAATCGTTGCTAATAGCTCCAGGAGACAAAAGCCTATTTTTTCCCCCAAAAAAAGTCTCCGGAGTAACAAAATGCCGAAAACCCAAAGATGTCAGATTTATAATATCGAATTTAAAGATGTGAATTTTCTATGTGGTTAGAGATGTGTTGATGATGATGGTAAGTCAGGAAACGTGTGAATACAATCTTATGAAGAAACCTAAATCTCCACTGAGAAGCTTTTTCTGTTTTGACTTAAGGTTTCCAAATAGAGAGAGGACAGCCTAAAAGCCTGTACTTTTCACTGCAACAGTACACTTTTATTATTCTTTGTAATATCCACTTTCCTCTTTAGTTTTGACAAGACCTTCCAATCTTCCCTTTCTCTCAGAGACATGCCAACCCCTAGGACACCCCCCACCCATAGCCATCCTTCCTTCCTATACTTCTGATCTCAATGCTGCGAAAAAAATACACACGCACACATTTTTTTTTACATTTTAATAACACAACTAGAGGATATTTTTAGTTGTTTTTTTTTCAATGCAAGAAATCTTTTCTTGGGTCCTGTTACGTTTTAGGAACAAAATAATAATCACTAAGGGAGGGAGGGAAAAAATGGTTGATGTTTCTCCTGAAACATGTGACCCCCACTTGGCTCACAGCTGAAAATAATTTTGGCCTGCAGGCCGGTGAATGCTTAAATGCTTGAAGCCTGCCTTCTCTATTTTCTTCCCTCCAGGGGGGCTCAGCCTTGGGCTTATGGGGAAAAGACAAATGAATGAATAACTTGAGCTGTAAGAAAAAAAAACCAACACACGATAATGTGACTTACTCTCTCAGGCAAGATCTAAACTGCCCATTAAAATCATCCCGTTCATTTTATTTTCAGTATTAATACAAGTCCAAAACTCTGAACTTCATTGGTGTCTGACTTTTACCAATCAGGACAACAATTAGAGAAATATAGGGCAAAATTCCCTAAATAGTTAAGAAAGCAGGGAAGAGAAGTATCAGGGTTGGCTGATGCAGATTTATAGAAAGAAGGACATAGAGAGGGATCTGGGCCAGGCAGTGCTCAGGAAATGTTCTACAGGCTGAAAATACCCTGCAAAGTACCTCGGCACATCTGGAAAAAGTCATACACATAAAATCCATTTGTTGGACCTGCATATGGATTCTTGGCGAGCTGTGTGTGGGACTGCAAGCAAACATCTAGGCGTGTTTTGAATTTTCTGTAAGATTACAAAGCTCTAATGTGAATCTGTGTGAATTTACCACAGAGCTCAAATACCACATAGTTATCTTGACTTTTCCTTCATTTTAGTGGAATGAAGACTTTTGGTTTCTTCCTGTTCCACAACTCTTTTCTTTTTTTTTCTTTTGGGATCTTACTTTATGATAATATTTTAATTGTTTTAAGTTTATCTAAATTCAGTATGTTCTGATGTTATTTTATGAGCATTTTCTCTTAAGACCCTTTCAAACTGGCCATGAAAAGCAGTAATTTCCCAGACTTTGTCTTTTTGACCTTAGAGTTGGCTAATTTTTACCGGTTTATTATCGCCTGACCACCTATTAACAAGACGGGATGTGTTGCGGTGGGGTGTTTGCATTCAGAATGTCAAGTCAAGTTATGGACAGGCAATTGTGCATGTCATATTTGGATACAACCCCTGCAGACATTCCTCAAGATCCTCCAGTACATTTCTTGCCGTTTGAAGGCAGCTGAAGGGCAATGTTCCGGTGTATTTGAAAAGACAACTATGGTTAAAGACCGAATGGTATTGTCAGCAAATATTCCAGGATTTCTATCAAAAAACGGCTTTACACTCACCGTCATGATTGCAGGGTAAAATTTCAAAAGTAAGTTAGACACTGAAAAGCACATGTCAATCAGGGAGTCTGCTCAAAAACATTTTCATTAGGTTCATTCAGAAATCTGGCATGAAACTAGAGGCACCCCTCGTCCTCCCACTTATTTTTTTATATTCCCATATAATTAAAGTGTTTGTGCAATCACATGAAGACGTAAAAAAATACATTTAAGTATTTGACTGCAAAATATGAAAACTGTTCAAAGGGTTTGATGACCTTTGTTAGGCACAGCATGCCATTGTCTGATGAATAACGGTTCAAGTTGTGTTTTCAACAAACCAAATATCCCCCATTTATATGTTTTTATTTAACAACCTTTTCCATCATACAGTGAGCCTGACTGACTGGTTCTATCTTTTGTCTGTGCAGGATGCCAGCTGTTAACACCATGACCGGTGGAAGGGCCCTGCTGCTCTGTACAAACACTGACAACTGTATTTACCAATCAGTCACCGGGTAAGTGTTTCAGAATCTGAGAAGTCGGTAGAACATTTTTATTACAACAAGCATGCTGCCACTTTAGGAATCTCTTTGAGAAACAGCAATATTTATTGCACGGTATTTATTAAGATAAAATAGGTTGTTTTGGCCAAAATTTACCTCAAGAAACAATCATGCTAGCATGGAGCTAAGTTTGGTTATTATCCTGAACCTTTGGGATGGAACTTTATGGAGAGAGGTTGGCAAGCATTTATGATTTTGTTGGTTTATACAGAAAGAGGGAACAAATTCTGGAGTCAAAATAATTAATATACTAATATTAATAAGGTGTTAGTGTTTTACAAAAAATAAGACACTTTATCAAAATTTGACAGAAATTAGGCATCATCTTTGCACTGCTCATTTTTCTACATTTCTAATTAAATAAAAAAAATAATTTCATATTAACAAGACCTGAAGTCGACACACATATCACAAACATCCTGGAGGTGTCTGAGGCTACATGGTAGTTACAGTGGAGTATTTGATACAATGCTGATTTTTGAAGTTCAAAAATTGAAAGTACCCTTAAATGTAAAGGACAGAATCTAAAAGAAAAATCCAGAAAATAACAATGGATGATTTTAAAAATAATTATTTTCCATTTTATTGCATGACATAAGTATTTGATACATCAGACAAACAGAACTCAATATTTGGGACAGAAACCTTTGTTTCCGATTACAGAGATGAGACATTTTCTTTAGTTTATCACCAGGGTTGCACACCCTGCAGCAGGCATTTTGGCCCACTCCTCCATACAGATCTTCTCCAGAGCATTTAAGTTTCGGGGCTGTCACTGGCTAACACAGACTTTCAGCTCTCTTCAAAGATTTTCTATTGGATTCAGGTCTGGAGAATGACTAGGCGACTCCAGGACCTTGAGATGCTTCCTATGGAGCCACTCCTTAGTTGCCCTCTCTGTGTGTTTCGGGTCTTTGCCATGCTGAAAGACCCAGCCATGATCCATCTTCAATGGTCTTACTGAGGGAAGGACATTGTTGGCCAAGATCTTACGATACATAGCCCCATCCATCCTCCCCTCAAAACGGTGCAGCGGTACTGTCCCCTTTTCAGAAAAGCGCTCCCAAAGAATTATGTTTCCACCTCCATGCTCCACAGTTGGGATGGTGTTCTTGGGGTTTTATTCATCCTTCTTCTTTCTCCAAACACGGTGAGTGAATTTTAGACCAAAAAGCTCCACTGTTGTCTCATCAGACCACATGAACTTCTCCCATTCCTCCTCTGGATCATCCAGGTTGTCATTTGCAAACTTCAGAAGGGCCTTGACATGTGCTGGCTTGAGCAGGGGGACCAGGATTTTAATCCATGACGGCGGAGTGTGTTCCTGATGGTTTTCTTTGAGAATGTGGTCCCATCTCTATTCAGGTCAATGACCAGGTCCTGCCGTGTAGTTCTGGACTCATTCCTCACTGTCCTCATGATCATTGATTGCCCACAAGGAGAGATCTTGCATGGCGCTCCAGACCAAGGGAAGTTGACTGTTGTCCTAAACCTCTTCCATTTTCTAATTATTGCACCAACAGTTGTTACCTTCTCACCAACCTGCTTGCCTATTGTCATGTAGCCCATCCCAGCCTTCTGCAGGTCTAAAATTTTATCCCTGACATCCTTGCACAGCTCTCTGGTTTTGGCCATTGTAGAGAAGTTGGGGTTTGTTTAGGTGTGTGGACAGGTGTCTTTTATACAGGTAATGAGTTCAAACAGATGCACTTACTACAGGTAATGAGGGGAGAAGAGAAGAGCTTCTTAAAGAAGAACTAACAAGTCAATAGGAGCTTAAATTCTTATTGTTTGATAGACGATTAAATAGTTGTGTCATGGAGTAAAATGGAAATTAGTTATTTAAAAATCATCAACTGTGTTTTTCTGCATTTGTCTTTTAGATTCTGTCCGTCACAGTTGAGGAGTACCTTTGAAACAAATTACAGACCCCTGTATGCTTTGTAAGTGGGAAAACTTCAAAAATAGGCAGTGTGTCAAATAACTAGTCTCCCCACTGTAAGTTCTAGGGGATATAAGTTCAGGGTAGCATAATGAAAATACACATCTCCCTGTAGTATTGTTAGTTTTTCCTGCTTACTTTAAATTAATTGTTTCAGTGTAGACATGAGAACAGTTAATGCTGTTTCATACATACAATTATAAGCCTGTTCCAATAGACACACCGTGGTGGTATACCAGGGTAATACTGCCAACATGGTGTGTTGAATATGCCGAGCCGAGAATGTTGCTGCATTCGTGACACCAAGCTTGATATTGGTATCACAGCTATGCAGGACTAGACTACATATGAGTAACCAAAGGCTCCCTGATGCTGCTTCCGCTTTGCAGCATCGGTACCCTTGTTTTTTGAAAAAGGCTAAAGACTAAACAAGCCGTATCTATCCTGCAGCTATCCTAAACCTTTTGAATGCCTTTTAGGAAGTTACTGTTGTCACTAAAACAAAGGCAGAGCAAGAGAGCAGATTAGGGCCAAATGGTCCATTGTCGGTTACTGGATCCCTGCTGCCACTGTCCAGTGCTTCCATTACCCCCATATAAAGTCCTCTTTCGTTTTCACTGCATTTGTTAATGCTACTTTTGTCTGAGTGAAAACATATCACGCAGTAGTATTTCTGTGCACAAAGTGTTTTTGTGTTCTCCATGACCTTACTGCATCATTCAAACCCCTTTACTATAATCTTTTGTCCCCTGAATGTGTAGCCTGCATTTTTCTAGATCATTCCCCTTCAGTTGTATCTTTACTGAAGTGTCTTCAACACAACATTTAAGTATTCACAAAAGTTTATCACTTTTCTTGTATTTACAATCTATATCCCATTTCCCCTGTCTTACTTTGCTTTATTTGTTTGACCTAGTTTTCTCTTGCTGTTGCTTAGTACTTGTATAAATAATATGATGAACAAGAAAACATATGTGAGGTTATAATGTGGCAACAATTTAAAAGCGAATGCAAAGAAGAAAGTTCTTTAAACTCTTCTTTTTTTAACTACTGTATGTTTCATCAGGAGGTTTTGTCTTCTCAAAGAACAAGGACATTTGAGTCCCTAATCTTCAACTCTCTCCTCAGATTTCCTCTAGATTGCATGACTGTAGGGTTTCTCATTTAGCAATGTCATCAGAACTAAATCAGCAAGGCCGCGTTTCCTCCATTTGTTGGTGGAAAACATTTGATAGGCTTTGAGCCAAAACTCTGCTTTATGGATTGAGAAGAAGAAAAGGGAAAGATGCACATCAACAGTTGGGCCTCTCCCCCTTTTTTGTATACTTTGTCTCCACTCCATAAATAGCTGTGTGTGTAGCTCATAAACTTTGACCCTCAAACCCGGAGTTCAAACTGTCATGACCCGGTGACGCTCCGGGACTGAATCACAGCTGAAACAGGCTCTTTTTTTATGTGTTTTCTTTACTCTTTGAAGCTGTTGTAATTGAGGGGGTATGAGGATGATTTGCTCTACTCTCTTAGCTAAATCTAGTCTTTAGAAAGAATGAGAAGTGTACCAATCAGAGTTTAGTGGCTGGTTTCAAATCCAGTTTTTGTAAAACTTTTGTCCACTGCTCTGACAAGCATGCAGAGCAGAATGATAACAAGACACTAACTGGAGTGACCCCCTAAAGTAGTTTTTTCATCAAAATTATGTTTCTGAGCTGTTGTAAACTGACAACCAGACGCAAATATATGTGATCAAAGATTGTACAATTTAATAATCATAACATAGATTGAGTAAACAGAGGAATTCATATGACCAAGATGGTCTGGCTTTAAGAAAACACACAAGGGGAACAGAAGGATTTATGCGACTCAACACTACACCAGGTCAGTGTCTGCTCAAACATATCAGCCATAGCTCTTAGTCTCTGCCTACTGACCAATCACAAATGTGGGCTGAGCATCTATTTTCAAAACTTAAACAATAACTTGAAAATATTATCTTAACCTATGTCTTAGCCTATGCACATAGGCTCTACCACTGAGACATTTGGGGCCCCAAATGGCTCAGTGGTTGAGCAAGTGTCTCAGATACAGAGGCTATAGTCCTCATTGTAACTGTGCTGGGTCTGATTCCCGAGCTATTTACTGCATGTCCTTCCTTTCTTTCTCCGCCCTTCTTCCTGTCGAGCTACTACTAAGTAAAAGAAACTAGTGCCAGAAAAACCTTCAAGGGTACCTCAACTTAGTTGTCAGTAACAGCTGTGCTTTTCTTTGTGTAGGCTGCTGACCCGTTTCTTACCAAACTAGTTTGTGTGCCTCACTGGCAACAAAAAAGTACTTCACCATATTATTGTGGGAAACGTTTGGCACCTTAACCAATGATAATTCTGACAATTTGGGGCTATATTCAGTATTTTACATCTAGTGTTCTCATCAATTAACATGTCAAACTTTATATAGAAATGCATTGTCTTCCTTTGATAGCTGTTTTTAATGTTTCCTTTTCGCATTTATTGCCATGGTTACGCTCATTGTTGTTTGTTTGGGTACTTTTATGGCGTAATTGCAATTAGCTTTCCCATTAGTGAGATTCGCTTCACAAACAAGCCAGAACCAAGAGACAACTCACCATAGCAAAGGAGGGAAACCATCTTACTTTGGGGAGAACCAAATATTTAATTTAATTCATTTGAATTTAATAGGCTCATCTTGGGTACATTGACATGAAGAGACAATGATTGGACCATTAGGTGAAAGAAGAAAGACGACCTCCGAAGACAGCAACTGTAGTGGTACAGGCCAGGCACACAAATGAAGATATTAGCAGAATTTGGGCCAAATTCTGCCACCACCATATAGTCTGACTCAAGAAGGTGCTTTTAGGAAAGCTGTATCGATATTACAGATAATCCCACATTCTGAGCCATTACCAAAACATTTTTGAATGTACTATAACTTGAAAATCATCTATCTTCTAGTGTATGAAAAATAAATAATCATTAAAATCAAAAGTTGGTCTAAAGTCTAGTCAGCAGAAATAGAATCAATAAGAACCTTATTGGCCAAGATTATTTTCACAAACAAGGATTTTAACTTTGGCTTCACACACTCAGATGAACTTTAGAGGAAATAAAATAAATGATAAAAGGAACTGTATGTAGATTTATGTGTAGGTATTGAAATTTTTATATTTAAAGAAATAAAAAAGAACGGCAGGTTTTTGAGTGTAAATATGCTAATGTATTTTTTTGTGTTTATCAGAGAGAAAGCCTGGGTTGTGGAAACAGTCTTTGTGACTGTTGCTTTTTGCTAGTAGTATTCTGTAGTACCAACCTGAAGTTTGAAGTCTAAATAGTTTGTGTCCAGGATCTGTGTGGTCTGTGGAAATGCTAGCTCCTCTTTTCCTGATCCTACACCGGCACAAGTCCGGGATGGTGAGAAGATCCTCCCGGGTGCACTCTCTGTATACCTAATGGCATCATAGGAGATGACAAGCAACTCCCGTGGAAGGCTATACTTCTCAAGTTGCTGCAGGAAGTAAAGTCTCCAGGATGCTTTTCTGTCTCTCTATATCTCACCCTGATATGATGAGATGGCCTGAACTTTAATCAACACAAGAAAATCCATTAGATTCCAGTACAGTCACTAGTTTCTAGTTCTAGTCACTAGTTTCAGATATCAGAATGTGTCCAGTGGTATTTTAGTCCAAGATTTTATTTCAGTGATCATTTAAATTAGTTCATTAAGTAGAGTGCTATGATGCATTTAGTGATCAAAAAAGAGATTGAGCTTGCAGTCTATTGGTCACCAGTCAGTGACAATTTAGCTAAAATAGCTTTATTCTGGTCAGTTTCTTGGTACAGTTATAGAAAGAATGATTACTATGCAAAAAAAACAAGTGTGAATATTGTCTTCTCCTTTATGAAATGTCTGTTTTCAAATGTCTTTTCTTTTCAAGGCTCCAGTGCTGTGGCTTGAAGGTTGGAGAGGTGCCACCATCTGTGGTGCCCCATCCTTTTGAGGTGTGTGGGTCACCAGAGGACAGAGACAAGAGGGACCGTCACAGTGATTCCTCAGATCATTGTGACATCATGTTGGCTCATAGGAGAGCCACCACCACCAAGGACCCGCAGACCCCCAACATAGAAAACGGACTGATCCACAACAAGAGCTCAGCAGGAGCCAGGACTGCCAGCATCCGCGATAAAATATCACAGTGGGAAGGCAAAAAGGAGTCCTCACATGTGGCTGCTACAGGAACATGTCTTCTTAGTACAACACAGAAGGAAATGGATATTGTGAGGAAAAAGGAATCCAAAGTTTCTGGTGTCCAAAGGACAGACAGCAAGAAGTTTGTTAGCTGGGAAAGACAAGACTCAGGGAAAGAAAATCTTGGAAAATTTGGGGATTCAAGCCCTAAATGTCCGAATGACTCGGCAAACAATGAGAAGTGTTGTGCTTCAAAGCCTAATGAACTCCAAGACAAGAAAACAGTTTTGACTCATGTCAAAAAACTGGAGAAGGCTACAAAGGAAGTACCCCAAAAACCATCACTGGCATTTCCAGGAAATTACTTCTGTCCCCCTTCAAAGGAGGATCTGGAGGGAACCGAGAAGAAAGGCAACGAGCCGATTTTTGGGACTTTTCATAAGGCTCGACCTGTTGGGATGCACAGGAGAAGGGATGGGGATTCTGAGAACGAATACTGTGAGCCCGGTGCTCCTTCTATCAACCCCCTACCTAAACCTCAAAGAACTTTCCAGCATCACACACCGTCTACCAGTTCAAGTCCTTGCTTTGGAAAGGCAAAAAGGACCCTGCCTCCTCTGCCCTCCATTCCTCCCCCACCTCTACCCACATGCCCTCCTCCAGGGGTTTGCAGAAGACCTTGGGTTGACAGAGCCAGGGACAGCAATAACAGGTAAGAGTGTGCAAAAAAATTAACGGCTATCACCATCTGTAGACATCCAACCTATAGCACCATTACCACTAGCTTAGATTGTGCTTTATATGCCCCCCCCCCCCCCATTTTGCAAAGTTACAACAACAAAAATGTATTTTATGGGGATTATATGTGATAGACCTCCACAAAGCAGTGCATAAAAGTAAAGCTGTGAAGAAAACGATGTGTTCAAGAGAGATAGGACTGTGAAAATGTTAGACTCTTCAGTAAAATCCTAAACTAACTGCTTTCAGATATCAGGTGATTGATAAATCGAGTCTACTGGTGTGTATTTCAATCAAAGTACAAATCCTGCTAATCTGTGGAGGCCACAGAGGTTTGTTAGAGAACATTAGCAAATATGCCGATGCAATTTACTATAACACAGCATCACCATTGTATAGCATGGTGGTAGTGGCATTATGCTGTGGAGATGGATTTTTTTCAGCAGGCACAAGAAAGCTACTCAAAAAGGATTGAAATATGGTTGGAGCTATCAGGTACATCTTTAAAAACAAAAAAACATTTATTAGTGAAAATTTGAGGGTCTGAATGCTTTTGCACGGCATCGTATCTTTTGAATGGTTCCAACCATTGTCCGTCCAGCTCCAAGCTGCATTTTAGTCCTTCATGTTCACAGTTATGGAAAAGTTACAAAACTTTGTTTTCAAAAATTATCCTACGAATGAGGTCAGTCCTTGGATTCTATGAATACTCTCGTTCCAGGACATTAAATATAAATATATGAACTTTAGAGAACTTTATTTCAAGGAGAGAATAACAAAAGCAAGACTGCGTGTCAATGTTTAGCCTTCATAATGAAAAATGATTGCACAACTCATTTGGCTGCTACGGATATATTCTTCCAAGAACTCCTTTCTGCAGTGGTTGAATTGTATAAAGGTAAATTAGGGGGAATCTGATCTAGAATCCCAAACAACTGAGCAGTTTTTGAACTCATGTGGTTGCAATGAAATAAAGGGAGACTTGCAAAGAAACCAGAAAAAATGTGGATGAAACAGAACTGAATCACATCTATTGTCTGGTTTCTCCAGCGGCCTGCATTTTTTCTTTGGAGCTGGGCTTGGATCTGTTACATTCCATACCATATGTGGAGGGCAGGCCTCACTCTGCTCAAATGCACGGTCAAATCTTTTGTTTGGTCAGACTGTCTCCCTCCTGAGTGTCCATTGATACAAGGGTACAATGATGTATGGCTCTGAGAAAACTACAACACCAAGTTTCTGGTGTAGGAGTTCTTTTCAACCTAATGCTGGGTTTAAAAGGTCAGGTTACTTCTATGATTGTTAAACTGTCTTATAATAGAGATCATAAATTCAGAGCTAAACAAATTAAATGAACAAAGGTTGAAATGCATATTCAGTCACAGATAAATGAGCAATTTTTTGCAAAAACATTTTTTTACCATTTTGCTATATTATAACCACAAACTTCATTGTATTTTGCAGCAGAGTGACATAAACTGGTGCGCATTTACAAAATGAATGGAAAATTGTTGTATGATTTTCAACATTTATGTCATGTTGCGATGAAGCAGGACCAAAATGCAGACAGTCTCATGGTTGATGTATAATGAACTGATCATAACATTGAAGTAAACTTAAAATGGACTCCAAGGGAAGACTACGGGGAGATTAAAGAAAAACCAGTGAGGTGTGAAGGAACATGAACTGTTTAAATATACTGAGGGAGAAGGGGGAGGGGGGGACTAGAAGTGAAAATAAAAAAGTCAAATAACACATAAGATCACCAAACTATAATCCTAAAGTAAACTACAATCGTAAGGTGAACTGAAAACGTAAGTAAAATAACTGGAACTCAAACACCAACAACTAATGAATATGACAATTTATAAACACAATTAAAGGTGAAAAAAGTGGCATGCATATGTATATCACTGCTGAAGACCAGTATTACTTCACCATAATGCTATCACACCAATTTTTCACAGTGGGCATGGTGTGTTTAGTGTTACTTTTCAACGTTTTATTTTGCATGTTGACCAAAGGTCTGCAAAGGGGAATTCGTCTGGGTCTCTTTTATCGAAACAACAAGCTTGTCACTCTTGTAAAGTGGACAGCTAATAATAATGCTGCCTAAAGATTCTCCCACCTGTGCTTCTCAGTTTTTAAGTTGTTCAAGATTTTTGACTTTGAAGACCATATGTGATCACTTTAGTAACTTTGTGTCACACTGTGACTTGCTTTGGGTTTTTGTAACTATTAGTGATATACGGATGTGTTTTTTTGTGTGTTTTCTTTCCTTGCGATTTTCCAATCCCTTTGGCAAAGCTTTAAGAATGATAAGAAAAAACATTCAATAGATGTTGGCATAACATCAGATTGTGGAATCTCCATACCATTCTTTTCAAAACAATAGTGATGGATAAACCCAGAGCAGCAATATTGTTTAGGCAGAATGAATTACTCGGATTTAAATTATGTATGTCACCTTCTTAGTCTTATTATTAGAGAAGACTTCTTGGTTATGTTTGTAAATATTGCGGCAGATTAAAATGTACATGAGCCAAGCCATGACCCAGGCACAAGTTGGCAGATGGGGCCATTCTTCAAAATAACATTCTGTGTAGAGGACAAAATGGTGCCTTATTCCTGCCTGAAATAGTTTTGTGAAAGGAGCATGTTTGTGTTCTCGAAAATATAAGAATTTACCCTAATTCCAAGTTGTCTAAAATTCATATGTAAATTTAAGATGTTTCAGAACGAGAGACTTAAAGTAAAAAGAGATTAAAAATAGCAAATTTGTAGTTAATTTCATGTTGTAGTCATTGTTCAGTGCCTTTTTGCTATATGCTGAAATGTATTTTCAAAAGTAGCAGCAAGAATGAACTGCTAACATTTTTCAGTAGACTGTACATAATCCTTTTAAACTGTGAATTACACTTCACAGATGCTGAAAGTAGCCAACTTTGAGCCTTCCTTTTTATAATAACAACTCTAACCCCATCGTTAGCACAGTCTATTAGCATTTACAGCATACAGACGGTAGTCTTCTGATTGCTCCGATTTTAGTTTTTTTTTTTTTTAGCTTTTTTTTTAGCTTTGCTCACCTGTTTTTAATGAACAGTTCTCCAAATTTTTGTGCTTCTGTTTCAAACAGGAAGTCCTATGAATTTGAGGACCTTCTGCAGTCGTCTACAGAATGCGGCCGGGTGGACTGGTACGCTCAGTCCAAACTGGGCCTCACGTGCACTTTATCAGAAGAGAATGTCTATGAAGACATTATGGGTAAATGGTTAATGTAACACCTTTTTTCCCCCCTCATAACCAAGTTAAATCTGGGACAATTGTAATATTAAACATCTGCTGTTAAACATCTGACTTCAAAGCACTACCAAATAACTTTGCAAAGCATGAGTTGATTTAGATTTGAAACAATACCATCATTGTGGCTCTTTGTTTATCCCGTTGTTATGCATTTCTATGCACAGCTGTATTTTATCCAAAGTAAGGTCTCAATCAAGGTAATATCTGTGCAGCAATGTAACCCTACTTCTGGTCAACAGCAGAGATGATGAGAAAGATTATCTGTCTCTTGCTCTGTTTGTTTTCTGCTCCTGTTTTAATTTACAGCCATGATGCCTCTCCTTTATTTGAAATGGCATTTGCTTCCTTATTGTCTCCAGTGTTGTTGAAACCCCACCTAGAGCCTGTTTAATGTCATATAGTAGTAGCAGTAGTAGCAGTGATATGTGAGGTTGGACGCTTTGATTGGATGGTGCAGAGCCTTGAATTACACATGATGCGTTCACTTCGGTTTTTATCTGATTAACGCTGTCCAACAGGAGCTATTTTGCTGGCAAGGATTAATTAACTGTGGTTAAATTCTTGCCACAAGCTGTTTTGAATCTACTGCAGTATTGTTTGCTAAAACCATGCAGACAATGTCAACTAGAGGCTTACCAGTATCCCTTGGGTAATGCAACTCAGCCGTCTATTCAAATGCAGCTCAAGAAGGCAGAGTTATGGAAAGTTAAAACAATGCTAAATGATTTGGGATTTCTCCACACCCAGAACCTTCATGTAAATGTACTTTCAATGGACAGATTTAATCTTCTATATTACAGTTTCTTTTAAACTGGGAGAAAGACATTTATCAATAAAAAAACATCTAGGCAGAGGGCTTTGGGATTTATATATTCTCTTATCTGAAAATCTTAAACAAATCAGTGTCTTGCAAAAGTATTCATATTCCTTAAACTCTTTCACATTTTTACATGTCTCATGCCTTTCAAATTTTTTTTTTTAATCCAATAAAACATATTGCACAGTTGTGGAGTGGAAGGAAACTACTAGGTGTTTCCTACATTTGTTCGAGAAAAATCAGAAAAGTGTGAAGTGGAATTGTTTTGAGCCTGCCCCTTTCTCTAATACCCCTAAATAAAAACTAATACAACCAATCAGATAAGAATAGCCAACAAACAGCATCGTAAAGACCAGACAGCTCAGACATAGTGTGTGGAAGAAGCTGCCAGTCGGGTTAGGTTTTCATGACCTGAACATTTCATGCTGTGCGATTCAGCTCATTGTCGAAAGTTAAGACTATGCTACGGCTGTCCATCTAAATTCTGTAGGACTAGGAGACATTCACTGCTCAGGTGGTAGAATCTGTCAATAAGACATTTATTAGTCACACACTTTACAAGGTTGAACTTTGATGAGTAGTGGAAAAGATCAAGTCGCTGTTGAAATGAAGATTATCCTTCGCACATAAACACAAGCAATGTAGGGGACACATCACACATGAAGGATGTTGCACCAGCCAGATCAGACCAAATATTAACTTGTTGGCCTATATGCAAAAGGCTATGCTCACAGAAAAACTATCACTGCAAAGTACTCTGAACACACAATTCAAAAAGTGAAACGTGGTGGTGGCCACTTCTTTCTGTAAGGAGGCTTTCGCTTTAGCAGGGACAGGGAACCTGGTCATAGATGATGGGAATATGGATGCAGTTAAATATAAGGAAATCCTGGATGAATATTGATCAGAGGCTGTAGAAAATTTGGGATTGTGGCTGGAAAACAACCCTAAACACAGGCCAAATTAAAGTGGCATGGTTTGCATCAAAGCATTTTCCGAATTTCAGAGTCAGTCTAAACTTCTATAAAGTGAACATTGCTCACTGTTTGGTTCGATCGAGCTTGAAATATCCTGTAACAAAGAATGTGCAAAAATGTTAGTCTTTAAAAGACTGTTAGCTGTAGCTGTTACAGTTAATCAAGAAAGGACTTGAAGCTGTGATTCCACTGACAGCTGGGTTTACAAAGTACTGGATCAGGGAGGCTGAAAATAAAAATTAATGCCACACCTTCCCAATGGTTCTGTTTCGTTTTTCCTTCCATTTCCCAACTATGCACTTTCTGTTGGCCTATTACCCAAAATCTGAGACAAATACATTGAAGGTCGTCATTGTAACGTGACAAAATGAATGAAAAGTTCAAGGGGTGTGAATGCTTTTGTAGCACACATGGATCTCAGAGATTTATGAGGTGGTCATATCAGCCAGTAACAAGGAGAACAGTACACTGTCCTTTTTTTTCTCTTTCAAGATACAGTATTAGGCTGGACAGAGTGGCTGTCTTTGTTTGCCTATACTTACTCCTCACATCTGGTGGATAGATTGATAGAGTAGCCCAGAGTCGCAGATTTACAAAACTATGTTACTCCATATCTGCAGGGGAGGACTAGCAGCTACATTTAGGGTTAGAGCTTCAAACATCTTATCATGGTAACATATGAATTGGGTCAAACACAGGGTCTATTTGGAGACGGCTGGAGTAGGAATCCTCTTGCAGAACAAACACGACTGATATGGAAAGAGTACTCATCCACTGTGTGGAACTTAGTGTTTGTGAAAATGAGATTTATTTTTCTTCAACTAAAAAAAAGTTAATCTGTGTTCTGAAGACCCACCATCCAAAGAGAACCCTTACGAAGATATCGAGCTGGAGCAAAGTCTTGGGGGAAGCAAATTTGTTTCACCTGCATCATCTTCACCCGTCCCTGACACTCCAACTAAGGTATTTGATCAGCAGGGGATCTCTACATTTCCTTGAATTTGGCAAGCAGTAAAATACCTTTATGTCTTTTTCACCACAGCAGCTATCTTCCAAGCCTGGTTTCTACAGGCAAAACTCAGAGAGAAGAAGTTTTAGAGTCCCGGAGCTACGCAAGACCAACCGAGACACTGGCATCTCCTCTCCGTCTCGTATCAGTCCCCCCTCAACACCCAGCAGCCCTGACGACACTCCCTGTCTCCACGGAGACCCCTATAATCGCAGACGGAGGAAAATCCCAAAGGTAAAGAAGTCTGACAGGCCTCTTGCAGAAATTATGGCCAACAATTTGTGGCCAAGCACGCTGCACAGGAGGGTTTGGAGCCAGTCTACTCAAGCCTCTGTCAAGAGATGAGTAACGCAGAACATGCCAGAGAGTTTTTTCTTTTTCTTTGGGATGTTTGCACCACAGAATACTACAATAATGCATTATTACCATGATTTTGTTGTGGAAACTGAATTACCGTTCACAAAGTTAAAGGTAAACCTTTTTTTTCCCGACAGATGGTGCTGAAAATCAATGCCATCTTTGAGGCACGGAGAGGCAAGAAACACACAAAGAAGGTATCTCAGTCCACAGAGTCCAGCTCAGGAAGAGGTGAGCCTTTGAATGCTGAGTGATTGAAGACCCTATGCACCTCTTTAGAGTATAACATATCCATTTCTGTAATTAATCAAAGAATACTTTTTTTGTTGGTCATTGTTGCTTATTTCACATTAATTTGCTTTATTAGAAGTTAGAGAAAGGTCATTGTTCAATGGATTCTTTTTTGTAATAAGCATAAAAATGTGGTATACACCTTTTTCCACAAAAAGCAGCCGTGTGCCAATTTCATAGCTATTATGCAAACATCTCTACAGTCAATGGCTTAGTGGCAACACTTGTAGGGCACGCTGACAAAATGGTAATGATGTGAAAAAAATTACTGTAAGCACCAGTGATATGTATTAAGTAATTACTACATTAGGTTTGCAATTAAATAAGTGGATATTACACTCCACCGAAGTGATGCAAAAAATACTTTTAACTACAATGTCTTTTGCCTTTTTGGAGGATATTACAAATGTAGCAGAGCAAAAAAACTCAGAGAAAGAGTTTCCCTAAGATGATTTCTGGCTGATCAGCAGCTTTATATTTTCAAGGGCAATCCTGAAATATTCTCTGAGCTGACCTTTTATTTTTCTGTTCTTCCATCATGTGGTTTCAATTTCACTTTGACTGTAATCTAGGAAGATCAGATGTGTTCTATCTATCATGTGAACATTTTAACACACTTAGATTTATTTCAAACAATTCTTCATACATGCAGCCCCTTGTGTATATTGTTTGGATTAGGAAAACGTGTTTAATTATCATTTAAAATAAAATGTGCTTTTCTAAAAAATACCGCTTTTGTTAGTAATTCGACATAAGGCGTCATTTTAAAACCCAAAACACCGACAGTGAAACCAACCGAATTTCTAAACATTATAAAAATACCAGCATACATGATGAGCAATATGAATTTATACTATTACACAAACTGACACATGCACCTAGAGAGTAGTAATGTAGACCCTAACATTGAAAAAAATGCATCTGATGAATTATTAAAAATTTGTATTTATTTAACAGTCTTAGTCTGTATTTGTGGGACTATAAAGGGGACGTATTATGTCCCTTTTAAAACAAGTTATAATATGTCTATGGTCTTTACATTACATGTAAATGAAATTCTGTCTTATATAAAACAATCTCATCAGCAATTCTTGACACTTTCCCTCCCTTTCAGAATGAGCTGTTGCAGACCACGCCCACCCATTTTTTATACTAGGCTACAGATTTGCCACACATTCCAATTCTATGAATTATATGGGATTGTAATTTATGGGCAGAACTTTATAGATGAGGGGTGGAGTTTGAATGAAACAAAGGCGAATTTTACATAATATGGCCCCTTTAACCTACAAATGATTTGTCAAAATTTGTCATTCAAAACATTCTTGTTGTCTTTAGCTTTCTCGTTCTCTGTAAAAAACTAACTATTTTGTTTAGGTTTAAAGATGTCAGTTTTTCTGGTGAGAGGTCAGATTGGAGAACTCACTGAACTGAACTGTTTAAAGGGGCTTTATTTCCATTTCCAGTCTTTTTTTACTCTTCATCATGTCTCTTCTTTGATTCGGTGACAGATGAGAACAGTGAGTCAGAAAGTGACACCGAAGAGAAACTAAAAGGTGAGAGTTTCCCAATAATGAGCAGATTAAGTAACAATCAGAGTGCATGTTTAGTGTATTAAACAAGTCTGCATGTAATTAATGGGTTAGAAGTGAATGAAAATGAAGCTGAAATGTAATTGATTTATTTCAAAGTTGTCTTATTAGTCACCCTCCTGTTGCATCCAAAATCTTCACTGGGGGGAGCTACTATTGGGTGTCCTCTTGACTTGCTTAAACGTGTGAGTGTTTTTGCATGTGAAGGATGAACTTAAATTCATTAAAAAGTTTGGTCGCCTACAGCTCACAGCCAGCGGCTGGTGTCACTCCAGTCCATGCTGAGGCAGACGGGTCGGTACCGGACCTTGGAGAGGGATTTAATGGAGTTACAGGAGAGAAAACTCTTTGAATATTTCATCGTTGTTGCACTCCACAAGACTAAGGCTGGAGTCCCGTATCTGCCAGAAGTCACACAGCAGTTTCCTCTAAAGGTAAAAAAATGGTGGAAATAATTGTGAAGAGAAAGGGTGTCCCTTTTTTGACTTTTTTGTAATTGTTTTCTCAGACATTAAACTCGTGATCTTATTGAGGGTATGGTAGGAAATCGTGATAGTTCTGGGGAAAAAGTAGCATTTTGCTGTAAAGATACTTTGTTTAAACCAGATGCCAAAAAAAAAATCAAAGAGAACAAAAACGTTCATTTAATCATCAAGGGAAACATTATCAATCATAAAAAAAATTTTTACATGGTAAGCAGTTTTTAATTATATAAAACATCTGGATTTACCAACCATCTCTTCAGGATGTCCCAGGTTTATTTATTTATTACAGATTTGTGCTGATAATATATGGATTTTTGAATATTAAGATGTGGTTAATACAAACCCCAAATTCGGAATGTTATTTTAAAAACAAAATTACACAACTGTTGGTACTAATGCTTTCGATACTTTGTATAATTCTTCTATTGTCAACAAGATATCACTCAGTCTTCTATAACATTTCAGATGGTTTGGGTAGTCACCAAGGGATTTTTTACTATTTGTCCTTATCTCTAAATGGTCCAGATTTGGTTCTTCTGCGACACTCTCTTCTCTTTAGCTTGTCCCACAGGTGTTTTGTAAAATTTTGATCTGGGACTGTGATGACTAGTTAGGAAACTTTCTGTCTGTTAAACCATTTTTGTGTTGATTTGGTCTCATATTTTTGGTTTATTATCCTGCTAAAAGGCCCAAGGACAACTAGGTCTGTCACAACAAAGAATAAATCAATGAATTGTATGATAATTTAAAACAAGCTCAATAATTTTTTTTTGTGTCTCCATCTCTCTACAAAAGAGACTGGATAAAAAGAAGCCATATGATCATAATATCAGTAGTGGCAGATTAAAATGGGTTGTCTTGTTATTGTTAGTGTTTTTGTCGTTAATTTGCACTTCTTGTTTAAAGAACTCCTAAATAGTAGTTTTGCCAAGTGAATATTTTTCGTATGGGAATTTTGTTTGAACATTTTTTAATAATTATTGTTTTGGTTGTTTTGTTAATTTATTTTGAATACAAAAATGTATTTCGGTTGCTTTGGTAAATGTTCTTTAGAAATTAAAGTTTATTTATACTTAAGAGGGTATACATGCATTATTACACTGTTTGAAAATTGTCTCTAAATTCAATTCAATTTAATTCACTTTTATTTATATAGCTCCAATTCACAACAAATGTCATCTCAAGGCACTTTACAACAAAAGTCGTTTCAATACAATTACACAAATATTCCAATCAGTTAAAAGTTTTCTATGTAAGGAATCCCAGCATATTGCGATGAGTCATTGACGTGAGGTTGTGCCCGGATCATGCAGACTCCAACCACAGCAATTCCTCAGCAAACCCTCATACTGAGCAAGCATGTAGCAACAGTGGAGAGGAAAAAAATCCCCTTTAACAGGAAGAAACCTCCGGCAGAACCTGTCTCGGTACAAGTGGTCTTCTGCCACAACCGTCTGGGGTTCTGAGAAGACACAGAAGAGACAGCATGGAGAATGCTCGGTCACTTTAAACATAATGTGGACCAAAGTTCCCCATTCCGGCAGGGGGCATTGTAGTTGAGCAGGGTACCAGACCATGTGGAGCTTCTATGGGGAGAAAAATACTGAGAGAAAACTGGGTTAACAATCACAATAACAGCAGAAAAAATATATCTGGAGAGTGGTAGAAGAAAAAGTAGAAGAGAGAAGAAAAGTGGTCAGTCTGTCAGTATTATTGGCCAGTATTATTGTATATTGCAATAATTTCTCAGGCTATATATTGTCCGGCAAAATTTGGTACCAGGACAACCCCTTCTCAGTTTTCTGCAAAATTTTTCATTGAAATATCCTACTGTTTTAAAGAGTCTATCCCATGTAAAAGGCACACAGACTGACAGATCTTCTGTGTTATTTACTCGGGCACATGAGCAAATATTCATCCTTTTCTTCCACCTAAACCCAGCTGGAGTTTATGTTACCAAAAATTCAATCCTAGTCTCATTTGACTTAAGTGCATGGTTCCAGTAAATGTCACTATATAGTGTCACAATCTCCTCGTTAATGCTTGTGATGGAAGGATAGAAGATTACATTTCTCTTGCATTACTCCCTGTTTACAGTTTACATCCATAGATGTAAAATCCGATTAGTTCAACTTACTTTAAAAAAGCATACAAACCGATTGAACTTAAAATAACAAGTACACAGGACTAGGAAATTATGAGTTGGAGCAGCTAATGTATAGAAAGTAAAATAAACTTACATGCAAATTATTACTAAAACAAACCAGTGCAAAATACTTAAACTTTAAAGGTTTAGCTTTTCCAAAGTTTAATTCTTTATTTAGTTGTACTTCTCATTTTACATTCCAGTGTAATTAAGATTGTTCATTTGGCCATTTGAAAATATTTTACTTACTGCATCTTAAGTTTTTTGTCATTGACAATTATTTTTTGTTTTCTGTTTTATTCATCTTGATTAATAGGACAAGAAAATGTTGCAAAATTTTTTAAAAAACAAAATTTTCTATTAATAAAACAGAATAATTCTTATTTTCTGTTGGAACTCTTTAAAGAACAGAAAACTAACTGCATGTTAGCCAATTTGTAGCTTCATGAACACAGTAAAACTATAAGCACTGTGGGTGTGGATCAAGAATAACCCTATTGTTTAAGCAGTTAAATGATCATGCAAGGGTTCCTCAATACAACAAACTTTCAAGTCACTCATGGTTTCAAAAACATGCCACTAAGCACCCTGGGAAATATGATAATTAGGTAACTGATTGTTTTCAAAGTTCTGAAGACTGAGTGACAATAACTTCAGACAATGTCAAGTTGAATTAAAATAAAATTGGCTAGTAGTGGTAATTTACACCATGCAAAGATAACTTATGCTGCATTCAGACCGACCCCATACGTCAGCGTCAGTTGCGGCAAGATTACATGTAAAGTCTATGGTAGAGTACGTCAGAGGTCCGTCAAAGTCTCTGTTGTGCTTTGTGCACGTTGGCTCCGTCAACTTCACTTGCGTTACATATGGCAACGGAGTATCGCAGCAACGCAGAAGCTCAGCTAGTTTAACTTTTGACGGACCCAACGCAGTTAACGCAATTAACGCAGTTAACGCAGTGCGGCAACCAATCAGAGCTTCTCACTGTAGTTTTGTCACTATACACGTATCTTGAATGAAACGCCGGTCGAGTGAAAACATTTTGAACAATCAAAGATTTAAAAAATCAGAAATAACACTTACCAAAGTCAGATGGACAGGCGCTCCTAAAGAGGAACAGAAAACCTGTAGTTGGTGTCCTGGTAGGAGATTTAAGCTCCGATGCGGCCCAGGAGGTCATAAAAGTAGGCTTGGGACAGACGGAAGTAGCACTGAAAGCGAAGCTCATCCATAAGCAGCTCCTGGAGCAAATGGTTAAACTCCCCAAACTCATAACGCATCTGAATAATGGGCGCTGATGCACCCGATGTCAACGTTGTCTAGCTTTATCTAGCAAATAAAGCCAAGCCGCTCTCTCGTTATGATCCACCATAGTTCAGAACGTGCGGCAACAGAGGAAGCCCCGCCCATGCGTTGTTTTTTTCCTCAGAAGCAGGCTATGGAAGCCAAAAAGTACATACTTCAAACTTCATACGTTGAATGCGTTGCCTGACGCAGACCAACTGTGCGGTGTGAATGCACCATTAGAATAGGAAGTAAGATGTATCTTATTGCTGAAGGTACCAGTGACTGTGCTACTAGTGATTTTGTTACATACTTGTATATATAACCTATAGTTTGTGATGGATTTGACATGTTGTTTCTCTTTCATTCAGCTTGAGAGAAGCTTTAAGTTCATGCGGGAAACTGAGGACCAGCTGAAGGTTATCCCCCAGTTCTGCTTCCCTGACGCCAAGGACTGGGCTCCTGTCGACAACTTCCCCAGGTCAGTCCAAGTCTCAGTGCTGCCGGGGCACACTGCAGCAGGAGAAGGAAGACACAATACAGTGGAATTTCCCAGTTGAGTGCTAATAGCTCAGCTGTTTTTGTAGCTAATAACTACATGGCTGTGAAAGCCTAAAAGAGCTGACCGAGCAGCTTCTCAAAGTGACCCATCTAGCTTAACTACAGGGTGCAGCATAGCTACTTATTCCTACGTGGCAACTAACACCTGGAATGTTGCTAACTAAATCACCTCACATTGCTCACTGCTTAAACTTTTTGTGTAACTCAATACCTCTGCTCTGAGAAGCATTGACGTGTTTTCCGATTATGATGGATAATAATCACCCAACAGGTGAGAGGCTCTTAAGCAAACATTTGCACTAAACTGGCTGAGACTTTCTCATGTCAGGAGGGTCATCAACATGTCGAAGAAAACCTGTCAGCTTCTGCTAAATTATAGCTTTGTTTTTCTTCTTTTTCCATCCACAGTGAGACGTTCTCATTCGTACTGACTGGTGAAGATGGAAGCAGGCGGTTTGGCTACTGTCGCCGTTTACTGGTAGGCTTAAAAAAAGTATCTGTAGCTTCTTCTTACTCAGGTTTTGGGTTGTTTTTCCTCATTGTGGAGTTAACTATCTGAGGCTCCAACGAAAACTATTGCTTTTTCTTTTCACTGCTTGTGCCAAAAAGATACCAACAATTTCATCAATTTAAATAACTGCTGTAACTGTAACTTTTTCTTTGGTGAGAATTGCTTGAAATGTTTTAATTTTCACTGTCTGTTCATAGCCCAGTGGTAAAGGCCGAAGGCTCCCTGAGGTCTACTGTATCGTCAGCCGCCTGGGTTGCTTTGACCTCTTCTCTAAGGTAGTTGAAGTGACTTAAAATCAAAAAACAAAAATGCACTGACAGCTTCCCCCACATTTATCGGCTGCTCTGAAAAAATTGCTGCACCTCTCAAAAATTGAGCTTTAGAGATTACTTTATTACCACTGCTTGCTTTGACTCATGTCAAATAAAAAAAATGGGTAATCCAGCGGATTAAAGCATTTTAACAATGACTTTGACCGTAGATTAATTAATGACCAATTCATTCAAGAAGTTATTTTCTCGTTTCAGTTTCTCTACCACTTGTAGGATCAGTATACGTCTTACTCTTGTAAAATTCATGTTCCGACCACTTAGTCACATCGTATTTGTACCCCAAGGACGCAGGAAGTTGAGAAAAAACAATTAAAGGTTCAAAGCCACTTTAATCAAGTTTAAAAAAAAAGTACAGTATGTCTTTAAAACTATTTTAGTTGCATTCTTCTCACATTAATAAAGGTTGGAATTTTGTAAAATTTTGAGTGTGAGATTATGGTGCTTTAATAAAAGATTAATTAATTATAAGTGTTATTTTACACACTTTACCCGGGGTTCCACTTGAAGTGACAGGGGCTCCTTTATGTCCAGACCTACTACCTGCATCCAACATTATATCCATTAAACCTCACATATGCCAGCCCAGAACCCGACCCCAATAAAATCATGCCACCCTTGGTGCCCAAACAACCCCACCCACTCTCTTCTCTCTCTCTGAACCTTGTAGTTCTGGCTCAAGTTCAGCAGCACATCTGAAAGGCAGATGCCGTGGTTGCTACTGTGGAAAAAGTTCCCTGTAATGAGTTTGTGGATTATTATGCGTCCTTAACTGTTCTCTCCGTACTTATGCAGTTGATGGAGTTTAATTTGTATAGATAAATTAAAGCGGTTATTTTAAATTAAAAGGAGGTTTTGGTGTACCGCAACTTGATTAAAAAGTCAGGTTAGATTGGCCTTGTGGGCATTTTGACTGTTATTTTATTCAAAGAAGTTTTGAAATTCTGGGTGTTTTACTTTGTTCACCTTCTGCATTTATGAGCCTCGGTCTGCTGGATGTTTTCTTGGAGTTTTACACAAGAGATGCCATTTGACCTACATACTTTGATCACTAAACTCTATCGGACAACAACAAATATTTTACTTCTCCATATCCCCACCTTGGCTACACTGGTGGTGCCGTTGGTAGCACAGGTGCTGTGCACCAAGAATCTCTTGGGTTTGAATCCTGGCTTGGGTTCTTTTTGCATGTTCATTGTGAGGGCTCAGTTTTGCTCTAGGTGACTTGGTTTACACCAAAGGTCCACCTAATACCTAAAGTTATTAGGTGAATTAGTCTCACTAATGTTCTCCTAGGTACGAGTGTGTGCATACATAGCTTTTCCTGTGTGTCTCCGTTTTGCCCTGTGATGGACAGGGGATCCATCCAGGTTGTACCACACTCCTCACCCAATGACTAACAGGGAAATGGACCAGCCCCCTGTCACCCTGCAAGTACAACCAGGTTTGGATACATGTCAACCAGTTGTTTAGGAGTCATGCTGGGGAAAAAATATTTCCTGACCTACCATAACAAAGATAAACAAGTAGACTTTGCTAAACTGAACTGGGATTTGAACTGTTGAGCACGGTTGAAGATCTTTGATGCTGAGGGTCTTTTTTTTCATTCCAGTGATCCTGAAAACTTGTTAGTGCATCAAGAACTTCTTATAGTATCAGGGCTTTTTCAAATAGAAATCTGGTATCTACGCTTTAACCCTTGAATATGGTTCATGATTGTGTCTTTTAGTAGGATATTGAATGAATAGTTAGACAGAAACAAAATGAAACATCTTCTATGGACTTCTTAGTTCCCAGAACCAGATCCTGAAGAAAAACTTTGGGACGAACTGAAGTAAAGAGAGAGCCGAAGCTCTGGAAAAGCTAGAGCGTGCAAAGAAGAATGGTCAGAGATCCATCTTTCTATGTGTGAAATGAAAATGTGAAATGTTACGGAAGGAGACCAGTTTCTTCCACATTGACAGAAGGGATGTACCATGCATTGCATGGAAAGGGTAATAAATGTGCCTCTGGTCTTACATTTGTTTTGCAGCCACTAAACAATTAGATTCCTTTAGAATTTCAACGTAAGCTCACCCTGTTGCATTTAAACTATATTTGTATGGTATTTGGTGTTCAGCTCAGCTAATTTCTTCTTTTTGCAGATCTTGGATGAAGTGGAAAAGAGGAGGGCCATCTCACCCGCTCTTGTGCAGCCTTTCATGAGAGGCATCATGGAGGCTCCTTTCCCTGCCCCAGGAAGGACCATCACCGTCAAAAACTTTTTACCTGGCTCTGGAACTGAGGTGCACTAATGCGTATTTTTCTCCAGTAATTTACAAGTTTACGAAAGGAAAATGTATGCTTTTCGCGAATAAGCATGACATTACATTATTGTCCTTTGCAACAGGTGATACAGCTTTGTCGGCCATCGGATTCCCGTCTGGAACACGTGGATTTCGAATGTCTCTTCTCTTCTTTGAGTCTCCGTCTGCTCCTTCGAGTTTTTGCCTCTCTGCTGCTGGAGCGCAGGGTCATATTCACAGCTGACAAACTTAGGTTGGTTCTAGCATCAAAACCTGATAGAGCATTGGTTTGATCTTAGTGCTCCTATTTCCAGTCACTCAGGTGAACATTAGATCCTGGATAGGGCAGCTATGGAATAATTACTAATAATTATAATACTAAAACAAGGAAAGAGAGACTTCAAGATGGCAAGTAGTTGAAAGATAGGAAGATCCCAACAAAGTATGTGAGGAAGGAAGGGATGTTGTGTTCTACAGTCGCTCTGGGAACATTCAGTTCTTTAGTGGAAAACTGTCATGGATGCCAGACAGACTGCTTTGAAATTTACAGTGGGGAGAACAAGTATTTGATACATGATTTTTGAAGTTTTCACACTTACAACGCATGTAGAGGTCTGTAATCTGTATCAAAGGTACACTTCAACTGTGAGGGACAGAATCTAAAACAAAAATGTTGAAAATCACAGTGGATGATTTCTAAATTATTAATAACCATTTTATTGCAAATTACAGACCTCTACATGCCTTGTAAGTGGGAAAACTTCAAAAATCTGCAATGTATCAAATACTTGTTCTCCCCAATGTAAATCCAGAGTTACCATGTGTGAGCTGTATGGTCAAAATATCCACAATTTCCCTTGAGAACTAACTCTCCAGTCATTAAAGATACAACCCTTCACTGATATGTAAGTGTTTTTATCCACGGTGGTATAAAACCAAATGAAACCTTCTAATCTCATATATTATTCCCAAAAAAAGCCTAAGCTTCAGCCCTGTAACATAGTAGTTATTTTCAGTTCATCTGAGCAGCACTCCATGACAGATATTGCAATGTCATCATCTGCTGCCGTTTGGTTTTAGGGTTGGTATCAATGTGCAACATTTAGATTCTACTAATAGGCTTTTCTTCAACTGGTTAAAGCTTTGGAAAGAGGCTAATGCCCTCTTGTGGTGAAACCCAAAATTTCTAGAGCCACTGTTCGTGGATTTCCGGGGGTGAAGGGAAACTTTTATGTATGCAGCACATTTCTGTAGGATCTTCCATACTATCTTTTTTACTTCACCAATTATAGAATGCACCAAATAATGTTTTGTTGTAGTGCAATGGGGAAAAAAGACTGTACAAGGCTGTGATGGACTGGCAACCTGTCCAGGGTGTACCCCACCTCTCGCCCGTTGACAGCTGGAGATAGCCCCCCTCCTGCGACCCCTTAAGGGTTAAGCGGTTCTGCATATAATACATAATACTGCATATTCCACAACAAATAAGTGCACATATATGCATGTCTATCCGCACTCATAAATGTACAGAAACTCAATGCCATGTAAACCTTTTAAATCAATTTACTTATTTTTCCTTTTTCTATTTTTTTAGAGTAGAATGAAACAAAGAAATGCAATGATGAAGTTTCAACTTTTTTTTTGGTAAACTTATCTAAGCCACACAGATGCATTCATGCTTATATACTTGCGCTCCAAACATATTTAGATGAATGTCCATTTGACAGTTGCAGCTCAAACACACATCTTGAAATCATTTTGGTTGGATATTTCAAATCTTCTCGTAGAATTGTCAGTGCTCTTTGACCCAACTTTCAAACCCCCAACTTCTTATTTTTATTTAAATTGAATGAAAACATTTTTGTTTTTAAATGAAGAAGTTTATAATATTTAATTTGAACATGGCATGCACCATGCATTAAAATTCAGGAATGTGATAAATACTGCAAATTAGGTAAATTAAACATAGTCTTGTATCTTTTGTACATCTCTTGGTTGTGATCAAATAGCTAAAGTTTTGCCAATTCGAAAAAAAAACATCCATCCATCCATTCATTCCCAGAGGGAAACCACACATTAACAGGAACCTTCTTGCTGAAAGCCAACTGTGCTACCAATTGCATCCATGTGTTACCTCAATATGAACATGAAGCTTTTATTCTGATGGCATCTGGCTTGTTAACCAGAGCAGCTACAACTTTCAGCAAAGCTGGATGGTCAGTTTTACAACAAGGGCTTGTTTGTCAGTTGACACACACTTGGTGCTGGTGTTCCAGCGCTCTTCACCTGCCTTGGCGCTTCCTGGATTGTTCCCGAACACCATAACCAGCTTTTCCTGCCAAGCAAACTATAGAGAACTTCTCTCAGTCAATATGGCTAATGTTATTAACTGATACTTAAACATGCCAAGTTCTGAAATATGAAAATGTTTAATACTTATAGGCATATAGTTTGAATTTATTTTTCAGGGTATGTTTTGGCACAATACATTTCTTCCATATGCTGTTTTACTCCCACTAATTCCTCCCTCTTCCATCTTTCCGCAGCACATTGTCTCAGTGCTGTCATGCAGTGGTGGCTCTGCTCTATCCCTTCACCTGGCAGCATACATACATTCCGGTGCTACCACCATCCATGTTGGATATAGTCTGTTCCCCAACTCCCTTTATAGTGGGCCTCCTCTCCAGCTCTCTTCCTCGACTCAAAGAGCTCCCCATAGAAGAAGTAAGATGAGCCCTTTCTGATGTAGTGCATGTGGTGCCCTTGACACTTAGAATTTCCTCTCCAGAACAATAGCTCAGGGAAATGACATCATTCTCACTCTGTTCAGGTCCTGGTGGTTGACCTCGGCAACAGCCGCTTCCTACGTCAGGTAGTATCAACAGAGACAAAGAGCACAGCAAAAACGTGCCTTAGTCCAAGGAGGGTTGGGGATACTTTGTATTTACTGATTATAGGTCAAACGAATGCAACATGTTGACAATATGTCTGTTTTGTTTCCCAATAGCTGGATGATGAGGACTCTATTCTTCCTCACAAGCTACAGGCAGCTCTTGAGCAGGTGTTGGAAAAGAGGAGAGAGTTGGCCTGTGAGAAAGGAGACCTGCACAATGGTGATTAAAACACATATATGACTGTATACATGTTATTTATTAAGGTGAAGAAAATCTAATGAGAAAGAAAGATTTCTCTCTTTTTTTTTTTTTACAAATTTTTTTTCTTCCAATACAATGCCAGTGAAAAGTTGACATACAAGGATATCAAATTAACTTTAAGCTTTTATTGATTCTTTTGAGTCATTCCTTTTTCCAGAGTGGAACGATCATACAACCAACAACCTCAATTCAATTTAAAAGCAAGAATTCATCATGCAAGTTTGATTTTTAAAATCGTTTTTGTTCAATGCACACATGGTGCAAATATAGAATAGAATAATCCTGTAATTGTTCCACAAGGATAAATTTGGTCGTAACAGCAGTAAAAAAAAAAACAGATGTACAAACAGAACAGGACACAGAAAAGAAACACGCAATTTTTACAGAAAAAAAAAAAGAAATAAATATTTACATCATGTACAATAGTTACAAAAAAACAGTACTGTACAGTTATTAAGGTATACAAATATAATAAATATATCTAAATATTTAGACACACAAACTAATATTTGGTTGAATGTCCCTCAATAGATTGCAGAGAAGCTAAAAGTTTTGCAGCCATTTTATTACCAGAAATGGTAGAGTTTACTTATATTGTTTGGTTTTCTGGCACACAGTCAGCTTTAAGGCGTGGCCCATGAATCTTCAAGAGGATTGAGTTGAGGGATATCCCAAAAGCTTAATGTGAGCCTTCTCTACCCATTCCAAAACCTGTCTTGAGGTGTGTTTTGGATAATTTCTACTGAACAACTACTGAACGAAACAGGTAACTAGTTATGACTCTTTCCAACCATCTACCTGTTAAAGGTGAAGTTGAACAATCTGGTAATAGTCATCCTTAATCATACCATCTACTTGTGCAATACCACTAGCAGCACAACAGACTCTCTGCATCAAACTGTCAGGACCATGCCTGATAGTTTGCAAAATGTTCTTTGGTTTGAAAAGCCTCATTTTACCTTTCACAAACATTCTTCTTCTCATCATATTGAAACAGCTCAACCTTAGTTTTGTCTCAAAATAAACTTTCCTCCAAAAGGGATTCGGTTTGTGCAGTTGTTTACTATTTGAAAATGCTGAAAAATTGGGTGTTCAGTTGAAGTATGATCCAAAACACAACAGAATGTGTTTTATCATCCGAAAAACACAGAATCAATACCAATTCTTTAAAAGCCCAAATGAATGACTTTGGAGTATGTAAACTTTTCAGCAGCACTTTGTTTGTAAAGTTGAAGCCTGATTCAGCTCTAGTTGAAAAGTTGTACCAGGGCTTTTAAAGCTTGACTAAAAGGACATATAATATAAAACAATCTAATGTCAGACTAGTCCAAGATGTATATTTTATATGCATGCCATTTTCTCATGATAAAATGTATCATCCATTAAAAGGATTCATAGATCTCATGGACATCCCATTAGATATCAAATCATTTCATGTGTTGTATTTGTTTTTGGGTGTCATCGCTCCAGACTCCAGCTCCCTCAGTGCAGTAGTGTCAGAGGCCTTTGTCCGATTCTTTGTGGAAATGGTGGGTCACTACTCCCTTTTCATGGGTGGATCGGAACGAGACGATGAGTCTCTTTCCTCGCCCGCGTCGTCCAGCCCCACTTGTCCTTCCCCCTCATCGTTTCAGCGGGAGGCCTTTCGGAAGGCGGTCACTTCCAAGAGCTTGAGACGGTTTCTGGAAGTGTTCATGGAGACTCAGATGTTTAGCGGCTTCATCCAGGAGAGGGAGCTGCGCAGACAGGGCCTCAAGGGTACGGAGACATGATCTTTTAACACTGCCTTGCAAAATAATTCATTCTCTTCTACTTTTTTTAGATTTTGTCATGTTACAACCAACAAAATCTCAGTGTGTTTATTCGGCTTTTATCTGACAAACCAGTGGAAAGAGGAAAATAATTGTGAAGCTAAACTAAAACAGCACATGGGTATCAATATTTTTTTTTTTTTTAAATAACATTGATACAAATGTCAGTAGCATTTGTATTGACCTCCGTTTACTCTGATATCCCTAAATGAATATTAGGAAATAAAGTACTAATTTGTGCCATATACTCAAAGTATAAATCCAGCTGTCTTTGTAGGGGCTAAACGGTTCTTTAGAGAACATTAGTGAACAACTAGCATTGTGAAGACCAAAGAACACAGCAACAGAACTGTGAGAAAGTTATGGAGACGTTTAAGCATTGGTTAGGTTGTAAAAAAACATCCTCTGAACATCTGAACATGAAAGAAGTGCATTGATCAAAGAAGTAGCCTTGGGAGTTCTAGAGGAGCTGCAGAGATCCACAACTCAGGTGGCTGATTACGTTGACTCATCATCCATTAGTTAACAAATTTGGTATTTATGGAACAGTTAAAAGAAGAATTGCATTGTTGCAAGTCCTGTTTTCCCATTGGGGGAATCGCGTAGCGTAGCAAAGTGGCTAGTGCGGGCGGCCCATGTATGGAAGCCTCACTCCTCAACGCAGTTATCCACAGTTCGAATCCTGTCCTGGTGGACCTTTGCCATGTCTTCCCCACCTGCTCTCCCCTTTCCGATGTACTATCCATTGTCAAATAAAGGCCACTGTGGCCATAAAAGCTTAAAAAGGAAAATAAAACATTTTTGAGGCCTCAAACCACCTTCAAGGTGTAAAATGAACTTAAACAACCAGCCGGAGCTACAATGGGATAATTTTAAAGCATTTTGATGTGTCAGAAGAGCTCAAAGTCCAGTGCATTCTCCACCTCAGAATCTGTGGCAAGACTTGAAAATTGTTACTTACACTTGTTTTCCCCCAATCTAACTGACCTGGAGCTATTTTGAGTAGAACAATGGCTTAACTGTTTCTAGTAATGAGAATCTGGCAGAAACATAAATATACTACTACTAAGGGTTTATGTACTAGAACTAAACATTTATTAGGTTGCAATGCCGCAACATGTAAAGGTTCAGGGAAAAGAACACTTTTGAATGCCCAGTATCTAAGTTCAAATCTGTAAAAGGCACTGGTTTCTTTAAAACATCTCACATTCTATTATTAAGTCAAAATATTTATGTGTCCAGGTCTATTTGAGGTGAGAGCACAAGAGTATCTGGATTCACTACCTGGGAGTGAACAAAGAGGGGTAAACAAGTTTCTCAAGGGCCTAGGTAAAATTTATTCTACAGCCTCATCCAATCAGCATAATTCTATGTTCTGTTACATTTGCTGTTATATATTTATTGTTCTTTTTTTTTTCAGGAAACAAAATGAAATTTCTTTCTAAAAAATAAAATCACTGAGTAAGGCGGCCATCAGCAGAAGCATGGTGGAGAAGATGCCCTCTGTTGGACATGCAGAGGGTATAGATGGAGATGTGCCTTTCAGTCAGATCATTGGGAGACCCTCTGAAATGAAGTGGATTTATTATCTGTACAGATGAGGGAATCTGGAGAATTGTAGGGTTTAGTTCTCTACTTTTATAGCTAGCCTCATTGGCGTTGTGGAGACCGATAGAAGAATCTTGTTATATAATCCATGATGAATGTTTTACAAGTGGAATTCTGTCGCTGCAGTGTATCACTGTATAGCACATTGCATTGTAAATGTTTTAGCAACAGTGTTCTTATTGACTAATGTCAGCTGTAACCCTGTGAAGAGGAAAGCCACTAGTTCAGTGTTGTACAAGACCTTCACTTACATTCCAGTTATTATTATTATTATTAATATTATTATAGAGGCTTTTATGACTGTTATAGTACAACTTCTTCATCTACAGGAGGCTTTTAAAATAATTTATGTTGCTTGTAGAAAAATCTAATCTTTTCTTTTAAAACGTGTATCCACATAAATGCAAATGGTTCCTTTAAGTTGGTGATAAACGTCGAAAGAGGTTTAGTCCAGACATTTTATAGACCACTTTTTGTATCTCTGTCACTGTTACAAAAAAAAAGGTTTTTGGAATATCGACATCCATCATGGTTGATAAATAAGAGGGTAAAGAACTTGAAATTCCTTTTTGGTGGCTTTTTACTGGAGTATAAGTGCCAACAATTAAACAGTAATGCGTATGGTAAATCGATCAGTGTAACTATGTTGTACAGAAACAACTAAGGATGTCTTAAACTTGAGTGGTAATGCAATGAACTTTCCTAAATAAAATAATTTTAAATTGAATATGATTTTTTTTTTCTTCGAAACAATAACACGCTCACACACTGGCTATCTGGAGTATACAGTGTCATTCATATTTTTTGGCAAGTCTAATAAATGTGTTTAACAAGCCTTTAACTTATCTTTAGCTCATAGTTTCTTCCATTTTCTCCTAATTGTCGCAACAGTTGTCACGGTCTCACCACATGGTTTGCCTATTGTCTTTTTTCAAAATCGACCTGTTCTAAAAATACATACCAAACTAATAACTACTATAGTCCACATAATTTATTACAGAACTTGAATTTCATTCTGAACTTTTTAATAAGATTTTCATATTTGAAATTAAAGAAAGATTTTTGTCAATTAATATACCTAGATACTTATAACAAGGCACAAATGCAATTGGGTTACCTTATGCAGATATAATGGCAGTTAAAAAACAACAACAAAAAAACACACCGTTTGTCAAGTTAGCATGAGGGACCAGCAGGTGTGTCTGATAAATGTAAAATTCACTCTGTGGAAAGTAAAAACTCAGGCCAATTGAAACTGCTTGACAGTAAACATGCTATCCATTTTAATAGAAATGAAAATTCAATTTTCAAAATTTAAAAATGATTTATTGATCCCAGAGAAATATTAAGTGTTGTTGTAGCTCATAACTAATTCATGCTTCAAGACGTTGTTGTAGATCATGATGGCTGTGGGGAGAAAGGATTTCCTAAAGCGGTCTGTGTTGCAGCGAAACTGGAGAAGCCTCCGAGTGAAGATACTCTGTTGCTGTAGGATAGTCTCATGAAGAGGATGCTCAGGGTTGTCCATAATCTTTTTAATTTTATGAAGAATCCTTCTTTGCATGATTATCATCAGTTGTTCCTCAAATGTCCCCAGAAAAGAACCAGCCTTTATCAGGTTGTTGAGCCGTTCTAAGTCCCTGGCTCTGATGCTTCTACCCCAACACATGATGGACGAAGAGATGAAACTCTCCACCACAGACTTGTTGAAGATTTTCACCATATTACTGCAAGCCTTGAAGGACCTCAGCTTCCTCAAAAAGTACAGTCTGCTCTGTCCCTTCTTGTAGACCACTTTACTGTTGGTTCTCCAGTCTAGTCTGTTTTTCAGGTGAACTCCGAGGTATTTATATTCCTCAACCACTTCCACTTCTTCTCCCATGATGGAGACAGTCTTTGATTTATCCCTGTTTCTTCTGAAATCTACAATCATCTCCTTTGTTTTGTTTACATTCAAGGTAAGATGATGATGCCACACATTGACTCACCAGCTCTCTGTATTCAGCGTCTTCTTCATCTCTGATGCACCCGACAATTGCCGAGTCGTGTGAGTAGTTCTGCAGTTGACAGGTCTCTCATACTACCTATACTGGAAGTCTGAGGTGTACAGAGTGAAAAGGAATGGGGAGAGTACAGTCCCTTCTGGTGTTCCTTTGCAGCCGGTTTGACACACAATCCTTCAGTCCCACAAACTGTGGTCTGTTTGTCAGGTAGTCATTGATCCACCTGATTGTTGAGGCCTCCACCTGTGTCTTCAGGAGTTTCTGACAACGTAAATCAGGCTGAATTGTATTAAATACACTGGAGACATCAAATAACATGATTCTTGCAGTGCTGCCTGCTTTGTCCAGAGGACAGTGAGTTGGTTGAAGCATGTTGATTACGGCATCTTCAACACCAACTCCATGGAGATAAGGAAACTGAAAGGGGTTTTGACATGTTCTAGTTTCCGTACTCAGTTGGGGCAACATGTTTCTCTCCAGGACCTTCATGATGTGGGATGTCAGAGCGACAGGGATATAGTCATTGATAATTGATGGGTGAGTTTTCTTTGGTACTGGAACAAAGCAGGATGTCTTCCACAACACTGGAACCTTCTCCTGGGTCGGGCTAAGGTTGAAGGTGAAGGTTCCAGGGTAAAATAATAAAGTGAACAGTGAAAAATAGCTACATTTAGTGGTCTGTAAAACAGATTAAAAGTAGTGGTGAAATATGTTCTGTTTTACGGACTAGCATTATGTAATGCCTATAATATCCACTAGGACGCACTGTGACATATTTCATAAATTCACTTGTTTTAGTGCTTGGAGCAGGCGCCCCATGTGCGGAGGCCTCAGTCTTCGGTGTGACCGTCCCTGGTTCGAGACCCATCTCAGGTGACCGTTGCCGCATGTCTTCCCCCACTTCTCTCCCCCTTCAAAATTCTGTTCTCTAATTCTGTTCTCAAATAAAGGCCACCTCGCCCCAAAAAATGTTTTTCAAAAAATTTCAGAATGACATCAAATCACAGACAATATTGTCCCCTGAGGACTGTTCCAGAAAGAAAGCTCAAATAAGCTCATGTGAATTAGCCTAACAGTTCACGGCAGGCGTATTCGGTTCCACGAACGAAGCTCAGGTGGATTCAATCCCTGCTAATACTTTTTAAAGATGTTGGGGCCGCAGTGAGATTTATTTGAAAGTGGACAAGCTAGATTAAAGACAGCCCATGTCAACCAATGCTTTATAAGGGAGAACAGAAGGAAAGGAAAGAAACACTATTCCCCTTGAGAGTTCGGAGTGTCTCAGAGGTGCTTTGTTGTTGTCCTCAGGAGTGTTTTATAGGCTATCGTTCCAACTACACTAACACACAATTTCAATTATGTCAGCCATGCAGCATCCCGGTTGTATTCTGAGTAAGAGTTTCACTCTGTGCTTGACGGCTGTAGGTTAGACAGAAGATGCTACAGCAAACATTAACATGTTTTGCGTTTGCATGTTTCCAAATTGCACAAAAAAAAAAAAGACCAAATGGACTAAGTTCAGCTTCCTACAGCTGTAATGGCGGCATCATTAAAATTGCTGGTTAGGGTAAATTGGAAACGGCTGGATTAAAGCCTGTAAAAACTCTGGATGACAACAATTTAGCACCCCAGAGATGCTCCGAGTTTACAGGGGAATATCGCTTGCAATTCATAACTAAACATGGGTAAAATCAGGGAATTTTGTGGCAGATAATGCCTTATTTAGAGGCTGCACTTTGGGTGCCCCATTAACACCCATTATATGTACATAGGCTGATCGTGAATGGATATAAACGTCTCCTGAAAGGACTGCAAGTATCTACAAACTTGTCTGAGTGAGTAAATGGATGTGATGCATGCTAGGTTGCAAAAACGGTACGTAATTGTATGGGTCCATCTTAGACCAGAAGTTATATAGGCTATTTTTAATCATTCCTTGATGTAAGGAGTGACCATAGAAGGAGCAACATAGATAGAACAAAAAGTCTCTGTCAGCAAGGAGAGATTAAATACAGTAATTTTCTTCAAAATGATTAAAAATCAAATCTAAAAACTTTAGATTTGAGGATGGGTGTGTGTGAGGGAGAGAACAGCAGCAGAATCTCAGCCCTGCAGTGTGTGACATAAGGCTTCTCCAATAATATTCATCAAGCTAAAATAAGCCTCATAAGCCTGCCATGGTGCAGGCTTGTCCAACAGCATTTGTTTTCATAGTGAATACGCAGGGATTCAGGTTAGTGGAACCAAATTTGGGGATTGTCAACGTAAGCCTAGCTTTTGAGACTAGCTTGCTTCATGGAACAGCCTTCAGGTCTTTAAATACACACTCTGTAACGTTTACAATATAAAAACGTGTCTTTTTGAAACATTTTGGCAACACAGTACCAGTTATGATGTTTATTTTCAGAGCTCTCACTGTATGGGGGGATCACGCTGCTGAAATCCACACTATAGAACTTTTCACCCGCGGACCGCCTGCCTGGTCAAGTACTGACTGAGTTTTGCTTTACGTCACTATGCAACTGGCTACCTAATGAAACCAAAGGAGATGATATCAAAAGAAGCAAGGAAAAGAAACAGGGCTGCAAGATTTCCAAGCTGAAAACGGCTGGAGAAGGTTTGTTAACCCATGTATCACACCAGCCGTATCTGTCAGGCAACAGTTCCTTCTCCTCGCTGCTGTGAAAAACCTTTTCTGTCAGACTATTGATAAAGTTTAGGTCAAAGTAGTATTAGCTTCTAAAACACAGTGTTAGAACTTATCAGTATGTACTACAAATGCTGAACTAGCCGTGCTGCTACTAGATTGGTAAGTAATAAATGCTTGTTCTGGGATTTGGGCATGATGGTGTATTACACTGCTGGCAAAACTGTTTGACGGTTTATCAACTATCACGCCATTAGTTTGATGTGTTTTTTTGTAGTCTATTGTCTCGAGAGCTTGTAAAACCGTCAGTACACTTCTTCAGATGTGCTCCATAGAGATTTGATTTTACGGCAGTGATGTTACGCCGCAAGCCTTGAGAGGGCAACAGAGGATTAGTACCTGCAAAGTTATTTGAGTGTCTTTAAGATACTGAGCAACACGCTTAAGTGCACCAATTTATTGACTTTCTTGAATCGTGTAAAAGTAGTAGCCTAGGCTTTCACACAACATCAATTTTTCTGTAATGGCGGTCTTCGGATCACCCCCAAATTCTAATCACTTGTTCCTGGTCCCATAGCAGACATTTCTTAAAAATGTCATAAAATTCCAGCTACAAACTTTTTGAGTTAGGATGCTAACAAATAGACAAACAAACGAACCCCTCGGGAAATCATTTTCCTTTTGCATAGGTAGTAATAATAATAAAAACACATTAGTGGTTGTACCAAAACAGCATAATGTCAACTAAAGGCCACACTCAGAGTTTTGTATTGAAACTATTAAGTTCAGATTTACATACATTATGCTTGAGCTTTCAGTACAGGAAATAACTGATCATACTTTTTCACTTTAACTTATTGAATAACACTATCTACAACCAAGGAAAAAGCAACAATAGAAATATGCAACAGCGCTTTAGATTATGTATTTATGTATTTTTAATTTATTTAACTTTTTATTGCAGTTTTTAGGCTTTCTTTCAGAACGTTCTTCTTTATGGAGTTGTGTACCTTCCTTGTCAATGACGAATAAGAATCTCAATCTGATTTTTTTTCCTTCTGTTAAACGAACCTTTTCTGATAACCACGGGGGAAGACCACTAGGGGGCTCTCCTAGCCATTGTGTATCACATAGCACTTGTTGCTCCTCAGGGTCCAAAGTTCAGCACAACATCTCAGAAAGTTATGCATTTCAGGTTTGAATATAATAATAACAATAATAATAATAATAATAATAATAATAATAATAATAATAATAATATTTTAATTGGCCTAAATCTCACAAAAAGAGACAATTTTGACTGTTTGTTTGACTGTCTAGAATAGATCAAGCAGCATTGTGGAGGAGAGACGGAATAAGAATAAAGTACGCTAGATGAAGAGTCCAGTTTAGAAGTGTAGAATAATCGGCCTGCCATGCATTGTAAGGGAGGCAGTGCATTCCCTTGCCAGGCCCCAAAAAGAAAACATGTTATTAATGTATCATCTGTCAAGTTTTTGGGTGAACATATGTTGTCATATCTGTCAACAATGAACAAACAATCTTTGTTTTAATTCTCCCTTGTCCTGACGCCACACGCAGTATCTCAGGGACTAGTAATAATGTTACTCATGATTTTGTTACTGTTCTTCCCCAGAACCCTCCTCCTCATCTTCTTCGTCATAACGCGCTGACCGGTCAGACCTTCCTCCCGTCCTCTCTCCCCTCCTCTCCTTCCCTCCCTTGGTCTTTTTCTCTGGCTTTTTCCAGGCTTCATGTCATACCACGGCTAATTCCTGAAATTCCTGCCCTCCTCTCGCTTCAAACAAGCGGCTCCAGGAACGAGACGAGGCAGCAGAAAACTAACAAAGGAGAGGAAAAGAAAAATAAACAAAACAAAAAAAGAGAGAGATAGAGCTAATTTAGTTACTTTTTAATTAAGAGACACAGAGAAAAAGAAAATAATTGTTTCACCTGTCTCCCTTGAATGCGCCTGCAGGAGTTGTAGCAGAGTTTCATTAGGTAAGCGGATTCAAGTGTTTTGCTGTTTCTTGTGTTAAAGTTGTTGGTGCTTCTGCTTCTTGTTGTTGTTGTGTCGGAGCGTGAACTTTTTTAAAATTATTATTATTATTATATATTTATTTTTTTTGCGTCACTGTTTCTGCACAAATAAATTCCCTCTCACCAGCGGACGTAACATACCTTGAATGTCTCACATTTCTCAGCAAGAATTCCAGCATTTTCTCCTCCTTCCTTTAATTACAGCTGTGAAGTGAGTCACGGCTCTGACCTCCTGCGCCTCAGCCGGGAAACTGGCTCCCAGCCGTGCGGTCAAACAGCGTCTGGCCGGGTAAAAGTTTTACTCCTGAGGCAGTTAAACCGCCTGTTTATTAACTCAAAAAATTATATATTTTAGGCCCATCATTTCCGGTTAAAGCAACACAACTGGACTGGAAGGGGTTTGACTAAGGGGTGGTCTGAATATTAGGTTTGTCTTTACTTTGTGTTTTGATTTTAATTTTAAAATGATTAATTTCTTGATACGAAATGATAAACTATTATCTGTATGTAAACGATGAATTCTCTGAAGTGAAATACTTCTACTTAAAGTTTTTTACAGTGTAGTTAGTTATTAGGCCTACTAATAAGTATTAGATAGTACATTATTCCCAAACCTTTTTATTTTTGCTTCCATATATGAAAAAATATACCTATTTAAATGTAACTACTGCGATTTGGTTTAAAAGAACCTTGTAGAAAAGAAATATAAGGTTTGATGTTAAAGGTAATATTTTGTTGGTTCCACTTCTCGCTATGTTTCCTTTAAACACAAGTGATTCAAAATGTCCCTGTCTTTCAGCTTTTTACTGCCATGATTACATTGATAAAATATTAGAATTTTAGTGCCAGGTTTTGTGGAGCATTTTCTTTTTTATGTAAAACATGACCCAGGTTCATAAACCCACAGTTTGTCTAATTCACCTAGGCCTTATCATATCATCATTTACTTCCATAATGTATCTATATGCTTCAACCATGATGTGTCATTTTGTTTTTCATTGTAGACTTTCATGAATTATTTCATGAATTATCTTAAAAAAACATTTTTTTTTTATTTATAATGTTATTTTAATGTGTATTATATTCAAAGAGCATATATTGCCTCTGGGTGCTACTGATTTTAGTTATGATACCAGAATAGACTTGTTAATCTAATTTAATATACTCTAAGCCACATCATTTATTGAGATATTATTTACTGGATTCATAGGATCACATTTCTTCAAAGATGATGAGTGTAATATTAAAAATTGCTTTAAATGATCTACTCTCTAAACTAGTGTGAAACATTGATTCATTTAAGATTTCATTGTGATGTAAGAACTATTATTTTAGCTACTTCTGTCAGTAAATAACTTATGTTGCTTTAATTTGAGCTGGGGTCACACTGTAACTGTTTGCCAACCAATTTTCACACATAAAGAAAAAAAGAATTCCTCAGAGTCTAAACCTGAGCCATCCACTCAAACTCCACCTAGTCAGATTTAAAATGCAGCACATTAGACATGACTGCGAGAGCAACTAAGTAAGTCAGAAAAATAACACAATCTTAACAATTTTGTTGCTGCTTTAAATTAAAAAAATAATTCATTCATTTTGCAAACTGATTTTTAATTATAAATATAGGGAATTCATTGGTTGGCTAATTGAATACACAATAAAAATTCTGCTATGGTGGCTGATGGCCAGTGATATTTTTTCCCAGTTCAGTTCCAAATCAAATTCTGCTTTAGGCCCTGTTTTTTAGAGTTTAAATGGAACCATTAAAAATTACAGTGATTTTTGTACTAAACTTAAAAGTATGACTTAAAATAATATATTATTATAATATATATATTTAAATGGAAGTCACAGCTTATGTAAGAAATAACATTTGTAAAAATATTGCTGTTTTGAGTCAGGTTTATGTTACATTGAGAATCCTATATATTTTTTTTATTTTGCCATATTTTATGTATTGTATGGATGTATAGGGTCATTCTTGTATTAGTAATTTAATGCCCTTGTTTATTTTTGAAAAAAAGGGCTATAAGAATAAATAATGGAGTTGCCCCGAGAGAACATACTATAGAACTGCTTCTGAGCTCAGGACTACTCAAATTGAAGGACTCAGTTTCTTTACAATCCTTATTAGTTGTTTATAAAGCAAAAACTGTCTGTTACTGCATGGACTGCAAACCCTTTTTACTGTCTATAGTGAGACAAGCAGAATAAATAATGACTGTTTGCTGGAAATACCCTCAATCAAAAGTGTGTTTCAGTATCTGGTGTGATACGATGGAACTTTAGAAAACGATCTGAAATTTTGCTCAATCATTCCTCACTTATAAGTACAAGCAGAAGACTCTTAATTTGTACAAATAAGAATGTAAAAATAGTTAAATTACGTGTATCATGGTGTGAGCAGAATTGATAAATAAAATAATAGTTTTAATAATTGTAATAATGGTGTTTAAGATGAAGGTTGATTGCATCTGGTCTGGGCTGTTTTATTGTTTTCTGGCGTCTATCGGATCATCTAGTTTGTAGCATTTTTGAAATGGAAATGGAAAAAAGGGGTGGGAGATTTTAAGATCTTTTTCTTTGTCCTACTCCTTTTCTTTTGTCGTGAAATGTGTTACTGCTGTGTTTGCCAGGTTTTTATTGTGGCATTTTGTGTGACATTGCCATGAAAAGAGAGAAAAAACAAAGTTAGCTTACAATGTGTTTTGTTTTTTTTAAACATATGAAATACGCTTAGCTTATGTTTGTGAGAAGTTAAGCAGAAAGACACTTATCATACTGTAAATGTACAGAAGCACTGAACAAAAATCTGAAATGAAAAGTGAAACAAAAAGCAGAAGAGTTAATGAAGGAAGTCACCGCAAGGCCAGACATCTGGGAGCAGGAACCCACAGCCTGACCACCAACTTTACCTATCTGAAATATTTATGTTATTAACATTGACAATTTGTTAGATCTACTCAATATTTCCATGTTAGTCATGCCCTTGTTAATGTAAAAAAAATACTTAAGTAGTAAAAAGAATTTAGCTTCAAGTCAGACATTTAAAATGTACTTCACAATTATGAAGTGTAAAATAAATACTTTGGTTACTTCACATTTTTAAGTGCAGTATTCTCCTTCAAATCTGTCTGTATGTCTGTCTGTCTGTCTGTCTGTCTGTCTGGAATATCCCGTGTGCTCTAATGAACTAAAAAAAAGAGTAACTAAGAGAATAATCCTTCCATCTGAAGTAATAAAATCATAGTCAAAAAAACTCATTTAGATGACTTGTTTAGGCAGACAAGACTTAGGTTTAAAATGTGATCAAGGTTCAAGTTAACCAGTTATAGACTGAAAGTGCTGCTGCTGTGTGTGTGTGTGTGTGTGTGTAAACTTGGGTGTGTGTGAGTGCTTGTACGTGCACCTGTGTCTCATGTGGTGTGCAATGCAGCAGCTGACAGGAGTGCCTTTTCCTGAGGAGCAACAGGTGGACTGGAGCCGTGTGACGAATGAATGGGGTGAGATTGGGGGAGGAGGTAAAAAAACACACCTGTCACATCCTCCCCTTAAATGTTCCCTCAAGCCAAAGGAGTTATTTATTTATTTCCCTCCATGACTTCTTGTCCTTTGTTTTAATAACTGCTGAGATCACTATATAGTCTCAGATGAGTGGTTATATTATATTGGTATTTTGTTGTTTTGATCACTGCGGCATTTGTGTGTGTGGGTGGATGTGTCTGTGTGGGTAAAAACAAAAGGAGGAGAGTAATGGTGTGCGAGTGAAGAGAAAACAGTTATGTACTCTGTCCTTGTTCTGTGCTTTGTGTGTTTACATCGCCCTGAGAAAGGTCCACTTCACAGCAGTTTTTTTCCCCTCCTTTCTGGTTTGTTGTGCTCATCCCACATAGCGATCATTCCTCCCCCGCTTCCACGAGAAAAAAATGAATAATGCCTCAGATATGAGCCTTGTAGAGCAAAGCCTTTCTCCACCTCCCTCCCCTCCTCTTCCTCGTATCCGCTGCCAGGCTGTACTCGCCACAGTGGCATAGACAGAAATTGATGTTCAGGTGGGCCAAACAAAAAAAAAGAAGGTTGGACCATATTAATAATATTGAAATTAACTTTATTTGAAGTTCCACTATTGCTTCAACAGATATTTGTCTGTATAAATCAGACACGAGTAGCAAGTTTTAAACAGGCGGCCAAGAACAAAGAACACTAGACTTAGACTGCAATATGGCCAATGTCAGATACAGTTTTTAAATTATTATTTGTTTTCCCTGAAAGGTTAATATTAAGGTAGGGTACCCTTTAGACAGTGAAAGTTTCAGAAGCTGTCATGTCGCCTCCTTGCGCCAGTTCTGTTAACTAAAGGTAACACAGGAAGTTAAATGGTGCGGGATCATCTAGGCTCTGCGAGCTCAGCGATTGGTAGGTTTTCCCAACCTACATTAGGCAAACGTAGTAGCAATGTGTTTCAAATAAAACATTAAAAAGTTTTTATTAAATTGAACTGTACTTGCTCAGATCAGTTTGGCATGTATAGCTAGGGATCCTAATATTTTCAGGAAAAGTCTTCATTTCAAAATTAAAAACCTAGACTTGGTTACACAAGGAATCTCACAGCTAGCCCTAGCTTGTCTGGTGAGTTCGAAAGGCATATTATTTAAGACAGCCAATGACAGAAAATGTTATTCTTTTATTTTAAGTATTATTCCTGACAAATAAAACGTAATTATATGTCAATAATTTGTTCTGATTTCTTTAAGAAATATAGTTATTCTGGAGAGCCTTGACTCTCCATGTACTGTGCTTATAGACTTTCTCTTCCTTGGTTCCAACTTTTCCTGACCGCATTAGGAGGGGACAGATGTTTACAGCAGTAGTTTCCAATTTTTGTTTTTTGAGCAAAGGTACATTTTTTCTTTATCACAAGACCCACTAACAATTAAGCTTAAGCTTACTTGGGACTTGTGCTGTTGTCTACCTTTTCAACACACACCAAGCACAACAGAGTTGGTGTTGTTGCATCCCAAGTGAAAGTAAACCCAAATTAAATATAGCTTTCGCTGTATTGCTTCAAGACTTAGCTCAAGTTCACCGTCTTTCCTTTCTTTTGACCTCTATTCATACTAGCGCCTTCATCTGGGTCCAAATTTTATCCAGGCTTGGAGTTCACATTTTTACTTTTGTAAAACCCCTCCATCACTGTCACTGTGCCACAATGCCATTACCACCTGTTGCATCCAGTCATCAATAATTCCTTTGTTTCAAAATGCAAGGCAGTAAGCTACCTGCTGCCACCTACTGATAAGTAAGAGTATGACATGATTACTCTGCCAGTCACTAGACGACGCAGAGACTAGACAATAGTATATTATTTACAGACAATAATTAATTTGTTTTCAAAAATTATATTTTAGACCAATGAGGTAAAATTGAATAATTTCCATTGGTACACCTGACGATCTCTCACGGCACACTAGTGCCATGGCATAGTGTGAAAAACACTGGTGTAAAGTTTAAACTACCCAGCTTCTAATTCATTAAGCTTAGTTTATACTTTTCCACCAGCAAGTTTTCACCCAGGCACATGAATTGACGGAGGAGTTTTTTTGTCTATACTTTTCCGTTTGTGCATCATTGTTGCAAAGCAATTCCCCACGAGGACAGCAGCAGGTGCTTACTTTTTATGGCGGAGTCTGTTCTATGTGTTCTCTACACCTACTTGTGTTCAAAATCGGCAAAAAACCAGATTAGTTAGATAAAATACATGCTTTTATTATAAAGCATGTAGTACCCAAACGCTGCATTAACTATTGATTACATCGACTTGTCGTATAGGTAACGGAGAAGCTTTGTGTCGACGGATAATGGTGTTGCATCTGTTCGTTGCAACGTAGACGGAGAAGGATAAACTAGGCTTAAGTCATGGCTTAAACTGGAAGAAAAATTGACTTTTTTTAAATATACAACTAGGGTGAAATCTAAAGAGCGGGAAAAGCAAATGAGGTGGATTAGCAGTGCTTGACAACAACTGCTGGTGTCATCCGGAACACGTTACTGTGGATTATAGTTTCTGCTGCCCAGATATTGAGCTTTTAGCATGGCATGACAGTCATACAGCAACCGCTGTCAATCAGAGGCCTCTTTAGAATCGTTGCAAGGCTGACTGCTGCTGGAGAGCCATGCTGCTGACACCATCACCTTTGAAGGTACTTAAATGATATAACACGGTACTGTATAAGGTTGTTTCCCTTTGTAATAAATAAAGTATTTTTTAAATTAAATTAAATGGAAAACCCTGAAGTCATTGCTGGTGCAGCCCAGCAGGACAAATCAAATCAAAATAAACCCGCTGGACGCTACGAGCTCTCACAGTGACTTTATTGCCATCTCTCAGCCTGATCCCGTACTGAGGCTTTATATTCCAGATATTTCCTTCCCCCTACATTCCCAATGTGATTAGTGCAGATTTTGACCACTTGAGTAGACACGCATTCACTCACAGACATGCAGGTCTTATGTTTAACAGGAACGGGTGAAGCTGGTAATAGAAAATCCACTGCAAGTATTCAGTCAAAGCAAATATGTAGACAGGGCTTTAGCTTTGACTGAAAAGTATCTCGTATATTAAAAAGATGTGAAGTGTCGGGGCCAATTAAAGTTTTGGATTGATGTGTGAGGGCTCCACACCCGCTCTGCTGGCTGGATGCAGTCCAGGTCAAAGGTGAACAGAAGCCTAGCTTCCTGAAGACTCATAAGAAAGTTTCCCTTCAGTTTCTGTGAGTTACTTTTTGCTGGACGTACAGAACGAAACTGGCAGAAGGCACCGTGTTGATGCGTTACAGGTTGTGTCTGCACTCTTAACGACTGAGTTTAGTGGACTCTTGACAATAATATAAAGGTATTAATATGTATTTTTTGGTCAGTTTTTTTCTGTGCAGTTGTGTAAGGAGTAAGGGGATTGGTCTGGTGGTTTCTTAGACCTCTGACCGCAGCTCCAGCTGGGGGATTATCCTACTGAGGAGATCGAGTAAGAGGGGGTTGTGGAGCAGGACCAGGAATCGGGCCGGAGGCGTGAGGGACGAAGCGGGAGTTGTTGGAAGGGGGTGGTTGTTTTAAAACATGGCTTAGTTTAATTAACCTCCTGGATGCATTGAGTGAGGCGCAGAGCTGCAGTCTTAATGGTTTATGGCCGCTACAAATCTCTCAATGACCTGCAGTCGCCCCCGGGTTGCAGTCACAGGTGCTTTGAAATCAGTTTAGTAAACAATGGAAATGTCCAATTAGGTCATATTTGTTTTTTTCTTGAAACTTTGGCTAAGTTGGGATATTTTTTTAGATTTTGTGGCTCTAGTAGCCTTTATTCAGCAGTGAATAGCGTACAGAAAGTGGGAGAGAAGTGGTGGAAGACCTGTGATAAATTTTTACAGAAGCCATTATCACCGGCTGAGTGGCTGGTTGGTCCCTGATCTTAATCAGGGGTTTATGAAAAGCACAAAACAAATTTTAACATAACTTTGAGTTGTTCTGCGCTATGTTCAGAAAGGTTCCATTAGATAAGGACAGAGGAAACTGTTTGTTACGTCTCTTCAGTGTCTCCTCCTTTTATCGTTTTCAGAACATTCACAAGCATGCACACCAAGTGGAACTTTTTCACACTGTGTCATGTTGTAAAAAATAACTATTGCATTTTATTGGAACTTTATGTATTAGATCATTGCAATGATATAAGGAAAAGTATTGCATTAGATTTTTTTAACAGTGTCATGTATTGGTGTTTAAGCCTTTTGAATCAACACTTTGTAGAAGCACACAGCTAAAAGACTTTTGGTATATTTCTCTACCCACTTTGCACATTTAGAGCAAATTTTACTCAAACTCGTATGAACAAATTTACTTTGGTCTCATGTTTATTGTGTCCCCTACTGTGCTCGTAGCTTGTATGGCTTTCTTTGAACATCACGTTCTTCATCTTTTATAAAGGCCAGATATGCAAATTTCACAACTAAATGTTTGTTGCCTTGCCTGGACTTTGAAAACCTTGGATAATTTGCACTAATTTTCATATGATGAACTGAACAGTGCTCTATGAGAATTTCAGTGCTTTGGATATTGTTCTTTTTTTTTTAAAACATAATCCTGCTTTGAACCACTACACAACATTCTCCCTGACCTGTCAGATACATCTTGTTGATCACAATGCTGTTTGTACTCTACCAAACTGCTGAGGCCTTCACAGGAACATTTATAGTAAGGTTCAGTTACAGACAAGTGAACATCATATACTAACTAGGAAACCTCTTCTGGAAATTGGTTACTCTGGAGTTAGATTTAGCAATCAAAACAAAGGGATTTAATACATATGCACAGATGCTTGTGTCTTTTTCCACAGTTATTTATTACTTTCTGTTAGTCTGTCTCAAACAATAGTTGGAAATAGGTCGAAATTTGTGATTTTAAAGTTAAATATTTTTCAAGCAGTATGAATCCTGTCCGGGATTGTATATTCATTCTATTTATTGATTTAAAGATATCTGTTGCGGCTCTTGATTTACATTTCCTTGAGAGGTTGTTTAAGCAATCAATTAAATAGATCCCCACAACCTTTGTTGTGGGGATCTATTTGTTAACTAGTAGTTGATTAGTTTTAAATCTTTAACCCAGTTTAGATTTTTCCTTCAGGACAATTCAGTGTTCACAGGGCAGCCTTTTTTGTCACAGTTCCTTATATGAACTCTATTTCTTTGTCTACTTAAATTACATTAATTGCACCAAAGCTTAAAAGTTATCCGTAATTTGCTTTGAATTTGACTTTGGGCAGGCATAATTTATATCTGAATAACATATAGAAGTGTTATAAAGATAAGTATCTAAAATCAGCTGAAGCATTGATTATGTAGAAATACATTTAATTCATACCTATTTTATTTGCCCCAATAGCAAATTAAACATTATCGTAATCCATATCATCCCAGTATCTTCAAAGGTAGCAGTCAGTCTTGAAGCAAATTTAAAGATGCCTCTGACTGAAGGCTGTTGCTGTAGGGCTGTTAATATCCAGGTAGCGGCAGAGACAGTACCTCATAGTAACATCCTGGATGTCACCAGCAGCTGTTGTGAACAATTGCTAGTCCACCTCAATTTCGTTTGCCGCTCCTCTTTTTTTTATCTCCTTGTGGCTGTTTGGTTAGAAAGGTATGATCCATATGATCACTCAAAGTGATGATTTGAACTTCCGTCCCCTCTCTCTCTCTGCTCTTTGGTCATGCTCTGCATCCATTAAGCCTTTTTTTATTGCAGATCCTCTGGGATTTTGGGTCGAGTTCAGGTAAAATTTGAGCTATGGAGATGCAGATCAGCAGCTTGGGTTGTAAAAACAATACATTGGTGCCATGATTAAGTATCATAACAGCTGTCTGAAAAAAAATCCTTCCAGCTTCACAGCATGCAAAACCAGAAGGAAAAACAACATGTCCAAACATTCATAGCCTCAGCCACAAAAATTATGAACAAAAGTCAACAAATAAATCATAACTCACAGAACAACTGCTCCAGCATGCTGTCACTAGTAGTGGTGCAATTCTTGAAAGAGTATAAATAAATAATAATATTATTATAGTAAATAATATAGTAGATAAAGTTTATTTTAATTGAACGCAATATGAATGAAAAAATAAACACGCCCCTTTTTGAACTTTTAATGTCACCAGCGAGGAACACAGCCAGAAAATTTGTGCACACACAAAGGTTTGCATTTGTGAGCTACAAGGTCAGCCATGCGATCTGTTTTACTCTTACATGTCTGTGAAGGTCAAAAAATCTAATCCAGGTTTGATTAAGGAGGACTCCAAAGTGTCAAAGAAAAGGTAATGTAGGTTGAAAAGTCTGGTGCGGCTTTCATTACAGTCAGACAGATCTGATTTCTCAACATTTCCAAAGGCCAGCTTTCTTACAGCATTTACTCTAAGCATGACTCAAACTTGTCATTTCGTTTATTTAAATATTTCTCCAGTTTTTTGTATGTTATCTCCGTGTACATGTGTTTTTGCACACAAGCTCTGAAACTGATGATTCAAAGCAGCAGGAAGGGGCTGATGAACATCAGTTGTCTAAAGGGGAAACATGATGGAAGCGGCTAGGAAACTGTGTGTGTGTGGGGGGGCAGACTAGGTGAATTCTCTATCTCTGCCCAGAGCACTGACTTTCTGACCAAATCCCTGCAGTGACTTTTTGTTTGCAGATTCTGCCTTTGTTGGTTTAAATGGACACAGTGTTTTCATAGTTTCACTGGCAGGAAAATAGCCCATGACAAAGACAAACTCTGTTTGCATTGACTCATGAGTCTGACTGTTCTTTCTTCACTGCGTCCGACCATTGTTCCCATTTGTCTCCTGTGTGGTTGTCGATAGGAAGAGGTGGAGCCGACGTCTGTCTTATTCTCTTCACCCAGAGGTTTAGGAACCGTGTGCACATCTTAAATAAACTCGTGTGTGTGGAGAAAACAGGATGGGAATGTGTTGCAAGTCAATCACCCTTTGTTAGCCTTCTGAGCATTTTTTCCTTAGAATCTCATGGATTCGAATGGAATAGCGGTCTGCAAACGTATTACATACGTACATAATACAAACTTAAAGGGACTATATCATGCTATTTTACAGCTTTCAACTTCTGGGATAGACATATATATGATCAAATGTTACTGCTGGTATTAGACAGTATTAATGCGTCCTAACATTTAACCTGTATCCTGTAGTTAATGTTTGACCACGAAGTAAAATGGCTAATTTCTCTGTAATCCTGCCTCCTGCACCCCCCCCCCCCCCACACACACACACACACACTCCCCGCCCTCCACTCCTCTACCATGCAGAGCTGCAGCAGCTCAAACTGAGAAAAACAGTGCTGAGCTTTATCTCAAACAGTATTCTGACGGTGAATTTGAAAAACACCAAATACCAGAATGATTAAGAGCTCAGACGTTTGGTTTATTTATTTATTTTTGGTTAAAAAAAAAAGAAACAGAGTCCATAAAGCTTATTTCAGTTGCTAAATCTCCCGGCTTTAGACAGAGCCCAAACCAACATATCTGAGTCCAGCAAGCAATTTTCCCAGCCCAGTATATAAAAAAGCCCTGTGTTGTTTGCACCCGTTTACTGAACATGCTGAGATGCTACAGATCAGTTACTTAACCACACAATGCTGTTATAAGATCACATAAGCAGCTTGATAAATGGCTAACACACATTAGCATGTAGCTACTTACTTCTCTGTCCATCAGGCATCTGCGTTCTTTGATCCAGCTCTATTCGTTAGGAATGTAGAATAAAACCCTGTAATCCATTGCAGTCAAACAGGCGTTTTCAAAGAGAAAGTAAAATTTCAACAAAAAAAGGGTTTTACGCTGCCAAAAACCAAAGCAGCTATGATCTTTGAGAAGGAGGAGGTTGTGTTTGGAACTCTAGCAGAGGTAAGCTACTCTGCCGGCAGGGGCGGTGCAGACACCTCTAGCACTCCCTTGTTTTCACTTAGTGACATCACAGGTTGAACAGTTTGAGCACTCAGTCGTTTTCTAGGAGATGGGGGGGAGCTGCTCGGGGAGCAGGATAAAGGAGGATTACTCAGACATGCTTGAATCAAGCCAAAAACCACTCTGGTCCGGGGGGGGTTATGAGAAAATTGCATTACAAGAGGATTGAAAACTCCAAAAACTTGATTTTGCATGATACAGTCCCTTTAAATAGCAGACAAAGTAGTAAAATTAGTGTTAGACAGGGTGGACCATTTATATGGATACACCTTAATAAAATGGGAATGGTTGGTGATATTAACGTCCTGTTTGTGGCCCATTAGTATATGTGAGGGGGGCAAACTTTTCAAGATGGGTGCTGACCATGGTGGCCATTTTTAAGTTGGCCGTCTTGGATCCAACTTTTTTTTTTTCAATATGAAGAGGGTCATGTGACACATCAAATATATGGGAATTTTACAAGAAAAACAATGGTTTGCTTGGTTTTAACGTAGTTTTATTTTTTCATGAGTTATTTACAAGTTTCTGACCACTTATAAAATGTGTTCAATGCGATGCACAATGTTTCTTACAGCAATAATATTATCTACCACCGGAATTTTTTATAATAATGTCCGAACAGAAAAAAAAAAGAAATATGGCTTTATACAAATTTTCTAGTAAATAATATAAATTTACCATCCGTCCATTATGTATGCTGCGTGTCCTTGAAGGGTTGTGGAGGGCTGGTGCCCATGGGGTGGGGTACACTCTGGACAGGTCGCCAGTCCATCGCAGCGCAACACAGAAATAGACAGGACTAAGAACCATACACTCACACACTCCTACCTAAGGACATTTAAGACAGACCAATTAACTTAACTCATGTTTTTGTTGGACTGTGGGAGAAAGCCGGACATCCAGAAAGATCTCAGGCTTGGATTAGGACACAGGACTTTCCTTGCTGCAAGGAAACAGTGCTCCAGCTGCACCACTTTGCAGTCCCATATTACTTTACATTTACATTTAATGTAATTAAATTACATGCAGGGTTGGACTGTTTCATGACTATTTCTGTAATTCATAAAAACATTTAATTAGCGGCTAAAGATGACATGGGAATACCCTAAAATGAACAGGTTATTTTTAGTTATTGTAATGAGGAAGATGAATGAATATGTACTGAACTTTTTTCTAGTTGAGCTAATAATCATTTTTAATTTATGTACAATTTAGAAATACATTCACTACAAACTGAAAATATTTAGGTTCTGATATACTCAAAGGTTTGATTGAACTCAAAAATAATTTGGCAACTGATTGCCGTAGATGTTTTTTATTTTTATTTCTGGTAACTCATTCAGGTTTACAGTGTGCGATATAGGAGTCGGAATTAGCGAAGCCGTGTAGGCCTCTTTTACTGGCAATCTCTATTTTATGATCTCAGAGTTGAAGCATTATTAAGGACCCGGGTAACAAGAAAAGCCCTTGATTTTTATATTCTGATCCCCGTTTTACATATTTACTTCTTATCTTAATTGTTCTATTCAGAAGCCTCAATGTTTCACCAAGAATGGAGCCAACTAAAGCTCTACAATTACTCCATTATCTATTTTTTTAATCTAAACTAATGTTCCCCTACTTCTCACCTGACTCTTTCTTTGACCGCGGGGCGTCTTTATTTGTAGACCTGTCAGCCATGACCTCTTCAATGAGCTTGTTTCTAGTTTAATTTGCAGATATCTAGATCATGTGATCATGCATTATTGTTATTTTGCATTGATTGTTACAATCAGCTAAACTAGCTGAGGTGTTAACATCCTCATTTGATCCCATTGACAGAAATCGGCTTTTAAATGTTACATTTTCTTGCGATTCTTACAGTATTTGCTATGTCCGCATTTGCTGCCACTTTAATCCTAAGGTTTAACGTTTATTTCTTTTTTCTTTTTTTCACCACATCCAGACTCATCGCTGCCACCATCTTCATCCCAACTCTGGATGTCATACAGGCAGCCCCGCTTCTCGTTAAAGCCTCTCCCTCCTTCCGCCGCCAGCAGTCGTCCCAACTCTCTACTCTTCACCCACTCCTTGCTCTTTGATCCTCTCTCTGACATCCCACCACGTCTGCGGAGTGGGTGCCGGCTCCCTCCCCTAGGGGTGGGAGTGAGGAGCTGGGAGATGGACTTGACAAACCCCTGGAGAATGACGCCGAGGGTGTATGGAGCCCCGACATCGAGCAGAGCTTCCAGGAAGCCCTGGCAATTTACCCACCATGCGGCCGTAGGAAAATCATCCTCTCTGATGAGGGCAAGATGTACGGTACGCCCATCTCTTTTGTTATCATAGCACATTTATTTCCCACTTTTTAAAGGAAGATGACAAAAATGCACATCACATTAAGGGGTAATTATACACTTCTAGCAAATCAGGAAGCACTTCATTTAAATTTTTTTTAGTAGTTTAAGATTTAAGAATCTATCGAATGAAATACACGTACCTGTTTTTTAAATACCTGAAATTATATTCTTTCACAAAAATATAAAAACACTTGAGGAACATGGAAACTGCATACAGATAATTTCATCGTGTCATGGTCATCTGTCCTCATTCAAGGACATAAACTTTTCAACACATGCCGTACTGTAATATTGATGAACAATATCACAGAATCATCTATGTTCAGCAGGTCACTGTATGTATAAGGAAGATGAATTTGGTAGAATTGCCCACATGGTAGAGAATGCTGGATGTTATATTTGTTTATAAAGACGCCACTAGTTCAGTGATGGTAAGAACTGGCCATTTAAACATAGCCAAGCTATAATCGCTGGGTTAATAATTTTAGCTAAAAAGCTAAAAGTTACGTAATATTTGGGCATCTCCACCAGTGTAAAGGTGGCCAAAATCAATTTCTTTGTGGTAAAAGGAGGTATATTCATCTCATGTCACCTAAAGTATTATAGATGTAACTTTTAATGGGAAATGAATAAAGGAAAATTGCAAAATGAATTACTATTGCACATATTGATCTGTGTACCCTATAACTATTTTGGCAACCTAAAGGAAGTTGGAATGAAGTAGTTTGAATGAAACGTGTTTGTTCCACCAAGAACCCGGAATCAGAGTTGGCCAAGTTACAAAAATGTTGAAATATATTTTATATTACTAGTTACAGCCTCAAAAACGGAATATATTTTCATTGCATATTACTGTCTCAAAAATTACACACCTTTAAGTTACTTTTGACAAAATATAAATGTACATTTTTTTTTATATCGTATCTTTTAAAAAAAAATTACACAAGTTTGACACCACAAATAAGGTATTTTTAACACTATTTTATTAAACTTCAAGTCCTAAGTGCCCTTGCATGCCTTCTATCTCATGGAAATGTTTTTTAAATTGTATTAAAAGAAGAAGCTGAAGGCATAATTCGCAATTATGGTTGCATTTAGGTTTTAGAATGACACCACTGAGACTCAACAGTCTTTCAAGTCAGGTGGGTTAGCGAAATAGTGCCAATAATTGCAGGGCATAAATTTAGTAAATCTTTTCCTCAGCCATCCAAATTCTTGGATGTTTGTCCGCTTCATTAATTGGGCGGAAACACAATTTTAAACGCACTTGTAACTAGGGATGTCCCAATCAGTTTTTTTTGCCCTCGAGGCTGAGTCTGAGTCATTAACTTTTAAGCATCTGCCGATACCAATTCCCAATCTCGCACTAATATAGGTAATGCATTTAAAAAAAGTTCCTTTTTTATTCACCTTATTTTAAAATTGAACAATTCTGTCAACAAACAGCACTTCTGTGGTATAGTTTCAACAATCAAGTAACATAAATTATTCTCTTTTGGATTTTAGTGCAACAGTAGCTTAAACATAAAAAGTCTTGTATAAAAACAAATAGCATCTCAGCTTAAATAAACGTAATAACGAAAATGTATATACATATCAGGAGTCTCGTTAAATGAAATATTTTCCGGATCTGACACATTTATTAGAACGGTGACCGAAAAATCTGAAGGTTGTCTATCATTTTACAGATTTATTCTCACTGACTGTTTAAAGTGAATAAAAGATTAACACTACTGAATAGGAGTAGTCAGTAGCTGACATTTTGGAGTCCTGATCGGGAGGTGATGTCCGATTCTGATCAAGTCTGAAACTACTTGATCAGGGCTGATTTCCGATCACGTGATCAGATTGGTACATCCCCACGTGTAACTGTAGTTACTGAAATTGTAACAAGTAAGGATATTGCTGTACTTTTTATAGGAAATGCGTTACATTACTCAGTAACCAAAAAAGTAATATATTCCTGTAACTAGTTACTTTTGTAATGCGTTACTCCCAACACTGCCCAGAATAGACATGGCCCAATCAGAGAATCTCACAGCATAATAACCTTGAGTAAAAATACCAGTGACGCAATGCTTCACAAAAATTCAAAAGAATTAGGGTATAGGGTATTTAAAAGTATTTAAAAAAGCAAATTGAGAAATATTTTTATTTAGGTTTATTTAGACTTCAGAAAATATAGAGTAAAATCTTTTTGTTATAGTTCTTAATGCACAGAATGTTTAACTTATTGTTGTTCTGCTCATTTATAAACAACACTAGTACAATAAGTTAATATAGGGTGATTATTTTGATCCCCAGTCAGCAGGTGGGTGTTGAAAGCAGGCTTAGGTTTGCTTGGATGGCAGTTTCCATGCCATAACTCTCTTTTTCTTTTTAACACTGGAAGTACCAGAATTTATTTGTTTTTCTCATAAGCAGGGAAGCAGTGTAGTGGCCTTCTTTAGTCGACTTACCAGCAGTGTGTAGCAGTATGATTCTGTGTCCCATTCAGTTCGAGAAAACGCTGATCATTAGTTTAGTTTGTGTGGGAATAAAAAACAGACTTTTAGCAGACACTTCTGAGAATGAAATGTGGTCATGCTGCTCTCATAGTTTGGTTCGCATGCTGGTTTTTTCCCCACATATGTTCATCTCCACTCCTTTTATTCGTATTTCAAATCCCTCATGTTTCCTGTGCAGCTTTGAGTTCAAAAGCTCCCACAATCCTCAGTTTTATTATTTGATTTCACTCATATAGTTTTAATAATATAACCTACTGACGACTTTAATGAGACTAGAACAAAATTTTTAGGAAAAACTAGAAATCCACATTTTAAATGTTTTCCTTTGACAAATTTATTGAAGTGAGAGGTGGGAAATGTGGCAAAACCAAGGAATAACCAAGAATCCAATTATTTATTTGTTTTTTCCACAGAGCAAAGGACCCAAATGTGACCGTAATGTGAAACAAAGGATTGTTACTGTTTTTTTGTGTTTACACAATTAGAGTGAAGATTTCTGAAATCTAAAAGTGGGTTTTAAAGAACCTTTACTCCATTTTCTTAGCTTATCACTGATTGGTAGCTACAAAGTAGATGCTATATTTAGCACGTACAGTCGCCATTCACACTACAGTATTCTTACAGTGCTTACAATCATTGTGTATTTTCAGTTACATTTATTTATACAGTGCCAATATACAACACAAGTCATCTCAAGGCACTTTTGAAAAAAAAAAACAATTCAATCATACATACAATATAATGAATCCCTTAATTCATTATTCCATTCAGTTTAAATGTTTTCTATTAAATCAAGCCAGTGCCGTTGTCTCTGTTACTTTTTATACAGAATACCCAATATGGTGTCAGATAAAAGATGTACAATGGTTTCCTCAATGATTTTGCAACATTGCAACATTTATAACAAATAATTGTTGACTCAATGAAAAAAAATATTAGTTGGTTTCTTTTTTTTTCTTTTTTTCTTTCTTTTTTCTTTCTCTTTCTTTCTTTCTTTCTTTCTTTCTTTCTTTCTTTCTTTCTTTCTTTCTTTCTTTCTTTCTTTTTGCATCACTTACACAACCAATATATTGGTTTATTAATACAGTAATATTTTTTGACACTTCAAATTTCATATTCTATTAAAAAGTTTTTTATTTAAATAATTAAAAAAAAATTTTTTGTCAACCCTAGCGTTCAGCTGACTGTGACCAACTGGACTCCATGGCAAACATTTGTTTGGACTTTTTTAATAACTGGACTATTTTAGTCTTTCTTTTATCCCCTACACAATAATTTCAGGTCTTTATGTCTGAAATGCTTCTTTGCTAATTCTCAGGGTGATGTCATTTCCAAGCATGTGCTGGTAAGGTGAGGTTGCGGCAGAATTTCGCTGAAAGATGTTTGGTGACAGATGGTTTGGCCATTGAAAGGCCTTCTGCCGACTGTTTGATAGTGGATCTGCTTGGTGGAAAACTGGGCGGATGCAGGCGGTGGCGCTTTCAGACAGTGTCTGTCATCAACTTGTTTTGTCACTGTGCCAGACAGCTCCTTTAATTCTTAGCTTTGCCTAGCCTAGCTTAGCTGTCGATTGAGGTCACGGCCATCCCCATATCAACGCTTAGACCCTTATAAAGCCTGTAATAATAGTTGGGGGTGTGGGGAGAGAGAGGCAAAGTAGGGAGGGGCAGGTGTCTTACTCTCGGTCATGGGGATTGAGTGAGGCAGTGCTTGTTGTACAATGTTGTTGGAGTTTTTGGCAAAGAAGGTATTGAGGTACCCCTTCCTCTCTGTGGGGGTCAGGGGCAGGTGATGTGCACCCGGGAGCACGATGGCTTGTCCGGAATGGCATGTGCGCATGAAAGCCCAAGGGTTCAAGGCAACTTGGCTGTAACTCTAAACCAGAATAGACGTTTACCCTTTGAGAGCCTGGAGGGAAGGATGAGGGGTGAACGAATAAACACCAAGGTGGCCAGTGATGTTTTGCAGAGCCTCAGAGCATGTTAGAGTTCTCTCTCACCTGTCTCCATGTTGGGGAGTGGGGAAAATAAAGGTTTGTGTATCCTTTGCACTCTTTTGTTCATGCCGTCCTTAATCTGCTGCCATCTTGTGTTTTTGTCTCAGGCAGTTCTCTTTGTCCTATATGAGAAACCTCTTCTGCTGTCTGTCTGTGTCTTTTGGTTGGTCCGCCTCTTAGTTCGCCTCCAGCTGCTCCTTGAGTTCAACCTAACAGCCTTGAGACAAATCCAGATTTATGGGTGAGAAAAAAGACAAGACCTAAACCGTGCTTGGCCCCCATTGCCCTCAAACAGCCGCGCCAGGCCTTCCTTTACAGTCCACACACCCTCTGGAGTTCCTGCTCTTATCACCATCTCATCCCTGTGGTCATTTTTGGTCAACAGCTCAAGTCATTCAAGCAACCACAATCAATGCAAAGCCTGTTTAAAGGTCTTTACTGTTGTTAATGTTGTAAATGTGCTGATGGGTGGGATTAAATCAGGTGGCCAAATCAAGTATCCGCTAAGAATTTCTTATGATGCATACACAAAATTGCTAAGAGATGACATTATGGTTTTAGAAATGTCATTGAGTTTTATTGTGCTGCCTAAATGTGGATTCATAGACAAAACAAAGCAAACAATGTGTCTGTCGACTGAGAGTGTCATACTCTGAATTTAAGGCTAAATTCCAGCATTTAATGTGAATGCTGTTTCTTGCTGAGCTATATAATGGTGAGTTTCCAACCAGCCAAAATCTAGGAGAGAAAAAAAGTTTTGGGCTAAAATTGAATTCCTTAGTCCTTATTTTGTGTGAACTCTCCAAATTTTTACCCAAAATACTCTGCGTTTTGCTCACCCTGACAACCATTACTCAACAGACCTTTTTGCTCGCTTGTTAGGGAGGGTGATATGGATATTGTGCCGCTTATGTGGACCAGTAGTAATTTGACATGCATCTGCCAAGTAAAACATTTCCTGCCTTGTGCTACTTCCAGCTAGAGAGCTGCGATGTAGTGAAAGGGCTTCATGCTGCAATGGTGGAGGAAAAGTCCCAAAGTTGTACCCATATGTTGACAGCTCCCTGCAGAAGAATGCTGCCCTGGAAATATAATTATCTTCTTTGTTTATTTGCTGTCATATATCTGCCAGTTTGATTTGTGAGTCACTTTTGCAATTGTAATTATTTTTATTTTATGTCTCTTTAATTGGTTTTTTGATTCGGCTGTATTTAATCTTGCCTCACTGCATTTTTTGTGCAGCTGTTTGGTTTTGTCATTCTGGATTTCCAAACATCTGTATGACAATTTTTTTTTCTATCATATTTTTATGTTTCTAACTTCCTAGAGGGAGGAAAAAAGAGTGACAGCGTCAGAAGAGTTATAAAAAGCTCTGTTTTGAACAAAAAACATTAAATGTTTTTATTACCAACATAATAAATTATTCTCTCACTGAGGTTTGGTTGGAAAAGACTTCATCCCGTTGACTACTTTAGTAATGAAAGGCAATATGCTTTTCTCTAAACCCAGCCTTATTAAGAATATGATGAAAAGGTCAGCGGAAAGCAACAACGAGTCTTCACTTAGGTTCAAAGTTTGGCAGTAAATTGAGAGATTCAACAGTCATTTTGACCAGCTGACCTATGAAGCTTCTAGCGTTGTTTGGAAGAAGAGACGTGTGAAGGATAGCCACTTTTCTAGAAATCATTCAGTAAGACACTGAACTTTAAATGTGTGAGTTTAAACCCGGACCCTCTTGGCTCTGTGAGTTCACAGATTAACTTAGCTTTTCCTAGGGGACTGTGGGAAGTTTAGTAGCAACGTATTGTAGCACTACACTAACCGTTTTTTAATCAATGTATATTCATTTATTGTAACATTCCATTGTTTTTAATGCATGAAACATTATTTTGATGTCTTAGTCTGGAATATTTAGCTAGGGATCCTAATATTTTCAATAAAGCTGTTTATTTAAAAATGATAGACTTAGACTTGGCTACACAAAGAAATCTCACAGCTAACTCTACCTTGTTTGGAGAGTTCCCAAGACACGTTATTCAAAAGAGCCAATGACAGCAAGTCTTGCAAAGATATTACCTTGAGTGAAGCCCATGAAAAATAAAACCTATTGTCTGGACCGATAACCAGGGTTCGGTTCTCTTTTCTTTATGTAGAACAGACCTCTATTTCAGTCTCAGGCCTTTTACAGCCTTTTAAAAGGTTTGTCTCCTTGCGTTTTGCTCCATCGGTAATCCCACTGACATTGTTCAGTTTCACTGTACCTCCTGAACAAAAGCATCCCCTGAGCATTATGCTGCTACCACTATGTTTCAGTGGCTATGATGTTTTCATTGTTATGTGCAGTGTTTGTTTTGTACAAGCGATAGCGTTTTCGTAGTAGGCTAAAAAGATGCATTTTTGTTGTCATTCAGCTTGGCCGCTTCTTTTACAACTTTGCTGTGGCTTGTTGAAAAGTCTAAGTGGGATTATTTACTGGATTTGTTTCGACATTAACTTTAACAAGACTAATACATTTCCAGTCAAAAGATAATTTTGCCTGAGCCGTTGATCTCTGCAGCTCATCCGTGATGCTCTTTGGTGCTTCTCTGATTAAAGCGGTCTTTGCCAGGACCTGACATTTGAGGTGAAGAGGAATGTTATGTGCCATTTTGTGTTGGTATATTGTAGGGCTGGGCGGTGTACCGAAAATTTACCGATACCGAAATGTATGACTGTTACGATAACATTTTGCCCGTGCCAGTAAATTCGTTATATAAAAAAAACAATGAAAAGATGTGTCTTAGTTTAGCGGTGTTCCGGCCCCTTTAAGAAAAGAGCTTTGCCTTGAGTAACATGACTACGCACAGTCATGTGACATACAGAGGCAATAACACCCAACTGAGGGGAAAGTGCTGCTAACGAAGCTACTGTGTAGCTGTATTTAGCAAGAGTTTAGACTCATCTACTGAAGGTTTTTCAGAGAAACGCGACTAGCGACAAATAAAGTGACGTTTTACGGTGTTATTGGATACTTGGACTCTAACATGGAGCAGGTCATATCGCCCAGCCCTAGTATATTGCATAAATCTCATACAACACTGAAATTTGTCGCTGTTAAAGGATATAATATTTTAAAAAATGGAATGGTATGAGTGTTTTCGCTGCGCACTTTTTGTGTATCTCTGCATCCAAAAGGTTAAAATATGTCAAATGTATGTTAATCTATTTGTTTTTGTCTGTACTGATATCAATATTTGGGCAGATATCTGATTTTAATATTGCTGTTATGGCTGATAACTGATATTTATCTCTTCAGTATTACAGCTATTTACGGTGACATTACTTCTCTACTTCATTTAAACACTGTCCAATCCTGCGTTTCTTCAGTATCACTGTCACATGCCCAAACAAATATCACAATAATCGCCCCTTCCTGAAACACATACTCATTTGGCAACAGGATGGAAATAAACACCTGTTGTTAATATTGGCCAGTATTAGTTGGACCTCTAATGTTATGAGACTGATGCAGATAAAAAATAGACTAAGTTTGTCTTATGCTGGCATTAATGCAGATAATTTATTTCTAATGTTTTAATGACAATTTTTTTAAGGAAGCACAATATCCCTAAGCATTCCACATTCCTATTTTTTCCAGATGAGATTGAATAAAAGCAGGAATGTATCAAAAAATATTTTTTTAATCTTTCACAAGCCTTATACAGACTCTGTCACACTCATTGCTGTACCTCTTGCCAGTTACAATCACAATGTACATCCTTTTGGACTGTGTAACTAATACCCATCCATTACATGGAGAGTATACAAACTCCAGTAGACATCCCATTAGGTTTCAAATTGGGTTTTGCAAGTTCTTTCATTTTGTTGCTCACCTATGAGCCATCAGTTACCTGGCAAGGTTTGCTTTCCGCTATCTATTCAATAGTATTATTATGGGTAAACTTACTGTAACATATAATTTGATAACGAGAATGGTTATTTTACCCTGAAATTCTAACCTGCAAAAACGTAACTCTACTGTCAGCCTCTAAAGGCCCTCTAATCAAATGTTAAAAGTAAAGGAATATAAATTAGTGGACAATATAAAAGGTTTAAGGTAGAAATTATATTAATTAAGACAAAGGTTGAGATTTTGACTATACCACGGTTAAGCATGTTGATGATGTCATCAAGCTGTGCCTACATACTTCAGGTACACGAGGAGAATGTACAATGAGGTTATTGCACTCTAGATATGGAAAGTTTAAAAATTTTAGGTTTTCCATTTAAGGGAAAATAAACCTGTTGAAACCAAAGCATTTTTAATTAAAATATGTGCAGGTTTGTGGTTGTGCCATAAAAATATAATAAATAAGTTACCAAGAAAGCAGAGATATTTAACTTTATTTTCATAACGTCCATCCATTTTCTTAACCGCTTAATCTTTAATCGGTCACGGGGGTGTTGGTGCCTATCTCCAGCTGTCAACGGGCGAGGGTACACCCTGGAAAGGTCACCAGTCCATCACAGGGCAGGACAAAAAACCATGCACACACTCACACCTAAGGACAATTTACAGTGATCAATTAACCTGACAGTCATGTTTTTGGAATGTGGGAGGAAGCCGGAGTACCCGGAGAGAACATGCAAACTCCATGCAGAAAGACCCTGGGCTACGAACCCACAACCTTCTTGCTGCAAGGCAACAGTGCTAACCACTGCGCCACCGTGCAGCCCCTATTTTCATAACATTTAGCTTTTATCTGATTTAAGATATCTTCATCTTTATGTTGTCATAATTTTGCATTGCATTACTTTGGAGAAATATTTGAATATTTTTGTAACGTATTTTGCACAATACATTTTCTTTCAAAGGCATTCTTAACCTTTTTTAAGTTGTTGTTCTGGAGCAATGTGTATGAAAAGTATGCATGCTCATAAGAATTCATTTTAACATAAATAAATGTAAAAAAAAGAATATATCGCAATACATATCGTTACTGCACATGCTTTCGATCATATAGCAATATAGATTTAATATTAAGAACGATAGTTTCTATTCAGCTTTGTTTCAGTAATGATGTATTTTAATCACATTGGAAATTGCTTTTCTGTTGTACAGACAAAAGAACCCACAAACAAACATGGGACAATGTTATAGCAGCAGATGCAGGAGCCAAGATGAGCCAGCCAGTAAACTGGAATGTCAGGAATGCATTGATCTGAGGCAGAAACTCTAAGTCAGAGGAAGAGAAATCAGATCAGGTCAGCGACGGTCGGAGCCGGACTGACAAAGGGAAAGATTTATGAGCATCCAGGCCCAGAGGCAGACTTTGGAAGGAGTCTTGAGGCCTCCTTCTCTAACCCTGTACACCTCTGCTTGACCTCTACCAGCAAGGCTGAGCAGAGGAACACAATCTGGATAACACGTTTTTTCTAATGCTTCAATGTTTCCCTGCAAATGCTTGGTGTTCCCTTTAATGATCAGTTTTTGAGATTAGGTTGAGTTGTCCAGGATCTGGAATATCAAATCCACCATCAGTCATATACTGTTGTTGGATAAACCTAGAAGCCAGATGCACGGTCAGTGTCAACAGGGTGATAATTTCTCTTTAATCACATACAAAAAGACCAAAACTCTTTAAAGTTTTTTTTATTTTTTTGCAAAATTGTTTTTATAAGGTTTTTATATGATAGAGTAAAGCAAAATAGAACATAACTGGGTAGGGGATGGAAATTTATATGTGGTATCAAGTATTTTATTCTAGATAAAACATTTATGTGAAATACTTTGTCCCTATATGGCTTGTTACAACCCATAAACAAACCTTCCAATGGCTTTCTTTTAACACTGGCTTTTTTCTTGCCACTCTTCCATGGACACCAGATTCATGGAGTGGGCAGCTAGTTGTTGTCCTATCCACAGATTCTCCCATCTGAGGTTTAGGATCTGTGCAGCTCCTCCAGAGTTACCCAACTGATTTTATAGATTCATGCTGTCCTTGACCAGGATGTCATAGAATGATGCATTGGAAAATGCTCAGAGGGATGTGCAAAGCTGGGAAAACTTTTTTATTATGTAACCCTGCCTTAATGGGACATATGTTTTAAGTGTTTCTTGGTCTTCAAGGTTTATTAACTCATGTTAGCCAAGAAACTTTGAGGGATTCGCAAAGTTATATTTGGAAATAGATTAAAGGGGCTATGCACTTAAAACTTGCGGTGTTTTTGAAAATGTAAATCCTCGTATTATTATCCATTTACAATTATTTGCTACAAATTTTAAATACTTTGAAGTTGAGTTTACCAAAGAAATGAACATGTTCACTTGGTTTAAACAGAGGCTTGTAAAATTATTAAAACTTGTTTCTCTGTGTTACTGTCGAGTAGATTAAACTTGTTTTTTAGAGTAAGACTGTAGCATCAACCTTTATCTAAGCAGTAACGGTATTGGGTACCATGTTTAAGTGATACAGTGGTTCTATCTTCTCACTTGTTTTTTTTATCATGTACTGATTAAATTATTATATATGCCCCATTTATTAACCCTTCTCAGTCTAAATTACATAAAGAAAACTCTGAACTCTGGACTTTTCATCTCCCTACAGAAATATTTATAGAATCAAATTCCCCTCAAGGAATTTATGTGTCTGTTGGTGGCGCAATAAACAACATCAAGCTGTGGATCAATTTGTAATGGCATAATGAATAACTTTCCTACAGCCTCGGCAGGAGCAACTTCTGTGTCTGTGCTACTCGATCTGGAAATCATGATCTCATCGTTGTGTGACTGAGTCGCCTCTCTGATCTCATGGGTGTGTGGGAGTGTATTTTTGACGAGTCGAGCACTCACACCAGGAGTGGTCGGGCATCTGATATGAGTGCATCAGGCAAATCGCCTTTGACTCCCCAAGTTGTTTAATGCTTGAAATGTAAACCTGACCACTTTAGAAAGGCATACTGTCACACTGATGAAAGCAGTTTGTCCTTCACTCTTTGGTGGAATAGGTTTTTTTTAATCGTTCATACAAAGGTATTAAAACGATTCCAACTTTTGTCTCTTGTACTAATGTGTAATATATTTTTTTGCAGGTTAATGATGTGGAACAGCCAGTTGGCTGCGGGAATATTTTTTGTTTAACCACATGCCACATCCAAACTTTACTCACCAACATACACTTGAGGCGCCTGTCTTTGCTACTTTGAAAATCCGTCTTTGATAGATATTGTGCATTGTACTTGACAAAGAAAAGATAATTGCAGAGAGTTGAACGGAATCTCTTCTGAACATTAATTAAAGCTCAAGGACTGCGAGCATTTTTTTCCATAAACGTTCTCTTCAGCTTCTCAAGTATTTGATTGCCAGGAAATGTGGAACGCTTTTTAATCCAAAAGGAATTATAGAAATATGTATTTAGAGGCTCAAACAATCATTTGAGAAATGTTCACCTACTGATAAAACACAGAACAGTTGAAGAGTTAAATCCCTGAAAATAAAATAAGATTGGGAAAGAAAAAATGCAGCAACTGAGGCAGAAATGTGGCAGAAACTTTCTACATATATGTGTGCAACCGTGGTGCTCAGGCATTCAGATTTCCCTTTAGTCTACCAGCTTCACATGAATGTATCTTCTTTAAAATGTGAGTGTATCACACTTTTGGGCCTGATTCCCTAATAGATTGTATAGCTTTAACATCGACTAAATGGGAGCAAACGTAAGTATTATCATAGTCAAGAACAATTACCTCGACTAACAGGTCGGTCAGGCAGAGATGGTGTCCGATGCCCACACACCAACAACGACGAGTCTGTGGAAAAGATGCCGCCGCACCTCGACCCCAGCAGAAGATCACATGGACGCCTAAATGCTGGATGGATTGCGTTGTGAAGGACATGAAAACTATAGAGCTATCCCCAGAGGACACTGGAGACAGGGCCAAGTGGAGACAGAAGACCCTTGCTTATATAAACGGTAACTATGCAAGGAAAATAAGCAATTCAGCTGTTTACCATTAGCTAATTACGCAACATTTTTCAAACCCCTGAGTAGAAATATTTGTACCGGCAGGTACCTGCCGTTTCCATAAGTTCTACTGCCTGGTCGGTTCATCTGAGGGGGTTGTCCGGCATTGCCTGGGCCCCAGATCTTGGCGCTCTGCGTGGTGCGGGATCTGGACCCGGGAGCTGGTAGATCTGGATGTCCTGGTGCTGGCTGGGCGCGACCTGGGGAAGGCGTACATCCGCTGTGGCTTTTACTGTGGCTCCCTGGCGTGTGGGTGTGTGTGTGTATGTGTTTGTGTGTGTGTGGGGGGGTTGTTGGCGGTGGTCCCCCGCCTCCTACCTGACGGCAGCGGGGGACCCCTCTTGACGAGTCCCTGGTCGGGGCCCTGCTGGGGGGCGGGGTGCCCCTGATCCCCGTGGCCTCCGGCTCCTGTTCCGGGCCCGCCTTGGCGTAGCCGGTTTCCGGCGGAGCCCGTGGGCTCGTCCCTGCGATCTCTCGGGCCCCATCGTTGCGGTTGCTTGGTGTTCCCCTGGGGCTTACATCTATTCCTCTGTTGGTGGGTGATCGGCCCTGCGCTGGTCCGCCTGCGGCTCCTGCACTCTGTGGGACTCTGGATGCATGCGTCTCCTGCCTCCTTCATGTCTGTGTTGATTCCTGTAGGACGGATTGACGGTTCCTTACACCAGCTATCAATCACTTGCATGGGGAAACCTTATTCAGACCTGCATGCTCGCACACACACATAGGTGTGGGGACATTGGTGTGGACGGACATATCTTGAGCTGAGGTTATCGTCATTAGTTAGCTTTTACCAGGAGCTTACCAGAAACATTAGTATTGTGTTCATTAATCCATGCTTGTGTGTAGTGAATGTGTAATTCTTAGTTTTTATTACTGGATCTGAACTATTGGTGTGGTTCTGTTCAGTTCATTGTTTTTGTTTGTTTTGTTTTACCGCTTCTCTGCCATCCGGCAGAGGCGGAGGACTGGGATGTTTTCTTGTGTTCTTTGTTTGCCTCCCTGTCTTGTGTCGTCAGTTCGCGCCTCTGCTGGTGCGGTTTCTTTTCTTCTTCCTTTCTTCTTTCTTGTCTCGGTTTCGTGTCCATGACTTCAGGAAATTGAACCCTCAGTAATAACTAATAAAGATTTTTTCATACATATACATCAAGTGGAGTATTACAGCGTAGCTGTAATACTCTGCCTGGGAAAGTAAATCTGTTGGGCTTGTACTTGGTACTCAGACACCAATTCTGAGTGGCAAACTGCTAGACAGGACACGTCAAAAAAAATAAATAAATAAAAAAAAGAAATACTTGTACACACCGGCATTAACAAGTCAGGTGTTGTCTGAGACACACCGGGGGCAACCAGTAAAACGGGCTTCGTGAGTTGGAACAAGTGTTAGGATAGAAGAAATACACTTGGATAAACGTCATGATTCTGACGTTTAAATTAAATGAACACTGACTTCCCCACCTGGAGGTGGTAGAAGACAAAGCTATCAAGGGCTGCCACCAGATTCCTTAGGAGGCAGGTGGTCAAAAACCCTTTACTGAATGCAAAAGACCTGTAGCAGGTGTTTAGGTTTACATAGTAGGTTAACACAGAAAGGCACATACAAAACACTTAAGGGCTCCATGCCTAAACCCCAAGTTCAGTTGGCTCATATTTCCTTAAAACAATGCAAAGAAGTAGATTAATTTTGTACATTCTGTTCAGTAAAGTGGTGCATAAAAACTGGAGATTTTCAGGCCTGTAGATCAGTTGGATCTATAGACCTCCAACAAAAAGAATAATGAAGCATGGTAGGGTCTTAGTAATGCTCTGGGACTGTCTTGCCTTCTCTGGCCTTGGAATCCTGCAGCACTCACAGATGATTAACAATTGTTTCATTCAAGTATCATGAATTCCTAGCAGAAAATGGCATCGTGTCTGTCTGTGAGGAAGCTCAAGCCTGAACTTCATTGGACCTTTAAAAACACCAAAGAGCCCAAGCATACCTCAGAGCCCCTCCTGGGTTGTTTTCAATAGAAATAGTATTAGAATGGCCATTGCTGTTGCCTAAGTTGAGATCTCTTAAAAATCTCTGATGGGATTTGAAAAAGGCTAATGCAGCACACAAAGCCAGGAACATGAGTGAACTTGAGGTGTTTGTCTATGAGATGATTCCCGCAGAAGATGGTGTCTCGCTAAAAAATAGGCAGAAAGGTCTTCTACCATGTACCAAAGGTGTTTGTATTGAAGGGGTTGAATAATTGTGAGGCTGCAGGAGTCATTATGTTGATTCGGGAGAAACCAGTTATGTCATCACTTCTGTTGAGCTTTTCAAATTGTTGTTAGCGCCTAGTTTGTAAATTTACCAATACACCTAATTTGCAGATAACATTGGACATTTTTACTTTCAACTGTAATTCACAAAAGCCTTACAAAAAGGAGAGTTTCACACCAAACCAAAAGAAGCTTACCAAATTCGTAGCTATCAGTCATGGTGCCACAATACTTTCACATTTGCTTTCAATTCCTTTATGTCTGTCACCTCTTGTTTTCTCCTCAGAGCAGTTTCTCTGCCAGTCTGACAAGCAGTCGCTATCATAAAACAGTACAAAAACTAAGGAACAACTTCCTTTTTTTTCAATGTAAGAGTCTCAGAAGGATTAGTGTCAAACCTAAAGCACTGACCTCCAGATATCCATCTTATAATAGCAGCATAGACAGATGCAGCGACTCTGTAGTGCTTCGGGAGACAGAGCTCACTTTGACATGAAATATTGTGGCATTTTAATATCACAAGATCATGTGCCAGGTTCGGGTTCCCATGTCTATGATTATTCATTATTCCAACAGACAGCCGTTTACAAGCTGTGGCTAATAAACATCACTGAATATAGTTAACTGCAAATAACATTTTCTCATTGTGCAAAGAGGTTTGGGCACACCTAAGGTCTGGACCACCAGGAGCAGCAAAGCAGAGGGAACTTCCGACCTTTGTCTTAGTAAAAAATATTTCCCTTACTTTACTGTCACTGTTTTACTTCATTAGTTTGTGACTGAACCTCATATTTAGATTTTCTGCTGAGGTACTTTGGGCCGGCAGATAATTAGTGATGTTTGCTTTGTGAACGGGAGGCTGCTGTGGAGGAGACTGCAATAGGAAGGAGCATGACATTCTTTGTAAACTCTGGTCTCTGTGTGTGTTTCATGGGAATGGAGTTTTATTTTGTCTTCTCACTGCAGAGCACAAAGACAATTGCCAGTTTTCTTCAATGGCTTGTAAAGATAAAACTGTTTTCTATGAGGAAATTTCTTACTGAGAAATCGGCAGTTGCTTGAGTTCACACGAGCACTAGAGAGAAATGTCACTTTGAATTCCGCCCAAAATCTGACCACTTTTATTGGTTGACAAAATTCCTGATGGGCTCTAGGGCAAGTGTCTGGTTTCCTCCTATTACAGTTCGGGAGGTGAAGTGCTGTAAAAGTCTGGCCAAAGCGACAGAATGCCAGAGAAAATGTGATAAGTTTTTACCAAAGTGTGTGACATTACTATCCGATGTGTTGATTCACGTGTCGATGTGGTGCCAAGCAAAAAATGGATGTGTTTAGGAGGTGACGCAAACTCTTGCGAAACTGATTGTGCGGGTCCATGAGGGATCTTTTCTGCATTTTGATTGACTCGATCAGGCGTGTTTAATTATTGTCATCATGAATTAATGTGTTTAAAGGGTTCGGGGCAGGCTTATGATTGACTACAGTAAGAGGGGTATTCCATAAACAAAGAAACACAAACCGGTTGCTTCATCAGACTGTGCCTCCCTTCCCTGCCCCGTGTCCTGTCTGTCCTGAGTCCCATCTGAGGATCGCATGGCCCGAGCCTTCAACTGCTCTGCCAGTGTGACCTGTCTGTCAGCAAAACACAGACACACACTCACTGCAGAGATATGAGCTGAGGGAAGGCTCCAGGGGCCACTCTCAGACTGAAGCAAGCCCTCACACAGACAAGACTGTATACTTAGTGATAAACTAACATGATACACTTACACTTAAAGCGTTCAGTGCTGACAAACTCGACAGGCACAACACTTTTCTGGATGTGTGTTTGTACACTCATACATATGTGGTACCTTGCAAAAGTATTTATAGACCTTAATTTTTTATGTCAACCACAAACTAATATATTTTCAAAGATTTTATGTGATACACTAAAATAAAGTATAACACAACTGACAAATGTGAGAAAATTGTACATTTGAGTAAAACCTGAAAAGTGTGATGTTGATTAGTATTCCAGAAAGCTCTCCCTGTACGCCTCCCTTATAATACACGGTACAAAGCTTCTGGTAATATGGATGGGGCTATAAACAGAAAGAAAATCTGACTTGATACAGAGGAGGAGGTTCACCAGCAGAAAAACACTAAACATGAAGACAGAGCTACAACTAATAGGTTAAAATCAAAGCATATTAATGTTAAAGTCAAAATCCAGATTTCAATCCAAATGAGAATATGTTGAGATGAAACAAAAGACCTTCAGCTGTAATCGCACAATAGATGCTTCTACAAAGCATTAACTCAGTTGGGCTGAATAAATATGCACTCTATAATTTAAAGTTTTATCCTTACACAAAAAAATTTGAAAGCCATGTATCATTTTCTGTTCACTTTATAGTTATATGCAACTGTGGTCTATCACATAAAGTGTCAGTAAAATACCCTAAAGTTTGTGTCTGTAACGTGAGAATATGTGTAACATTTCAATAGGTGTAAATACTTCTTGCGAGGTACTTTACACGGGGAAACACTGTCTTAATTATAGCCACTTTGAATTGTGCTCAGGCATGGTTTTAGCTTATTCTGTTGTAGTATTTCTATAAATACGTGCACAGAAATAAACTGCATATGCAGGACATTTCCTCATGTGTTCACATCAGATGTTGCTAGAGGCTGTAAGCCCGCTAACAGTCAGTTAATCAAGTGTTCCCTCATGATTTGATTATATAGTTGCATCGTGTTTTTCATCTTAATTCTTCTGGGGTTTTTTTTTTTTGCTTGCCTTTTTAAGTTTTACATTTTTAAAAGGAGGAAGATCATTCCATGACTGAAATGTTGTATTTGTTTAAGAAAAGAAAATTTGTTCCTTCTTTTTTTTGGCAGGACGGAACGAGTTGATAGCGAGGTACATCAAACTTCGCACGGGCAAGACACGGACGAGGAAGCAGGTGAGTTCTGTCTAAGTGCCATTTGCTGCAGCCTGCTATTTTTGAAACGCTGCAGAAAAAAAATCCTGTTGAGTGACGCACCAACACCCCATGGAACCCCCCTCCTGCTTGGAGAGCCAGAGATGATTGATTGATTTAGGGCCCAACGCACAGATGCTATAGGATCATGTGTCGTGTTGTTTCTTCAGCACATCGTGGATCTGGTGCTTGTTAGAGAGGGGGAGAAGAAGCTGAGGAACAATAATTTAGATGGGGATGGCAAATAATTTGTAACATTATCTTACTTTGGAAGAAAGAACTGATGAATTGGACAGTGACTGATGTATAGTGAATGGGTGTTAACTGAGTTATCTGGAATGAAAACAGAAGAGAGAGGAAGGAGGATAAGTAAAGTATTCAAGCTACCTTGGCATAGTTAAACCAGTTGAAGATTAGAGGGGACACCTACTGGTTTATAGCAAGTAAAATGTCTGACTGGTTGATTTAGTAGAGCTAGATTTTGTAGGTTTACTGGCAGATATTTAAATTAAATGAATAATTTAAGTATAATTCTTCAATTATGTTCTCTAACTAAATTACTAAATTCCGGATCACATAGCTTCTCTACTGATTTAATCCACTTTCATTTTAAGTGTTTTTGTTTCTGTATTTGAGACTGTTTATGGGCAATATTTTCATTATGTGTCTATTTTAGGGAATGAGCTGAGAAAGTGTGAGATAACTTTCCCTTTTGTAAATCCAGATCCTAATTCTGTTTGGTTATTCCAAATGAAAGCAACAGGTAAAACTAGAGTCATGGCATCCATGATTTTGTGGCCCATTTCTGTTTCACAAACTGTAAAATATAAGAAGAAAAAAGCTCTTAAATATTTACATTTAAAAATAGCCTCGTTACTTCTGTTTCATTTAGTCGTCATTTTAAAAATAAACAAAAATGTCTTTATTTTTTTTAAGCCCCCACTGGATAGAATTTGACTGCAGTTTGATAATAATTTTAGACATCTGCCGTTCTGGATCCATCGCATACTGCGCACACAGGTTTCAGGTTTACCGAATATTTTCTGTATTTGTCCGGTTACTTAGAATGATGGCAGAAAAATATGAAGACAGATTGTCATTTTTTATTGATTACAATTAACACCCCTGACTTTGGCGCAGACGCGTGGACATTTTCAACTTAACACACAAAACTACAGGTAACTGAATCAATGTATTAATAGAAAGATTCCCACGAAGGTATCTGAGTGTCATCCCAGACCAGGAGGCTTTGGGATGGGACTGTTACCGGAGCGGCTGGTTAAAGACTCTCTTCACAGAGCAGTGTGGTGCCAAACACCTGTGCAAAAGGAGCATATCATGTCATGTCTTTTTATGCCGCTGAAGCGATAGCAAGCTGGATTCAGAGAGACTTTCCAAATTCTAATCAATTCTATTAGAGAAATGTTTCCTGATTTCAAAACCTTGGGTGCAATGTAGCTTTTTATCCCGATCTCTACTGTCGCAGCAGAGCATAGTATATAATAATATATTTATACATATAGTAATACATAGAAAGAAAGAAAATTGTGTAGATAATGATATATCTCAAGTCATCATTCTGTTGTAATGAGGTAAACTAATAAAAAAAAAAATATATATATATATATTTTAAAAATAAACTCTCGGTGTGTAGGACACACCTGATGACTTAAAAATGCTGATTTCTTTAGTGTAGCTGACCTCTAGCTGTACATAATACAAACCACTTAGTAGTCCAGCAGGACAAAGCAGACGGATGTTGCCCAGTTCAAAGACACCCATGGTAGAGACTCAGGCAAATACAGCATTATATATAGGCAACTAGACCTCATATGTTCTGCTTCATGAAACATGTATTAATGCTCATTAATAATGTTGAGGAGAATACTTTGTAAATGTTTATAGTTACAGAATATTGAAATACTGCTTTAAAATGTATTTTGTAACGTATTCCGTTACTTTGCTGAATCCTGGTACAGTATTCTAAATACTTGGAATACTTCCCCTTAAAAACAGCTTAAATGTCACAAAATGTTTTGGTAGCCACTCCAGCAAGAAATCAGAGGGCATATTAACACTAAACATTAGGTACTGACTGGGAAATTTATTTAGTATTTAATTATTTTTGGTACAGCACTGCTACCTCTCAGCAACCAAAACCAACCAACCAAACAAACAAAGTGGTTTTTAGCAGTAATATCTCAGAATTACAGCTGCTTCAGCAATCACTGGAGTTTGCCTGCATGCTTCGCAGTTTGACACCAGATGCATAAGCGGCGTGACTCTATGACTAGTGATACCAGATTTTATCTTTTCCCCCGTTTTAACCACCATGGCTTTTGTCAGGAATGCTTGAATGAACTGCAAGAGAGCACCATCGAATGCATAATTTCCTTCACTGCTAGTAGGTTTATTTGGCTGCGGTTGTGGCTCCAACCTCCCCAGCTCCAGGTCTGAATCCATACCTGTCAACTCACATTAATGCTGGTGCTTGCAGGTCAGGAGTTTTTCAGCCATAGAATATCTATGGTTTCGCATTTTGCATGTTGTTTAGGGGTATTATGGGATAGTCTAAACAACACGGAGACACATATTTCCTAAAACTTCTTTATCTTTCAGGTGGAAAGTGGAAAACACACAAGTATTCCAATGGTATTACGAAAGTCACTTTAAATGGAACACCATTTTTAAAAATAGTAACTGTAAGGGAATACAGTTACTCATAATTAGTATTCTAAAAACGTAACACGGGTACATGTATTCTGTCACTACCCTAAACTGTTGACTATAACTCAAAATTAGAAAGGAAAGCAACTTTTGCATTGCTCCTTTTAATTTTATGTAAGTAATTAGCTTTTCTGTGGCTTGTAGTACAAAGGTTCTGCTTAACTTAGTGCTGTCTGTTTTCTGTCTTCCAGGTATCCAGTCACATCCAGGTTCTTGCCCGACGGAAGGCCAGGGAGATCCAGGTGAAGCTCAAGGTACGCTACGTGAGTCAATTTTTATTTGTTTATTTTTCTGATCTATTTCTCTACTTTATTGGGATGACTGATGGTAAACTAAATTGCTCTTTTTCTGTCAGTCATATTTGAATATAAATCTGTGTCTTTTCTTAAATTAGTATGATCGTTGAACATATTTTAGCACTGATATTTTTGGTAGTTATTCATATTTTATTGAAAATATAGCTGTTTTACTTAAATGAGATTCAATGACAATGTGAGGTGCATGTAAACACACATACTTATATGGCCGGGGGGGAGGGGGTGTTGTCCAGAAAGATGCCTAATCCTAGTTTTTAGAAAACAATTTTTTCTCTCCAGGTTTTACCTTTGGTAATAAAAGTTTTCCTCTATGGTTTAGAGAGCTCACACATCTCTGTCTCTTCAGTACTTTCTCAGTTTGCATTACTCATCCATATACGCTTACATGCTCACAGTCACAGCAGGCAACGAGCCTCTCCTTCACCTTGGACGGCAGCCACAAGGGTTCAGCTGGCAGGGCTCTGCATCAGTCACAGGGTTGGCCCCTGTGGCCGGCCTTTTTAAATACGACTTTAGTGTAACTGAGATCCCTGCCACATGTAACACCCATATTTCAGCTATGCCCTTGTGTTCGGCAGTTCTGGGAAGAAGAATGCTCTGTGTAGCCTTGCCCATTTGGGCAGGGTGGCAAGTGCTCGCAGCCCTCTGTAGTTTGGAAACTGCTTAAGGAGAATATTTGAAAACTGGAACAAAATTAGATTGTTTTCTACCTGTCCTGTATTTTCATTGTTTTTAAGGTATTTTATGGTTTTAATTCCAGTATAAAGCTGTATGGACATTTCATCCTGATGCCTGCCTTGACGTCTAGTGTGACCTCTAACAGAAGCTAGTTGTCATCACTGGCTTGCCCCTGCCAAAGCAATAAACTTAACTCTTGACCCAAAGGCCCTCAATGGTAATATTACCTTCTCTCCTGCTCCTCAGCTGGCAGAGATTCACGGATGATGCAAGGTGGCCTCAGCCTCTCATTTCCCCTTTTAGGGCTGTGCTTATGTTAGAAAGAGGGCTGATGTTTACTTGAACTTTGGCTAAAGAGAGCTGTTCTTTAGTCAGTTTATCTGACGCTGAACTGTCTGTCTTCGTAGGATCAGGCTGCAAAAGAGAAGACTCTCCAAACTATGGCTACCATGTCCTCTGCTCAGATCATCTCACCTACAGCCTTCCAGAACAAGATGCCTCTTCAGGGTCTCTCAAGACCAGCTTACCCGACTGCTGGTGGAGTAGGTCCTACACTTCATCAAATAGAGAAGTTGCAAAATGTTTTTGTTTTTTTGTTATCTGAAGTTTTCTGAATAAACGTATTCGTCTAGATGATAATTTTATGAAGAAAGATTTGCAGAAACAAACTTTTTGTACTGACATGCTTTAGTAGAAATTTGTGTGGACAATCCTTTAGGATTTTCTTTCAGTGCATTGCAAAGGTGTACATCATTTGGACATTTTTTCATATTACAACCACAAACTGAACTAAATACATTCAAATTAAGTTAAAAAAGTTAAAGTTCTAATTTTGTAATAGTGCAGTGTTTTATAAATAATGACCTAGAAGATCTTTAGGAGCCCCCCCTGCACTAAAAAAAAATCTCCTCAGCAGGTCTGACCCTGAGAGAACCTCAGTGTGGCTTCAGTCCCTTTTATTGTTCAGGTGAACATCCACTTAGAAGAGTCCACAATCTCCATGTGCACCCCGGATGTTCACGGTGTCAGTGTGGTCTGTGGCTGTGGAAATCCACCTCAAGCTTCTTGGTTCTCCCTGTATTAATTACTGCAGTGTAATTAAGGAATGTGAATAAAACAATCATATGCAGATTCTTCTGTTCAGTTTACTGTTACTTGTGGACACTAATGTGCGTTCAGACGGCAAGCTTTGTCAGCATCAAGCAACGCTCATAAAGTGACTAGTTCAACGCATATACACAGTAGATACGTTTTTAAGCTAAAGCGTGCAAAGCTTGTAGGCGGGTCTTTATCTGCTGGATGTTTTAAACACTAGCGGATCGTGGTTGGCTAGGAAGCGTTGACATCGGGCAATGTCACTAGAGTTAGACGCTCTGATTGGTTGCCGTGCTGCGTCAAGAGCGTTAATACAGTCAAAATTTTAACTAATATATATATATATATATATATATATATATATATAAATATATTATTTTTACCCATCAATTTTCCGAATGATAGTAATGAAATATTCAGTGGTATTTGATTTTCATTCATTGTATTTTGCTCTTCAATGTGCTGTCAGCTCCTGGGCTCCGACTTTGTCCTATGAATCTTTTTTAATTAATTCAGTTACCTGAACTCCTATGCGTAAAGTTAAAATCGTTTACACCAAGATTTTAATGACTTTAAAATGTTCATTAATTTTAGTTTTTATTTAGTCTTGACTTTCGATTTTCAATTCTATTTTAGTTTAAATTAGTTGTTTACCATTTGTTAGGTAGTTTAGTTTTTTGGAAATGCTTAGTTTAATTTAGTTTTTATTATTTTCAGTTTTAGTTTTAGTCTTTTCGTTAAGTTACACAAGTTGTTTACTGGGGCAAGAGTAGAAAAAGAAGAAATGTATAACAAAATTTTAGAAAATGATTAAAATTTTAAAAAAATGTATCGACATGGCCTAGATGAACAACCATACAAATCTGGCAAGTATAAAAGATAAAAGAGTAAAGTTCAAAGTTCTCTAATCACACTAACAGCACCTGTGCATTAAAAAGCCCAACAATTAATGTAGGTGCTACAGTTCTATAAAATACTGACACTGATTGGCAAAACAACAAAACAAAATCTACCATTAGTACTATGATGCTTTTGATCATTTTGCACATATTCTATTAGTAAGTTATCCTAAGTTAGACTCTGGCGCTTTCTCTCAACCTTTGCTGACATGACGCTAGGCGGACCGCAGCAACACAGACGACTTGACTGACTTATCTGCTATGTTGGTATAATGCAGTACAGTGAATAAAAACAACCAGCAACAACCAAACAACAGAGAGGGATTATCTGTCCATTAACACAGAGGATACACACAAAACCTACACCAGCTTACACAGCTCCAGTTCTCATTGCTATTGCTTGCCGTTTTCCTTGCAGTGGCAGTGTTGGTTAGCAATGTTAGCTTGTTTGTTAGCCGTAACTAACCTGTTATGAAGTTTTTGCTGCAGACTGTTGAATTATTGTTTAAATCACATCTTTTGATAGCTTGCAATCCAAAGGCGTCTTTTATTTACCTTGAAAGGGGGCAAATCAATGGAATTTCCCGTTCTGTTTTTTTTTATCAAAGCTATTTGTGCAACCAACAGCACAACACATGATCACATCTGTTTCTGGTGACAGCGCACAGTAGAGCACAGTGACGTAGACCAATCTTTCTATAGACTTTATACTAATGCATTAGACACAGAAACAAAAACTAAGCACATTTTCTCAATGAATTCAGATTGTTTTAGATAGTTTTGTGAACACTTATTACAGTTTCAGTTGGTTTTTTGTTTTGTTGCATATTCTCGTTTTTATTTTTATTTCAGTTAACGAAAATGGTTTTTTCACTTCTAGTTTTCGTCATTTCGTTCTTTTTTTGTTAACGATAATAACTTTGGTCTGCACATCTGCACCAAATGGTCAGGGGTGTGAATAGCAATCTGTCAGTTTGTACCACTTTACACAGCAGATTAAGCACAATGACTCTTTTTTTTTCAGTTCTGGCATGGGACAATTCCAACTCAGACAGGAGGCCATGAGGAGTAAGTAACCACACTGCCCTCTTTTTTTCCCATTAGTAATTTCTCATGTTAATAACTTAATACTCATCAGATAGATATCAGGGAGGGAAATAATTAATGAGCAAATGAAAATGCATCACTGTAATTAGAAAGAGAAGTCTTCAGCTGTGTGGCGATCAGTATACCATGTTGCTCCTTGCGGTCACACAGTCCAATTAGTATGTGAGATGGGGTCGCGGGGTCTAGATGGAGCATAACATGCCTCTCCCTCTCTTGTCTGTCTCTGCTTCCCAGCATTAAGCCCTTCTCCCAGCAGAGTTATGCCATGCAGGCGTCAGGCCCGACCCCGATAACAGGTGGGTGCTCCTTCTCTCCTCTGCTGTGTTGAAGGATCCCCCGTCATGTCACTAAGAAATAGGACTGCTACGCTCACCACATGCAGTTTGTGCAAAGCTCAGAAAAATACTGCCATTTTTTTTTATGTCTTAAGTAGTTTTAAATGCCTCCTGCTAAAGCAGCACATTTGCATGCTCACTGCTTTGCAGGTTATGAAAGCACAGCAGGACTGTCCATGTCTCCCGGCGCCCCCCTTTGGCAAGGCAGAAGTATTGCCAGCTCCAAGCTGCGGATGCTGGAGTTTTCCGCCTTTCTAGAGCAACCTCAGGACTCAGAGATTGTGAGTTCATCCATCTGTTACTTTTTAGAGAGTGTAATTTTCAAGTGTCTTAAGTTGAAAAAAGACAAAAATAATAAAAGACTGTGGTATTGAGTTAAAAAAATGTATTTTAGGATTTATTTATATTTTCTTTTATTTTTTATGAAAATATATTACACTATGATAATTTCTTTTAACATAGCTCTTTTTACAGCTAAAAGATGCCTAAAAGATGCTTAAAGAGTTCAAAGTTGAGACAACAGTTTTAATGCTTAGCTCTGAAAGGGGTTAAAACAGTTTTTCCCTGGTAAACTGTTACTCACCAAGTGTTATATAATTTAAATACAGACATGTAATCAAGGTAATAGCTCAAAAAATGTTTTTAATAGAATTGAGCTCAAACCTATATCAAATTGGATCAGATTGGATCGTGATAATGATTCTAACTTTTGAGAATCGATTTTGAATTTTAAATTGATATCCAGCTCCAGACATAATATATCAAATTCCAAGGAAATTATGAAAGATATTTTCATAATTTCCTATTTCATAATTTCAATATTTATTCATAATTTTCAATATTTCATAATTTCCTATTTCCTGTCCTATAATATATTTTCTTGTCTCTGCAGTTCAACAAGCACCTGTTTGTGCACATTGGACAGTCCAACCCGAGCTACAGTGACCCCTACCTGGAGTCCGTGGACATCCGGCAGATATACGACAAGTTCCCTGAGAAGAAAGGTGGCCTGAAAGAGCTGTTTGACAAAGGGCCACACAATGCTTTCTTTCTCGTCAAATTCTGGGTAAAACCCACTTTGAAGTTTGTTTTTTTGTTCTTTGTTGCCGTTTGCTTTACTCATCATGTAGAACCCGCAGTTGAAAATTTCCTGCATCATCCTCTAATCCCTCCCAAGTCATGGGGGTAAAGTGAGCATACTCTTGTTAATGTTTTGTAGCACCTGTTGGTACTTAATGGCCTTGTGGTGTTAACTGCATTGAGACAGCGCAAGAATTGGAGTTTAAGGCTCCTAAGTTCGATTTAGGGCCAGAAATTATGGAAAATCACCAGTCCCGTGACCTTATCTGAGGTTTGTCTGCCATCAGAGCGAGCAACCGTATTTGTATATGTATGTGATGTGTGTGAGTGACAGCAGCCTTGGGGAGAGTGACAGACCTGATCTTTCAGCAGGAGTAATGTGATCCCAGACACCTGTCTCTGCACTATTACCCTGAGTCCAATGCTCAGGGACCCCCCTCCACACCGTCTATCCTTATTTATAGATACCCCCTTACACACACATGCACACAATCATGCACAGATGTCCGTGCAACACTCTTAAATCACGGTCAGAGACGGTGACACTTTGAAAGTGTTAAGAGAGTAAAGCATGATTACAATATAAGGGATACAGAGAGAAGGCAGAAGCATGTAGGAAAGTGTGAGTAAACTTAGCAAGAGAAGGTAAACATTGTCCAATTCTCATTTCCACAATATGCATATACTTAGATAATTGGTATTTGTATTAGAAACAGCAAACAAACAATGAAAATTCATACACATCTTCCTTAATTCCCATAAAGTTTAATGTCTGTGCTGATTTATCCATATGTTTCAGTCTTAAAGATGATCAGTGATCAGTTTTCTGGTTAAGTCCATCTGATTTTTAATCAACGTATCCTTGTACCTCAAAGAGTTTATAAAGCAATGGACTCTAACAAGATTCCAAGGGACTTGGTAAGAGCAATATGCCAACAGCATCACAGTTCCTCCATTTTCCTTAACAGTCGGAATGAGGTTATTTTTCACATATTCAGTCGTTATTTAAGTTTTATTTCATTGTTCCCAAATTAAACACAGAGATGGGTTCATCTTGACAGAATAATTAGTGGAACAGCTCTTGATTTGCTTCTGTTTTTTGTAAAATTTACATTCACAAAACAGGAATCGGGTTCTAAATGTAAAACTATAACACGCTATGACAATACTTGTTTTCTTTGGAGAAAATTAAAGGAAAGCCTAATAGTTGGGTCTGGTAGATTTAGATTTTTGTGAAGGCAAGAGCATTAAAGTGCATTCCAGAAGTGCAAAAATGGTTCTTAGGCACAGAAGAAGTGCAGTGTGTGTGCAGCATCACAGATTAACGAGAGACTCGAGATGCTTTCTTAAGTGAGTCAACATGCTTTTCATTCCCTGTGTCTAAACAAAATTGACCAAAAACCTGAACCTCTGTAGTCACAACAGAGTCAAAATCTGACAGAGTGGGAAAGCAGCATCTGTTTTTGCTCGATAAAGCAATGTTTTGGTAAGTGGGGGAAATAATTATTTGACCCAACGCTGATTTTGTTCATTTGTCCCATAACAAAGAAATGAAAAGGCTCAGAACGGAATCATTTTAATCGTATATTTATTTTAACAGTGACAGATGGCACATCAAAAGAAAAATTTTAAAAATAACTTTAAATAAAAGATAGAAACTGATTTGCATTTCGTTGAATGAAATAACTATTTGAACCCCTACCAAGCATTAAGAGATCTGTCTCCCACAAAGTGGTCAGACACTCCTACTTAATTAGTCACCCTCGTAAAAGACATTTGTCTTAACTAGTCACCTGTATATATCTATATATGTCACTGTTAAAATAAACCTACCATTAAAATTATACTATTTTGAGACTTTTCCATTTTTGTCATTGAAAACATAATTTGATAATTATTATAATAATAAGATAATTATTTCCCCCACTGTATGTGTATGTATATATATATATATATATATATATATATATATAAATATATAATGTATATATCTTTAGATGATGCCTGTTTCTAGCATGCTATTGCTATAACAATTGTGTAATCATTCATTTAAAATGAAGGCAATATTCAATTCAAAAATACTTTATTGATCCCAGAGGGAAATTAAGTGTAGCTCATTACTAATTCATTTTTCAAGGAGTTGTAGACCGTGATGGCTGTGGGGAGAAAGGATTTCCTGTAGTGGTCTGTGTTGCAGCGAAACTGAAGAAGACTCCGACTGAAGATACTCGGTTGCTCTAGGATAGTCTCATGAAGAGGATGCTCAGGGTTGTCCATAATATTTTTGTATTCTATGAAGAATCCTTCTTTGCATCATTATCTCCAGTTGTTCGACAGTTGTCCAGAGGAGTCGGAGTTTTATGTAGGAGCTGGCACAATAAAGTGTATTCAGCATCCTGGATTGCGGTTAGCGCAGGTAGCTATCATCTCGTAAACACTACTTTCTGTGTGTATTATTTATAGAAAATAGATTGCACAACAGAGGTAGAAAGCTCAAAAGGATAAAAATAACAACTTCACTTTTATCAGTTAAGCCTATTAGGTATATACAAAAGTTTCGCACTCTCAATGCCTGAATTAACCACTTAAATATTAGTTTCATATTATATAGCTTGTCTGTGCGTCCTCAGACTCACTTTATAAACACCTAACTGATCCTGATTGTAGCTAAATTTGAGTCATCAAAGAGCGGTCAAGCTGACAGTTGGCTAGTTTTGATCACTATCAGAACTCATTCTCTGTGTTTGCATCTTAATTTTTGGAGACCCGAATAGATTAGAGGTAGGACCACTGATGTATAACTTATAGTTTGTGGCTTGTTTGTTATAAATTGGAAATGCATTATTAACAGAAAAGACACATAGAACTGCTAGTAGCTGAGATGGGGGAAAAGGACACTGAGAAAGTCAAGTTCAAAGTGCCTCCTTGCTTCTCATTCCAGCAGATAGGATTGTATTGATGGCATTACCCTTATTGCACGCTTGACATCCACATGATTTATTGTAAAAAGATAAAAGACATTGGTGAGTGGAACTGTGTTTGGATCGGCCTTCTCCATTCCTTGGAAAGAGCAGCTGGTGGATCCATGACATTTGATTCGGGGGTTAAAGGAGGAAGGGGATGACTAACCGGGTCATATATCATAAAGAAAAGTAGAGCAAGAAGGCAATAAAGAAGAGATACAAATAGGGATGAAGACAGCGCGAACAAGAGTTAGGGACCGCGGCAGAAATTGTGGGTGGCGTGTAACCAGCAAGACAGCCATCCGTGAAATATTACTCTCTTGGTTTTTGTCAGAGCACAGTGGAGTCAACGGTTGTGAAATCTACGGATAAGGCCTAAGAGAAAAACAAGCTCATAACACTTTCTGCCTTCAGTTTGGTCGGCTTAGCATATCCCAGGGTGATCATCCAGTCGTCAAGGCATCCATGACAAAAATACACAAATACAACTAAACAACTGTGGTGGTGGGGGGGGGCTGCAGAAATGCTCATCTTACTGAAATCCTTGACATGCCCAAAAATTGGAGTAAATTTTTTTTAATAAAAGATGTGAAAACCTTTTTCATTATGTTGCTGCCAGGAGGCAGGTCATGACTGTGGAGGGGATGTGCTGAGGCGCAGGTTGGCATGGGGATGGTGACAGGCGACTGACCCACCTCCAAAGCTATGGTATTCTAGATTGAATTTCCTTCAAACCCTCCTGTCGGCCACTGGCTGCCCGGCTCCTCTCCCCTCCAGCGCCCGTGGCCCTGTCCTAACGGATTGTCTCACGCCTTTGAAGTGCAGGGGGAATCTGATTTAAACCGGCTCAGCTAAATTGTTACACAGCCAGCCAGCCCACCATGATCTAATCAGCCAATTGCACGCTGATGATTGTAATTGGATGAATTCCCTCGCTGGCTCTTAGGGAAGGAGAGAATGGCAGTTTGGGCAGGGCCACTGGGCCCTAGGGATGAAGACAAATAGAGAAATTACATGAGCTAGGGATGAAGACAAACGGGGTGATGAAGAGATGAGGGGAGGCTTAGCGGTGTCTCAATGGCCCATTAGAGGACAACAGCCCGACAGGGGGAAAAGGTAAAACAGCCCCGCTGTCTGACAGAGGAGATGGCACCTCAGTCTTATCTGTAATCTGATTATACCTGCCTCATTTCAAAGCTGAACCAGTGGGCGAATCTGCTTCGACCTGAGTATCAAGGAACATGACTATCATTTTCCTTTGAGTTCAACTTAAGGGAACATTTTGTGCAAGAAGGTCATGCATTGTAAACACAAAAGTGCAATATTTAATAAAATAAGTACTGTTACGTTAATACTGACGCTACAGACTGGGTCTAACTATCTATCTGTCTGTCTGTCTGTCTGTCTGTCTGTCTGTCTGTCTATCTATCTATCTATCTATCTATCTATCTATCTATCTATCGTTCTATCGTTCTATCGTTCTCCCTGTCCAAATTTTTAAAAGCTTTATCCTAACATAGGGAAATTGAAATGGGAATGAACAGCAGCTGATTGTAATGATCAAGCATTAGGTCACAAGAAAAAAAAACTGACTTGTCCCCCTTATCCCAATCCAAGGATTTATTTCTAATTATGTGATTTTTAGCTATCAAAAGATGAATTGTTACTATTGTTATCATTCCTCATTTTAGACTTGTAAATATTTTTTATATTCTTTTGTCTATTTTAGTTTTGCTAAAACTAACCCTCTTGTTGAGTTTAACTTGGCTTGACATTCAGGGAACAAGAATGAAAAAAATGAATCGGACATGTGCCTTATAGACTTATAGATAGGGTAGCAATGATACCAGTTTTTACAAACCAAAACGATACCGATACTTGGGTCTGAGTACTTATCAATACTGAGTACCAGTGCTGATTCTTCTACCACACACAAAAAAAGCAATTTTTCTCCCCTCAATACCAGGATTAAGTGCACCTGTTTGAACTTGTTACCTGTATAAAGGACACCTGTCCACACACTCAAACAAACTCCAACCTCTCCACAATGGCAAAGACCAGAGAGCTGTGCAAGGACATCAGGGATACAATTGTAGACCTGCACAAGGCCGGGATGGGCTACAGGACAATAGGCAAGCTGGTTGGTGAGAAGGAAAAAACTGTTGTGGCAATAATTAGAAAATGGAAAAAGTTTAGGACGATGTCAACCTCCCTCGGTCTGGATCTCTCCTTGTGGGCGAGCAATGATTATGAGGACAGTGAGGGATGAGCCCAGAACTACATGGCAGGACCTGGTCAATGACATGAACAGAGCTGGGACCACAGTCTCATGGAAAACCATCAGTAACACACTCCGCCGTCATGGATTAAAGTCCTGCAGAGCACGCAAGGTCCCCCTGCTCAGGCCAGCGCATGGCAAGGCCCGTCTGAAGTTTGCCCATGAGGCCAGAGGAGGAATGGGAGAAGGTCATGTGGTCTGATGAGACAAAAGTGGAGCTCTTCGGTTTAAACTGCACTCGTTGTGTTTGGAGAAAGAAGAAGGATGAGTTCAACACCATCCCAACTGTGAAGCATGGAGGTGGAAACATAATTCTTTGGGCCTGCTTTTCTGCAAAGGGGATGTGACGACTGCACCTCTTGGACAAAAATCTCCATCCCTCAGTAAGAGCATTGAAGATGGGTCGTAGCTGGGTCTTCCAGTATGACAACGACCCAAAACACACAGCCAGGGCAACTAAGGAGTGGCTCCGTGGGGAAGCATCTCAAGGTCCTGGAGTGGTCTAGTCATTCTCCAGACCTGAATCAATAGAAAATCTTTGGAGAGAGCTGAAAGTCTATGTTGCTCAGTGACAGCCCTGAAACCGGAAAGCTCTGGTGAAGATCTGTATGGTGGAGTGGGCCAAAATCCCTGCTGCAGTGTGTGCAAAACTGCTAAAGAACTACAGGAAATGTCTGATCTCTGTAATTGCAAACAAAGGTTACTGTATCAAATATTAAGTTCTGTTTGTCTGATGTATCAAATACTTATGTCATGCAATAAAATGGAAATATATTTTTTAAATCATCCACTATGATTTTTTTGCATTTTTGTTGTAGATTCTATCCCTCACATTTGAAGAGTACATTTGATACAAATTGCAGAACTCTACATGCTTTGTAAGTGGGGAAACTTAAAAATCAGCAGTGTACCAAATACTTTTTCTCCCCGATGCATTTTTAAAAAAGTCTTCACTGGAGCTAATTTATTAAAAAGTACATCTACGATTTGTAATCTACATTTACATCAGTCCAAGAGCTTTTGGTTTTATTTGCCTCCTTTGCTTCTCTACATCTACAGTGCCTTGCAAAAAAAATCCTACTTATTGCATTTTGTTACATTAGTTTAGTGTTATAATCATTAATTTTAATATGACTTATTTCATTTTCGTTATCCAAAAAAAAATCTAAAAGGTGTGGTGCATATTTCTGTTCAAAGCCCATTATTACCCCCTTAAAATAACTGGTTTTATTTTATCATATCTTTCTTTTCAAAGTTATAAACAATCTCTTTAGAGCTGCCTTTGAGTAACCCATTAAATCATTAAAGCTGATTCTGGTTCTGATTAATATAGCTGGAATGTCAGATGTTTTAAATACCATATGTTATGTGTCTCCAACGTTGTGTTTTATGCTTGTATGTTTATTTTATCCTCTAATCACCCAAAGCAGCTTGAACTGCCTTGTTGTTGAAAGTGTGCTATGCAAATAAAGTTGCCTTGCCTATGTCCTTTATTACTCATCATAGCAGATATTTGTTTTACAGGAAACACTAAAATAGCGCAGCATCCAGGCCAGAAAGGAAATCTTAGAAAGGAGCATTTTAGGATTAAACAATCTAAATACAATAAACATGATTCTTTTAAAAAGCCATGCTTGTTACCACCAGCACTTTTAAATATAATTGAAGATGTAGAAATCTGAGCTGTGTGCATGGCTCATCAAACGTATTACATAGTAGACTCTGAATTCATTTCATGTGTGTTTTTTGTTCCTTCCCTCAAGGCGGACCTCAGTGTAAACCTACAGGATGACAGTAGCTTCTTCTACGGTGTGTCCAGCCAGTATGAGAGCTCTGAGAACATGATTATCACCTCATCCACCAAGGTCTGCTCTTTTGGCAAACAGGTGGTGGAGAAAGTAGAGGTGAGACAGTGGGAAAATATTACAAATCTCTTTCAATTTGAGTGTTAAAGGAACATGACCGCACCGTAACCCGCAGTCCTCTTCCCTGCGTGAATAATTGCTGCTGGTTCAGATGGATTCCAGTCAGTTACCTCTGATATGTGGTCTGGAAACTGACTCATAAAATCTCCCCAATCTGACTAAGTCCTATATATTTCCAGTTAGCCATACAGAGTCGCCGCTCAGCCCCCGCACGGGGCTGATGGATTACACAATATTAACGCAAAAACACACACATACTCCATAACTGCTGGTTGAGCCAGCTGCCTCAGCAGGCCACATGATTATGTTTAATGGTTTCATTATTTGATTACAGTTGCCACGAGAAATGTGTTTAGTGTCAAATCTGTCATGCCATATATTGCATTACTCATGTTACAGCATATCCCATAGATCCACTGTATTAATTTAAGTGCCAGTGGAGCATATATCCTTGTTGTCTATTTATTTTCTTTCTTTATACGTGAAACATTTTTAACTCTTTCATGGGTATTAACTTCTCTTTCAGAATGTCAGGTTCTCTTGAATATAGGATTGTTTGTTTTCACAGACGGAGTACGCGCGCTTTGAGAATGGACGATATGTGTTTCGGATCCACCGATCCCCGCTATGTGAATACATGATCAATTTCATCCACAAGCTCAAACACCTCCCTGAGAAGTACATGATGAACAGCGTTCTGGAAAACTTCACCATCCTACAGGTACATACAAGAATGTGTGGTTTGTTTTAATAACTGGCAGTAATTTGACAGACTTGCTGTAGTCTCCATTCATATTGCTAACATATGAATGGATATTTTAGAAATTGTATTGATTATTTAATTGTGTGACTTTATTGGGCAACTTTTGTTGGGTTTTTTTGTGTTTTTTTTTTAAAAGGCCCATAGTACAGAGTGTTACCATCATCTCGGTTTCTTAGCAACAAAAAGTAACGTTAAAATAAAAGTATTTACACCCAACCGCAAACATCATCATATTTCATTTTGATTTTATTTGAAGAAATTCCCAAAGAGGTTCCTAAAGTTGGGGATGGGACATCACTTGGGGTCACAGATATGTAAATGTGGGAAGCAAATACTATTCATAAATGGTGTAAAAAAATATAAAACTGGACTTCAATAAATAAAAGTTTCTGACTCTTGACACCGATTGTGTTGCCATTGTACCACTTTTTAAAGGACTCAGTATCAATTCTTGTAACCTCAGTCAGGAGTCCGGTTAACAACCCTTTTATATTTTTATTTTTTTTGGGTCAGAAGCTGGAAAGTTTAGGAATCACTGCGACAATAGGAACAGGATCATGCAGACCAGGGAACACGGCAAACAGGTCAGGGAGAAAGTTGTGTAGAAGTTTAAAGCAGGACTAAGTTGTATAAAAAATTATCCCAATAGACTAGTTCTAATGAAATACTTTTTTTTTTACACAACCCTACATGACTTTAATAGCTTTATTCACTTTTCTGCAAAATAATCATGTTGATGGTTTTTCAAAAATATTTATTTCAATACTATATATCTACAAAAATAAAATAGATTTTCTTCTCAGATTTTAGGCCTCTCACTCTGGATTTACCTTCTAGTAAACATATTCATTGAAAATATTGATGGAACAATTAAAAAACCAAAACTCTTATAAGATCCACATCTGAAACAACTGGCTGATGGTATGATGGTATGTTGAATGTGCAGCATTCACACTTAAGTGTAACAGTCTGTCAGTGGCCAGACTTGATCCTTTTCATGCAGATCATTTTGTCCACGCTGAAGTTAGCTGGATTCTCCTGAATGAGCCGCTGTTTTCCTCAGACAACAGACATTAAGGAAGTGCATCGAGTGGAGCGTATCAGCACGACAAGACAATGTTCAAAGAATTTTGTGTTCGTTTTGTTGACGGCAGCATTCCTGAAAAACGAGCCTGGGCACAATAACCATATTGAGCCTACGCCGACTACCACATGGCAGCATGTCATTATACGTCTCAATGGGCCGATTTAGTTCAGATTAACCAACAGCTCATAGTCACATAAAGACAGCAGATACATGGAGATGTATTGTTCCATTACAATTGATAGAGCCTCTTGTGACAAGTGTTGTATTCATAAGTCAACAGAAAACAATGAGTTGCTAAAGCTGTGTGCTTGTGTCGTGCTTGTAGTATTATCATAGCATTGCCATGGTACTTTGCAACATTATAGGTAAATATCAGCTATATATATAAAAAAACAGGATTCCGTGTAGTATTAAAAAGTCCATGAAGTGAGAAATTAGATTTTCTTTATTTTATAAGTGGAAATGTTTTTCAAGTTTTGTTCTATTTTTGTAAAGCTTTGGCCTTTTGACCTGCTAAGATTGTTTTGAATTTGTCTTTTAGAACTGCTGTATGAGAAGGTGTAAGAACAGGGTATTTTTAAGTCAGTGGTAATGGTTTATGATTAAAGCAGTTTTGAGTTGTTACAAAGCAATCACAGAAGAAAAAAAGAATCCAGGGTTCTTAAACTGTTTTCATATCAGCAATTAATACTGCTAGCATTACCAAAACAGTCATTTTTGTGCGTAATTCCTGGAGAATTTAGATCTTCCCCTAACATTTCATATTTCCAAAAGGCTAACTAAAACCCTTTTTAAATCTTGCATGTTTTATAATAGAGCCTGGAAGACTAAAAGGATAAAACAGGGCAGCTTTGCTTTACTCTATCCTGGCTTCCTGTTATCTCCTGAAAGTCTTGCTCTCTTGCAGCCTGAATGAACATTAGATGAGTCTGGAAATTCCACTGAAAACAGTTTCTTTTTACCTAGCTTATCGCATCTCATTTTCCTCTTGCTTTAAACTCCTCACTTTGTAGAACAAGAAAGTTTGAGTTTTCATCCCGCAGTAGCAGCTCTATCTCAAAGAGTGTTGTTAAACACATGACCTGCAGTACTCTGCATTCAAAGAGGAAAAAAATGGATCGCTAAGTTCAACAACCACTTACTAGTTGCTTTCAAGAATGTGTTTTATTCTTTAATTTAGAAATCTAAATAGCTGAAAAGGAATATTTGTACATTGACAATGTATAACATTTCACCACTAAAGGCATAAGCAGATATTTAGGAATGTAAATGTAATGTTATCAATGGAGATTCAGAAATCTTAACCTCTGAAATTCCCAACCATGTCTGAAAAAAACATAACTATCAGTACTTGTGTGATTGTTTTGTTTTATCCAGGTGGTGACAAACAGGGACACACTGGAGACCCTGCTGTGCATAGCTTACGTCTTTGAAGTATCTACCAGCGAGCACGGCGCGCAGCATCATATTTACAGGCTTGTCAAAGACTGACAGCTGCACTGTTGGAACTTGCCAGCTCTTAGACCCTTTTGTAGCCAGAGTTAAGCAACAACAATACACCAAACAAAAGACTACACACGACAAAGAGATTAAATTTGGAATCTGACAAGTCGGTTAGGCGCTCAGAGGAACACTGGCTGCATCAGCGTTCGCGGGAACACTACTACTGCTGAAGAAGCCGTGGAAGCTGAAATATTGAAAAAGTGTGAAGAAGGACCACCCTACACCGTGGTCTTTATACCAAAGGAGCCAAACACAGCCAACAGAAGCTGCATGAGAGTTGTTGTTGGTCTTTGTGTTTAACTAGAGCTTGTTTTAAATGTAGATTCTTTTACAGATATGCATGTGCGGGAGGGATGAGGGGGCTTGTCAAGTTGGGACTGCCTCAGGGTGCCATCTAGTGACTTGAATTAATATTACACTGAGACTAGAAGTTCAAGATCCCTCTTTTGCACATCCACTGATCATAACTGAAGGTGTCAACATTTTGTGTTATTGCAACATTTCATCAATCGTGTACAGAATCTCATTAATCTCTTCTTTACATAATTAGGATGAGCAGCTGAACGTATTGCCGAAACCTGTTGTATTCACTTTGTTTGCCGTTGAATGTCAATTGTGTTTTGTGTCGTCGTCTTGTCTTTGATTGACAACAGTCTGACTCCAAGCGAGGGCACATTGTTACACTGCTAACCTGAACCAAATGGGATCTGCAAGCTTGTCTGCATATGTAAGTGTCGGATAGAAAAACGTGTTTTACACACAACTCCTTCTCTTGCTGGGTTTTTGTAAAGTGTGGTATGAATCTAATGGCATATATAATTAAAGGTAGGATTTCTCCCTATAAACCTACAATTCAATGAGTACATATTGGAACAAAGCTGCTTTACAAAAGTATCCATAACCTTTGAACTATGTGTCGTCATTTTACAGCAACAACCTTTAGTGTATTTTGCTCGGATTTTCTTAGAAATACAACCACTAATTTCGGCATGATTGCTAATTGGTACTAAAAGGATGTATTCAACCCCTTTTAGTCTGACACTCATTGCAACCACTTACCTACAGAGATTGATTGATTTGTAAATGGGGTCAACCTGTGTGAATGTGTACTGTGAAGGCCTCAGAGGTTGTTACAACACTAGTGACAAAAAGCATCAAGTCAGGGAGCTTTAACATCTCATGCTGGTCTCAACTGCAGACCAACCAAGACATCTTCGTCCACCGAAACCGATGGGCTAGCAAAGAGCATTAATGAGAGAAACATGGCCCAGTGCAGGGATCAAGATGGGTGCCCTGTGTTCAGAGGCAACCAGTCCTTGTTGCATCTCGTTCCAGTAGACCTTTGGCCAGTGTGGCCAAAAAAATCTTAAAATGAGGCCTGCAGTAACCCTGGGGAAGCTCTGGAGATCGATTGTTCATGTGGGAGAATGTGTTACAGGACAATATTAATTTTGTCCTGCCAAAATTCAGGCCAACATTGAAGAAGGGTATGATGAATTACATTAGAAGTCCTACTTAAAGTTGTTTTTTGCCCACCATGTAGCCAGCATTGCTACAGTGTGGAAAAAGGTACTCTGGTCAGATGTAACCAAAACTGGAATTTTTTTGGACTGCATGCAAAACAAAATGGCTGAAAATTACCTTAATATAATTAAACATGGTGTTGGCATAACGGTGAGTGGAAATTTTTATTTACGGTAGCAAGTCAGAGTTGATGAGGGGATGGATGGATGGAGCTAAACGGGACAATACTTGAGGAAAACCTGTTAGAGGCTGAAAAAATACATGTATACAAATGTATTCCTTCTAGCAGGAGAGGCAAAGTCATGGTAAAATTAATTAAAGTATATTAATGTATTTGAATGGTCCATTCAGATAAAATTTATCATCAAACTGACCACAGTCAACTGAAGCTGTTATGCATTAAGAAATGGGTAACAATCTCATGCAAAAAAGGTGGTTCTACAAATCATTGACTCAGACGGGCTTAATAAATATAGACAGTATGATTTAATACAAAAAAAAGGGTTTTGAAATCATGTATTCATCACCAAACCTAATCTACCTTAAAATGGGCCATTCATTTACTCTACAATATACAGAACAGAATATTGTTGATAATAGGTGTTGTTTTCTTTCTAATCTAATCAGATGGTCGTCTGATGTTGACTCTAATATCAGTGTTCATTGTTGCATCTAATATTTTGATGTTGCCTTAAAATTACATTTTTCACCAAGTGGCCAGCACAACCCATCTTGTGTAGAGGGGAAACTGATGACATCTAGTGGCATTAATTTCATAAACGTCACCCTTGCATTCTAATCTGTTTCTGTCACATGCAATATATTATGTATATATATATATATATATATATATATATATATATATATCAATTTCAATTCAGTATAGTTTATCTACATAGTACTGATTCACAACAGATTTCATTTCAGGGTCCTTGAAAGCAAAGTCATTTTAATACAATCATACAGACATTCCAGTTACTTTCAAGGTTTTGTTTAAGGAATCGCAGCAGATTGCATCGACTCATGGACTTGAAGTTGGAGACCGTTCACGCAGACTCCAACCACAGCAATTACCTCATACTGAGCAAGCATGTAGAGACAATGGAGAGGAAAAAAGTCCCCTTTAAAAGGAAGAAGTATCCAGCAGAACCTGACTCACTAACAGTCTGAGGGCTTTAGAAGACAGAGCAGATAAACTGAAAGAACAAAAGAACTGACAAAGAGTACTTTCTATATGAGGAGGGGCTCAGTGGGTGGCTTTTATGGAATAACTGCCACTGCCGGTGTAAAAATACCACTTCCTCAACACCTAAAAATTTACATTTTCAAGCAAGAGAGTGAAAACGCATGAACGCAGCACTGTTCTGCCTGGACCTCCTCTTACTTCGGCGCTCACCTGAAGACGGACTGACTGCCACCTGTTAAAGCAAACCCCCGCGCCACGCCTCTCGGTCCCAAACTCCTGGGTTTGTGCGCGCTTTGTCCAGACTGGGATTGAAACATGCTTTGACTGACGCTATGCGCGATGAATTCCACCTGGGCTCTCCTGACGGTTTTGATTCAGGTGTGCCACGCTGAGTCGATCTGCTCACCGACCTCCTACTACAAGAACTGCTGGATCCGGCGGTTCCCGGGGATCTACATCGACATCGCGGAGTCTCAGAGAAGGGGAGCGCAACTTCTGAGATCCTACCCAGAGGAGACGGCGCTGAAATGCAGCCGCAGCTGCTGCCTCACCAGAAACTGTGAGTTGCGCTTCTGACTTGTATTTTTTGGGGTGTTTTGATGGCAACTTAAACACTCATCTCTGCTGATCCGTTTCTTCTCTTCCTAAAGTCTCCTGCAATCTGGCCATTTTTCACTTTGATAAAACACAAGAGAATGTGAACTGCGTCCATCTGCACTGTCCCACACTGGAGAGCTGCATACTGAGTCACAGGGAGAACGTTGTCCTCTACAACATCACAAAGGGTAAGCTACATGCTCCCAGAGAACATTGGTTTCCTCAAATTTTGATGTGAAAAATAAAGGATTTCTGCTCTCAGTGGGTCAAGATCTTAAGCTTTTGGAAAACTGGTGTTTTTTTTTATGTCCTTTGAACTTCTTCAAGACTGACAAGATACAACCCACACTCCAGAGTATCTGTATCTCATGTTAGAGACCTGCACAAGTAGTGGATGGTTGGGAAGTGGCCTGAAAATTATGCATAATTAGGGTGAAATGTATGCATAATTTTCAGGTGTTTATGATTAAAAATCAGAAAAATGTAGTCTTAAAAAAGTACTTAAATTATTTTCTTTTTTGTATTTGTTCCAAACAAAAACTTGAATGTGGTTTGTTTTTTACTTGACAAAAAAAGCAGCACATAATTGGGGAGGACAAGGTTTAAATACTTATTGCTTGGGCGGAGCCTAAACTTTCAGCCATGTGGGCCAAAAACTTGAATCTAAAGGTGCTCGTTATCCATAAAACTGATGTAATTACATTTAATATATTTATCCATGAACTTGAATAGCTATCGAAAGACAAGTACCTTTCAAATTTTAAGTGTTTTGTTTTAGTCATCGTAATTCTCCCCCGTAAAAGATTCCACGTTTCTTGAAGTCTCGACTTTAACTAGGCCTTATTAATCCATGGTTATGCTCCATTTAACAGCATTTTAACGTATATTTAGGCTCAATGTCTCAATGTCTGTGCTATTTCTCATGTTACACTGTGGGTGATGTGCTGAAAGTCATCCTGTTGTGATGGAAATTGCATGCTTTCCCAGATTCTCCCATTGGCTCCCCACAGCTCTTCCAGTTACCTCTTAGCTTTTTCTTTGATTAATGCTCTCATTGCCCATCTTGTCAGTTAGGAAAGCCGCCGTATGTAAGAAGGGTTCTTTGCACGCTCTGCAGTTGTCTTTCCAATTTCTGGTGTATCCCATACGGCCATTAAGATCCACTGAACTTTGAGGTTGTAATGGAACAAAAAGTGCAAATTCAAATGGTAGGAATAAGTTGACAAGGCCCAGGAGAGTTTACTTATGGTACGCCATACTGTGAAATCACAGCAAGAAATTATTTTGAATCAATTTTAGGGCCAAAGTAACCTAAAGGACGATGAAAAGAGAGTATGTGTTACAGGATGTCACGCTTAAAAAACATATTTTCCTGTTCCAGGTGTGGATCCTGATCTGTTAGTGTTCGGCAAACACTTTATGTCCAACGTCCGTGTGCTACCGCACCACTACAGCCGACTGAACGCCTCAGATCTGCTGGCCTCCGACAAGCGGCAGTTCATCCATCCGCCTCCTCATCCTGTGCGACTTCCCACCTCTGCAGAACCTTCGATTCCACCGACTGAAGCAGACACCACCACAGCACAGCAGAGCATCCGTAAGATCGCATCCGATTCCCCAAGTAAGACAGTCTTCTGTCGCACCGAACAAACCACCCCCTCCTTGGAAAAGCGTGTGCAAACGACGGTCTTGACGAGCGATGCAACATCCACAGAGCCTAGCATCACTGCATCGAATTCGGTCACCTCTGCGACCTCCGTTGGCCTGGAGACGCCTCCAGGGTTGTCTACAACCACAAAACCTCTCACATCCATCCCAACCACCGCCATCCTGGAGCTGGTCAGCGGCCCTTCGCCAGCCACAACAGTCCTGAGTGAGACGGAGAGCAGCAGCAACAGCACCGTGGATGGCACCGCCGGGGGGAACCAGACTGCAGGCGGCGATGAGGGTCAGCAGGTCGACGAGGAGAATGCAGTAGACGAGCTAGGGCCTGGGTGGCACGTGGCCGCCCACACTTTACTGGTTGCCGTGGCCATCTGTGTCACGCTGCTGCTGAGCTGCTGTTGCTCCGTTCTGCTGGTGGTGAGCTGGAGGGGCCAGAGGAAGAGGATTGGTCGCTACCGCACATCGCGGAGAGGAAAACAAGGCTCCATGCGTCTGATTAAATACGTGCTGGTCAAGGAGAACTCCTGAAAGACAGAACTAGGACTTCCTGTCATTGTTTTTTTTGTAGGAAGAAACAAGGTGATCCTTTATTACCCACAACTAGTCTTGGGGCTGTTACCACATTCAAAGTGTAAGACAGTTCTTAGAAATTATAGTTTCAAAACCGCTGCTACGTTTCCATTATAGGGTTTATACGATTTAGTGAGATGCCAGAGAAAGAACCAAAGAGATGAGAGCTTTCTCCTGCTGCTCTGGTTACCATCCCGCTCCAACACGTCGCTGCACACTCCAGGACAACTAGCTGAAAGAGGAAATCTCTCGCCATGGTTTAGACACTAAATGAGCAACACCTTTTATTAACCAGCTAAAATGAGCTTGTTACGCGTGCATTACCTCCGAAAAAGCAGAACAGCTACAACTACTAGTTTCGTTGGGGATCTACCTTTGTTTTGCTTAAGTCTAATACACAAAAAGTATTGTGTAATCAATTAACACAAATCGCATCTCAGCTAATGGCATGGCAGCAACTCAATAAATTACGGGATGTAGACTCATCAAAAATGAGTTTTCGAAATTCGAGCTGAACATCACAAAGGAAAGGAGAAGGAATTTAAGTGATGCTGAACAAGCTTGTCTTAGTATGTTAAAGGATACAGTTCACATCAGATTGGGAAAAATGTAAACTGCACCATTAAACCTTGATTTCCGCTGCAACATTTAGGTGGTAGGATCAGTAATAGCCAAGTAATAACAGTTCAGGTGGTTGTTGGTGGTACTATGGTGTGGGGGATATTTTTCTTACACACTTTGGACCTCCAAATGCATCACTTAAAAGTTAACCTACGCGAGTATTGTTGCTAACCGCGCCCCTTTACCTCACCAAGCTCAAACCATCTCCGACTGGTTACTTCAACATTACGATGAGCTTCATCCTCCAGTGGCCTATAAGGTCTCAGTCCAACAAAGATCGGGAGAATATCAGCTGCTAAATCTGCAGCTACTGAATGATGCCATCATGTCAATGTGGGCTACAATATTGGATGAATTTATCAGATCCAAGGCAGTTATGAAGGTTAAACTAGGTCAATTTTGGTACTACCAAGTTGCAGGTGAGCATAGATGACATCACATCAGCTATACACTGTATGTAATTTAGTAGCAGGAATAATTATTGCCTTTCTGCTTTAAAAAGTGAATAGCTTGTTCTTTAATGTCTGTACACTTTTGAAATATGGTATTTTCATCCAAGCCAATCATACGTGAGAATCTACCTGCACACAATTTTGTACACTTTTTGTTTTTACATTGCTAGTTTCTAAGTAGTTCTTTAATCTAAAATGCATCAGCTTTTTATTATTCTATTGTAGATAGACAGGATAAAAAGGCTGACGATTTTTAAAGCTGCCATCTTTTTGGTATTGGAACGCATGGCTGGGCAATATATTGATTTATTGAAGTTTTCTATTAAGGATGATAGAATTATTGGAATACCATAAAAAAAATTGGTAACCTCTTGGGTTGTCAGCCTCAAGGCCTTCAATCTTGTTTTACAACAAACATTTGGACTATGAGGCCAACATTTTCTGTCATTTGGTATCCCTATTTAAGAATAGAAAGAGGGGAAAAAAGATAAAAAAAAAATAAAATTTGCGTATGAAAAAAATATCTTAAGGTATTATTTTAAATCCATATCGCCCAGCTCTGACCTCCTTTAAGTTTTCTGAAACGGTTGATGTCTGACATCTTCAGCTTTGGAAAATAAATCTTGAAAAACTAGCATTTGATGCCTTCAAATAGTACTAAGGAATATTAAATGCTAACAAAAATAATGGTTTGTTTCATATGATGATATATATCAACTAATACGAAATATATATATAGATAACCACCCAGCCCAACTGGGAAGCTTATGATTTGATGAGGGAGAAACTGTTGAACAACCTGCGGCAGAAAGCAGCCTTACCTGGTGAGAAGGGTGGGAATTTAAAGTTGATCCTGTGACTAAATCAAGCTTTTAGTATCTGAACTTGTTCCAGATTTTAAAAGAAAACTGCTTATATTTTATTTTTGTATTAAAAATCATCACATACTGGTATTACAGCAAATTTACTTTAGAAAATAAATACTGCTGACACGCTCAGATATTTGAGATCATTACAGAAATACAACAATGCAGCCTAAATTCTTATGCTTAAGTTGTTTTTACTACAGATCCTTATTGCTCTCGGTCACAGTCTTCCTGTTAAATATGTTTATTTGCACTTTTGAAGGTTTCACACCTTGAGAACATTCTGAACCGCTTCCTTGTACTGCAACATGCTGCTCTCGTTGGCTCCTTCATTCTTCAGCCTCACAACAGAGTCCTTATAATCCTGCACCTCCTGTCTGCCCAGCAGCTGCTGTCTCACTTCAGCGTCCTCCCCCTCTTCAGCCACTTTCATGCGCAGCAGCGTGTCCAGGATGTTCTTTTGGGACGGGCTGTCCTCCCAGATGTACTCCTCCAAGTCGGCGGTGGTCTTCTCAGCCTCCCAGGGCTCGATTTTCTGAAAAACAGAACATCCAGAACTACAGCTTCTCCATATCAAGGGAATATAAGGTTGCAATACAACCATTGAGTCTTTGACTTTGGGTCACACAAACACATGAATATGCTTTTATCTAAAACATTGTAGCTGTGAATCCATGGTTGAGCTTGTTTTCCTTCAGCTTCTGCACCAGCAACCAAACAAATGATCAATCAGAATCCCATGCAACTCTCACCAGTTTCCCTCTTCCTAATAAGCAAACGAATCCCCACAGCATGATGCCGCCACCGCTTTGTTTCATGGTGAAGATGGTGTGTTCATCGTGATTTGCACGACAAAGAGAAAGCAGAGGGCTCTGAAAGCTACTTCACGCCACACTTCTCAGATTTAAAAAAAAGCAGAAATATTTTAAAACCATGCATCATTATTTCATCCCAACTAGCCTTTTTAACCACTTTGTGTTGGGTTTATACAAATAAAATACACTGAAACGAACAGTTGCGACGTAACAAAATGAACATTTTAAGGCATAAATATATTAGACTTATAATATAGCCACTGCATTTCACTCACTGAGGGAAAACGGATCAAATATTAAACTGCAGTTTCCTCCTGGCCACACATGCTAAAGATGTTCTGTTCCATTTGTGAAGCTCCTCTAACCCAAGTTTTTCTCCAGTTCTGAGTGTTGCCTGGTCATCAGGTGCCATGGAGAACAATAAGAACCACTATGCAGCAGCTTAAAGCGGAGCATCGGTGGTGCTTCCATCCAGGTGTTTGGGGTCAATAACCGTCATTTACTGAGATATGCATCTGAACCTCATAAAATCCTCTCTGGATCAGATTCAGGCACAACGACTGATGAGCATCAGATATCTCACAGATCAGTAAGCTCCTTAAGAGTGCAACAGACAGAAAATTAACATCAAAACATTCAGCTATATAACGACAAAAAAAAAGTTTTGTGTGCTCTTTCTCTGGAAATGCAGAAATATATTTAAAACATTTAAAAAGAGCAAAGTTAAAAGTTTATGAAAGAGGGTCTATCAATGAGCAGATTGTTCACCAAGCATACAGCTTACGTTCCCAGCCTTTTGCAGACAAAAGGCCACCTGTCTGTCTGAATGCATTTGTGTACCTTCAAACAAATCCGTCTGGGAAGACGACAGGTGTTGAGCACGAGTTGCAAATCTCCCCTTATGGTACTGAAAGGTTTCCTGCAGTCAGCTCCAGAGCTGATTTGGAGGAGCACACGTTAGAATTAGCAGCAGAGGTCTTCCTCTTCGTGTGAGGAGATATTATCACCTCAGTGGTTGCTAACAATTGGCTCCTTTGTAGGCTAACGTTACAACCCGATCACTACGCCACTCTAAAGTCTTCCAAAAGCACGCTGGACAAGCACTGTGCCTTCCATTGTGCGTCCAAAAGGGCAGCGGACAACGTTCTGCCTGCTGACTCAAACAACTTATCTCAACTGGGAGACCCCCCCCCCCTCCTTAATGTGGCCAAACCATAGCAGGAAGGGCTCCAAAGGGAGTGGTTTATGTGCCTGGTTCCAAATGCGTAGGGACACTACTAAGGGTAATGACCTGGTCTGACGTGGTGTGGTTCGCTTAGTGAGAATTAGGGTCAACACCTGATAGGGGAGTTTGTTTTTCACTCATCAGTGAGGAAATGTCAACCAGACAACGCTGCTGTTTGCCACCCGTCCTCCTGCCCGTTCAGCTCGGATGCCTACCTAATGGGGTTAGTTCTCAGAGGAAAGTGGACAAGAATACACCTGGAGAGACACGTTTGCTCATCCTAAAAGAACATATGCAGCTGAAGGAAGTAAAATCCTGAAAAAAAGGATATGCAAGTCTATAAAATGTGGTTGATTTTGACCCAATAAATGCTGAAACAAACTGGTATTTAAAAGGGTTATACAAACTTTACACCTCTGTTAAAATACAAGGGTTTTATATTGTTTGCCTACTTAGATTAGAAAAAAAGTAAATATTTGGCTGGGTCTTGATTCACATTTCAAGAATCAATTCGATTTCAATTCTTAGGAGTTAGAATCAATTATCACGATCCGATGGATTCGACTCAATCTGATCCAGTTGGCTATAGAAATGGGTCAGTGCTTGTAAAAACGCTTTCTTAGCTGTTATCTAAATTATTTGCTGTAATTCAATGACTTATACAGTTTTTTCCCCCCGGAAAAATCTGACTCATGTGGCGTTAACACTTTCAGAACCAAGCCTTAAAACTTCTATCTGGATGTTTAATTCATATTTTAGCTTTAAAAAAAGGATAACTATGTTAAACAAACCGATTTTTGAACTTGTGAATCGATTCGATTCTTGGAATTTTTAATAAGAATAACACATATAATATCACACAAAACACACCTACAGTGTTGGGCATCTTACATTAAAAAAGTAATTAGTTATAGTTACAAATTACTTTTTCCAAAAAGTAACTTAGTTTGGAAATCAGTTAGTACACTGTAAAAGTAATTAGTTACTCACCAAATAACTGTAATAACTGTTATTTTTTTGTTCAATAATACGTTTTATAATATCTAACGTATAATATTTTTATTACTGTATGACCAATGAAAAAAAACACCATATACAGTATTTTAGAACATTTGGTATTTGAACTTGACCTAATAAAATAAGCTGTATGCAGAAAAATAAAAAATATACAAACAGTAAATATTGGTCATACTTTACCACACACTTTTCATTATAGTGCAAAACTAATAAATATGTGTGAAAAAAAACAAAGTAAAATCTGTCTGAAGTTTTTTCAAATCTATACACCTGTAATATTGCACATTAAATAGAGCACTATGTAATTGGCTGTAGTAGGACATCTTAAGACTGATTTGTTGACACCTGTACTGGAAGCTAATGAAGAAAAATCTAATTTTACAGCAACATATTAATATTCCATATGCTAATTAAATATAATAAAAACGTTGTGTTACTTTGTTAGTAGAGCTCATGGGTATTTTCTGGGATGCATGGGGATTAATCGAAAACCAAACCTTAATCAAAACAACCGCCTTCCGGAGCAAGCCTTTGGAGGCGATGTATCCATTTTATCAGCGCAGTTCTGGAGCGAAAAGCTGCAGAGTGCGCAGGCATTGGAAATTAGGGGTTAAACGTTGGAGCAGGTCTCTGCTTTAAGGAAACTAATGTCCAATGAATATCCAATTTAAAACTAAGTTCACCGCGGTCTTTACAGCACACTTTGAGTCGGCAAGATCACTAATTGTATCCGCCCAGCCCGCCATCGGCATCTGTCTCCCTGCAGCTGAAGTGTCTGTCAGAAAGCCTGACGCCACTGCGATTCATTCAGCACTTTGTAGTAACGCTCCACTACATCCCCAGTAACGATAAAGGCGTTGTAACTGTGGGAAAAGTAATTAATTTGATTACTCCGTTACCTATGAAGGAACGCAGTTCGGAATGCTGTTATACTTAAACACCGCTACTCCCAACACTGTTAAAGAAAATATGAAAAGAACATAAAACCTTTAGGTCTGTGATTTATAGAGAGCTTGACACATTGGACACTTAAAAGCTTGCATAAAGTACAATAAAATCCAGATTTAAAAAAGGCACAAGTTAATCCAAATTCAAGTTTAATTTCTAATTCAAATCTATTTTTGTGTATTTTTTATTGTTGTGTCACTAATACTAATATTCACAGAGGAAAGTGAAGCCTACAGTGCTTTAGATGTTGTTCTTGATTGTTTTGTGACCATGATGAGTCGATGCCCTCTTGTAGTCATTTCTGTAATCAGATCCCACCAGGGAAGGTTTCAGCTTTTCTTCTTTCATAGTTAATGGCTCACACTGGTTTACTGAACTCATACAACTTCAGATATGACCTTTATTCCTCATCAGTTTTCACACTGGGGTATGGTTTGTTATTTCTAAGATATTTTTGCCTTTTAGTTATCAGAGAGGTTCTATTTAAGTTACCAGGCCTGGCTGTGGCTCGTGAAAATGAACCAAATACTGTGGCTAATCAAGGATTTAAATATATTTTCACAGAGAGCCAGATTGGTTTGGATAGTCCCCCCCCCCTTTAATAAATTAAATCATCATTACAACGTAATTTTTGTATTTTCTAAGAATATTCTCTTATGTTAAAATGTATTTGATGTTCTGAAATATTTAAGTGAGACAGAAATCAAATTCAAAAGGTTTATTAAAGGACCACGCATACATGATGCAGAGTAAATACCCCAAGTAGGATCCCGAGAGGCACTGTGTCCATTTTTTGAGTGTTAAACGCTGTATGAGGACAGTATTCCGAAACGACTAATCTCAACAGAAACTGAGAACAACGTAACAGTGACAGTGGGGCTTTGAACTGAACAGCCGGCCTTTAAATGAAAGGATGATAGTTGAAAGAAAACAAAAGGTCAGTAAAGAAAAGGTCAGACACTTACGGGGATTCTGAAGAGCCAAAAGCAATTTTGGAAAACACCCACAAAAAAAACAACCTCAGAACGAGGCACCGACTGACAGCAGAATGAACACAAACAGCAAAAACATGCTCAACTTACCCAAGATTCATGGTACAGAACAGTCAGCAGGTACATGGCGTATTCATAGTTCTGCTGTCTCAGAGGGCAGCTAAAAACAGGGGGGAAAATATTTAAGAGTATGTTTGATTGCCATAAGCATTCTGTGCTTTTAGAGCGGGTGTTGTTTACCTGTCTGTTTTCATGGTGAGGATGTCAGAGTCTTTGCAGTATCTCTCCCCAACAAGTTTGAGCATTTTCTTGCGGGCATGGTCATCCAGGTTCAAACTAGACAACTTTACCTTGAGAGCATGAGAATTTACATAAAGCCTTTTGATGTAAAAACAATTAAAAACATAAAGTTGTCATGCAACCATCAATGCTTGAGCTTTGAATCATTTCTGAACACAAAATTATTCCATTTTAATGGCTCTTTTTAAAAATCAGATGAGAAACTGAACCCTATAGCTGAATCTTAGTGCATCTCTTATCTTCTTTATCTACAGTGCTCAGAGAAGTTTTTAATGAATGGCTTGAAATATATCACTATTTTAAATGAACATTTTGATTAAATTTAATTCATGGAGATATAGTGGATATAAAAAAATCTCCATAACCCTTGTTCAAAATCCAGGCTTTTGTCATTTTAAAAAATGGCAACAAGAAAAATAATCTCCCAACTTTTTCCACCTTTAATTTGATCTATTACAGCTTGTGTTTTGTTAGATTTTTTATTCTAGTCAACTCCCAGTAGGAAGGTATGAATTAAAACGTTTTTATTATTTTCTAAAGTATTTTAAGCCATTTGTCATTTCATTTTGAACGGGAGAAATAAAAATATATTAAAATCATAAATTTAGACATAAAATATTTATTTTTAAGCCAAGTTGCCAAGCCTCCTCTAATGTCACAAAGCACATGTATGCAAATATCCACAAATAGGGTTAAATATATACAGCCTAAACCACTAACTTGTCCTTATGGCAAGAGAGTAAAAGAAAATAGATGTTTCACCTGGACCAGATTAGTTTCTTTTTACCTGAAAGCATATCTGTGTTTGTCGTAGATTTGTGATTTCAAAGATTTGCTCTCCAATCTATCCTGGAGCCTAATCCACCTGGATTATTTTCTAATACGTACCTTGCTGGTATAATCTAAGGCAATGTGTCAGTTGGTGATTAATGGCAAACATAACACTTCTGCTAGGTCAAATTCCTGTTGCCCCAGTATCTTTACTGCCTTCAGTATCTAGCCATAGTATGGCGATTAGCCTCTGTTGTTTTTATCTTGTCTTATAAACGTTGCCACATTTATAAAGATTTTATTGACTTGAAATTTTTATTAAATTTGACAACTACAGAGAAAACTATTTCCACAACTCTTATCAATACATTCAGTATGTTTATATTTTGTTTGTGGAATTCACCAGTAAGTTATTATATTCTAGATTTTTTGATGTAATGCAGTAATGCATCTCCTTTTAATAGATCCTTGGTGGATTTGCATGTATTTACATGTATGGCTCCTGTCTGAAAGAAAGATTGAATATTGATGGATTAGTGGAGCTGCAAGGATTAAGTGGGATATTAAAATGTCTCAGAAAATATGTGGATGGCAAAAATTTTGAACTTTCTCCCCCCTGTGAAAGCTGCTGGGGAGGGGAGAAAATAAATTACAGACAATACCAACCAAATTCAGAGCATATCTGTCAATTTTATAATGCAAAGCCTTTAGTTTGTGAGTGGACGGCCGTGTCACACAGAGATTATGTCAACTGGTCGGTGTGTAAATCTGTAATCTCGAGGTAGAATTCAAGTTCAACTCAGGTAGCAGTCAGCATCATCATGTAAAAACAGGAGTTGGGACTTTTTCAGAGCGATCCTGAAAACTCACTTTGAGATGAACGATGCGAGCTGATGGATTCCTGACAGATGGGCCAGCAGACACATAGTCTGTGCTCTCAATTTTAATTGGAAAGTGCTCATCACATTTGCCGTCAGTGTCCAAGGCTGACGGCCACTCTGTGCAGAAAGCTACAAGCATAGATTTGTATTAGAATATTGAAACATTAAAAAAAAAAAACTGTATGAATCTTTAAACAAGATGAGGAATATTATCCTGCATGTGTGTTGGCAACCAAACTGAGTCCTTACGTTTCAGAGCTTCACAGTGCTTTTTGATGGCTGCAGGTGTCAAATGCAGAAAGTTTGGTATCTGAAACATAAACAAAACATCATGTAAATATGTTGATAACTGAGGATCTTAAATCATGTTCCATCAAAACAAACTTTTACTCTCCTCCAGTCAACAGCTAGATGGTAAAAACATTTTAATTTTTTTTTTTCCAGCGAGACAATGGTCCCTAACACATAAGACTGGTTTGGGATTTATAAAGTATGTTAACATTAAGATCTTGAAAACCCTTCCCTAAGCTAAGATGAAAATATTCAGACTTAAAAGTTTTTTTAAATCAGGGAAATCTAAAAGAATCTTACTAAATCCGCCAAAATAAAGTTATTGAATATCCAGACAGAATTATTCCAGAATCTTATCGATGGCTACAAACACCACATGGTTGAGGTGTGACTTTCAAGAATGTTCAGGACATTTATCCACATAACAATGGGGTTGTATTTTTACATTTTAATCTATATGTACAATTATGACCTCGTGTATTAAAAATAAGAAAATACATTTTAATGTGTGCACCAAATTCTTGTATTCAAAATTCACTTCAACTGCATGTTGTTTAATTTTTTCATAAAAAAATTGCAAAGAGTAAAATGAGTCTGAAATGAATCTGACAGGCCCGGACGTACTTACAGATGGCATATTAGCAACATTAAATGTGTGGATTTACAATAAAGCCTCGTAACAGCAGCAACAGATTATATAAAAAAGTGGAATCCTTTAATGGCCCTTTTAATGTGATGATAGATATAATAATTCTCTAGCCTTTACCCTCTGTGTTTTAATCTGCTCTCTAACATTTTGCATGTTTATTAGTAATAGATACACAATTATCAGTAATAATATACATACATACATGTACACACATACATATATACACACACACATATACACACACATATACATATATACACACACATACACACACACACATACACCCATATATACACACATATATACACATCCATATATATATATATATATATATATATATATATATATACACACATCCATATATACATATATATATATAATGCTGGGTTTTATTACTCTGTAATGTAAGGGTTTAACTTGTTGCAATGATTTAAGGAGATAAACTCTTCAACAATGTTCTAATTTATCAAGATGCACCTAATATGCACCTGATATTAAACTTGTGTGAAGAAGTGCTCACATATCATTCTGAACAGGACTCAGAATACACCCGTTTTGGAAAAACTAAATCTCTCTGATCCTTTGAGTAAAGATTATTATATAAGGTAAACAATTGCATAAACTATCCTGATCTAAAGTCAAAATTAGCACAGATATTAATGGCACCACATCGGACTAATGTTCTTCTATGGTCCGTAGGGTGTGATGATTCAAGCACTAAAACCCAGTAACTGATGAGCAGCGGTTTGGTTCCTCCAGGCAGAATGAGATCAATATTGCTCGGCCAACCAGCTTAGTTCCAGCTGTGACGAGTGCAAGTAGTGAATCTGCAAGTGGCTCGAGTCCAGATGGGCCAGCTGCTGTTTGGACACCGCCACTCAGTAATCCATGTACAGAGACACAGCCACGAGGGGTGAGCAATAGAGCAAAAGGAGCTCCACTAGCACAGCAACAGCACTGACTGGCTTCCACTGGCTCAGCTGCTCAGAAGAAATAAAGCTTTCAGAGAAAATCGTCATGCAAAAGGTTAGAGCTGATGAATTTTGCAATGGCACTTCATGGGTCATTAATAACTGACCTTTATTAACTCCAGGTTGCCCTTCTTCTGTGGAGGAACGCCTCTCTTCACAGGGTAGCCCATCCGCACAGGAAGGGGGACGGCATTTGCCCTGAAGGGGGCTGCTGCTGGATAAACCGAGGTCCAGTCCTGATCCGGCTGCATTTTTTCAGTCCTAGGCTCCCCAGGCTAATGACATTTTTTTTTTTTACGTTGTGAAATTATATTGCTGGTAGTTTTTTTTTTAGTTTTTTTAAACAAAGTGTTAACTTACTTCTCTCCTTGGTCGCCTGACAAAAGATCCTCTGCCACCTCTTTCTGGAAGGTCTAGCATTGACAGGAGTTCAAATTTGATCAAAGATAATATTACTTAAAACAATACAAGCAATTTTTATGTAAATGGACTGAACTTATACATAAATGCTAAAAATGCAGCACTATGATTAAAGTAGTAATTCTCAAGAATATTTACACATCTACAGATTAAAACTTTTAAACCAGTTAAAATTCAGTGAGATTAAGTGGAGTGGCTGCAATGTACAATTTTTACATTTCGCCACAGAATCTCAATCAAATTTAAGCTTTCACTAGGCCTTTCTAACACATAAAGACGCTTTGATATTAATGATTTCCTTCACACTTTGGCTTTTCTTCAAGGACTGTTCTGTTTAGATCTCTCTACCTTCCCATCAACTCTGACCATCAGCCCTTTCCCTGCTGAAGAATATTTTGTTCTCATCTGACCTTTATAAATTACTTAAATTATTAAGGCAACTGCTTTCACTTGATTTAATTTCGAGCAGGTCAGAATAAAGATGTCTGCATAGAAAATAAAGCTGCAGTTTTCCGGTTTTTTTACTTGCAAAGATTATTAAAACGATGGATAGGGCCACACAATAATACTTTATGGTCACAGCATGTCTGAAATGCGTCTTGCATCACTAAATTCCTTCTTTACAATCACACATACATAAGGGGAATTGATTATAAGATGAGAAGACGATGGGGTTCCAAGGCGACAAACTAAATACGGAAAATGTTCAAAGATCTGGTGGATTTGAATCTCCAAAACTCAACTGAGAAGATCATGCAAATGGAAAGGCTGGCAACTGCTACCCATGTATCTAAATGGATACAAATCACATACAGAAACACATTTACTATATACGTACAAAATCTGCATGAAACGATAAATGTGACGTCACATAGCTATTCATATGTCGGTGAGGAATACAGTGTATTTTCAAGCGCACCAAATCCCCCCAAACTGTATTGCCTCAAGAAATAAAGGCACTTGACTTCTCTGACATAATTGTTAGCTTAGCCTGCATCAGTCGCTCTTTTTTTATTTTACTAGCACAACATGATCTGCAACAAACTCACCTTTGTTTCCAGAGGGAGAGTTTACGGACAAAACCGTGGCATAGGTGGCTCTGTTTGTTGCTTTATTTAACGCCAAAACAGAAATATTAGTTCGACCTAGGGACATAAATACCTTGCTACCGAGAGACGCCATGTTTTCACTACTCCTCGTTGACTACGGACACCTAGGAGAGACAAAATAGTGTAACCGCGAAAAGTCCAAATTGACCCGTTTCAGCACCTCCTGCAGATGAGAAGAGATTTGATAAACGAGACCACTCTTCAGCAGATTAGCTCAGGTAAATATTTTATAGAAGTTACATGGGGTATCCTCGGTTTATTTATCTAGTATTTTTCTATCAATGAACGCCCGTGACCTGCTGTTTGGCTCTCCCTCCACAGCTGCTTCTTTACCTACAAACAACTGCTGCGTTCAATGATCAACCTTATAATAGCCACATACAATACATGTCTAACCGTCTCGCTGTACTGGTAAAAATAGACCCTCGCCTATTTGAAAGAACCCATTTCCTCCTCTTAAAAGGGAAAAATTTGATCACTTTTCAAAGTCACTTAGTAATATACAAGTTCTTAAACGTAAACCATATTTGCGCACACATTTGCAGCTTTGGGATAGAGATAACATTTGAACTTTCAGGGTGATTATTTCAGTTTTACAAGTCCTAGTTATAAGAAAACGTTATAAATATGAGATACATAGTCATCATTTCAATTTTCAACAACAGAATTATGAGATATAGCCTAGATATTAATTTTCCTATTCTGACCTTGTTTCTAATTATGGCTTTGAAAGTCCAGATCATTACTTGGTTTGTAGTCCGAATTACCTTGAAAGTTTCAAAGTCAAATAGGAATTTGTATTTCATAATTTGATCTTTGGATGTAAATTCAAATCATAACTTTCTAATTTAAAGCTATGACTTTAAAATGTATTAATATTATATTCCATTTGCCATATTTGTTTATTGTTTTTAGGTTGTGGAAATGTACTTCTGTACATATTTAGCCTAAAATTAGGGTTTAAAGTTCAGTTCAAAATGAAAAAACAGAAAGGTAAACTGTATTTTAAAGTATGATTATCAAATGTATATTAGTGTAATGGAAAAAATGTAAAAAAATACTGTTTTTTTAGGGAGGACAAAAACTGACAGTTGAAAATAAAAACAGAACAGACCTTTTGATGTCTCAGACATCATATATATATATATATGGCCTTTTAATGTGGGCAGTATGAGGTACACCTGTGCACTAATCATGATGTCAGATCAGCATCTTGATGTGGCACACCTGTGAGGTGGGATGGATTATCTCAGCAGAGCAGAAGTGCTCACTATCACACATTTAGACTGATTTCTGAACAAAGTTTGAGAGAAATGGTAATATTGCGTATCTGGAATGAATTTTAGATCTTTAGGTCCATCTCATGAAAAATGGGAGCAGAAACAAAGGTGTTGCGTTTATATTTTTGTTGAGTGTAAAAAGAGGAGACAGGGGAAGGAAAAAAGAAGGAATGCATGTAAAACAAAAGAGCACGTATTAGGAAAAACTTTTTTTTGAGACAAAAATTTATGTATAAGGAGAAGGAATATATATATATATATATATATATATATATATATATATATATATATATATATATATATATATATATATAATTTTGTTTTAAATTATGTCAGTTTTGGCCCCCCATAAAGAAAATAAATAGGAGACATGGGTTCAATATGAGAAAAAAAAACTATGCCAACTTGAGGCTATTCATGAAAAAGTTGTTTATTTACTTTTAAATTTTCACTCTGCAAAAATACAATTTTTAAAAACAGTTCTGCGTATTTTCTTAGTGGAATTTGTTTCACCTTATCAAAACGCACCTTAAGTTTGCTTGGACTGTCAAGTCAGCAATTGCAGCCTAGTGCATTTATTTTGACATCAGTGTTGCAATTTCCAACAACCTATGAACGCAGCATATGGCCAGTCACATCTGCGATGCACTTCAAGGAGACAGGTCCCGCGGGCAGCAACCGATTAAAGACTGGTGGTTTGATTGCAGTTGCAATATCATCTTTGTTATGGAACGCTGTTTGGTGTTTTATTGACCATGCCCAATGCATGAATAGTTTTGTTTAAATGAAAAGCTCAGAAGAAGGAATTTCTGCTTGTTTCAGTGGGAATTTACATCACTTGGAGATTACAACTTCATCAAGGAGTTTAAGGTAAATCCGACTTTTTGTTGTTGTTGACATTTATCATTTTATATAGGACTGCTGCATAGTGTAGATTTTGGCATTGATAAAGGATAATATCGATATCTAATCTTTAGCGCATATACTACCGCCTCCCCAGCTGTTTTTTTAAATTATCATTCAGCAGATATACAGCGACTACGCATGCTTTTAGGGGATGGAAAATGGTTTTTTTTCTTCTCGTTTTGCTTCATGAACTTTCTAACGGAAAGTTACACAAAAAGTAGTTAGACAAAAGTACTCGGTAATTGGAGTCCTGTCTGACCCATTGTGTGTGGCACGAGAATACATTTTTTTAAAGGCAGAAACCCTAATACCACCCTGTTATCAGCTCATTTGAGGGTACATGCTTCCAGTTGACCCTGGAGACTTTTTCCGGTCATTTAGAATGGGCATGTCACCACCTGGTCCAGTTTCTTCTCAGGTAATACAACAAGCTGCCCTTCAACCTTTAAGTGAACGCTCTGATGAATGAAACATGGAAAGTGTTTTGTTGAATTGTTTGCCTGTCTTTTTGTCGTTCTAAGTTCTTTTTACAGTTTTTGAAAATAATGCTTTTAAATGCGCTTTTCAAGATTAAAAGAAAATCTACTCTGATATATTCTCTACACCCAACTTGCTTAGAGCTGCAAATGTCACACAACCTATTAAAACAAGCCTACTTTTGATAAATATCTATTTATCTATTAATAAATTTATAATTTCTTTTTTTAACGTTTTAAAAATTAAGAGAAACATCAAACTTCTGCTGAAATCAAATGAAACTTTTTAAATAAGAGTGCTTTTAATGCAAGAAATGGATCTCAAAGTGCTTTACAGATTACCCCAGAAAAACCACATTACCAACCCTTCACAGAGGAGGATGGATTTTCTTGTATGAGATGTTATTTGTATGATAAAAAATAATATAGAACATAGTTTCCAACCTAAATAATAAGAAAAATAGATCTATATAAATATAACTGGAACATAAAATGCTTAAGAGGGAATTTGTCACTATATGTGTATTTAAAAACGTAAAAAAAAAAGAAATCAAGACCAATATTTGCAAAGAAGCATTGGGAAAGGTCTAAACCAGAGGTCCCCAACTCCCTGGCACCAGACCGATACCGGGCCACTATCCAAACGAATAAATCATGGGAAGATAATGGAAGCACAGAATAAATAACAGAAGAAATAACTTGCAGTATTTCCATTTTATTTGTTATCGGGGTCTGAACAATATGTTATTTTGAAAACTACTTCATTTGTGATGCACATCAAGACCCTTGCCTTGGTCACGTGATACGTCGCCTCTAAAAACAAACCCACTAGCTGGCAAAATGTTTAAAAACAGAGGTCTCTGAAAAGTTTCTTTGCAAAAAGGAAAATGTCCAGTGAAATGACAGAAGAACCTACGACATTCAAGAAAAAGACTCTTACATTTAACAGAAAATATAAGGACTCCGTACTTAATGGATTTATTGCAACAGGCAATTTCCATGTCCCAAGCTCCCACTCTGCTTAATAAGTGGCAACCAGCTTTCTAAGGAGGCAATTAAGCTTTAAAAACTGCCCCAGGCAAGACCGTCTCGTTACAGAGAAACAGCCACTGATTCAGCATTGTGGTGAGTTGTATTTTCAATGCATTTTGTATTTGTTTTGGGGGTAAATCTTATTTTAAAGGCATGTTTAAACATTACCATAGCGACCAGGGCGTAGAGAGAATGTTACTCATGTTTTTGGCGCGATGTTACCGAAATTCCTATAAAGCTTTACACATTATATTGATATTCATTAGTATATATAAAAAATAACCCTGATTTTGTTCTGATTATTTCTTTTTATTTTGTCACATTTATCCACTGCACCTTAAAGGGCAGTCCTTGAAAATATTGTTAGATATTAAAAAAGCTCGCCACGCGTTCAAATTTTTATCAAAAAACGATTCAACATTTTTCTTCTATTCCAAAATTTGGTACTATATTTCGTGTTGGGCTATCATCTTGATAAAACAAATATAGCTTCTTGGTTGCAGTGTTAAAAAAACGTGGAAAAGTTCAAAAGGTATCAACAGCTTTCCATAATGTACTTCTGCTTCCGCCTGTCCACCTGTTAACATGACTATACAGATAAAATATTGAGGGTTAAAAAAAAAAGATGTAAGTAAAGATTAATGCTAATGATATAGCTATTTTCTTCATTTATCAATATAATTTTATTTATTCAAATGCATGTTGACGTGACATGTTTGTTTAACCATGAAGCAAAAGGTCACATTCTAGGGCTTACACTTTGGTGTGGACAGCTGAATTATTTTCTCTAAATATACAGAGTGCACATGGTGCATCTGTTTTGCCTTTCCAGATGGGAGAGGAGTGGGGCGGGGGTTTGACGGCCATCTAGGGCGATATAGCAGGATGGCAATTTCACAAAAGAAAATCCTCAGAGAGAGAGAGAGACGGTGGAAATGAGCTACTGTGTGTTGCATGGGAACGTTGGAGAAATGTATGTAAAAGCAAAACTTTATCTGTTAATGCTGTCTGTAATGTTCAGACGTACCAAGAATGTTGCCTCTAACTTTAGCATTGGATTTAAGAGTATTTTTTTGGATGAAAATTCTCATTTTCTGCTAAACACACAGATCAGTCATTTAAGCGCGGCAGTAAAAGACAACACAAGGCTCTTATTAATCTCTTCTGCTCAAAATATTTCTGATTCACATATGGCTGCAGTTTAAAAGTATGATCATGTAGTGAACTTTTATTCTTGACAGCTTCTAAACTATGGCTAATTTTTAGATGAAGATTCTACAAAACTTAAAAACTACAAAATATGAACCTAATCGGTCATCTTGAGTCTCTCTGTCTTCAACCAAAAGATCAAGATAGAAATCTAGGGGTAATCATGGACTCGGACCTGAACTTAAACAGCCACATCAAAGCAATAACATAAACAGCTTTTTACAATCTGAAAAACATTTCTAAGATCAGAGGAATAGTGTGGAAACCAGACTTAGAGAGATTTATCTATGCATTTATCTCCAGCAGGTTAGACTACTGTAACGGCCTACTCCCTGGCCTCTCTAGACAGCTGCATTACATCCAGAACGCTGCTGCTCGAGCCCTGACAAGAACCAGGAAATACAACCATATTAGTCCAGTGCTCCGATCTCTGTACTGGCTTCCTGTCGCTCAGAGAATAGATTTTAAAACAGCTCTGCTTGTGTACAAGTCTTTTCATGGTTTGGCACCAAAGTACATCTCTGGGAACCATCTCCTGGTGGTTCCCAGAGTCAACAATAAACACGGTGAGGCTGCATTTCAGTTTCAGGCAGCTAAAATATGGAACAGTCTTCATGAGGATGTGAGACAAGCCTCAACTCTAAAAATGTTTAAATCCAGGCTGAAAACATTTTTTTTACCTGTGTGCATATGACAATTGAAAGTATTTTATCTGCACTTTTGCTTTTAATTGTAAAAAAATTATTTTTTAAGTTGATGTGTTTTTTTTCTGTTTATCTGTTTTCTTAATTTATGCAACTGTGAAGCACTTTGAATTGCCTTTTGTATGAATTGTGCTCTACAAATAAACTTGCCTTGCCTAATTTTTAGATATCATAAAAAGTACAAAATGGACCTTAAATCATCCTGGAAGTGTTTTGTCAAAGAGGCTAGAGTAACTAATGATCTGTTTTCTTGCAAGGATGAAAGAGGATCTGCAGTTTAGGGTGATAAGTCTGGTGATAACAATTGCAGAAAAATCACACTTCAAAAGGAGATTCTAAAAATGGCTAAAGCACTGCAGGGTAACGGTTCTCTTTATACAGTTATATATATTAAAAGTTCTTTGTTTCTGTTTGTTTTCCTCTCAGTTCTTACGTTCTTCAGCTTAACCCTTAAAAGTCCCTGAAATAAATGCTACAATGGGGATCCTCTGCACAAAAAAATGTCCAAGAACAAAACGGTGTAAATAAAATCATATAATATTTCATTACTCTAAATTTCTTTTCACAAATGCCATCTTTAGCTTTAGTCCTCTAAAAACAAAAAACACATTTGTCTGTTTTTGAGATTAAAGTACTTTATAGTTGTTATACATTTTTTTAAGTAAACACACATTTGGGTTCTTGCCACACAAATTGTGCCACATATTCTCTATTGGAGACAGGCCAGGACTGCAGGCAGGCCTGTCAAGTACTCCTATCCTCTTCCTCTGCAGCCAGGACTTTGTAATGTGTACATGATGTGGTTTTTCATTGTCTTGTTGAAATATGCATAGGCATTCCTGGAAAACATTTCTTCTTGAAGGTATCATATTGTGCTCCAAATCTTTAGGTAGTTTTCTCCGAGCTGATCGCATTACATGTTTGACCTGCTTGGACCGCTCCAGCAGGGATTTGGGGAACTAAAGACCCAGTCGAGCGTGGCGTAGGGATTCACAACCTGGGAGCAGGGCTCCATCTAGCCCAGCATGTGGAGTGCGGCTGCCGGTGGACTCTAGTCTCCGAGCTAACCGCGTTACTGTCAGGCGGAGCTGGGACCGCTCCGGGGGGGATTGGTATGGGAGAGCTAAGGACCCAGTAGAGTGGTGGAGGGATCCAGAAACAACGGCCCATCGCCGCATCGGCAGGCCCAGTTTGAGGAGCTGTTGTTCTGCGTAGATCCAAGCATTGGGACACCACTGAGACACCAACTACATTACTGAGCGGCTGTCCATTTGTCTGCGGTTAGTAAAAGTGTATAATACATGTGAGCAGCACGGGACGTGTTGTAGTGGAGCTATTATCAGGCCTGGGTTGTGCTATTCCTCCAGAGAGTATGTCCAGGTGAGAAAGCTGTTCATGGCGCACTTTGGTGGAGAGAGCGGTGCCTTTGCAGCCACAATGGCTTTTTTAAGAGCCCCCCACAAACCTCTTAAGAGCTTTCCTGTCTTAATAGCTTAACCTCTTCATAATATTTATTTGTTATTATTCCTTTCTCTGTATAGAAAACAACTGGTGTAATATACCTCGGGGTGATTAGCTAAGTGTTTATCAGTTTTTCTTTCATGTCATGCTTATGGTGTGACTCCATTTCAGTCACAGCATCACTGACACCCCATCACCAGACTCTGGATTGAAGCGGTGCGACTTGAAGCCGGAGTTCAGATTTTTCAACTTCAGCGGTAGACGTAAAAAAGTGGTCATACGCGAATACCCAAAATGCACCACATAAAATGCAGCATGTATTTTCTGTCGCACCTGAAACCCCAGATTCACGCTACTTGGTCGCGTAAATCAGGCAGAATAGCATTTTCACGACGCAAATCTGCTTCGGACGTGATACGCGACCCCTGGTCCCGCTTCTGCGCACTTCTCCATTGACATTACATATAAACCTGACTCTCGGGACGCTTCAAACGCGTTCGGTGTGAACGCACCCTAAGTGTCGGCCTTCTACTTCCGCTCCATGTGTCCCCCTACTTTGCAAAAAAATAACAGAGTCAATGGAGCGATAAGTCAATTTCTGATCCCGTTTGAAATGCGCCGTGGAAAATTAAGCATTTCAAATACTTAGTTTACTAGAGCTCAATAAGAAGAAGGACACAAAGGGCTGTTGCCTCCTGGATGAAGGAAGGAACATTAAGTGCGGAGAAAACTACTATAAATCTGACCATGTCTAAAGTGGCAGCAGTCAGTGGAGAGCCCGCATGTGAGAGAAGCTCTTCAAGGTATCGTTGAGCGTTTTTTGCATGATAGCTAGTGCTAGCTTAGCGTTAGCTCCAATTACGTCATATAGTTAACCACTGACTTATTTGTTTGCATTTTAATTAAAAATTTCGCTTAAAAATGTATATGCGTCAAACTGGATGCGTTGTGAGCATTGCTTGACGCTGACAAAGTGTGCGGTGTGAACGCACCATTAGGTTCCTCGTTACAGAAGTGCAAGTTGCCTTTGCCAAGGACACTAACAAAGCCCTATACCACGACAGACCCTCAAGGACTGGAGTTGCAGACCCCTGGTCTGGATGAGCCTTTTCACATTTCACATTTCCACCATGCCTCAGAGCTAAGAGAAGTTGACGGCATTTCTGGACACTGTTAACATAGGGCTTTCATTTGGCACAGTACAGTTTTATCTGGTATTTGTGGATGTACCTACGTGTTGTGGTACTTGACAAAGGTTTGCCAATGTAGTCCTGAGCCCATGTGGTGATATCACTTATAAATGAATGATGATTGTTGATGTTGTGTCATCTGAGGGAATCGAAGTTCGTGGATGCTCAGCTTAAGCCTGCGGCCTTGTCCTTTAACCACCGAAATTCCTCCATATTCCTTGAATCTTTTTATTATGTTATGCACTGTTGAAGGCTAAATATCCAAATCTCATCCTATCTTTGTTTGAGGACATTTTTTCTTTATTTCAATAATTTTCTCACATATTTGTTTGCAAACTGGCGATCCTCTGCCCTTCTTTGTTCCTAAAGTACTAGACCTTTCTTGGATGCTTCTTTTGTACCAAATCATAATTAAAATCACCTGTTTATAATTGCATCTTTATTTAACTATTTGACCTGATTACTAGCCTTAAATTGCTCCGGTCCCAACCTTTTTGGAATATGTTGCAAGTCTGTATGACAGGAAAGGATGTGTATTTACAAATGAAATGAAATTGACAAGACAAAACATGAAATATTTTGTTTATATTGTCTACAAAAAATACAGATCAAAGTAAAATTAGAAATCCCTACTTCTTTTTTGTTTGCAATATTCATACTTTCCCAACCTTTTCTGATTTGGGATCGTATTTAATTTGATCAGTTTTTATTACAAGATATTTTTATATAGTTTTTTCTCCCGAGTGGCTTTTTTTATTTCAAAAGATCAAATTTGAATGGAATTCAAAGTTCATCTGCTAATCAGGGTCAGTGGGTGGGACTGAACGCTTATTGGGTATTGCTTAAACATCTCTCTTAAATACTGAGGAGTAAATGGGGGGGGGGCAAAAATCTATTAGGCTTGGTCCATCCATAATCAGGACCATCCACTCTCTAGATTAGAGTTTGCAGACCTTTTATTTATAAGTGTAACAGCATCCTTTTAAACTGTTGACCTTGATGTGAAGATTAAAAAATGCACAAGGCCTTCTCGAAGCACTTCACATCCCCACTGCCCCACATTGCGATTCACAGGATCTCCATACATGATTAGTCCCAAAATGTAATCATTTATTCCTTGGCATATTTCTAACTTTCGCTGAAAATGTAATCCAAATCTGCCCACAACATTTTGAGGTATTTTGCTAAAAGACAGACAGATAGACACCAACATCAGTGGTAGAGGTGACACCAACATCATTGGTAGAGGTGATAAACTGATAAGATAAATATTCAATCAAACTAAAAAAATTTTCAGTGTTGCAATTTATACACACAAAATACTCAGATCTTTACACAAGTACGCTTGATAAATGTTTAGGTTCTCAACATGTTCAGGCAGGTAAATTTATTTTGTATGCACCATTTTTTGTGGGACTGATCAACAATTTAAAGCGAGAATTAGATTTTTATAGTGACAATCTGTAGTGGAGGGGGCCAAATGACAACTTCCGTCTCGAGTTCCTGTGAGGTATAATGCTGGCCGGAAAGAACTAGGCTCTTGTTCCTGTCACCTGGAGTAAACAAGATGTCTCTGTTCTTTCAGAGTAAATTTCCTTTATGGAGTTCCATAGGGCTCAGTTCAAGGCCCTATTTGAGTTACGCTTCATCCGTTTCCTTTAGGCCCTATACCCTGTTTTAGGCTTATTCAGTGGTATTTGCTACTCATCTTTGAAGATGATATTTAGCTTTTCAATATGTTTTAGAAAACAAACCATTAAAACCTTTTTAATTTCTGTAGATGTTTGATATTCAACAATTTCATCTCAACAACAGGGGTTGTTGAGGTGGCTCTGTCAGCTGGCTCTGTCAGCTGTCTTATTATTGAAACAACTTTTTTTGTAGTTTCTTAATGACTTGACCACCTTTATGTCCTTTCCTCTTGTAGGGCTTTTTATGCTGCATTAAACAACAAGTGACTAAATATGTTACAGCCATAATAAAATCTAAATGTATGGTACTCAGATGATTATCTAACACATATTGCAGTTCAGGGCCTTCTTCGTGATATGAAGACACTGACAAATATATCCAGGTACATAAAGATAAATTATTATGTGCCATTTGTGCTCTACACAACCTCCTCCCACAGATTCTTGAAAACCTACCTTGAGAAATTGATGTCTGACTTTTCAAGGTGACATTGGCTGGTGTCATTTGAGTCAGTTGTTTGTCTGTATTTCATATTTTTATGAATTAGGAAATAATACTGAAATGCATAAATATAATCAGTTTGGAGATGGAGATGATGATATTTATGCCTTTATTTACTCAGAAACTACTGTTAAGTCTATATGTACATGCTCAGTAAAACTACTCTGGAGCTTGTCATGGCGACATGAAATCCTCTTTTTCTTAATACAGTCATATCTAAAAGAAATAATCAAAATTAAAGTTTGAGAAGAGAAGCTCATTGCTCCATACAAGTGTTTAAAGATGGAAAATAACAGGTAGCATGACCCTAGAGGGCAAGGTGAATTCCAGTTCGTACTGTACATCCTCATGACTCATGTCACCTTTTGCTTTTTAGGTATGGACACACATGCAGCTCTACAAAGAGTGCACTTCTCCGCTGCAGGTAGCTAGTTCTCATCTCCTGCTGGACTGCTCCCTCCTACCAGAACCTTCATCAGAACCACCAGGATTTTAAAATACCCATTAGCCCCCCCTTCTGCCCCATCCTGAAGGGGCAAAATGGGGGAAAGACGGGCACGCTCCTTTCACATGACCTGCCATGTGCAGCGGGACTACGGCAGCAGGATGAGGAGCTCCTTCATACGCTGCAGCCCCAATGGATGTGCCGGCACAAGTATCAGCCTCAGCCTGGACCAGGAGATGGACCTTGCCGCTTCCACTGGTTCCACCACGGGCTGCGCCGCCTTGCGGGTCCCCGTGCCCGACATCGGCCATTACTCTCCAGTTTCGCTGGACCTGGACCCACCGGGAGTGAATAATGGATCAGGCTTTCCCTGCTTACCTCCAGCTGACACAAAGGATCCGGAGCTTCAGATTGCCCCCAGCCAACCGTCTGTCACCCCTATCCCGCCACCTCTCCCTCGCTCCAGTTGGCTGCGCCACCATCAGAAGGAATTCCAGAGTCCTTATATAAAGACTAGCATGCAGGGAGATGTTTACAACTTTCTAGAAAGACCTGCGGGGTTGAAATGCTTCCTCTACCACTTTCTAGTGTGAGTACATGCCTACTTTATTGTTGACCTATTTTGTTGAAAATGTAAGATGACGGTGAATTGCTCATAAAAACAACTGAAAAGAGTTTAATAAATAAGCAAAGGTCTCCGTTACTCCACCTGCCTGTGAATTGCATTTAAGGCTTCTTCCAGTATTAGGATCTTGTTCCCAGTAACATCAAAAAAACAGACTCTGTACCGCCAGCCCTTTCTCAACAAATTTGCAAACCCATTCTTAAAACAGGGAACTTTTCATATCACACATATTTAAAGCTTTTGAAATATTCTGGAGAAAAAAAAATGACTAAGTTGGGGAAGTGATTGATTTGTACGTTGGGAAAAAAAAAAGTTACATCCAGCATCTGCATGACATGTAATTAAAAAATAAACGCTGGCTCTAAATAGTAAAAGTCAATAAGACATTTTTATATTTTTCTGAATTTAGATGAAAGACCATGCATTTGATTAGTTTGGGCATTTTCAAAAATAGAACGGTTATTATCAGAAATCCAAGAATGCACTGTTAATATGTGAGAGAAATAGCTTCCATGATCTCATAAGTATTCCACAGTTTAGCCATCGTAAGCCTGAAGCATGAGGATTTAGGTCAGATTAGATCGAAAATATGAATAATGTTCATCATAGTAGTTCAATTGAAATGCCTCCACTAAAGATTGTTTACATTCATTTCAAAATAGACTTTTGTAAAATAAAATTTATATTTTATATTCAGCCTACCTCAATAAATCTTATTAAAAGGTAAAGTTTTTTTTTTTTTGCCCAAACATCTTTCTAGAATATTGTATGGTTTCTGTTAACATTTAAAAGTCCTGCTGCAGCTTTTTGGTTGGATTTAGTGTGAACTTTGACCAGCCCTTTTTATGCTTTTATCTACTGATCCATTCTATTGTAGTTCTGGTAGTGTGATAAGGTTGGTGTAGATTCTCAGTCAGGTATGATAATCCTAAATGCCTAATTAGAAGGCAATCTTACCTTTCTTGTTTCCCAAGGATGTTTCATCTCTCATTCAAAATGTTTCTTGAAACGTGATAGAATGTTAACCACCAATGCAGGCTCAAGTATTTTGCAGCCGCTGAAAGGGTTTCTTTCAATAATTCCTTTTTATTTACCTGCATTCATCTTTCCATAATCGCTGATCAGACGATCTATTCCCACAGCATGATACTAGCACTACGATTCCTCATGAATATTGTGCGTTCAGAATAGTGTTCAATGTTGTTTTATTTCACAAAGTAACAAAGTTAAGTTTTATGAGTTTTTTTTTGTTTTTTTTAGACCACACCTCCCTCTTCCTCACGTTTGTTTTATTCCCTATATCCCTACACTAGGCTTGCATAAAGCTGTTTGTTCTTTTTCAACAGGACACCTCAGAGTCCTTTCGCAAAACAGCCCTAATTATACTATGATTACATTAGAGTGTCTATTTAAGAGTTTTAATTATGACAGGGAATAAGGGCCATTGCAAACAAAAGAAAAATCTTTTGGAGTAAATTTCCGCCCCCCAAAATTCTGAGATTAAAGTCGCATATTTCCAGAAAAAACTCTGAAATTCTTTGATGTCAAAAAGTAGTAAAATTAAGAGTAAAAACACAATTAATTTCTGAGATTCATTTCAGATATTTTATAGGGAAAAAAAACTTATTTCTCTTTAGAAAAGTAGAACATTTGCGAGAATAAAAGCTATGAAATTTATATGATTAAAGGCATACATTTTAAATATTCTTATCTTATTGTAGAAATTGTAGGCTATGCATTTTTAATTAGAGGATTTTTTTTATTTTTTTTCTCGCAAATTTTTTACTTTTCTACATCAGAGAATTACATTTTTTTCCCCAAAAAATATCTGAAAATAATCTCAAAATTTCTGTCTCAACTTGTTACTACTTTTGTGACCGAGAATTTCCGACTTTGTTTCTGGAAAATATGTGCATTAATCTCAGAAATACTAAGTTTTTACTCATAATTTTTTCAACTGTTTACATCAGAGAATATCCGAGTATTCTCTGGAAAACATGTGACTCTTATCTCAGAATTTCAGAGTTTTTGGGGTGTAAATTTACTCCAAATTATTTTTCTTTTGTTAACAATGCCCTAAGACTCTATTGTATTTAATGGAAACTGACTGCCCTGGATTTATTTAGGGATGTTCCAATAAAGGGTCTGACTATAAATGAAGGCCACACTTTTGAAGATTTTTATTTTGTACAAAAATATTTGAAATTTATTATTCTTGCTCCACTTCACAATTCTGTTCTTTTTGATGTTCAATCTAATAAAATCCTAATCAGGGAAAAAAAAAATTCAGACATTTCACAAAATATTACAAGTTTCAAGAGGCATAAATATGTTTGCAAGACGCTGTGTAAAGAATCAACCATATTTTTAAAATAAGTTATTTCATCCATTGAACAGCAGTGTCAAAGCAATATAGTAATGCATTAAATCGGTTTTGTTGGGCAATACAGGCTGACGGCCTCAATCAGGGGTTTTCTGTTTGTATTTCTTTGTGGTCAGGGTGACACACAAGTGATTCAATGGAAGGTGGGGGAGGCAGCTCTGTGGCTAAGTTCTCTAATTTCACATTACAGTAAAAGAGTGTGCAAAGCAGGTCATGAAAACTAAAAAAACTGAAGGTCCAATCTGAAAGCAAATGTCTCTCTATTTTCTATTCAGTTCGTTCAAATTGGTGGTATTTTTCAACTTTGTTACATAAAGACTGTTTTCAAACTGCAGAACTAGTGACACTTTTTGTGAGTAATGTTTAAAGAGCGCATTTTCAGCCCATTCATTTTCCTCATTTTAAAAGTAAAGCTGTGTTTATGTTAATGTTGTGGTTCAGTGTTGCAGTGATGCACATGTCTCGGCAAAAAGGGGTGTCACCCTGTTTTAACGAGAGGTTTATATGTTCTTCCTGTGTGTGCATATAAACTGTAAAAAAAACAAAAAAGACTTTTAGTTTACTTAAAAAAACAAGTCAACACATTTCACTAGCTTTTTTGAGTAATTTCAACTCCACTCTACCCTTCACTGTCAAGTTGAAATTAATAAAAAAAGCTAGTAAATTGTGTTGACTTGTTTTTTTAAGTAAACACAGTTTTTTTTACAATCTATTTTAATCAGATATATCGGTGATTATCTCACTGTATTTTCACATGCAATCAGCAGATAAGGTTAAATATTCTGAGCAGGATGCACAAGTATGCATGCTTTTCTGTCTCTTATGTTTACTGTTTCAGGATGGATGGATGCATGGACAGATGGTTGGATGTGAAACATTGTGTCAAAAAAGTGACACTGTGAAAGTTAGATAAAAAATGTAAATTAGATCAATTAGACTAAATAAATCAATTTTCTCTTTATTAACCCTCTTTTCATGATTTCTTTGCCATAAAGTAGCTACTGTGGACTGCTGTGTAATTAGTCCGAGCTGAATTAGATAATTATAACCCTCTCTATAGAGTTTAATCTTTGCTGCCAATATGTAGATTTTAAGAAGTGTTATATTTCAACTTTTAAACCTAAATCAAATCCTTTTTTTAAATGTGACTTTTGGGCAAAGATGTGGAAAGATATGGATCTTCCTGGATATCTGTTCTTCTTACTCAGTGTGAGCAGCCTGCTGTACAGCTAGCAATAACAAGCTAAGTCGGAGTTATACAGTATGAACTTCGTTCACCTCTGTTTACACTAGCAGATCAAATTAAAAAGAATCATTTATCAGAGGATGCCATTTTGAGTCGTTTGGATGATATTTTTTTTAATGACCCCAGGCAAAGTACTCAAAATACTGTGAAATTGTGTGTAGAAGTTATTACACCTTCTACTTATAGCAGGAAGCCTTAGCTACTCCCATATGCTTTGATGCAGCAAAAACCGATGAATAACTTTTAATCCCCAGTGCCTCAAGGCTATCCTCACTGGAAGTCGAAATCTGTAGGAGTTTGTTCAAGTATTACATGTAAAAAAAGGGTGAAAATCGCAACTTTGATCCAAAATGGCAGAATTCCTATAGGGGTTAGAGAATGGCTCCCACTAGGCCTGGACGATATGACCTAAAATTAATATCATGGTATATTGAGCATTTCACGTCAATAAGTGTAAGTGGATGATAACAATGAAAAAGTGAGCAGGACCTGGGCGGGTGGAGTTTTTGGGCTAGAAACACTCTGGTTTGTTTGCAGCTCCGTTGCTGCATTAACAATGAAATGTGCTCCATGTTAGACTCTAAACACTCGCTAAATATAGTTACACATTTGCAGCTTTAGCAGCGCAGTGTCCTTCAGGATGAGATGTCACATGACTGTACGTAGTCTCCTTACTCAAGTCAACGCTCGTTTCTTAAAGGGGCAGGAGCACTGCTAAACTTAACCACATCTTTTCATTATTATTTTTTTATACCAAATTTACCTGCACGGACAAAATGTCAACTGTAACAGTCATCAATTTCGGTACCTGTACATTTTCGGTATACCGCCCAACCCTAACTTCCTCAGACTTTTTTTGTAGAATTTTTTTTTGAGATGCTACATATTTGTGCCGCATTTCATAGTCCTTGATAAAGTATGGCTGAGAGCAGGTTGTTTCGGTGCTTCTAGGGGGCACTTTGTTGGAATCAGGGCACACCCAGTGGACATTTGCAAATATGTCTTTTAGGGGTTGAAATAATAATAATAACTTGAGTTTGATAACTTTAGATCCCCCATTCCTGAAGGCCATCCTGACTAATTTTCAAGCTGATCGGTCAAAATCCCTAAGAATAATTTAATTTTTTTTGCAGGGGCTAAACAGAAAAGCGGGATCAAAATTGCAACTTCAATCTACGATGGCAGACTTCCTATTCATTTAGAACTATGACGTTTTGAAGGTTTTAGGTAGGTGTTAGAAAGCTACACAAATGTACCGATTTTCATGTCTGTATGACAAACTAAGCCAATGTGTGTTTTAACAGTTGCAGGGGGGCGCCGTTGAGCCATTTCTGTTGCGGCTTTTGTGAGACCCCTGAAATTTTCATGCACACCTGATGTGTCGGCTATAAAATAATTTGTATTATTAGTAAAAAAATATACTGTAAAATAACATTTTAAAGGACAATGTACAAATATTTATTGATTATATGGTTAGAATTTGATATGCATTCAGTTTTTTCACAATTTTATTGCAAATTATATTTTTGTCTATTTATTCATCTATATATGTTTGATTTGTTTAACATTTATTTAATTTTAAGCAGTTTAGCGAGAAGTGAGAAAATAATTCTTCTCTGATAGGAAAGAAACCAAAACACTAGCAGAAACAATGACTATATTTGCCCACCGTACAGCCTGAGGACAGAGAGTGGCCAGAAAGTATTCTTTGAGCATCTACTAAAGTCTTAAGTAAAACTTGGTGAAGGCAGCATGGTTCTGTGGGAGCTTTTGTTTCAGAACAGAAATAGACCTAATATAACGTATTCAGCAATCTGTAGTACCCCAGGAAGATATTTATCAAGAAAATAATGTATCCTATCGAGAAAAAGAAAAATTCAGCAACACTGTGGGCCTTACCCCTCTTTTCCAACCGACGCCTCAGCTGCATGTTACAGCTGCAGCAGGTCATACGCGGTTGTTAGCCACCACTGTAATCAATATAATCCTTTCCATCGGAGGCAAAAGCAGCACAAGTTTGCCCCGTCACAGGAGCGTCATGTCGCAGGACTTTTCTAAATATACGTGGCAGTCCTATTTTTTAAACGCTACGCCTGTGAAACGTGTAAATTTCGACATTTTGGATAGGGGAAGACAGGAAGTCAGATGGCTCGGCATCCGGAAACTTTCCAAATAAAACAAAGGCGCTTCTTTCCGGTAGCTTTGCTTTACTATCTGTGCGGCCCCGTTAGACTTCAGTAGGTCGCGGGAGGGTCTACTCTACCTCGGATCGCTACTAACATTATTCTTTTGCACTTCGAGGGACTTTGCATATTCCCTGACATAACATAAACTTATTGCTGAATGTAAAACACAGACCTTTTGGAGCCATGTTGTAGTCTTCTTCCTGCTTGTTGTTGCGTTTACTGACGGAACCATGCGTGATTTTGCTGATCTTGCATGATTTTGGGCTCTCTCGGTGACGGCTGCTTACCTGCTGCTACGTGATGCTCACGCCCCCCGTGGAAAGGGCCAAGCAGCAGAATACGCGAGTAAAATGTGCTGCTCCTTTAACATGCTGCCGATTCCTCCAGTGGAAAGCCCGGGTTATTGTAGCTGGCCTAGTATAGGACATTACAATCATATACTTTTATATAAAAAAGTAAGCATTTTTGCTTGATCAGTGTAGAATATTTACACCACATTTGTGTCACACGACTTAGAAATTAGGTCTGTGGGCATGGGTATCCTGTCCCCAAATGTCTGACTGCCGTGTAATTATTCATGAATTTTCAACTTATGAAGGGCCTTGATGTAGGTTGCTTTAGTTAGTTTCACTCTGTTAGATCGTTTAGACACATTCAACCCAAACGTAAATATAAAATGAACGGCTAAAACCATCCACCTTTTTCTCATTTTGTTTATCAAATACATTTGTTTAACCAAAAAGATCCTCCCTGCTTTACACGCATCCCTCCTGTGCTCTGCAGCAGGGGGCAATTCTTGTCAGTAATAACTGAAGCTCCAGTTTACCTCCCTCATAAAGGAGCAGGAACTTGAGCCTCACCTTCATTTAAAATTAATGTCCTCTAACCGTTCATCACTGACACTCCTTTAAGTAACTTTTAATTGTTAATGGTGATCACTGGTGGCCATCCATTCTCCTCTTTTGTGATCAGCAGTGGAGAAGAAAGGGATAAAGGGCTTCATGCAGGACTGATGACAGCTCTAAAGGGGCCAGCTCTACATTAAGATGGCAGACAATAAATAACACACACAAACTGGTAGTTCACACAAACATTTGGTCATTAGAGCTGAGTTTAACTCAAAGAACACATTTTTTCTTCTTCGATTTTCTCCCAGACATAAATTAACCTAAATCTTGTTAAGTGACAGGCCCCACTGTGCAATGTTTCTTCAAACACTCTTAAAGTTTAAAGATTTAGGAAACTTTTATTACCTTCCAGGATTTCAATACCTTTTTAGCATTGAGACCACCATATAATAAGATAAGCATAAATACAAAAGAAAATGTGGACCGGTAATATTTTTTTAAAGCACATTTTTATTTGTGATATCTTGAATTTTTAAAGCAAATTGTTTATTTTTAAATTTCTCCAAATATTGCTGAATTACAGTATTTTCCTCGTTAGCTGGATGTGTCATTGCACCCATTGTTGGAGCATGTTTGAGTTTGCTCCATTTCTTTAATGATATACTTTAGCCTGATAAAAACTTTGAGATTTTACTCTTTTTTTCAGGGTTTTAAGAAGCTGTATCTTATCCAGGATAAACAGCAGTGTAGGTAGGACAGCAGTCCATCATAGAGCAGACACAGACCATTCTGCAGATTAATATTCAAATTGAGCCGATGGTGTTTAAACACAGAAATGAGGCGATATCATCTGAAATGTAAACTCATTTGAGTCCAAAAAACTGTATTTTCACAGATGCTCTCAATCCAGTCTGATTGAGCTTGATGTATTTTGCAAAGAACAACAATGGGAAGAAATTCCTCCAGATGTGAAACGGATGTTGCGCTACACTTTTTGTTGTTGTTGTGTATCATTTTAATCCATGAGGGGGGGGGAAATTGCTCATAATTAGGTTTGGGCGATATGAGCTAAAATCAATATCACGGTATATTGAGCATTTCATCTCAATAGCGGTGAGTGGACATTAAGAAGGTCCACATCACACACACCCTAACACCCCCCCCCCCACAAGTCCTTTTCTTTAGTCAATGTCCTGTAGTGCCAAATTTAGATAATGTTCTTAAAAAAAATATGCTGGCTTCTTACTATTGAACGGCTTCAAACGGCCTTTTAATTCAGTGTTTGATTCCCACTCCTTTAGGTATTTCCTAGAGTCCATTTTTTAACTCAGAAGTGATCACACAGATCAGATAAGGTGAGAAAGTGAGGGGTTTAGTTATCTTTACCTAGTGCATAAAATAGAAAATGTCTGTGTCTGCATCTAGTGGGCGTGGAGGTGAATTGTAATCTATCAGATTGACAGAAGGCCTTGAGAATTTTCTGTCACCTGTCTAACAAAAAACCCTGTCAAATAAGGCAAATATTCAACTAATCTGATGTGAAAAGCTCTACCCCAAGAGACGTAAAGCTGTAATTACAGTAAGGGGCAGTATATACTTAGAGGTGGCAAATACAAACACACACCCACGTTTTTATAAATGGGTGTACTGTAACATTTTAATAAAACAAAACATCTGAAACCTCGTCAACTTCACTATGTGTAAATGTGTGTAAATACTTTTGCAAGACGCTGTAGAGATGAGTGTTTACATAACCAACACCAGTCTAGAAAAAAGAAAATTACTCTGGATAATCATTTTGTACAAATATATTTGCATGTTAAGTGCATCATGTTTATTTAATGAAGTAATAACCTAAGTCTTACTAAAGTAAATAATTAAGGGGAATTTTAGAAGTGTTTTAGTTGCAGCTTAAAGCTCTTTTGAGGGCATGTTAATGAGATTGCTCTGGGTTCCTGTAGTTAGACAGCAGGATCATTCATAATTGAACACATTATTGAATAGGTGTTACTTTTTCTCTTAACAATGTTGCATGCAGACAGAAATACAATAATACAGAAATACAATTCTACTGATGTCGGAATATGTCAGACTCAGGTGAAAACCTTTGGACTTGGAACTGCATATGTTGCCATGTGTCAAAAAAGAGTCTTATGCAATGACGCTGAGCATCACCAGGCGAAGACAACCTGTGACAATGATCACTCCACCCCCTACTAACACTCCATCACTGTTGGACCACTCCCTCTCGGTCATTTACATAAATAAAGGAAATATAGATCCTGCGCTCCATGACTCCTTCAATACCTTCCAGACTACAGTCAGATTTTATCTACTCCGAAATGCAATGTCATACAGAGGAAGGCATGTTTGAAGTAAAAAAATTAGCTGAAGATCCTCAGAGGTTACTTATCATGGCATAAAAACATGATCTTTGCACTTAAAAAAAATATATATATATATTTATAAAATGGGTTTCTGACATGATGTTGCGGATTCAGTGTTTTTTTTCCTTCTATTATTGACTCTGTAGTTTAGAGAGGATGAATGGCACCTGTTTTTCCTTGTGAAAAGGCTACAGGCCAGATGCCATCTGAAGGACCTGATGTGTTTTTACATCTGGACAGATTACTCAAATAACTACAGTGAATCCTCAGTTATCATGCTCCACCCCCAATGTTTGTGAGAAGGAAAACCTCCTGTTGAACTTTTGCATACCATGAGATTACAATATCCCTGGGTCATCCTTGGTTGTAGTTTCCAGAAGCCTGAAGGAGCCACATTCATCTGTTACAAAGTACAAACTGCATGAGAATACTCAGCAGTCATATGTTTCTAGAAAGAAACTGGTTCTGTATTTTTGGAAATTGACATATTTTGGTATGAAATATGTGTATCAACTCAATAATTTTTCAAAATACTTTGTAAAGATCCTGACTGATGGTAGTGGGAGAGAATAATTTACTACACTGAATCAACTCCTATGTGACATGGGCTGAAAAGCCACTCAGAGAGGAAGAAACCTTTATTCAAAGGCAAAAAATATAGACATTATTTATCAATTTACATTTGAAGGGAAAAAAAAGGCTTGCAAGCCTGAGAACACCAAGTGAATGAGTGAGTGCATGCGGTTGACAGCTTCACGTTGTAGTGGTGTTTTACTTTCCAGAATAGATGAGAACATCATGTGAAAATACTGAAGTAACATCTCAAGACCTTAGCCAGGAAGTAAAGCTTGAATACAATTGACCCTTCCAAACTGAGGGTGACTCCTAAGCATGCCGGCATTGTAAAGCATATCCAGGACATTGAATTAAATTTGAAGTGTCTTTTACCAAGACCTGATCTCAGCCTTCAGAGATTTTTGAGCACAGCTGAAAATGTCTTTGCAAGTGAGGCAGCTTACAAACCGGACAGTTACACCAGTTAAGTCAGAAGAATTTTCCAGCAAACTGTAAAGCTTGTGTAAGGACATTCTAAACCGGTGGTAGCTGGCCGTTAGCGGGCGCTAGGGCGCAGCACCACCTCTCACAACTTGCCATACTACTTTGAATAAAACGTGGAAAAAATTATAATAACTTATATTTTGAAATATATGTGTGTTTTTCAGATGTGCAAGATAAATAGTGTTTTTAGTTTATGGTGAGTCGAGTTGTTACGCTCATCGGCGTCTGATTGATCCACACTAAGCCGATAAGGTTATACGGGGAGTTAGACGCCTAATGTTATCCACTCAACACGAGCATTTACGCCCCGTTTAAGGTCCCATGATTGCGCAATCCCATACCGACCTGTGCAAATACTGGGCCTGTGCGAAAAGACGCACGAAACACGTGTATAATCTACGTGACGCCAGCGCCTACATAATATATACAAGAAGCTCTACAGCACAGTACATATCTGCTTGTCCTGATAACCGAAGAGAACAATAGCTGCTCAGAAGAAGAGAGTTTTTAGTGTGGACAGACGACGAGATCGATTTATTCATCTTCGCTGTTGTCTTTGTCTGTAGTGTCGTATTGTTATTGACGCAGCATTCGATATGAGAGAGGACGAGCTGGGACACAGGACTGCTTTGCCCAGAAGGGGTGAGGTTCAATCAAGCCAATGCCACAGACCTCTGTCATACAGTGTGGCTGATAGGTCAAACCGAGGAAGTTGGAAATGAATGAAAAGAGACAAATATGGAGAAAGAGAAAAAATTATTCAGTTATATCACTCAATCCAATATCATTTGAGAGAAAAACATAGCAGGAGAAGCTTGAGGTAAAAAAGCTTGGACCTGATCACCCGCCAAATATCAAGATCAGTCAGCAGTAAAACGAGAGTATAAATGTGTCGTATTTATGTTGATTTATGCATGTTGGCTCACTGTAGCTATAGCTTCAGTGCATTTCAGAGTGAGCTATTGCTGCATTACAAATGCGCATTATTCAGTTAAAGTGATGTTTTCGGACTTAAATTATTGCTAACTCATTAGCAGAAGTAGCTGTGTATACAGAGCTACTTCACAATAAGATCATTAATCCCTGATATTTACATTGGTGAGTGATTTTCTATATGAGATCACAACTACATTCATCTCCCTCCACACTTTTATATCACCTAAACCTGTATTAGCAGCTGTGTGGAAATAATAAAGAACAGAAAAAAATATATAAGGCCTCTGACTGAAATCACTCTGTCATAGGATAGTCCCATTAAAAATTCTCTTAGGGTTTTCCACCATTACTAAGAAACAGTCAGCTTTACATACAGAAAAGTTTAGCCAGTTAGTTTGCCTTAGCAACTGGCTAAAAGATAGTTTAAAAGGGCCACATGTGAATTTGATTGTGGAGTTCAAAACAAAAATTCTATTAATCTCTCCTTTATTTAATTTAGGAAAAAGAGCAATGGCATCTGGATTTGTCCTTTATTTAAACAGATTATAGTTTTTACTCAGATGTAGGAATGTTAGTGAATTGTCATTTATTCACAGCTATCCTGTGATTAATAAGATAAAAAAAATAATTCATAGTCATACATTTGCCAAGAAATGCATAATTTAATGTTGGGGGTGATCATGTATGGAAATCTTGTCACTCGCTATCTGCACTCTCTGTTACATATCAAATTGGCAAATTGTTACTTGTCTCTTTGAGTGTATAAGTCAAAACTAATAAGTTGTTAATGAGTCAACATGATAATTTATCCACAGGTACAAATTTATGCGAGTACTTTTCAACACAAACAATTACTTTACCTTTTGAGTGTTTTTTTTAATTTTTATTTTTTAACAGTCTGACCCATTCAGCTGCAAGAAAAAGATCAACAAGGCATTACCATGCTGCCTTGGTCACAGAATATGGTGAAAAATATGATGGCTGACCTCAGATGGAATAACCACGTTTCTGGATGGACTCTGATGTAGTGTAATCCATCCTAAGCTTCTTTTTGCGATGAAATGGGGAGGGGAGGCAGAGAAGAAGGCTGTGGAGGTCTGCTGCGCCTTTAACCGTGCTGTCTGGCAGCAATATTTTTTTTTTTAAAGCTCCAATTTATATAAGAGAATTTAATGAGGAAATGCAACATATTTTATTAATGTCGTCAGATGGGGACAATGCAAAGGAAAAGTATCCTATTTTATAGAGATAATAAGTTGCTGTTGGGGTGCTGCTGCTGGTCTGTGTTGATCTGAGACTAGATATTGAAAAGACCATAGGAGAGCTTGGTAGCTGATTCAACAAGTGTTATGAAGAACATTATGGAATAATTAAACTCACCGCTGCGTCTCACTAAATAAACTCTTAACATCCACAGTAACTCAGCTGCAGACAGCTTTAAAAGTAAAACCAGCTCAAAGAGGCTCACTCTAATTTTCTATAGTCGTATTGGCACCTCAGAGAGTTAGATTTGGAAGGGGGAGAGGAAAAACAAAAAGTATATCTTCAGCACATATCCATGAGTTAAAAATATTAATACAGTTTCAAATCATTTAAATATAAAAACTTTATTGATTTATCAATATAATAGATTTATTTGACAAATCCACATCAAGTTTTATTAAAACTCTCAGATGTGTAGATATCATTTTTTTGAGATTTGGGATACCATATCTGCTTCTTTAAAAGTAGATTGGGGAAGAAAAAAGTCAATAAAATCAGTTTTTAAAACAGGACTATATTGTCTTTCACAAGCAATTTGTATTCTGAAAAAAATATTTTCTATAATTGGATAGTTGCAGGGCAAAGTTTTGAGTTCCCTCCTCTGCCAGAATGGTATAGTTGTGTACGCCCTACTTCTCAGTCTTACTGCAGTCTCTCACTCACAAAGCTAACCAGATCACGACAAAGGAGATAAAAGTATGTCAAGGAGGGGCATTTATTTATGGTCATGTGACAGCTGGCAGCCAGATCATTGTATTAATCTAAATTGTTAAAAGTTAATGAGAGACACAGACAGACCTCCACCTGCACACCCGTCAGTATATATATATATATATATATATATATATCCTCTTACATTTCAATTTAGATATGAATTCTTTTATCTATTCATCTTTGCTGTTCAAAATTTCTCAATTGCACTTCTCTTTATATGCTGCATATTTTGTTCATGCACACAGTGAGGTTCTGCAATTTGAAGCCTAAAAAGCCTGAGTGTCACTACTGACTGAGTGGACACTTCGGTGAGGCTCCATGCTCTATTTTAGTGCAGCTGGGCAGATTTGCAGTCAATAATACTCACTAAAACCCCAGCTGTTTGTTTTAATCAGATTCCAAGGGTTTTGGCCTGGGAAAACAAGGTTAGCTAATGGTTGTGAATGACTCAGTCATATCTACGGGAAAAATGTGTCTCTGTAGTGTCAATGCAAACAAAATGCATGTGTCTTAACTTCTTTCTGTATCTGGTAAAATGGCATCATTTTAGAAATACTTCAGCGTTCACATCACTGTTGTCATGGGTAGATACTGTAAGTGTTCTGCATTTTGTTTATGAGATTTACAAATATTTAGAGTCAAGAATCATAACCGTATAATGACAGCATGTAAGTTACCAGACCATAAGTGAACTCCTTTTCTAAATGCCAATCCTGTTGGTCCTATTTTTCTTTCTGAATCAATCATTGGTTATAGTTTTTCCTTTTCTTGAGAACATCAGTGAAACGAAACACCCTCACAAAGGCCAAGGAACACAGAAGAAAAGTTAGAGAGAAGGTTTTAGGGAAGGGCAGGCTCAAATTCTAAAACAATATTGAAGTGCTGTTCACTCTATGATCTAGAAATGGGAAGAATGCGGGATTACTCCAATCCTACCAAAATATTGCTGTCTGACTAAACCTCTAGGGGCAGCAAGGAAAGTACTAATCAGAAATGAAATCAAGATGCCAATTGGACTCTGGAAGAGCAGCAAAAAAAACCAGCTCATGTGAGAAAAATCTGTTCACAGGTCATTTGTTAGTAAGTAATAATTAGTTATTAAGAAATCCCATTGTAGTTTGCAAAAAGCTAATGGGAGACATTGTAAATATGTGGTGAGATGAGACCTAAATCAAAAATTTTGATCTATGTGCAAAAAGTCTGTGTTGTGGAAACGAAAACGACAAATGCATGTGTATTGTCATACACAATTGTCCCCTAATATGTTAGAATAGAAACATCCTTTACTGTCACTGTGGGGGAAATTCAGGTTTAACAGCAGCAACGTTACAGGCAATCAGAGCATGTATATTCACTCAAGAATATAAAAATATCAGAATTACTGGTATAATGTACACTAAAGACAAAATTACAACCAGGGATGTGTGTTTGTAAGAATCTGACAATAACAAATAGATCAAGATACAGAGCGGATGATACGATATATTGTGATACCATAAGGAAGACTATATATTGTGATTTTCAAAACTGAATTTTACTGTAGAAAATCTGTCACAGCATTCTAAACACTCCAGCCTGTTTTATCCATAACACATCATTAATGGTTTCATTCAAATTCTTGAAAAAAAAAATTGCTTTTGAATATCGATACAACATTGTAACATAAAATATCAAAATATTTTTATTAGTGAGAACTCCAGGATATGCGTCACAAGTTGAGGAAAGCCAGCATCTTTGTATAGACCAAAAGGAGGTGGAAGGGGCCTTTTAATAACTTGGAGTAAATAAGAGTTATTGGCCTGATAATATTGGTGGCAGAGTACTCAAGTTTTGTGCAAAAGAGTTGATTCCTGTATTTCACTATATTTTTAATAAGTCCTCGAGAGTACAGCATGTTCCAAAGGTGTGGAAGGATGCAATGATTGTCCCAGTTCCAAAAGCTAGTTGTCCAAAGACATTGAATGATTTAAGACCAGTGGCTCTTACATCTTTTTTAATGAAAATATTTGAAAGATTAGTGAAATTTGAAATGATTAAGACCACTGAGTGTTTCTTAGACCCAATGCAGTTTGCTTGAAGATCAAAAAGAGGGGTAGAGGATGCAACAGGTATCTTGATGAATCTACTTGTGAAACATTTGGAGAGGAAGGGGACTCATGAAAGGCTTCTATTTGTAGATTTTTCCTGCGTTTAATACAATGCAAACTCACATCCTAGTAAGTAGATTCTTAGAACAGTTCAAACGGAGTAATAATTTAGTTGAAAGGATTTTAGATTTTTTTCAACCGAGAGATCACAAAGAGTAAAAATAAATAACACAATCTCTGCACAGGTTACTCCATAAACTGGTTCACCACAAGGATATGTACTTTCACCACTGTTATTTTTTATTTTTTACAAATATGTGCCAAATTCATTTGGAAAATCATGTCGTTTTGCAGTATGCACACAGTATTGTAATTGACAGTTTGCTTCAGAATAACCAGAATTATCATGGACCTATTATGGCTTTGCGGAGTAGTCTCAGCGTCATTTAAATACGGAATACCAGGGATATGGTTTTTGATTTCAGAAAGAATGTCTTTATGGATGAAGTCACATCCATTAGAGGTGAAACAGTGGGATGTGTGCAGTCTTAAATACCTTAAATTATTATTTAATCATTAAATAAATACCTTGGGACAACTCTTTGATTCACAGCTGAGTTTGAAGCCAACTGTGAAACGGTATGTAAGAAAGGGCATCAATGTATTTTCTTTTTAACGAAATTTTGTAAATTTCAATTGCATTTCATTACATTGCTAAGTATGTTTTATTGTGCTCTCCACACTCTCATTTTCTGTGGTATCTTGTTATGGGAACTTAACTTTATTGAGGAAGGAACTCTGTTAACCAGATTGTGAAATATTCCAGTAGGTTGATTGGGGAACCACTGCTGAACCCAGCCACGCTGTGTACCAGGCAGGTACAGCGCATGGGTATTTCAATCTTGAGTGACCAGCTTCATCCACTGTATTACGACTTCCAGTCCCTGCCATCCAATCGATGGATTAGAGTACTGTGGTGTAGTACAAAACAATACATAAACAGTTTTTTTTCCAGTAGTGATTAATTGATTAATTAATTTAAATTAAATTCATTTAAATTAATTATTTTATGAATAGTAATAAGATGGAGTAAATTGTTTCAGTGTGATTACTAGTGTCTTGTCTTGTTTTTATGGTGTTATCGTTTATATGTTTGAGAAACAGCCAAAACTTAATTTACCTGCGGTTATAAGTGAAGCAACCTGAACCTGATATATAATGGCATTTCGATATTTTGTTACATCCCTTATTACAACACTAAAATACTGTCAAATTATTTTAAAAAAATGGCATACTCCGATTCAAGAAATGTGCAACTGAGCTGGATAGTTTAAAAATGTATACAGAACCTGCATGTGATATACAGTATAAAAGGTTGTTCCTGTAATGTTGTTGTTGAGCAGAGATGCATTTAAAACTGGTAGGAGGCCTTGAGGCCTGGATTTGGGGACCCCTGTCCTAGAGGGAGGGTAAGTGGATTGCAGACTGTTGCTCTGTTTGGTGATCCAGGGAGCTACGACAAATGAAAATTTTCTTAGAACGCGACGCAAGGAACAGTAAACACAAGGAGCTCAGAGTTATACCACATTGATTAACACTAAGCCGCTGAATGACTGACAGACAGCTCCTCTTATGCAGCAGGTAATGAGCCTTGATGACAAGCAGTTGTGCTGGAAGGACACCTGCAGGAACCGCACTCCAGCAGGAGTTGCAGTTTCAGCCTGCTGCATGCCCCCTGGTGGACACCTGTGCGGAGATGTTCACCAAACAGAGACAATAATCCTGCAATCTTGACAGTTTCTGTAATCTCCCAGTAAATAAAATTTAAGTTCGTGGCTGGAAAGTTACAAAGAAAAAAAGGTTTCGTAAGGCACTAAGAAAAATAATTAATGTATAATTGAAATAAGAATCACTGCTAGGAATCAAACAAATATTCTTTCTTCTCCTTGTAGATTCATCCTGTTTGGTCAATGTTATCTGTTTTGTTCTGTTTTTTTTTTATTGTCTTGGTCAATGAAACCTTAGTTTTAGACAGATACGAAGCTCATCAATAAAGTTGATTTACACAAAAACAAACAGACATTGATTTAAAACGATGCTATGCGGCTTTTGCCCAGTAGCGATAGTTAGTTTAGAATCTTCTTGCATTTAGTTCTGTTGTCCTAGATGGAAAAATGATGGGGTTATGGAGAAAACTGATTACATGGGGTGTTTCTCAATGTCACGAGGACACTGTGCTTCCTTGGTCAAAGAAAACTGTTTGGAACAGACTTGCCTCACGTGACCGCAGCTACCGGCTTACATGCTCCGTTTACGTCCTGCCCGTCGTAGTAGCATTGTAGCTTAGTAACATTGCTTCAGCCATGGAACTGGAAATGTATAACGAACGTTTCACTGTTTTGTTTAATTGTGTATATGTTGGTTAAATCAAATGTGGAAGCGAATTAGTACCTGGTAGCCACTGAAGCTGCAACTACTAAGCAACTAACCAACCATATATAACTGATTTGGAACTAAAAAATAATAATAAAAAATTAAACAAACATTTTAGATATAAGTCAGATTGCTAAAATCAGTTGACTTGCATTTATAATGGAAATTCACCCCCGAAACAGCTGCTGCCAGCTCCTACCGCACTGTATTCTGGGAAATTTTTGACAGAGAGAAGGCATCAAGGCACCTCTGATGTATCCTTGGTCAGTTAGCTAAACGGCTAACAAAGGGAGAACAGATTCCTCCGTAGCACATGAACATTGGAACACACCTCGGCGGTCCCTGATGACATATCTCCTAGGCAAACGGGGTGGGACCAAGGCATTAAGGCGAGGTTCCTGGGCATTGAGAAACACACATGGTCTTGTGAATGAGCTGAATCATTATAAACTGTTAGTGTTTAACATTCTAATAAGATTATCTGATTTCAGCAGTACAGAACTGGTTAGTAGTTAGTATTCATCACCATTTTCTTGTGACCCCCTTAAATACAACCTGATGCAACCAGCTGCTATTATTGTGTCAGCAGATTAAGACACTTAAGTTAAAAACAAAACACTCACTGTATAAACTCTCCTTAACTCTGGGAATAAAAACGTTGAGTCCCGTGGCTCATGCCTTCATTATATGTTTTATGGCTTCATATGGGAAATAGCTTTAAATCCTGTAGTGCCAGATGGTGTGCAAGCGGGCGTTAGGTTAAAATCTTCCATTCCAAAAAACGTGACTGACTAATGCACAACTTAACCCAAAACGAAGCATCCTGGAGGCCTTGCAGAAAGTCATTTTCTGCAATTACCCAAATTTATAGAAAATGCTTTGAATTTTATTTCTTTTTTTGGGGGGGGTTGTTTGGTGCTTTGAGCTGAAGGCAGTGGAGGATAAGAAAGAAATGTGTTTTCGAGTTTGTGTCTCTGTGAGCAATAATCCCCATAGAGTTAAATCACTGTCCCATCTGGCCAGCAGGTCAAGTGTGCATGAGGGAAACCCTCCTTCACCGGTCTTCCTCTTCATCACTTCACTTTGTGTTAACCTCACATGGCATGATGTTGTGGAAAAATAATCTGTCAAGCACAGCACATCTTCTACTTCCTAACTGGATCATTGGAGAATCCAGATTCAGTTATGTGTTTCTCTTTATGGGGAAAAGAAAAACTCTGAAACTCTGGTTTATGCAGTTGATCAGTGCTGCACTTTCTTTGTATAAAAACTAAACCTGATATTTAAAAGCTAGAATAATAGAAACACTTTTTTAATTTTTTTAATTAAATTTTTTTTTATTTTACATTCATCAGTTTCAGTATATTTCCTTAACTTTGGGTACAATTCACTCTTTTGGGGTTTGTTCTCACAACAGAATTTTAGACAATTCCTCTTAGTAGAACTGATTAGACCACTTTATTCACAAATTTACTATTATGTGTGCGACTCCAATCAGTGCTTTAAGGAAGGCCACTCCAAAACTGGGATTCTAATTCCTTCAGTAGCTATGTAACAAATGTCTGGTCTGCTTAAGATCATGATCCACCTGCCCCATGTTGCTTGAAAATTCCCTCATAAATTTCTTTACTTATGTTGCCAACTATTTTGTGAAGTGCAGTCGACATAACAGGATTCCATCACCCCCATACTTCACAGTTGGGATGGTATTCTCAGGCTTGCAAGCATCCCTCTTTTTTCAAGCGCATGAAGCAGAATTACGTAACTTGTGGAGGACCCTGACTGGGACCGCTCTCCTGGCGCCTCCTCCTTTTCCCTCCCTCCCTTCTTCTCCAGACCCTCCGGAAGCTTCCAGTGGACTCTGGTCTCTGAGCTGACCGCGTTAAATGTTCGGCCTGCCCTCCAGCAGAGCTTGGACCGCTGCAGTGGGGCTTTGGAGAGCAAGCAGTCGAACTGTGGTGGAGGGATCCATAAACACACCTACTCCTTGCCCAGTTTGTGCCACGAAGGTCCAAATTTTGCCTGCCAACACACTAACTACTAAGCTGTTCAGCTGTCCATCTGTCTGCGGTAGAGGGTGACACGGGAATCAATTGTCGCTCCCGTCCCGATCACGTGACAGCCCCACAAAAAAAAAATCTTGTCCCGAAAAAATCCCGAGAGAAACACTCCCGACCCGAATCCCGTAGATTAGTAATTTACCTCCTATGGCGCTCACTCCCCCCGCCCCCCTTTAAACCATAGCGTAGCACAGTATCAAATATCATCTATTCAGCTTTATCCGCCGTCTTTAACCATATCCTGCATTCTCGTTTGGCCACCTTACCACGTCATGAATGGACTCGATTCGTCTGACTACCAAACTATTAAGATACACGCATTTTCAGTCGGATATCATATGCTTACCAGTTTATCCAGGTGGTGTAGCAACAACGTAGCAGTTTCAGTTTTGGTGCATGCAGTGTAGTAGAACCGATGGAATTGCATTTTGCAGCGGAGTTAATAACCAAACACATTGGCACCCAATCGCAGGCTCATTTTTAAAAGCTAATTCCCTGATATCTGACAAGATAAATGTAAAAAAAAAAAAAAAAAAAATTATAATTTCCGATTTCCCGTCCGATCCCATGGATTATTTCCTGTCCCGTCCCGATCTCGTTATCAACAGTGAAATTGACTCCCGTCCCGCGGGAATCCCGCAGGAATCACGTGACCCGTGGGAATCTCGAAAAATTGTTACCCTCTAGTCTGCAGTTAGTAAAAGATTATGATATGTGAGCGGCGCGGGACGTGCTGTGGTGGAGCCATTACCAGACCTGGGTGTCTGTGTGAGGAAGCGGTTCATGGCTCACTTCTCGGCTGAGAGAGTGGGGCCTTTTGTGGCCACAATGGCTCTTTTAAGAGCCACACACAAACCTCTTAAGAGCATTCCTGTCTAAATAATTTAACCTCTTTATAATGTGTATTTTTTTATTCCTGTCTATGTATAGAAAACCTCTGGTGTCATGTAGCTCGGGGTGATTAACCATCAGTATCCATATCCTGGTGATGCTGTGACTCCATTCACTCAGTCACAGCATCACTGACACCCGTCAGCTGATTGGTTGTCGCGGGCGCGACTTGAATCTGGAGTTTTCCAACCTGAGCGGCAGGCGTGATAAGCGCAAATGCACAAAATGCACCACATAAAATGCAGCGCATATTTTCGGTCGCACCTGAAACGGACTAACTGCGCTACTTCGTTGCGCAAATCAGACAGAAAAGCTTTTTTGCAACGCAAACCTGCTTCTGATTTGTCGCGGGATCCCCTTTCACGCTTCATTGCGCTCCTCATTGACTTAAAATGAACCTGACTGGTCGCTTTTATCATGTTGGGTGTGTAAGCACCGTTGGTGCATTTGCAAACTCAATGGGTTGTTTACTTTTGGAGCCTTAGCTCATCTCATGATAAAACCTCTTTCACTGAGGATAAGGAATTTACTACCAGATTCAACCAGCATCTTAACAAAGTTTAACTTCTTATCAGGGGTTGATACTCTGATTTTGGCCAAAACTGTAATAAAGTAATATTCGGGAAGCAGAGGCATGCCTGCAATCCTAACTGACAACACAACAGGTTTTGTCAGTTTTATTTCAGACAATGCGGGGAAGAAGTACAGTCGTGGCCAAAATTTTTGAGAATTACATAAATATTGGAAATTGGAAAAGTTGCTGCTTAAGTTTTTATAATAGCAATTTGCATATACTCCAGAATGTTATGAACAGTGATCAGATGAATTGTGTAACGCTTTAAGAAATTGCGCAAGGCACAACTGACTGCAACCACTAGATGGAATAATTAGGTGTCAGAAGTGGTTCGACTACGGAGTCAAAACTTTGTGTGAATAAAAAGGGTGGGCAACAAAGAATGTGATTCAAATAAATTGTATTGAGGACTTTAAACAAACAATAAATTAACTCAAGTAAATGAACAGATATATTTACAAAAACCACAACAGTGTAAATACACACACACGGGGAAAAATAAATACAGTAACAATTTCTTTGAACTCCACTCAGTTCTTGTGTCTTTCCAGTTCAACAATCACAAACTTTATGGTTTTGCTGGATTAATAGTCCAGAAGGTTCTTTCTTGGGTAGCTCGCCATCGCATGCTGAACTGAGGGAGATCCCATGACGGAGTAGGAAAAAAAATTCAAAATGCAGGAAATAAAAAAATATTTGAGAAAGGGGGAAAAAAAAACCTGACCGAGAGTAGAGTTTTTTCTAAAACACTCACTGGCAGCAGGAAATCACTGCAAAAGGTTGAATCGCTGTACCAAACCTCACTACTTCCTGGCTGGTAGTGTGGAACAGCTTTAATGCAGGTTAATTTGCAACTCAGTAAGATTGAGAAAAACAATTAACAGGAGCCAAACTCTGGAGCAGCCACAGACGCTGGAAAAGCTGAGCTGAATGTCTGACTCAGCACCTGAGAGGCAGCAGCTGTTAATCAGCTGGGGCACACACCTTTTAAGGGGCGTGTCCAAACACGAAGAGCCCTATTCCTGCTGCTCTACAACATCTGGGTTACAATTGTATAGTCCTTCTTTGCCATGAAAATTCCACAGCATTTCATTGCTGTCATTAAAGGACCTACTGAGATCATTTTTAGTAATCGTCTTGTTAACTCGGGTGAGAATGTTGACGAGCACAAGGCTGGAGATCCTTATGTCAGGCTAACTGGGTTAGAGTGGCAGACTTGACATGTTAAAAGGAGGGTGATATGTGAAATCATTTTTCTTCCATTGTTAACCATGGTGACCTGCAAAGAAACACATGCAGCCATCACTGCGTTGCATAAAAATGGCTTCACAGGCACGGATATTGTGGCTACTAAGATTGCACCTAAATCAACATTTTATAGGATTATCAAGAACTTCAAGGAAAGAGGTTCAATTCTTGTTAAGAAGGCTTCAGAGCATCCAAGAAATACTCCACACAGTACATTACACAGTATTTTGCACCCCTCAAAAACATGGACTATACAAAAATGGAGCCATTGTAAAGTGGCCAACAAATTAAACCCAAACTTTCCCAAAATGCTCCAAATTTCACAATATTTTGATTCATGTTACATCCAATTTCAGATGCACCAACCTACAAGTCTTAGAAAAACTGAACGTATTTTAAATGGAATTTTCTTAGCAACATATTTCTTGCAAGGGAGGCTATTTTGACTACAATAACGGCCGCAAACCTTTTCTTTGGAGTAGATCATTGCTTTTAGAAACAGACTGTGATTTCAGACATATGTCACCATTTTTTAATGCAATCATTCTAATTACATTGATAGATTTTGGATGGATTAGTGAATTAAGACTTTGACTCACTTTATGCGCTCATTATATATAAAAGCAGTCAACATGCACTGTTGTGATCCCTCTCTACGATAATCTGTGATCAATGTGAACACAGCAACCTTTAGCCATTGCTGTATTCCCTTCTTTATTTTACTCTCTTGTTAGTCCTGCCTGTCTCTTCTCCACCTTGCTCATTCATGCTCCTCTTCCAGCCTCATTTAGGAGAGCTGCCCGTGTATGTTTAGCTCCAGTGGCCGTATTTGTAGACGATGTATGTACACTGACAGATGGAGCGTCTCGTCGGAATGTTTCACAGTTGCTAGGCGATGTGGAAACACCCTGTCAGCTAATAATACAAGCAGGTTGATGAAAACAGATGAAAACATTTGATGCATACCGTTTAACGATTTATTCTCTGTTTTGGTTGGGAGTTAGAAATTCTTTCTGGTTAAATTTATGTTTTAGTCTCAGTGATGAATGACTGTTAACTGCCCAGAGATGTTAACTAACAGTGTGGTAAACGGCTTTTACTTGTATAGCGCTTTATTGAGTCACTAAGGAACCCAAAGCACTTTATGCTACATTCAGTCATTCACCTATTGGTGAAGGCAAGCTGTGTTGTTACCACCAGCAAACAATGGTTGAAGTGTATTGCCCAAGGACACAACAACCGAGACAGCCGGAGCTCGAACTGGCAACCTTCCAATTACAAGAAAAAACTCCTAACCCCTGAGCCACAGCCGACAGGTTCCATTTTGCCTGTTTCACATTACATATGCCATCTTGGTTCATTTAAAAAAAATATAATTTGTTTAGATTTAGACAATGTGTTCCTAATCTCTAAATAAAAAAAAAAAAAAGTACCGAATAAGTTTACGGCAGAAGTCAGATTTGTTTCTGGTGAGAGTTAGACTCTGCCAAACAGGGAAAAGCATGTGCAGTAATGAAATTTATTAGGATATATTATTTTCCTCATATATGTCAAAATGACATGCATGAACATTCTCACTCTCCAGATACTAGATTTAATCTAGCCCAAAAATCAAACCTGCACATATTTGAATTAAAAATGCTTCAAGTTCAACATGTTTCTTTTTCGTCAAATGGATAACAACAAATTATAAACTTGCAATTATCCTTTTTGTGTACCTAGTACAAAATGCTTAGGTGCAGCTTGATGACATAATCAAAATGCAAATTGGCGGTAGTCAAAATCTCTACCCTTGGCTAAATCTGTATCATTTGTGCCTTATACTGTTTATATCACCCACTACTACTGGCAAGGTTGCCGTTTGTCACTGATTCTAAAAATGTCGTCATTGATAGAAATTGAAACTGATGTCTGATTCACCAACATTGTATAATAAAAAAAAGGACTAAGGCTGATTTAGATATTGCAATTAGATATTGCACTATTTGGCTCAAGGTAATAATTGTTTGCTCTCTCTCTTCCTGTAGCTTCCTCATGGTCTTGGTCTGTCTTATCTTCAGTGTTCTGTCTACAATAGAACAATATGCAGAATTTGCTACTGGAACACTCTTTTGGATGGTGAGTATTTTTATATAAATAATAAATCTGAAACAAAATCATTATACACTTTCTCAGAACATTAATAATAAGTTCTTAATTTCTTGTATCACAAATGGGAGATTTTTTAAATTTATTTTAGCATTCATTTCTTTAGTAATGTCTTTGTTCTTTCTAGTTGTAGAATTCCTTGGTTTTTGTGTTGGTGGTATTTTTTTTATTGACTTGGAGCTTCTTTTAGACACAAAGGAGACAAAAGTTACGTTTAATTAAGTTAAATTCAACACCAATTTAATATTTAACTACATCTGTAAAATAAGTTTGATATATTTATTTTTAGGGAGACTCTACTGGTAACATGAACAAAATATAAAGAATCAATATCAAGATAAAAGTTTACAGTATTTGGTACAAAAGCAACACACTTTCTAAACGATCCAGTTAACGTAGGTCTTCAGACAATCCACGTTACTGTTGTGAAGAGTGGTTTTCAACCATTACGAGTATTATTTAATCAAACTGAACACAAGCAAATGCCTAAAGATGAAAGTTTACTATATATTATAATTGATTTTAACATTATTAAGCAAACAAAACAACTAAGAAATAAGAAATAAAACATGAACACTTTGCAATCTGTGAAAAAAGTCAAACCCTTAACTGCCTTAACGTTATTTACCAAATCAAGGAGTTAATAGACAATTTTTCAAGTGGACGAATCCAGAACCCTCCACTTCTGTAATACAGTACCCCTCTGAAGAATCTCACTCCAAAAGAGGGCGCCATAGGCCTACTTCTAAAAAAAAATATCATTGACTTTCACTTACACTTAACCTTTCCATTTGTAGTACTTTAACTATTTCATTATAGCACTGAGTTACTGTTGGTGGCTTATCTTTAATCCAATTAAACAAGATACATTTGCGTGCTAGAAATAAAAGCTTACCTAATAATTTAGATTTATTTCTTATCTAATAGTCTGTTAGAAGATGGCAACCCCAATAGAAACTGCACTGGATTTTTGCAAATTTTGCTTTGTATCATGGCACTTATTTTCTTTGTAATACAAAACCTATATTTACACACTTTCGGACAACTCCATAAACTGTGAAAATACGTACCATTGGTTACTTAACATTTTAGACATGAAAGCAATCTGAATCAGTTTTGTTCAGATAAAAACAATGTTCTGTGCTGTCTATGTAATATTTTGTATTGAGCCTCTTTGTGTTTCTTGCTGAGTAACAGTGAGAGAGTAAATCGAATACAGTCTCTCACGTTATAGTAGTACTGATGATCTTCTTCCCAGTGCTGAAATGTTTTCCCAATATGATGTCAATTATATTCTTTTAACATAGCACATGACTGTCTGATGATCAATTTCTTCACATTAATAACCAACATAAACTTCTGCATAGGAGCTGGTGAAAGTGAATCCTTGGTGGTCCTGATACTTGTCTGAATAAACTGCCACACTTCCAGATAAGCAAACCTGTCCTTCAAAATAACTTGAGGATGTTACCTTCAAACACATCACCGACAACTCTGTCCTGCACTGTACGATCTATGAAATCTCACATTTATTATCCCAGGGGAAAAAATTAAAGTTATTCATTAAAGGTGTCAGACGGTATTGGTTAGGGCTATTGGAGGCGTATTTATTAAAGTCTCACCAAACCTTTATTTTATTTTTGATGAGTAAACCACCTCATGTCGCCTTTTGCTTCCTTTTAAGTTCACTTGTCGATGAAAAAGGTGCACATGCCCATGATTCAATTGGTCTTTCTTTTCCTTTCACATATGCATGCATCCACTCATGAATTGTTCTGATGTGGCATGGCCAATTATAAAAGATAATATTAGGAAGAGCAAGACCACCTCCATCCTTGGACAGCTGTAACATTCTGAAGCTTTCCAAATAAATTTTGATATGCCTCCCTCATTGTCCTCAAACATTTTCTTTGTGAGACATATTGGGAGTGTCTGTAAAGGATAAAGCAGTTTTGGCATTACATTCCTCTTGATTAAGTGAACTTTACTTTAATTCGTATTATCTTTTATTCGAAATCATATTACAATAGGACGTTTTCTTAGAATTTCACAAATGTGGGAAGCATGCAAAAGGTAAAACCTGACAGTAGCAACTAATATTTGGGGGAAAAAAGGTAAATATACTAGCTAATACAACAGGGCTTGGTCTTTAGTAGTTTTATTGTAGACTGTTTAAAAGTTCTTTGTTTTTTTTCTTGGACTAATAAAGAAAATATGTAATTAAGGATCCTTCATAAAATGAAGAGCATTATGGAAAACCTTGAGCAATCTATTCATTAGACTGTCATACAACAACAGAGTGACTTCATTCAGAGATTTCCTTAGAACTGCTGTAAAATGATAACCACATGAGATCTTTCCTTCCCACCGCCATCAGAATCTATGATAACTCTTTGAAGAGTTGTGTTATAGTTCAAACATATAATTTCCATTTGAGATTAATAAAGTATTTTTAAACTGAATTGGATTACAAACGAATAATCATGTTTGTTCCCTTTAAATAGCCCAGTGACATTTGGATAGAAAGCAGACCATAATGCAAACAGTCCACAGCATACATTAAGAGGCCTTATCAGCACACTGAGGGAGACAGGAAATATGTAGGAAGTTATAAAAAACTCATTCTATAGATTTAATGTTGCAAATTATCCATTGTGCATGAAAAAATGTGTAACGATAGTAGTTTTGAATCTAACAAAGAGGAATGAACTTCTTTCCCTTCAAAGAGTATTGATCTGACAGTATCAGATTTGTTTAAACCAAACTGAAAAAAGTTCAGCTAAGTGCATGCCTGAAGGTTGATGCATTTATAGACTTAAAATGGGAGGGGGTGTTTTTTGTTTTGTTTTGATGCATTTATTGAACAGGAAAAGAAAAGAAAATTTCATTTTTAAGTCCTACCAACTACAGTTGAATAAATTTTGTATTTACTTGTTTAAAGCTTGCCTGTAAAAGCTCGAAATTGGCCCACAATATGCCTGCTGTGTTGATTAGAAAAATCCCATAATGTGTTATAGAAAAAAAAGATCCTTCAATTTAATCAAATTAACCAAATGGGATTGTGACATTTAACCAAACAAATGACATATTGCCATCTAAGCAATCATCTGATAAGAAGTGAATGGTATCCTATACAGTTTGTACAAGTTCCACAAATGTTTGAGCCAAAAAACGGTTCAATGTTCATTACAATTTTTCAATGTATTTGGGGTGCAATACATTTTAAAGCAATTACGTCAGTCAAAGCAAATATGGACAGTGACAAGACACTGCAGTACTCCCTTTGGTCCACAGGATGGAGGCGTAAGATTTTAGTTTGAGGACATTTAGCCTGCCGGCCATCTTGACCCTTCTAAAGATATTACTAAAGTTGGAAGACTAATGACTTTTAGCTAATGCAAACAATCTGACACACACTGCTTACACTGCACTTACCCAAAGCCCTTAATAGTTACATGTCTTTTAAGGCTTTCATGATCACACTTGTTATGTAGAATCATTTGGCTCCACACAGACTGTGCCTGCTGATACTCGCCGGTTGGATTGACTTTTTTGTGGCTTATTTGTCTATTAGGGCCGCTAAGTGATGCAATAAATCGAGGTCTTACAACAGGTTGAAAAAAATTATGGCCGCCGTTTGGAAACCCCACAAAGAGCTTGCATCATCCGTCTCCTGCCAGCACAGAGGGAATATAAAAACACACATAGCTACTGAATGCATAACCACAGTGTGCACACTCATACAAAAGCTGCACAAACACACACGCAGCACCTCCAGTTAAAGCTCTGAGAGGACACTGCGTTCTGTAAACTTTTGGCCAGTGCCCTTTAAAAACCTACCATCACTTTTCTTTTTTTTTCTTGCTGACCTGTTTTCTTTGGTCTCCCTAAACAGTCAGGTAGTTTTAGGTTCTCATAAGAGTACTCTTCTCCTTAATTATCTGTGCACTTTTTCTGTTGAATGGAAAAAAATGTCATGCTTTGAATAAAATGACTATATTCAACATTTGTTTCAACAGTTTGCATGTTTATTTGTGCAGGCTTGTAAATAATTGCGTTTGGTTTAATATTAATTGCAAGATAAGAATTTTTTTTTTAACCATGTGCCTGTTTGTGCAGTTTGTGTGTGATTGTGTTTTTTAAGGGCTGGTGTGTCCCGTTGGTGCACGCTGGTGGTAGTAACTATACTTAGAAAGTTCAGGGTCAGCTCACATCACTGAATCACAAGCTGCTTGTTTTGGATGGCAGAGGGGACATTAGTCCTTGAGGATATTTGGCCTTCAGGGCAGTGCTGCCAAAGTAAAGCTAGGCAGGCTGGGTTGCAGTACTCACACACACACACACACACCACACACACACGCACACACAGACACACACTATCACACTAACTTCAGATGCATTATCTTGTTTGCCTTAATCTTCTGCACTTAGATTTGTAAAAAAGTACACCAGATCTGGCTCTGCTGACTTCCACAGTTTCCACCTTTTTCCATGTTAACATTTTGAAATGGCAACCTAAACATTAATACACATTCATAATTAGTTTTTTTTTTTTCTGAATGGTTACTATACATATTGTTTTTCTACCTACGTAGAGCAAAACAATATGTGATTATCATAAGAAAACTCTTTTAAGATGTTTTATAGTATTTAAAAGCATTCATTTTAGTCAAATTTACACACATTAAACAAAAGAAGTAAAAGGCGAGTTGATTTTTAACTTTAAATGGACTACAGTGATCTCCAAACCTCCTGGTTAAGATTTATAATGCTTCAACCTTGTGAAATGTAACAGAGAAGACCTAGGGTTATCCTAATGGAAAAAAGATGATGTACAATGATTTTACTGCAGAATCACAAGAGAAAATAATAAAAATAACACTTTTTTTCTTCAGAATTTTTTTTCTTAACTTTTAATTATTTAAGGATTTTACTCAAATGTGAAATTGTGCAAAATAGCTAAATTGTTTTAAGGTTATCTTTAACAGGGGTGCCTAAAATTGCTGCAGACACTCAGGCATAATTTTATGATTATGATCATTCATTTACAGCTAATAATACTCTGTAAATGTGTTATGATGATCAACACATACAAAAAGATTTAACACTGATCTTACGAGAACGTTTACCAGCAGATCGGAAAACATGTCTGAACTCCATTAAATCATTAACAGCATTATTTTCTTGTACGGTAAGAGAGAAGATTAATGGAAATCAGTGTATCTTTTAAATGACTGTGAAAGTGGGTGCAAATTCAGATATTTTTTGTCAGCAGGTTTGGAAACATTAAGAAGCAGCCTATCATGGTGATGTTTTGTACATTTTTATGAATCGCACAGTGACATCACAAAGCTCAGGTGGCTATTTGTGTGTAACGGCTGTGACTGTAGTGAGACGTCATGCAGTTTAATCACATTTTCACATGATGCTCTTCTGATGTGCTTCATCCTCCATCCTGGCTTGATGAGATTACAGCCAAACAAATGGGCAGCTGTTTCCAGTAAACACATAGTTGCCGGTTTCAGCTATCAGCACACCCCCTCCCAGCATCTGGGTGACCCATTTTATGGATTTATTACGAATAATCTCTTCAAATTTCCCAAATTCATGCGTACCTATGACTTTTGGATTTCATCATCTGTCATAAAGCTAAATAAGAATGTATTTTTTTTTTTTTTTTTTTACTTTGTGTAGCAAACAAACATTAAGGCTAGACTTACAGTGAGGAACAAAAGTATTTGAACACCATGCAACTTTGCAAGTTCTCCCATTTCAAAATTATGGTGAGGTCTGAAATTCACATTGTTGGTGCAAATTCACTGTGACGGAGCATTATAAATGGAAAACCTGGACATAACATTGTATGATTTTTTTTTGGAGGATTTATTTGTATTTTATTGCTGCACATAAGTATTTGAACAACTGGCAATCAACAATAATTCTGGCTCTCAAAGAACTGTTACACTGCCTAAAAAGTACACATCTACTTAACTTATTAATCTAAATTAGTAGCACCTGTCTGAGCTTGTTAAAGACACCTTTCCACCCCACAGTCAGTCAGACTCCAACTACTACCATGGGCAAGACCAAAAAGCTGTCAAAAGACACCGGAAACCAAACTGTAGACCTCCACAAGGCTAGAGAGCTCTACAAGGCAATTGCCAAGCAGCTTGGGGAAAATAGATCAACTGTTGAAGCAATCGTTAGAAAATGGATGATGACTATTAGTCTCCTTTTGACTGGGACTCTATGCAACATTTTTCCTGGCGGGGTATCACTGATAACAAAGGTAAGGAAATGGCCGAGAACTACACAGGAGGAGCTGGTCAATAAAATGAAAAGAGCCGGAACCACAGTTTCAAAGGTTACTATCAGTAGAACACTACGTCATCCTGGTTAAAAATAATTCATTGCATAGAAGGTTCACCTGCTCAAGTCATTACATGTCCAGGCCTGTCTAAAGTTTGCCATTGACAATCTATGAAGGAAGATGGGTTGTGACTTGGTCTTCCAACATGATATTGACCTGAAGCGAACAGCCAGGATAACCAAGGAGTAGCTCCGTAAATAGTATATAAATGTTCTGGAGTGGCCAAGCCAGTCTCCAGACCTAAATCCAACAGGTAGGGAGGGAGCTCCTTGGAGTGAGTTGAAACTTCAAGTTGTTCAGCTACAGCCCTGAAACCTGACAGATCTAGTAAAGATCTGTGTGGAGGAGTGAAAATCCCTGTTGTAGTGTGGGCAAACCTGGTCAAAAAGCACAGGAAACATGTGACCTCCAGGTGTTCAGATACTTATGTGAAGCAATTAAAAACGAAACAATATCTTTAAAAATCATACAATTTAATTTCCTGATAATGTTTTTAATGCTAGCTCTCACATAGTAAATGCACCTACACAGGGAATTTCAGACCCCTCTATGATTTCTAAGTGGGAGAACTTCCAAAATTGCAGGTTGTTCAAATACTTATGTTTCACACTGTATGTGGATACATTCAAGTTTATGCCATTGCTCCAGTGATCTGAATCCAAGACAAGGTTTCTTATTTGCATGACTTCAGCAAATGCGTGCAGAGAGACTCATTAATTTTAACTATGTGGTCTTCTTATAGAGATCTGCTGAATCATGTTTTCGTGTCTCTATTCTTATCAGTTATTCTCTCCATCTTTCTTCTATCCTCATAAACAGAATGAGAAGTTCACTCAGATAAATGAGGGGAAGAGAAATCCTAGACAAGGACAATATTTTCCAGTTGAAATCTAGTATTCATACAGTCCCTTGCAAAAGTATTTACTCACCAGTTTGACATTCTATCACATAAAAATCATAGTCTTCACCATAGGTCTTTCATAGAATTTAATGTGACAGACCAACAAAATAAAGAGCTGCAAAAAGAGAGGAAAATGATTTAGGTTTTCAACATTTTTGCAAATAAAAATCAAACATTTGTTGTGATGCATATGTATTCAAACCCCTTTACATTAACATCACTAAATAAAATCCAGTGCAACCTATTTTCTTTAAAGTAACCCAAATTTTACAATAGATAACTTAGAAACTTATTGATCAATAAGCAATATCCTAACTGTTAAACATCCCCCAAAGCACTTCTCAATCCATCATCTAAAAAAATTGAGAGACTATGATACTGGCAATCTACCAAAACATGACAGTCCACCTACAGTGAGGAACATCAGTATTTTAACACCTTGCGATTTTGAAAGTTCTCCCATTTAGAAATTATGGAGGGGTCTGAAATTCAAATTGTACCTGTATTTCCACTGTGAGAAACGGCGTTTGAAACAAAAATTCTGTAAATCAAATTGTATGATTTTTTATTTATTTTAAGAATTTATTTGTATTTTATTGCTGCACCTTGATATGCTTCTTACGGAGCTACTCCTTGGTTATCCTGGCTGTGTGCTTCAGGTCATTGTCGGGTTGGAAGACCCAGCCATGACCACTCCTCAAAGTTCTGACTGAGGGAAGGAGCTTTTTGCTCAAAATCTAATTAATACATGGCCTCATACATTCTCTCCTTAATACGGTGCATTTGTCCTGTCCCCTTTGAAGAAAAGCACCCCCCAAAACATGTGATGTTTCCACCCCCATGCTTCAGACTAGGTATGGTGTTCTTGGGATACTACTTACCCTTCTTTTTCATCCAAACAAAGCGCTTGAAGTTTAGACAAAAAAATTCTATTTTAAGTTTCATCTGAACACATGACTTTCTCCCATGCCTCCTCTGGATCACCCAGATGGTCATCGGCAAACTTCAGACAGGCTTGGACATATGATGACTTGAGCAGGGTATGCATAGTTTTATTCCATGATGACGTAGTGTTCAACCGATAGTAACCTTTAAAACTGTGAACCCAGCTCTTTTCATGTCATTGACCAGCTCCTCCTGTGTAGTTCTGTACCTTTTCCTCATCTTTCTTATGATCAGTGATACCCCGCCAGGTGAGATCTTGAATAGAGTCCCAGTCAAAAGGAGACTAAAAGTCATCATCCATTTTCTAACAATTGCTCCAACAGTTGATCTGTTTTCTCCAAGCTGCTTGGCAATTGCCTTGTAGAGCTCTCTAGCCTTGTGGAGGTCTACAGTTTGGTTTCCGGTGTCTTTTGACAGCTTTTTGGTCTTTCCCATGGTAGTAGTTGGAGTCTGACTGACTGTGGGGTGGAAAGGTGTCTTTAACAAGCTCTGACAGGTTCTACTAATTTAGATTAATTAGTTAAGTAGATGTGTACTTTTTAGGCAGAGTAACAGTTCTTTGACAGCAAATACTTGTGTAATAAATAAAATACAAATAAATTCTTTAATAAAATGTTAATGCTGTCTCTCACCCTAGAAATGCACCTACAATACGAATTTCAGACCCCTCTATAATTTCTAAGTGGGAGAACTTGCAGAAGTGCAAAGTGCAGAACTTACAGTGTGTTCCTCACTGTAAACTGATATTGTCTATCAAGGCGAGCTGTGTTCTGAGAAGAGAATATCACAAATGAGGAAAGAAGAAATCTTTCAGTTGGGACCAAAACTGAACTTTTCAGCCTAGACTCTGAAGCCTAACCCTGCTCTGCAAGATAGATTCTCGCACGATTTGGAGTTTTCCAAACTCAGGAGAATCCATCTTGCGCCGCTCTAATTTAAACTGTCTGACCAATATTTCGCTGGACCAATCGTTTGTCACTATTGTGCTTTGGGGTCGGAGTCTAGTTGTGACGATGGTATCAAGTGCCTAGCTAAGTGAAACAACCATGTTGACGCTCGCGTAGAAGCGGATATTGAATTGGTTGTAGAGGAACTGGATACTTTTTCTTCGTTAAAAAATGAGCAAAGAGAAGCACTTTGTGAAAAGTGAAACATAGATGGCCACACCGGTCGAAGCCTTGCCAGCCAGGTGCTACCTTGCTCAACCTCCGGCTCAAAATATTCGACAATATGGCCCTCCCTCTTTCAGACGGATTCTGCTGAAAGATTCCATATCGAAATGTGAAATGTGTAGGCTAGAAACGGGGCGACTACACATAGATCTGGCTGATGACAGTTTATCCGAAGCCTGTATGTGATGGAAAACTAACACTTGACTAACACTAACACTGTAAGACATCGGTGTGGCAGCATCATGCCGTGTGGATGCTTTTCTTCAGGAGAAATCGATCAGCTGGAATGGTATGATGAATAAACATGTAGCTATTGTAGAAAAAAGCAAACAAATATTAGAAGTCTCAAAAAACTTGAGACTGTGGTTCAAATCCATCCTTCCAGCAAGAGAGTGTTCCTAAACATTCAGTCAGAGCTAGAATGGAATAACTTGGATCAAACCATGTTCTAGAATGGCCCAGCCAAAACACAAACCTACATTGCTTTTAGAATCCATGAAAGACCTTGAACCTCAGACATTTGCAACAACACCCTTCAGGGTCTGTACCTAGGGCTACGCCACACACTAGCCCCCTGGTTCAATAAAGTATTGACTTGGGGACCGGAAACAAAGGTCGGCCTGACTTTTCAGATCCATCAAGTCATCCACCCATAGAACCGCTTGTCCCTCCAGAGTCGTTGCGGGGCTGGTGCTTATCTTCAGCGGTCGACAGGTGACAGATAAGGCACTGCCAGACAGCTAGCCAGTCAATTGTTTTAAAACCATTAATCATTTTTATTCCACTTAAGATATGTGTTTTCATGTTGATCTATCACACAAAATACATTAAAGTTTGAAGTTATCACATCATAAAAAGGGGAAACATTTTTAGTTGTATGAATCATGTATGAATAATTTAGCAAGTTTAGACCGACCCAAAAACATCCTTTGTCCCAGACTCTAACATAACACTTTCATTCAGGGGGAAGACTTTTGATCGACAGGTCATTGTTTTGCAGACCTGTGATGCTGTGTTATTGCAGCATGGCTAAGTATTAAGTTTCATATAAGGGGTGGTCAGGGAACAGGCAGCTCAGGCAAGTGCAGCCGGTAAGGAGGCCACCCACGTGGCCAACAGCTCAAACAGTCCCTATGGTAGCTTAATATTATGGAAAGACAGTGGCCAGGAAAGTAATCTTCACCAGACAGTGTTATTTCAATCCAAAGCCCTTGTGCAAAGTTAAACAATCTGCCCAATACTGAATGGCCAAATACATTTTGAAATGCATGACGAAATATCACTGCCCTTACATGTTAAATCATGTAAAAAATATCTGAGGTAAACCTTTACCCCCTTTACCTGTCAGAAAGCCGTGTGATTTCATATCTTCCTCAGGCTTCAATCACTTAGCCATTGAACCTGTCTCAATATGAGCTGTCATCAACCCCGTTTTCAGCACCTACTCTTCCCTGAGTTTGAATGGGTGGTCCAGGTAAAAAAACCAGACCACCTGATTGTCTCTTCTTCTGCCTCACACACTTGTCATTGCTCCCCCATATCTCCTTGTAAATCTTGGTGATTGATTATAATAGCCTAAAATTAGTCCTAATGCATGGCACCGTTATCACTGCTTTCAGAATCCGCATGTTATCTGCTTCTACATCCCCCTGTCCTTTGTGTATGTTTTGCTGTTTTGTCTCTGAGCCTGTGGATTTGCATTGTGCTCCGCAGGAGATTGTGCTGGTGCTGTTCTTCGGCACGGAGTATGTGGTCCGGCTGTGGTCGGCAGGCTGCCGCAGCAAATATGCTGGGATCAAAGGACGTCTCCGCTTTATCAGGAAGCCCATATCAATCATAGGTGCACCTGGTGTTCTCCTTTGTTCTCTTTTATTACAAATCACAATGTCAAGTGTTTTTTATATCCCAAACTTGGATCATTCCAATAATAACTAGCTTTTTTGTTATTAACAATTCAATTAAAACTCACCAAAAGTTAATATTTGTTACATGTTTTTGTACATCCTTGTTTTACAGATTTGATAGTCGTGATTGCCTCCATCATTGTGCTCGGTGTGGGGTCAAATGGACAAGTGTTTGCCACATCTGCCATCAGGTAGCGTAATGATTTTAGACGCACTAAACTACTAATTTACACCTGAACTGGACTTGGAGGAATATGACAGATGAGGCGGTGCTTTGTGTTCCAGGGGTATTCGTTTTCTGCAGATCCTGCGCATGCTGCATGTGGATCGACAAGGAGGAACATGGAGGCTGCTGGGATCAGTCGTCTTTATTCATAGACAGGTGGGTGAGGGAAAAGCCTCCATGCGATGATTCAGGTGTCTTCCAAGTCATAGTTAGAGTTCCTGGAAAATGTATTCCTACCGTTGAACCTTTACAAATTTTGTATATATATTTCATTGGAGTTTTATGATAGATCAACATAGGTAGCATGTAGCGGTTTACAGATGAAACCCTGAAAATCGTGGTTTTACATACTTGTAGTCCAGTTTAGCTCATCTAGAACCTTAAACTCTTGCCTAGTCTAGCCACCAGACCACCTTCCTCGTCTCTGCGGACCAAAAATATTTCCCCTATGAAGATGCTGCTACCACCATATTTCATGCTGGGTGATGTGCAGTGTTAGTTTGTTGCCACAGGCAACATTTTTTACATGCAGATCAAAATGTTGAAATTTAGCTTCGTCTAACCAAAACATCTACTCACATATTTTCTGTGTCTTATGTTGTACGATTTGTTGCAAACTGCAAATAGGAAAATTTTTGTACTTTGGTTTTCAAAGGTTTGTACAAAGAAAACACACTACTTTGTGTATAACATAAAATCTATTTAAAATACATTGCTCCCGAGGAGCTGGCCCAAGTAGCCGGGGAGAGGGAAGTCTGGGCCTCTCTGCTTAGGCTACTGCCCCCGCGACCCTACCCCAGATAAGCGGAAGATGATGGATGGATGGATGAAAATACATTAAGGTTTACTGCCCTAACATGACTAAACAGAAATAAGTGATATGAATACTTTTTCAGAGTTCTGTGCATTGCTATTTAAATAGTATATATAGGTACAAACACAGCGCCTTCAGTGGGTTGCATGTTTTCCTGTGGGAAAAAAGGTAAAAGCATAACTAGTGCTTGTACACAAAGTTAAAATCCCCATAAAATGTACTCCTCATGACACGACGGTGTGCGTGCATGAGCAAAGATCTACAGCCGATCTGGCTTTATAAGGAGAAGAAAAGAATCAGTCAACCTTGCCTGCTCTTTTTTTTCCCCTTTGCATTTTTGTACACTTGTTTTAGATTTCTCTCTCGCTAATACACAATAGAGTGAGAGGATGTAACACTCTTTTCGCAATGCCTGGAGTACAAAGTTCCTTTTGTTGGGTTAGACCTGACATTCATGTCTTTGACACACAAGAGGTGCAAAATTTAACATCGAGGCTTGAGTGGAGAGGGTCATTAAGTTACTTTTAAGAGTGATTATGATGTGATTATTTGTATTTTATGTGTTGTTGGGTAATTTATCAAATAATATGCTCTGAATTGTAGAGCATAATGGTGCCTTTTAAAGAAGCATAGTGGGAATGCCCTCAGATCATTTAAACCAACTGCAGTGGGGCAAAAAAGTCAGCCACCAATTATGCAAGTTCTCCTACTTAAATAAATAAGAGAGGCCTGAAATTTTCATAGTAGGTATAACCTCACCTATCAGGGACAAAATGGGGGGGGGACAAAAAACTCATGGTCTAATTTTTAAAGGATTGATGTGCAAATTATGGTGGGAAATAATTATTTGGTCAACTACAAAATACCATTATTTCTGGCTCTCACAGACCTGTAACTTCTTCTGTAAGTGGCTCCTCTGTCCTCCACCGTTTACCTGTATTAATGGCACCTGCTTGAACTCGTTATCAGTATATAAGGCACCTTTCCGACAGAGGTGTCAAAAGTATTCACATTCAATTCAAGCTCTTTACTCAGGTAAAAGTAAAAAAGTACTGGATTAGAATTAAAGGAGACATTTGACAGTTTTTTTACTATTCAAAATAGCTCTATGAGTTCCAGAAAACATGTTTTTTGAAGTTTTTTGCTGGAAATTACTTGTAGGAAACAACTGTTACCATCCTGTATTTCCCTCTGTTTCAGCCCCTTGCAGATTACATGAGGTCCTGTTAATTTGGCCATGCCCAACGCTTGTACAATCTTTGCTCACGTCTGCCACTCACATAGTCACTGTTACCACTATGTGTGAAAGTTACAGACATGGCTGCTGCAGTAGTTCAACCATACAAAAAATGATTCAACCTTACAACAAAAAAAGTAGTTTAACCATACAAATATAATAATTTAACCATACAAAAAAAATTATTCAACCATCCCAAAAAAAACATACATGTTTGAACAAGAATCTGCTCCCGTGGGAGGGTAGTCTCCTGAGAATCCGATACTCAGAGAGGTCCTCTTCGATTGGGACCTGATGAAGTGTTTTGGGCTCTTTTAACCAGCCAAAAAAGGAGAATTTTGCTTGGTGCTTCAACATGGTGTTTCCTAATCTAAATGGTAATGTTGTTTACTGCTGCACCTGGAGTGTGGAGACAGTGCTCTGACGAGGTGTGGATATTCCAATATTCCGGCTTGTGACGTAGAAAGCCGGACAGATTTTAAACATCTCAATCAAAGACTGAATGCAGGGTCAATTAAGAAACTCCTCACTCAAAACAGCATGGATTGGTTTTATTCCCAAATTTGTATGCATGTATATGCACCAGAGACACACCATAACACCCCAAATCCCAGTAAAAGTGATTTTTTTCATATTATGTCTTCTTTAAGCTGCACCACAGCACTACCATACCTCAAAAACACTTTCATGCATATATTACATCACAACACCGAGGAAAAACTGTGAGAAATAGCATTTGTATCATCTTCACATTTGATAAAATCTCTATATTTTTTAGCATTTTTGGCCATTCTTTAGAAGTAGTCATCGAAAGCCAACAAGATGGCTCTAAACAGCCAAGTGCATCTCAGGAGCCTGACTCTTCATTTAAATATTTGTTTAGGGTTTTTATGCTTTGTGCCTCAGTAGGTTGAATAGTTGTCTTGCAATTGGATGGTCGTAGTTTCAAGGCAAGATTCTTTCTGTCACATGCTAATGTGCCCCTTGGCAAGGCACTTAGCCCCAAGTAGCATACTAGCTCTGTGTCGCTTTATGAATGCGTGCATGTTTGTGAGTGCAAATGGGTGAATTTGACACCAGTGTAAAGTGCGTTGAGTGGTCAGTATGACTAGAAAATTGCTATATAAGTTAAGCCCATTTACTTTATTTTACTGTTTCTTCTCATCTTTGTCATAATTTGTTTTCAGGAGCTGATCACCACCCTGTACATTGGCTTTTTGGGTCTGATCTTTTCCTCCTACTTTGTCTACCTGGCGGAAAAGGATGCTGTGGATGAGGAGGGCAAGACAGGCTTTTCCAGCTACGCTGATGCCCTGTGGTGGGGAGTGGTAAGGCAGCAACAAAAGAACCTAAAATGCTTTGTCCATAGAGTCTTTGAGTATTATGAAAGTATTCATAGATTTGTTTTGTTTTTGTCGTCATTTTTTAAATTGGTATTTCATCGATTGTGAAGGAAAAGCTATCCAAACCAATTTGGCCCTTTGTGAAAAAGTATTTCCACCCTTAATGCTGGCTATGCAACCCTGGGGAATAGCGGCTGACATCAAGAGTTTGCTATGAGAAGAAGTATTTTATGTTTCATGGACAAATTTTAGCCCGTTCTTCTAATTAGAGCCATTTTATTTCAACCATTTTGTGGGGGTTGGGGGTTCAAATGTTTAAGTTTGTGTCTCAGCCCCTGAATTGCATTTAGGTCCAGACTGAATGCAATTCAGGCTACTTAATTTTCTTCTTTATTTTCTTTTGAGTCATTCAGATGAAGGACTTGTTGGAATGTTTTGGCTCATTATTCTGCTGAATAATCTAAGTGGGCTTGAGCTTAAAGAGCAATTCACCCCCTATCAGGGTCTAACTCCACACACTTTTCCGTTTTGAAAATACAGAAGGGCTGCTGCAGTACCACAGACACAAAGTGTAAGAAATATGGAGAGTGATAAAGTGAGCTCTTTTTTTTTCTCTGAATGATATTTTGGGGTGAAGGATTTCCTTCAACCTCCTTTGCCAGAGAAAAGAGAGGAACGGGGTTCTGTTGAGGAGGTGTGGGCAAAGACTTGGCTTGTTTTATACCCCACAGCGACAGAGTGGCTGTCGCCAGCCACTGCAGAGCAAATAGCAATGCCCTATTCAAATTCAAGTTTAGCGTGAAGTCTTAACCTGAAGCGGCTGCTACAGTGAATATTTTTGGTCAAAAATGATTTTATTAAAATGTACTAAAATACTAATACTTAATTACCCTTTGGTGTGAGTGTGTCCATGCATTGCTGTTGTCCTGTCTGTCTCTGTGTTCCTGCCCAGAATGTACCTCACCTCTCACCCACTGACCTCTGGACTTGGACACAAGTCCCCCCTTTTAGAATAAGCACTATAGATAATGGATGTACTAAAATACCAAAAATAATCACCAGAGATGTAGACAGTACTATTAGACCCTCAATTATACAGTTTATCATCAAAAAAGTTGATTTGGGGGTGAGTTGCTCTTTAAGGTCACAGATTGACAGCTTGGAATTTTGCTTTGGAATTTTATGCAAGAGTGAAGAATACATGGCTCTATAAATTACAGCTAGTCACCCAGATCCTAGAGCAGCAAAGCAGCACCAGACCATCACCATATTGGTCATGTTATGACCTTTTTCCACTTCGGTCGGCTCAGCTTGACCCAGACTGGCCTGGTTGTGTTTTCACAATGCTTTTAAATGCAGCAAGAGGAAGTCGAATTATTCCTTTAGTCCGACTGAAATCAGAATTTTGAAACCTTAGTTAAAGGTATAACCTTAGATGCAAACCTTAGTCTGACTTGAATCAAACGAACCTGGGGGGTCATTGGAGGCCCGGGCACCTGCCCCTTTTCTTCAAGATGCCCCAAGTGCCCTTTGGGGTGTGTTTCTTTTATATTTTTATGTGTCCATCAACGTCTATCTGTGTGCTTCATCAACATTTGTTTATTAACAACACTTTGGCTAAATAAAATGATCTGGCTGCTGTCAAGTTACATGATGGCTCATCATGGCTCTGCCTCCATTCTTGAGCTGCTTAGCTTTGTGAGTGAGGCTTAGCTCATTAGTATGTTTCATGTTTGACAATCCAACTGTACATTTTTTCTTAATAGATATAGTTTTTAGCCATTTTAATTTATTTCTACTAGTTTTTATTTCAAAAAATCTTTTTCCACAAAGTTAGCTTAGTATTTTTCCCAATTACATATATTTTAAAGGATGTTTTTTCAGTTGATTGAGTCCATCTGCCAATCACAATTTCACTGTCACATTATATACTTGTTTGTTGATCAAGACATATTTAACAAGGTTTTATTTCTTGATTTTAATTTTGAGCACTTTTTTGTTCTATAATCCAGATATGCCACAATTAGATAAGTAAAAACGTCCCAAAATTGATATTTATACATGTGCGAACACTAATAAAGCGTAATATGCATTGTTTTTACATCTATATTTTTTGTAGTGTTAGTATTTTTCCTCATTGCTGAAGAAATCAAATTTTATTTATCTGTTTACTTAAAACAACAAATCCCTCAGAGTAGCTAACACCAGTAGAAAAGTAGAGTTTGCCATTCTGAGCTGTTTTGATCTCATATTTCATTTCTAAAAAAACATTTGCATGCTAATAGATCCCGTTCACTTAAATTGTTTTATGCTAAGCTAAAGCAAAGGGGCTGCTGCAAGATCAGCGTAATTACTAGCTGTTTACATAATGCTTTTGTATCACTTCTGAAACTCTGAGGAATTTGGTAGTCCGATTCCCAATTGCATTATCTGGGAAGCTTAGTCGGGCTTCTGAAACTCCAGTTTGGTTTGATTCAAACCGAAATAAGGTGTATACAAGCATTTCAAAAGTCTGATTTCAGTCGGACTAAGGTAATAATTTGACTTTCTCTTGCTACATGTAAATTTACTGAGTAAGTTATGTTGCTGTAAGTGGTTTTAAAATCTTGTTATAGGTACCCATTTTTGAACTCTGAGCACCTGCCCCTCTCAAAGTCTCTGCACGACCCTGACGACTGTTCCAGCTTGTCTCTCTTTGCGAAAATACTTCATACTGTGGTCTACAAAGCCTTAAGATGGCTCTTAAACCTTTTTTAATGCATCTGTTATTGAATACCTTCAGTTTAGGGCATGATGTGTAGATTTCTGAGAACCTTTGGGCTACTTCATGTTGTCAGCTTCTGTTAAAGCAATTTCTTGATTCTACAAATCCTGTAGCATCAACTGAAAACTGCATGTTGCATTGGCTGAAAAAATATTTGTCTGAATTTGAACTTTTGTTTGATCTGAAACGTTTAGGTGTAGCAAAATAGTAAAATCAGAAGAAAGCTAAAACAATAAAAAATGTCATGCCACTGTACAGCTCATAAATACGACTGAAGACAGCTCCCAAACCAGAAAGATCATTTATTTTAAACCAAAAATTATTTTAGTTAAATAAAAAAAAGTTTAAAAAGCACAATTTGATCAAATTCTAAAGCAAAAATAAATACGGTCAACACAGTTCTATCAGTTATCATCTTCCTCTTGCCTTCAATCTGTTTTTTTCTGTTTATCATGCAGAAATGTGACAGAAACCGATAACTCCAAGCACAGATGTGTTGTTTTCTGTGCTTGGAGTTGCTTTCACCCCTGTATGAAGCCTCTGGTTTCCAGAGGAGTTAATTAAACTTTTGAATTGAAAGTGCAGAATAATGAGAAACCTATGGCGGCCTTGTGCAGGGGATCAGCGTGCCTCATAGACGACAGTAATAAATCATTCACCTCTTGCATCTTTGCCTCAAAGAACTTTTAGAGCACCAATATAAAGTAGCGGTTCCCTTAATTAAAGGTTTAATTGCGGGGTTGCTACCTTTATGTAACATGGGTTACAAGGGTCACGTTGCTCCTCCCTTCTATGCTCAGGCTCTTGTTTGTCCTATGAACAAAACAAAAGAAAAAAAAGTACAGAGAAAAGATTCCCACTAGGGGATTTGCACTTGTTAGTGCTTTTCTGAAACTGTAAACTTTAGTCATGAGATGTTCTTACAATAGTTGGGGTAAGGAATGCAAGTGTTGTGCGCCTGTTGAAATGCAACTGATTGGAGCCTGTTGAGCTTTTTCACAGCGCATTCCTTCCCTTGTCATAATTTGAACCCTCAGATGTGCAGGTGCACCACACAGCTGGGGGATGAAACTATGCATATTTCATATCCCATTCTCCTCCTAAAGCCTTGCTCTCCATTCCAAAACTAAATTTTATTTTGCCTATTCCCTGTTGCTGGTAGTGTTTATACTCTACAATTGAAAAAACAAAAAAAATAGATTTACTACTGTACATACAATGTTACAGCATATTTGGTATAGATCATGATATTATATGTATTATATTCACCCTTTTAGCCTAATACCCCTAAATAAAACCTGCAACCCTCTAGTTTGTAAAAAGGGTTTCACCTGCATCAGGAAGATCAAGGAACACTTGGTACAGACCTGTTGAGAAGCTTAGAGCAGGATTAGATGAAACAACATCAGAAGCACTGAACATATCCAAAGAGCTGTTCAATCCATTATATAACATGATAAAGCAAGCAGCACACCTACAGACCATGCAAGTAGAGCATTAATCACAAAAAAATTGCTAAGACCGCCATGGAAATTCTAGGGAAATCCAAGTATCTACAGTTGTGTCCAAAGGTTTTGAGAATGACACAAATATTAGTTTTCATAAAGTTTGCTGCTAAACTGCTTTTAGATCTTTGTTTCAGTTGTTTCTGTGATGTACTGAAATATAATTACAAGCACTTCATACGTTTCAAAGGCTTTTATCGACAATTACATTACATTTATGCATAGAGTCAGTATTTGCAGTGTTGGCCCTTCTTTTACAGGACCTCTGCAATTTGACTGGGCATGCTCTCAATCAATTTCTGGGCCAAATCCTGGCTGATAGCAACCCATTCTTTCATAATCACTTCTTGGAGTTTGTCAGAATTAGTGGGTTTTTGTTTGTCCACCCACCTCTTGAGGATTGACCACAAGTTCTCAATGGGATTAAGATCTGGGGAGTTTCCTGGCCACGGACCCAAAATGTCAACGTTTTGGTCCCGGAGCCACTTAGTTATCCCTTTTGCCTTATGGCACAGTGGTCCATCGTGCTGGAAAATGCATTGTTGTTCACCCAACTGTTGTTGGATTGTTGGAAGAAGTTTCGGTTGGAGGGTGTTTTGGTACCATTCTTTATTCATGGCTTAGTTTTGGGGCAAAATTGTAAGTGAGCCCACTCCCTTGGATGAGAAGCAACCCCACACATGAATGGTCTCAGGATGCTTTACTGTTGGCATGACACAGGACTGATGGTAGCGCTCACCTTTTCTTCTCCGGACAAGCCTTTTTCCAGATGCCCCAAACAATCGGAAAGAGGCTTCATCTGAGAATATGACTTTGCCCCAGTCCTCAGCAGTCCATTCACCATACTTTCTGCACAAGATCAGTCTGTCCCTGATTTTTGTTTTGGAGAAAAGTGGCTTCTTTGCTGCCCTTCTTGACACCAGGCCATCTTCCAAAAGTCTTTGCCTCAAAGTGTGTGCAGATGCGCTCAAACCTGCCTGCTGCCATTCCTGAGAAAGCTCTGCACTGGTGGCACTCCTATCCCGCAGCTGAATCCTCTTTTGGAGATGATCCCTGCGCTTGCTGGACTTTTTTGGATACCCTGAAGCCTTCTTAACAAGAATTGAACCTCTTTCCTTAAAGTTCTTGATAATCCTATAAATTGTTGATTTAGGTGCAATCTTAGTAGCCACAATATCCTTGCCTGTGAAGCCATTTTTATGCAACGCAATGATGGCTGCATGTGTTTCTTTGAGGTTGCCATGGTTAACAGTGGAAGAACAATGATTCCAAGCATCACCCTCCTATTAACATGTCTAGTCTGCCATTCTTACCCAATCAGCCTGACATAATGATCTCCAGCCTTGTGCTCGTCAACATTCTCACCCGAGTTAACAAGACGATTACTGAAATGATCTCAGCAGGTCCTTTAATGACTGCAATGAATGCAGTGGAATTTTCATGGCAAAGGACTATGCCAAAGGACTATGCAATTCATCTGATCACTGTTCATAACATTCTGGAGTATATGCAAATTGCTATTATAAAAAAGCATATAAAAAGCTTAAGCAGCAACTTTTCCAATTTCCAATATTTATGTAATTCTCAAAACCACGACTGTACTGCACAGTTGGGACCATCAGTCAAAAACTAACATCTATTAGTTGTATAGAGCTCCAGGAGTTGACGTCACTTCTCCCGGCATTGAACGGTTCAAATCAAATTCAATTCAATTCAATTCAGTTTATTTATATAGCGCCATTTCACAACAGATGTCATCTCAAGGCACTTTACAAAAAGAGTTATTACAATACAATGTTTAGTGTAGAAATTACAGAACCACAGAAGATTGCGTCGTGGAATTCTCAGCAATCCCTCATACTGAGCAAGCATGCAGCGACAGTGGGAAGGAAAAACTCCCTTTTAACAGGAAGAAACCTCCGGCAGAACCAGGCTCAGCACAAGCGGTTATCTGCCGCGACCGTCTGTGGCTTGGAGAATACATAACAGAGACACAGAAAGAGCAATAGAACTGATGCAGAAGTTTGTTGCAGGACGTGGAGAATTTTCCGTCACTGCAATGCCATCTTAGTCAGGGTCGTCAAGCAGGGCTAATCCGGAGCACCTACTATAATAGAAAACAGGTTAGTGCTTGAATTGACAGCACATCATGCAGTTGGGGAGAAGTAGGAGAGAAAGTAGGAACAGACCCTAATAATGTCCTCCAACAGCCTAGCCTAAAGCAGCATAGCTACTAACATTAACCTGTCTCCTAGCTACTAGGAGACCTGGCTACCAACACTCTGTCTGAGTCCTCCTGACCCGTGGACGGTGTAGGGCCGGTAACGGCCCCCGTCATGCCGGGGTCTTCTCGGAGTCGGGTTGTTTGAGAATGCAGCCCAAAGTGGGTGGTAAACTCCATCTAAGGCTAAATACCGGCACGAGACCGATAGTCGACAACTATCTTAAGGAAAAATAGACAGAACTGAGAGGACAGAGTTGAAGAGGGCGAGAAACGTTTAAGAGATAAACGGGTGGGGTCCGCACAGTCTGCCCGGGGGATTCAACCCGGCAGGTAATGGGCGGCCGCACTGTGCGGGAGGATCCCCTTGAGGGACCTCTCTCCGGCGCTGGCTGGCCCCTGTGGGGCGCATTTCTTCCGCGGCGGTAAGCCGCGACCGGCTCCGGATCTTTACCTGGCTTACATTAATCTATCTCTACCTAGCTACTCTACCTCTTCCTATCTCTTCCTAACTTTTGACACTCTGCCTGACTACTAACATTAACCTGTCTCTTCCTATCTACCTGTCTGACCTGACTCTAACTACCTATAAACATATCTCTAACTGGTCTGCTTCACGAACCAACCCTGGGAGCCGGTTCCATAGGAGGGGAGCCTGATAGCTGAAAGATCTGCCACCCATTCTACTTTTAGAAATCCTAGGAACTACCAGTAAACCTGCAGTCTGAGAGCGAAGGTCTCTGTTAGGAACATATGGAACAATCAGGTCTCTTATGTATGATGGAGCTAGATTATTAAGGGCTTTATATGTCAGAAGGAGGATCTTGAATTCTATTCTAGATTTTACTGGGAGCCAGTGAAGAGAAGCTAAAACAGGGGAAATGTGATCTCTTCTTTTAATATTCATCAGAATCCTAGCAGCAGCATTTTGAACTAACTGAAGACTTTTAATTGTATTCTGTGGACTACCTGATAATAGACAGTTACAGTAATCCAGCCTTCAGCGACATAGTGGCAGGCAGTCTGGCACAGTCATATTATAGTTATATGCGGCTAACCCAAACTTAGAAGCTGTAAATATGGTGCTTGTCTGTTGTACCCCAGGATGCCAGAACAGGCGAGGAAGGGAAGAGTGTTCAACAACATTCCCAAGGCACGCAGAAAACGTTGGATTATTGCAATGAATCACGCTAACAATCAGCTAAAATGAAGCTGTTGGACCCCCCGCGAGGAAAGCTTCTTAGCCGACTTCCTGCCGTTATCTTTCCATGTATTTTTCTGTTTTGTTGCTCACATTACAGCAAATAAACATCACATAAAATTTGTAATGTCTGCATGCTGCAGTTAAAAGTTTTGTGATCGTAACGAGGAACAGATTATGGTGTAATTTCTTTTTTTTGAAGCAGTGACTGATTAATAGTCCGATATCAACAAAGGCAACCTAGCTGCCTGTTGCTCATGGTAGTGAAAATGAGGACAATTTTCCACTTACCCTACCGGTTACAGCGCAGTCCTTTGCAGGAAGATTCCAGATCTGGATCTTGATAACAAACACTGATTATGTCAATTTATATCCCTCCAGGCTTTTTTACACGCCACCAATCTGATGTGTATGGAAGTTAAGAAGAAAGACATTGCTTAAACAAGCCAAACATAGTCATCTTTACAGTTTGCCGTGTAGGGGTCACAGCATACTAGTGGAAGAAGGGGCTCTGGTGAGATGAGACCAAGACTTAGAGTTTTGGTCTATATGTAAAGCACAATATGTGGAAAAACCACACCCCCACTCTGAAATACAGAAGTGGTGTCTTAATGTTATGGGGATGAGTTTGTTCGACAAGAACACAGAAGCTGGTCAGAGCTGATGGGTTGATGGATGAAAGTAAATGCAGTCCAATCCTGGGAGAAGACTTTGTATTGGCTGTAGGAGACCTGAGATTGGGGTTGAGCTTCATTTCACAGCAGATAAAGACTCTACACAGACAGCCTGAGCTGCATTCAACATATAAATATCATTTAACCTAAACTATTCTAATGATTTTAGTTGCATTTGATGATTATGTGCTACTTTATGTTTGTCACATAAAGTCACAGTATTTACATTAAAGTTTGTTGCACACTGTAAAGGGTGCGAATACTTTTACAGGGCCCAAATCAGGTCACTGACGTGTGTGTGGCTTTGAAGCAGTTCTGGCCCCACTCTCTACAAACTCAATGAAAGGATCTGTTTTCTGAATAGAGCATTCCACTCTTATGTCAGAAAGGACATTGTTTAGTCATCGGATTTGTGGATGAGTGATTAAATCCCCCAGAACATCGCCCACCCCTAACATACACCAGCCCGCCCCTCCCGCCTCCACTCTTTCTTTCTTTACCCTCAAAGCTCTGTAAAGTATCTCACCTTACATCAGCCGCTTTGTGTCGGCGCGCAGCGGTGGCTCACCCAGCGATGCCCCACAGACACCCGCGCTAAGCCAAGCGCGCTCTGAATGTGTCAGAACTGGCTCGGCTTTCAGATTGGGGCGCACATGCGAGCGCGAGAGCTATTTGTTTTCCCTCCTCAGCCCTGCAAATTCCAGCACTCATTGAGGATTAGTGGATGGGAATCTCATTCCTTTGGAGAAGAAAGAAACCCAAATGCCTCAGCAATCGCTCAGACAGTTGTGGGGCAACTCAACAATGGCTGATGAACTACTGTATTGTCTAAATCTGGATTTAGGGTCTTTGAAAGACCATTTTATAGCATTTGCATTGAATAAAATGAAAGAGGATAAAATGTATCAGTTTTATTTTACATTTAAGTTGCATTTCAAATAAGACCACTGTAATAAATTTGTTAAGTTTGTATCATAGTTTGCAATAGAAAGCCCCAGCTTTCATTTTCATAAGCACTTTAGTGGTTTGATCATGATTTTGTCTTTTGGTTAACCTTAGTCTATATCAAAATAAAATCTTTTTTTTTCCCCTCAGGTGACTGTCACCACCATTGGATATGGAGACAAAATTCCTCAAACGTGGATAGGGAAGGCCATCGCCTCCTGTTTCAGTGTCTTCGCTATCTCTTTCTTCGCTCTACCTGCTGTAAATACAAATTTTGTAGTTCATATCTGTTTAAATTAGAACCCACTACTTTTTTACTTTTTTTACTAATTTTAATGTATTATGTAATTAGTGTGTATATTTTGATATAATTATCTCTAGCCTCTAAGTTCCAAGTTAAATATTTTCCAGTATAAATACTAAAGTTGTGCTATGTTTTTTTCCTGTTTAGGGAATCTTGGGTTCCGGATTTGCCCTCAAAGTCCAGCAGAAGCAGCGACAGAAGCACTTTAACAGACAAATCCCTGCTGCTGCCTGCCTCATCCAGGTAAATTCAATGGAAACCTGCACAGATTTCTCTTTGAAACATGGAAGTACAACAACTCAAGCATCTTCACTTTACATGAATTTCTATTAAAGCTGTCCCATATTTTTTCCTACCAACAGCTTTAGTTCAATTAAATCTTGAACTTTGAAAACAAAGCTGATACAAGAATAAATCAGTTTCCTGTTTAAGTGACAGTGTGTAGTTTTTAGCATTAATCTCTGGAAATATCCATCGAAATATTGTTGAAAATGAATAAAATGATGGCCGATCATTGAAAAATATTGACGGCTTCACAACCATATAAAGGGCCTAAAGTACATGGGTGTGGGTCCTAGGGTATGGGGCAGACATATCGGACGCAGTGATTCCCTATGTGGGCAAAATATCTTTACTGATTTTTGATATATGGTTACTTCACTATCCTTTAAATGTCATTGTTAAATGTCATTGTTAAAATGAAAAGCGCTTTAAATGAATAGGCTTAAAAAAAACGAACTTTCAGCAAACACGATCGACCGTCCAAGAAACCCAATGCGTCTGAACCCAGCCCAGGACGGTGGGTTCAGACACATTGGGTCGCTGCTTGGGGAGAAGTGCTCAATCAGCTGTTGTGTCTGTGCCATCGTGCGACACAGACACTTCCAGAAAACTAGAGAAAACATTGGCATCACATTCTCTTGATGGAAATAACTGAAGGGCCAGAAAAGTCTAAGAAAAGACCCTGAGGTTGCATGCTTTCTGCTACACAAGTAACAACATTCCCTGTAATGTTTTGTTTTTTCAAACCAGTGCCAGACACAGTGAAATTACACTGATTTTTTTCCCATTCAGATCATTCCATCTTACATGACTATTTATTCATTAAAAAATATCGGAATGATATCCACTATCCACTGCATTTCTTGGTTTTCATAATTCAGTTTCTTGAGTAATGTTCTCTAACAACAGCAGGAATCATACAGAGTATCAATTTACTCTTTAACCAATTAATTCCGATGTGAAACATGGCAAATCGATAGTGATTCCAAGCGATTCCAAACAGTTCCCTTCAAACGTGCTGAGTACATTTTGCATTGCATGGCGGAAATGCTAGCTACCTCCATCATAATTTATTAAGTTTTATGTTTCTGTCATTTAACTATTATGAATCACAAGCAATTATTAATACTCATGAATTGCTATTGATTTGGCACATTTCACATTAATGGATTTAAATAGTCAATAATTACACTTCTGTTTACTTATTAGTGAAGTGCTGAAAGCTATTTTTAATTTTGGCACTGGATTTAATGTTGTGTTATCGGAAAAAAATGAGGAGAATTGCATGCTATAGTTTTGAGATAATTTTTAAACTTATTTTATTTCTTAAGCACATTTAAAAACACAGCATCCGAGCCGACCAAAGTGCTGTACAGAAACCCCAATACAAAATACAACATCAATAACACAAACACGCAGTGGGCGAGGCAAAAACCAGCCCAGCAAAGCACAAGACACTTTCATTTTGTAACAAGAGATATTCAACAGAAAGACTGTACACAGATCTTTTATTTATTTATTCAAAGCGTGCTGTTTTTATAAGCTCTACCTGAAAATCAGCAGTATGGCATCAACACAACATGACAGTTACATGCCTGGTTAGAAAATAAAACATTCTTTAGCCTACCAGAAAAGTCATTGTTTGATTTCTTAATCTTTCTCTTCAGCACTAAAGCCACTGAAGTTGTCTTCTGCAGTGCCTTTACATTATCTGTAAACTTTTGTCGTCTTTTTACCAGGATTCAGTTCTTCCTGCTGCCTCCTCAATAACTCAACATCGATTCATTGATGGCAAGCTCGTGTGCAGTAGCTCCATGTCCTTCTTTGTCAGCCAGATTGATTGCCTTAAAATTAAAAGCTGCATTATTTACATTTCTTCATGCTTTTCATGATGGTGTGTGCATGAATACTTATTGTAGGTTGTTCTTTGGTGAATAATCTTTCCACAGGTCTGTCTGACTTTTATGCTTCCTGCTATAGTGCTCCTCAGTAGCCAGTAAAATCTATAAATTACCCAAATTGTTGTATAGGCCTCAGGGTCCACAGCCTTTGAACAAAGTAGACGCTCTTAGTCTGAATACTACAGTACCCCCATCCAATGTTTAAGATCAATATGGAAAAATATTTAATTGATACTGTAAACAATATCTACCTTTCTAACCCTCATCCATAAAGAGGGATGGCAATGGTTTCCCTCATAGTTATTACACCCTTCCATCCATTGGATTTTATGGCATTTTAGCCTAACAACCATAAAAGTAATGTATACCACCCATTGGTGTTTGTTAAATGGTTAATAGATGATGATCTGATTGGTACACAGCCACTAAAATTACCTGCATAGCCCCGACTTCCTCCCTCTATGGCTATCTCTGAATAAAGCAATCGGCAAAGAAAATTGTCACTGTTTAATATTGTGTTGCATGCAAAATTCATTAATGTTGGAGAGGTCGCTGTACAATTAAAGTTAAAGGGAACTTTTTTTTTTTTTTTTTTTTTCAACCTGGACCTTATTTTTAGCAAATATGACATTTATTTACTCACCCAGACAAGTTTGGAGCTACTTGCAGCCGTTCCGGAATAGTATATCCATATAATGGGAGTCAATGGGGGAAGGAGTTCGCCGTCTGTAATAAGGCATTATCTGCCCACAAATTTCCTAATTTAGCGATGTTTTGTTATGAATAGCTGGCAATATTCCCCTGTGAGTTCGGAACATCTCGGAGGTGCTAAGGTATTAGCATCTGGGGTTTTCAACTTTTACTGACCTGAGATTTTAATTACGCCATTACAGCTATAGTCTGCGTAGGTTGTGGAAAGAGAGCCTGTAGAAGCTGAAGTTAGTCTAATTGGTCATTCGGTTAGTGCAATTTAGAAAAACACAAATGCGAACCATGTTGATGTCTGTAGTAGAGGGTGACGCGGGAATCAATTGTCGCTCCCGTCCCGTCCCGATCCCAAAAAAATACTCCTGTCACGTCCCGATCACGTGACAGCCCCCCCCCAAAAAATGTTGTCCCGAAAAATCCCGAGGGAAAAACTCCCGTCCCGACCCGAATCCCGTAGATTAGTAATTTACCTCCTATGGCGCTCGCTCCCCCCGGCCCCCTTTAAACCATAGCCTACCACAGTATCAAAGATCATCTATTTAGCTTTATCCACCATCTTTAACCATATCCTGCATTCTCGTTGTTTGGCCACCTTACCATGTCATGAATGGACTCGTCTGACTACCAAACTATTAATGCTGCGTTCGAAAGCCCATCCAAACCAGTGGGACGTGGGACTTCTCATACCTGAAATGTACTAGGTCCCACTTCTAAGCGTTCGAGGCAATTGAAGTGGAATGTAAACAGAAAACATGAACAACCACAGCGCTAAACAGATAGTCGCTTTGTTTATGAAGACGCATGCTAACAGATAATAACGACATTCACACCATAATATGAAAAACAAGTTGTGTTAAAATAACAGTGTCTAAAACAACACTTCCAGCAGAGAAGTACAGTTTATAGCCTATTCGTTCAAGTTTTACCTCTGACGACGTGAGACTCCGTGGGCGCCGCCATTAATCCTCCGACTTAGTTTTGGTGAAGTCGAGGTACGTCAAACTACCCCGAGTTCGCAGCTTCCACTTCGACAGGCAATCCAGTGCACTTTTCCCATTTGGAGGCAGGATAAGTCCCATGTCCCACTGGTTTGAATGGGCTCTCGAACGCAGCATAAGATACACGCATTTTCAGTCGAATATCATATGCTTACCAGTTTATCCAGGTGGTGTAGCAACAACGTAGCAGTTTCAGTTTTGGTGCATGCAGTGTAGTAGACCCGATGGATTCAACTAAAGATAGATGTAAAAAAAAAAAAAAGAAAATTCTAATTTCCGGTTTCCCGTCTGATCCCTTGGATTATTTCCTGTCCCGTCCCGATCATGTTACCAACAGTGAAATTGACTCCCGTCCCGCGGGAATCCTGCAGGAATCCCGTGACCCGTGGGAATCCCGAAAAATTGTCACCTTCTAGTCTGTAGCAGCAAGTTATGTCTAACCGACTGCCATAAAGCACAGAGTGAAAGTCCTGCTCAGGCAACAGTGATTTCATTGTAAAAGTGCAATAGTGTAGTTGTATTATAGCCTCTAAGTCACCTCGGAACCAAACTATTAAGCACTAGCAAGACGTTCTTAACTTGGAAGAGAGTCCTGTTAACGTTTAATAACAAAATATGGATAAATTAAGGCTTTTTGTTGCAGATAATGCCTTATTACAGGCAGCAAACTCCTGCCCCCATTGACTTCCATTATATGAATATAAACTGATCGCGACTCGAGATAAACTCATCCAGAATGGCTCCAAGTAGCTCTAAACTTGTCTAGGTGAGTAAATGAACATAACATTTGCTACAAATAAGGTTCAGGTTAAATAAAAAAAAACTTTTAAGTAGACAGTTTAGATTGGTGGTACTCATTCTGGTTTTCCTGTTTGGCAGTTTTGACAACTTGTGTTTTGTTTTGTCAGACACTCTGGAGATGTTATGCTGCAGAGAAGCCAAACGGTTGTGCTGTTACATGGAAAATGTACGTCTTAACTCCAGAGGGTGTGGCTGCGGCGCAAGCTGACAATGGCAGTCCCAGCATCAAGAAACTGAATCTAGCGGTAACTGCTTCTTCGATTTAATATATTTGAACCTTTTTATTAAAATATCCCCTACTAAAAGACAAATTGCACTTTTCTTCTGACAGTTCCACAGAATCTATCAAGTTGAATTATTTCACACGACAAAAATGCTGATGTTACCTTAATGTATTAGTGTACATGCACAGTTCACCTTTTACAAAAAATATTTGCTCTACTGTTCAAAGACCATAAAGCATAAAGGGTCAAGCGAGGTTCCCACAAATATACACGCATGCACTGACGGACACAATGCACAGAAAACACAAATACCCACACACAGCAGCTCCTCCTACCCCAAAGGCTCGACTCTAGCAGGATGACTCGAGGCCTTTGTCTTTGCCGGACAAAAACCCAGTCAGTTGAGATGATGTCACCGTTGCCTTTCTCATGGGAGTAAACCTTTGTCAAGTAGTACGACGACAAAAAAATCATTGTGTTGCATTGAGCCCACACATATTGGAGAGAAGGGAGCTGTTTCCGTTCTTTTCTTTTTTGGCATGTGACTTTCTCCACTGTCTTTCCTCCTTTCTGCTTCTTCTCAGTCTTTCAATATGCTTCCCCAGAGTTATTTGTAACCTACTGTGTTACTCTGTGCTCTCTTTTCTTAATTTCTCTTTGATTGCTATTGGTTTTCCTTTACCCTCTTCCTCATTCTCCACAACGCTAGCTTTTCTCGCTCTCCACTTCATATGCAACTCAAACTGTCACTGTCTTTGTTCCAACTTCTTGTTTTTGTTTTCTGATGATCTAGGTTCAACCATCATCTGAAACTCTTTCATAATTTCCATTAGTGACTCAAAACAACATTTCTTCTTCCCTTTAGACCTTACTGCTTGCTCATTTGGCAAATTCCCAAGTCTGACTCAGTCTTAATACTCTAGCTAAATCAAAAGTCAGATTTGCAATTTTGACCGTTTGCTTTACGGATCTGCCATGCTCAGCGACTCGCATAATACACAGCAATTATTTCACTCTACTAAACAGTAGAATTCTTGTAGAACACTTTTCCAAACACCTGTAATTGGGTGGACTGTGTCTTTAAGCAGACTGGCTGTGTACACCATTTATGATTAGATATTTTCTTTAAAGATAAAACCATATGTTCTTGGTACGCAGGGTAAAAAAGATTACACTCTACACCAGCTTTTTTTTGTCTGAACAAAATACACTAAAAGAAATGAACAACAGCAGAACCTAACCCAGAACACTGACCCATTCTAGGTGCCGCTTCCGTCAGCAATAAAGAAGAAACTGATGCTACAATTCACACAAGTCCACTGGATTGGGATCATAAAAGACTGAAAACAAATGCCTGAGTCTTTATTTCAGCTGTAACATTTGGGAAAGGGTCGATATTTGGCAGAAAAATCCAAAAGGATGGGTCCATCCTGACTTGTCATGGTTTAGGGCAGTGGTAGTTTTATACTGCGGGAGATATTCCTTGGCACTCTCAGGGCACCAACTATTGAGTATCATGTAAACAGCCTACCTGAGTATTGTTGCAGAACATATCCACTCCTCTCTTATCACAGAGCCGAATGTTATAAACAATGGCGGATCATATCAAGAAAGTGGCTTGACTTTATTTGCTAAACAAAGTTAAACTATGTAGACATCTTGCACATCAGTGGCATTTGTGGATACACCCAATTCTTGAGAGGTGTTCTGAGTTTGGAGGGTTTAATCATTTGATCTAGGAGCTGCGTATGAATTGGGTTCGCATTTAGCGCTGGTTTCATCTGTCGCACGCCCAGGTGACAACCTCCTGGTGTATTAATTGCTCAGGTAAAATTTCTAACCTTATCTTCTGATTGGACATTCATCTACGTCTGAAATTTTGAACAGCATTTTTAGTCCTAAAAGATACAGCTTGCTTATTCGTGGATCACACCAAAAACGGTGTTTAACTTGAAATGCCTCAACAGTGACAACTATAATTCAGAAACTACTCTGAAGTGTATCCTGCTCTGTTTGCAGCTTCATAGGGCCCTGATCCCCTCATCCATTTATTTTAATAAGGCATTGTGGTTCATTACCTTTGCTAAGGAGGTTACGTTTTTGCCAGGGTTTGTTTTTGTTTGCTTGTTTGTTAGTTAGGAACATAACTCAACAAGCTGTTGATGGATCTGGATGGAATTTTCAGGAAAAGTCCACAGTGGGACCAGGAGCATTATATGATTAGAACTTGGGAGTAATACATATCACTGTCTTGGGGGCAGGGGTTGCTTAACTTAACTGCCTCAGCGGAGTACTGCGCTGTCTTGGGCCTTTTCTATTTTTTTATTGGGCTTGTAAGCGTATCTTTTTCACTAAAAAGGGAAAATTGCAACTTTAATGCCTCAATATAAAATCTCTCTGGTACTTCAAAATAATTATAACTGTCCATCAATTTGCACACAGTCTTTTTTACAGCCTGTTTTAGGGTTTTGGTAGCTGATAAAGTATTTAAAAGTACCAAAACATTTGACCAATACTCAACTTTCAAGACATTTTCTGTGGCAGAACATGTTTCAGATCTGTTTATAACAATATCCTTAAAGGTACCAAATACCAAATAAGTATATAAAATGTATATTTTTTTCTCATACATGCTCCAGCAATGCCCTGGTCAGTAGAATGAGCCTTGGCCTTTTTACCGCGGTTGCCTCTATATGTCTGAAAATTCACTTGATAGCGAGGGCCTCTGGTCAAACAAGTAGATATCCTGAGTACTTTTCAGGGGCAGCGTAATATGTAATGCCGTGATGCGTATTCACACTCAGGCGTAGCGTTCTCTATCTCCATCATAAAACTTCACACAGTCCCTTTAAAAAAAAAATTATGCAATGCTTGTTATAAATACTAGGAGAACATGTAAAATCAATGCGGAGAGACCCCAGGTCATGATTGGAACCCAGGATTTTCTTGCTGCAGGGCAACAGTGCTACCCATGCAACCCGTAAATGGAAATGTACAACTTATTTGTTTTCACCTTAGCCAACATTTAGCAGCTGCTCTGGTGATACATTTGGATGTAAATCTCCATTAGATGGAATTTACATCCAGTCTCCTTCAAACCAGACAAAGGTTTCATATGAGTGTCGATGAACCATCTGTTGCCATTCAGAAATGAGATCAGTTCACTGTCTGCAATGACATGGAAGTGTCTCTAATGAGAGAAGAAAGTCAGGGAAAATCATTAAAATGTCAAAACATGACCTCATCTTAGGACAGCTATTTGTTTTCCTGTTAACTCCCTTGGATTTATTGCACTGCTGTGACAAATAGATCTGTAGGTTATTTACAGTTTAATTATAATGACAACAGTTACCTGATGTTTCCTCTGTCTGTCAGAAAAAGGGGACTAAGAGACGGCTGAAGTCCAAAGGAACCGGTTCTTTGGGTGTTGCCTCAGAGAGGGCTGTGTCAATCCCTCAAATCACTTATGATCACATTGAAGACTCGGTGGAAAAAAAGGATGTCTCATTTTTCATCAAAGAGCCAAGGGGGACAAGTGAAGGTAATGCTATATTAGAAAAATCCTTACTCTCATATCACTTTTCTGTACAGTCGCAGCTGTAAACTCATATCAAATGCTGATTTGTAACATGCTCTGACTGAGCTCCTTTCTCTCTGGCAGGTGTTTCAAAGGAAGCCTGCTAACCTTTCTAAATTGCACTTCTTCCATCAGTCCAAATGAATGAACTTGCCAAGATTATGCATGAAAGCACCAAATCCTGTTTTATTACTGCTTGATTAAACTCGGTCCTTTCGGATTTCTTGACAAGAGATTTTGTATTCAAACTTGACACCTCAAAATGATTCCCTGCAGGTGTTTTGAAAGATGAACTTATATGGCAGTGGTATTATCTTTGCTATTTTAATACAGGTGAAACAATGCTTTGCTTATACAGTGCCTTTCAAAGGCATTAATCGTACCCCTTGATCTTTATTGCATTGCATCACATCACAACTGCAAACTTCCTTGTATTTTGGTAAGTTTTTATGTCCAACACAAAGTAGTACATAACAAACAATGGAGAGAAAATGTGACATGGTTTTCAAAATGTTCAATCTTAGAAAGCAGTCTGCACTTATTTATGTAGCATGCATTTGTATTCAGTGTCACTGAGTAAATACTTTGCAGAAACACCAACTGCTTCAGTTACAGCTACCAATTATTATTGTATGCCTCGACCAACTGCACTTCTATGGATTCCCCCTGTATCTACGTATGTTCCCATCAGCTCCGACTACCTTTCCTGTCCCAACTGTGGGGTCCAAAGTAGAGCTGTGACACCCAGAAACACAGACCGGATGACTCATTCCTCTGCAGCAGTGTTGACCAAGGACTAGGTTTATTTTTTATACTTTAGTTTAATTCCAGTGTTAAAACTACAACCAATGATTATGTTCAGAAAATATACCTCCTTGTTTAAATGGGGTCAACACATTGTGGATGTAAATGTGTAATTGTGTTAAATCAAAAAAAGATTTGGTTATGGAGACAATGCAGAGAAGAGGAGAGACATTTCGTGTCTGGGTTAAAACCCTACACTTGGACGTTGGTGTGCTACATATAAACTTGTGATCATTTCACAGAGTTTACACTATGAAACTAAATTATTCAAATTACATTCATAATATTCTGAAATAACAATTAGAAAAGACCTGAGAGTCATATACTAAAATACCACAATGACTCTCACAGCAGAAAGAGCTAGTTTGAAGAAAAATTAATCTGTTAAGGCTACACAGAGTTTAGTTGTGCCACTGTACCAGTCTAAATAGCATGACAGGTCTAAAACTGCAAAATATTCCTGAAATAGTCACCGCTTCTTTCCTCACAGGTAGGTGTTTGTGATGAAATGCATTACATCCATTACTATTACATAAAATGTTTCTGGTAAAGCAAAAATACTATCTGCTATTCACTTTACCCAACTAAATGCAGTATAATCGCGGAGGGACAATCGCAGTCCCCAAACATTTATCTGGCTGTTGAAACAAATTTCCTGTAATGGAAATGTGACCTAATAACCTGGAGCAAACCTCTAAGGCCTTCAGTGAACAGCTGTATTTGTGATAAGATCAAATTACACATAATTACTGGACTACAATAACTAATTATATAACCACGGAAAGAAACTGGGTTGCACGGGATTTTACTCGACGATCAGATTGGTTGGATTTTGAAAACAATGTTGTATTTTCCACCCACGATACAACCTTGTACTTCTTTGTGTAGCGTATTGATAACTTTTATGGCACTTGAGAAATGCTTGCCCACAGGTTGTGTTGTTAATGTTATTTTGAAAAACCTTGCATACACCTATTCATTTTGAATGAATACATAGTTGTGGCCGATCTTTTGACTGCTACTGTGTGTTTATGTCTTTGGTGGAGTTGGTAAAAAAGACAGAAATAGATCTGTTGGCGTTAAAATGGTAACAGTAATGGATTGAGTTAGGTTCTCACCCCCGCAGAGCGAGGAAAAAGACATAAAAGCACTTTAGGCCTCTATAGAGACCGTTTTTACATTTTGATGGGAGAAGCTGTTATGGGATGGCTCCTCATTTTCATGTAGTAAACAAGACCCTATCCTCCTACTTTGAGAGCCAAGATGGCTGCCAGGTGCCTCCTTTAAGACAGATGGAAGCCATTACAGCCTCAGTGGTGATTAGAGGTCATAGTTACAAGCTCTTTACGATTTGAGTCGTCCCCCACCCCTCGCTGGTCACAGACATTCTCATCAGGCTTAAATGGAACCTACTTTAAAATACCAGCTTGTCAAAGTTACAAGTGGGAATTTCTTGTAATCCCATTTACAGTTTACCAAGGCAGTCACATCAAAGACAAAATGTTTATGATGTTCATGCAGTACACATGGCAAAAGACTGCTCAAAGAGTCTTGAATCAACAGTTTGATCTGTGTGTGTCTAATTTCAGGATGATTTAAAATGTACATGCAGACAATATACGGCTGATGGCAGGGGGTTATTGGGGAGGTGGTTTGGCTTCCTGTGTTAAAAGCCATCCTAAGCAAATTAACTGACCCAGATACCAGGTTAATAAACAGAATTTATGAGTTTTTCCTGTCAAAGCGAGCCATCATAAAATGAGCTGCAGTGACATAAACCTGACAGAAAGGCAAACCATCACTATGAGAGCAGCTTCCAACACCAGGAAGAGCTTAAGTGTTCTGCTTAATTGCGTGGATCTTGGAAAATGAGCAGACAGCGTGGCTGCATGGGAAAGAAGCAATGAAATTCAGGAGATGTCTACTCACTTAGACAGCACAGTACATCCCCCTTTTTTTGTACATAGTATTTGTTGTATTTATGTAACAAATACTTTATCAGTGAAGATGCGTATATGACAAATTGGATGGGAACGAGAAATGGAATGAGCCTTTATTGACATTAAAATAGTAAATAGACCATAGTCTGCAGCCTGCTTTCTCTAGTTATAATCTGATTTGAGGGAATATGGGGCTGCAGGATCTCTGCTTCAGGTCCGTCAGTGAATGTGTGTCCTACATCACTGAACCTGAAACCGTGTTCAAAGATGGAACAAGCAGATTCAGATGTTCTCAATAATTATATACAAAGTTAACTGAGTGGGTGATTTCTCTCTAATTTTGCATGTCTTTGCAGGGATTGCTAGGATGTTGAGGAAAACAGGTGAGTCTTCTATCAACCATTAAATTGGGCATGTTCAACACAAAGCACATTGCCTTACAAAAGTGTTTATACACCATCAGCTTCACTTTACTCTATTGGAATTTACTATGAAAGATCACAAAATTTTGTCTAATTGTGAAGTGAAAGGAAAAAGGACACATAATCTTTACAATTGGTTTTTCAGTTAAACAATTTGAATAGTGTACCATATTAGGGATGTGCGAAATGGCCTAAAAAATGTATCACGATAATTTCAGGTATTTATTGCGATACCAATACAAATAACAATAATGTATTTTTTTCTGTAAAATAGCAGATTAGGCAAGGCAAGGTAATTTTATTTATATAGCACACTTTCTAGACAAGGCCATGCAAGGCGCTTTACATGATTCAGTGGTAAATAAACCAAATACATGATAAAAGTATGGAAATTAAAACTGATCATCACTAAAATGCTTCAATTACTAAATGCATTTAGTAATTGAAGCATAAAATGAAATTTATGTAAGAGTATGAAAATTAAAAACAAATAAAACCAGAGAATCCATTGATGAAAGAGCAATTTAGGTAAGGCATAAGAAACAGATTTATGCAAAAGAATGTAAATTAAAAACAGATAAAACACAATCAGTTAACAGACATAAATAAATAAAGTAAGTTAAAACCATGAGAAACAATGAGAGAATATCAGATTTTTTTTTTTTAAGTTGTATTCCAGTGACTGAGGAGAAAAAAATTTCAACAATGCATGGGTATATATGGCTCAGTCGCTCTGCTACTCCACACGTCTGCAGTTGAATCATTAAAATCTGCCGTTGACCGTGATGTTTGTACCCTAAGGCAGTCTTCATATATTGCTGGCAGGGCTGTTTTGGAAAAGAACTTCCTTGAGGTCATGTTGTATCTTAGGTCCAGTTTATGGACCATTTGCTTGAATGCTTATTTTTTGACAATTTGGCACAGCAACATGTCTTTTATGAAACAAAGCGCCACTGCTTCCATCAACTCGACTCTTCATTTACTTTGCTGATCATATTAGACGTAATTAGCAAAAGCATTGTCCATTTTAATATGGGTGAAAATTTTCTTACCCATAGGTCCATTTGTAGTTCATGCCTCTGTTGCTTCACATATCATCATAGATTCTTCATATCCTCGTTTGTGTTTTATATTTAGATGATACAAAGAGTGGAATTAGATGTTTTTACACTCTTTGTAATCAGTTTTTCTGGAAACTTTTCATATTACGGTAGTTTGCTTCTCATCTCATTTTCTGTAATCAAACCAGTTCCAAATTGTGGAGGTAGCTCTTCACTTTAAAACAAGTTCCTCAGACTCACACCTTCCACCATGCTTGCTTTCACTCCGCACGAGAACAGTGAATCAGGCGCGCACAAAACTACGCCATCAACTAGACTTATCGTTATCGCGAGGAAACATTTTTTTTATCGTGAGAATTTTCAACGATATATTGCTAACCAGAAGATATCACCCATCCCTAATGCATTTAGTGACAATATAAAGACATTTACTCTGCAAACAAATCCAGCATTGTACAGTTTGAACTCTGCATCAGATCAGCTGTTCTGTTAAGGCTTCAGAGGTTTGTCAATGGACATTAGTGCACAAATAGCATCATGAACATAAAGGAATACGGCATATAGGTCAGGGATAATCTTCTGAACTGGAAAGAGTATGACACAGATGCCAACCCACGGTTCCAATGACTGGAAAATAAATAACATTTCTGGATGTGTTGATAAAAATTTACAGAGACATACCTCAAAGCACTTGCAGCTGTATTTGCTATGAAAGGTCATACAGATGAATGCACACACGTTTAGGTTACAGATTATGTCAAGATAGTGTAATAAACCTTCCAGGAACAGCAGTGTTTTGTTTTTAAAGAGATTCACCAGAAAGAAAAGGGGAAGAACCAGGTTTTACCAAACAACAACAATCTTTATTTGCACAATAATTTAAGGCAACACGCAGCACAGACCTCAGTGAAGGCCAACCTAACTCAGGGTGAGGCACAAACAAGTAGATCCCTAAAACACAGGTGTAGGAGCTCCACCAAGAGCTAAAATGAACCACATCCCCTAGGGGCACGGCAACCCACACAACACAGCATACGGTCAAAGCCGTCACGCCTCACAGCAAACCCACCCGTGGTATATGGGCCACTATGCAGGTAACCTCCCCTTAACTAGGTTGCCCCTCCCCTCCTCCAGCTGTAGTTGCAATCTAAAAAGTCCTAAGAACTACGAATATTAAACACACAACAAAGAAAGAAGGAAAAACTAAAAACACTTAGCTCCTCCCGGAGTCCGAGACCCTCCCCTAGGGTCTGAGCTTGAGCGCCGATGCTGTGATCTCAGCCAATGTAGTTCAGAGTCACAGTTCAGAATCACAGAGCAGTTCTTTTCAACGCGATTCAGTTTCGTTGAACTCATGCAGGTCCCCACCACACAGCTCCCCTTCAGAGCAGTACGGCCTGCTGGATCGGCGCAGATCGAATCCCCACACACGGCAGGAGATTCAAATTCCCTGGAGAACAGCTTGTCGCACTCCTAGTTCCCGCGCTCACTATCTCTCTCCCTGCCTAACACAGGAACCTGTTCCTCAACCCACTAACTGTCTTCACCGTCGGCAGCCCTAACCAGCATGCGAACGGCACCCACCCGCTCCCACTGAGTGCTTTCACAGCTGCTTGGCTGGGCTGTCACCCGGTTACTGTCACCAAGCACTGACCTCCAGGTCCTCCCTCTGGTCTCGCCTCTCCTGGTCTTATTCCTCCTAACAAGCGATTTCCTCAATAATCCCAGGTGCGATCAGTTACCTACTCAGCTGCAATCAGGCGCAGCTCACGCCCCTTCTCCAGAAGCCGCCACACACTACAATAGCATTTAGGGTAACCAGGTCTTATGTCTTCTCTTTGCTGCATCTTGTCAGGTTAAAACAGACGCATAATTTGTGCATATGTTGCAAATGTATTTTTTACTGTTGGACAAGGAGCTACTTCACCAAGTACTTCAATTTGCTATTAAAAATCTGTCTATGTTAATCATTAGCCAGCCTGCCCCTTTAATGTGGCCCACACTGTATTTCAATTAGACGTACTGGCTCGCTGAGCCTTTGTCCTCAACCGGACCAAACCAGAGCCAAACGGAGACACTCTCAAATGCTGGTCCCAAGTTGACCCGGCCTGTTTTCTTTACTGGGTATCCTGCCAACAGAATGGGTGAGCAACAGGGCTTGCGTGATAGAGACGGACTGAGTCCTTGGGGAAACAGAGCACACACAGGCTGGGACAGTAAAGAGAAGTTGAGAGGTTGGCAGTGAGGGGAAATGTAGAGTCGATAAGCTGCCATTGTGGAGATCTAGTGCTAAGAAATGAACGGGTCATTGTTAGATTTAGTCGTTCCTCTTATCTGTCTGGCTCAGCTAAGCTCCCCCTGTCTGAGAGAATTACTCAGTGCAGGTTTTCTATCTCCTTATTTTTTTTTTTCTGAACTTTTTTCTTTTTCCCCTTGTTTTTATTTCACTTCTTGGTCAGATTGGCCATGTATCAAACTGTATTTTGTGCTTTTAGAGTGTATAACAAGGTTAAGTCCAATTAAAATAATCCTAAGGGAAGCTCTGGTTATATTTGGACATTCTACCTATTCTCTAACTTCCACTTCCTCTCTCATTCCCTGTCTCCACGTCCACATTTGACATTGTCAAGCAAAGCGGATGATGGAATACAACTGGGTTTGAAAGGCTTTTACTTGAATTGGAATGGTCATTCAGTACTTGGATGCAGATTTGCCTCGCCATTCTTCATCACAATGGAGGCTTGGTGCTTTGGAGGAGAGACATGTCAAACTCTGCTGACAGTCTGTCTGCAGGTCAAGACCCGGCTACACATGTTGTTCTTTGCTGTTGTTTTTAGCCGCACCAGTCGCCCAGCCAGCTGCACTGCTAAAGTGGAGCTCTGCATTTTCTCCCTCTGGCTGTGTTGGGTTCAGACTTTTATTTTCTCTCTTTTTTTTGCATTACAAGCCCTAGCCACTGTGATTCTTATCTGATGTGGCCGACAAACTTGAACTAATGCATTACTGTGCAGATAACGAATAAATAATCATGGTTTTCTTTTTTTACAAATGAGAGCCTAAACTTTGGATATCTCACTGAGGAGTCTTCGTCATAGTGGAAAGGGTATGCCACAACTGCAAGCCTACCAGGACAGTAAATGAGTGTTTATTCACCTAAATTTGAAGTCCAAGGAATCCGAAGAACAATTAAGAGTTCCATTCTAAATCTGGATGAGCTATGGAGTTAAGGTAGATAATTCTGGGTTTTTTTGACTACCCTATCTATTAGATTTTTATGGAATAATGGCAAGAAGAACTAGCTTTCTTTCAGCAATAAAATAGATCTAGAAGAAATCCTGTTTAACGCTTGCCATGAGCCATCACAGACAAAGCAAACATGAAAAAAGTGCTTTATGACACTATGACCTACATGATTCATCCTTTTTGTTGTACAAAACTAACACTACTCATGATCCTGAACACAACATCCCTAAAATGATACATGGCTGGCACAGCATGGGTATGGACATGCTTTCCTTCAGTGGAAACAGAATGTTTGGTAAACTGTTGCTAAATACAGAGCAATCGTGGAAGAAAACTTGTTTCAGACGGCCTAAAGTTTGATACTGAGGCAGAAACTGACCTTTCAGTAGAGTTACAATCCTAAACTTACATGAAGTAAAACAATTGAACTGTTCAGATCAAAGTATATCAATATGTCAGACTTGTTTGTATAAGGTCCAGATCATTTCCATTGAATCCGACAGGACTTTGGCTGTTTTTCAAAGATAATCGGCCAAACTGTCCGTTGTTAAAAATGAAAAACATGATTCATTTATTTCTCTTTCACAAAGATGCACGGCCTTGTGGTAGCCTGTCTCATAAAATCCCATTAAGATACGATGAAGTTGGTGGTTGTAATGTGGCGAAATGTGAAAAAGTCTAAGGGATGTGAATACTTTCTCAAGGGACCATAAGAGGTGTAAATCTGTGACCTATTTTCAAATTGACATTTCTTCCCTTTCTTTTATGCTTTCCATTCTTTCAGGCCTTCCTCACCACTCTTGGTCATCTTTCACTCTGAGCTGCCCTGCTTCCCCAGGTATCCTTCTGTTTATCTGCCTTTTCCAGTTTTCTCATTTTCATTTGAACTAACAGTGCCTTACACATGTAGAAATCTCCATTCCTTGTGATATTTAATTTATGATTGGAAGTCACAAGTTACTTTTATCCCAACAATAATCTGCCAGTCTGATAAAGCGACCTTGTAAACTGTTTCCCGGTTACGTTGCTACTGGTAATTTTATCTCCTGTCTTTGTTCCTTACAGTAAAGGGGAGTGGCAATAAAAGCACGTCCATAGACATTTCCCGCGCCAACAGCCTAACCGATGACCTAGATGACATGAGTGAGGATATTCCATTGCCTGTGGTTACAAACAAGAACCAGTAAGTCTTGGAAAGCATCACCCTCTGCTGACCTCCTAATTCATTTTAGACTTATTTCCCTCCCGGTCATAGTGCCCAGAGTTCTTTTGTCAGAGCCGAGAGCCACTTTAGCTCCTTTCTAAATGAAGCTGTTTTGCTGAAGTCTCTTGAGGGTTAAAGAGACTCTCGAGGGCCAAGGCCATATCAGGTACAGAGGGTTGTGAAGGGGATTATCCCTTCATTCTTCAGGGAAACTTTGAATGGGTTTTAAAACATGTTATGGTACAGCTGGCTTTTCATCACATGCCCTCACTGAACTCTTGTTTGCTGTGTGAATTCTGAATGAATGCTGATGCTCTCCCTCCTACTGACCTGGTCATTCAAATGGATTTTGTTTAAGCAAACATCAGCATTATTAGATTTGGTTTGCTTCCTGTGCTGTTGAAAAGCATGCTGACTGCTTTAAGGACAAGCTCTCATCCACTAATCATCTATCTTTTCAGCGGGTTCAAAACCAGCACTGAAACACTGTCTTCTACACATACAAATATGAAGCAGTAACTGCAAGTGTCATTGATACCATACGTTGTAGTAGGCTATTGTGTCTCCTGATGAGGATGGAGCTTGTGTGGCATCTTTATGTTAAGATTAGAAGTTCATACATTGTGCTGAAATATGATGCCTATAGTCCTATATAACACAAATTATATTCTGGGTTATAATCAGCTTGAGCGCTACTCTATGTTTGGTTGCTACCAGTTATTAATAACATATGGGGTGAGACCGTACTGTAGCTCTGTCGCCGCTGCAAATCTCAACCATGTCGTAGATTAAGGTTTATGTGAACTGAAATCTTAAATTTTTAGTTATGCTGTGTTGCGACACATTGACACGATGATCGTTGAGATTATGAGAGCTTCAACAATCACACATTCTGTGGCCAGTTTCCAATCAGCAATGTTGTAAAGCTCAAGATCAAGTTTAAACAATTCTGATTTTATTTTTGTTTAGCAATTTGTATATAAAAAAACGGAAATGCAAATAAAAAAAAACTACAACAAGGAGTAGGTTATTTCAATTTTCATTATTTCATGGCAAATCATATCTTTTCACTTTTTTCATTCCCTAAAATGTAACAGGCTGCATAGAAGAGGAGTTTTGTGCACTGTTGCCTCGCAACAAGGAGGTTCAAATCCAGGGCCCTCATTTATCAAACGTTAATAGAAACTGTCCTATATTCTTTCCTACAAATGAAGTTTAGAAAGTTCGTACGAACAGTCAAAAGTCTGATTTATGAAATGTGCAGTGGCCACTCGTACACATGCTCCTCTGCAATCATGTGTTGATGAATCCTGCTTGTGCGTACCCAGGTCTTTGTGCCCGTTCAAAGTCGTTGGCATACAGAAACGCACTGAATTAACCATATTGGGTAGCACCACATCATGTCAAATGTATCCTCAGGTTCTTACTTAAAATAATTTCCAAGAGGGCGAAAAAAGGAATTTCAGTGACACCGAGATTGAGATTAAACATGGGTAGGGGAACAAAAAAGTATTCATGATGTAAAGACCTAAAAAAAAATTCTGTTAATACAAATTAATTTAACCACCGATAGTTTTTGCCATCAGCTGTTTCTCTGCTTAATTCTTCCAGCATGTAAAAGACATTTTTAAAAAAATTGGCGAATATTTAATTTGCTAATATTAATTTATGTGGAAATCGTTAACGTCTTTGAACTTGTAAAATAATTTAATAATGAACATTGCCGTTTTGATTCTATCAGCTTGGGAAATTAATAAGAAAAGATAACTCTGCCTGGGACAAAGATGACAGGCCGTAAATCGGTAGGGTCAGTGGAGATGTTTCTGTTGGAAATTAAGGGGAATAAAATGGTTTGATATTAATATAATATAGTAAAATGTCTCTCAGTATACAGCTGAACCAGATCCAATACAAAGGGTGCTCAGATCATCATGTTTGACTCTTTTGTGGTCATGCGTAAATGGAGACACGACTTGTGCTTCCATCAGTACGCAAGGAAAAAAGGACAATCTGCTTCACTGATGAACAGGACCATTTAGTTGTCTCGGTGCAGTTTGCAAACCTTTTAATTAAAGGTGTGACAAAATCCCCTTAAACTGAAACGCTTGGTGTGATAAATAAAGAAATAAACGGGAGGGGGGGTCTGCGGCCCCAGAGTGCGGATTGACAGGATTATTTGTTATAATTTTGATGATTGTGGGTTACAACTTATGAAAGGGGAAAATGCTAAATCCTGCTGGAAAATGAAGTCAGCATCTGCATAAAGCTCTGTGGAGAGCAGCATTAAGTGCTCCAAAATGTCCTGGTAGATGGCTGTGTTGACTCTGGAACAGTGGACCAACAGCAGCAGATGACATGGCTCCCCAAATCAACAGACTGTAGAAACTTCTCACTGGACTTGAAGTTTATGGCCTTTTCCTGACAATCATCCAGGCTGTGTTCATCCCTGCTGCTTGTCCACCTTTTTCCTTCCACACTTTTACCTTCCACGTAACTTTCTATGAATGTGCTTTGATACAGCACTTTGGGAACATCCAACTTATTTTGCAATTATCTTTTAAGGCTTTGCCTCATCATGGGGGGTGTCAGTGATGGTTTTCTGCACAACCGTCCAGTCAGCAGTCTTCCCTATGATTATGATTCCTACTGAACCAGACTGAGAGACCACTTAAAGGCTAAGAAACCCTTTGTATGTGTTTTGGATTAATTAGCTTACTAGAATGTTAAACTTTGAGGCAAAAATATTGAACCTCTTCACAATTTGAGGAGACTTTGAGGTTGTCTTAAAGCCTGCTTCACATGGCATATTTGTAAAATTGTCTGAAGAGCTCCAGAGCGCACACACAGCAATTAAAAAAAAATCATGGATGGTCCTGTTGTGCTTCTACTGGGTGTGATTACCGTGGAGAGACACCACACACGAACCGATTTTACTCACACACACTATTCCCTTTGAGCTGCGTATGTGCACAATTCCACACTGCTGACACGGGCTTCGCCCACATAATCTGCGCTGTGCACATCCGAAAACAATAAATAAGTCCAAACTGTTTTGAAAATAAAATAAGCAAATAATTTGTCCTTTGCCATTTTTTTGAAGTGTGAGTCAATGAGCATATTCTTCAATATGCAGTTTCAGCTGTCGTGCTTCTCCAATCCAGTTTGAAAAACACACTCACCTGTACCTCTTGTGGTTATTTCCATATCTATGCAGCTGAGACCGGCGCACTGACACAACATAGTAATAACTATATAGCTGTCTTGCTCTTCCTGCGGTTTTTGGTTTGTGCTAAAAAGTGAGACATCTTATTTTACAGATGTTCACACTGGAGCCAAATGGGCATCAAATCTGGCATTTCTGCCCAAATGACATTGTATTGTGACTGAATAGCAGAATTACAATTTTTTATTCATTTTTTTACTAATTCAGTAACATGTTCAGTGTTTTAAAAGAGTGGTTGGAGCACGATCTATTTAATATATTCATCCTTCTTTCTTCACACTTTTTATTACTTGTTGATTTTGTCAACTCAACATGCAGAATATATTCATAAATGACACACATTGATATGTGTACGACTTTTCTGGGGTAAAGGAATGGACGAAGGAGTAGGGGCTCCTTGCTAAGATATGCAGGGGAATTTGTTTTATATTTTTGCCCTACTTCATGCACTTTGCCCTGACTGATCTGTATTTCAGTGCATTTGTGGACTGTGGTCAAGTGAGCTGACACTTTAAAATAATAATAGACTTCAAAAGTGAATCCCTGCATCTCTGCCTGTCAGCTCGTTTTTGATTCGCTACACGTCACATTGAACAGCCTGCATTCTCCTTTGTGCTCGGGACACACCACAAACGCTGTGATATCAGGCTAAGACAATCCAACATGTTGGACATCCTCGATTTGCGATAGGAGTAGTCCCAACGTTATTCCTGGCGGACCTGATTGCTCTTAACACAGCACACATGGCAGGAATATCAGGATTATTTTAAGAGCCATCCCGATTATTGGGGGTTGTTGGAAGGGGAAAATCAAAGTAAAATTGGCATAAATATCCTGCCCTGTGAACTAGGCTTGAGCTTTAAGCCATTATCATAAACATTATAACAAAGGCTTAAAATATCTTGTTTTGCAAGTAATGAGTCTATCTCATTCATTAGAATCACCTTTTAAGTTGAAAATAAATTATCTTTTGTAAATACTCCGATTTTGAGAGTTTCACTTGTAAATAATAGTGTGTGTATTTATTAAAACAACTTGAAGCTTTTTACAACTTTCATGACTAACAAATGTAGAATTCAGCTTGAAATCATTCACGTTGCTTGACTTAAGCTTGTATGGGTTTGGAAACAACTTTTCTGTCAGCGGTTTAGGTCTGCAAAGTACTTTGATGTCTTAGTCCCATTTCGGTGTAGTTACAACATGTGTAATTAAGCAATTTTGTCCTATATAGGGAAGTTAAACCACAAGAAAGCCTTTACCTTTTGTTTTGTATCACAAGAAGGATACACCATTTTGTCCTTATTGTATCTGTAAACAATCATGTCACTTGTATTTTTCAGTTAGTATTACTTTAAACTCTTCTAAATTTAATATGTATTGCATTTTATTTGCATTAATTGTGGTTCTGATCTTAGTTTGGGCCCTTTTGAAAGTATCAGAAAATATAAATAGGTTATAGATTCATATAGACAGCCCTACTGGTAGGTAATATAAATTGTAGTCACATATCCACATTTCCTAAAACCTTGTCAAACTATTGTGTATCAGCTTTACTTTCTATAGCCTAGGGAGATGCAATGCCATATGACTAAATAATGGTTTACCATTGCCTAACAATTCATGCAAAGTTTGATCACCACCACAAATACTTATGGATGTTGAAAAATATTGTATTAAACCCATCAATATGGGTCAATGAAAAGAACTGGTAAAATATGCCCACACTATACTGAAAATTGTGGGTTCTTTTTCATCCTGGGGAACAATTTCCAGTTGCTTGAAGGTGCCACATTGATTTGTTCAAACAAAAATATGCACAAATTTAGATATCATATGAAGGTCCACCCATTATCATCATCATACTGCCCAGGAAGTCCCACAGATAGACATGTTTTGGACTGACCTGTGTAAACTTGCCCCACAACAAAAGCCAAAGATCTTGTGAAGATGCTAGATGAAGCTGGTAAGACAGTGTCATTATTAGGGATATCCCCATCAGGTTTTTCTGCCCTCAAGTCAAGATCATTTCATTTTGAGCGTCTGCCGATACTGAGTCCGGATCCGATACTTCTAATACATTAAAAAAGAATAAAGAAGAGCGAAGAAACAGATCCAGGATGTTCCTTTTTTTATTCAACTTATTTTAACATTTAACAATTCTGTTAACAAACCGAGAACTTCTGTGAGGTATTTGTAAAATCAAGTAACAAATAACTGTTAATCACTTTTGGACTTTAGTAAAACAGTCAATAATAAACTTAATATTGAGAATGTATATACATATCAGGGGTAGTGTTAACTGAATATTTTCCAACACTGACTACTTGTTGCAAATGCTTTCAATTTTACACGGGGATTCCAGGTAAATAAATCAATTAAAGAAAAGATTCCCAGACACTTTGATTAAGGCATGTCGCTGACCAGAGCGTGACAACCTTTGCGACTGGTCAGACGTGCTACGACAAGCCAATAACGTTGACTTATGCTGCTTTCCACCCGTTGGCTTTTCTACCACTGAAGCGTAGTTTACGGATTGGTTCAATTGTAGACATGTTTCCTCATTTACCAAACTTTGACTAAAGCAATACGTAATTCCAGTCTCCAGGGCAGCAACACGTATATACAGCATTCATAACAATATCTAAACCCCCTTGAGAAGTCATCTGTCCGAGGCAATAATCCTAAACTTAATGACAACAACCAGCAATCCCACTATTTGATTACACACTGACATGCATTACAGTTCCATGTGGAGCAGGAACCCCAGCAGTTGTAATCTAAGTGCAACTGTTTAATTTAACAAGCAGTTCTCTGTTTAGCTTGTTTGGATTTAATATTATTAAAAGTGAATAAAAGACAAATACTATTGAATTAACTTGTGGGACTAGATATAGGCACTAGCCCCCACCCACATAGAATAAAAAAAATTGACAGGTACATAATATATCAGAGTCCTGTTTGGGAGGTAACATCCGATTCCGATCGAGTCTCAAACTACGTGATTTGGCCCAATTTACGATCACTTGATCAGATCAAAACATGCCTACTCATTTTCCACAGTAAAATGTGTCCATTACTCCAAAAGAAACATAAACATGTTGGAGTGCAGTTTCCAATTGCACACAGAGATGAAGATCTTCCATTTTGGAGAAATATCCTGTAGTCAAAAGGGTCTACCAAATTGACAATGACAGTAAACATACAGCCAACGTGGCTTGAGGACAACAGAAACAATGTTTTGGTGTGGCCATCAAAAAGTCCTAGTCTCAATCCTAGAGAAAATTAGTTGCCAGATCTGAAAAGGTGTGAGGTGAACTACAAACCTGACTAAGTTCAACCAGTTCTATCAGGAGGAATGGGACAGAATTCCAGCAAAAATATTGTGTGAGGCTTGTTGAAGGAAACCCAGGAAATTAATGAACCCAAGTCATTGTTTAGAGGCAATGCTGCTAAATATTATAGAAAGGTGTGCAAACTTTTGATATTGAAGACATTATTCAGCAAGAAAAGCACTAGGAGAGCGCAAACCTCCGCTAAAACATTACTTCCTGGTAGAGGTAATAAATCTCTAATATATCCTTCCTCTCATTATTGTCGCATTTAGCAAGTAGAACTAATTTTGGTAACCTGACTTGCCTAAAACAGGAGAAGTTTACACTTCGGACATTAATAAAAAGGTGTGTCTATGTACACTACCGTTCAAAAGTTTGGGGTCACCCAAACAATTTTGTGTTTTCCATGAAAAGTCACACTTATTCACCACCATACGTTGTGAAATGAATAAAAAATAGAGTCAAGACATTGAGAAGGTTAGAAATAATGATTTTTATTTGAAATAAGATTGTTTTTACATCAAACTTTGCTTTCATCAAAGAATCCTCCATTTGCAGCAATTACAGCATTGCAGACCTTTGGCATTCTAGCTGTTAATTTGTTGAGGTAATCTGGAGAAATTGCACCCCACGCTTCTAGAAGCAGCTCCCACAATTTGGATTGGTTGGATGGGCACTTCTTGCGTACCATACGGTCAAGCTGCTCCCACAACAGCTCAACGGGGTTCAAATCTGGTGACTGCGCTGGCCACTCCATTACCGATAGAATACCAGCTGCCTGCTTCTTCTCTAAATAGTTCTTGCACAATTTCGAGGTGTGTTTTGGGTCATTGTCCTGTTGTAGGATGAAATTGGCTCCAATCAAGCGCTGTCCACTGGGTATGGCATGGCGTTGCAAAATGGAGTGATAGCCTTCCTTATTCAGAATCCCTTTTACCCTGTACAAATCTCCCACCTTACCAGCACCAAAGCAACCCCAGACCATCACATTACCTCCACCATGCTTAACAGATGGCGTCAGGCATTCTTCCAGCATCTTTTCAGTTGTTCTGCGTCTCACAAACGTTCTTCTTTGTGATCCAAACACCTCAAACTTGGATTCATCCGTCCACAGCACTTTTTTCCAGTCTTCCTCTGTCCAATGTCTGTGTTCTTTTGCCCATCTTAATCTTTTTCTTTTATTGGCCAGTCTCAGATATGGCTTTTTCTTTGCCACTCTGCCCTGAAGCCCAGAATCCCGCAGCCGCCTCTTCACTGTAGATGTTGACACTGGTGTTTTGCGGGTACTATTTAATAAAGATGCCAGTTGGGGACCTGTGAGGCGTCTGTTTCTCAAACTAGAGACTCTAATGTACTTATCTTCTTGCTCAGTTGTGCAACGCGGCCTCCCACTTCTTTTTCTACTCTGGTTAGAGCCTGTTTGTGCTGTCCTCTGAAGGGAGTAGTACACACCGTTGTAGGAAATCTTCAATTTCTTAGCAATTTCTCGCATGGAATAGCCTTCATTTCTAAGAACAAGAATAGACTGTCGAGTTTCAGATGAAAGTTCTCTTTTTCTGGCCATTTTGAGCGTTTAATTGACCCCACAAATGTGATGCTCCAGAAACTCAATCTGCTCAAAGGAAGGTCAGTTTTGTAGCTTCTGTACCGAGCTAAACTGTTTTCAGATGTGTGAACATGATTGCACAAGGGTTTTCTAATCATCAATTAGCCTTCTGAGCCAATGAGCAAACACATTGTACCATTAGAACACTTGAGTGATAGTTGCTGGAAATGGGCCTCTATACACCTATGTAGATATTGCACCAAAAACCAGACATTTGCAGCTAGAATAGTCATTTACCACATTAGCAATGTATAGCGTGTGTTTCTTTAAAGTTAAGACTAGTTTAAAGTTATCTTCATTGAAAAGTACAGTGCTTTTCCTTCAAAAATAAGGACATTTCAATGTGACCCCAAACTTTTGAACGGTAGTGTATATATAGCATTTTTTTCTCCTGCAGTTTCTGAACGCTCCTTAAATGAACTGTTTAGATTTAACACACATGAATAAACTAGTTATGATTTTTCTTTAAACTGACTTTAATCTCTGAGCTTCCAGTTGTGAGGTTCATATAAGCCTATGAGTGAATACAGTTAGTTTTCTAGTTTATTTATAAGGATGTGGATTGGCAAGAATCTGGTGATGCAATATGTATCACAACACAGGGGGGAGGATTAGATATATTGCAATACTATGAGTTAGAACATTTATTGTGGATTTTAAAACCGAATTTAACTGTCACAGCACTATAGACACTCAAACATGTTTCATGCTTAAAACACCCGGTTTTATTTCTAGAGCCAGTTGATCTATTGGAAAGAAGAAGGTGAAAAGACCCTTCACCTAGCGGTCAGACTTTTAACTTGACTACAAACATTACTATCTTAACGGTTCCGTTTACAAAATACTTGAAACGTTAAATAAAAATTGAACAAGAAAGGGTTTACGAGAAAAGTTGGTCAAAAGGTTTTCTATTTAAGGAATCCTAGCGAATTGGATCAAGACATTGGCATGAGGTTGTGCAAACCTAATGGGTATGTGAGCATCAGAACTGGACCATGGAGGAATGAAACAAGGTGGCCTCGAACGGCAGAGCATATTTACATTACATGTGGCATAGGTACTGTGATGCTTCAGGCAATATTCTGCTGGGAAACCTTGAGTCCTGCTATCTACAGGGATGTTACATTGACACATACAACTAATATTGGCTTTGTTGAAAACAAGTAAGACCCTGTCAAGTAAACCAAGTTTCAGATGTTGACTTATCTTCCTGGTTTTCCAAATCTCATTCAAGTCAAGCATTTGTGGGCTGAGCTAGACAAACAATTCTCATACAAGAACCTCCGCCTTACAATGTATGGGATTTAGAATATCTGCTGCTAACATCCTGCTGCTACATACCACAGAACACCTAAAGGGTTTATGGGGTTGACGGGGACAGAAATTGTTACCATCAGATTCCTACAGATTTATCACAGTGTGTTCTGCTGTGTTAAATCTGGTGTTCATGTGAACCTCCCCTAACATGTCTTTCATAACTGCTTACACAGTATACATGGGGATGTTGGTCGCACTTCTGTTTATGAAAAATAAATCCTAAGCAAGATAAGAAAGATTTATGATCAGCTTGTTAGAGGCGTGTCCATTTTGAAAGGGAACGTTTTAACTACCAGTACTCATGACTTTTAAATAAAATTATATCCTTGCTGTAGGTGTTGGGTTTGTAGTTTGGGCAATTGGCGACCAGAATATCTTTAATCTAAAGATGTCAAGACTTGATTGTGATGATATAATTTGTCCTCAATTTTTGAAAAGATAGACAGATTCCTACAGCTTGGAAAAAACGATAGGCAATGTATATTTGTATGTTTTGTAGAGCTACTGTGCCCAAAACTCCAAAGCCTTTGATTAAGCCTAACTGGGCACTCCCATAACAGCTGGTTTGTTTAGACCTTGGTGTCACGCCACTAAGGACAGCGCTGTTATTTGGCAACCTTATCTGGATCTCTGCAGACAGCTCCCAAATCCAACCATTCTGCCTGAGGCTCCTTGCATGCACACACACCATATAACTTTTCTGTTATTTTTATATCTAAAGATGTCAAAGATTTTATCCATACCTTCCGTTTGCAATGTAAATTTGACACAAGCTTGATGCCTTTCTTGGTTTATGTTTCTGCATGTTCAAACAGCCTATAGATGACACTTCTGGCATCTCTGTCACTTTGATTTGTCTGTGACAGCACAGGCTGGAACATTCCACTGTTAAAATAAACTTTTGTGTGCGCATAAGTCCAGAAGCAAGAGATGCATCCATACAGCTGGCTGTGATGTCTCTGGGCTTCTGAGGAAGTGGGGCTGAGTGGAGTCTGCATGCAAACTTTTACTTTACTCCCTCTTAACTCAAAGCATACACAAGTATGCTTATCTCCCTCTGAGAAAATACATCTTTTTTATTGCCCTCTTGGTTTATTTTAAATCTGCTCAGTTAGATTTATTGAATTTTATGAAATATGTTGATTAAAAAAACTAAACACATGAACACAGGAAAAAGAAAAACGGACTAGAGAGTTGTCAACATAGTACTTCCCTTTTTTATTATAAACACTTCCTTACCCGTTTGTTTACCTACTTTTGCGCAAATGAAGCCTGATCCTGGTCCGGTTCAGACAAGCACTGGTTTCCCTTGATTGTGTGCATGCATCACAGTGTGTGAGAACCAAGTGGCTTGGTGTGATTCAGCATGTGTGTACTAAAACAAAACTTTGATGTCACTTTTTGAGATTGAGAGGGTGAATGACATGGAATTTCTTGGAGAACGAGTAAACATTTCCAATACACATCTCTAGCAGTAAACAGAGGAAGGCCTTATTTAGCTAACTGCAGTGGTTGTGTCCTCTACTCCTACTTCAATATTTATTTTTTGTTGTCTGTTGCTGGTCTGTTTTACTGACTGTTTCTCAGATTTTCTTATCTATGTAGGGATTTAACAAAACATTATTTTAAATCCCCAACATTTTTCTTGTGAAAAATAATGTCTCTTTCCCAAAGGGCTGCTAAAGTTGAGCTTTACAGCCAACTTGTGTTTTGGGGTATGAAAAGAAGTTTTTCTTGAGTTGCTGCCCTGTTGCTAACCTAGTAGGACAGCTGGCCTAGCTGTGCGACCATGCTTGTTACATAGACCGCAACGCCATTTAAGTAAATTATGTGGCACATTTTTTGGGTATGCTACCAAAAAAAGTGAAGAAAAGTTAGAATCTACTTAGGAGTTTCCAGTTCCTAATCAAATAAAGGGCCAGTTATTTTCTTTAGGAGTCAAGACAGAGTTTGATCGTATCTAGTTCAAAATTTTTATAGTTACGTTTATGAAGGTATGGTACCACTGGTGTTGCTAGGTGTCACTCAGAAAAAATAAATCAATTTGGTCAAATTAGGAAACATTTTTTTATTATTTTTAATGTAAAATTTGTATCTAACCATGCTCAAGTTTCAAGTTGTGAAACTGGGTGATTAATTTATTGATATGTTCACTGATTGGCCTAACTACTCCTCCACATACAAGCTAACAGCAGTGTATTTCTATCTTAGCTTATTCTAAAATATTGCTAAAATCCTCCCTTGAATCCCCTATTTTGTATCTTCTCAGCTCACAAGCTGGATGGATCGTTAAACCACCACTAAATCTAAATCCTCCGCCCCCGCTTAATTATAGTGTCTGGCTGGTCCAGGTCAGTAATGACTGTCGTCTTGTGACCCAAGGCAGTCGCTCTTTTTCTCTTGCTGGGTGTGGTCAACCTCTTTGGCCTACTGCTCCTTTTTCTCTTCTGGGACCCATAAAAATGTGTATGTTCCACCTGCAGGCTTCCCTCTTAATTGACTCCTCTCTGAGGCTAACAGGACATAAACAATGAAAGGCCACTACTACACCACAGGAGGCTCCTACACCACCACTACACAGCGGGAGGCTGTCCAAGGAGAGTCACAGCCGCTCAAGGCCACTCGTTTTTGAGATAGGCTTTAAACTGAACAACTGTCATCCTTTGTGCAAAGCTTTGAACAAACTGACTTCGTGTTTCTGCTATACTCTTTGGTATCATATCGGTTGGGATTTTTTTGTAAGTCTAACCTCTGCTCCTTTCTCTGTACCGATTTTCATCCCAGCTTCATGCTCCAGGACCTTAAGAAACAGAAGCTATGTTGTTGCTAAATATATATAAATGTAGTGTTCTTCATTCTTTTTCTAACAAAATAAAGCTGACATTTTATACAGACTAACATATTTAATTGTAGAGTGTTAATTGTTTTCTGTCCTATCAAGACGAACAAGTAGAATTATCAAATTAAATCAAGGAACAAAAGGCTATTTGAACCCCTTTTTTAATCTTGCTTATAGAGATTACTAACGACAGCAGTAGTTTGCTCTTTACATTTTGGCAAACAGACATTTTCATAAATGCTTGCAATTTTAGCAAGCATCTGCTTTATCTCTGCACCAGCTTTATGATGCAGATTGCACTAAAAACTTATAGAGGCAAACATGCCCATCAACTCCAACAGATGGGAACAATTTGCGCCTACTTTTGTCACAGATTGCAGCTGTTTTATCTTCTGCCACTAACACAGCAGGTGCAAAATTGATCAAAGAGTTAGAGGGAGAGAAAAAACAGGCAGCACAAAGTTACTGACAGGATCTAAGCTCTGACTGTGTCAAACAGGCATCACATGGAAACGGTGTTCATAAATCAAGAAGCAATATGAAGGTTTTTAATGCACTACTATAGGTCTCTTTCATTAATATAAAAAAGCACGGAGTGAATTTCACATTACGAAAATATTACAGGCTTTACAAGTATGTACTGTGTGAATCTGGAATATGATCCCAACATAAAACTAAAAAATTGCATGTGATCACATCCTGCTATTAAAAAAAAGAAATGTAACAAAGCTTCTTTGTTTTCCAGATCAGGAAACTCTCGTATTGAACCAAAAAAAAAGAAGAAAACGTTCCTGTGAATGTATGCTTGGTACATCTTTTAAAAAGGAGTGTAGTTGTGGTTGTAAGAGTTTTACTTTTGCATGCAATTTGAGTGATTTATGCTCTATTTTCTGTGTTCAAATTTTAATCATGTAAAGCACCTTGAATTGCCTTGTGTTGAAAGTGTGCTGTACAAATAAAATTGCCTTGCCTTGAAATTCTGCTAGCACACATTTAAGCATGCAAAAAGTTATGTTCATATTTTCGGAAAAAAACTTTTAGCGTGGTAAAAGTTTTGATAGCTCTGATGTTCTCAGAGTATTTGACCTTTCAAACAAAGTTTGAGCCTCTTCTGTTTCAGACTAGGTTAGATCATCTTTTTTCTTAGTTAAACACATTTTGAATCAGTGGACCTATTAATGGTTTTACAATTCCTTAGATCTATATTTCAGAATCCACTTTTTTCTTCTTTAATTTCAAGATTACAAAGAACAGTGACCAATTCTGCCTCATTTCCGCTGAGCGCAATGGCAGAGGTCTATATGGTTCGGGACGCTTTTGTCTGTTTCCATTGTAACAGTGGCCCATATGCTGCATTCAGACCGCAGGCTTTATCAGCTTCAGGCAACGCTCACAAAGCATCTAGTTTGACGCTTCTATGTTACAGCTAGCAAAGTATGAAAAGTCTGCCACTTCTGAGCAAAAAACAACGCATGGGCGGGGCTTCTTCTGTTGCTGTACATTCTGAACTATGGTGGATAGTATTGAGAGAGTGCCTTGGCTTTATTTGCTAAATAAAGCTAGACAGCGTCGACTTGTGCAACATCAGCGCCGTTTGTGGATACACCCTATTTTACGGATGCATTCTGAGTTTGGGGAGTTTAACCATTTGCTCCAGGAGCTACGTATGGATGAGGTTCGCTTTCAGCGGTACTTCAGTCTGTCCCGCGCCCAATTTTACGACCTCCTGGGCCGCATCGGAGCTCAAATCTCCTACCAGGACACCAACTACAGGCGATCTATTCCTCCCGAAGAGCGCCTGTCCATCTGTCTTCGGTAAGTGTTATTTATGATTTTTTTTAAATCTGCTTTTTCTAGACTTAAAATTTAGGTTTTTCCTGCTCCCGCTACATTCAAAATACGTGTAGTGACATCGCTACAATTATAAGCTCTGATTGGTTACCGCGCTGCTTCAGGGCCGTCAGCACCGTCAAAAGTCCAACTGTCTGAACTTCTGCGCTGCTGGCTTTATGAGCTTTGAAGCATGAAAAGCTTGAAAAGTTGACAGAGCCAAAGCTCACAAAGTGCCGCAGAGACTGTGACGCTCCTCCAACGGCCTCCGCCATAGACTGAACATGTAATCTTGACTTTGCTGACGCTGACAAAGCCCTTGGTCTGAATGCAGCAATATAATCGAACCGTACTGCAACGATCATGGGCCCCCTTTAGTTGTAGATCCATAAGACAATGGTACGGTACATTCTGAGTGGAGCTACTTGTTACACAACACTGATGTGTGGACAGGAAAATGTTACTGCTTGTAACAAGCACAAAAAATAGTGCGTTCGACGCTTTGGTTTAACCCTGACTACCCAACTGCCAGTAGAAACGCTCTCCTAAAAACTCTGGTTTATAAAATAGCATACCAAACCGCACCAACCTGTGCAAGTGGAAAAAAGGCATTACTGGTGCTTTCCAGTATTAAAGGTTGTTTAATGAGTTTTTCTTGTTGCAAAAAATAAAACTTTTAAATTAAACTAATGCCTCTTAACTTGGAACTGGGCTTGGGTGCTGTTTTGGGCAACATCTCGAGATTTCTTAGCCATATTTTTGAAAAAGCATAGGATTTATGGAGATTTAAAGTTAGTCTTAGTTAAATAACCCTGACCTTGACATTTTTGAGCGCACAAATTTTCCATGTCATCCCATTTTTTTTAAAGAGTCTTTTCTTTTCACCCTAAAACTGTTCCATTTAATAATTTTAAAACAACCTGATGGAGATTTTGTTTACTTCTTATGTTAGTTGACAGTGGCTTAAAGGCAGAATATAAGTCTGGAGTGTTTCTGTTTCTTTGACACAGGGGCAGGGGCTTGGTTGAAGAGCATTTCAAAAGTCTGCTTTCAGTCTATGGTAATAATTCAACTTTCTTTTGCTGCATGTACACAAGACTGTAACACAATGAGGTCATTAATGTGAAAATTAGCAAATGGCATTGTCTGGCAACATCTAGTCTCCTTCTGGGTCATATTCAGCTACTTTCTGTCGGAGATAGTTGGCAACACTGGAGCCCAGACCAGCAAGATTACAATAGTCTTGATACAAGTCATGATGCTTCCCAAAAATAAGAAAACAGGCCATCAAAAGAAGAAAGAGAGGAAAGAAAAAGAAAGAAGGCAGAATGAAGACAGACCTCTTTTCGAACTAGTTTGCTTGTTATGCAAAGTCCCAGTAAATTTTATGTCTTTGGCCTACACATGTGAAGCCCTTAGCCTAGCTAGTTGTCAACCAAGCTTTGCAGCTGTAAGCGTAAAGACAACTGAACTATGGGAGTACAGAGCTCCGGAACTTGACGTCAATTCTCCCAGCATTCAACAGTTCAAATCGAATCAGTACCATAATAGCAGGCAGTCTCCCGCAATTATATTATAGTTATATGCAGCTAACCCAAAAGTAGAAACAGTAAATATGGTGGATACCTGTTGTGCCGTGGAATGAATCCCGGTTGTCCATTTATATCCCTCCAGGGTTTTATGTACTTTAAGTGATGCTCTGGAGGAGGACAAAGGAAAATTGACAAGGAAATTGTATGTCAGGGTATCCTGGGGCCGGTGAAATTTCTGCTCCGATGGCTTCTACAGTTTTAAAAGTATCCCAGGGGTATGGTAAGGATTCGGTTTTAAAATAGGAAGTAAACTCAGATGGAGTAAAGTCCCAGCCAGCAAGGTTCATTTTGATTACGTTCCTGCCTGCCAGTGTCGCCCCTACACTCTGAGGGTCACGTGACGTCTGGAGCTCTATGGGCCGGATTACGTTTAGTTGTCGACTTCATAGACATGAATCAGCTCGCTCCGTTGTGTTTTATTAGGCTATGTAAGCCAATGGAATTAGCCTGCAAGTAGGGACATTTGCTAACTAATAACTATGGGACGAGATGTAGCTTAATGTGTTAAGTATATGAGAGTATATGAGAACAACTTAGCCAAATGCATCAGTTTAGGGGGTGAATGACAGAAATACTCATCAATACATTCCGATCTGATTGTTGCTTAAAACCTTATTTATGCCTTTTTTATTTTTTTAAAATGCCTCTCTTTTTCTCATCTGTCTAATGGGGCCCCCAGCATGTGCTACCCCCCTGCTGATAAAATACATGGAAATCTGAGGTTGTAACACAACAAAATGTGGAAAAGTTTAAGGGGAATGAATAATCCTGCGAGGCACTGTAACTGACACATATGTTGCTGTGCAGGCATTGGCTTTAATGCGTCTCAGCAGCCCTTTTGGCTCCATCAGTATGAGCAAAATGAGCCCAGGGTGTACAGCGTAATGGACTGAAGTGAACCCATCACAACATGCTGGTTTGGTAAGTATCCCGGTGTTCGGTGTTTCAGGCTCCGGTCCAAAGTCAGCATGAATAAGTACTCATGAACGAGGCCAGCCCGAGTAGCATTCACAGCTGCAGAGAACAAAAATAGGCACTAAGAGCTAGATTCATAACCCCAAGTTAGATATAATCTGACATTGTGCTTTATTATGAGATATTCATACAAAGTTTGCAAAAAAATTTGCAAAAAGTCGTTTTTGCTAATAATTAGAATGAACATTTGTTAAAACTTTTTTGTTTTGCATTTATTGTAACTAATATGGTTTAGATAAGTGGAGCAGACATTTCAGCTAAGCACCGAGATCAAACCACTGTCCCCTGCCTTGCTTTGTATTTTGACCAACCGCCCATAAAGAAGTGCGGCATCTCAAAAGCAAAAACCCCCACAGATAATAGCGAAGTAAAAATAACTCAGGAAATTGCTGTTTTCACCACAAGAATCATGGAGTCACTATGTGACATCATCGCCGCTTCTTTTTCCTATCCAAATCAGAGACAGATCTAGGAAAAAAAAGTTTATGGTATGATTACTTGAGTGGTGTTAACAATTAGAGTTGCAGAACTAATGTAATGACAATGAGTGTTTTTCTTAGCTGCCTTCAGAATTTATTATTCCTTCATGTGCGCTGTTGGGCAATTTAAATTTCAACCATGTTTGCCTTAACGGGTTGCAGTTTTATAACTCTAGGGTTAAATAGTCATTTAGAGTAATTACTCAGTAGAATTAGAGCCAATTAAACTGTAAAGGTTTTATAAATGGAAGTCAAGTCATGGTATAGCTTTAGGATATTTTTGTCCTGTGCAAGCATTCCCATTAATAAACTGATGACGACCTACAGATGACTTTTGAATGGTTTTGATTGACCTCCATTAAATTAGATTGCTTAACAAATAGCAACCCAACAAGTTATTGCACAGATGTTGCTTTTGATTCTTTGCCAGTTTTTTTTTTTTTGCCTAAAAACTATAGCTCAAAATTCGTAACCTATCTGAATGTTTGTTGGGTTTTTTTATTCCCGACTTTTCTTATGTTTCTTTTAGTCTAGATGTGTTTCCCAATCGTGGTCCTGAAGGCACACTGAAATGCATGATTCCTTGGTTTAGCATGCCCGCTTCAGATGTTTGCAGTTCAGCATAAGTCTGTTACTCAGCAATCATTTGAAATCAGGTGTGCTGAAGCAGGGAGCCATCTAAAATATGCAGGGCAGTTGATCTCTAACTTCAGGGTTGAAAACAACTAATCTAGATTGTTATATGTCACTTTGATGATTTGATCAGTGGCAAATCACAGTACAGAATCTGGCTAAAATAACAACCTTCTCACAGTACACGGTTTTACTTAAATTACTCACATCGTTTGAGAGAGTGTTTAAAAAAAAGGAGCTAAATGTTTCAAATAGAAGTTAAAATATTAAATAACCTTGTAAAGATAAAAAAATATAAATAAAATATGCTGGAAATCGGACGTCAGTCTGGTTTCAAATACAACAGCAGGTCAGTCCAGACTCAGTCCAAATCAAATTTTGTGAGTGCTCTTAGCTCAGGCTCATCCAACAGCCATGTGAGAAAGATTTGACCAAAGTGCAGCATGCTGTTATAACACTGGTCAATAATAATGAAATCTTACAAAGCGACGCTCATGAAAAAGTATTTGCTCTGTTACATATCTCTCTTTTTTTACTTTTCTGTTTCAGATTATCAAACACATTTTAACATCAGACAAAGATAACCTGAGTACCTACAAAAAATAAAATTGCAAATGAGGATTTTGAATAAGGAAAAAAGCTATCCAAACAAACCTGGCCCTATGTGCCTATGTGAAAAGGAATCCCTCAGCCCCTTAAACTGAGATGGAAAAAATTCGATTCAATTTCAATTAGTTTCAGCAGTTACAGCTAGGCCTGATTGCTACCAGATCTGGGGCCGTATTCACAAAGACTCTTATCTTACCGCTAGGTGTTACTCCTATCTCGCGCTGAAAGGTCTTACGTAGGAGTTGTCGTCTAAAAACTATTCACAAACGCACTAAGAGCTACTTTTACGTAGGACAAATCCCTAAAAAGTAAGCTAAAACTGACGTCCCGTTGCTATGGAAAACGTCATTTCCTATGCATGAGTAAATAGACGGACAGCAGTGTGATTGGTTGTTGAATGACACGTGTGAAACCAGGAAATGGAAAACTTCAATGTCGATAAAAGCGTAATTATGAACAGCGCAAATAGCAGAAATAATGCATGATGACATCTTTGTCTAGGCCACGAGACTGACACTTCATACAACTTACACACAATAGCCTACTTACAGAGAGCTCCAGCCCCCCCTCCACGCAACCCTGAATTGGATGAAAGCGGTATAGATAATGGATGGATGGATGCATAATATTAAGGGAATAATTACAAGTAGGCTGTGAACAATTAGGCTGTCTATTGAGCACATCAGCCACATCTTAAATAGACCCCCCCACTACCGTGAAAAGCACCTCGTGAACTGAAAATGAGTGGCGATAAAAGAACCTAACTGGTTGCAGGACCAACTATTACTCTGGCACAGTTGGTACTGGAAAGGAGGACGGTCCTCAAAGGGCGATTCGGAGCCGCGATTACGAATAAGAGGAAAAGGGAGGCATGGGTGGAAATTAGCAGAAACATAAATGCATCTTATCCAGCGGTGTCTCCAACGTCAGAAGACTGTGAGAAGATATGGTATTCTCTATAGTCCCAGTGTCGGCTCGAGATCTCCGCTTATAAAAAGGATGCAGCTGCAACAGGTAGGCAATGTCTGTCATACAGCCATCCCTACATATGTTGCATAAATTGGAAGATGTGCACATTTTCTTCTTTGTGCAACCCCGGTATACCTCAATCGCCATGAAATTGGCTTTAATTCGATGCAATTGCTGGATGTCTAATGGGAAACGGATGACCTGTTGGATAATGTGTGGTCGACAGAGCGCTTTAAGAGTTTGATGGATTGATCGGCAGATAGATGGTTGTGATATACCCAACTCGTCCGCGTTGCAAAGTTGCATTTTCCGTGTGGCTCAATATCTTAGTTTTGCTAAACATTTAATTTCTGGACTGATCGGGTTGTTACGCTTAGTTGGAGACGTGATTGCATCCCGCACCACATCTGCAATAAACGATTTAGTCGGTATTGTTTGGTTAATTCTGAATCATCCAGAGTGTCCAACACATTGCGTCTGGCGGCAGCCATTTTGGTAGTCTTTGTGAATAGGTCTTACGGAGTTATGAGTCCTCTTGACTTCTGTTAAGGACTCACAGACTTAGGAGCTACTTTTAGGCCTAAAAGTGGTTTTGAATTACTTTTATCTTAAGAAACTAGGAGTCCTAAATTTAAGAGTGACACGGCCACATTTTTTAGGAGTTACTCCTAAATTCGGCAGTTAGGACCTACTTTTAGCCCTAATATTCTTTGTGACTACGGCCCCTGTACAATTAAACCTAAATATGGCCTGTCTGAGAATACAAGGTTGGCTGAAATATCTGAAAAACCAACACTTTATTCCCATATTTAAAGAAATTCAAAATCAGTTGGGAAAATAAGGCACTGACAACTAAGAATCTGAAAGGGGTACATTTTCCAGGAGATGGTACTCTATCACAACTACTCCAAGAGCACATCTGGTAGTTTGTGACCTCCATCCAGAAGGTTGCAAAAGAAATCACCTAAAGCACCACAGACCTCATTTGCCTCCGTTAAAGTCACTGATCATGAATCATCAAATTTACCTCGGTAAATAAATTGGATTTTCAGACATCATTGATCCCATTGCTCGCATGAAAGTGAAGGTTGTGTCTGGTTGAAAGAAGTCTTATAAGAACCCTCATAAGTCTCGTTGGAGACATTGAAAGAAGTGAAAAAAGCAATCATCGAAAGGCTGAGCAAAACTGGATGACCATTCAAGAGTCAGTGTACAGCTTCAGCTTTTGCAAATGGGAACTACTGAACAGGCCAGAAATCTGGATGTACTGATGGATCAGACTAGATCTTGAGAAACTCACCCAGCCTTTATCTTTAGTCTATTGATTATTGCAACAATGTTTTCACAGGTCTACCTAAAAAGTTAGACAGCTGCAGCTGATCCAGAACACTGCCCCTCTGGTCCTCACCAAAACTAAAAAATAAAGCACATCACCCCTCTTCTAGTGTTTTGCTATTTCCTAAACATCCATTATAATGATCCTCAAGACTTTGTGAAAAATAGAACTTTGGACTGTTGAGACAAGAATCAAAACTTTTAAAAGATTTAAGTCACAATATATCTGGCATAAAATGGATACAGACACCATACCTACAGACAAATATATGTGGTGGTTGTGTGATGATCTTGGCCTACTTTGCTACTTCAGTACCTGGACAACTTGGTGTAATTAATGAAACCATTAATTCCTCTCACAACCAGACAATTCTGAAGGCAAATGTAAAGCTGTCATTTTGTTTTTCAGATCTCTTGGGAGACAGCAAGCCCACTTCTGATTGGCTGAAAAATTAAATGAAGCTTTGGGAATTGTCTAATCAAAGTCTGGACATGAATACGTCCAAATGATTCAAACAAGATGTTATGGCATGAACTTAAACAGGCAATCCATGTTGGAAATAGTTCAATTGAAACAGTTCTGCCAGGAGGAGCGGGTCAAATTCCTTCCTTTCCAATTTAGATGACTCATTGCCAGTTATCGTATACTCTCTATGGCAACATGATGCCTAAGGAAGCACAACAAGTTAGCAGGTTTGGGGTAATAAGTAGGGCTGTCCCGATCTCAAGATCGAATCAGGCCAATATTTTCACATTTTGTAGTGATCGGAGATCGGCGATACTAGCTGATGAGTCACGCCGATCTTTGCAAAAGTACATTTGATGGTGATTGTACAATGATTCAAACCTCTATAGTGGTGCAAACAATGATTCTTTATTATCGAAAATCAAAATAGTAGATTAAACACGGTTCTAATATGGGTAAACTTAAAAAAATATGCTAAACTGCACTTTAAACTATACAATTAAGGAGTAGAAACTCACCTTCTGGCGTTTACATTCAACAATTAATCGGGATAAATATAGGAAAACCTTTCTCAGTTCCTGCAGCTAGGAAGGGGGAAAAAGGGCAGACAGAGCTGCAGCTGTGCTGCATTCAAATAGCATAGGAAATCTATGCTGAGTTTGGGAGCGTATGATATTTCAGCTGAAACCACCAATAATAATACTGCAACTCACAAACTAAGAACAATGCAGGCTTTCTAACTCTGGCATTTATTCAAACTTATTGTCCATGTAATCCTTTGAAACTGGAAGCGCAGCATTGTGGACACCAGCATATAGCCTTTTAAAAAAATAAATAAAAATACTTTACCAAGTACGTTTTTTGCGTTTTACTTTTGTCTAAAATATTAAACTAATGTTGACCTTTAATTCTGGGAGATTTAGATTTCATGGGCTTTACAACAATAATAGCTATGCTTTTTAATGAAATTAGTCCTATTAAAAAGTTAAGTAGAGTTAATTGCTAAATGGTAAATGGCCTGCATTTGTATAGCGCTTTTTCAGTCAGAGGACCACAAAGCACTTTACACTACATTCAGTCATTCACCCATCCACACACACATTCACACACTGGTGATGGGACACTACGTTTAGCCACAGCTGCCCTGGGGCGCAGACAGAGGCGAGGCTGCCGAACACGGGCGTCACCGTGCAGCAAAAAGAGAAGAAATAAAAATTCACAAAATATTTGTTCAAAGCACTGTCACTATCATCATTTTAAAAGATTTAGTAAGAGCTAGCAGATTTGGTATATAGTGAGCCTTGTTTTCGAAGTAGCTGCTGTGATTTAGCTTCATTTCTCTTTTTGTGTCACAAAACAACTTTGAAACGTATCATTTTAAAGCCTGACGTGTCTGAACCTGCCTACTTGTCTACTTATCTTTAATCAGATGAGGCTTAACCTGTGGCCCCAGCTGCTGCTGAGTTTTAAGAACAGATTATTCTTGCAATCAGTGAATTATTTTCTGTCAGTTATCAACAGATGAGGTGTCCACTGAAAGCCCTTAAGGTGTGCTTGTTTTAGTAAACTGAATACGTTGTGGAGGGGAAATCTTTAACCCACCTCATTTCTTCAGGTCTTCCCTACAGTCTTTGAAACATAAACAGGCTGGCATATACATACTGGACATAATGACATTTAAGATGTAAAAGTTGATGTTAATAATGTTGTTTTTCTTCTCTATTCTACAAGAGGCCACTTGTTTACATCTAAAAATAACAAGGCTTTTTTATTTTTTACAATTTAACACAAGCTTGAAGAATAAGGTGCACAGGAATCTTATTGATATTAATAATGTTTTTCTTTAAGCCCGCTTTGTTCAGAGGTGTTGACAACAATATAGTGGATCCATTTGAGTAGCTTTATTCTTTTGATGTGTTTTATTGCTTCACTGATAATTGTTTGACAACAGTCCATAAGTGTCTTTGTCATGCTGGAGATACTAAGTTAATTCAAGGGAAGGAAAGGCAATTTTATTTGTATAGCACACTTTCAACACAAGGCAATTCAAGGTGCTTGACATTATTACAGAAATGTAAAAAATTAAAACATAGAATCAGTAAGAGAAAGCATAAACAAACATTTATAAAACAAACGATAGCATTTAATTAAAAACAACGATTTAGGATAAAAACATTTAATAATAGTATTGGCAGAATAGTATCAGTTAAACATAAGCAAGTCTAAATAGGTGTGTTTTTATTTTAAATTTAAGAGCTCAGTGTCTCTGCAGATTTGCTTTCGTCCGGCTGTTTGTTCCAGATGTAAAGAGCATAGAAGCTGAAAGCTGCTTCTCCATATTTGGTTCTGGTTCTAGGGACGATCAGTAGACTAGAGCTGGAGGACCTGAATGATCTGGATGGTTTGTATCGCTATAGCAGATCTGTTATGTACTCTGGTGCTAACCCATTCAATGATTTATAGACTAATAAAAGCACTTTGAAGTGTGTTCTCTGATCTACAGGGAGCCAGTGTAAGGACTTTACAAATGGAGTAATGTGTTCTACTTTCTTGGTTCTAGTGAGAACATGAGCAGCAGCGGTCTGGATCATCTGCAGATGTCTGATTGATTTTTTTTTTTTTTGCAGACCTGTGACAAATCCAAAAAACTTCTTAGTGCTGCCACACATGGTCATTGTGTGGTACTGCATTTGAATTTTGTGATTGGCTGAGAGCGGTATCTTTTACATTGTCTATGTCACAGTAATGGTCTTACAGAGACGCCCTCCCTCTCTCTGGCACAGTCTCCCCGCCCTGTAGCGAGCCGAAATGTCTATCTTGTGTGCAACGCGCACAACGCTAAGAGAAACAGAGAAACTGAAATCTGTATATTGCACAATGGAGGACCACAACGGTGAGGTTGTTTAAACCAAAAAACATGGAAGTAGTTAGAGCAAACAGACTGGATTTACAGCAGCCTACAGCTGGAGAGCTATTTTTTTACATTAGCCTCTGTTAGCGTTAACACTCAGAGGCAGGACCAATCCTATCTCCCTCTGCAGCAGGTCTTGTTTCAGGCAGCATGTGCCAACGGCTTGAACTGATATGACGTTTGGCCGCTACCCAAATGCTGTATCAGTTCAAGTCGGCTCAGCCATGATTGCGATGACCCCCCGCTAGGGATGGGTAACGAAACCTGGTATTAAATTAGCCCCGGGGCTGATTCAGACAGTCCACCAGGATCAATAAGCTTCAGCCTTATTGGTCCTCTTAATGGTAAAATTAAGGTCGTAGTCATCTTTTGCGGGAGATATAAACACAAGCCAAACACTGTATTGGCTACCCGCTGCCCCTCAACAAACACACGCTGTGGGAAATGATAGTGGGAGGAGCGACTGCTGGGCTGCGCTCCCTACAAGCTTCGCTCACCAGTAGTAGTTAAACAGACACGATGGCAGAGCAAATGAAACGATCCAAACTTCAGCTTCATTTTACAAATATAGAAGCCAACAATGCACGCTGTCAATGAATGCAATACAAGCTTTGCTTGCAAAGGCCAGAACACGAGTAATTTGACCAAACACCTTGAGTTTTTTGACTGCCTGAGGGGTGCAGCATTAGGATACAGCCGTACAGAAAATGGATGGGTGGATGTTATATTGTTGTTCTCAATGTTCTCAGGGCTTATTTTGCACTATACACTTTAGCATTAAAAATCATTCATTTTGGCTCTTGCATTGTTTTATAAGGACGTTATTTTTGATATTTTTTATTTGAATGCCTTAAACTTTTTTAGACAAAATAGTATTTTTAGTTTTTGATATATAACATAATTTGTTTATATAGTGTTTTTCATTAAGTTAATAATTTCTTTTCATTTTGAAGTTATTTTCTGTGCTTTGCTGTTTCAATTATAAAAAAAAATAGAACAATTATAGTTCATTATTTGTTTTTTTTCCCCCTTTTGTTTTAGTCTGTAAAAAAAAAGTACTGGATCCATAAGGAGTATCGTTAAGAGTCGTAGTGTCGATAAATCCTTAACGATACCCGTCCCCAACTCTTCCCGCCTCCCCGCTCATCCATCAAATGTTGCCTGGGCGCGGGATAATGCTTTTTAATGGGGTTCAGTTACACTTTAAGTAAAAATGTGCCTGTTGCCATATTCCCCCGAGTTAGATAGGTAAGGAAAAAGCACTTTGTAACCAGCCCAATAATTCCACTGATCTGCTACCAGTCCTTTTGCTTTAGTTTAGCATAAACCAATATAAGTAAATGGGAATGATGAGCATGCTAGTGGGTCTCATTCATTTACATTGATTTATGCTAAGATACATCAACAGACTGCTGCCAGATCAGGGGTAATACATTATTCTCACGTATCTAAATCTGGGGATTATGGATACAAATGTTTACATTGGGTGGAATATCCCTTTAAGGCTTAGACATGTAAGTCATCATAAAAAAAGTTGCATGTCCTTCATCATTAAGAAAAGTTGCATTTAGGTAACACAGGGCACTTCTCTCCAGTCTCCTTTTTAATTCTGGCAGCTCTCTTTTTAGATTTAAGACTCAACCAAATCATTTGACTTGCTATAGATGCTTTTCTGTCTATTACACCAGTGCTTCCCTGTCCACTTCTATTAGAAGCACCTGAATAAATAAATTCTGTTGTTTTTCCTCTGTGTTTTGCTCCATGCTCTCCTCTCCCTCCTCCTCAATCTCCTGTACATGTCTCAGTTTCTTCTTCCCTTCTGTTAATGAAAACAGTAATCCAGCACCTAAGCAGCCTGTTTGCACAACTGATTCTTTGGCCTTTCATGGCTCTCTTGGCCACCATTTTTTGGGGGGGCCAGATTCCCCCCAGATCTTAGGCTTGCAGGTTCTTTTACCTCTTGATGTGGTTTATTGGATGGTTTATTCAGGTGTGGCAGGTTTGAGGAGCAGTGCTTCAAATGCCCAGCCTCTGATGGTGTGTCCAGGTGCTGGAGCTCCATCAGGGAGCCCACTGTTCTGGAGCATGGCGAGAATAGAGGGCTTATTGATGAAACGTGTCTGCTTGGCTCTGTGGAGCAGATGTAGGGAAATATGGTCGACCAGGGCGTTAACCTGCTGCAGAGGAGAAGGGGTCTCTGAAAAGAGAGCTGTGACATCCTGGCCCTAGGAGAACTTATATCATGAAACATGTCTTTTTCTGCATGCATGTGTGTGTCCTCCTAGCTCTGAGCCCAACCTGGGTTATTGGCTACCCCACGAGTGTAAATGAGCCTCTTTCTGTGTCTGAAAAAAGAGGCTTTAGAATCTTAAACACCTTCTTGATTTCCTTTTAAGAATATACTTAAACTTTTTTAGGTGGAAGTGTTTAGGCGTGTTCTCTAGTGTTATCGGAAAATAAAGTTATTTTCATCTGTGTCTTGTTAGCTCTCGAGGAGCTGCTGAGATTGGCAGCTCAGAGCAAGAAAATATCAACAGGACAACTATAAGTGATGCACTCCAAAAAACAAAGAGTGAATGGCAGCAAGTTGAAAGGCAGTGTTGAAACAAAAAGGGCAATATAAGAAAAATAAAGATTGCCACAAATGATATTGGGAAAAGTTATATGTTCAGATTAACTGTTTCTCAAAACCCTGTAGCAGAACACTTAACACTGCATGTTACCCAGATTAAACAATACCAACAGTGAAACATGGTGGTGGCAACATCATGCTGTGGGAATTCATTTGGGTGTCTCTCCTTTTAGAGACTACAAAAGACTTAAAATAGGGACTGGGAAAACCTAATAGGTCAACCACAGCTGCAATTGAGGGGTTCGGATCAAGGCATCTTCATGTAGCCTTCACGCTAATTCTGGCATGTTTAAATTTCCATGTTCATGAATATGCATTGTACCTTTTTAAATAAAGAAAACTAAACTAAAACTACATTTGTTAGAATGCTCTGATCAAGATGCAGCACTAAAACAAAGGGAGAATCTGTGGCAATATTTTAAAACTGTTGATCACAGAAACTCCCCCATCCATTCTGACTGAGCTGGAACCACTTTGTAAAGAGGAACAAGTAAAACCTTCAGTCTAGAAGCATATCATTCAGACTTGCAGTTGTAACTGCAACAAAAGGTGGCTTTAAGTAATGACTCAGGCAGGGCTTTAGATGAGTGCATATCTAGAATTTTTAGCTTTAGGGGGTCATGTATCCTTTTCCAAAAACTTTAATTAGAACAAATAGAATTTAGTTGCTCTAATGGGAGAACATTTTAAAGACCTGTGTGTAGCATCAATATTTTTGCAAGGCACTGTCTTTGAAATTTGACATGCTATGGATATTATGCACCTATTAGGTCTTTGTCTAAACCTAATATGTCCTTTGAGTGTGATTCTACTAAAAACATTTAAATTATTATTTTTTGGTTTGTGCTTAAAGGTTCCTTTTTATAAGAATTCCTGATCTTCCATTTTCCTGTAAACATCATCAATTAAAAGAAGCTACTGTACCTCACCACAGATATGGGCAGACCTCAACAGGCCTTTCTGAGAATCAGTGGCTCTTACTTCCTGGTAGCACTTACAGAGACTGAATGAGATTTCTCTGAAAGGCAGTTCCCATTTTCTATTGAAATTTTATCCCTCAATAGCTTTATCATGCCGACCACTATCTCAAAAAAAAGAAAACATCAGCGCCCTTCTTGCTAGGAAGCAGTCTATCGCAACGGCATCGACGGGCCGTTGCACTTTGCACGACAGCCACCAGCTTCCCCAGACATCTGCAGGCTTCACCACAGAATACACTGCAATTTGACACATTTTTTCTTGCTCAGAAAAAAAGTAACCACAGAAGCACTGTTTTCGCTCTGATTACGTCACGTGGAACTTCAACTTAACTTGTCGCATCTTAGCCTTACAGAAGAGAGCATGCGGTACAGAAGGAAACTGTTGTTTCACGAAAGACCTTAATGCTACTTGATTAAAGCTGAAGATGCAGCTAACAGGGTCTTATATTACAAGACGAGTCAGCTATTCATGTGATGATTGGTAGTAGAGTGAATGTTAAATCCAAATATAGCCTACATCATAACAAAAGATTTCCTGGTGACTAACAAGTATATGACTTAACCTGCTTACAAATTCTCTGGGGTCCATGATTGGTCGATTTATACTGGGTGTGCTGTAAAAAATGCCACTATTTATGCCACTAATGTAACCATAGCCTGTGTTTTATTCTTTTTAATCAAAGAACGTGTGTGGTAATGTCTCCAGCTTAAACCAATAAAAATACCTCCTAAAGTTTTTTTTTTTTTTTAAATCCTCCTCCTGGCTCATCCAGATTGTTCCTGGGAGACTTTAGACAGGCCTGGACATGTACTGGATGAAGCAGGGGGATCCATAGAGCACTCCAGGACTTTAATCCATAACAAGTTATTGTGTTACTAATGGTAACCTGTGTTAGTGTGGTCCCAGCTATTTTCCGGTTATTGACCAGTTCTTAAGATCATGTGTGCCCCAAGAGGTGAGCTCTTGCACTGAGACCTAGGTCAAAGGAGGTTACTATTTATTCCGTTTTCTAAATATTGCTCCAGCAGTTGACCTCTTCCCACCAAAGTGCTTGCCTATTGTAGACTGGCTCATCCCAGTCTTGTGAAGTTGTACAATCTTGTTTCTGGTGTCCATGGACAGGGGTCTGCTCTTGGCCATTGTGGAAGTTGCAGTCTGACTGTTCTAAGGTGTGGACAGATGTCTTTTATGCAGATAACAGGTGCAATACAGGTAACAAGTGGAGAATAGATCTTCCTAAAAAAGGAGTAACAGGTCTGTAAGGGCCAAAATTTTTCCTTTGTTGTTGGTGTTAAAAGCTTATTTTCTGCAACGTTATGAACATGAATTATTTAGAAATCATTAAATGCATTGTTTTTTAGGATTTTTTTTTTACATTCTGTCTCTTACAGTTGAAGTGTACCTCTGATGAAAATTAGACTCTCATCTTTGTAAGTGGGAAAATGTATATAATCTGTTGCTGCCAAATACTTTTTTGAGTCACTGAATATATTAAAAGAATAATCGTAACACCTCAGCATCAACTAAACCAATAAATACTATTATGGTCAGTCCATCTATGGTGAAGCTGCAATTTGGAGTCCAACTTTAAAGGAGCCAACAATGTCTCTAAAAGTAGAACTTTAACATTTTACTCCAATAAGAACAAGATGCTCATATATGGATTAGCTCCATAATCAATAAAGTATTCTGGGAGCCAAATAAAATAAGCAGAGTCTAAAACTGCAGAAAGGCTTTAATTTTTGGTGGAGACAAGTTCAGTATGTTCAGTAAAATTACACTCCCCTTAGATACCAGCAGGCTGCAGTGTTGCAACATCCCTTCTTTCTTCAGCCCTACCCTCTACACACATACAGCAGATAGTTTCATAAAAAGTCATTTTCTGCATCAGCTACTGTTGGTGTAGATTTAATCAGCATTCTTTTTCTTATTACTCTGATTTCAACAGTAGGATGTGTCCTCTGTGGCTTTACAAAACCAGCAGACATTCTCAGTCTCCTTTTTTGTCACCGTTTCTGCTCAACTTCTCTGTTTTTGGGTCTGAAAATGAAAACAATTACCCACACTTTCCTTCATCTGTCAGATTTATGCATTTCCTGGCACTCAGCACGTTTACTGTTGCTCATCAAAGGAGATGCTTAAAAAATTGATTGAACTGAGAACACAGGTACTTTGTGTACCTGCATGTGTAAATCTGTACTGTGTGCATGTTTTTTCCTCCAGTTTCATTACCCCCCCTTACTGTAGGTCAAGCTCTGCTCCCTTTCCTTTTCCTCCCTCCCTCCTGCTCTCTGTTTTTCTTTCACATTCAGGCTGGCCTCAGTACAAGCAGGAGCAGTTGTCAGTTTCAGGAAATGCACTGCGCTCTGTTGGGAAGTGAGGTATCTGCCCTCGGGCCAGCCATTTCTTTCCCCTTTTTTTTCTGTTTTTCATTTTATCGGTGCTTACGGGAACACAGCAACCCCCCACCCCCGCCCCCTTCTTTTGTTCTGACCGCAGTAGGAAAGAAGAATATCAAAGGAAATTACTTCTGTTAAGGGATTTGGCTGTCTGTGTAACTTGTTATATTTCTTGGGACATCAGGAGTTTACCTGATAAAACACATTTACACATTCACCTTTACACCATCAAATACACTCTCTGTCATTCGTTTTCTACTCTGTAGGCCTTTGGAGGTTTCATTGCATGATCTGCAGGGATGGCGTATTAAAATATGTACCAGAAAGCAACGAAAACAAATCTGGATTTCTCCAGTTGGTGGCTTGGATGCAGTGTAGAAGTGTGTTTATGTCTGTGTGTAAAAGCACAGAGAGAAGTTTGAGTGCAAACAGGATATTGTAGTACACGGGAGCCCAGATTCTTCCTCGGGCAGTTTGGCTCGGCGGGTTCAGAACAGCTCGACGACAAGCAGACAGCGGGAAAGATGACATAAAACACATACATACAAATAATTTACAGAACAGATGATGTCAAGCCTGGATGTGAATCAGGCATCAGGCCTTGGCTCAGACAAGCAACTTCAGTGGACTGGTTGTAATCTGATCAATCTGTAAGTTCCAAAGAAACCTTTTTTTTCTGCTAAAAGAAACAACTGCAACAATGTTATTTAAAGAACAAAAACCAGGTAGTGTACAAGGAAAAAAAAAACTGCAACAGCTTTTTTCTAGAGCTGCTTAGCACAGGTGATGTTCTGAGTTTTTATTTTGTTTACATCAATTTCAATATGTTAAAGCTTTAGGTATCCATCAGACCTTTACCATTTGAAAGACCGTCTTTCATGAACAAACTGTTACAATCAAGGAGATTACCAAAGAATATGTCTGCGTTGATGCAGATTTGTCTGGTGTTTGAGGCTCAGAGAGGAAAAACACATGTTAGAGCAGTGCAGTGTGTGTTGTTGGAAGCAGAGGCTCATCTCACAGGGTCGTCAAGAGCATTAAACCAGGCTGTTTGTCAAGTGTTAGCATCTGCAGTGCCCATGCACTTGCACCAAGCACTCAATCTTTACACTGCTGCTTGGACAGTTTCTCCTCTGCAGGGATTCGAGTTTTATTCTTATAAAATACATAAAAGGAGGCTGAAAAGAGAGCTCTGTCTGAAAATATTATATTTTTAGCAAATTGGAAGTAAGGACTAAGCTTATTGATTGAAAGGACCAATTTATAAATTTTGTTCTCTACTCCTGCCTTCTACCGGATGTGTAAGCAGCGTGTCATGTAATAGTTGCTTTTTACTTGTGGCAGTGTTTTAGATGTGTATCACTTGCGAATGTGTCCCGCCCAAATGTGTCAAAAAATGGAGTACAAACACTTTTTTACCTTATTTAAGTAGAAATTTTGGAGATTTATACTTCAATGGAGTAATTATAAATTTGCCTACTTTTTACTTGTACTCCTTATATTTTCACCTAATTATCTGTACTTTCTTCTACTTGCATATCTAAAGTAGTCTCGTTACTCCGGTAGTCTTGTCCTATCCAAAAAATGCTGAATAGAATGTGACTGCAGTTTGATAATTTAAGCTTCTACCATTCGTTACAAAATACTTTACGTATTTGTCCAGTTATTTAGAATGCTGACGGGAAAAATCTGAAGACCATTTTGACAGATTACAATTTACACCTTTGACCATTTGGTGCAGACGAGCGCACATTTTTTACTTTAACTGGGAGTACAGGTAACTGAATGAATAAATTAATAGTAAAAAGATTCCCATAAAGGAATCTGAGCATCATCTAAGATCGGGAGGCTTTGGAACCCAACCGTTACCACTACAGCTGGTTACAGTAACTCACCCCCATACAAAAGTATAACCCCGCCCACATTTAGTTTTGAAAAACGGCTCGAAAGGAAGCGTTGCCTGGCAGAAGGGTTGGGCGTAGTCTGGACTGGGACTGACTGACTGACATGTAGTAACGGCGCAGAGTCACAGATGACCAGAAAGATGGAGAGAGCCATAGTCACGCGAGCTAATTGCGACAGAGGGAAATAATCTGGAGGTTGAGGTTTTTTCTCCACTTCCGTCTCCAGAGGAAAGAGAGTACAGGGAGACGTGTTCTGTGGAGGAGGCGAACTGACCCCATATCGTTTCGAGCCGTTGTCTCGTTCTCTGCCTGGGGCAGCAGCAGAGACCCAGCCTGTGGCGGCATCTCGGCATAGAATAAGCGCCATCTCTGAGTGGTACATTGTTATTGGCCAAATCTATTGCTAAATATGGATTAGTTCGAAGAATTTCGTGTGACTCTTCTTCGACAGGTACACCTGCGGCCGCTGTAGATTATTGTCCGCAACAGAAAATGTGTGTTGTAGAGAGATACCAAAGGTATATATAACGTATCCAAGCATTATGAGAAAAATCATTCAGGAATGTGCAAAAAAAAACTTCACACCATCACAATTATCGCATTAAAAATGAACTCTTAGCCTAGATTTTATTTTCCATTTATTGATATCAGTTATTTCCTTTGCCATAGGTAATGAGCAAATGTTCAAGTAGGGGTAACCACCTGAGTAACCGGGGGCCCAGGTTTTGAGCCAGTTGTGCTGCAAGCAGTTCATGGCTCGGAGGTGTGGCAGAGACCGAACGTGTTTTAAACCCACCACGTCCGGACTGCGGTCGTCACTAATCAAAGCCTTTGTCACAAACCTGAGCTGAGCCGTTAGCAATGCAGGATTCCAATTTTAGTGAATTCCAGTGCAGTGTAATTTTTTAACCACTTGGGGCACTAAACTAATGGTTTTTGGTACAAAAAAGCTTTTTCTGCTGCTGAAGCGAAAGCAAGCTGGATTCAGAGAGACTGAAGTGCAGCTTGTAAGTCTAATATCTACTCTGGCAGCAGAGCACGGTACTATATGTATATTTATACACATGGTGATACACAGAAGGAAAGAAAACTGTATAGATACTGATCAATCTTGCAGTTCAATACGAATGGGCATCAGCCGGAACAAAAAATGTATTCTGTGTTAATAAAGCCCCTTTCAAACAGGCCATGAAAAACTGTAATTTTCCGGACTTCATCTTTTTTACTTTTGAGTCTGAAAGCACTGTTCTGGACAGATAACCTTTACCAGTATTTTTGCAGCTGAAGACATATTAATAAGCAGCATTTTAGCAGTAGGGCGCTTAGGTTCAGATTATCAGGTAAAATCCCAGAAAAGCTGGAGGGGTGTGGGGTGTAGGCAGGGAAAACTGTGAGCACACACTGATGACATGTATACATTTACAGCGGTCCCTCGTTTATTGCAGGGGTTACGTTCTAAAAATCATCCTTGCAATAATGTAGCTTTTAATCTCTTTTATTTTATGTGACACCACTCCGTCGTAACAGAAACAGGTAACGTTCTCTCGGCTAACGTTTAGTGCAAATACTGGTGCTAGCCCATACTAGCTATCCCCACACACTTTTCTGGTAAAAAAGTGGTGTATTTGAAAAGACAACTTCGTTTAAAGACCAAATTGAATTGTCCGCGAATATTCCGGAACGCATTTTGTAAAACCAATCACTGGTATCATGATTCTCCACTAAATTAAATTCCTCCATCCATAAAATTTTGGTCGTCCATGATAAAAACGCAAAATTAGACCCACAGCTTGACTGACTTTATCCCTTACTTAATTTAATTTAGTTTTTTTATAGTTAAGCCATCGGCAATGTGTACGTTTCTTTTATTTTGGCATTTTTCAGATCTTTTACTGTGCTGCCATGTCTTATTTCCTGTCTGGTCCAATGTGAACTGCTGAGCTTTATGCGTTTTAGAATTGAAGAGCATAAAAATAGACCAGCCACATAAATTTAAGAGAAGGCTCTAACACAACGCTTGGGTAGGCTCATTTTACGCAAAAATATATTTTATGGTCATCTGGATTTTTTGCAAAAATTACAAATTTACAGCAAATAATTCTTCGTCTGGTTTTTAATGTGTATATTCCAGAAGTACCAATGACTTATCAAGTAAATAAAGCAAAAAGAAAGCTATTATTATGAGCTCCTAGAAGTTTACTGTATAAAAACTGAATGGTTTTCCCTGGTCATTCCATCACCGAGCAACATTCTCCCATGAAACTTCTGCAGGTGTGTGTATGCACTTTTGCTTTCCAAGACTGCATCGCCTAAAAATTAAACCCAATATTTCATGGTGAATCATGAAAAGTTTATATTATGCTAATCAGGTCTAAAGTTAGACTTTTGAGCTAATTAGTGTAAAAGGATCCTCTTATAGCAACTCATTTTGGCAAGATTCGAAAGTGGCTTTAAACTGAGGTGGTTTGAAAAGAGACTTTCACTCAGATCTAATTCAGGATGTAAAATACTTAGTCTGAGCTTTCTGAATGTTAAAGTTTACTTCATGGTTAACCCTTGCCTATTTGCAGTTCAGTATTTTAGGAATAAAAAATGTTATTTTTTTATAGGGCATATCTAAAATATTTGAAAACAAATTTAGCTTGGGAAGGTAAGATATGAAGGTGCTAGCCTACTTCACATGCTATTCAGTCAAACAAACTTTTTTTTAAAGCGCTTTTCATACAAAGATTACAACAAAGTGCTTTGCAGATTGAAAATTACTCCACATTAACCACATTCCCATCCCTCCTCCACAGATTTTTATACCTGCCAACCTTGTGTGGAACAGGAGCGATTCTAGAACCCAGAGAGCTTTCTGGTCTGGCAAGATAAATATTACTTTTCTGTACATGTTAACGTGCACACAGACAAAAGAGGAGATCAGTGTTAATGGTCACCCATACACTAGTCAGCAGCATCTTGACTTATACATTAGCACATACATGTAACGTAAGGTTTGGAAAGTCACTGTTCATAAAAATATCAGACACTATCAAAATCTATCAGAAATTATTGTCAAAGTAAAGAAAAATATATATGAGAGCTTAGAACTCTGCCAAGCACCTCAGTACAGTTTAGAGCACACGTATCAAGCTCAAGTCCCGGGACCGTAGCCATTTATGCGGCCCTCTAACCTCTAGAGGACCATATATATAAAACTTTAGGTTCTATTTACTGTATGTGCACCAAAATACTATTTTATTTCTTAAATCAAATCAGTGTTTTATTGATTAGTTCTAAATCACATCATTGTGAAAAAAATATTCAGTATTTGATTTTAAGAAGTACTTGCAGAGATGTATTAATACTTTAACATTTTGTTAGTTTTAATAATACTTCATTCCACAACTGTTCCTTTAAGGACATTCATGATCTTCATGTGGCCCAAAATAGATATGAGTTTGACACCCTGGGTTTAGAAAATCTTTGATAAAACATGATCATCCCCAAAATGCAATCACTCATTACTTGGCACATTTCGGAGATTTTCTGGATATTACATCCAAATCTATCAACAAATTTGACTTATTTTGGTAAGAGACAATTTTATTGCATGATAAAAAAATAAATTATCATCTTTAAACTATAACAGAACTTTTTTTCTTTTTTTATAATTTGCATCAGTCAGATATAGCAGGTGACAGTTACTAGCTTAACACGATGGATTGGCATGTATTAACTGATCATTTAGCTAACATTATCTGCATTCAACAACAGAATTTACACGGTTTGGTTTGTAAAAACAGCAAAGTTTCTTGCCTTCTGCTGGTTTGTGGAACATGCAGCTCTCTGCACTAGATTACCGCCGGAGATTCACCAGACACAAGTATGTGTAAGATGTTTAAACACGGGCCGGAAAAGCCCATTATCACATATAAATGGGTTTAAAAACATGTAGTTGTCATTTCTTTTTATTATTAGGCTACGTTTGAATTAATTTAAATATTTGCAATTAATTTAAATATTAAAAACCATTTATAATTACTTTTGTTTTTAAAAAAAGTATTTAAAAAATAACAAATATTTTAAATTCAATTAACATGTTTTTTTGCTTTTCCTTTCTGTTCTTATTTCTTTGATTTCTTGATCAAATTTACCTTTTCAGGACACAACACACCATAGTACTAAACATCTTTCAGTGTTTCAACAAGCCCTTACTAAACCCCTACTTGAACCAACCCATGACCTTTTTTCTTTTAATACTGAGTCATTTCTCATGTGTGCTTACCTAATTGCTAAAGTTATAAGTGATGAAAGGTGAGCCCATCCCACTACCCTTGCTGGGAGTTGATTCATGCTGGCCCCCAAGCAGGGGAAAGCAGTAGGGAGCTGGAGCAATAAAAGGCTTTGACATTGATGGGCCTGTTTCCCAAACACTTATAGGACCTTAAGTCTGGCTGGAGGGGCCGGGGCTCCACTTCTTATTGCTGCGTCTGACCGGAGTCGCGACGCCACAGAGAGCCTCAACTTTCAGTCTGTTCCTCTCAGTTCCTCTCAGTTCCTGTCTGCCCATCTCTGTCAGCCACTTGGAGTAGCAGTGGGTAGGCGGGTGTGGAATTTCTGTGTGTGTCAAAGGCGTCCGGCAAATAGTCTCCATACTGTCAAAGCAAATATAGCAACCCATTTTAAAAAATCACTAAGTCTGTTTTTTCACTGATTAGACATAAGCATAAAAGGGACAAAAGCCACATTTTTTTAAGTTTCGCAGAAACAGATGATTTCCATAACCTACATAGTTGTAAACAATAATACAAACTAGATCTCATAACAGTCTCAAGGTAACCAAAGCTATTTTTTTAAGTACAACAAAAATGAGTGTTTCTTGTTTTACTGTGCAGAGATTAAAACTTTTAAAACCTCCTTTTGTAGGAAGCAGTTAAAAAATATCTGCCAGTCACGCTATCCCTCTGCCCTCCTCTAAACGTCCATTTGGCTTTTGACTGGATTAAGTTCATGCACAAGGCTATTACTCATGCCAGCAGATTGCTTATGACAGGTCCTTATGCAGACACCAAGACTGCCATGTGTAATTAGTTTAAAAGCACAGGAGAGGGCATGGACCACGCTGACCTGTGGAAGTGGAAGGAAAGAGTTTGTGTAAGGTGAACTAAAGCTGTTCCCTTTTACTTTGCTTTTTTCACTGCTAACATCTTTCTTTCCAGTTATCTCCTTCTCAACGTGTTGTGTCCACTGTTACTGAAACGCATGGTGAAATAACCAGATTGTGTAGAGCTGCTGAGCTGTTCCACATGTGAAGGGTGCGTCAGATCAAATTAGGCCTTGCTGACAAAGGACCTTTTTATACACAGGTGCACGGTGGGTGAGCTGGGGGCTGCAGTCAGCCATATGGTCCAGAAGCCAACCAGCAAAGCAGCCAGTCAGTAAGTTAATCAGTCAGGCTGCCACTCACACATTAGAGACTTCAGCTGCACCATGTGTAGCCCCTGGATCAGTAGGGTTTGCCTTGACTTTGCCATATTCCAATAAAATGCTAAGAACTGTCCTCAGTTGTTGGTCTTTACTTACTGCATCTATTCTTTTTCCTCCTGAACACATAGCACAGTGAAACTCAGGCGGTGCCACCACTCTTTATGAATGGAATGTCATCAAGCTTGGCCTATACAACGACACCTCACAGCAGCAGATTACAACACACAACCAAATTCCCAACATAACGTCAAACACTGCCTTCTCCGAATGACAAGTGCAATCTTTAACAGTTTGGTACTGTGTTTATCTCTCCTTCTCCAAGTGTACTGCATTCTCTCTCCAAGTTGTCACTTTTCATATGTGAGCATAAATCCTCTCCCCTCAGCAGCAGCAGCAGCAGCAGCAGCCCTGTAGTGCACAAAGGGTAACCATAATGCAGCTGCAGTAGTGTAGGCAGAGTTATTATGTTTAATCCCTCTAATGGTTGAGTTTCATAGAATGGGACCCAGTCTGCCTTGGAACTAATTCTGTCTGGGCATTTTGTTTAATTCGCCACAGTGGGCCTTAAGCTTATCCAAAGGCAGGCTGCCCCCTCCATTCTTTTCTCTCTACCCCTTAAGATTATAAACCCCTTATCTTCTCCTCTCCCTCCCTCTCTTATGGATGGCAGAACACTGGGTGACTTGTGCTGGAGAGTGATTTCTCAATAGTCCATAACACATTCTTTTGACGTTTTGGACATATGCAACGGGGGGGGGGGGGGAGAAGTGAAGCTATCATGAGTGGCAAAAAGCCGCAGCACCACCAGCGTTGCCACCCAACACTTTTTTTGACAGCAATATTGTGTAAGTTGCGTAAGCGCATTGGGCAAGGCATGGAACATATGGAAATTGAGATGCATGTCTTGGATTGCTAAACAGAGGCCCTCTGAAAACATCATGTGCGCAATGTTATGGCTTGAAAAGCTTTGGAAGATTATTCAAACCTGAAAACCGATAACCCTTGTTGCACGTGTGCATCTAGCCTACCAGCTGCTACTGTATCGAAGCAGAACACTAGACCCTGTAACTTGGCTGACCTGGGTCCGCTCTCATTGGAAAACAATGCAGCTTTAACCGAAGAGGATTGGTGGGGGGTTGATTGCCTCGTCAGTTTGTTGCGTGGCTGAACGTTGATAATCTGTGTTCACAAATCTTGTGCATTTAGTCAAATTATTCCAGGCTTTAAGGTTCCTATTGTAGCCACTCGCTGGTGAGCTGCTGTCTGAGCCCCCCATGGGGACAACAATGCCACTATTCATGGGCCATTTGCTGCTACCGACGAGCAATTTCAGGTGTGAATTGGCTGTGTAGCCAACAGCTTATATTAAATGACCTGAGATGTGACCTTGGTGTGTGAAATATTTTCATAAAAGAAGGGAGAGAGACAGGGAAAGAAAAGGAGTAAGCACTTCAGGTTTGCTGACTATCAGTTTAATTCTTCTCTGAAGGCCTTAAAAGTTCAGCTACATTATCTTTAAAAAAGATATAACTGTCTATGCCTGCTAAATCTCTTTTCCTTCCTCCCACCGTTCTTCTACAATATGCTTTTAATGATATCTTTTTGGCTGGCCTGCTTGCATGGGTTATGTCCAGGGTCCTTTGATGGGGATCTGTGATGCGCCTCGAAGCCTTTTGAAGTGGCCGGCCGGAGAGTAACAGGGGGGCTTGCTTTGGGGCCTGGAGCTTTGATGTGCCAAGGGTCTGGAGAGGCCAGCTGCATGCTGCCCTGCACAGATCTGTCAGTAGCACAGCTGCACAGCTTGCTGGGGAACCCCTGACTCCAGACCCTCCCGACTTGTGGGCTCACATACCAACTTATTCACCTAAGTGACTGTATACAGTACATTGTGTACCTGCAGTGTCTGATGATTGAATCTAGAAAGGGGAAAAAAATAAACCACCCTGGTTCAGTGTGAAAAAACTTACTGACCTCTGTTGTATTATGAAATATTTGTGGATGACCTTTTTACCCATGATACAAATGATCATATTTTATTAATCTGATTTTTGCCTTCACCAGGTTTCATCACACCTGTAGAAGGTTGAAACCACTGAAATACAACCTGTGACATCCCTGAAGTAGACTAAAAGATCACAAAAGCAACAAGTCATCATTCTATCTAAAGGAGTTCAAGAACAGATGATAAACAAAAGCATTGCCATCTAAAGCTTGGAAAGGTTGCAAAGCCATTTCTAAGGCTTTGGGACTCCAGTGAACCTCAATTAGAGCCATTAAAGTGGCATCAAATTTCAGTTCAAATTCTGCTGGCCAAAAAGAGCACCAAAATCAATTTAACACTTGCCAAAGACCTCAGAATTTTGGAGAATATCTGTAAACAAAAAAAAACAACAACAAAAAAACTAGAACTATTCAAACCTCTTGAAGTTTACCTCAGAATTACAAAATTAGAGACAAAATAAGGGCTTTGCAGTGGCTATTCCTAAGTCTCATCTAAAACATTTCTACATTTTCCAAAGTGTTCCAGAAAGAAAACACTTTATTTAGTTAATCCGATTTCTTGCTACAACTTTTTGTCAATGGTGGTACATCTCTGTAAGTTTAAGAGGTCATTAAAATTTTGCATAGGTCCATGATGGTTGTTACACTATTTTGTTCTAAAAAAATAACATTATTAATTTCAAAACTGTGTAAATTTGTCAGGAGGTAAAAATGTTTTTACTACACTGCAGAAGCCCCAATGGTTTTACAAATCTTAAACCAGCTTCTGTTTCCCTGCTGCTGCTTTTATTTTCAGTCAAACAGCCCACAGAGATGGATTAGTGAACAGAAATTTTCTTTCTTTTTTTTGTTTAAAGTCTGTGAATGTGCCATTGGGAGATTTTTCTGTGTGAATATTGCCAAATGAAATCAATTTTCTGTGCAGCTGCACAAAACCATAAAAAATAGACCATGTGTTCCAACCTGTTTGGTTTCAGTCAAGCTCAACCTTGGCTCAACTCTCCACCTGGAAAAGAGTGTGGTTTCCAAGGCTGAAGTTATTGACACTTAGCTCATTGCAAGAACTTTTTTTCTTCCATTTAAAAGAGGTTGTCTTAAATACCCAACAGCTCTCTCCTTATTTCTACCCTATTTCCTGACAGGAGCATCATGCTATGCTAGCTTTAAATCAATTTTCTTATTGTTTGTTCGTATTTATGAATAATAAAAGGCTCCTACATTGACCTTTCTTGGAGTAGTGGTTACTCTATTGTAAAGTTTTTCAGTTAAAGCAATAAAGGTGTAACAATTCAGCCAGCTCAAGAGACAAGACGATAGGTAATAAAAGGTTCTGACTGTTCCTGCTATCTTAGGCTACGTCCACACTAAGCCGATAAGGTTATAGGGGGAGTTAGACGCCTAATGTTATCCACTCAACACCAGCATTTACGCCCCGTTTAAGGTCCCATGATTGCGCAATCCCATACAGACCTTTGCAAATACGGGGCATGCGCAAAAAGACGAACGGAACACGCGTATAATCTACGTGACGCCAGCGCCTACATAATATATACAAGAAGCTCTACAGCACAGTACATTTCTGCTTGTCCCGTTAACCGAAGAGAACAATAGCTGCTCAGAAGAAAAGAGAGTTTTTGGTGTGGACAGACGACGAGATCGATTTATTACTCTTTGCTGTTGTCTTTGTCTGTAGTGTCGTATTGTTATTGATGCAGCAATCATTGACGCCACTTCCTTTCATTATCCGGGGAAGCTGTCCACATTGGCTCGCTTAGCCGTTGAATTAAGATTTACACGACTCTCTTACCAGGCTAATAGTTATCCGGCCACAGACCTTAAACGACGCCGGGTTAGTGTGGACGATAGGGGGGTGTAGACTAAATAATTATATGTTTAAGGCATTACCCGGCTTAGTGTGGACGTGGCCTTAGATTTTGAACTAGCAGTGATCAAATGCAAACTGCTCATCAAAAAACTTTGAATCTCAAAACAGAGGCTTACCCCAGCATTGTTAGCGGCTAACGGTTAGCTTGTTTCTTTTTTCTTTTAACTACCTAAAATTATTCTTGATAAATGATTTAAAAACAGCAACATTTTTTTATTGACAGTGTTTAGTTTTTGCAGTACATCTTTGAAAATAGCGATTAAAATATTATGTAATAATAATTACGTAAAGCACATTAATTGCAAAATATTGGCGATATTGTAAAAAATTGACTTTAAAAATCAGTTTTAAAATACATAGCAGTGGGTCCTTTTTTCAGGGGAAAGCCATTTAGATGACGTCTTTACCCTTACAAGAGCCCGGACGGACAAAGTGCACGGAACACGCCCGCTATTAAAACGTTGATTTCCCTCAAAATGCAAAAAAGTTTCACCATAAATACATTTTTACCTTTTCACTATTTCCAAGCGATGAAAGAGAGACTGATGTGATAGATAATTCAATTCAGTTTATTTATATAGCGCCATTTCACAACAGATGTCATCTCAAGGCACTTTACAAAAAGAGTTATTACAATACAATGTTTAGTGTAGAAATTACAGAACCACAGAAGATTGCGTCGTGGAATTCTCAGCAATCCCTCATACTGAGCAAGCATGCAGCGACAGTGGGAAGGAAAAACTCCCTTTTAACAGGAAGAAACCTCCGGCAGAACCAGGCTCAGCACAAGCGGTTATCTGCCGCGACCGTCTGTGGCTTGGAGAATACATAACAGAGACACAGAAAGAGCAATAGAACTGATGCACAAGTTTGTTGCAGGACGTGGAGAATTTTCCGTCACTGCAATGCCATCTTAGTCAGGGTCGTCAAGCAGGGCTAATCCGGAGCACCTACTATAATAGAAAACAGGTTAGTGCTTGAATTGACAGCACATCATGCAGTTGGGGAGAAGTAGGAGAGAAAGTAGGAACAGACCCTAATAATGTCCTCCAACAGCCTAGCCTAAAGCAGCATAGCTACTAACATTAACCTGTCTCCTAGCTACTAGGAGACCTGGCTACCAACACTCTGTCTGAGTCCTCCTGACCCGTGGACGGTGTAGGGCCGGTAACGGCCCCCGTCATGCCGGGGTCTTCTCGGAGTCGGGTTGTTTGAGAATGCAGCCCAAAGTGGGTGGTAAACTCCATCTAAGGCTAAATACCGGCACGAGACCGATAGTCGACAACTATCTTAAGGAAAAATAGACAGAACTGAGAGGACAGAGTTGAAGAGGGCGAGAAACGTTTAAGAGATAAACGGGTGGGGTCCGCACAGTCTGCCCGGGGGATTCAACCCGGCAGGTAATGGGCGGCCGCACTGTGCGGGAGGATCCCCTTGAGGGACCTCTCTCCGGCGCTGGCTGGCCCCTGTGGGGCGCATTTCTTCCGCGGCGGTAAGCCGCGACCGGCTCCGGATCTTTACCTGGCTTACATTAATCTATCTCTACCTAGCTACTCTACCTCTTCCTATCTCTTCCTAACTTTTGACACTCTGCCTGACTACTAACATTAACCTGTCTCTTCCTATCTACCTGTCTGACCTGACTCTAACTACCTATAAACATATCTCTAACTGTAAGCTTTGTCAAAGAGGAAAGTTTTTAGCCTAGTTTTAAAGATAGACAAATTGTCTGCTTCACGAACCAACCCTGGGAGCCGGTTCCATAGGAGGGGAGCCTGATAGCTGAAAGATCTGCCACCCATTCTACTTTTAGAAATCCTAGGAACTACCAGTAAACCTGCAGTCTGAGAGCGAAGGTCTCTGTTAGGAACATATGGAACAATCAGGTCTCTTATGTATGATGGAGCTAGATTATTAAGGGCTTTATATGTCAGAAGGAGGATCTTGAATTCTATTCTAGATTTTACTGGGAGCCAGTGAAGAGAAGCTAAAACAGGGGAAATGTGATCTCTTCTTTTAATATTCATCAGAATCCTAGCAGCAGCATTTTGAACTAACTGAAGACTTTTAATTGTATTCTGTGGACTACCTGATAATAGACAGTTACAGTAATCCAGCCTTGAAGTAACAAAGGCATGGACTAGTTTTTCAGCATCATTCCTGGACAGGATGGTTCTAATTTTTGCAATATTCCTAAGGTGAAAAAAGGAAATCCTACAGACTTCTTTAATGTGAGTTCTAAATGACATATCTTGGTCAAAAATGACACCGAGGTTTTTTGCTTTATTACTGGAGGCTAATTTAATGCCGTCCAGGTGAAGGGGCTGACTAAGTAGTTTCTTTTTCAGAGCTTCTGGTCCAAAGACGACAACTTCTGTTTTATCAGAATTTAGAAGCAAGAAGTTTAGAGTCATCCAAGTTTTTATGTCTTCCAGACATGCCTGTAGTCTACCTAACTGATTGGATTCATCAGGATTTATGGATAGATATAGCTGTGTATCATCTGCGTAACTATGGAATTTTATCCCATGCTGCCTAATTATTTTACCAATAGGAAGCATATATATAGTAAAGAGAATCGGCCCAAGCACTGAACCCTGTGTTCTCAGGGAATTTAGCGTTTGCAAAAAGCACTAGTTGGACCTGTCGAGTTTCTTACTCGAAGACACAGATACCGCATGCTTGTGATAATTTAGGTATGCACTGCCCCGTACTGGCCGAAAATTACTCACTGTGACTTTAAATGCTTACATAAGGTAGAAAAAAAGCCCAAAATTTGGAATACTAGTCAAAAAATAGTAGGCCAATCGATTGGTGTCAACATTACCCATAGGAGTTGATACTCAGCCAATACTGTTTTTTTCATAAACCATAATGAATCAGTGTAGCAATCCTCTTGTTGCCTGAGGAAATGGGTTTTAATTTAAATACACATTTCAATTTCTCATACTCCTTGTTGGAAATGATTTGGCGAGCTTTGTTTATGCTTATAAATCATGTGGCTGGCAAACCAAACATCATCAATATATAATTTCCTCGATGCTTGAAGCTGGCTTGCCCCCTATACAAGTCAAACGATACAGGGCTGTTGCCATCTTCCCTGGCCAGCCACGGGCATAACAAGGTGGACTAACTTCATTCCTTTGTCACATCGATCCTCTCAAAATATTTGAAGATGGCAAAAACGCACTTTAATCCCACCGTGAAGGGGCGTAATATTTAATTTAGTTGCAATTTACTTCCCACATGAAGCCACATGACGAGAGCAACCAGATAGTTTTAATGAGACAGTATGTCTTTGGAAGAAATGTATTAGGCAAAAGTAGCAGTATTAGAATCTTGCCTTCAGATATATATCCAAATACTAATTTTTTTTAAAACCAAGTCTCATTAGGCATAGTTTATTGTGTACAAAAACTTATTATTTATTATTTTTTAAATAAAAGACAGCGTCAGTTTTATTTCCAAAACTGTCCAAACAAACATTGCAAATGCTTTTAAGGTCAGCATAGTTTCACTCAGCACTATGATACACATTTATCATTTTATTTTGCCTTTTAGGCATGTTTAAAGTTTTAAAGGTATATTTGACTGTCCCTCATAAAAGATTGGCTGGAACAAACGGTAGGTGCACTCTTTCTCTGCGTCTTCTACAGCTCAGTTACACACTTAACATACGTCACACCAAGTAGTTATACACCGTCTAACTTTCCAAAGTTTTCACCACCTGTGAGCAGTTTCCTTTGGGGATTTTGTTGTCAACTGTGGCATCACAGAAGTTTTGTACTATCATTTTAAATGCTAACCCCTTTTTGAATAATAATTTTGTTATCTCAGATAGCAAAGATCCCGTGCTAAAAACTGACTTTGAGTGGTTTTTAATACCAAAGTTCCAGAAAGTTGTGGTTTGAGTTCAAATTTGTTTTTATGAGATCCCAGAGACCAAAGTAGAAGTTTTTGCTGTCTCTACATAGCACTAAGTTCCACTTTTTGCTGCACACTGCCTGCGGGCTGCATACTTCCTCACTCACAAGAAAGATATAAAAGTAGAGTTCAAAACATGGTTGATAAGATTAGTTTCTGTTGGTAATCTTCTCTGAACCGATCAGTATTTGAACACCTTCGATGGCTTATGGATTGAATGTAGATCTGGGTCAAACACGTGGTCTGTCCCTAGCGGCGGCTAGCAGCAGCCACTGGATGCTGTTTGGACCAGTTCTAGCATATTCCTGAGCATCAAATAAGAAAATAAAGCTCTTGTTGGATTGAATAGCTCAAATTGCAGGATTAAAAAAAGAACTTTAGGTTGGGAAAAAGACTTAAAAAATACACTGCATACAGTTTTAGACCGAAAGGCCTGGTTTACCCAGAGATATCAGAATGAAAACATTACAACCCCACAAAAAGGGAAAAACCTTTGAAATTATTTAATCCTAACTACCCCCGGCATCCACCTTTACACTACCTTTTTGGCAGTTTTCCAGCACAGCAATTCCTGTCGGCTCTGTGGCTACATGAATGCGGCTGGTGCTAGGTCTGGCCTTGGCTCACGTGGCTTGGCTCACTGTCCGGTTCAGGCTGCCCAGCTCTCAGGTGATTCAAACTCCCACTACAGGCGGCGTTCAGGCCGTCTCTCTGTGCTCTGAAACTGAGGAAAGCTTCCGTCGGGCTTTTGAGGATAAAACAATGACTTTGTTTAGCAGTGTTTATGATTCACCTGGTGTCGGCAGTCTTTGAGCTCCCTGGAGCTAGTTCCTCCAGGGCCTTGTGTCTTACTCCGCCCACGAAGGAAGATTGTTGTTTTCATTATTGTTGTTCCCTCCGAAACGAGCTGGCCAATGCCCGTCATGAAAGAGGGAACCTGAAGGAAGCGGGCTGTATTTATAGGTCAGGTTAGCGCCACCTGATGGCTGTGTGTGACCCAACAAAATAATACCTTGGTTTAAATAATACCTTTCCCTTTGGATTCTGTTATCGGATAGCAAAGACGGAAATGTCTTTACTTCACTGTTGTGAGGTGGAGAAGTAAAGAATAATATGTTTGTCTGGGGTTGGTCAAGTGCTATTCTGTGACATCACTTCACAAGCACATCCCCAGGCCAATCAATGGCTATCACTATGCAGGTAGGAGTGAGATTGACATCACGTTGTGTCTCCTTTGTGTGTGTGGTTTTTTTCGGACGTAGCCAGAAGTAGTCAGAAGAAGAGGCATTAGCTCAGCCCAGACAAAGGTAGTGAAAATGCACTAAATAGGGGTAAAAATGAATTGTTAAACACATTCATAGGCATTCCAAACCTGTAGGTGGCAGTAGTTTCCAATCCACTTAGAATATAAATTCTGCTTTCTAAATGATATCATAGTGCATTAATTGAGCTTGTAAAAACAAGCAAGTAAAAGCACTTGGACAATAATGCCAGTGCCTGTAATGCCAACTCAGCTCCGAGGGGATAATGCTGTATCTGAGTGTAAACACAGGTCATCCCTTGATGTCAAAACAATTTTGTGTATGGGCAGCGAACCTAAAACCCTGGTTATTTTATGTCCACAGGCAAAAGCTTAAAAAGGAGAATTTGCCAATCTTCGCTTTGGTCAGAGTTTTTAGAAGTAATTGTTTTTGATTCTGTAAATCTACTTTTTCATGTGAATGACAGGCATAATCATTGAAAAATTTATTCTTTATGTTTGGATAAGGCCTCAGTGTGTTAGAAACACCAGCCTTGGCTCAGATTTAAGAACACTGTACAAATCACTAATACGGAATAATATCCCCAAGTAAGTAAGTATTCCTAAAGGATTAGCTTGACAGCAATGAAAAAACAGTAATTGTAAATGAATCTTGTCTGGCTTTTTGTTGACATTGTCTCCATAGGATGTATCGTCATCTGATGACCTCTGTTAACCTTAACATTAGATTGACGGCTCTCCATATTTCAGCTTATAACCCTTATACAGCTTTGAAGGATACTTTCAGACGTTTTTTTTTTTATACGAATATTGAAATGTATTCCTCAGATGCCCTCAGGATAACCTGTGATTGTAAGCCTGCTTTCCTCTACCCAACCACAAGTAGCTAAATGAAAGCTGTATTTTAGACCTATGATTGTTGAGTAGACAACTCAGTCTCACTTCTACTTTGACCACTCACCCCTGTCTGACTTGCTCATGTGGTCAGTCACCATGGCAACGTGGTAAAAAGACTGCTTCCTGAGTCTTTGTTGTGTTTGGGCCTCGGCACAGCATTGTAACCTAGATATTATTTTTAGTCCTTCAGTGATGGCTGGGTGCATGTTGATTTAGGATGTGAGGAGAAAAGCCTGTTGCGTGCATAAACACACACACACATTAAAACAGGAACCCTTTGGTAGTGCATAAAAAACTGCACATTTCAACTGTCCAGGGTATCGCTGCTAACTCATTAGATAAGCTGCTGAAGGCACTGACATCTGCCAGCCAGACTCATGTTACCGAAGTCATCATTGATAGCGTTTGTACGTGAAAAGCTTGCTGTCACTCTATCAGATCTGTAGTCCCACACAGGGCTAGATCATTATAGGTCATTATAATAACACAGGAGGGGCGCATTGATTGGTAGCAGGTAGGAGGGGGGTTGATACCATAGGCTCCGCTTCAGCATCTCACTCCAAAATAACAACATGCTTCAAGTTATGACTAAACCCAACCTGGCTGCGAACTACGGAATTCAATTCATTCAATAGATGTTTCCTACTTCAGTTTTCTTAGTGTTTTCATCAGTTTTTGACCTCTGAGTATTTCCAACATGGCACCCGCCGTCCCCTATAGCCCCAACTCCCTTCCTTATAGCCCCAATAGCAGTTATACAGCAGTTTGTTATACACAGTAGAGTAATAAAACCACAGCCTTACCATTGATTTGCAGGGAAGTCTTTGATTGTTGCAATTGCCCCTCTTTCCAAACGGAGCTTCGAAGACATCTTCGCCTGACATTGTCCCAAATTAGAATTCTGGTATTCTGGTTTAAAATGTTTAGCACACCGGTGGAGAGCAGCAAGGAACAGCGTCATTAAAAATGAATTTAATCCACAACAGAGAAACTAACATGTGCACCTTGTTTCTTCATTTTCCATGCTCGACTCTGTAGCCTATGCCAAATCCGAACTCGGTAATGACGGCTCTGGGACTAGACTGAATACGTCCATATTATATATCCTCCCGGTTTGACATCAAGACCTGAGAGAAACTGAGATCTCATGTATGAGTGCGTGTGCAGGTGGGGTGGTTGAGGAAGCAAGGGGTAAACAAACACTCCATTTTAAAAAATTTCGGCTTCCTGTCCAGTGTAAAATCATTAGTAAACCATAATATACATATTTACACTTTGAAAAGTGAACATTTCAGGTTATGAATCTTTTAGAACTGTACCCTAAAAATTTAGTCTACAATATCATAACGTTCTGTAAAGCCTAAATTTATCTAGTACAAAAACACAATATAGATTTATTGCAATATGAGTCCATGACTCCAATTGTTCTTTACAACATCGGAACTGATATTCTGTTCAAATAAGTGCTTACAGATATCTGAACCCTTAGAAATTATATAAAATAATGAATAAAATTAAAAACCTTTTAATTTAAAGGGTGAAAGCAAAATAAAACTTGTTGCACGTAACACAATCTCCATTTTCCTCTACAAAGAAACAGTTCTATCAAAAGATTGTTCTCACAAATATGAGGATAGGAGTTAAAGAGCAAATCTCCAACAGTTTTAGTAACATCAGAATGTCCTTTTTCTGCAGTAGGCCTATCACATGTTAGTAATTATCTAATTATCTTGAATAAAGAATAAAAAACACAATTCATAACAGTCTGCAAATTTGTTACTCAATGTATAACATAACTTTCTTCCAATAATGCCATCTTCATGTTTCTTTCCTCTGTATAACAGTAGTTTCAAAGAAGCATGTCCCTCCCTCATTTGGTCACATTAATTGGTTATACTGGAAATAATGCTTGATTGTTCACAACAGCTCACATGTTCCTTCTATACTTACAGGAACAATCCTCTAATCAGTACATGCTCCTGGCTCTCTGCTTCTGATACTAAATTACATTTTAAAAATGGTTATTACTCACTGCATGAATATCCCGTTTTCACAAAGCATTCTGAATTAATTCACGTCTATCAATAATCTAGTACTGAATCATCTAGCATGTCAGGACACTTTCAATATACAGCAGGTCTACAGTATATTTCTCATTTTAACTGTAATTACATTTACCAACTGAGAAGTGCTACCCACCCACTCTGGACCTTTGGGCTCGTGGTTGGTGTTTGGATCTGGATCTTGCTTCTGACAAGGGGCTACAAGACATTTTCCCAGTTAAGTGACATTGCATCATAGTATAAGTTAATTTATATACCACTATATGTCACACAATTTATTTAAATGATTATTATGTTTGCCTTTGACATTTGCCAATCTTTACCAATTTAGCTGTCTGTTTCCATAGCCTCTTTCTTTTTGATTCTAGCTTTCTCCGCACCACCCTCACTCTTTCTACTTTCAATCTTTCAAACACAACTGATGGAATGCACTAATGTTTATGTCAGGTCTGAGTGCATATGCAGACAAAGCGAAAAAGAGAGGAAAAAAAGAAACCACTACAAGTGGAGGCAGCTGAGCGACAGCAGGAGCAGCGGATCAATCCAGTGTATGGCATGCTGTTTGTGTAAATAAAAAGAGGCCCAAACATCAGAACGGCCCTCTGGCAATTGTCCCGGTCCTATACCCATCTGTAGCCCTTTATTGCATTTCTGTCTCTCTTTTTGTTTCTCTCCTTCCTTGTGGCACGCAGTAATAAAGGTCTGACAGGGAGACCGTGAAGGTCATGGGTATTAGATGGTAAAGGCGCGAGCCACAGCTGGGCTGGCTAGGCCTCTTCTCTTGCAAAAGCAATGAGCTGTGTGTGCTTGTGAGGGTTGTGATGGTCCTATTTGAAGCAAAGTGTTTTTTTATTTTTTTTATTTGAGCCACCTGGTTTGGATAAGTGAAAATGCCTCGGGGTTGTGCTGATAAAGTGAAAGTACGAAGAAGGGGTGGTGACTATAAGCAAGCCCACAAATTTAGTTGTAGACAATGTGATACATATGAGCACATGCAACATGTGTGCGTGAACTTGTCTGGCACCCCCACAGGCATTGGCACCTGCTGCCTCTCTAGCTCTGTTTTAGCTTTAATGGCAAAAGATGCAAGAGTTCAGAGCTACAAAGTCACAAAACATTTTCACGTAATTAAGATAACCAAAGCCAAAAGATTTTTTTTTTGAGGAGGAGAAAGATGCATAAAATGCTTATTAACAGATGCAGAGGTTCAAACCCTATCCACATTAATACAAAGCCTTTTTTTGCGCATACGTATTACTATGCGTTCTGGGGTGAAAACACATTCATTTTAGAAAAAAGCCAATCAGTATGTTTACATGCACATCTAAATCAAGCTTTTTTGGAGTAATCATACTAAGGGCTTACCCCCTGTTAGAGCCAAGTCCCAGCTCACATGTCACTCAGAAAATCTAATTATTAAATGAATTACATTCGACTCTGTGACAATAGATGGTGACATGCACCCCTACATGTTCATGTCAGACTTAGGTGTATACATGCATTTCAAAAGTCTGATTTTAATTAGGTGTAGGCTACACCTACTGCACATCTTCTTCCCTTGTGTTTGCCACCTGTTTTAGTGTGGTATCACTAAAAAAATTCTTGCCAATTCTGGCCAAGCAGGAGTACTTGATTTCTTTTGCAATTTTTTTTAACAGAGGGGGAAAGTTTCCTTTGTAGTAAAATATCCGTTGTGATGTAGCTGAAGCCCATAACTCTTCAATGCAAATAAAGTGGAAAACTATCCTGTTACAGGACTCAGCAAAAAACATTATCTGTGATTGTATGGAGGAGCTCATGACATGAGTAAAAATTCGTATCCGTAAAAACACCAACACTGCTGAACAATATTTGCAGATTTTAGGGCAACATCTGCTACCAGGATGGGCTTGATTATTTTAGTGAATGAATGCCAAACCACATTCACAGCAAACTCAGTTTAGTGATGCTGGTCTTTTATCAAGAGTCATTGCCAAGCTGCCCTCTTCATCTGACACAGAATACTAACTGTCCTTCAGCTTGGCTCTTGTTGCGGCTGTATTCCTTGATGGGCTGTCACGAGTAAAGAAAGACGTCTTTATACTGCAGTTGGACTCAGATTTGATGGCTAGGAGCTGAATAATTCCTCTACCAACATCATGCAATGATTGTTTAAATATTACTTTAGAAATCTAGGAATAGAAGTAAGAGGAATTTACTGAGATTTAGCGAGACATACCAAAAAAAAAGGTGTTTTGAATTTAATCTAAATTTCAGATTGTAAATTAATGAGGGGAAAAGATATTTTGAGCTCCTTCTTTTTAGTTTATAACAAAGCAAAACAATAACTGTAACCCGATCAGATATACTTTTTTTTTTCTTTTTAAGTGAAAGCCATTAGTATCCAATAGAAATACTATAAGCATAGTTACTGTGTCTTATGTGTTGTTCTTATCAAAAATATTGTTTCTGGACAGCATCCAACTTTTCTTAATGTCCCTGCCAGAATCCGACTCTTCCCAACCTCAAGTATTCTCAAGTGGGTTTAGTGCTCCTTTGGAAAAACAGGGCAGGGAGGGAGCAAAATGGAGTAGCCCTGCACTGTACCGATGCCTTTAGCAGATTATGGAACAGTTTTGCTTCTCTTCATCATGTACACAAGTCTCATCTTTAGAAAACCTGTCATCTCCCAAAGTATACTAGGATGAACTCCTCTCCAGCTTTATTTGCTCTTATGTGAGGCTAAAAGGAAAACATGATGAATGATTAGAATGTCTAGGTGATTATGGGGTCACCAGCCAGCCAACCATAACGAAAGAACTATGTCACGCTGCTGCCATCACGTTGAGGAGAATAAATATCACATCAGGCAAAAGACAGGACTTAGCCTAGGGCTTTTTGTATTGGCTATCTTTTTCTACACAATGAGACGTCTCATTCTTTGGCACGGGTGTCAGAAGTTCAGCTTTAAATACTGTGACCCATGTTTGACCTCAAGGGAGGGTAGACATGCAGCTCAAGAGGCTTCGTCGTAATGGCTGTCACAGCACCCAGCGCCTTTCTATCAACCTTATCAGTGGGGAGGCCAAAAAAAACATTTAAATGTACACTTCATAGATGACTGACACACAGTATTGGGAAGAAATATTTTGAGTCATGTCAGTCCCTCCCCCTCACGGTCATAACCTATATGTGGCAAGCAAAGTTTAAGTAAACATCCCCAGCAGCACAGAGAGGTACACAACAGTTTTTACTGTCTTCCAAGAGAGAGAAATCTGTTATTGTATTGGAAAGAAATCTGTGTGTTACACACAGTAATGGAGAACTTGGCCAACTTCCAGCCCAACCTATTGATTATCATCTTGGCAATGAAAGGTTTTTTATCTTCACTTTTCTTTTTTTGTGTTACTTTGAAAATAAAACAACAGCTCATTATTTAATGTGTTCCTCATGAATTATATTGTTTTTGTTTGTTTGTTTGTTTTCAAAATAAACAGATATTCAAATTTTGGTTCTTGCCGCACATTTAAAAAAAAATTGGAACAGAAAACCATTTACCACTTTGTAATGTTGCCATTCCTACTCATAACACATTTCTTTGTCACATTTTGCTCTTCAAAATGCGGCACACATTCTCTACTGGAGACATGTCGGGACTGACTGCAGACAGGCCAGTCAAGTACCCGTACCCTCTTCCTCCACAGCCTCTTCCTTTTGTAATGTGTGCAGAATGTGGTTTTGGATTGTCTTGATGAAATATGCTTGGGCAACCCTGAAAAGATGTATTCTTGAAGGCAGTATATTGTGCTCCAAAATCTCTACTTACTTTTCAGTATTAATGGTGCTATTACAGAAATGCAATTTACTGGTGTCCTTAGAGTGTTCTCATTGTGGAAGTTGGAATCTGACTGTGTGAAGGCATGGACAGGTGTTTTTATACACTGAAAAACAATTAGTCTGACTCCATATTACGGGTTGAGGAATCTTAAAAGCAACAATTATATCTGGATAAATAAATTTAAAAATTCATTGAAATCTATTTCTCTGGAGAGAGTTGGAAAGCCAGTTCGTGACTTTGCAAACCCCACTGAGAGACATTCCTTAATTTAGAAAACACCGCACAATGGTAATCCTTCCCAAGAGCTGCTTACTGATGAGATGAGTGCATTTGGCATTGAAAAACTAGCACAGAACTCATAGAAAGTTACTCCAAATGAATATTTGTTCAAGTATCTGAAGCATCTAGCTAAAGATGTTTTCATGGCACTGTAATTTGTATATAGGTTAAAGAAAGATGGCTTTTTAATGCTGTGTTGATATGTCTTTGGGGGTCTACAAGCACAAATTCAGTCTTGAAGCTACTGTCTGAAATATTTCAGAGAGAGAGTTTTTTTTTTAATTCGCATTACCAAGGCCCCTGCCCAAACATCCCTCCCCACTCCCCTCCCACTCCATCTAACCCCACCTCAACAACTGTGCATGCGCAGCACCTGTGTTGTCACAGGAGGTCAAAGAGGAAAGCGGCAGGCGCTATTGAGCACCATCCGCTTGTATTTTGTTATGGACATTTCAGAGTTGAGCGACCTTATGACTGATGCTCACATCCAATATAGCGACTGTAAACAGGAGCGGCCTGTGTGCTCTGCCCCATCATCAAAGGTTTGCGCGATGTGCCTGCAAGTAAATTGATAGCCGACAAAGCTGACACTTGAATTCTATTTGCTAAATAAATTTGCCATTCACTGTGAAATGCACAGGGGTCTATGGGAGGAAGGCAGGACTAATAGCAAATGTGGCAGAACAATAGCCTTTTATCATAGTATAGAATCATTTTAGAGATTTGTAAAACCTGGATCCATAAATATATTGTCTTGACTGTAGCTCTAGACACACAATGTTTTTGGGTTGAACTCGAAAATAGAAAGACTAACCATACAAACTCATAGCAGTTCTGCTTTGGGCAAAATACTGGCCTACTGGTTTTAGGCTTGGTGAATACACATCCTTGAGTGTTGGGTCACTCAAGGATGTGCTTACTGTGCAAACAATCACATCCATCTGGCTGCCGGCTGGACCGGATCAGTCAAAGAGAGGAAAACATTCATGAACACCTGTTTAGGTCAAATACAAAGGGTTATATGTGTTAACTCCTATTGTAACCCATGGTAAAATGTAACGCTGTAATTTGTTAACTTAAACAAGTGTCTGTCTACATCTGGCTTAGTCTTACTTCTCTCTTGGCTTCAGACATTCTGTCTCTAACAGGTCTTATACCTTTTTTTTTTACTCTAAATGCTTTTGTATGAATCCCCTCTGTTTTCCACTCCTAAGTTAACTTTTCTTTCAGTCTTTCACTCACTGCATTTCCCCACTTGACTTGTTCTTAGAGCACATTCAAAGGAGTCACTGTAATCCTTTGTTTTTTCCACTCCTATATGTTGTATGACATCCTCTTTTTGTTCTCTTGTGTTAATAACTTGTTTTCTCTATGTTTTATGTGAGTCATTATTTCTTCTCTTCAAACAGCACTAACACAGACAGCTGTGCTTTGGATGTGGTTGTATTTGTGTGTCCCTAAGTACACATCTTGTTCAATTTTGGGTAACGCGCTCATTGTCTGACCATGTGCTGTGTTGTTTGATGTGGTGTGCTTGCATAGTTATGTGTGTGTGTGTGTGTACGTACATACGTGCGTATATGTCATTGTGAGGACCAGCCTTTGACAGGCCACCAGCATGTGTGTGTCCGTGCGTGTTGTGTGTGTGTGTGTGTGTGTGTGTGTGTGTGTGTGTGTGTGTGTGCGTGAGCCAGCTGTAAAGCTTAGATTGCTATCGGTCCTTTGCAGACTTGTTCGCAGAAAGAGGATATCAAAACAATTTCTTTCACTTGAAGCTACTTCTCAGACATTTGTACTTGTTATTTGTTGTCTTAAAGATTTCAGAGAATCGGTTGTTAAAATCGTGCAAGTGACAGCACCAAATACTTCAGCACTAGCTTGAAGAAAAGTATATTGTGTATATTTCTGTATTTCTTTAAGATTGCACAACATGAAATTATAGACTAATGGGGGATGCCAATTTGTTTTTGTACTATTACTGTATTGAGTTTTGTAGAGTTTTGCCCATAGGGATCAATGCAGAGTCTAAACATTTGTATCTGTATACTATATACAATACTATATATTTGCATGACCATATTTGAATATTCAGGGAATTTCTTAATTGATTGTGGATTTTTAATTAATACAGCATATTTGCTTTGAGTGGTAGTTAACAGTTTATAAATGACAACGTACTTGATCCAGAGATATGTAAAAAAGATGACATGATTCAATATTTAGACATGACCATCTGAGAAAGTTTAAAAATTTTTTATTAATTCTGGATTTCAATTAAATAATGGGTAACAGTTTTTTTATTTTAATAAGCACAAAATGTATGGACATAATACAACATTGATGCTATTCCACATCTAGACCTGACAGTATAGGAATTATTTGGTAATGTTTTATTGAAGAATAAATTAATAGTAAGTTATAATTAATATTATAATAAGAGTAATAATTTTCTACTTCATCTGAGACACTGAAACATTTTCTGGAACAACTTATACCGCTGCTCCTTGCTGTGACATCTGACTGCGGTGAAGTTTGTTTTGTGTTAGATATTCGACAGACATTCAGGCTGCAGTTCGCTATCAGCAAATTTAACATTTAAGGTAACATTTTCTCTTGTTACTTGCATTTGTGCTATTAATAAAGCAAAAGAAATTTCGCAATTGTAGAATCTCATTTGAAATAATTTTATGTACATAGTTTGACGTGGGCACCCTCCCTGTAGATTAGCATAAAGAGAGGGGGACCTCGTTTTACTGAGCTATAATTACATCCAGGAATCTCTGCATTTTATCTGCCGACCTCCATGAAGAGAGCACAGGCTCTTGTCATTGTCCATTTAATAGAATAAAATAATCCTTTGATTGTCCCACGAGGGGGAAATTTGGTCGCAACAGCAGCTGCAACAAAAAACAAAACAAAACACATATACAAAATAAAACACATATACAAACTAAAGCATTGACATAGCCATAATCCAATGCAAACTCCTGCCTCTAAGCGTAATGTCCGAAAAGGGAAAAACCAACACGCCATCCCAACGCTGCCGGTCATTCTTCTTGTTGCTTCACAATACCTTTTTTTCCTTTTATTCTTTTTTTCTTGAATCTGAAAGGGTTCAGTGCCTCTGCATGATGGACCCACAGGGCTAAAAGTCTTCACCAGACATTGAAGAAGTCCACTGCTAATTGCTCTATGTGAATCCCCCCTTCTAGCTTTTCATTTGAATCTGAAAGGAACTAGCTTGCTGGGGCTGAGAGTGTAAGGTACACAAATGACTGTCACTAGGAATGGATGGTAGCGCTGCAGGGACTGTGCACACTTGTCCCCTAAATGGTGACTGTTGGCTTTTTGGCTCTGCATACCTAATGACGTGTTTGCTTTAGCATAAGCGTTTTATTGATTTATGGCTGAAGTAGTCTTGGAGTTGAATGCCAGATCCGTCCGGATGAGCATCGTTTCGAAAGGATTTTGTCTCCAGTGCAATTCCAGTTGACATTTGTTTTTTTAGTCGATGCAATTACACTATAAGAAAAATGCTAGCTGCTACGCATGTGCTTGAGCGAAGTTAATAATTCCAGAAAAAGTGTGGAAAGACACTGACTCTCCAGGTCTGTTCTGAGGGATGGACAGACAGCTGAACAAATTGCCAGGCCTCCCCCTCCCTTTAGTTCACTTGTTCCTTCTCTATAGAGGCAAAGGTCCTAGTCCGTGCCCCCCTCTTCTTCAAATGCCACTAGTGGTTAATTGAGCCCCTGCCAGGCCTCGCCCCTTTATTGCCTCCATTTGTCAAAGCCTCTAGTCTTGAATGGTGCCAGAGAGCTTGTACAAATGAAGAGGCTCCTCTCCCTCTTTATCACTCTCTCCGTCCCAAAGAGCAAACAGGCCTGGCTCAGGTCAGATCAGGGCAAACAGTGCTCTGACAAAGGCAGTGACATTGTGAGTGTCTGTGGGCAGGTGGTTGATATTTTGTCTGTCATCTTTAAGCTGAGCAGCTAATACAAATAATTTAAAAAGTTTGCTAAAGTGACTGACAATGCTACACATGAAACTAATGGCTGCTTAAGGAGCATCATAGGTTTATTGTGGATTAGTCTAGCATGCTATGCAGGGGACAGGTGTACAGTGGAAGGTATTGTATGGCACCACAGTCTGTTCAGCGTGAAGCTGTCATCAGCACATGTGTCACTGCCATCTTGTAACCTGCAGATAAGAGCAGCCATTCAGCCAAGCAGCGAGCAATTGACTATAGCCATCATTGTTTGCGCAGACTAGAGACAGACCTGTAATGTACAGAGAAAGACAAGGGGGGTAGGCCCGGTGCTCTTACAGGCAGCACAAAATACAATAAATAAAAGGGGGAGGGTGACACAGTGACGGAAACACCGAATGAGAGAGCGCTACTCTGGTGCCATATGGAATCACAGAACACAGGAGGCTGTTGTCTTTACCATGTGGGTCAGCTGCCACACACAGCCTGTCTGATTAACACAAAACTAGAATCAGACCTGATTAACTTTTTGGAACTTTGCTACTTCTTGCTATTTTTTGTGGACTTCTTCATTGCAGATTTTGCATATTCATAGTCACCTGGGTTTAAAAATGCATCTTTTTCACTAATCTGCGCCCTTTTTGTTGAGATTCAGAAGGCAAGCGGCTTAACTGACACCTGAAACGATACGGCATGTTCACAAATAAGATAACTTATCCCTTCTCACTTCATTTTATGTGAACAAATTAATATGTGAACAAATATAACATCATACTGTAAAGCGATTTGTGGTCCTCTGGCTGAAAAAGCACTATACAAATGAAGCTAATTTACCATTTAGTGCAAATTTAACTTTAAAATACTTATAAATACAAAAATATACAAAAAATACATAAGTACGATACCTGTTTCTAAATTATTAAAGTATTTCATGTTTAAGCTTTAAGGTTGGAAAATAAAAAGTACTCAAAAAAATTGTAATTTAGCTATGAGTTAGCAGGCTTGGAAGTAATAGGCATTTTACCAGATCTTCTGGCCCGCTCCTCTCAGCCGCCGTGTCACCAAACAAAAATGGCTCTTTAAAAGAAACATATTATGAAATTCCACTTTCTTAGCCTTTAAATGCAGTGTGTTGTGTTTAAAGTCTGTAGGAATGCAGAAAAGCATAAATGATTCACCCTAGGTGTTGTGGAGATGTTTTGTAAACTATTTTCATCATGTGTTTGAAGCCATTCAATTTTCTCTATTATCTATAACTTTTTTTTGAACATCACAGTACTTGCAGTGGAACTGGTAAACAAGCTAATAGACTTCTGACTAAACACTGTAAATCCGGCGCCTTTATTTGTTGCTGCAAGTTTGTAGTCCTAGTTCAGGAATGTTGAAGGTAAAAGCGGAAAAGTTACAGTAAAATGCTCAGTTGTTGGATTATTAATGCATGCGATTCTTTACGCTGTCCTCCAGCATCAGAACCTCTGAGAAGTGCCTGGTTAAGTTTTATTTTTCATGACAGTTTGTCTGCATCTGTGGGCAAAGTATTTTTTTGTTTGTGGGAAGGATAACAGTTTCAGAAACCTTCACCAGCATCAAAAAGGATATGATAAAATACTTTGTTTCATTAAGGGATCAAACCGTTATGACGATGGAAATGACGGGCACATTAAAGCGGTAAGCTTCAGATAACACTAGAATGATGGAAAACTTTATTTTAGACAGTCATTTATTACCTCTTGGCCATTGTTTTGATAGCATTAGCATTTGAACTTTTGCTTATGTTAGCACAATGTACTTGGTATTTAAGCACCCTGATGACATAAATCTTTTAACAGTACCATTACAGAAACTATATTGAATTATTTTTCAGTTTTTAGTATTGGAGAACACATAACCTTAATACATTCAGTAGCTCAGCAACAACAGTATATAGGGATATAGGTACCGTCTAGCTCAGAAAGCTATTTGAAACACAAGTGAGCTTTTGTCTTGCAATCAATCACTTCTGCACCTCATCTACACTGCAGCTTTGAGCATTTCTCTGTTCTCTTGCTCTCTTTTTCTGCCTTTTCTACCTCCATGTGCTGAAGTTCAGCATCTGTATACTCCAGGTCATAAAGGTATCCCTGCAAAGTGCTTAAATGAATTTCATCATCAAATATGCCGTATTTAGACATGTAGTCCACTATTCATACATTCAACAATGAAACAGCTTATGGGAGGTGCAAAACAGTTGACACTGGCTGGAGGGCAGATTCATTGGAATGGAAAGAAAGTGCCAAGTAATGGGAAGTTGTGAATTTTGTCCAGCGTTTTTTATTCTTCTTTGTGATGCAAATGAGGCCTTCAAACAGAGATCATTTTCTGAAGCGAAATGGAACAGTTTGATGGAACCAGAAACTTGCCCGGACTACTTTCTTGAAAAGCTTCAAACAGCAAGACCTCTGACCAGGAGGTTATCACATAGTTGGGTTTATGTGTATGTACTATGCTGCTGGTAGGGATGGGAACGTCATGTCTAAAAATGCCAACTCTCTCTTTAAGGAATTTGCTAAGACATCTGCAAATCACCAATCTCTGCAGTGAACAGCATCAATTATCAATGCCAAAAGGTGCAGCAGAAATAATAACAGATAGACATAGAAGAACCAGAGATTGCTGTAGTGTTTCTGTTTGCCATGTTATAAACTGCTTTACCAGCAACTCATTTCAACTTATTTTACAATGCCAGTTGTTTGACAACGTCAGCTCATTTCCCTCTGAATTACAACCAGTAGGTGTGAGTTAACGACGGCTCCCATCCAGCTACTCTATCGGCCCATTTCCCCATACATACCCCAAGACTGGTACTCCATTGGTTTCTTATAGCCCTTTTACACTTGGGTCAGCTCGGTCTGGTATGGGTTGGTTCGGACTACCTCTTGAGTGATTCCGAAGCGGGCCGAAAGCGAACCAACACGTCGAACCTATGACTGATTGGTCCTTTAAAGTGATGTCCCTGTCACTCCTACCGATGTAGCAGTGGCAACTGATTGGCCGGGTGTAGTGAATCACAGCCGGGTGTAGTGAATGACAGAATCAGGACTGATCGCTCCGGAATAAAAAGCCTAACGACATATTATATATATAAAGTAGAAATGATATAAATTTAGCCAAAGGTAGAGCTTTTCACTATACCGCCATGCTTTATGTATATTGATGTCTTCAAGCTGTGCCTACTTTTAACCACATACACAAGGATACTGATGTTCAGTGTTTGTCTTCACACTAGATATTGAAAGTTTAAAGTTTAGTTTTCATTTGAGAAAAGAAACCTTTTAAACTTGAATTATTTTTTATGCAACTATATGCAGATTTATTTTTGTATGATATTTAATGGATAAATAAGTAACCAGGAATGCAGACTATTTTGAACATATTTTCATCATAGTTTGATTTGATCTAAAATGTCTTAATCTTTATTTATTTATTGTGAAATGTTGTGTTGCTTTATTTTGAAAAAAATAATTGAATATTTATAAAAATGTATTTTGCATAATAAATGTTCTTTAATTGGCATTCCTAACCTTTTTTGAAGTTGTTCTGGAAAGCGCGAATGTTCAAAAGTAGTCATTTTGACATATATAAAGAAAAAAAAATAAATTACATATCGTTTGCTTTAGATTATATCACAATATACATTTGAGGCCATATTGCCTATCGCTACACCTAATATTTGCGGTTTTAATTTACTTAGGGGTTGTTTCATCTGGCATTTCGGTTCTATCAGTTGTTAGACTAATGTTTGTTACATCTAAAATTGTGTTAATTTGGGGCTTTTTGAGCTTTTTTTTTAAGCCATTTATTTTTGAAGGCGGACTAAACAAACATACTTTTTCATATAATATCTTGGTGAACAATTTTGAATATACTGTAAATTTCCATTAAACAGCATTTGGTCAGAAATTCATACAGTCTTATAGATAGTAACATTTAGGTATTAAAACACACAATATCCAGACATATTCTCCTCAAGAAGCTGCAGAGATGCCAGCTCAGCTTTTAAGCATGGTTCATACAGTATCCCATAAGCTTCATTTTGGGCTACTGTATCCATTCTCAAACCCGTTTTGATGTTTTTGGGTTCATTGTACTGTTATCAATTGTGTCCAAGTTTCCGTTTTCTTCCTCATTCAACTCATTTTATCCAAAGCAGCAGTACCCAGTCTTCATGTAACCGTAAAGTTCTTAAAAGCTAATTGGGCAGCCCTTATGGACATGTGCAAAATTTTAGCTACCTTGAAGGGATTAGTTTCGGAGCAGAGTCTTCTTTCTTTTTTGGCATCCTTTTGGTCCATGTTGAGATTAAACTGTCTTTGTTCTGGACAGGCTAGACCTTAAACAATTTAATTTCTTTTGGAATCTTAATTCTTGCTGGGAGACGAGTGAATTTGTTTTATAAGATAACAACCAAACATAAATCTGCATCAAGAAGTATCACTCAACAAAACCAAGGACGTAACTTTGATGTTCACATTGGTGGGGACACAATTTGGCTTTAACGCCCTAGCCCCACCATCCAACCGGACACGTTCACGTTTGTATAAACCAAACAAGACCACATTCAACAACCAGTTAACCAAATAAAGAATAGCTTTAATTTTTGTTCTAAATGAAACTTTGTATTGCCTTTTTATTATCTAAAATGCATTGCAGTTAGCCTATTATAACCTATGCTGACATATGTCTCACCTGCGATTCCCCCTGGTCTCTCCCTGAGCCACCACTCATCAGACCTGCTGTAGTTTCATCCTATTGAAATAACACATGATGTCTAAATTTGAAATGACTTGTAGCCTATGATGTATTCGTCAATGTGCATTATCAGTCAAATGTACATTTAGTAACTTATTCATTTCTGTCAAATTTACCTGTATCCCTGATTTGTTTGTGTCTGAAGCTGAGCTACGTGGCTGGGGATCTTCTGTCTCCTAATGTCACAGGCAGTGACAGTGCAAAACATCTCAAAAACCAGCAACATACCTGCATTTACATTTAAGGGCAATTTGAATAATAGTCTACTTTAATTAACATTAATTAGCAGGGTTTTCATCATAAACAAGGTTACTGTGAACTACAAAACACAATGTAGCTGTTTGCTGACAGACAGCTGATCCATGTAAACAGCAACGACTTGCAAAAAAAAAATAGTTGAAAGATAAATATTTATATTAGGCTATATGACTAAAATGTGTACAGATAGTTATGAAGGGGTTGGGGGAAATGATTCTAATTGAATAAGGAAACACAGGCATGCTGTAACGGTCTATTGTTCACACACACAACACATTATACATGCTTGCAGCCACTACGCACAGACTGTGTGCATGGCATGCACATCATGCTTCTTCTAGTTTTATTTTTTAGTACACGTACGTTTGATGTCACAGCTTGCCCTCTTTCCCTGGCTTAGTATTGTTGGCATGCTGAGCCGGCTTGGTGGTGGTGACGGCCGGGTCTGGGATGCCCTCACCGCGCAGCGCGGCAGCTGCAGAGCCCCAGAATAAACGCTCACTGGGTCATTCAGGGATTGATGCCGCTCGGTCAGAGGACCAACACATTCAGTCCAGCAATGTCCAAATCTATAATGTAATCTGTACGGGTTTTAATGTCCCTTCAGGACGAATTAAAAAATCAAGACTTGTCTGCTTCTCGTCACCGGTGTAAGTGTGTCATGTCAGATCTTTCAACGACAATAAATTATCCCTTAACATAGGTAAAGCGTATGTCATCGTTAGTGTTACAATGAATTGGCATATGTTGTTTGACTGACTTACAGTTTTGTGAAAATGAAAATGGCTCCAAATGTCCTCTCTCTTCCTATTTTTGCTTGACATGCTTAGTTGATATTAAACACAACCAATCACAAAATACATTGGGCGGGACTAAAGAGGGCAGAGTCAACGTGAAAGTATGATTTTCATTTTGGTGTGGACAATTCAGCACATTAGAATATTGGTATGGACATGTCCACACTGTCCATACGCAATTTTACGTCCATCAGCAAAACCCTTATGTAAAGACAAAGATAAACAATCCAATTCTTTATCTTTCTTTGGCCAGGCTGATGAAACTAATTACATATTTTTATAAAAGGAATCTAATTTAAAAAATAGATAAAAATGTTACAAATTTTTATGTTAAGAGATTTTACTCGCCTAGAAGGGGGAGCAAAACCGTTATCCCCCTTAAAGGAAAACAAACATTTGCAACCTTAATAATAACTCTGGCTGTTACATATGCATAATGTAAGAGTTTTGCACCGATTCGGAGTATATAGCAGTTTCGGGGAAATTATTAAGTCAGACAGCTGCTAAAATGCTAATAAAAAGTGAAACTAGCTGCTTGATATCAATGGAAACATCTGGTGCTCAGCTTGCCATATGCAATATTAAAACTCGTTCTCCAATGCATCACTCATTGACGTTTGGTTCCTGGATGGCATTGCATCACATAATCCAGAGATTTCTACAGATGACTCACACGGAGAGCTTTTCAAGTTTAAGGTCATCCCTGAGCTCAAGAAAGTTCAAGACCAAGTGCAAGTGAAGCATCAAGCTGTTCTCTGCAGTGTTGGATTGAAGCTTGTGAAACACTTTGAATGAGTCTTAATTTTTTAAGCATATTTTTATAATATAAATAAATAGTATTTTAGAAGTTACGTTGCTCGAACTGGAATATTTTAGTTGTTTTGACTTTGTAATAGTTTTTCTCGATGAGCACCTATATAATGTTGCTAAATAGAGGCTTTTTTTCTGCTTTCAATCTACTTTTTTTGAATGTCAAATAGCAAATTCTGTTTTGTTCTTCTGTTTATGCAATTAGATTATATTAAATGTGTTGTTCTATGTATGCACATTCATGTGTGTTTGTGTATACGTCAGCTTTTCACGCCGGGGTGCCGCACCCTGGTGCAAAGGTCTTTGTTGAAAGTGTAGAACCATGAGCCTGGGCCTGTGGGAACGAGCTGAGCTTCTCTCCTCTCTCCCACGCTTTCACACTCATCCCATCTTGTATGTCTGCCTCGCCCCTGGTGATGGGGAGGTGGGGTAGAGTGAACATTGCTGTGGAAAAAGTCACACACGCATGTGTAAGGGTCAACAGACCCTGAGAAAATAGAGCTGCATGTGACTTTAAGTAGACATACTACAGAAAATAAGAAGTATAAACTATGCTTAGATTGCATGAATATGGGAAGAAAAAAAACTGTCAACTACCTACAGATTTGCTTTTTTTGGTAGTCGCAGAAGTTGTTTTTACAGCTTCTCTTTTTTTAGTAGCCTTGCATCTTATAGAATGTTTTAGGTCTAATATGATTTCCTTATTAGAAAACTGAGTAGGAGTGTAACACATCAAAGTTGCAAAGTAACAGATTATCTATGTTTTGGCCAACGCAGCTTCACAACCTTAATCTGTTTTCCCAACTGTTTTTGGTAATAAGAACAATGTCTAATTTTACATCCTCCTTGCTACAAATAATGAACAGAAATCATGATAACTGGTTAAACTAGTGAAGGACAGATTTGACCAAATACAACAAATGTTTTATTTTTTATTCAATAAAAAATACACTTTTGTTAAACCCAAATGGGCCCTTTATACTAGGGCCCGACCGATATATCGGCCTGCCGATATTATCGGCCGATATGGGGGTCATGGATGATATCGGCTATCGGTAGAAAAAATGCCGATAATTTAAAATTTAAATGTTTTATTTTTTGAAGGGGCATGACAAAAAATGCAATTGAGCTACTTATCCAGCAGATGGCGCCAGATTAATAATTTCAGGTCTCAGTTAGGAGTGTTGCTTAACACACGCAGCTGACCAGACTGTTACGTTACTTTTTTGTAAAGAAAAAAGTGGCAGAGGTGAGTAAAAACAAAGTTTTGAGCATAGGCCCTATTTGTTGTCAGTGGTGAAGTGTGAAATAAGCAATGACAAAAATGTGTTTTCCCCCTCTTCCTTCATAAGCTTAATGTTTGCCTTGTGGCTTCGTGTGGAAAATTCAGGGTGTAAATGGTTTAACCTTCCTGTTTCCTTGCTAAAACTTACATTTGTACAAATAAAGTCCTTAAGTCCATATCTTAACTGATGCGTTAGATTAAATAATGTATCAAATGTTTCTTTTCCTTAAAAATATGCCGTACCAGCAGCATACAGAGTGCAGACTTTAACGACCCCGCGGACTATTATAAACATTAAGTATCTGTGTTGGTTTCATGAAGTATCAGTGACCGCAGTAAATCCTCAACAACGACTTTGTCACCATTTTAAATATACTGTCATAAACCATAACTTAACAGTTTGCGATGCTTGAGAAGAAAAAAACCCAGGAAGAGCGCTACAATGTTTGTAACAAAGAATGCAGTGCCCAGTTCTTAAATGAGAATACTTAGAAGTTGGTCGCTGTGTGCTGTTTACATTTACTTTAACAGGGTTTTTCATACATAGGAAGCTCAGCGGCGACCGCCACTGTCTAATTTATTACCGCCACCGGCTCACGATGGGGATATAAATAAATACTTTCATGACTGCTGTCGGGTCTATGCGCTCAATGGTCGGGATTTAACTGCAGTTAGACAAACGCAGCAACAATGCTGGTTATGCGCTGTTTCGATGGCGCGATTTCTTTCCTAAAAATTGCTTAGCGACAAATCTGGCGACATTTCTGACCACCGTTTACTTTCTTCGAAAATTTGTCACCGATTTTCCCGACAGATTAGAGAGCCATCTTGGTCTTCATGTTTGCAGAAGTTTGTCTGCATTATAAACTGCATGCACACTTGGTACATTCAAGAAACATTATGTGTTCTGTGTTGTTTTTTAATATCATTGCTAAGTAAATCTTCTTTACGTTATCTGGAATCCAGCGAGTAACAGAGACTGTTATTTTGTGTGTAGATAGGCAGAGAAGGCAGGGTTTAAGCTGAAAGTAGCTTTTTTATATTTGATTGGAATTTATCGGCCATTATATCGGCTATCGGCCTTTGCTATGGTTTTATATTGGTATCGGTATCGGACCCCAAAAATCCATATCAGTCGGGGCCTACTTTATACAGCAGTATTCAGTTTTTGAGTGTATTTCAGTGCGGCACGTACATTTCAGATTTGCTTGTTTGTAGAAACAGTTGAATGCCTTGCTGTGGCTCAGTGTCAGCCATTTTTACTCTCATTTTTGAGGACAGCAATCCATCCAGGCCTGAGGTTCCTTGATTTAATATTGTTTTGTCCCACCATGGAGAAAACTCTGCATTTGAGTGTGAAATGACTAAAACTAGCTTTGAATCTCAGTCTTCTTACCATCTACTCACCATAAACTTTGCAATATGTGTGTGCTGAATTAGGAACGACAGCAGTTATTTTCCAAAAATACAAGATTTATTTATAAAAAGAAAAATAAGAAAAACATTTTAATTCACCAAGCTAGAAAAAGGGCATACTACTGATTAAAACAAATTAATAGTTAAAAGTAAAGAACACAAAAAGATGGATATGTAATAAGATGAGAAACCATGAATACTGATATGATTCTGGAGGGATTGGGGTCCTTTAAGAACCAAGGCTTGATCTGCAGATGCTGGAATAAAGCTGAATTAGTTTCACTTATTGTAATTAATGTAACTAATTTAGCACAAGTGGTTTACCTCGAAACCAATACGCAATGTAAGAAAGCACAAAAAATTCTTTGTATTGAGAAGTCTTATGTTTAAAAATTATCTGGATACAAGTAATTAACCTTTGGAGAATTACTTTAATCATGGATTGATCATAACAGTAAAACAATCTAGTTCCCATATTTTGATCAAATAAGGCGAGTTCAAACACTGCTAATGACATTAGTTTCTGTTCCTAAACAATCTATTTTTAAACAAAGTTCTTTTTGAACCGTTAATAGCCATCTTTTTTTATGAAACACCGGCCTAAACCAACATGTGGGCTTGTTTAGCTTTAGCTGTCTGCAACGCACATGGGGCGCTTAGAGGGGCTCAAATACATTTATTAAATATTAGACAAAAAAAGGAAAAACTCCTGTCTGATCAAATTACAGAATTTAAAACGACTCTTTGTCGGGGAAAAGTCTTTTGAAAACACTGATTAAAACTTCAGGCCGAGACCTAGTTTACCCAACGATAGCACATGAAACTTAAAAGTTAACAATAAAAAAGAAAGACCTTTAAAATTAAGGTGTTGCACATAAGGGAAGGGTGGTCCCCCAAGAGTATTAGCCAGCAGACTAACAAAGGATAGCTAATCTGGCTAGCAGCGGTGGGAAGCTCCTGGCTTTGGTTTCCTACTGGCTGGCTGCGTGGTGAACGGCATCCCCCTTTTTAACAGTACCTTTTGGGAGCTCTCCAATTCGGCATTCACCTCTTATCAGCTCGGCGGCTAAATATGAATTCTGGTTGATTTGGCTCCCGGCACAAGACGCTAGGCTCCTGTTTTTCAGCAGTCGGCAGCCTGAAACTCAGAGGGGTTTCGTCGGGCTCTGAGGATGAACGTGTCTGTTTATCAATATTTAGGATTCACCTGGTGTAGGCGGTCTTTGGGTTCCTTGAAGTGAGTTTCTCTAGAAACTCGTGCCTTCGTCTGCTAGCCAAGGAATAAGGTTGGAGATTCTGTAGCCCACCACGGCCGGCAGCAGCATGCGGAATGATCTGCAGAGTTCAGGCAGAACAACTGGATTTGTGTTCTGTCGTTGTTGCTCAAATGAGTTCCTCCTCCTTCTTTGAGTCTTGCCTTTGTCCGCCCTGGCCGGAGGCTACTTTGCCAAGAGTGAGCAGCTGACCGAACAACTCTATTAAAAGATTTCCGTGCCCCCACTTCCTGTGGGGCTAGAGCAGAGTAGAAAAACGTAGAAAACGTGTCCTACTCTGTTCCTTTTTAGTGAAAGGTTTCCCCAAAAAGCTTCCAGGTCAAAAGTGGTTGGGTCCTGAAGCGAGGGGATGTCCATGAGTTGGTCATCCAGGAACTTCTTACTAAGATAATTATTTTCTTTGAGTTCATGAGTTTGAGCTCATGTGGACATAAGGAAAGAGTAGAGTTTCTGTAAAAAAACAAAATTTTGAATAATAATAATAATAATAATAATAATAATAATAATAATAATTAATTTAAGGTTATGTTTGGCCACCTTACAACTGAGATCCAAGTGAGCCGACGACACTGTATTTCGGATAGTCCGTGGCAATGCCTCTCAGCAGGAAAATGGTAAAAAGTCAGCCCGTTTTTCACCTTTTTTCCCTGGCAAGCATGAATTGTACTGTTGCCCCCCAAAAAAACAACTATTTACCATGGTTGAGTGAAAATAATAGTACATCCAAGGAATAATAGATTAAAATAACCTGCAAGAAGAGAGCGACTAGGTCTGTATACAGCACACTGTTGTTGAAAGGACGCTACCGAACGCGGCAGTTTTGACGACACGCTCCCAAGCCCTATTTGAAACAGATCTGGACACTAGCTCTGTGGGCTAGCTCTTAGCTATTTTAGCTTTCTTACATGTTACTGGTTGTACAAACAGCTGCCCAAATGCCTGTAGGTTGTAAGTTTATTATTTTATTTCATTATGAGTGACTTTATAACAAAAGCCATGGTGCTGCGCTCAGCCAGTATTTGCACAGCCGTCAGTATATGCCATTACTTTGCCGTGCCATGGCTCCGTAATAACTCCATAATGTGTTCTGTTTGGGTTGTGAATATGTCTATGACATGTAAGTGATCTGGTAAAGTTATAAATAGTGGTGTGTCGGGGGTAAAATGGCTGAATGATAACTTGTTAGTTGTAACATGTCAAACTGCTATGTTGATGATCAAATGGTAAAAAATATTATAACGAGTCAAGCACTAGGAGTTGTACTAATGATTGTGTGCCTTCTTTGTTTCTGCTGTGTATCGAGGCATGTTGATCAAATAATTGTACTGTAGTTATCCCTACGCAGAACCTGCGGTGGTTATATTGGAAAACTTTCATACTGTAGCTTGTTAGCTATTTTAACAGGTCTGGAAGCTTTGCGCTACATACAGTTAGCTTTTGTCTTTGGCAGGGGCGTAGCACCAAATTTTGGGCCCTTGGTACAAACAATATTGCTTGTCTTTAACGACCAGTTTTTTGGTCAACTGACTTTCTACAAGGCCGTTCAGTTTATCCTGGGACATTGATCTTAAGTAGTTCTTTACAAGTTTAAGTTTGCTGAAACCACGTTCCAAGTAACATCCACCTCACTGTCACTACTTTCACCTGGCCCTGATGAGGGGCCTTCTGCTGCAGGGTCTGAAATTGAAATATATGGCTTCAAATCGTTGCTAAAATAGCCTCATTGTCACAATACCTATTTTAAAGTGTAGGGTAGGTACAAGTTAATTGATGGTTGTATTTGTTTATAAATTATTATATGATTATCATTATATGATTAATTAAATGATTATAAATGCAAACTATAGGATCACAGGGGTAAAATAACCGCCAAACTAGACATTCAGTGGTTGAATTACGTTTTAAAATAAGTCAATTTCCATTCTTAAGATGTGCATTAAACTGAGAACAATCCTGTACTTCAGGGTGTGCGGGATCTAATTTGCATAATAATGTGGTAAAATAGGCGCTAACGAAATGTGTTTTTCCCGGTGTTAGATTTTGAAAATGGAGGGAAATATACAGTGTTTTCATGTAAACTACTGACTCTGGGGAGGAGTGCAGCAGAAGAGGAGACAAGCGCAGCTGCCTGGACCGGCACTGTGTTGAGCTCCCAGCTCCGCCTCCCTCTGCTTCTCACTCCATAGTATTCACCCAGAAATATTGTTTACTCGCTATGTTTGATACTATAAATTATTGCTATATTATTCAAATAAAGTATGAACATAAATGTATGCTATTCTACCTGGAGTATATATTTATGTTAAAATAATGTCAATGCTCGATGATACATTTGGAGCTTACATTTCTTTTCACAAAACTGAGTGAGCAACTACTTGTCCTGATTTGCCTTTCTCTCTTTAATCTGCTTTTCTTTTCGTTTTTGAGCCCCTGATTTTCCTTTCTTAAGGAAACACATGACTGTCCCATGTCTGCCTAGTTCCTTCCACAGCTCACCGCATTTACTGATTCGTACCTGCGGGTCGTACCATTTACACTGATTCAAGAGGGGTGTTGGGGCCCTGCACAGCGTGAAAATGATTTTTTTATATATACCAAACCAGTGCCTAACTACAAGTTTAATTTTGCACAGGAACTTTTTTATTTATACATAAATGCTATACAAATGTTAGTGTATGTATATAGAAAACTGACTTCTAAGGCCCCCCCCCCTCGGTGCCCTGGGTTTATCCCCCCAATCCGATGCCCCAGGTCTTTGGTTTATGGTTTAGGTTTTGTTAGTCCAATTGTTTAACTGCGACCGCAGGGCTTTGTGTGGAAGCGTTTTGTCATCCAGTCTTGTACGCATGCACCAAATTACCTGGATGAAAACAATAACATTCGTGTCCATAGCATACATCGTTATCCAGGGGTTAGCAAGCTGATTATCATTGGGCTGAGTCCACAGGATGTTGGTACATGTAACTATATTTTACTTTTACTTATGCTTGTAATACTAAAGCAGTAGGCCTATTTGTTCATATATGGATAAACAAGCACTGTCTCCCCGTGACTAATGTTAAGCACCTGAGTAGAGTAAGCTTTATTATTTATGGCAACCTCCATTGTGTAGATTATAGATTGTTGTTAATATACATGACTGTAACAGACAACAGTATTTTCCAGCACTGGAGCCAACTTGCGCTGACATTCGTAAACTGCAGCTTGGAAATTGATACGGGTTGCACAGTTTAAACATTACATAGCTAAAGTTAACCTTTAGTGATAGCTAGTTTTATGTTAAATATTTGCTATTTTGAATGCTAGTTATTGTGGCATGATGAGAAATTCTTGTTTTCTAATTTTTATTTTAGAATAAAATCCTTTCTGTTTATCACATTGTGTTTAACACATTGGTCCTCAGGACGCAGAGGAAAGCTGTGTAAGTAGCACAGTTACAACATGGACGGTCCTTGTTAAGTAACAGCCTTTGTATTTCACATATGTTCTTCAAATTCTGGAGTTTTCTGCTGTTATTAGAACAGCCGATAACTGAGCATGTCCTTCTGGCTTTCCTAGACATGTTTGCTAAAGAGAAAAGTTCCACTTCTTGCTGCTCCCAGCCAAGCAGCCTGTGAACTATGGCTGCCCGGCTGAGAGCTGTCACCACAATGATGGCAATGGCTCAATTTCCGGTTATTTCGCCAAATCGGTCTATAAAACAAGTGGAGTCTCGCCCATGCCAACACCTACAAAGTTCATATCTGTCATGCCACACTCAGCTTCCCTCACTCACTCATCATCATCATCACCCTCACCTGTGCCTCCAATCACGCACACCAGATCCTCCTTACCTCACCTCTTTATAACCTGCCACTTCCCTTCAGTCACGGCCGGATCATTACAGGACTTCAGACCTTCCACTGTGTGTTTCTCCTGTTATGTTCGTTCTCGCCAGCCTTCATCCCTCAATAAAGAACTCTGCACCTTGCTTCTGCGTCTGGGTCCATACCTCACACCGCAAATCCCTGACAGAATGATCCGGCCCAGAAAGATGGACCCAGCAGAAGCCTCCGACCCCGAGATCTTGGAGTCCCTCTGGTGCAGGCTGGAGAAGGTCTCCGGCTTCGCCAGCCCGTCCGCTCGCCTCACCGCGCTGGAGGACTACATCTTAGACCTCCTTCCTCGGTTCCGCTCCAGCCTCAACCCGCTCGATGCGGAGGAGTTGGAGGAGGCAGCCGACGACGCCTTCCTTGCTGCGGAGGAGGAGCTGCCTCCTGCAGGGACACAGCCCGCCTCTACCAACGTCGGCTCGGTCTCCTGGTTCCATGCGCCTCCGATCCTCTCACCGGCTGTCTTCGCCCCTTTCCCGACCGCTTCACCGAGGGCTCCGGTCAATCGCCCAGCTGCTGCTCCCACACCACCGTCTTCGGCTGCGGCAGGACGGGGTCCCCTCTACGTTAGCGAGGATGAACTGTTCGAGTTTTTTCATGGGGACAGACTCGAGTACCTCTGCTCCAGAGGGGATCCAGCTCCTCGCCGCGGTCAGCGACGCAGACGCCGGAAGGTTGCGCCGGAGTCTCCGCCCTCGGACGGTTCGGACTGGGAGGACGCGGAGGAGCAGTATCTGGAGCAGCAGACCTCGCTCGTCGGCTCTCGGCTTGCCTACTGCGCTCCGGGAACAGGCCCACGTAGGCATGAGCCTCCATGTCAGCCACGCAGCCGAGGGCACGAGGCACCTCTACCATCTCGCCGCAGACGGCGGCGCCGACGGGAAGTAGTTGCTTCCGGGTCCCCGAAGTTGGCGTCTGCATCGCACTGCTCGGCCCCGAAGTTGGCGTCTGCATCGCACTGCTCGGCCCCGAAGTTGGCGTCTGCATCGCACTGCTCGGCCCCGAAGTTGGCGTCTGCATCGCCCTATTCCTCCTTCTCCCTTCTTCAGTCTCTGTTCCCAGAGCCCACAGAGCACCTGCAGTCTCGGCTCCCAGAGCTGCCGGATATGCCGCTGCCGCCTCCTGAGCTGCCGGATATGCCGCTGCCGCCTCCTGAGCCGGCTCCTCGCCGCCAGGCTCCCAAGCCGGCTCCTCGCCGCCAGGCTCCCAAGCCGGCTCCTCGCCGCCAGGCTCCCACGCCGGCTCCTCGCCGCCAGGCCCCCACGCCGGCTCCTCGCCGCCAGGCCCCCAAGCCGGCTCCTCGCCGCCAGGCCCCCACGCCGGCTCCTCGCCTCCAGGCCCCCACGCCGGCTCCTCGCCTCCAGGCTCCCACGCCGGCTCCTCGCCGCCAGGCTCCCACGCCGGCGCCTCGCCTCCAGGCTCCCACGCCTGCTCCTCGCCTCCAGGCTCCCAAGCCTGCGCCTCGCCTCCAGGCTCCCAAGCCTGCGCCTCGCCTCCAGGCTCCCAAGCCTGCGCCTCGCCTCCAGGCTCCCAAGCCTGCGCCTCGCCTCCAGGCTCCCAAGCCTGCGCCTCGCCTCCAGGCTCCCAAGCCTGCGCCTCGCCTCCAGGCTCCCAAGCCTGCGCCTCGCCTCCAGGCTCCCAAGCCTGCGCCTCGCCTCCAGGCTCCCAAGCCTGCGCCTCGCCTCCCGGTCCCCAGGAGAGGACCGCCGGGCCGTGCGCCCGCCTCCCGTCCCGTCAAGGGACGTCCGTCCAGCCCCCAGCTGGACCTCCCGGTCCCCAGGAGAGGACCGCCGGGCCGTGCGCCCGCCTCCCGTCCCGTCAAGGGACGTCCGTCCAGCCCCCAGCTGGACCTCCCGGTCCCCAGGAGAGGACCGCCGGGCCGTGCGCCCGCCTCCCGTCCCGTCAAGGGACGTCCGTCCAGCCCCCAGCTGGACCTCCCGGTCCCCAGGAGAGGACCGCCGGGCCGTGCGCCCGCCTCCCGTCCCGTCAAGGGACGTCCGTCCAGCCCCCAGCTGGACCTCCCGGTCCCCAGGAGAGGACCGCCGGGCCGTGCGCCCGCCTCCCGTCCCGTCAAGGGACGTCCGTCCAGCCCCCAGCTGGACCTCCCGGTCCCCAGGAGAGGACCGCCGGGCCGTGCGCCCGCCTCCCGTCCCGTCAAGGGACGTCCGTCCAGCCCCCAGCTGGACCTCCCGGTCCCAGGAGAGGACCGCCGGGTCGCCGCGTCCCGCGTCCCGGCAGGCGGACCTCCCGTCCAGTCCCCAGCGCGACGTCCCCGGTGCCGCCTCGCCCGGCAGACGTCCGCGTCGGCGCCGTCGCCGTCCACCGGACTCTCGTCCCGCCAGGGGACGTCCGCCCGTCTCTCGTCCCGCCAGGGGACGTCCGCCCGTCTCTCGTCCCGCCAGGGGACGTCCGCCCGTCTCACGTCCCGCCAGGGGACGTCCACCAGTCTCACATCCGGCCAGGGGACGTCCGGCCAGAGGAAGGCATTCGGGCCGTCCGCCCGACTCACGTCCGGCCAGAGGAAGGCATTCGGGCCGTCCGCCCGACTCACGTCCGGCCAGAGGAAGGCATTCGGGCCGTCCGCCCGACTCACGTCCCGCCAGGGGACGTCCGCCAGCCTGTCGTCCCGCCAGGGGACGTCCGCCAGCCTGTCGTCCCGCCAGGGGACGTCCGCCAGCCTGTCGTCCCGCCAGGGGACGTCCGCCAGCCTGTCGTCCGACCAGAGGACGACATTCCGGTCGCCCGCCTGACCTTCAGGGGCCTCAAAAAAGACACTCGGGCCCTCCTGCCGTGGGCCCCCTCCACCCACCCTGAAAGGGTGCTAATCCTTTTGGGTTTTTTTTTTCTATATGGCGTCTGGGATCCGCCTTTAAAGGGGGGGGTCCTGTCATGCCACACTCAGCTTCCCTCACTCACTCATCATCATCATCACCCTCACCTGTGCCTCCAATCACGCACACCAGATCCTCCTTACCTCACCTCTTTATAACCTGCCACTTCCCTTCAGTCACGGCCGGATCATTACAGGACTTCAGACCTTCCACTGTGTGTTTCTCCTGTTATGTTCGTTCTCGCCAGCCTTCATCCCTCAATAAAGAACTCCGCACCTTGCTTCTGCGTCTGGGTCCATACCTCACACCGCAAATCCCTGACAATATCAACTTTTTAGTCTCCCAGTGGTACTCTCAAAAAGCACAATGACAAAAAAACATAATACTCTTGTCATTAAATATGTTTAGTTTAACACTATAAATTAATTTAGTGCATATTTCATCCCTGTTTTTGCTCACTGTATGCTAAAAACCAAAATAAGTATAGAAATGTTATATGTAACATTGTTTTATTTGCTATAATCAATAAGTTATATTATTTTCACGTCATGTGTACTGTGATACATTGAAAATGCTGTTTTCTTCAAGGTAATCATTCTGTAAGGACCTCATATTAGTCCATGCTTCTTTGACACATTAGGGTCTGTCTTTATAAACTAACTATTCACATACCATCCAAACTAGTGTACTGAAGTAGTCCCATTAAAGTTTGCCAGTGTTGTATTTTTCTCCCAGTCTCAATCTGGCAGTGATCCCCATGCAGTGGGTGCCATCTGGCTGGATGTGTCCCAGTCAAAGAGTTCATTCTGGGGGTTAACTAAGTAGCAGCAGCGGAGCAACATGGGAGAGTGAGCAGTTCAGACCTAGGCAGCCAGACCGTACCCAGGCTAGGGTGTTTTGAAGCCCCTCACCCTAGCCCAAAGACAGAGGGTCTTGGGCAGCCAACCACAGCCAGAGAGAGAGAGTAAGGCCTTTATCAGAAAGCCTGAGCACAATTGCGATTTGCAGTGTGAGAGTTGGGGGAGTTAACTCTTTGTATAGATGAATGAATGAATAGAGGAGGAGGGATGAAACACTAGCATACCCCCCTCCTCATCTCCATTCCCCATGCTGGATATCTGTATGTTTTAGCTTTGCCATCTCAGGGGCCCCAGGGGCCCCTATCTACGGACAGACCGACAGATACCATCAATTACTAAAGCCAGCCCCTGGGCACCATATGGCCAGTGGTTGTATAGGAAAGGAGCCTGCAGAGTTCAATGCACCAACGTTTAATATATCCTGAGCTCGCTAGCAGAGATGCTGCTCAAAGGGAGTGTGTCTGGGTAAGTGTGTGTGTGTACCACTCCATAACTGTCACAAGGTCGGGATTGGTTACAATATTTTGTTACAGTTGACTGTATATGCTCTTGAAAAACTGTTTTGGTTAAATAAGTTGTATGTTAAATATCTGAGTTAGATTGGGTTACTCTGGTCTGTTGTAGTCTCCTTGTTTCATCTGCAGGGAAGCTTGGTGGTTGAGGTCAGATCTGGCATGTTCTATATTTAATTCCACAAAATTGAACAAAAAAATGAATAAATCAGTGAGCAAAAAAAAAAAAAATTAATTGATTAGGATACACAGATCAGAGTTTGACAGATTCCCAATCTCCAGTTTTTGTAAACTTTCAATCTAACAATACCAACGTTTGTCATTTGCATTGTATAAAAAAGTTGGGAACAACATCCAAAACACATTTTCTACCCTTACTACTAAGAGCTTTCATCAGTTGTTCATATTAGAAGCAGAGCTGACATTTTAAACTGATTTTAGCATCTTGCCATAATCATTAATGTAGAGCACAGCTACAGTAGCATGGCTAAAACAGCTTCTCTGTGTGGATTCTCGAGGATGTAGATCCTAACCGTACTGCTGATAATTCCAATGAACCTGCAACATGTCTTAATCCTGTCTAAACGGATTTCTGCAACATAACAATTAGATACAATTATTTACCCAAACAGAAGTGGTTAGATAAATGTTCACGCACTTTAAAAAGGCTGATCTAAACCATCAAAGGTCCAACCGACTAGTGCTAGTAATCTTATAAAGATAAAATGTAAAATACAGCAATATACAAGGGAATCCTTGAGGACAACTTGTTTCCATCTACAAGTGAACTACAGTTTCAGGAAAGATTTGTTTTTACAGCAAGACAAAAAACCCAAACAATCCAGCTAAAGCTACACATAAAGGGCTTGAAGGCAACAAGGCTAGTCGCTTATTTCATGTTGCATTCTTTCATTTAATTGTCAATATGTTATAGAAATCGGTGGTTAGTTTTACATTAAAGTGTTTATTTGTTTTATTTTTAAAAGCATCAAAAAGGGTAAAACATCCAAGAGAGTAAATACTTTTTATTGGTACTCTATAGGTTCAGGTAGAAAAGGGGTAAACAATTCAGTTGCACTATAGTTAGTTTATCTAAGGGAGATTACACAAAGGGAATTAGAAGTGTGTATGCCTGGTTTTTTTAGAACAGCAGAAGCTTGCCTTCAGTATAAACCTAAAACAGTTCATGTTTGAGGACAAAAAGCCACAAGTATGGGTTTTAGTTAAATTGCTTAAAACAAAAAGAAATGGTAATGGCAAGTTTTGCTGAGAAAAGAACTGAACGAAGTCATACATATTTATTACACCGAAGTCCATTACATAAATATTTCTTAAAAAGAAGCATTGTATACTTAATTTGATGGACACTTTTACTATAATAAATTATTTGCAAAACATCTATCATTATATACACATGCTTTTAGAAATAATGTCAATAATGTATAGTTCACGCTTATGCTCTTAAGACCCTTTAACAGAACTGGTTAGGGGGCAGCAAAATACAGCGGATAGCATGTACTGCACTGCATAAGGCCTCACTGTTGTCTCCTAAAAATGTTGCTTTTCCTACGTCCTGAATAAACCACTCACATGTCTTGATATATAATATAAAATACACTTAAATTTTAAGTTTCTTCATCCATCTCTATGCTTCCACTGACTTGGTTTTAAATACCTTTCTAATCGTGAAAATGGCTGACTTTTTAACTCAGTAACAAAATCTCCCCATACCACTTTAGTTTTGCTCTATTAACTGATTAGAAAGAAAAATCAGAATTGTAAATTCTGACTGACATGTTACCGACGTCCAGTGGAGATGAGAACTGAACATACTTACCAACCTTGAGACCTCAGAATTGGGGAGAAATTCAAATGGGCCACTGGGTTTTACAGTATTAATTAAATTTTTTGACAAAATAACAGTCCACAGCAGTAACGTAAGTCAACAAATTGTCGGTCCACTTTTTTGTGAAAGGTTGAAATGTTTTTATTTGATATTTTTTTATTTTTACCAATCAGTTATAGTTTTAAACGCAAGAAGAGTTAGAGATGAAAAAGACATAAAAAGACTCCAATCCAGCAAAATAGTAAAATAAAATGACTTTAAATGTAATTTTAATAGATTAAAACTCTAAAATGGTAAATGGTAAATGGACTGAACTTATATAGCGCTTTCCTAGTCATACTGACCACTCAAAGTGCTTTACATTGAAGCCACATTCACCCATTCACACTCACATTCAAACACCGATAGCCAACATGGCTCGGTAGGACGATGTAGAATTTTTGGGGTTAAGTGCCTTGCCCAGGGGCACATCGACATGTGACTGGAGGAAGCTGGAATCGAACCTACGACCCTCCGTAGGTTCATCCTAAAAACTCACAGGTGTCTCTGTGTCAAGAGAGAGTGAAAAAAAATGTCTTACTTTAGTAGCAGCACAGCATTAAATCCTTCCTTGGCTAAATGTAAGTGTAACATTTTATTCTCGATCCTGCTCGCATAAAAAACAAGGAGTGTACATGATATGCAACGTTGTCAGATATGGAGAGAAATTTGGGAGAATGGTGACTCCGGGAGATTTTTGGGAGGGGCAGTGAAATTCGTGACTCTCCCGGAAAAATAAGGAGGGTGACAAGTAACGAACTGACTGATTGTGTTTCACTAGCTGATGTCTAGTTAAAGTGCATGTGAAGTCCAACTCCTTGTGTACCATTTAAAAAAATTACAAGATATGCAAATACATGTTAATTTTTTCTGCATGGTAATAGAAATGTGGATCGTAGTCTTTTTATGTTAAAACTCTATTTAATCCAAAATTGTTTAAGATGACCCTAATTAACCGTCTCCTTTGTTGTTCCATCATTATGCTTTGGAAGCCCAGAGCCCAGAATCTAACCAAACATAGGTTTGAGAACAAGACTGTTGCAGTTTTTGCATTTACACAAGAAAGGTTATTTTCTTTATTGCGCTTTATAGTTTAAGCCACAAGATGTCACTACATACCAGACATTAGTGCTTTGAACTATGTGAGATGAGCAAAAGACTGATTTAATTGTGGATAGAATACAGAATGTAAAAACTATTGAGTGTATCCTCTTCTGTGTGTGAAAAACTTGGATTCATGTTTCAGCCAATTAATATATTGTCTTCTTCTTTCTCTTAAATAAAATCCTCTACAGTGTGGAGGTGACAATAAAAGCGTTTTCCTGGTTTTCCCAAAGCTTATTGGAAAGGACAAATCATCTTAGATGCACTGCAATTTAATCAGATTAGACATGTCTGTAAGAAATTAAGTCACAAGTGGAAAAACCTAAATCTTGCTCGCGCCAGTCTACCTCCACTCACTGCATGACCATTACCAAAAACCACATTGCCTCATAGCTAGGGAGAGAGGGAGAGAGAGAGATGTTTCTGTTTGATATATAATGTGAGAAAGAGCCAACAGCAAAACAAGGAAACATCTGGGCGATTAATCTTTTGGAAGGGAGGAAAACAGGGGGGCAAATAGTGCCAGCCAGAATGGAGCGACACATGTGTACATGCAGACAGATCTGAAAACACACTCACTCAAATAAGCATGCACAGATACGCACATGCAAAACAGCTGGAAGCCAGAGACTGTGCATAATCCTCATTATCACCAGATCCTCTTTGATTGTGGGCTTTGTTGCATTATTCAGCCATCATTGATTCAAGCTTTTAATTTAATTTTTCCATTTCAATGTCAGTTTAAGACTTTTTTTTACTTTTTTTATCTCCACCCAATGTTCTTTTACCAGGAACACATATGCACTTCTCATTCATTCATTGAACACACATTCACACTTTAAAAAGCTGCCCAAGAAGACCACAGAAGTTATGCACCCTGCCACTACTTAGCTCTACTAAAGCAGCTGTGTGTTAAGCACCTTGCTTAAAGGAGGGAAAGTGTTACTCATTCAGTTTCCTCAACCGAAACTGTGCCTGTCTTGGGACTTTATGCACAAGCCTTCTTATCACGAATGAGCCACTGTAACCTTGAGGCTACTGCACTCATACAAATATTAAGTATGAGGTCAAACAGTACTTTGATTTCATGCATTAGAATTGCTCACATTGTTACTAATATGTAATAATGAACTTTCTTTTCTATTTCGATTCAACAGTAAACTGTTTTTTTATTATTATTTTGGGGGTTTATCCAGACTATTGCTTCTAGGGTTGATTGAGCATTAAATTGGGGAGGCCTGAAGAATTGCTGAATTTAAATAAAAAGTCTGCACTCTAAAAACTGCGCAGTTACAAAAAAGTTAGTTTGCTAATAAGACTAAAAAACAATAAAATAGAATTTACAAGACAACTTCCAGATTCATTATGCTAAAAATGTTTTTAAATATTGTCTCTTGATTTGAACTCTTTTCACTTTTTAACTTATTTCTTCCTTTGTAAAAGACTCAGTAAAGGTAATTGAAGGCATTTTTGTTTTTATTCAGGGCAGTTGCCCAGGGTAACTGGGGATGGGATGGACAAACACTGTACTGAAAATTAACTTTTTTTCCGTCATTTGGCATGGAACAACTTTTTTATGCTTGTTAAAGCATTTTGTTTGTGTTGTATAGGAATTCCTGATTCATGGTTAGAATAAAGACATCAGGCTCGCTTGATTCCAGTTACACTAAGCTCATATTGAGTGAGCTATACCCTGCGTATAAGCATAACTTTTAGCTACATGCACATCCATGAAATCTGAAGAAGTTACATAGACTGCTCTGTAGTTGGGGTTGAGGGTAGCAGAAGGAGAGGCTTGCCCAGTGTGTTACTGATGCAATAACCATCTCGGTCTGTATTTCTAAATTGAAACCTCTGCCTCCTTCTGGTCTCTATTTCACCCCAACAAAGTCACGGTCACTACTTTTTACCCAGTGTAAGGTTAAAATTACCCAACGTCTGTCTGTATGTGGGCTACAGAAATAACCTGGCTGTTATGTCTCAACATTTACGCTTGAATAGCATTGAAATGTGTTGGCATCAGAGCTTTGCACCTTATAGCAAAATGTGAAAGTCACATACACTACTGTTCAAAAGTTTGGGGTCACCCAAACAATTTTGTGTTTTCCATGAAAAGTCACACTTATTCACCACCATACGTTGTGAAATGAATAAAAAACAGAGTCAAGACATTGACAAGGTTAGAAATAATGATTTTTATTTGAAATAAGATTGTTTTTACATCAAACTTTGCTTTCATCAAAGAATCCTCCATTTGCAACAATTACAGCATTGCAGACCTTTGGCATTCTAGCTGTTAATTTGTTGAGGTAATCTGGAGAAATTGCACCCCACGCTTCTAGAAGCAGCTCCCACAATTTGGATTGGTTGGATGGGCACTTCTTGCGTACCATACGGTCAAGCTGCTCCCACAACAGCTCAACGGGGTTCAAATCTGGTGACTGCGCTGGCCACTCCATTACCGATAGAATACCAGCTGCCTGCTTCTTCTCTAAATAGTTCTTGCACAATTTCGAGGTGTGTTTTGGGTCATTGTCCTGTTGTAGGATGAAATTGGCTCCAATCAAGCGCTGTCCACTGGGTATGGCATGGCGTTGCAAAATGGAGTGATAGCCTTCCTTATTCAGAATCCCTTTTACCCTGTACAAATCTCCCACCTTACCAGCACCAAAGCAACCCCAGACCATCACATTACCTCCACCATGCTTAACAGATGGCGTCAGGCATTCTTCCAGCATCTTTTCAGTTGTTCTGCGTCTCACAAACGTTCTTCTTTGTGATCCAAACACCTCAAACTTGGATTCATCCGTCCACAGCACTTTTTTCCAGTCTTCCTCTGTCCAATGTCTGTGTTCTTTTGCCCATCTTAATCTTTTTCTTTTATTGGCCAGTCTCAGATATGGCTTTTTCTTTGCCACTCTGCCCTGAAGCCCAGAATCCCGCAGCCGCTAGTGATGCGCAGGTCGTCTCGTAACCCGCGGACCCTGCGGGTAACCCGCGGGTCGGGTTGGGGCGGGTAAATAAATTGCCACTTTATTTGCGGGGCAGGTTGGGGCGGGTCATTAAAAACAAAATTAAATAAAAAAATCCATGTATATTGCGTGTAATTTCCTATAGCCCATATTAAATATTTGGGAATATCTATTTTTATATTTTATTAAGTTCTTTGATAAGGTTACGTCACGTGACAAGTCACGAAAGCGCCAAGCAGCTTCCGCTGCCAGTCACAACAAAAACAAAGAAATAAAAATGAAGATGGAAGACGAGGTGCGGGAGAAATTGAACTCGGGAATTTACACTATGAAAAGAAAAAAAGGTCAGGCTGCTAAATCTAATGTTTGGGACCGGTTCTCAGAAATAGTTGCTGCAGGAAACAACATCAGTATCGGCTACGTGAAGTGCAATTCGTGTGAAAAAATATACAAACATGAGAGCCACAAAACAGGCACCTCCAGCATGTCAAGAAATATTTGTGGCGGGTCTAAGAAAAAGGACGACAGTGGCCCGTCTCAAAATATAACCGCTTTCCTCAAAAGTAAAGTACCAGCACATGTCAAGTCCGAGGTCACAGACGCTTGTGTTGAATTGTGCTGTCGAGATCCGCGGCCCTTTGACATAGTATCTGGAGATGGATTCCAGACCGTAGCCCAGTGTCTAATTAACATTGGTTCACGTTACGGACGTGTGGATGCCAGCAGTGTACTCCCTCACAGGCAAACTGTTTGCGACAGAGCCAAATCAACCGCAAAAGAAAAAAAAAGAAATCCTCTCAAAGAAGATAAATCAAGCTCTGGATTGTGGCATAGCTATTACCACTGACATGTGGACTGATGAGTTCAACAAACGAGCATACACGGCTTTTACTGGTCACTTCATTAATAACGACTGGAAATTGGAGAACCGTGTCATAAGCACAGCTGAATTTGACTCAACTCTCAAAAAGACAGCACACAACATTCACGAACAAATTATTAAGGAGCTGCATGACTTTGGTATTGAACCTGCTCACATATCAAAAGTAATGTTTGTAAGTGACCAGGGCGCAAACATAAAAGCTGCCCTTCGCAGCTACAAGTGGATGCCGTGCACTGCCCATGTCATTAACATCATCCTCAAACACACATTTGATGTAAAAGAGAACACGCCACCATACATGCGCGACGTGAGTGATGTCATCGCAAAATGCAAAAGCCTTGTGACATACCTGAAAAAATCCAGCACTGTAGTACAACTACCACACACCGTGACGCAGGAATGCGAAACCCGGTGGAATAGTAAAGTCGCGATGATGCAGTCAGTCAGTAAACAGTACAGGGAAATCCAACAGGCCTTGCAGGAGAAAGATCAGCTCCACAGAATGGATGGCATTCAGCTGGATGTGTTGAACACAGTTACTGAGTTTTTGTTGCCTTTTAAAACTGCGAGTGAAGAGATGGAGGGTGATACTTATCCAACTATTCATCTGGTCGTGCTTTGGTTTTTTAAACTGAAGAAACACTGCGAGCCCCAATACGGTGATACGGAGTACATGGTTTATATTTAGCAGCTGCTAAATGAGAAAATGTCCATCAGCATCACCCACAAGCTTGGAACGTTTCTTTGTCCCCGTTTTAAGTCCCTGAAGATGTTTCAAGCAGAGGAGAGAAATGCTGTATACGACCAGGCCAGAAGACTTGTGAGGGAATTTGACAGTGTGCCGCTTACACCTTCAGCAAGTGTTAGGGAGCCAGAGCCCATGCCTCCAGGTGAGTCACCAGCTAATAAAATAGCTAATAATATCTTACGTTTTAGCTACTGTGGTCTATGTGTAAAAGGTTAAATATTGTTATATTTTATTTTTAGTTGACGAAGCTCAGCGAGTCAAAAGAAAAAGAGATGAGGTTAGTGAGTGGGAGGATGATAGTGAAGACGTTGCCGAGAGAGACGAGGTTCAGCGCTACATTGAGGGCCAGTTCTTCTGGGACGGAGAGGACATTCTAAGCTTCTGGCAGTCGCAGTCAATCACCTTTCCTGTGCTTGCCAAGGTGTCAAAAATGATTCTCTGTATCCCAGCCACAAGCGCATCAAGCGAGCGCACATTCAGCTCTGCTGGCCGGGTGCTGGAGTCCAGGCGAAATAGATTAAACCCCGGTACAGTGGATGCCATTCTTTTTTTGCACAGTGAATGTAAAAACGCTAAATGAACATTTCCGTGTGATAAAAAATAAAAATAAATAAATGTCAGTGATTCTTTAGCGTAGGCGCAGTACGCCTGCCCTATACATATCTAAAATAAAAAAGAATGTTTAGCCTAGATTACAAACGCTGCTTTGTAAATGTTTAAAATGTGTATCATTCTTGTTATTAATGTGACCTGATTTATCGTTCATATTCATAATCATATGTTGTTGCCAGTTTACACGCCGATGTTTCCAAATACTTTCAGGCTGAAATAAAGGTTGTTTACATTTGAATTACAGTGCCTAGTATGTCTATTAAATGGTTGCGGGTGCAGGGCGGGGCGGGTTTTAAAAATAGATACAGTGGTCGGGGCGGACTGGGGCGGGCCGAATAATTTCATAAAAGCGGGACCCGCGGGATGGAAAAATATCCGACCCGAGCATCACTAGCAGCCGCCTCTTCACTGTAGATGTTGACACTGGTGTTTTGCGGGTACTATTTAATGAAGATGCCAGTTGGGGACCTGTGAGGCGTCTGTTTCTCAAACTAGAGACTCTAATGTACTTATCTTCTTGCTCAGTTGTGCAACGCGGCCTCCCACTTCTTTTTCTACTCTGGTTAGAGCCTGTTTGTGCTGTCCTCTGAAGGGAGTAGTACACACCGTTGTAGGAAATCTTCAATTTCTTAGCAATTTCTCGCATGGAATAGCCTTCATTTCTAAGAACAAGAATAGACTGTCGAGTTTCAGATGAAAGTTCTCTTTTTCTGGCCATTTTGAGCGTTTAATTGACCCCACAAATGTGATGCTCCAGAAACTCAATCTGCTCAAAGGAAGGTCAGTTTTGTAGCTTCTGTACCGAGCTAAACTGTTTTCAGATGTGTGAACATGATTGCACAAGGGTTTTCTAATCATCAATTAGCCTTCTGAGCCAATGTGCAAACACATTGTACCATTAGAACACTGGAGCGATAGTTGCTGGAAATGGGCCTCTATACACCTATGTAGATATTGCACCAAAAAACCAGACATTTGCAGCTAGAATAGTCATTTACCACATTAGCAATGTATAGCGTGTGTTTCTTTAAAGTTAAGACTAGTTTAAAGTTATCTTCATTGAAAAGTACAGTGCTTTTCCTTCAAAAATAAGGACATTTCAGTGTGACCCCAAACTTTTGAACGGTAGTGTAAAAGTCAATTAAATTAATTTGACTTTTATTTATATAGCGCCAGTTGACTACAAATGTCGTTTCAGGGCACTTTAAGTAATTTCAATACAATTATACAAATATTCAAATCAGTTAAAAATGTTCTATGTAAGGAATTGCAGTAGATTGCGTTGAGTCTTTGACGTGAGGTTAAGCAAGCATTTAGCGACAGTGGAGAGGAAAAACTCCCCTTTAACAGGAAGAAACCTCCAGCAGAACCAGTCTCAGTACAAGCACTAATCTGCCACGACCGTCTGGGGGTCAGAAGACAGAGAAGAGACAGCATGGAGGATGCTCGGTCACTTTGAGCATCATCTGAACCGATGCTCCCCATCCAACAGGGGGCATTATAGTTGAGAAGGATACCAGATCGGGTGGAGCTTCTATGAAGAGACAAACACTGAGAGAAAACAATGTTAACAATCGCAATAACAGCAGAAAAACTACATTTGGAGACCAGACAAGCAATTTTAATTCTGGCAGTGAAAGTCTAAACATGTAAACACATATGAATGTCATAGACTACAGCTGGCAACTGTAAATCAAATGGGCAAGAAGGAAATCAGGACACTGGTTGAAAAATGACCACCTGAGTGAAGTCCCTTTTTCGTGCGAGGTGAACCTGTTACATCTTCAGCCAGCATGGGGTTGTGTTATAGGTAAAGTACAATAATCTGGTAGTCAATTTGGAATCTGCATTTGTTTTATCATTAATTCAAATTAAATATTAAAAAGGACAATCTAATAAACTAACATGACCAGAAAGCTCCAAAAAAGATGGTGATAGCCAGTATACTCTCCTTAGACTTTTTTAAGCCTGCTTATTAATCAATACGTTGTGTATTGTGCTCACACAGCATGTCAAAAAGGTAAGGTTGCATTTCACATTTTCATATATGGTAAGGTTGTTTTTGATATCCGTCTTCCCTTAATTCATCATTTGAAAATTGCATCTTGTATTACTTTTGCTTGATGTTACACTGTGTCAGAAATCAGAAAGGTTTACTGCCTAATGTCTGAACAGATTCGGTGCTTTATGCAAATATACGAAAAGACAAAAACTTCTAAGCATGCAATGAATAAAAACATATATATATATATATATAAAATAACAAGAGTTGCCTTTTATTTTTGGCAGTATAAGGTACACCTGTGCACCAATCATGATCAGATGAGTCAGATCAGCATCTTGATGTGGCACACCTGTGAGGTGGGATGGATTACGTCAGCAAAGCAGAGGTGCTCACTATCACACATTTAGACTGATTTGTGAACAATGTTTGAGCTAAATGGTAATATTGTGTATCTGGAATGAATTTTCAGATCTTTAAGTCCATCTAATGAAAAAATGGGAGCAGAAACAAAGGTGTTACGTTTATATTTTTGTTGAGTGTATATATAGGGGGGACTTTGGCTCAGCAGTTGGGAGTTCGTCTTGTAATTGGAAGATTGCTGGTTCGAGCCCCGGCTCTGACTGTCTTGGTCATTGTGCCTTGGGCAACACACTTCCCAAGTGTATTGTAATATATTGCAATACTACAATTAAGATCGATTTTGTGATAAAAAAAAACGGAATTTAACTATGAAAAAACAAACTGTTATGCCGTTCCAAACACTTTAACCTGTTTCATAAAAATCCAATTTTATTAGGCGAAAACAGCCACCTACTGTGGTCATACTTTTAATTTTACTACGGAAAGTTAAGTCATCATCATGGGTGCATTCAAATAAAAAAAACTAAAAATATATATTGATACATTACTTTTGAATATCAATACTATATCTTCACATAAAAATATTGTGATATATTGGTGTATCAATATTTTCTTACGTCCCTAATAGATATTCTCTCTGGGCGGAGCTCTGCTGTTTACATTAGCTGAAGCTGACTTAAAAGGCTGCATCAACAGATTGAAATGATCCCATATTTCTTGTCTCACCTGGTGATTCAGATAGACGGAGAGCACACATCTGGTAGAAGAAAAACACAATTTTACCCCTCCTTCCAAAACAAAAAATGTAATTGCTGCAGGTGTCCAATGATAGGAACTTACTAAAAAGACATGACCAGACCACACACACATACACACCAGCTGTAAAGACTAGTGACGTTAAAGCTCCGAAAGCATGTAGCCCGTCTCACGCACAATTTATTCTGTGATAGTGTGACGAGTCCATATTGGTACCATCTGTTGCTCATCTAGCAGCAATTTGTCATGTAAATCACTGCTGTTCCAGTTTTATATCTGCAGCAGTTAAAGATAGCAACAAGGCACTGTTAAATACTAGCATTCAGGATGTCAGTTGTCATTTGCATACATTTGAATATATATTCAAGGATGATCTCAAGTACTCAAATTTATTCAAACCTCTTTCAACAGTTGTCTTTCAACCCCCCCATCCCATTTACCTGAGAATGATAGAAAAATAAATCCTCTTATTCATCTATCTCTCCTCCACACAGGCATGCATGCACACATAAACATACTAATTGCTCTGTTAGTGCTGGCAGATAGCCTGCTACAGTCCCAGCCCTAGATCCTTGTGCTGGGGTTTTCCCACTCAGACATACTGGCATTTTCAGGGGCCTACTAGCCTCATTTGAACTCTTCTCTGTAACCAGAACGCACTTATAGGCGTGCACAAAAACACACTCTTTGGAGTGTCCTGCAAAGGGTTTACATAAGGTGTAATCATAAAAAGCACCTAAGAAAACAAATGCAAAGAGACAGGAAGTGCAGCAAGTGGCCTTTGGCTTCCTGTGCAGAAACCTTGCCTGTTTGTCATTAGAGCAGATTCTATATGAATGTCATATATATATATATATATATATATATATATATATATATATATATATATATATATATATATATATATGTGTGTGTGTGTGAGTGTGTGAGTGAGTGATTGTGATTGGGTCTGCAGAGTGTGACCTGTCTCCAAGGACAAGTGGTAGAGAAAGAATTAGTTATTAGGTTTCGCTGGCCTTACACCTATGAGCCTCTCCTTTGACTGTTTTCACTTCAGTACAGTGTAACATCCACTGTATTTTTTCATTCTAATCAGTGTTTTTTTTCCTTCATTGATTTAGTAGTTAACAATGATCCAAATCAACAAATTAAAGAAAAGCTCAACCCTAGACTAAAACAGAATAAGACAGGTTCTACATAAAAGTACTTTAGAACTCATTTGACAGTGTCCGACAAATGTATTTGTACCAATGGACGCTGGCTGCTCTGCTTTTTGACCGCATGCCATGGAGGCGCCCATTGCTCCTCCCTTGCTGTAGTACCTCCATTTTGCCGCTAGGCCCCCATTGAAAAGCATTGGGCTTTAGACACGTTAAAAACAACTTTAATGCCTGGTGCCCCATTGTTTTAAACTTTCTATGGCTACATATTCTTTCTGAGATACCGATGGACTCATATAAAACCTGGGCACCAGGCTGGTTTTCGTAAGATAAGTTTTTGAAATCTTGCATAATTAATGAGGGGGCCCAGCCAAGTTTAGCATCAGAGCTAACGACGTGGCAGGAGTATGGGCGTGATTACGACCGAACTACACGCCCATACACGCCCCGCGAGGGCAGAGTCTACAGTGAAGACCCCGCCCATATGCCCTTTTTAGGAACATGCTTCGTCTGAGCTGGGGAGGAGGAGTCTGTGAATCCGCCATGAATTCCCCCATGAAAGTGTGTCATTCTGGTAAACGGGGAGGAGTGAGGAGGCGCTGTCTATTCTTTTTTACAGTCTATGATTTGTACCCCTAGACCAGTGCTTCTCAAATAGTTGGGAGATTGGCCAGGGGTGGCGCCAGAGCACCCCCTTGGCCACCCCTCCCCTCTCGTGCCTACCGGTAGCCAAGGCTTTCATTAATACTTGAGCGGTGATATAGCCTCCAGTCAGTAGGTGGCAGCAGTATCCTACTCAGTTATCAACAAGCTGCCTGTTCAGCCCTGCAGAAGAAGTCTTCACAGAGTTTACATGCCCTGCATCCGAATACCCCTACTACGTCTACTACGTAGTAGGCAAAAAGCAATATGCGAGCGATATAGTAGATCCGAATCTCCAGTATGGATTGTGAGTAATAGGCATAAAGTTCCAGGATGTATACTACCGCCACTGTAAGCAGCTGATGTACACTACGCTGTCCCACAATGCAACGGAAGCCCCACAATCATAGAAGAAGAGTGACCTCGGCTACAGAGGAACTGTAAACCACTGAGACTGCCATAATTTCGGCGTACCAATGTAAAAGTGTTGCGATGTTACTGATTAGTTTAATTGTTTTTGACAACTGATTAAACATTTAAGTTGATAATTTATTGTTTAACGGGACCACAGGCAACGTAACGTAAACACCTGGCAAAATGGTGGAGCAGTACGTCCGTTTTCATGCCTACTACTTGCTCGTTTGCTACGCAGTTTGTACTGTATCAACGGGCAAGTAGTCTCTACTATTTAACATGTAGTACATAGTAAGGATTCGGATGCAGGGTTACAGAGCTGAAATCCACAGTGTGGGAAAGGAAGATGGTATCGTTTAGTTTACAAACAAAATTGAATAGACAATTGAACGCTGTTCCTGTAGTGATCTGGCAGCTGCCGCTCCCTTAAGACTGCCCGTCTTTTTACCCAGGGTTACAGCGCTCCTCTCCATATAGGTAGACTAAACCTGAGAGACATTTAGAGAAAAAACTAACTGAAACGCCGACGTTCTCCCGAAGAAACACAACACAAAAAACAACTTGAAGCTCAGCGCGAGGATTAGAGATATTTATGAATCGGGAGAACAATCCTATAGTTTCTGTAAGCTCACGGTGACGGCCACTGATACTGAAGGGTAGCATCAGAAATGAGGATAAGCGAGCTCTGTCCATTTAGGGGAAAAAACCTGCAAACAATGCAAACTTTGCATTGCAGGAAGCGTGCTTAACACAAAAACACTGATATTTATATATTTATTTCTCTGGATTCTGAGCAGGAATAGGAAATAAAAATTAATAAAGGTCTTGATCAATATGGAATTAAGTAAGAATATTTGCTGTTTCTATGTCTCTTGGAGATTTCGTGGTAGATTTTCTTTTATAATATGAAAATAAAGACATTCTTCATTTTGCTCATGAGATTTTTTTTATCAGTTCTTTAACAATGAGGGAAATGCATGAACCACAGCACAGCTAAATTTATGAAAATGGTTGTGAATAACAGTAAATATAGATCTCTTTTTCTAATTTTTTTGAGTCACCATAATTACACACTTTTTGGTTTAAATAAATATGGTTAGAATGGAAAAAGTAAAATTCAGATAAATCTAAATGGAAAAATTGGAATGAAGTATTTCTAAAATAATTAAATGGATTTCATAGGGCTCTGGAGTTGAAAAGAAAAACAGTGCAGGTGACATAGAAGACATTATGTAGCCTCCCTTTTTAAAAAGTAATAAGATGATGAAGCTGACAAGCAACCAATGTTAACCAATGTTTATATGCATATACATGCATATAAATTCGGGGGAAAAAACATCCATGCTGTTTTGAGTGAGATATGAGTTTCTTGATTGATCCTGCATTCAGTCTCTGATTGAGCTGTTCAAAATCTGTCCAGCTTTCTACGTCAAAAGCCGGAATATTGGAATATCCACACGTCCTCAGAGCTGTCTCCACCCACCAGGTACAGCAGTAAACAACAGTTTCCGATTGGAAAGCACTTGTTCAGATTAGGAAACACCATGTTGCAGCTCCACGCAAAATGCTCCGTTTTTGGCTGCTCAAAAGAGCTCAAAACACTTTATCGGGTCCCAGTGGAAGAGGACAGAAGAGCGGCATGGGTTGTATTTATTTTTTATGGTAAGATGCTGGTGGTAAGGGCGGGGAAGGCTGAAGACCTGCCGCCGCACGGAGCTCAAAGACCAGGGTCTCTGCAGTGCTAGAGAGCTGGAGTCAGCTGATGGAGCTGGAAGGCTTTAGAGTCGGCGTCTCAGGAAGATATCAGAGTGCCAGGTAAGAAGTTAAATCTATTCTTTTAACTTGAAGTCATTTCTTCAATAACCATTCAGAAGTATTTTTGCTGAATTCTCTGAGTATCAGGTTCTCACACAGCAACATTGGGGAGTGGAATTATCAGAATAAAAATATTTTGAGTTAATTTTCAATTAAATCAAAAATACTTTATTGTTCCCATGAGGGGAAATTCAGTAGTTTACAGTACAACCTGTCCACAGATCCAGGTCACTGAAGAGCAGTGCTCCCATCTGCATTATTATTATTAACACAGACAGAGTAATTGTAACCTTTATGGTGTAAATTTTTTTATCATGTCTTGAGTTATTTATCTGAGTTGACCACAGTGGTCACCATATAAACTCTGCATGAGTGCTGATTTAAACTATGATAGTGTTAAATCTGCACTTTTAAATTTGCTGTGCAGGAGACTCCCCTCCTACAGGAGCAGATTCTGGTTCAAACATGTTTGGTTGAACTCATTTTTTTCTTGTATGGTTTAATTCCCTTTTTTGTGTGTATGGTTGAACTACTGCAGCAGCCATGTCCATAACTTTCACACATAGTGGTAACAGTCATTATGTGAGTGGTGGGCGTGAGCAAAGATTGTAGAAGCGTTGGGCGTGGCCAAGTTAACAGCAGCTCATTAATATGTAATGATCAGCAGAAAACAGCACAATCTGCAAGGGGCTGAAACAGAGAGAAATACAGGTTGTTAACTATTGTTTCCTACAAGTTATTTCCAGGAAACAACTTCAGAAACCTGTTTTCTGGAACTCTTAGACCTATTTTAAATTGTGGAAAAATAGTCCTAATATGTCTCCTTTAAAAAAAAGCTTTGAATGTTACACTTTAGTATAAAAATTCAGCTCCCAGTGAGTTGAGTTTCTGTCCTGAGCATCACACAGAGTGAGCAGTCTGGATTAATTGTTACCAACTGAGTTAATAAAATGAACTTAGAAAAAGTTGTAAGACATAAAACAATAAAATCAGATGCACCCATTTGCAGTAGTTGCAATTTATTTAATAATATTTTTTCATAACAGCAATACTATGTATTAAGTGTTCCAGGGCCAGTGGTTTGTTTAATTAAAAAGTAAATTTTTTCAGACATCAGTCCAGCGGGGTGGGTTAGGGGGGCCTGAAAAAATTTCTGTTCTTTAGGGGGGGCATGGCAGAAAATAATTGAGAAAAACTGCCATTGACGTTTTTCTATTTTTGTTGCATTTCAGCTACAACATTTTATGTCTTTGAATACATAGTTGTCTAAACTTTATTACAAAACCAAAAAAGAGCATTGCACACATTTATATTCACCTTGTCAGATTAATGCTCTCCTTGCATGACCTGTAGATTTAGGTCAGCAGTCACCTCTTGGTAGGTTTGCAATTAATAAATACTGTTTGTTCACACATGCTTTCTCACAAACCTCTGAGAGGAACTGGATTTGTACTGAAATTAGATTAAACACAAGGTTCTATTTACTAATAATTTGACTTAAAAAGCCATTGAAAAAGATGACCTACACCTCCTAATAATTTGACTGAGCGATTGTTCAGAATTAATACTATTGCCTAGTTGCCTAGAAAACTTGATGGTATGACGTCAAATATGTTTGAGAGGACCATACTAATTCATAGCCATGGGGAAGAAAAACCCTTCAAGTGAGTTCTCAGAACTGAAAAATTGTATGGAGTCTTACATTTAAACCGTCTACCTGAGACCTTCCTGTCAAAAATGTTCCTTACCATTGCAACATTAAAAATGTGAGTGAAAATAAAATTGATTTTGAAATGCCATAATAGAAACTTGCCAACCAATAATCGTATTCTTATCGATCTCATCTAATCTGCTCCTGAACCCAAAGCAGGAGTAATATGGAAAGTAATCTCTCCCCTTGAGCACCATATGGCTAAGGGTGAAAGGAACAGCTCTGTTTTAGCAGTACGCTCCATTTAGCAGAACCAGTGAGTGGCAATCCCTTGCAACCGACTTAAGAAGGTAAAAAAGAAAGAGCAGATACATAACAGTAACTGGGGGAAAAAGAACTGCACACCTCTTTACTAGCAGCAGTTGGTCCATTAGGGGCTTTCTCTGGGAGAGGAACATGGTTAAACAGAAAAGCACTGAGCCAGGGCTACTATCAAAGGTTAGAAAAAGAAAGTACACATAGTTTGAATATGTGCCGTTAAATCAGAAGCTCTGTTTTTCAGCTTCACACATTTGCTTTTGAAATGTACTGTATTTTCAGTGAATGCACAGTGGTAAGCAGACCACAGAAAAGAAAAACTGAATGAATGCAAAGAATGAAGTAAAAAAATAGCAACCCCAAGGCTGATCTAAATATGAGACCCTTGCCTCTGAGTATGTGATTCTATGTTTTGCTTCCCTCTACATCTTCCTATTACAGCCTTTGTTATTTTTTGATAAATTGCTCCAATAATATGATTTATTTTGTCTGATTGTTATAGCTGGTGTGTAATTTCCTGATGTAGAAGGATAACTGCCATGGCTCCTATGGAGCAGTTTCATATGGATCAAAATCTACCATAAGCAGGGTTAACAAAGTCTATAAACAAAGCATCCCCCATTTGAAAGAGAAGATGCTATAAATACAGGTCAGGTAGTTTTTCTAAATAAATGCTGATTTTCTTTTGTGACTGCTACATTAATGTGCACTCCATTAATTTTATGTCACAACCTATTCTGATTATGAGTAACAATGTGATTGTTGCCTGCATTGCTGCTGTCATTCCCACTCTCATTGTTAACCCAGCTACCAGTTCCTGCCAGAGCAGATCTCTGCAGCAGGTTGTTGCTACAATAACTCTCCCACAGCCAATGAAGTGGAACAGTAGGTTTGGACCTAAAACCCAAACTTCCCCTTCTAATTCCCATACCACGTTTTGTCCCGTTCCTGTTGTGGAGGCAAAAAGAAATCCTTCCGGTCACACGCTGTGCAAAACTACTCTGTTAGGTCAGGGGATTGCTGCTCGCTGAGGCTATGCCAGATTGTTATCACTGGATAATCCCTGCAAAAAAGAGTCAGTGATACACTGACTCTTTTATTCAATGATATGGCTTCCAATAGACTGTACAACTAAATAATAATAAATGTAGTCCATCTAGGCCTAAAAGATTTTTCTGCAGAAGTTTTAGTCTTTAAAAAAAACTACACAGCTGCAGTGTACAGTACTTCAAGCTCTGATTCTAATGCACCTCACAAGTGTAATTATTTGATTAGGCTACAATCCCACTACAGGTCTTAATACTCAATTCCATTTTTTTTAATCCAATTTTTTTGTGTGGCTGTTCACACTCCAACTGAAATGCTACAGCAATCAAGCTACAGTGTGAACAGTTGCTAACTTCATTTTGTGTAAAGGGGTAAGCCTGGTATGTGTATAATGGCCCTAAGGTGGTAAAGCCATACACAACTCACTCTGTTTATGGAAGTATATATGGAGACACCCAAAGTTAGCATTTTGCAGCTGTTTGTGAATTCCTCCACGGTTGGAAATGACAGAATGTTGAGCAATGAATTAGAGAAAGAAGGACATTGAGAGAAAAGGGAGCCCTCGGAGCTCGGACTCTGTTATCCACCTTTCATGTTGGAACGTTTGCCTCCTCCGGCGCAGATGATTGACATCGGTCTCTTGTCAGTGACGTACAAGATGGATTTAATGTGACGCGACCATTCAGACTGAAGTTGCTTTCAGAAACAATGGATATGCATCAGGTTTACTATCAGTGTAAACATATTTTTGCTGTTCAAACTGTCATAAACATCAGATATGGGTTGCATATGAACAAAAAAAGATGGATTTTTTTTTGCGATTTATGTAGCCTTGTCTGTTGGCGATGCATTCAAAATGTAATTTCATATTTAGTATGTACTATTAACCATTAGTTTTTGAAATATGTTCCCCATATAAAGAGGAGTTGTGAAGGTTAATAAATATTAATGACCAAGTTATCCACATTTTAATCAAGTACTTTACTTGATTAAAGTGATAGGATTCCAACATTAGTTGGTTTATTTTTTGGGAAAAATTCTATCTAAATATTTTTATTTGAAATTAAGTTAAGATCTTACTTCAGTCGGTTGCTAACTTCATTGTGGGTAAAGGGGTAAACCTGGTATGTGTATATTGAATTGCTTAATCCCCGACTGAATCACCTCGGTAAAGATTAAAAACAGCTGTAAGAATTGTGGCTGAATTGTGTCTGACGTTTTTAACCAGCTGTAGTGATGGGGCTAAACCTGTCAGCTAGTTTACTTCGTTAACCCTGAGGAAGTTGTTATAATTAAGGTATATAAGGAAGGATAACTGTTCCCATCCCTGGAGTATAATAGATTTCAAAAGATCATATCGAGCAGTAACTAGTTTAGCCATAACATTAATTATAGGTGGAGCTGAACCCAAATATGGTATTCCGAAAGGCACAAATAACGTGTCTTTTTGCAAATACTAATTGTAAAAAAAACTTGAAAAAACAGTTGTATTGGGAAACAAGAAGAAGTTGATGTCAAAAAGCTACATTTTGTTATGATGCTACAGTAAATGCCCGCCAGATGAGTAAGGGATTGACGTCTGGGTGGTGGGGGTTTAAAGGAGTTGACTGACAGGCTACCTGCCCCATACAGCATCAGAGAAGACTTGGCTGAGAGGAAAAAAAACTTCATCATCATTTTTGTTGAATAGATTTTTTGTATCTTAACAAGTCAGATGCTCTTACATTTGCTCTGTGCTTTACGTACATGTTAGCTCTGTAATTTAGACAATAGCCTGTTGACAGAGTAACGTTATCGTTCAATTAAACAGGAATAAAACAAGACTTGTGTCAAATTATGTGCACCTGTGGTAGTTATTTGGTACGTTTAAATTATTCTGTCAACAAGACATAGGCTATAGGCCAGTTAACTTTTGCATAGCTTCCTGTCACTCATTAAAGTGATAGTCTGGACTTTGTAAGAAAAAAGAGAGAGAGGGACATGATTTGGAGAAAAAAAAATGTCCCTCCCTCTCCCTTTCTGATTGGTCTTGAAGACGCGTCTACTTTTCCATGCAGGCGCCAGCTGAGATATGGGAAGGCGGGACTTACCCGTAATGTTATAATTCCTAAAATGACTTATTTTATATCAACATTTAAGGCCAGGAGGTCAATATAATACAATTCTTAAAATTTGTAATTCATTTAGAGATCTAGACTATCACTTTAAGTTAGCTGAAACTCCCACACATGGCTTTGGGCAACCAAATAAAAAAAAGAGTGTGCCTGCTGCTGAACCATATCTTGATCCTCCACCTGCCAAAAAAAACGTACTCAAGTTTTAGTAATTTAATTTGAGCATTTTGCAGTCAGTGCTGAAGATAAAACTAAAATGATATGGAATATGCGCAAAAATTCATCATCTTAGCCTTGTTTTGCCCCCGGCAGTTTAACCATGTATGAGGTAATTGCTCTTATGTTATTTTCTTTTTAGTGATGTTCCTTGTTGCATGTTCATTGCTGGATTTATGGAAAAACATCAACCAATATTGCATTACCATAATTATTGTAGTGGGTAATTAAAGAATACTTGCACTATAATGTAAATTAAAATTGTAACACACACAAAAAAGGAATTTTAGGCCCATTTTTTTTTCAAATACTTCAACAAATACAGATACAAATACCAGAAGCCTTGCATATCCCTAGTACTAATGCTAAAATAAAAGTTACTACCAAGTGAGCATCTTCTTGTATTTCTGCACGGTAACAATCCACATAGGAAAATTATTTTTAATGTTTGGTTAGAAGTTAGTTAAGTACACTTTATTCTTTTTTAATTGACCAACTTATTTAATTGTATACTTTTTTGTTACTTACTTCCTTATTCTTTTCCTTCCTTATAACCGCACAATACAAAATGTCTACCAAGAGAAACACTTTTACATGGCAGTTTTTATTTAGTTGTAAAATCAGGAAAATTAAAATCTGTCCTCGTTATTACGTTGAAGCTTGTTTGATTTAGTAATTTGAGTGAATATGGCAGGATAATATTGTTTCTTTGGGTATAATAAAAGGAAAGATAATGTATAAATAATAAGGGCTTCATGTTGCTCTACCACTATAAATTTGTTCAGAAGTTGATGTCCCAGAAGAGATGTTCGATGTGGGCCTCATGATAGACGGATCCATATCATTGTGTGTATGAAGTGAGGCTCTGCTGGGCTTGTTGCTTTAAGCAAATCCTGCCCTTCCTATCTCGGTGGCAACACTCCCTCTGCTGCAGCGCCGCAGTGTATGTACTGTACATGATACAAGTGTGAGTAGGATTTCAGACGGATCAGTGTTGGGGTGGATCAAGGCCAAAACAAACTGAAGCAATGTTTGCAGGTAGTGGTTGTTTTAATGTGGCCATTTACTCCTTTTAGATCCTCCTAAATCATTCAACTCACTGATTTTCTCTTAGTTTTACTACTGTGCTTTTCAAAAATTATAAAACACTTCTTTTTCGAAATGCTCATCTCTTACAGCAGAGCATCTAAATCCTCTCATTGATGGGTGCTTATTATGTCATAGCTTATTAGCATCACACCAAACTAGCAAGAATGCTGTTGCAATGCCAATTCCCTCTACCAATTCTTACCCAGAGAGAGTGTACTAGATTTGCCAGGCAAGAGAACCAAGGAGGGGTCACATATGTCTTGCATTTGGACATTAAAGAGAACTATTATGAGATTAAATCAGGGACTTGTGATATTCCGCTCTCAACAACCCCAGTCACGCAGAGGGAACTTTCAACCTGATATTTTGTTGAGCTTGGACCAAACGCTCCCAATCAAACCAGAATAAAAAGGAAGTCAGTAATTTAAGCCTGCAATAGATCTATCCGGGCCAAAATGAAGATCCATAAATACTATAAAATCACTGCTTCTTTGCTCAGTATGATTGCTGTGAAGTCATGAGTTAAGAATTCAGTCTAGCGATGGGTATCGTTGAGGATTTATCGATACTACTACTCTTAACGATACTCCTTATCGATCCGGTACTTTATCAGTATCCTAATGTGTACTTTCTTTTTTTTAACACTAAAACAAAAAGGGGAAAACACGAATAATGAACTATAGTTGTTTTATTTTTTAGTAATTGCCACAGCAAAGCACAGAAAATAAATAACTAAAAAATACAAAGTAAGAAATTAATATTGTAATAAAAACACTATATAAACAACTTATTTTATATAGCGTAAAATAGGCCCTGAGAACATTGAGAACAACTACATAATATCCACCCATCCATTTTCTGTACTGCAAGCAAAGGTTTTATTGCATTTGTGACAGCGTGCTTCTATCTTTGTAAAACAAAGCCAAAGTTTGGATCGTTTCATATGTTCTGCCATTGTGTCTGTGTAACTGCTGGTGAGCGAAGCTTGTAGTGAGAGCAATCTCCCACAAAAGAGGAATACAACCTTAATTTTACCGTTAAGAGGACCATTAAGGCTGAAACTTATCGGTCGGGATGGACCGTCAGAATCAGCCCTTGGGCTAATTTAATAACGGGTTTCTGTACCCATCCCTATCTCAGTTCTAGTTACAGTCGAATTTAACTCTCATAATAGGTGACTAGCTGCATTTTTTTGTACTAAAGTTTTGATAATTAACGTTTGGTGATAAGATTAGAAAGTCTCCTTGCTATTACCCTAATCTTTGAGCTTCAAGTCGGGATGTCTGGGGTGAAATTAACAGACTATTTTACACTGAAATCAGCCAGGGGAATGAATGATTTTGCGCTTAACTGTAGATACCAAAGGGTGTCAGGATTACAGTGCATAGTTTGGGCCCATAATATCTTATACTGAAGTTATAAAATCAATTATTTTTTTTGTCGAAAAAAATTGCTGTGTTTTTAGTGTTCAAGTTGCCTTGTCATATCAACCCCTCTTGTTGCCTTTTCTATTCAGATGCTATGGATGAGTGTTATCATGTTTGTTGGTGTGTGTGGGCACAAGTTCTGTTAGCAAGTTGGAAGTAACTCCTGTCCTGAGAGCCTTTTATTTGATGGATGACCCTCAGGCCCACCGGTGACAACTCTGCTCCTTATGATTAGCTGGCTGGCTCGCTGGTTCTAATGGAGTAACTGCAGAGTTCAGAGAGAGGGGGAGAACACACTCACTCGTGAGAGGTTCTGCATTGGGCTCATTTGGACATGTATCCTCAAATTAAAGAGAAGACACACACACACACACACACACACACACACAGAGAGAAACACTTAAAAACACATATTAGGTATTACTCATATTGTAAGGTTGGGAATATGTTTTTCTTCTCTTGCTGAAAGGAACACATGACAGAAGTTGTTCCTTATTTTTTTATAATCTCGAATGATCTGAGAGAGTAGTGTTACTTTGGCCAAGGCTCTGATGTTTAAGAGGCTATGAATTTGATCCAAGATCAGATCAGTAAAAGTCAGGGTTTTTTTTCCTCTCCTGGCCATTATTTTCTTTTCCATGTTTGAGTAACATTAAGCTTTCCAAAGAAGTTGAAACGCAGAGCTAAGATGGAGAGAGGTGGATAGGAAGAGGGAGGGGCGGGGGGCAAAATAGGAAGACAGAATGAAGAGAGGCAGAGAGAAATAACCTGAATGTGAGAGAAGAGTCTGGTTACTGCCTTCAGGAAGCCAGCTGGGCTCGGTCCAGTGGCGAGGAGTTCTGGAAAAAGTAACCATCATCTGCGAAGCATCAATGTTCACACTTGGACCGGCTCTCAGCACCTGTCACCCGCCCAGTCAGTGTGACAGTCTCAAATAAACATCCAAAATTAATCACACCATTTCCAGCGACCCCAACAGCTATCACTCTACAACTTTTTTTTTCTTTTTTTTTTGCAATGACAGCTTTTACTCTGAAAAGAAGTAAAACATCAACAACTGTGCAGCTGTTGGATTTCTTTCCATCAGATTACAGTGTTTTTTGTTTCCATTTCTTAAGTTATAGACATGTGCTCATGTGCAAAGCTGTGAAGGTTCGGGGTGTGGCTTGCAAGCTGGAGCGTATAAGTGCAGTGCAGTGTGTCCCAATCATTTAAGGTCCTGTATGAGACTTTTACTAATCACTACTGTTTGGATTAATACATTTGAAAAACAAATATCCTGCATGTTTATTCTAATTCACTGGAGTGCTGTAAAATACCAGCAATAATAATAAAATGGTTGAGAGTCTGAGCCAAGGGGCAAACTCCACTGACCAAATGTGAAGCCAACCTGGATGTGACAAAATTTGCAGTTCACCCCTCATCCCTCATCAAAAACATGCTTACAGGCCGATTCAGAAGAAAATGTTAGGTTTAATAGGTTAGGTATGTCATCATAACAACCCAGAGTGAGGGGAACTTTTCTTTAAAACTCACCCGTTTAGATTTAATTTATACTTGAAGTTATGAATAATTAGGCGCATGTCCGTTTGATTGACAGGTCTCAGATGAGCCATCAGTGCTAGCACTGCTGGTTAGCACTGGTGCTAGGACTGATGCCTAGCAGTTTGCTCCCCCTGCTTAGTCCTGGAAAGGCTGCAGCCTCGGCCTCACACTAACAGTCTCGGCTATTTGTCTCTCTGAACTTAACCATCAGTTGTGTCCGCAATGCTTGTTCATGTTCGGATGTTAATTGTGCACTTATTGTACAAAAATGGCTTGATTGCACTAACAGACTGTCCAAGAAGTCTCTGCCCCATTTTTTTAATGGGTAAAATTATATTTCTGCTCTATACTTAAGATAATAGAATAGAATCGAATAGAATATAACAATCATTTATTGTATTTATTATTATATCGAAGCCTTGTTGGTCCGTCTCTTTCATTAAAACTATATGAATTTTAATGAAAAAGTTTTAATAGTGAATAAGTGAAGTAAAGTGGAAATGTGATCGTTTAAACCCATTTTTGACCAAACAAAATTATCCTGCATATAATGCACAGCACTTGATATATAAAATCAAGTTCACAAAAAAAAAATGGAGCATAAAGTTCTTGGTCTTTTAGTCCAATCAATAACACAGCCATCTTGTCCACACAAACAATTGATATTCAAAACAGAAATAAACTTTGTGGACACAACTGATGACCAAGTTCAGAGAAACAAAATGTACCAGACTTTCAACATGATGCTGAGGCTGTGGCCGTCCCTGGTGCAAACTGGGGCCAGCTGCTAGCCACCAGAGCTGATGACCTGACCGGTCAATTAAAAGGACACTCCTCGTATTATTTATAATTTCAAGGTTAAGTTATATCTAACTGGATGAGTTAAAAAAAAATAATAACCTCAGAGTTGTCATGGTGGTAAACTTCACCTATTAAACCTAAAATGGTTTTTGAACCAGACTTTAAACAAGTTTATATATAATGTGAAGTTAGTATTTTTAACATGGGAGTCAATGGAAACTTGACTCCTTTTAGCCAGCCCCCAGCAGATAAGGGGAGAACTACAATTTTTTTTCACTTGGCTTCAATTTAGACCAGTGGAGTTTGCCCCTTGGTTACAATTAAATATTTCAATGTATTTTATTGAGATTTTATGTGCTGGACCAAAACAAAACACTGCATAATTGTAAAGTGAAAGGTTTTCATGTTTTTTTTTATTATTATGGACTAATAAATATGTGCCTCCCTTGCTATGAAACGCCTAATTAAAGTCAGATGCAACTAACTACCTATACTAAACGGAGTCCACCTGTTTGTAATTTAAGCAGATCTGTGAACCCTTAGATGTTTGTTAGAGAATATTGGTGAACCTTCAGCATTATATAGGCCAACACAGCAGACAAGGCAATCATGACTTTTACTGATATTTCAAGGAGTGTTAGAAAATGTTGAAAGCCTTGAGCAACGCATAAAGTTATATGCATCATCAAAAAATTGAAAAATTAGGTTGCAGTAATTCCTTTCTACCTAAACTTAAGAAGAACATTCTTCAGAGGAACAGCCAACTGGAACCATGTTAACTCGTGAGGAGCTACAGAAATTTACAGGTGCGAGGAATTGGCAACATGACAATTGTTACTTTTCCTCTCGTCAAATCTGCCCTTTGTGGATGATTTGCAGGAAAGAAAATTCCTCAGAAATTTGTGCCCCTCTGTGATGGAACCATGAAAAATACATGACAAAAAAAACATTTTCCCAAACATACAGCCAGCGCTAAATCGGGATGGTTTAGATTACAAGCATATTTATGTTTAAGAGTGACCCAAAGAATGGACCTAAATCCGATTGAGAATTCTGAAAATGGATATTTATAGATGTGCTCAATTGAATCTGACTGTATCTTCAAATTCAAGTTGTTTTTGTTCGCTTATGATACATTCATATCCAACATTTCATTTCCGGTGTACCTGTGGAGCAGCAGGTGTTGCTTGGCTGCTTAACTCCAGATTCTAGGGGCGAGGGTGGTGGTTGTCACGATCAGTATACAAAGGAAAAATCTCCTCACATATGGCTATGATATTTTGGCTTTGGAAAATCATCCAAACATTAACTCAGTCTGACACACATGCTGACTCCAAACACTGAGACATTCAGATAAATACACAAACGTCCAGAGGAGTAGAAAACACATGTGGGCACAGTGTGACTTACAGTACTCTAATAACCACACACTGACTGTAACTGGTGAATGTGTTTTTTTTGTTGAATGCATGTAAAATGCATTAGCTTTTGTGTTTAATCAAGAATTTAAGTTACTGCAAGATCAGAAATTTAAAGTATAAAACAGCTGCTTACATAACAATTTTAATAGTATTATTTGTCTGTGTTTTAAAACACACGTCCTAGCCACTGCAGTTTTCTGTACTATCTGTAGAGAGCACTTTTCTCTTTTTCCTTTCCATTTTCTTTTTCAACTTTTAGTCTTTTCTCTTTGACTTGTCTTCATTCCATCACTTTTGTTTTTTTTGTGTCACTTAGGCCTTAAAATGCCCTAATTTGATCCTTTTCCCTTCACTGTATTCACTCACGTCAGTTGCAGTTCAATTTACACTGCCTCAGAGAATACCGCTTAGCAGCAGTGTTGCATAACCGAGGGGTTGTTGTTTTTCCCCCCATAATTTATTATGAATTTGAATGGAAGAACAAGTTAAAGTTGGGTGACGTGTGCAGTTGTTTGAAAAAATAGAATATGGAGGTTGTTTTGGTTGTATGTAAAAATGAAATTTAGTCCTTTCCAGAATGTTTTTATAAATTTAATCACATAAACAAACCAATGCTTCAGCTGTGCACTGGAGAAGTGCTGATCAGAACTTGGTGGTTGATTTCTGATTTCTGATCTAAGACTAGGAACTATAATATAAGGAAAAAGAAATCCATACGAAAAACAATCTAGCCTTGCACGTTGGATCGTTATATATATTATTATATTAGGAGCTGAAGTGACAGTACACTTTGTGAGAGGGGAGTGGCTGTAAAACTAACAACTTACTGTATTTCGAAAAAAAACAGATTGAGATGAAATTAGAGAGACAATAGGTCTGTTCGCCTATTATATTAATGATTAGCATTAGTAAATCAGCAGTCTCATATTTTAGAGAGTGTAAATCATTACCTCGGCTCTGGCTGGTTTTTGGACATGTCAAACTGTTCAAATCCAGCTTTTATATAAGATTGAAAGCTTAAAACTAGAGATGTACCAATACTGGTATCGGAGCCGATACCATTCATATGTATTTTATTGTTATTGGTTAATGTTAACCATGAATCGATACTTAAAGTGGGTAAACTCTGTAATAATTTCTCAGAAATGTTTTATTTTTCACTTAAAATTTTAGTTTTGTTGTCATTTTTACCAAGATTTATTGCCATATTTTGTTGTAACTAGCTTAGTCTTCCAATTCATTGCATTTTTTTGTGTGATAGAAGTATTGGTATTTGTAGTTTGTATCAGCAAGAACTCAAATCCAAGTCTCTGTATCATATCAGTTTGAAAAAAGTGGTATTATTCGATCTCTACTTAAAACTCAGGAACACTGTGTTCAGCCTTTCTGTTATGTTCTGATGATGTTGTTCTCTCTCACAACTTGGATAACCTGTAGGTGTGTCTGTAGATGTGTCTTCACATGTCGTAGACACAACGCTTTCCCTTTTTAAATATCTTCTTCCAAGAGAGCAATCTGTTAGTACTTATGAGTGGTTCACTCACCAGTTAAAAAACAATGAATTTCTAAGTTAATGAATAGTTGTAAAGCACTGGTGACATCTCAAGGATGTTCCCTGGCTCTCTCCTAAGACTGGATGGATGGATAGATGGATAGACGGACAGAAATACCATAGTGCCATCCATCCACAGTAGCTCCTGGTAGTGCTTACAATCATTGTCTGGCAGACATTGAGGCTAATTCTCTGGCTCTCCTTTGTGCTTATGTTCACTGACTTTTCATACAAAGACCACAGTTAAAGTTTTGCACTGGACTGCTTCCACTCAGGGATTATACCAAATATTATTGGATTCTTGCCCGTTTTTAAAGCATTTCCTCCAAACATGCCAAATTTTGTTCTGAAGGAATGTTGCCGTCCTCTCAGCCGTTGATTCTCTGTCTCAGATCTCCTTCCCTGTCTCACAGTGCAACACATATTTACATCTCAGAGCAACATCCTCAAAGCCACCCTGATTAGTGTCATCAGCCTCTGGTCCTGCTGTGCCAACTTCCCATTTTGTCAGGAATCATTGTCTAGTAACAACCAATGAGGTTCCTTTTGTAGCTCTCCTTTGTGCCCATGAAACTTGTGGGTAATTGCTATATGTACATCTTAGTGGATGGAGCCAGGCTGACGGTCACCTGGGTAGCAACACAGGGATTCCTTTTGTACTGTGTAATTTTCATTTAATACCAGGCAGGCTAAATATTTGCATTCCTCCTCAGGACAAAAACGACCCCTTCAAAATGCAAACTCTGCTGTATGAAAAATACTGTGTCTCCTCCGGTGCTTTGAGAAATCTTAAGGTGTCCCCTGACCTTCCATGACACCACAAGGTTATATATCATAGTAGTATGTAAATGAAACCTGGGGTGGAAAAAAAAACACTCAAGGAGTGAGATTTTTTTCTGTATGTGGGAGTGCTCCCACAGAGGGTCAGGTGCAGTGGACAGCTCCATGGAGAGGGCGGGAAGAGAGTCACATCCTTCTCAGACTTTGATGTTGAGACTCAGTTCCTGTCGTCATTGTACTAGAAAGACCAGTGCAAGGGTAGAGAAAAACATGTTCTTTAGAATCGGCTGCCTTTGTTTTGGCTAGGGGCCTCTCTCGTTTCATGCATAATAGAAACTATGCCAGTTGGCATTGTTTGAAAATTAAGCAGATCAAAGATGTGGAGAATTCCACATTTCAGTAATGTTTTTTTTTTTGTACAAATTTTCTGGGTGACTTCTTTGACATGGGAAAATATTACATCCCTATTTGTGGTGTCATTTGTCAGAAAGCACGTCTTTAGAAGACTGAAGACATTTGTAACCACGCTGTAACGAATATTGTGGCTGAGGGTGGTTAACAGGGCCCCAGAGGACAAAACTAGAACATTGTGTTATTGTTCCCATAGAGGAAATAATCCGTTAACTGTAGGATGCGCTCTGCTGGTCACCTTATTTATTTCTTTTTAGAAGCAATTAGGGTCTGTTAATTAAGGTCATAAAAAGACTGAAAGAAAATGGGCTTCGAGCATTGCCACGGCACTTTCCCTGGCACGTCTCTAGGAAATGAAATGGTGAGGTTTCATCAGTCTTGTGGAAATGGAAAAAGAGAGTCAGGAAGGGAAGCCTGGTTTTAATCTGTAGGGAAGGTATGTTTGAGTTCTACTTTGCCATGAAGGAAGTGGAGCCTTGGTAACATAATTCAAGCAGCAGATTATTCCAAATTGAAATGTTAAGTGAAGGAGTCAGCTGTAAAGGGCAGATGTGGTTACTGTTTCCTCCGAGCCCTCAGCAAGTGAAATATATGCAGTCACTGGTAGAGGAAGTTGTTTTGCTAATGTTGGAAAAAAAACATTTTATTTGGCTTCATAATGTCACACAAGTACATGGAAAATATCAGATCAGGTTATGATATATCCATGCCAGATCCTTTTTCAATCTTTTGTTTGGACAGCAGACCAAGTTACAGTTGTTGACTTTACAGTGCATTACAAAACTATCCATATTAATTTGTATGTGAGTGGGATTTAGACCAACACATGGCGGTGCACATTAATGGTGTTTAAAAAACTGTTTTTTAATTTATTTTTATTTCCAGATTTGGATTTCCTTCTTAAACTCTAATACACAAGTAAAATCCAGTGCAACCATAGACCTAAATAATTACCCTAATTAATAAATGGATTCCACTTGTGTTTATTTTGAATCAGTGTAAATACAGCTGTTTTCCAAAGAGCTAAGATATTTTTTGAAGAACATTAGTGAACAATTTGCCATATGAAGAACAGGTGGAGGAAGGCGCGCTTGTCAGATAAAACCAACAATGAACTTTTGGCTTTTGTGCAAAATGCAATTAGTACCAGAAAAATAAGACTGAGCAGCACCGCATTTCATGTTAAAGCTGTAGTCTGGAGAACATGTTCAAAGTTGTATAAATGTTTAAAATGGCCGCGGGTTCAATGATAAAAGGCTAATGTTCCACCACACTGGTTATTCTTCTGGTTAAGTCTTGCTTTTTCCCCACAGACCTCCATTCATTTCACATTGACCGCGCGTTTTCTTTAGTCATTAGAATTGTTGGCTGTCAATCTACTTAAATGCACATTGCGTGAACTGATTATGGGGCTGCCCACACAGGCTGCTCCTGTTTACAGCCGCGATATTGGAAGTAGGGTTGGGTATCATTAAGGATTTTTCAATACTACTACTCGTAACGATACTCCTTGTCACTCCGGTTATTTTTTTATAATTTGAACAGCAAAGCACAGAAAAAAAGTAAAAAAAAAAAAGTATGAAATTAATAACAAAAACACTATATAAACAAATAATTTTATATATCAAAAACTAAAAATATTATGTTGTCTATTTTAAAAAGTTGAAGGTATACAAATGAAAATATCAAACTTCCCTATAAAACAATGCAAGTAAGAGCCAAAATTGAACATTTTGAACGCTAAAGTGTATAGTGCAAAATAAGCCCTGAGAACATTGAAAACAACAATATAACATCCACCCATCCATTTTCTGTACCGCTGCATCCTAATGCTGCAGCACTCAGACGGTCAAACAATTATTTTGTTTGTTTTGGTTTATTTTATCAAGGTGTTTGGTCAAATTACTCGTGTTCTGGCCTTTGCAAGTGTGATGGAAAGAATTTAATGTTATGTACTTTCTGTACTGTGTAATCAACTGTGACCTGGTTTACTTAATGTTGTAGTATCAGTTTGAATGACTAGTCTTATTTAGTGACGTTTTTACCCAGGACAGGGACAGAGAGTTTTTGATAATGATATTCCATACCCAGTGTTACCATGGAGATCGTTCTTCAACCGGGCATCCTTAAAGATACACAAAGTTCTCAGCTTTCTAATCTAAGAGAAAGGCGCCACAAAGTCTCTTATTTTCATCTTGAGAGTTGTACTTTATCGAATAGAATAGATAGACCAAGATTGCTAGTAATAATATAAGCTTGTTGTTGTAAAACCGAGACAGGTTAGTATTCCACATTTGCTGTGATGTGTTGCTGTCCTCCTGTACAATCAATTCAAATCATATTTAAACCTTCAAACGCTTAAAGGAATCTCTCTCATTTATTAAGAGTCTCAAAAATCTCAAAGCTTGTATTGCATTTGTGACAGCGTGCATTGTCGGCTTCTGTTTTTGTAAAACGAAGCCAAAGTTTGGATTGTTTCGTTCGCTCTGCCATCGTGTCTGTGTAACTGCTGGTGAGCGAAGCTTGCAGTGAGAGCGCTGCGCAGCAGTCGCTCCTCCCACCATCAGTTCCCGTGGCGTGTGTGTTTTTTAAGGGGGAGCGGTGACCAATATAGGGTTTGGCTTGTGTTTATATGTCCCGCAAAAGATGAACACGACCTTAATTTTACCATTAAGAGGACCGATAAGGCTGAAGCTTATCGGTCCGGGTGGACCGTCAGAATCAGCCCTCAATCACAAGTCACAAAAGACCTCTGAAGGGCCTCACGGGAACATGTGCACACACAACCATATTTTGGTACTCCATGTTGTGTCAGGGCACATCCAACTGAACCTAGTCTTTCACATGCACTCAGGCACACAACATAGCCACTCCTCCTAACCTTATCATCTAACCACCTGTGCATAATTTCAAAAAAGATTAAACTGGCACAGACTGAGCTTTGTTTCACTGATGTTTTGAAATTACACCTCAGTAGTTGCTCAGATACAGCACAGGGAATCCAAATGTCTCTTTGTTTCCATCTCTATCAAGGATTTTGTACTGTGAGAGATTAGAAGATGAACCATTACGGGAATTGCTGTAAACAGGCCCTATTGTTGCGAAATGACACTAATCTCTGCTGCACAGCACAGCAGGAAACACAGGTTTATCCCTAACTTAGGGAAAAATATACAAAACACATTGTTATTGTGTATTATATCCCATTTTCTGTTCAGTTGTGTTTAGGCATATGCTAGTATGGGATACAATAACTTTGGGTAAATTCTGTAACAGAAAACTATTTTTTTCTACTTCTGAAGTAATATATATGCAATGATCCTTAGAAATTTGAAATTTTCTGTATTTTAGATTTTTAGTTTTGCTTAATTTTGTATGAAATTTTATTAAAGTTTACCGTACTTTCCCATGTTCAGATAGTTTTTTATTCCCAGTACACCCTTTTTTGGAATATTTGTCATTTAATTTCTTATTGTCATAAAGGTATTTTTATTTAAATAGCTATGTCTTTTTCTAACATTGTCAAGCATTACCGTTCTCATACATCACTGTGCTTATTATGTTGGCATGGTTGTAAGGCATTAACCTCTAGAGGGGAGTTGTGGGTTAGCTTCAAGATTCAGGTTAAAATAACAAACATGGCAAGAGTGAAGAAAGACTTGATAATGTACACCTTTGGAGAAAGATTTAAACAGGCACAGGGTAGGTCTGTTTGCAAACTGTAGACAGAGAAGGTTTACCATTACTGTCACTGTCATGTTGTTTTTCATTCCTTTCACGGATAGCAAATGAGCTATACTGCAAGGCCCTATCCCTACGATAAGCAGTTGTTATAGCAGTTGTAGTAGTACTCCAATAGGCAATGGCAATCTCTCGGATAAAGGATTTAAGTAAGAATCGTAACGAACTTGTAAGGCAGACAAAAGACTCTGTCCATATACCATCTGTATATTTCTACTGATTTTCTCACCTGTGGCCTTATTGAATTTTTTAGGTCGCCTATTTGGGATTAAATATGCAATTTTGATCCCATCTTTGCTCTTTTTTACAGCCCTCTAAAGATGTGGTCGATCACATTAAAAAAATCATATTCAAAATTGGTAAAGCGGATGGGGGATATAAAGTTACAAAAACCCGACTTTTCTTATATGTTGAGGATTCAGGGCCAGGCCTCAAACTTTTACTAAATACCAAAAGCCTAAAAGCTGCTATATGTCCTATCCAGAATGTCACAGAGGGATTAAATCTGCTGTGTCGCATCGTCTACAGGTCCCTGACAAATCCCAGTCACTTAAATCCCATCCCTTCAGAATAGGACGTGTGATGTTTTCATTTGAAAGTTCCCTATTTTACACCCTTGACCTACTCAACATGTCCACAGAACACAAATTTTTTTCCAGTACTGAAAGTTTTTGAAAAAGGTTTGTTCTGTGGCTGTGTGGTGAATTCAGACAAACTTTGGCATACATTTGGCTCTTATTTCCACAAAAATTATTTGATCTGCAGTATTATAGCAGTGGCTCAATTGGTAGGAGTTGCCAGGGTTGCAAGTTCGAAGCTCTGCTTCGACTATCTCTGTTGTTGTTTCCTTGGACAAGACACTTCACCCACCTTTCTGGTCTGGTGCCTATCTCCAGCTGTCAACGGGCAAGAGGCGGGGTACACCCTGGACAGGTCGCCAGGCCATTACAGGGCCACATAGAGACAGACAGGACAAAAGACCATGCATGCACACACCCACACCTAAGGACAATTTAGAGTGATCAATTAACCTGACTGTCATGTTTTTGGCCTAAATCAAAGGATGATAAATGAGCGCCCAGTTTTTGAGCTCAAAGTATTTATCTTCACCTAGCTTAGCTTACTATAAATATATATACACGCACACAGAGTGGGGCAAAATAAACTGCTTACAAAAATTAAAGGAACACTTTTTTTTGGGCCTGGCATGAAATTAATTTAACCTGTCTGATAATTTTCTGGTTGGTTAAGCAGCTGGCGGCATCGTTAATCACTTTCAGCTGTATTGGTGTTCATGGACTTAGCAACAGGTGCACTACAGTGGCGACAATTAGAAAACCCTCAAAACAGGACTGGTTTCACATGTGGAGGTCATTTCAAGTTTCTCCCTCTTGATCTTTTTTGGCTGGTTTTGGCTTGAGTAATTATCTTTACTAGCAGTGTGAGGCGATTCCTTAACCCTACAGATGTTGCACAGGTTGTCAAACTTCTTCAGGATGGCACATCCACACGTGCTGCAGCATGAAGGTTTAATGTGTCTCCCAGCACAATCTCCAGAACATGGAGGAGATTTCAGGAGACTGGTGGTTATTTTCGGAGAGCTGAACAGGGCCGTAGAAGGTCCTCAACCCATCAGAAGGGCCGATACCTGCTCCTTTGTGCAAGGCGGAACAGGGTGAGCACTGCTCCTGCCCTACAGAGGGCCACTGGTGTGAATGTCGCTACCCAAAAAATCAGGAACAGACTTCATGAAGATGTCCTGAGGGCCTGACGTCCTGTAGTCTGCCCAGCACCATGGAGCTCGACTGGCATTTGCTCAAGAACACCAGAATTGGCAAGTCCGCCACTGGCGCCCTGTACTTTTTACAGACGAGAGCAGGTTCACCCTGAGCACCTGTGATAGACGTGAAAGAATCTGGAGAAGACAAGGAGAATGTTATGCTGCCTGCAACGTCGTTCAACATGACCGGTATGGTGGTGGGTCAGTGATGGTTCTGGGGAGGCCTATCCATGGAGGGACGCACAGACGTCTACTGCCTGGGAAATGGTGCTCTGATTGTCATAAGGTATCGAGATGAAATCCTTGAACCCATTGTCAGACCCTACGCTGGTGCAGTAGGTCCTGGTTTCCTCCTAAAGCACGACAATGCCCGGCCTCATGTGGCAAGAGTATGGCAGTACCTGGAGGATGAATGAATTGAAACAATTTAATGGCCTTCACGATCCCCTGACTTAAACTCAATAGAACATCTGTGGGACATTATGTTTCGTCCATTAGGCACTGCCAGGTTGCTCCTTAGACTGTACAACAGCTCAGGGATGCCCTCACACAGATCTGGGAGGAAATGCTACAAGACACCATCCGTCGTCTCATTGGGAGCATGCCCCGACGTTGTCAAGCATGCATACACGCTCGTGGGGGCCACACAAGATACTGAAAAGTATTTTGAGTTGCAGTACTTAATTTTTTTCGAAAAAATGGACTAGCCTGCCATATCTTCATTTCACTCTGATTTTAGGGTGTCTACACGATTGAGCCCTCTGTAGGCTGAAAACTTTTATTTCCATTAAAAGACTTGGCATCCTTTTGTTCCTAAGATATTGCCCTGTCGTTATTTGTATAGATATCCAACTTCATATTGAGATCTGATGTGTCTAATGTGTTTCTTTAAAGTGCTTCCTTTAATTTTTGTTAGTAGTGTAGTATTTATTCAGCCACCAACTGTGGAACTTCTCCCACTTAAAAAGATTAAAGAGGTCTGTCATTTTTAACATAGGTATACCTTAATCATGAAAGACAAAATGAGTAAAAAATCCAGAAAAATCACATGGTCTCACATGGTTTAAAAAATATATATTTACAAATTATGGTGTAAAATAAGAATTCAGTCAATAACAAAATTGGTATAGTCAGTTATAATTATTCCTTTGTTGGAAATTACAAAGTTAATGTGTTTTCTATAAGTCTTCTATAAGGTTTTCACACACTGTTGCTGGTATTTTGGCCAATTCCTCCATGCAGATCTCCTCTAGGGCAGTGATGTTTTTGGGCTGTTGCTGGACAACATGGACTTTCAACTCCCTCCAAAGATTCTCTGTTGGATTGAGGACTAGAGACTAGCTAGGCCACTTCAGAAATGCTTAAAATGTTTCATACAATGCTACTCCTTCGTTTCCCAGGCAGTGTGTTTGGGATCGTTGTCATGCTGAAAGATCCAGACACATTTCATCTCCAATGCTCTCACTAATGGAAGGAGGTTTTTGCCTTAAATCTCAGGGTATGGTCCCATTCATTCTTTCCTTAATGTGGATGAATCAGTCGGGTACCTTTGCATTAAAAACAGCCCCAAAGCATTCACCTCCATGCTTCACAGGACAGTGTTCTTTGGGTGCAACACAGCATTTTTCCCATTCCAAACACAGTGAGTGGCATTTATACCAAAGAGTTCTATTTTTGTCTGATCTGATCAAATTACACCCTCCCAATCATCCTCTGGATCATCCAGCTGGTTTCTGGTAAAACTTCAGAAAGCCCTGGACATGTTGCATGTTGCTTCAGGAATTTATTCCATGAAGACATAATGTGTTACTAATAGTAACCTTTTTTACTGTGGTCCCAACTCTCCTCAGGTTATTTCCTGTTCCCTTCATGTAGCTCTGGGCTGTTTCCTGACAGTTTTCTAAATCATGTGCCCCATAAGGTGAGATCTTGCATGGAGAAACACGTTGATGGAGATAGTCAGTGATCCATTTTCCATTAATTGCCACAACAGTTGATCTCACCAAGTTTTTTGCCTATTGTAGATTGGATTATCCCAGTCTTGTGGATGTGTACAATCTTGTCCCTGATGTCCTTTGATAACTCTTGGGGGTTGGCCATAGTGGAGTTTGGAGTATGATTGTTAGAGGTTGTGGACGGGTATCTTTTATACTGATAAAGAGCTCAAACAGGTGCCATTAACACAGGTAATGCATGGAGGACAGAGGAGCCTACTAGGCTGACTAAATACTTTTTTACCCCACTGTAGTTAAGAAGGCTTTTTTTTATTTAGGTTTAGTTTAGCTTGAATTATACCAAAAGAAGACTAAAGAACATCACAGTGAAATGAAAGCTCAATAAAATACAGGAAAATTAAAGTGTCTGAATATTTGTTCAGAAGCAGTCTGATTACAATAATACAGAAATGAGCTAATGGAATTGAAAGTGTGGTTGAGCAGGAGAGGTTAGATTTATAATTTCAGTATGCGTGTTTGCTGAAGTTACAACATATTCTCATTCATTATAAGACCATAAGATTGATTAACAGCAGTCTCTCTATGACCACTGCGGACTATATTAGTCATTGAGTGAAATCTGACACAGAGCTGATTTATAATAAACACGTTTTTTCTATAAATAATATTTCCTCCAATACAAAGCTGCTTTCAGTTACTTTTCCACCAAAAGTTGTTGTGATATTTCATTATTTACTCAGGGGTGGCTACTTAGCTGACATTTCATTCAGTCAACTTAGTTATATTTCTGCTTTTCTCTACCTAGTTGTCACACATCCACTTCCCCCTGTGACTGCTCACATATGTTTTGGCATTTCTTTGAGCCTCCGGGGGGGTGAGGGATTGTGGAGTGAGGGGCAGGCCAACTCCTTCAGCTCCTCTTCCCCTTTCCCTCTCTCAGACCTGTCAGGCAAGCAGCCAGGGAGTAATGTGGCTGGCTGGCGTCAACTTGATTAAGTCTGTGCACGTGTCTCGGCAGAGACCCCGGGCTTAATCACCTTTAGCCTTGACACTCTCTTTCTCTCTCTCTTTATTTTTCGATCTATATCTTCTTGTTTCTTTCTATCCTCTCTCTGACTTTTACTCAAACTTACTCCACCTACTCATAGGCTGAATAGCAATTCTTCCTTCTCTGCACTCTTTTTTCCCCCCTCAACCTTCTGTAACTGACTTCGCTTTAGTTTGTGAGGCGCTTCTTTCATTCTTTTTTCTTTTATTACTTTCTTCTTTTTTTACCATTTCTTGCACCACAATACAATCCACTTTGCAACTCTTCTTAATACTTTGGTTCAAATATTTAAGGACCTTTAAAGTGAATGAGTGTATCTGTGAAAAGTGGGGTGCACCTAAATTTTTTACTTGATTAATAAGCAAAGTTTCCACAATTCTTAACAGCTTCATGCTACTTCACCTCCTGCATAAAAAGGATTTTCTCTACGGAATTTCTACCCTCCCTGGACTGGCCTCCGGCCAGCTCCACCATACCTTTTTTTATACTGTTAAACTGAAGAAATAATCATACTGAAAGTGATGACTAAAGCAAACTGAAGGAAAGTGCTTCTCATATTTTTGAAAATATCAAACCAAATGTAATCAGATTGTTGAATTTCAAAGTAATTATGTGGTAAGAGCTGTAGTTTTTTTACCCTGGTATGCATCTCACATCAGCTTTCCTCAAATGCATTGCCTTAATTTTATTTTTTTGTACTTCTAACTTAACCAGCAGTCTAAACCACCCATCCCCTTTAATGACATGACAAAAAGTACACTGAAAAAGGCCCAGAGTTCTGATTCTTTGATATTTATCAGTCTGGTTTCCATAGCCACCACAGCACAGAGACAGCCCTCATCAAAGTTTTCAATGACATCCGTACAAAAACTGACTTTGGTAAAACCACAGTACTGGTACTATCAGACCTCAGTGCGGCGTTTGACACCTTTGACCATGATATATTACTAGAACATCTAGAGAGCTGGGTCGGACTCTCTGGTATGCCACTCGACTGGTTCAAATCTTACCTCAAGAACAGGAACTTCTTTGTGTCGATTAGCCAATTCTCATCACAAAACGCAGAAATTACATGTGGGGTCCCCAAGGGGTCCATTCTAGGGCCCCTCCTATTTAGCATCTACATGCTCCCATTAAGCCAAATTATAACCACCAATAATGTTAACTACCACAACTATGCTGACGACACTCAACTTTATATCTAAATGTCACCAGGTGATGTTGAACCCATCCAAATCCTCAATAAATGCATTGAGCAAATTAATAACTAGATGTCCCATAATTTCCTCCAACTGAACAAAAAGAAAACCGAGTACTTGTCTTCGGACCCAAAAACGGATCGATTAAATATCAGTAAACAACTTCATTTAGTCCAAGTAGAAACTACTGACCAGGCCAGAAACCTAGGTGTAATAATGTACCCAGACCTGAACCTCCAAGATCACATAAAGGCAATAACAAGGTCAGCTTTCTATCACCTGAGTAACATTTCTAGGATTAAAGAACTAATGACACAAGGAGACCTAGAAAAACTCATCCATGCATGTATCTCTAGCCACCTAGATTACTGTAACAGTATCTTCACAGGTCTACCTAAAAAATCCATCAGACAGCTGCAGCTGATCCAGAACGCTGCTGTTCGTGTTCTCACTAAAATCATGAAAGTAGAACACATCACTCCAGTTCTAAAGTCCTTACGCTGGCTCCCTGTAGCTCAGAGAATAGACTTCAAAGTGCTCTTAATATTCTATAAATCATTGAATGGGTTATTGCTTGGGTTGTGTGGAAAAGCGTTCCACTGCTGAATGTTTTTCTCTCAACTTTTAGATTTTCTTCCTTTCTACTTTAGGAATCCAATACAGTTATCCTTACACTTATCCGGGAAAAGATGTGTCTTACTACTTCTCTCTCTGAGATACAGTATAAGGAGCGTTTCCACTATCAGAACTTCAAGGTGATTTTACTGGCTCTTCATTTGATGGAGTAACTCAAGACCATGATCTTTGATATGTAGGTGCTGATTCTCATCCCAGCCACATCACGCTCTGCTCTGAACCGCTCCAGCGAAAGCTGTAGATTGTATTCCGATGAAGCCAGCAGAAACGAATGCCTTCTCCAAGTCCACTATCCGTGGGACCCTCCTCTCCAAAATCCCCAAATAGACGTTGCCAGGGAGGCTCAGAAGTGTGAGGGAAAGGGGAGAGTGCCTCCTCTGGGTCGTGGTCCTTCCCCAAGTGGAGGAGTTTAAATACCTGGGGATCTTGTTCACGAATGAGGGACAAATTAACTTATTTGATAGGCAGATTTGTAAGGCGTCAGCAGCTATGCCTATCAACGTTCCCACTCTCGATCCATGCAAATCCGACTGTTGAAATGCAGGAAGTGTATTAGACAGCAAGGCATTATTAAAGCTGGGGTAGGTGATCTCTGAAAAGTTTTTCATAACAGCTTATAACGTAACAAATGATGAAAAAAAAAAATAGCAAAAGTCCTACCAGCCAAACAGCACCAAAATCTTAAAAGGATATTGCAACCTTTCCTTAAGAAAACAGATGAAGCAATGACCAAACAAAACAAAACATATGAAACCAACACAGCCACTCCAACATGCAGCCACCTAGAGCAGCACAACTCACAATTAACAGCACTAGTGATCGGTACCGAATCCCGATATTAAATTAGCCCCGGAGCTGATTCTGACTGTCCACCCGGACCGATAAGCTTCAGCCTTATCGGTGCTCTTGACGGTAAAATTAAGGTCGTATTCATCTTTTGCAGGAGATATAAACTCAAGCCAAACACTGTATTGGCAGCCTGCTCCCACTTAACAAACACACGCCGCAGGGACTGAAGATGTGAGGAGCGACTGCTGCGCTCTTTCTAGAAGCTCCGTGTACCAGACACGATGGCAGAGTGAACGAAGCGATCCAAACTTCGGCTTCGTTTTACAAAAATAGAAGCCGACAATGCACGCTGTCACAAATGCAATAAATACTTTACTTGCAAAGGCCAGAACATGAGTACTTTGACCGAACACCTTTCTAAAATACACCAAATACAAACCGAGAGATGCACAGTTTTTGACCACCTGAGTGCTGCAGCATTAGGACGCAGCGGTACAGAAAGTGGATAGGTGGATGTTATATTGTTGTTCTCAATGTTCTCAGGGCTTATTTTGCGCTGTACCCTTTAGCATGGAAAATCTTTCATTTTGGTTTGAATTTGCATTTTTTTATGGGGAAGTTGTTTGATATTTTTTATTTGAATACCTTAAACTTTTTTAAATAGACAACATAGTATTTTTACTTTTTGATAAATAAAAGTTTGTTTCTATAGTGTTTTTATCAAGTTATTCATTTTGTTCTTTTTATGTTGTAGGTTTTTTTGTGCTTGCTGTTCCAGCTGTTAAAAAAGTAAACAATTATAGTTCATTATTTGTGTTTTTCCCTTTTGTTTTAGTCTTTTAAAAAAAAAAGTGCAGCTAAGAATACCGATAAACTACCGGACCGATAAGGAGTATCGTTAAGACTAGTAGTATCGATAAACCCATCCCTAAACAGCACTATTCAAGATGTTCTGTTATGGTCGGATGGTATATATATATATATGTATATGTATATAATATTTTCAAAATCTGCAAATTGATTTTTTTAAGGTAAGTATTTGATTCGATTCTCAATTTTTTTTCCTTTTCTTAAATTACAGAGACAAAGGCCATTTTTAGGCTAGTCTGGTCTATGATCATTGGTTTTATTGATTTTGTACAGTAAATCTTATTTCAAAAGACATATAAGTGATGCAATTTGCATCATTCCTGTGTTATGTTTCACATTGGGCATTAATGGTCAACTGCAATAATTTATTTACAATATTATTGTATTTACAATAAAGTGTTACACATATAGCCGTAAAACTCTTCTTTATATAAATAACAAAAATGATTACTAACAGAGGGTGGCTGCCATCTAGTGCTTCTTTTTAGTTACTGCAGTACAACTACTCTCAGCTCCGGCTGGCTCAGAGGACCGCTACTTCCGCTAGACTCAGCTAATATGCTCTGTAGAGGTGTGCTCTGTTTACAGGGAAGCTTTATTGTGATATAGCGGTTAACAGTATTACCAGGTGTCGTTGTGAGTTGTATAAAAACTGGTGAGAGTTACTTGTTTGGCAAAATACACTGTGTGGTTCCCTGTAAACAGGAACTCTGAGTAAATAGCCGGTTCCCTGTTAACGATTGCTCCGGAGTATGAGTGGGATCCTAGTGAAGCTACATTATGTAAACATGGGAGGATCATCTTTTAGTTTTCGCTGCGCAAGGTGTTGATGTTTTATCAATTTTGATAAAACATTTGATAAGATATATATATATATATATATATATATATATATATATATATATATATATGCAGGACTACAGTTCTTTTGAAAGCCATTATTACCAACACTTACCAACAAAACAGGAAAAAAGGCAGCACAGGTTTTATTTTGAAATGTATTGGATGCACCTTGCTAGCCAACGTCTCACTTCCTGTCAGGCTTATATAATTTTGTTAACTCCATGGAAATCACCATGCGGTGTGTGGAAAAAATAGACTTCATGTGGAAAATTTCCCCGAGCTCTGCGTCCGAAAGCTTTGGTTGGACTCGATGTTTTTTTCTCTTTGTGGAAGCAAAGAGAAAAAAGCATGGATGTGCACCACATCCATGCTGCACCAGTTGTGAATCAGGCATTAGGCATTTTGTCCAGTACTGCACCAAGCAGATGAGGTAAAAAACAAAGGATGAGTACTGTCTATGCTAAAGCACCTCGTGCCAGCTGTTTACTAACGTGGAGAATCTGTGATAGTTTGGTCCCATTTCTCATTCAAATGCCTTGCCGGAGTACATGGCGTGATAAAACCTTTAAAATACCAGCAGATCTAGTGGCCTCTACCAGAAAATGGGTCTTAATTGTGTCATTTAGAATGATACTTCAGTGAACTCATGAAAAGCAGAGTGGTGAACTGAAAAGAAATGCATATGATGGAGAACCAAAGACCTTAGTTAATCCACAGGAGTTATTTACAGAGGAACGGTCAGACATAGCTTTTTCTGTTTTCCTTACCATTTGGAAGTGCAATAAGAGATGACCAAATGCTGATAAACGGGGCCTACATTGCATTGTTTATGGATTACCCTGGGGTATTTTGCGAGATTTATTTATTTAGCACATCAAGATGCTTCACAGTGCACATCATATATATTATAGAAACAATTTTTTCTAGAGCAGAGAGGAAACAAACCCATATGGTATTGTCTGAGGCCTCAAAAAAACCTTGAATTGTATTCTCCTTAAGATCGACTGATTCAAGGAAAAAAACATTTTATTATTCATTTAAAATCTGTTGCCATTCTTTATTCTCTTAGCCATCTTGAATATGAACTAGGCTGAATTAAACTAATTTCATTGATAAATACAGCAGGTCTGACTCACATTATTAAATACATTTATTAATTCAAACTCTGATCCAAGGGGAAACAGAGGCAGATGGAGTACCTCTTAAGATTTTTTTTAAATGGGACTTTATATTCTTTGCCGACAACGTCCTACCTTCATCAGTCATTTCCAAAAGTTTTAATCTGTCACTAGTCACTAAGTGAACAGAACCACGCCTACCTGAGTTGATGCTGTGCCCCGTCCAGTTCCTCTGGAGGGAAAGAAACGTACTGTCCCATTTCCCCGATATATTTACGTGTATTCTAATTTGTTTTTGAGTGACTCTGTCTTCACCAAGTTCATCTTATTGTTGCTCCCGTTCTAGGAGCTGATTTTTCCAGACCTGCCACTGTAACTGCAGCAGCTCTCGCACTTCTCTAAACTGAGAGGCAGAGGATTTACTTATGATAATAAAATACGGGAAATTTACGAGTAAACTTTAATACGGCAAGATGGCGGAAAAGAAAATGCAGAGGTTCCCATATCCCCCCCACCCCCCTGCTTTGTCACAACACCCCTCGCCTGCTCCTGCTGAGGGAGAATTGCCTGATGACAGTGCACAGTAAAAGTGTACAGCGTGTGCGCTGATTGAATTTATTTTCATGGGAAATTTGGAGTAGCTATACATAGAGAGTGCATTTCAAAATACGATACATACATTTAATAACTTTTTTTTCCTCAATTTTGCGCCCTGTCAAGCAGATGGCACCCCAGGCAGCCGCCTGTGTCGCCTGTCGCCAAGCCGGCCCTGCTGCCCTGTGATAAGTGCATATATAAATTTGATTCAAGCCAAATGTTGATTGCAAGTGGGAACCACATGGGTCCATTTCCTAATGCCTGTTTGAGTCCCAACTAAGACCTCAACAAGGTTCCCAGTTGGAAACTTGTGTTTAGTTCACCCAAGTGTGCCATAAAGTAAATTTTTATGACTCAAGGTCCACTGAGGACCCATCCAGCATATGAAACATATTCATGATGCCTGGGACCTCAAACCTTGATATATATATAAGGAAAAAATTGACAGAAGAATAATCTTCCTGCTCTTTTAAAAGAAGGTGCCTTTTAATTGATTTAATATTTTTCAATAATAAATTCTCTACATAAACCATTTTTCTGAAATCTTTGTTGAGAAATTATTTTTGGGCTGTTGATTTTTCCAGGACTGTCTTATGTTTATGGCAGTCATTCATTAGAAAACATTTCATTTCAGAGCCATGGATCCCTGATATAGCTTGCTTTTGGTTTCAGCTCCGTAGTTGTGGGCAGCCACAAACGGGCACAATATAAACAGCAGGTTCTTGCTGTGCTGCAAAAATGACAATGGCAACAAACAGCTTTGTAATTATTCCAATTTTCTCCACAGTTGCTTGCTTTGAGGTGGTGTTTCAGTATAGCCTTTTATGGAAACAAATAAAATCCTGAAATTAGTTTGTTTCTAAAGTTATCGTTATATGAGTGATGTATATTTGGCTGTTTTGAGTTTGCAGATTTGGAGCCTAGTGACATGATTGCTTCTGAAGAGTGGGCTATGAAGCAGAGAGGTGGTCCCAACCTGAGCCGTCAAGAGTGTCCAGAGTGAGAGTCACTCTCTCCGGGAATAACAACCCTCAACATTGTGCCAAGTATTGTGCACATTGCAGTGTAACCACACACATGCAAAAACTTCACATGCAGATGGGGGCATGCTTAGTCCGCACTACCTGCCTCTGCACTGAGTCGGCAGGTCTAATGGGGCTGCAGCAGCAGATACAGGTCTCCATCTATTACACTATTTCAGTGAACTAAGTGATTCCATTAGCACGCCATGTGGCTTGTCAAAGATCCCACAATTTGGTTCCAGCAATCCAAGCCAGGCGTTGATAATTTGCCCTGAAAAAAATTGGCAGAGGACAAGCCTCCAATTATGGTTTTGCACCCTGTTCCCAGCGCCTCTCTTCAGATAACTGCTCTCATAACTGAGCTCTTTGAAAACAGGAAGAATCCCATACTTCTTCCCCTATTATTAGGCTGGTTTTCACAGGAAGTTTTTTTTTTTTTTACCCCCAACCTATCCCCTCCATTAAGTTTTTTCTGTTTGACATAAACGCAGTTATGTTGCAGCACGTTGACAGATATCAGCTGATCTGAAGTCTGTTTCAGGATATGACAAATAAACATCTCTGAACTTCAACCTTTTATTTAATGTTCTGGGCACCGAGCCATCACATCTTTGTTTCTTGTATGTCAGTGAGGAGTTGTGCTACAAGTTTATTTTTCATCATAGTTGTTGCTCTGGCAAACAGATAACACAATTTCTGATGTTATGTTTTTATGTTATGTTATGTTACAGTAAAGTTCCTTCATTAGCAATATTTGGCCTTTAGCTTCATAAAATACCCTGGTTTTTCCGTTTTAAGGTTACTACTTAAAAATATTGCTGAAAGAAAGCTATATCTTCTTTTTTTTGTGCCGTCCAAAAGCTTTGATATCCCCTGAACTCTTCAACATTTGGCCTAGATCGTGTTAGGTCACCTTGGACCAGAACAGTCTGGTTGCGTTTACATTGTCATTTTTGAGCGTGGCAGTGGGCAAGAACATGGGAGGGCTCAGTGTAGCAATAGCTCCAGCAAAATTCTGTCCTCATGTGCAACACAAATACCCCTCACAATTTAAAAGACTCCTTCAACCACCTCACATGACTCAGTCATCATTCTGTCCATGCCTCAAGCTTTTGATCTGTGTCCAGCCCCATCCAGCCAACTCTTGTTCTCGCTCTCTGACACTTGCGGAGATCTCCTGCTTCTCTGCTACTACCAGCTGCCAGCCTCCCGACACTGTACGCTCGTTGCGGCTTATCCAGTCAATCACACACCAACTTCGCAGCACAATAATGGCCCAACTGCAGCTCTATTCTTCTTGGTGACCTGAGCCGTCACTCACCATTTCCTGATGTTTCAGATGCCAATGCTGGAGCAGTATCTAGGCCACCCACTCCTGTTGCTCGCCGGCCTCTCATGGTACATGCGTCCATCTCTGCAAAGCACTTTTAGTTTTTGCAGTCCCGCCGTTGTGGTCCATCACAGCATGATATTTACAAGTACATTTCTTTAGTTTCCCCTAGCAATGTTTTGAACTCACTGAAAGCTTTGGCATTCTCTGATATTCCTTCAAACATACACTGCCACGCCAATCAGTGGCTAAGATTACTTGGTAGGAGTGAGAGTGGCATTACTTTACCAGATTAATAAGCCCACAGGTGGGCGTGTTGAATTGCCTCAGGATGCTTCAGACCAAGGCAGAGGTAATCCGAAAAAGGGGTCAGCTCGGTCCAGACAAAGGTAATGGAAACGCTCAAAATTGGTGCATACTCCACCCATTCCAGACAGAGCAAACCCTAGGATTATTTTGAGACCACAAACTGGATGAGTCTTTGCCAAGCACATGGATAAGACATTAATGCCATGACGGAGTGTGTGACTGTCTATATAAATTTCTTTGTGGACATCATCATCCTCATTGAAACAGTAAGATGCTTCCTTAATGACAAACCCTGGATCACCAGTGACCTGAAGGAAATGTTAACAAGAAAAAAGAGCCTTCAGGGAGAGAGACAAAGAATGATCTAGGAGTATAAAGAAGCAACCTAAACTCAAGTTCAGAGACAACAAGGAGGCATACAGGAAGAAACAGGAGAGCAAACTACAGAGTAAAAATATCAGAGATGTCTGATCAGGGATGATGAAGATCACAGGTTTTATGAGCAAGAAGGATTGGATAGATTGAAGCCTGGATAGAGCCCCATTTTTAAACAGCTTCAGTTCAGGAAGAAGCTCAGCATCCTCCTCTCCTGTCCCCAGCCAAACAGACATCCCACCCTCCTCTGACCTACAGCTTCCCTGTCACACCTCGGATGTTTTGTTCTTCAACTTAGTCAGGGACTCCTCTGCTTCCACAAGCTGGTCTTCAACCAAGTCCGGAGATGCTGGTGCTCCCTTTGGTGTATGATGGTGTCAGCCCCAGAGTCCTGAAGGCTTGTGCAGAGCAGCTCTGTGGGATTCTGCAGCACCTCTTCAACCGTAGACTGAGGAGAAGGTTCCAGTGTTTGTTGAAGACAAACTGCCTTGTTCCAGTATCAAAGAAAGGAAGTCACCAATCAGTCATCCTTCCATCCTTTACCCATTCCATCTATCCTATGCAGGGGGGGGCAAGGCAATGTTATTCTTATAGCACACTTTCAACACAAGGCAATTCAAGGGGGTTTTGTGCCAGTCTACAACAATCATTGGGCGATAGGCAGGGTTTACGCGGGCCAGATCGCCAGTACACAAAGGACAAAGAACCATGTAAGCGCATGATAAAACCTGAGGGCAATTTAGAAAGACCAATTAACCTAACTGTGATTTTTGTTTTTGCACTGTGGAAAAAAGCCGAAGCACCCAGAGGGAACCCACACATACAGAGGGAAAACATCTATTAGAGACTGCTATATATTTAGACATACGGAGGAGATTCCTCAGAGATCTTCTCGGGCCAATGACCCCCAAACAGCCATCTAGAGCTGCAATGAAATGATTTAGATCAGGGGTGTCTGAGGCCGTTTTCACATGTGTGGCCGTACCAGAAAACGGCCAGAGAAAATGCTAATTTTTTCTGTTCACATGGCACGGATCTCTGCCCGTATTTGAATCCAGTGTTTTACTACAAATAAACAGCAGGTGGCGGTATACAAATAAGTCTGTAGTTCTCCAACAAACAAGGGAGTGAGAAGTACCGACGTCATAAAACGAGCGACAGGCTAGAATGTAAACAAACTGGTCTACTGGTCAGCTGCTACCTGAAGCCATCTACAGGGTGAGTGTTGTAGTAAACCCGCCGTTTTGTAACCTGCTGTGTTGCTGTGGGATGCTTGAATCGCGTTGTTTTGGTATTTGTATGGTCGCGAGGTGATTCTGTAATTTCGGCCGGCGGTGTCGTCATTTCCGCGTGGAGCGCGTCTATTGTCTTGAGTACGGCCAGAGTACGGGTTGTGTTCACATGATACGTGGCCGCCCGTACCTGGACTCGGATACTACCTCCAAGGCAGGTCTCTCTGGCCGTATCCTGGCACGGTACAGTCTGTGTTCACATGGTACGAAATAAGTGGATTTTGACCAAATACCGTACCCGAGTACGGACTCCCGTACCATGTGAAAGCGCCCTAACTCCAGGCATCAGATTTAAATGTCTCTCTACTCCAAAACAGCTGATTGCAATGGTCTAAATACTTCCTCAGCAAATCAACGTTCTGAAAAGGCCTGCTAACGAGCCATCATTTGATTCAGGTGTGTTGAAACAGGGAAATAACTAAAAGATGCAGGATACTTAATGACTAATTTTGGACAACCCTGATTTACTCTAGATCTAAGCATATCTGTGTGTTAGAATGGCCCAGTCAAAGTCCAGACCCCTGATTAATTGGAAATATGCAGTAGAATATAAAATTTGATGTGATCAGGATGGACAACTGTTTCTGCCTCTAGATGTGAAAAGCAGAATAGGCCTTCCCTAAATGGCATGCAGTTGTAATTGGAACCAAAGTCGTTCTGCAAAGTGATGCCTCAGGGAGACTGAATAAAAATGCATATTACTCCTTTCTAATGTTTATTTGTTAAACATTTCAACACAATCTTTCTCCTTTTACACCACAATTATGCACTACGTTGTATTCCATAAAATACTAATTAATTCATATGAATTTTGTGGTTTTAACATGACAAATGTTACAATTTGGCAGGCAAGTCATTAACAGTTTTCCCCCGATATTCTTGTTATTGTTTGCCCCCCACTTAAACTAAATACAATGACTTTTTTGGAACAAAATAAAAAAAAAAAGCAGCAACACAAAAGAAACCATACCTCAATTAAAGGGTATTTAAACCATGCTGGAAATGCATAACAAAATCAACTTTGTCATGAAAGATATACTTATTTCTGCCATTATGTTTGCTTTACTGCAACAGACTGGCGTCCTGTTCAGGGTGTACCCTGCCTAACGCCTGATAATTGCTGGGATAGGCTCCAGCTGCCCCGTGACCCTGAATTGGATAAGCGGTTAAGAAGATGGATGGATGGATGTTTGCTTTAATGGGGCATGTCGATATGTTTGCCTTTTACAGTGACACTGGGTTTTAGATAACAGCCTTGCCCTAAGACCTTGAACAGACTTCAAATGTTGACACAGCTGCCCAATAGCAGTTAAATACTGCAGTGCTGCTAGATGAGACGTGTTAAACACATTGCATATAATTGTTTAGAAGATCTTAAGGTTGTGACAAGGTCTTATAATATAACTAACCCCAGCACACTCCTTTCTCACATCTCATCCAACCAGAGAACATTAAGAAGGTCAGTTTTAACCAGATAAATATGATCCTGTAAATACTGTTTTCCTCCCCCCATGACTTGGACTGATTACACTGTCAAAACAAGTATGATCTTAGTCTGCAGTCTGCATGATTGTATGGCTCGTCTTTCCGTGGGTAAACAAAAGAACTGATAAACTAACCCCTTGTCTCAAAATGCCAAATTAGAAACTGCCTTCTTTATTATGACAATATTGAGTTAATTAAAAAAGACACCTTGTAACTTGACTCCCTTCACTAAAGATCTTCAGTTTTATAAACCAAATTACCCTTATACACCACACACAAATGACCATGTGATCACATGCTTTGAAAACAGATTTCATGTGCTGAAGTAAAAGTTCAACTTACAACTATACATTACTATTTCTGTATTCTTAGAGACTCATGGGAATTTTGAGGATTTGAGCCATGTATAACTGTAAACCTAAAGGTATAACACAGCAAAAGGGAATAACAATGGATCTATTTAAAAGTTGGTATACGTAAATAATAATTCTGAATTGTTCCATAGGAAGAAACATATTAGTAAGTTTTTTACTAATGGTGATCCTAAAAAACTTTAATTGATCTTAAAAAATCTTTTGTATATATCAAAATGCTGAAATATGTAACAAAACTTGCAATTGAAATAAAAAAAATGAATAGGCAAGGCAATTTGATTTATATAGCACACTTTCAACACAAGGCAATTCAAGGTGCTTTACATGATTCAGTGGTAATGATACCAAATACATGATTACAGAAGCATGATTTAAAAAAAACAGGAACATATTGGTTTAACAGATAGACACCATCAATCAATAAGAAAGGATGATGTAAGGAACAAATTTATGCAATATAGATTAAAAACAGATAAAACACAATTTTATGACTAAAAACAGATTAAACACAATTTTATGCGATATAGATTAAAAACAGATAAAGCACAATAGGTTAAAAAAAAAAGAATAAAACTTAAACCACGAGAATCAAATAGTGATCAGAAAGCGCAATTTAGGGCTCAAAGGCAGCTCTGAATAGTAGAGTTTTAAGCTTTGATTTAAAAGAGCCTAACGATTCAGCATTTTTGCATTCTTCTGGAAGTTTTTTCCAGATTTGTGGAGCATAGAAGCTGAAAGCTGCCTCTCCTAGTTTAGTTCTAATTCTAAGAATATTAAGTAATCTAAAGCTAGAGGACCTGAGTGGTCTGCTGGGTTGGTATAGTGACAACATACCTCCAACATACTTTGGTGCTAAACCGTTCAGTGATTTATAAACTAGTAGGAGTATTTTAAAGTCGATTATTTGAGCTACAGGAAGCCAGTGTAAGGACTTAAGAACTGGGGTGATGTGTTCTACTTTCCTAGTTCTAGTGAGAACTATTGTTACAATAGGTAACAATACATTCTGAAAGCTAGGTATGAAGGCTCATTTGGACTTCTTTGACCTCCTAATCTCTTTGCACCACTACTTTTTAGTCAGCTTGTGTGTTTGCGCTGTTTACAGTTCAGAAGCAGACGTGGAGACAGAGGCACTGTACTAATTGAGTGTTGAACCAGGAACGGAGGCTATTTAAGCAACTCTGCCAAGTTATTTACAGCCTCTTATGTGACTATAAATCTGCTTATTTTTTTCTAATCCCTCTGTTACCCCAACTCTCGGACACACATGCTATACAACAAAAAGATATTATATTTGTATCTTTCATTTTAGGCAGATTTATGGAAGGAGATTTTTTAAAAATGAGGAAAATTGGGGTTTTAAGCACATGTTTTATCAAAGTGTTTATTTTTGCATTACTTATATCCCAATGGCCCATATATAGAGTGTCTTTATAAAAATGTTGTATTGTTTCCTTCTCTTGACTGATAGACACACACCTGGAATACTCGTTGAACCTTTTCTCATTATCTATGTTAAAGAAATAGAATAGACTATTCACATTATAAACATGTGCATGTCATGGTCTGTTTTTAAGTATGATCCAAATGCAGAGATTAATTTAAAATGGTTAATATAGAAGACATAACCAGGAATTTACTCAGAACATGGGACCAAAAATAATGTAAGAAAAGACAAGCTGCGGGGAATGACTGCAACAAGACTGCTTAAACTTAGTGAAGAGGGAGTGAGGAGTGATGAAGAGAAACCTGAGGACTAATTTGTAAACTCCATATTACACAGACTTCAATTTCTGCTTACGTGTCCTGTGGAAAGTACTCAGAATAGAACTCACTCCATTTGACTGATAATACTTTTCATTTAACTACTTTCCCTCTTCCTTTTTGCATTCAACTATATTCAAAAATGGGTCTGACCGTTTTTGGACAAAGTGGTCTCCCACAGCCAGAAGCATAAAGAGAAAAGACTAACTGCTGTAGAAAGACCCAATTAAACATCGGTCTTTAATGTCAGCCCCTCTCCACTGTAGCCCAACCACACAAGAATGAGAAAATAATGCCCTTTTGTCAAGGAGCTTAGTTTTATAATCTGAAGCCATTGGCTTATGAAGGGGAAGCCCTTTAGTTAAGAGGGCCCACAGGTCACCCTTCATGTCTTCCTCTTTTTCTCTTCCACTTTCTCCTCTGTATGTTTTGTTCTTCCTTTTCTTCTTTAGTCTTCCCACTGGGCCTATAGGCGAGATTAAGGCGAGCAGAGCCAGGACCACCACTTTTAGCTTGCCCTTGCTCCTAGAAGGGCAAGGTGGTGCTAATTGTGCCTTGACATGCATATGAACAAAAAAACACTCATGAACAGCCATGTGTGTTGGCATGACCAACCGCTGGGCTCATGTGCTTGGATTACCAGAACACTATGAAAGAAAACCTGTTTAATCCAAACATGGTGGTTGTAGTGGAACTAAAAATTGAGGGGGTAGGGTTTTGGTTTTCTAAGGCATTAATACTAGGGGTTATCCCAGAAAACACTTGGATGAAAGGGGAAAAAAATTAGAACAAGGGTCCTTGCAAACCACCTGACCTTACCTCACTTTTCCTAAACCCCAAAAACTCACCCAACCCATTAAGGCGTGGGGGACCCCCCGATAGGCAGCAATAAATAGATTCTTTCTCTAACATGTCTAATCCAGCTAAATAGCAACAAATCCTATTAGGCCATGATTCATAAATCCTTCCTTGCCACCTTATCACCTCCTCCAACTCTGAAACCTTAGTTTCCCTCCAATCTAATGGAGATTAAAGCACATATTCACTCATGTCATAAAGTTTTGAGCTGAATATGGATTGACTGAACTTGTTGAATACCTGTGTCATTGTGTGCAGTATAACTGTGATCGGCCATTTGTTTTGCGATCACCTGGGTGTATTTTTTTCATCCCTTTAATGTCCCCCATTGAATACAGAACTAGGAGTGGGGAAGTATACAACATAGAATGTAGATAATTACTTTTCACTTTGACAATTGTTTTGATGCATAACGCTGGAAACAATGTTTTTTTTTACAACTGGAAGCAACTTATTGGCATCCTAAAAGCTTAAGTAACACCTGAGCTACGACCCCAAATTCCAGAAGAGTTGAAAAAGAGGCTTCATGGATGCAAGGTAAGACAAAAAAGCCTCTATGGAAGGAGGATGTTCAAACCGTGGAGTCCCTGACTCCAGTATATCTCTAAGCAAATTTGTATTCATACAGCAAATAAGGTGCATTAGCTGTCCTTGCTAATGGCTGATGTCAAGGGCTACCATAAAATATTGCCTCTACTGCCCTGATTTTGAGAAGTTAGCATATCATGACAGTCATTTTGACAGTCATGAAATTGGCACCCAAAGACTGCTACTGGATAACCTTCCTGCAGAATCACCATCCATTAGAACAACACGCAACAACACCACATTGAGCGGGGGGAGAGAGGCTGGGGGGTCTTTCCACACCCCTGTTCGTTGGACCATCAGGGGTCGGAGCCCGGATAGAACATCAGGCCGTCTGGTCGGGGTCCTGGGCTGGTGGGCTGCTCTTGCCGGTGTGGGGGCCTTGGCGGTCTGCTTGTCCCCGTCCTGGTGGGCAAAGGGGTCTGTCTCCTGGGTGCAGGGGCAGGGTGCTCTATTGGGGCGTCTGTCCCTGGGCCTGGGAGTATGGAGTATAGTGTACGTATGGGGGGTATGAATGAGTGTATAGCGTCCTTTTTTCGTATGTCCTGTATTTGTAAGAATGTGTACGCATGAGAGGGAGGGTACGTATGAGTGTCTCTGTCTGTCTATGTCTACCTGTCAGGTTGGGTGTTTGGCTGCTCTCTGGCCTGATGCATCTTCGTCCCTCCCCGTCACTTCCCGTCGGTGATGGATGCTCCTGCCCGCTGGTTGATGATGGCTCTCAATGCCTGGGGCCGTGGGTCCCGGTTGCTGCCCAGCTCGGTCCTGGTGCTTGTCGGGCGGGTCCTGGGTGGTCCGGTGTGTCGGGCGGCCCCTGTTTCGGGCCGACGTCCTCCTTGGATTGACTGGGTCACCTCTTATGGGGGGGCCGGGGTTGTAGAGTAGGTTGGTGCCGTCCGGTGGATCGGTGGGGACCGTACCTGGCGCCCAGGCCTCCTGCCGGTTCCAGGACTTCTGCTTGCTGGTTTGTTCACCTGGGGGGGGCTGTCCGGCATTGGCTGGGCCCCTGATCTTGGCGCCCTGCGTGGGGCGGGATCTGGACCCAGGAGCTGGAAGATCTGGATGTCCAGGTGCCGGCTGGGCGCGGCCTGGGGAGGGCGTACATCCGCTGTGGCTCTTGCTGTGGCTCCCTGGCGTGTGGGGGCGGGCCGGGTTGTTGGCGATGGGTATTGGTCCGGGGTGGCGGCGGCGTGTGTTGTCCGTCGGTTGGCTGCGGATCCCCCTTGCCTGCGGCGGCGGGGGGGGGGCCCTTGTCGGCTGGTCCCTGGTTGGGGCCCCGCTGGGGGGCGGGTTGCCCCTGGTCCCCGTGGCCTCCGGATCCTGACCCGGGCCCGTCCTGGCGTAGCCGGTTTCCGGTGGAGCCCATGGGCTCGTCACTGCGATCTCTCGGGCCCCAGCATTGCGGCTGGAATAGCCTCCGTTCCTGGCTTCCATCTGTTCCTCTCTTGGTGGGTGATCGACCCTGCGCTGATCCGCCTGTGGCCTTTGTACTATGTGGGACCCTGGATGCATACATCTCTTGGCTCCTCCATGTCTGTGTCGATTCCTCTAGGACGGATTGACGGTCCCTTACACCAGCTATCAATCACTTGCATGGGGAAACCTTATTCCGACCTGCATGCTCGCACACACATAGGTGTGGGGACATTGGTGTGGACGGACATATCTTAAGCTGAGGTTATCATCATTAGTTAGTTGTTCACAGGAGCTTACCAGAAACATTTGTATTATGTTCATTAATCCATGCTTGTGTGTAGTGAATGTGTAATTCTTAGTTTATTCTACTAGATCCGAACTATTGGTTTGGTTCTGTACAGTTTGTTGTTTTTGTTTTTTATTACTGTTTCTCTGCCGTCCGGCAGAGGTGGAGGACTGGGATGTTTTCTTGTGTTCTTTGTTTGCCTCCCTGTCTTGTGTCGTCAGTTCGCGCCTCTGTTGGTCCGGTTTCTTTTCTTCACCTTCTTCCTTTCTCCCTTCTTGTCTCGGTTTAGTGTCCATGACGTCAGGAAATTGAACCCACAGTAATCACTAATAAAGATTTTTCATACATATACATCAAGTGGCGTACTACAGCAAAGCTGTAATACTCTGCTTGGGAAAGTAAAACTGTTGGGCTTGTACTTGGTACTCAGACACCAATTCTGAGTAGCATACTGCTAGACAGGACACGTTAAAAAAAAAAAAAAAAAAGAATCACCATCCATGACAACTCTTTGAAGACACTTGGACACTATGCATTAGGAAAGCATTTCATTTTATTTCTGGGATTTAAAACTGTGTTACTAAATTAGATTTAAAGGAGCATGGGGCAGGATGAAAAAACAAAACTCATGAACGACACGGCCGGCGCTGGAAGTAACTGCAGCAACCGTCACGGGAGTGTTCACAAACGCTTAGAAAAAAAAATAGAAACACAGCAACATACTGTCAAACCACTGCGTATATACCAGTATTATGAAAACAAGCACCATGTTCAGCGACAAAGTAACTAAAATCTTCCTTTGGTCCCGTTGGGCAGAAACGCCTCTACAGATATTTTGGGCACAGATAGATTTTGAAGGGTGAACAGACTTTCCAATAGGGAACTGAATCAGATATATATCCGAATGTCTGTCTGACTTTTATCATATTTTGCTTTTGACTCACGAGAAGCTGCTAATAAAAGCTTCTTCTTCCTAGTGCCACTTTTAGCGTGCTTTGAGTCGTGTTTGGTTTTTTGCCGGTTGCGGGACAATCCATTCCCACAGCTTATTGAGCCGCGAGTCTCAACTATCTTCTTCCTGTTGAAGCTGGTGGGAACGTGCTAGCAGGGTCGATTTACGTCAGATCCTTAGGTCAGCGCGGGAAATTGGGTGCCCGAATTGCAGCATATTTTGCTGCAAACAGCCTCGTTCTTTTTGGTTTAAAGCGCGACATTACTCATTAACTTAAAAACCTGGACATGCATGTTTAGTTTTTATTTATAAAGAAATCCTCCCCCATGCTCCTTTAATGTGTCGACTATACTATTAATGTCGCACAGTTGGAAGCACTGTTGCCTTGTAACAAGAAGATTCGGGCTCGAATCCCAGCCTCATCCCACAGTCTAAAAACATGACCGTTCCCCCCAATTTCAACTGCATATGCTCCACTCTGCCACGCACTCCGCAGCAAAAACAATTCCACTGTAGTGAATGAGAGCATTTCCACAGGTCGCTGGCTGCCATTTTGCCATTTGGCAAAAATAAGATCGTTTCTATTTTTGCCAGACGGCAGAGCAAGTCCACAGTCAATCTACAAAACCCACAAAGCACCAATAGGATACCGAACAAGCACAATACCCGGTTCTTCAAAATATATCAGTAAAGATAGACTAGATTTTTTTGTATGCATAGCTATATTAATATAATCTCACATAAATGTAAACATATATGTTGTCTGAAATAATGTTGCTTGTTTATACATAATTTACACACATAATACAATGAAAACTTATTTAATTCTGAAAGCTATTTCGTCATTTCCTGTCACACTGTCTTTCTGATTAGTCAAAGAAATGCACTATCTAGATGTTGCTTCAATTAATCTCAGTTTATTTCATTAATCCATTAGTTTTCAGTGTTAAATTTTTCTGCTTTTCAGTCTATATAGTATTTATGGAGTATCCAGAATGGTCCTGCATCCTTGATTTGATCTAATGGCTACCTGAATCCTAGGTCCTTATAACAGGACTGAAGGGAGTGTCATTCCACCAACTTTACAACCTGAGTAAAAACGAGCCAAATTAATAGGGACAGCATGTGACATTTTCACAAAGTAATTAAACAACTTTAGTGGCATAAACTAGGCATAACATTTAGACCATAAAATCTAACTTGAGTGTAATAACCACCAAATTATCCAACTTGCCATCTCTCTAGTTAGGTTTCACTTAGAGGAGAACTGAATTCCACACCCCTCTCTTTAAGCTCTATCTCACCCCTGTAACATTAACTCTGAAACTAGATCTTTAATTAGTTTCAAGTAAACTATTGTTACACATAGATCTTTATTTAAATGTAAGAAAATCCCTCAGCAGGTTTTGAATACAGTATTTTTTTTAATCTCAATTAATTTTTTTTCTGATTGAACTAAATGTTTCTTTTAACCCAAGAAAAACTTAGGTTAAATCACGGATTTAATCGAGTTTTGACTCTGTTTAAAAGTTGGATCTCTCTTCACTCTGTACAGCATATACAGAGTCAAAAGGAGTTCACCAGTAATTAGTCCTTTTGTTAGAAGTGAGCCCCTCTCCAGTCTTTTGTCTGTGTAAAAGGACAGAGTTGTGGCTGTCTTCCCTGATTTTTTTTTCTCTCTCTCTCATTAAACAACAGATTTTTGATCTGGCGAGGCTTTTGACATTTTATAAGATTTTTGTTTATTCACTGCAGCTCTTCTAAAATATAATACTTTTTTGCAATTAAAATGTAGCATATTTACCACTAATAACAAAAATTACATCTCTTGTCTTTGTGGTGACGTATATCAAAACTGGCTTTTAGTTTCCTGTAGACACCAGTCTTGGATATGGCTTTCTGAATACTTTAACTCCACTTATGTCTTGATCAGATCTCTGTATTAGTGAATGGAGGACACCAAATGAAAGACAACAGACCAAGCATTTTTGTTAATAGCAACATAATTCTGTTCAATTTTTCTTTTCTTTTTTTTCTTTTAGGTATACAATCTAAATGAGTAACAGAAAATCAGGGGGGTGACAACGATAAAAGCTACAACGCCTTGTAAATAATGCATCTCTAACTTTTTGTTGATTTTACTACATTAAAACCACATAATCTATTTTTTTCCACTCTGGTCTTATGTGATTGCAAAACGTAGTGCATTATTATCAGGTGGATAAAAAGTTATTAGTTTTTTTTATTAATAGAACTCTTACAACTTAACCTGTATTCAAGCTTCTTTTCTCTAATACCTCTAAACAAAAACTAGTTAAACCAATCACCCATGCCCCCCTAATCAGTAGACATACAGTAGTTCACCTTTGTGGAGAGCATTAATTAAAGAAGTTACACAGAAGCCCACATTCACAACTGTTAGTTGTGCACTTCATAAATCTGGCATTTATGGAAGACATTTAAACACACCATACTGATGTGAAACAAGGTGGTGGCACTATCATGCTATGGGGAAGCTACAGGGAAACTTGTCAGAGTTGATGGAGAGTTGGCGAAGTAAAAATATATTATTTAGCTCAAAGCGTATTTAGATTTTAAAATGGCCCAGTCAAAGTCCAGTTAGGAGTCTTGGCTTGATTTGAACATAAAAAGGAGAAATGAACAAATGTTTTCTGTCACAGAGCGCTTTACCCTTTTTCACCTGAGGGGGATGAATAGCTGCAAAGACAACACAACAAAGACAACTCACATTCCTTAAGGTTATAACAGTATCTGCCCTACTAATTTCAAATTAACATTCCCTAGGTTCTGTTACAATATGTTGGCAGCTATTTGGAGCAAAAAGAATCTCTGTGACATACCTCAAACTTATATGTCACACACACACACACACACGGTTGACCATTGCACATTGATGTTTAAGACTGCTTGTTTTTACCCATCTGACTCTAAGGTTATTGCTTTGCACCATGGAAGCACAGGATATTTGACAGTCCCCTGCCAAAAAGGGCCCGGAGGTGGTGGTGGTGGTGGTGGGGGGGGGGGGCAGGGAGAGTTGCCACTGACAACTAGGAGATCTCCGAAGTGACCATTTGAAAATGAAAAAAGAGAAAACTTATTAAAACAGGGGGTCAAGAAAACGCCATGGGGGTAAATCTGTCACAGCTTTTTTTGAAAAAAGGTCAGTGCTAATTAAGAGCTCTGCCAGCTATAGCTTGGAGATGACTTCTACATTGGACAAAATGAAAAATAGTGTGTCCTTGGAGAGGAGCTGTTCTTGTTTTATTACGTTCATCCCCTGAACATGTGTGTGCATTTGTTTCATTTGCTGGAAATGGGGAGGAGGGCGAGGAGGGAGTTGTACAAGCATCAGAACCCCACATGTTTTTTGTTTCCTACATGTGTTTTCCTCCCCAATAACGCTAGAATGTCCAAGTCACACAGAAAGCAAGAAAGAACAAAACACATATCTCTCATTGTGACTACAGAAAGAGCAAGGACTGGGTGGTTAGTTTTTTGTTTTTTTCCCAAATTAGGGCCTCACGTTTTTTATGCCTGGCATTGTTTGAGTGCATTTCCCTCCCCTATAGGTTGGACAAGCTGCGTGTGGAGGCTAGAAAAAAGGGTGACCTAATGCTCTTTGATGTTCCCGTTTTATGGTCTGCTGTCAACATATTGTCTCTTAAGTCTTTTTGTTGTACCTTTGCTCTAATTAAGACCTCAAAGCGACTTGTTGACTCCACAGAAAGCTTTTTTTGGGGGAGGAGGGTGGAAGCCACGTGTTTCCTTGTGTCAACTTACTCTGTGTGTGTTTGTGTGTACAACTGTCTCCTGTGACTGGCACATTGCGTGAGAGATGTATACAACTGCACCGAGACACATGTATACAACAGCACAGACTTTAACACAAGAATGAGGTTATTCATTTACAAATGGAGGTGCCTTTCAATGGGGTGGAACATCACTCCACCTGCAGACACAAGGAAAACCTAAGGCCACTTCAAACACATTTAGTGACGTATTTAGTTGGGATAGAGTGGACCCCTACCGATTCGCAGTTCAGTATTTGTGGATCTACCTACTCACAGATTTTTTAATGGAATATAGCTCCAAGTTATTTGCAAAAAAATCCACCAATTTTTAGATTTTTCTTGTAGCACATAAATATTCCAAAGTAAATCCAGTTAGGGAAGCTACAATACCTAGATGCAATGCTACTTGACTTGCTATTGGCTGGTGTTTGTGAAGCAGGCAGGTAATCAGATTAAAGTTACTTGTACATTACTATTTCTTTTTTAATTATCTTAAGCAAAAAATAAAATAAAATATTTTGTAAATGGCAGCAAAATCATTAGGAAAACAAGCAACAGTAACAGTAAGTTTGGTCCTTCATACCTTCCAGAACACTACTGGCAACTTTTTCTGTCGTAATCTGAAACATCTGATTAACTCTTTTGCGGTCGCCATGTTTGTTTTGGCCTGAGTCTGACCCTGCATCCGAATCCTTAGTATTTACTACGTGCTACGTAGTAACAACTACTCAACCGTTGATGTAGTAAATACTGTGTAGCAAAGGAGTGAGTAGTAAGCATGAAATCGGATGTAATGCTCCACCATTTTGCTTGTCCTTTGACCTGGATGCTCACATTACGTTAGGTCGCCTGTAGTCCCGTTAAACAATAACTCATTAACTTAAATGTTAAATGAGTTGTCAAAAAACAATTAAAGTAATCAGTAACATCGCTACACTTTTACATTTATGTGCTGAAATTGCGGCGGTGTTAATGGTTGACACTTTCCCGGTAGCCGAGTTCACTCTTCTTCTACGATTTTGGGGCTTTGGCTCCCTTGTGGTATAATGTAGCGTCATGGGGCTGCTTATTGTGGTGGTAGTTCCCATCGGGGAACTTTATGCCTACTACTCCAATCCATACTGGAGATTCGGATCTACTACATCGTTCACATAATCTTTTTCGCCTACTAAACTGGTAGCCTAATTGTTTCTATGTTGAGGCAGTGGGGGAGTGTTATGGGCAGCTGCTGAAAGTAACTAATAAAGTAACTTGTGATCTAACGGTTACTTTTAAAATAAATTACTCAGTAAAGTACCTAAGTTACTATTGGAAGGAGTAATCATTCAGTAATCAGATTACTTTTTCAAAGTAACTTTGGCAACACTAAACTTTGGTTTAGCCTTTTTGGCTATGTTCTGTAAGTCTTGCATTACCAACTCCTCAATAAGAAAAGTAGCTATACTTTGTCCTAAAAGTTGCTGCAAATCAGCAAATTACACCACCCATCAATGCCCACAAATACACTACGTATACTAGCAACTTCTACTGCTAATTCAGATTTTGTAATCTACACAGTTCTTACTCTTCTACTTTATCTCTCACTAAAGCCTTTCGTTTGTTAGGTTTTTTTTCTTTAGTTTAATTTTCTTATGTCTGGAATGGATTTTAACTTCACAGTTCACTTATGAGCATTCAACAACTACAGCAGCTTTGCACAAGCAGGAATCTTTTGCAGTCTGAATGTGCAGTGCTGAAAATCTCCCACTCTGACTGCATCTGAGGGGTTCTGCTGTGTGACGACTGGCATGCCTGTAAGTTCTCTGTAAAAGAGGAGAGGCCAGTGGTAGCACCGGTCACTTGTTGAGCAGAATAGGGATGATTTATACTTTCACATCAACATCTCTGAAAGTGTCCTGCAATAGCAGCAAAAAAAGTTGTGCATTGATAGTTGCCTTTCAACAAAATTGTTTCTAAAAGAGTAATTGTAATCTTAATAATTGTAGGAAAATTATCACAGTATAAATGAATGACAGAAATGTGTTGACATTTTGGAAAATACTAGCTAACTTTAAGTCTTCACTCAATAACTGTATCAACACTGAAGAGAATTGTTGTCTGCATAACCTAAGGTGCAGTCTGGTCCTTGGTTCACAAATCTGAAAAATGTGTTTATTTGAGTTTCTGAACAGCAAGCTGAAAATATTTTTGTCTCCAAGTCTAATGTAACATTTTGTGTGTATAGTCAAATTACCCTTTCTATTACCAGCTAAAGATTCAGTTCAAACTTTTCTCATAATCTTTTTTTCCATTCAACATGTTGCTTGTTACACATGGCTCATTCAAACTTTTCAGTACAAGTAAGCCAAACAGCAATCTGTTGAAAAAACAAACTAAACTGCTTGCAAGGAAGCCATCATGGTACACACGAATGACTGTCTGTATGTTGTTTACATCCACTAGTTTTAATTTTAATGTTCCACAGAACCCCAGCATTGGGCTATCTTGTGTGTTGACACAGATGTGCAGCTATGACCTTAGGGACTTGTGTTTTTGGACCCGTTGAAACGCAGATGGAATCTGTTCTGCTTCTCTTTCACTCTGCATAAGGTTGCAGATTTAAAGCTGTGACCAAAAGGTCAAAATCAATAAGTGGGATGCGGTGGTGGGGGCTGCAGTGTGTACAGTTTTTTTTTTGTCCTTTTGTTATTTTCACGCATAATATCCACATGTGTTTTGCTGTTGTACAATTTACACAATACCTACTGATCCTTTAATTGCCACAAGATATTTTAAAGTTAAACCCAAACAATACACTGTTATCTTAATTTAACAGCTGAGCTGGTCCTGATCAAAAATCTCTTGTTTGTAATCCAATTCTGTCTCATTTTTCATTCCAGGTTGTCCCATGCTCAGAGGTCCGCTGTAAAAGTCTTGCGCAGAATGCAGTACTTCGTGGCCAGGAGGAAATTTCAGGTAATATAAAAAGAAATAATGAGAGAGAAAAACAGAGTTAGAGGGATAGCAGATGGAAATGATGAACATTTTGAGTGAAAGCAGTGTTTTATATTTGTGGTTGCAAAGGAAGAGAAGGATAGGGAGAACATCTATAAGCTGCAGCTAAGCTCTACCAGTGTGTTTGTGTCAAAGTACTGAGCCCCACAAGGGAGATTTAAGGTGGAAAAAAGTTGTACCTTTGGAAGATCTGGTAAAAACGTTCTCCTTGTGAGAGCAGACCATCTTCATCTAAAAAAAACTAACTAAAAATGGATCTTGAACTTACGGAAAGTATTCAACGGCACCTAACTTTTAATGTTTAAATTTATTAAAAAGGCAAAAAAAAATCTAAATATGGTATTATTTAAAAATCTTTCATTAACTGTAATACAAGTTATCTTCTCATATAAACCAGTGGCTAACTTTAAATGACATCAATTACAATCAGCTTACAGTATTTGTTTTAAAATATTGTGCTTATTTTTGACATCAGTGGAGTTTGAAATTTGTTCAAATATTAATGAAAAACTACAGGGCATTCACTAACTTTACCTTGTGGAGATTGTGTTTCCTTGAAGTGGAGGTACAGATCATGTATTTACACTGGAGAAGTTCTGAATGGTCAAAGATAGATATTCCTGTAAAAGAATTAAGACATGTTTGTTTGACATCACAAAACTTTTCCTGGATTTTTGCGAAAGCATTCCTCGGGGTCCTATCAAACCTTTGCAGGATCTCACAGATGACACTAGGGATCTTGCAAAAATATTTGCAAATCAGTATCTTTAAAACCTTTTCAGATATATGTGGGAAGTAAAAAATATAACTTAGAATTTTTTGAAAAACTTATGCACTACCTTGTAAAAGTAACTCAGTCTCTTTAGAGCCTTTACAAGTCTCACTAAATTTACATAGCATCTTGCAAATGTAACTTGGACTTCCGCTCATCTTTTACCGGATCTAACAAATGTAACTTGGGATTCTACAAAGCCTTCACTGGAACTTGCTTAAGTAACTTAAAATCTGCTGAAGTTTTGCTGTGATATTTTAAAGTAGGCTGGCTAAACACTCTTGTTCCCAGGCATGTCTGGTTCAATTCATTAGATACAACAGCGTTTTTCTAATGTAACGTCCTCCCAGAGGTGCTGCGTAGTGGGTGGTTTTGATCTGTTCACAGACAGAACAGATAAAAGGCTGCTGCTATTGTTAACAAGATGTCAGCGCAGGTTTGAACCTTTACAAATAAACCGCTAAAGGAATTTACTTTATGTCCTCCTGATCATTAGCAGTGTGTGGCATAGTGCACCGCGCACATAGCTGGTAAATTTGTTTCTGAGTATTACAAAGGTGTGCAAAGTGAAAATTAATGTCCTAAACTGAATTAGAAAAACTAAACACTGGCGTATAAACTTTTCGAAAGCATTTCTAAGAATATAATTTTTTATTTGTATTTAATTTTTGTCCAGTATGACTTAAAAGCTATTATTATTACAGGGTTAATATCTCATACAGAACAGTAATTATTTCTTTTGTTAATTTCCAGAGTGGTTTTTGCACTATTGACTTGTGAAAGACTATCCAAAGTTTATTTAACTATTCTCTCTAAGCACATTGAGAGGGAACACTTTAAATTGCCTATGTTAAAATCAAAAGTACTCTAAATGAAAACAGAGTATGATTGAATTGTTTCAGGGATTTACAAAGTGTGATCTGTTTTGGAAATCAAGATATGGTCACCCTATGCTAAAGTAACTTTGGCTCTTATAAAACTTTTAGGAGATATTGCAAAAGTGTCTTTTTATACTAATGTCTGATCAACCTAATGTACAGTTCCGTGTTTTAAAACAGAGATTGAAGTAAAAAGCGGCAACTTTGTAAATGAAAGCTTTGGAACATTCAGTCTGATTTATAGTAGTAATTCATTTATTCTACAATCCTCCATAACTACATTCATGCACATAGCACACAAAAACACACGAAAAAAAGGCAGCATGTGGTTTTTGTATGGGCTTTTTTAAATATGAAAAAAAATCTGCACTAATATATGCTATTAAGCATATTCATGTGTGATATACTTTAGCTTAGGATTCATAGTAAATGTTCCCTATCATAGTTTCAATGTTTTTTTCAGGTGTTCTGTATGTTTCCAATTATGGGCTAAGTGATCACAGCTGTACAGACTATAGTGTGTCTAGCAGGGATACCCTAAAGGGTTCACGGAGTTCATTCTGATACCCCCTGTGTCAACGTCACACTACACAAAGCTGTGAAAGGGCCTTAACACGATTGCTCTCTACATGACCATGTGCCTCTCAGTGCGAACACACACATATATGCACACACATGCATACTCACACTTTTACACACAAAACACACATTGAGCTCACAATGAACTCTTTGCACCCAAGGGGGTTGGGGATGTTTTTAGGGGACCAAGCAACAAGAGGCTGTGATTGACAATGGCTTTGTGTCCCACCGTGTGTGTGTTGTTGTTTTTTTGTGTGTGTTTGTCTGTGCATGTGTGTGGATCCACAGCAAGCTCGGAAGCCCTATGATGTGCGAGACGTGATCGAGCAGTATTCCCAGGGTCACCTAAACATGATGGTTCGAATCAAGGAGCTACAGAGAAGGTGGAAGCCTTGACTCTTTTTTTTTTCTCTTGTTTCTTATCTCACAAATCATGAAATGGATTTATAGCATGTTCCCCAGATAATTTATAATAAACAAAACTTTAAGGCATTTAAGCAATTCAAAATATAGCAATTTACACAACAGTTATTTCCAACCCAGTAATTTGATTAGACAAGGGACATTCCATGAGTGATATTACAGTACAACAGCACTGGGTCTTTTTACAGACAATATCACTCCACTGTACAGCCATTGATGGTGATTTCACACTACCCAAAACGTCAACGCCCAGAACGGCAAGATTACATGTTAAGTCTATGGTTTAGTCCATCAGAGTCTCAACGTAGTGACCTCCCCAACGTCGACTTTATCTAGCCAGTCATGATCCACCCTTAAAGCATCAGGCAGAAAATGGCCTGTCTATGTGGTTTGCTAGCTGCAGCCGTAAAAATGTATAGGCTCCATGCCTATAACTGAATCACACCAGTGCTGACATTTGTAACAACAGCACTCCATCTCGTGTGATATTGCTTAAAAGACAGGGGTCTGAAACTCTAGTCCTCAAAACGTGGCGTCCAGAAAATGTAAGTTGTGTCCCTGTTTGAACAGACCTGAGTCAAATTCCTGAATTGCCTCCTCAGTCTGTAGTCACTTCTCCAGAGTCCTGGCAATGACCCAGAGTCTTATTTATAAAAATGAACTTTCACAGCTAATACCCCAGTTTGTTTATGTAGCATTGGTGCTAGTATGCTTTTATTTGGGGAAAAAAAGATTATATATTATAGTTGAACATTCGAAATATCGTTAGAGACTCATTGACCACTAAAGTGCATAGCCTAGCCCCCGCCTTCCCGAAACCCGGTCGTTCTGTGCTAATGCTTACAGAAGGCCTACCTCGTCACACCTGCAATTGTACAACAAGGCTGAATTACGGCAAGCGATCATTTGATATAGTATTAGGGTACTTAGAGTGTGGCTAAAAAGGGCCGAAACGTTGCGGGGAATTTCATGCCAGTTCTACTTTAAATGATTACACTGCACTACAATTCACTGGAATTCAAATCCTGCCTTGCTAATGACTAATCTCGGGTTAATGATGTAGGCTTGGAATAGTGACGACAGCAGTCCGGCCGTGGTGGGGTATATAGGAGGTGTGGTCTGTACCACACCTCCGTAGCGAGGTGCCATGAACTGCATGCAGCACTAAAACCTGGGTGCTCCGTTATGCAGGTGGCTTCCCCTACTTCCTGACATTTGCTCATTACCTATGACGAAGGGAATACCTAATATATCAGTAAATGGAAAATAAAAATTGGGCTAAGAGTTCATTTTTAATGGAATAATTGTGATTGTGTGTTTAACATCTGTCTGCAACACACATTTTCTGTTGTGGACAATGACGTACAGTAGCTGCAGGTGCTCCTCTCGATGCAGAGTCACAAAATTACTCGAGCTAATTTATATTTAGCATTAGATTTAACCAACAACAATGTACCGCTCAGAGACGGCACTCATGTCTCCAAACTATCACCAAGCAAACTATGTAGCATGTGCAGAATATAAAACATGCTTAAAATATATTTGAATGTAATATTTGACATGTCACTCTTTCACTTACAAATATTTGGGGAAATTGTTATACATTTTTTCCAGTAATCTGATCTAATATAACAAGCTAACGTCAGCATCGTCTACATGCTAATTCCATCAAAAGAAATTTCACATGAAGTCTGAGTCCAACCCCAAGTCCTAACGTTGCAAGTCTGAATCCAAGTGCACTTCATTGACATGCAGCTAGAATCAAGTCACAAGTCCCTTAAACGTAACATAAATCAGGATTCGAGTACTGCCAATAAGAACCTGAAAGTCACCACAATATTGTCACTCGTGATGAAAATGTATTTTAAAAAATGATTTTAATACATTGTTGTTATGGGGTCTTTGTGCCCCTGATTAGAGCGCCATGATTTCCTGTCTTTCCCATTTTTAAAAGTGTTTATGAGAAATAAGTCTCTGTACATGATCTAAACTAAAATACAATGCTAATTTCAAGGAGAAATAAGAAAACATAGAAAACAACACAGATACAATGTAAAAAGAAAAGAATTCGGAGTAAGAAATGCATAAACTTCGCTGAGTATGTCTTAAGAGTCTTTGGCATCCTTTGTTGTGGTCTTTTATGCTCTGATAAACTACCAATAAGTGTAGGAGGAAAAACTTCTTAAGCTTTTGTGAGTGATTCCATGCTGTTTTTAGCTGAACATGTAAAGCGAGGGTAAATGACACAGAAACAGACCGATTTTTTTGAAGAGAGTTTAAAATAATTTTGATATTTTATATTTTAATGCCACTCCGATTCTGTCTATAAATTATCTAAAGCATGCATATACAGCAACCTCTGATTTCATCAAAAAAACCTATGTTGAAATTTTAGGTTAAAAGAAAAAAACAAAATTAACGGAGGTCTGTTTTGGATCAACATAACTGATAAGGTTTTTAAATAAGGTTTTATTTATTAATTTAACAATTCAGAGTACACAGGATTTTATGAGAGGATTTTAACTTTATTTCCTTACTTTATTTTTAGTTTAATCAGCTTGTCTCGTTTTTCTTCCTTGTTAATCGATTACTATAACATGCTGTCTAGCCAGATTAATCTCTTTTGTATCTGTTTTTAACTTTTCTCTGCTTCTATATGTTCTCTGTCAGGCTGGATGGCACCCTGGGGAAGCCAGGAATGTTTTTGCCAGGTAAACTCCAAGAAAACAGACTAGATCTGACAGACAGCCATCAGTCTTCGCTCCACTTCTGTGTTTACAGTTCACACATGCACAAGCACTACGACTAAATACAAGAAAGCGAGAGAACCGCGATGTTTGTGCACAAGTCTCTGTTTGGATGTGTGTTTTTGTGTTTCAGAATTTGTTCACCAGGCTTGTTGGACTGTGTGCTGCCGTTTATTGGCACCTTTGTGTAATTTACTGTCAGATGACTTACAAACACTAATTTGTTAAACTGGTTCCATCAGCTCCATCGATTGCTACTGAAACATCTTTGTCAACTAACATTCCCTCTGGCAGGATGAAAACCTACAGATTGGGACTCGTTTATTAATTTTTGTTCAGATTTAGATTCATAGACTGAGACAGTTGCTCAATATATACATTTTTGTGAGGATAACATCATCCAGAGGAAATATATTTCTTTCCAAATAACATTGGGCCATGGGTGTTAAAACCAGTTAAGACTTAGTAATGAGAGCAACTTTAAGGTTTAAGAACGGATATACTGTTAGTTATAAAGAGCTGCAGAATCAAGTTAAGATGAAATTTAAACTTGCTAAAATAAATTATTAAAGTCATCAAGTAATGCTAGTTTTACCATCAACTAAATAATTTATTGTTGTATTCTTTTTGTTTTCACTAGGAAAGGGAGAAGACAAAGAATACCCAACTATTGGTGCACGCATGATCAGACTGGAAGATAAGGTAAGCATGCTACAGTGTGTGTTTTGACTTTAAAAAAGCCTGTTCAGATTACGTTATGTGTTCAGAAGTGAAGGTGTGTGTTCTTTAAAAGAAGATCTATTTTTATTCTGCCATCCTGTCAGAGTTATCGGATGAACGAGTGTTGTTGATTCTTTTTTTAAATTTTTTTATGGCCGCCCCTGTTATGGGACTCACTCAGTTTATGCTCAACACGCACCTCGTCTCTGCCCTACCAGCATCTGTCATTGGCAGCATTCATACATTTCTTTTTTATTATTTATTATTATTTTTTTCTACATTGGTACTTGTCTATTATGCTTTAATCTTTGAGAAGGTGTTCCTGTTGTAACAATTGGATAATTGTTTTTGCAAAATAGATGATCAGATGATAACTGGGGCTAAAGAGTGATGTCATGCAGTGAGGCATAACTCAAACATAGCGGGTGGTTTACAGGAGGACCTCTTTTAAGCAACTTCTGATGTCAACACTGCATGGAATGATCTTATAAGTAGACGATACCTGCTCTATGCCGAAACCTAAAAATGAGTGAGAAATCAGCCAAGTAGAGAGAATATAAGAAAAATATATTAACTGGCCATTAATGAAGAGGAAGTTGGGTCCGGCAGTCCAACCTTTTTTTTGGATATTCGATGTCAACATTGGGGCTTTATACCTGCTCTTGAGATGCAGTTTTCCTCCAGTTCATAGCTATATATTTGAACTATTGTGCAACATAGAAAGAATGACATTAGGAGAGGAGGAACATCAAGAATACTATCCATCCATCCATCTTCTTCCGCTTATCTGGGGTCGGGTCGCGGGGGCAGTAGCTCAAGCAGAGAGACCCACACTTCCCTCTCCCCGGTCACTTGGGCCAGCTCCTCGGGAGGAATCCCAAGGTGTTCCCAGGCCAGCCGGAAAACATAGTGCCTCCAGTGGGTCCTGGGTCTTCCTCTGGGCCTCCTCACGGTGGGACGTGCCCGGAACACCTCACCAGGAGGCATCCTGACCAGATGCTAACCAAACTCTGACACCGGTCATACAGGGACCTAACAGCCCTTATCAAAAGGCCTGGTACCCCATGCTACCGGAGTACCCCCACAGGATTCCCAGAGGGACACGGTCGAATGCCTTCTCCAAGTCCACAAAACACGTGTAGACCGGTTTGGCGAACTCCCACTCACCCTTCAGGACACTGGTAAGGGTGTAGAGCTGGTCCAGTGTTCCACTGCCAGGACGAAAACCTCATTGTTCCTCCTGAATCCGAGGTTCGACTATCCATTTGACCCTCCTCTCCAGAACCCCTGAACAGACCTTACCAGGGAGGCTCAGGAGTGTGTTCCCCCTATAGTTGGAACAAACTCTGTGCTCCCCCTTTTTAAAGAGGGGGACCACCACCCCGGTCTGCCAATCCAAGGGAACTGCCCCCAATGTCCACGCAATATTGCAGAGCCGCGTTAACCAACACAGCCCTACAGCATCCAGAGCATTGAGGAACTCCGGGTGAATCTCATCTCATCTCAGAAGAATACTATTTGCCCACAAAATAAACTACTGAGTAGATTTCCTTCACATAACATAAAAAGGCTAAATTTATCCCTCAACCTCACCTTCACATCTCTGTTTTCTTTTTTTATCTGACGCTCCAGACTAAGGTCATTCAGATAATGTGGAATTGTAAATGGCCTGTCTTTGTATAGCACTTTACTTAGTCCCTATGGATGCCAAAGCGCTTTACCTGCACACATTCACACACTGGTGATGGTAAGCTACGTTGTAGCCAATGTTTCCTGGGGGACATTGACAGAGGCGGGGCTGTCTGACTTTGGCGCCACTGGGCGCTCTGACCACCACCAGTGGGCAATTTGTGAAGTGTCTTGCCCAAGGACACATGATCGGAGCCGTAGTTCAAACCGGCAACTTTCCGATTACAACACCAACTCACAATTTCTGAGCCATGATCGCCACCTTTTTCCTATTGTAAAAGAGTGGGGCTGCTTCAGATTAAATTGATATATCCTCGTTTCCCAACTTTCTGATTCTTCTAGGATTTCTAAACATTGACTGACTTTAGCTCTAGGCATAGTACCATAGTAGCAACCGTGTTGGTAACAAATTAGAAAGGAGCACTGTAGGATAGCCAAATCATTATATAAATCTTACACAGACTTACTGATAATTGTTTGTGTAATTACGCTGCGGGTGACTTTAAGGGTTACCTTTTAGAGAAAACATTTTGTATCCCTATTGTTGGATATGAATCCAGCTTTTTAAAGAAGTTCTAAGGGAGAACCCCACAGCTCTATTTTAGGCCCGGTTTTCGTTTTCATTTTTATCAGTAACATTTGGATGAGTGTCTCTTCAGCTAAAGTGCACCTTTTTACTGATGACACAATGTTTTAAATAATGTTATTTAATTATCATTTTTTATATCTCAGTTTTTATTATGTTGACATTAAAGAGATGTTTGGTGTAAATTATTTTATCATAAAAGCTCAACTTTGTTGATCATGATTGATTTGTAAAAGTGATCAAAAGAGTATGACATCATAGGAATTGAATATTTTTCTTACAGAATCTGTGTTTAAGTGCATTCTTATTACCTTAAAACACTTAGTATAAATTTTGCTGTCCATGATTTGACTTTTATTTAGAGTTGCATTGTCTTATTTGTGCATTTACCTTATGGAATAATCTTCAGTATAAGTTAAAGTTTGATGCTTTTGTGTCTAGGCGAGCATTTTAGGCTTTTATAAAGACTTCTGTAAGCAGGGAAAGTGCTGCTCTTAAACTGGACCTATAACATGTATACTGACTCCGATTTTTTTTATTTTTTTATACCCATGATTCTCAAACTGTGGTACATGTACCACCAGTGGAACTCAAGCTCTCCCTAGTGGTACTTGGAGGAAAGTTCTAAATATTTTTTGAAAATAAAATAAATTTAGAAATGTACCATTCACAAACAGTGTAGCTGTGGCTGGCAACAATTATCAATAAATAATCCTTATTAGGAGTATATAAGCCTCCTTTGTTAATTGCCTATAGTTTAAAGGGTAAGTCTTCTCTACTGTATGTTTAGGTTGATCACAATAGTGGTACTTGGAGAACTCGACATTTTCTCAGGTGGTACCCACTGTAAAAAGTTTGAGAAATACTGGTTTATACTAATTTGTTGTTTTACTGTCTATTCTTTATTTTTCCTACAAAAATGGTGTTTTGAATGGAATGTTCACCTTAATATGAGGTTGCTCTGAGATGAAAACAATTCCTATACAATAGAACAATGCATTCTAAAGCCACTCATTCCCTATTCAAGACAGCCAGGTCAGGATTTCCCTCATTTTCCTGGGTATTTACCTTACCGTCTCTATGCGCTCATTACCATGGCTGTTTGCATGTGCTACTCATTCTCAGACCTCTTTGTTTTGGAGAGAGGAGTAATGATGTTGAACCAGGGTACATTGAAAGCATGAAGACCTCCCTCAGACTCAGTCATGGCTCACTTGCTTTTGGCCTTCATGTTGTAATCACGGTCTCCTGATTTTGAACGCAAACTTGTGTTTACAAGTGTCTCTGCTACCTAGGACATTGTACCTCCTGTTTCACTTATTTCATCCTTGCCTTATATTCAGCCATAAAGGTGGTGTAAAACTAGGAGGAGCATAGTTTGATCCAATCATTGGAATTTTTTTTTTGTGTGTCAACCATACATCCTTCTTAATTACTCTTTTCCTGTCTTCAGTGCCCACCCATTGCCTGTCTTTCGTTTCTGCTCATGTGAATTTCTTGTTTTACTGGTCCTATGGGGGGGAACACACCTGTTACACAGAGAGGGGGGCTTCCTCTTTCCCTTCGGGCAGCAGGTGTACGAACCTATTGACCCATGTTTCCATTTACACTGTGAAAAAGAAGTGAATACAACTAGCACTTCATCACCTACTGATTAATAGACTAGTTTTGAAACTTCAACTGTAGTGTTTTTGACATGTAAAATCTTGGAGTAACAGCACTGAGTAGCCACACCCTGGAGACCTATGATCTCAATCTCAATTTCTCTCCAAAAAGGCACAGAAATACAATCATTCTACTTAAACAAAGAATTAAAATTTCATTTCTTTGCTCAAATTCGGAATAGTTTTTAGGGATAAAAAAGGTAAACTAGCCTACATTCCTTTGTTTAGAAATAACAGGAAGTTATTTAGTGGTCATTATTATTCTATAACATAAAAAAATGGTTCTTACCCTCTACTTTATAAATAAAATTAACCATTTTATATCAGAATATGTGCATTTCTGTCTTGACTGTGGTGAGTAATGTACTTTCTGTAAATCTTTGTATTATGCTGCAGTTAATTAAGTTTCTTTTCTGCTGGTAAATTATTTTAAACATTACAGAAAAGCCATGGGGACAGTCTGTGATGTTACCATTATAACCAGTCATTAGTATACAGTACGTTCTAGGAACTTAGAGAGGACTTAGTTAATTATTTACTCCAATGATTTATAGGTACATTCTAACTTTCACCAAAAATAAAAAGTTGTTGACAAGACACGAATTCCAGACCTTAAGTCAGAGTTAAGTCTCATTACCATTATGGTGCAAGTGTATATCAAGTTAGTTTTTTTCCAAAGAGAAAATGTTAAGAAAACAAGAAAAGACAGAAGATAAAAAAGATGGTAAAAAATAACCTACTTTAATCATGCGGTGATAGAACTAATTTCTTTTTTTTACTCGTTACTTGGAAATATGACATGAAAAATAGTTCAAAACATTAATAAAAACATTCATTAAATTTACTTATTCCTATAAATATCAATGTATCTACAAATTGTTCAGAATGCTATAAAACTTTTATTTTTAATTTTGTGCTTTATTCTTAAATTCACTCAAGAAACTCTTCTTACACATTGAATTAACACTACTTTACAGTTTTGTAAAATCTACAAATAGTTTGCAATTTCTATTCTCATATAACATTAATCGTCCCTGATTAAGAAAACTGTGACTGATGCTGATCTTTTCTGTATATTTGACAAGCTAAACCATTAGCAGACAGACAGATTGTACTGAACCATTCAAAGATGTGGATTAGTTTATATGGGTTCTGTAACACAACAGCTGCCAATCAGGAGAAAAATAAGGTTCCTGTGAACCCCGCAAAATGAACATTCAAACTATTGGAGTGAAGTATAGAGGGTCAGTGTATAAATACCAGTCGACATTTGTTAAAATAGAGCATGCTAAAATAATTAATTGAAAGAAAATTAACTAATTAAAGCACATTCACAAACAATATCAAATATTAGTTCTATTTAGGTTGCTTTTCCATTAGTTCTACTTTTCCACTTTATTTAAAAGGTATTGTCTTTTCATCTTGGAGGGGGAACGGCCGGAGGGCTCAATGCGCACGAAGAAACAGGCTTCAGCAACGACACATGAAAAGTGGGGTGGATCTTTAGAGAACGGGGAAGTTTAAGGCGAACAGCTGAGGGATTGATGATCTTATCAACTTCAAAAGGACCAATGTAACGAGGAGCTAGTTTACGGGAATCCACCTGGAGAGGCAGGTCTTTGGACGACAACCAAACCCTCTGACCAGGACGATACTCTAGAGTTGGGGCACGGTGTCTATCAGCCAGGCGCTGGTTCCTGGTGGTTGTCCTCAGGAGAGCATCCCGAGCCTGACTCCACACTAGCCGGCAGTGTCGGACATGTTCCTGGATAGAGGGAACTGCCACCTCCACTTCTTGTGCAGGAAAAAGTGGAGGCTGGAAACCAAACATGCACATAAATGGCGACATACCGGTAGCCGAGGAGGAGAAGGAGTTGTGTGCATATTCAATCCAGGGGAGATGCTGGGACCAGGATGCAGGATGGCGGGCACAAACACACCTCAGAGCAGTCTCAAGGTTCTGATTGGCACGCTCCGTCTGACCATTGGATTGAGGATGATATCCAGAAGAGAGACTCGCCGATGCCCCCAGAGCCCTGCAGAATGCTCTCCAGACCTGAGAGGAAAACTGAGGACCACGATCAGAGACAATGTCTGCAGGAATTCCATGGAGACGGAATACCTGGTTAACCAACAACTCAGCCGTTTCAAAAGCTGAGGGAAGTTTAGGTAAGGGAATGTAGTGAACACCCTTGGAGAAACGGTCAACTATAGTAAGGATCACTGTGTTACCTTGAGATGGAGGAAGACCGGTAACAAAATCCACTGCTATATGAGACCAAGGACGATGAGGCACAGGAAGTGGATGGAGAGGACCAGCAGGAGGCTGATGTGAAGCCTTGCCCCTGGCACAGAGTGAGCAGGCTGCAACAAATGTACGTGTATCCGTAGAAACAGAGGGCCACCAAAAACGCTGACGGAGGAGCTCCAGAGTCCGATGTGTCCCAGGGTGACAGGCAATTTCCGAACTGTGGACCCACTGCAAAACTCGGGACCTGAGGTGAGTTGGAACAAACAAACAGCCATTAGGGACATTATCAGGTGAAGGGTGTACCTGAAGGGCATCCTGGACCTCTTGTTCCACATCCCATAAAGCAGCACCCAAAAAACAGGATGGATGAAGGATAGTCTCCGGTGGGGAACTTGTGGATTCATCCTCCGACTGGCGTGAGAGGGCATCAGGTTTCACATTTCTGGATCCAGGTCTGTAGGTAAGAGTAAAATTGAACCTGTCAAGAAACAAAGCCCACCTGGCTTGTCGAGGGTTTAACCTTTTGGCTGAACGGAGGTAGGACAGATTTTTGTGGTCGGTCCACACGATGAACGGATGCTCCGCACCCTCCAGCCAGTGACGCCACTCCCCCAGTGCTAGCACGACTGCCAGCAGTTCACGATTTCCAACATCATAGTTGCGTTCTGCTGGTGATAAACGACGTGAGAAAAATGCACAGGGGTGTAACTTGTCATCCAGACCTGACCTCTGGGATAAAACTGCTCCAACTCCGGAGTCAGAAGCATCAACTTCGACTATGTACTGTTTGGTCGGATCAGGGTGAGAGAGGATTGGAGCAGTGGTAAATAAAGTCTTAAGCCTAGTGAATACCTTGTCTAACTCTGGAGTCCATTTAAATCTTTGCAGTGTGGATGTGAGTTGAGTGAGTGGTGCAGCCACCTTACTGTAGTCTCTGATGAACCGTCTGTAAAAGTTGGCAAATCCTAGGAACCGCTGGAGCTGCTTCCTGGACTCTGGAACTGGCCATTCCACCACAGCTCTGATCTTGGCAGGATCAGGAACCATCTCACCCTTTTGGATGATGAACCCCAGGAAACTAACAGACTGAGCATGGAAGTCACATTTCTCTGCCTTCACAAAGAGGCCATTTTCTAGAAGCCGTTGGAGGACAAGCCTAACATGCGTCTGGTGTTCCTCTAAAGTTTTGGAGAAGATTAGTATGTCATCAAGGTACACAAATATGAACCTGTTCAGCATGTCCCTTAATATATCGTTAACAAGTGACTGAAAAACAGCAGGGGCATTTGTGAGGCCAAATGGCATAGGTATTCAAAATGCCCCAGTGGTGTGTTAAAAGCTGTTTTCCACTCATCTCCCTCTTTGATCCGGACTAAGTGGTAGGCATTCCTCAGATCCAATTTCGTAAACACTGTGGCTTGGTGAAGAAAATGGAAGGCAGAGTCTAGCAAAGGCAACGGATATTTATTTTTCACAGTGATATCATTCACACCTCTGTAGTTGATGCATGGGCGGAGTGTGCCATCTTTCTTGCCCAGCACCTACAGGAGAGGAAGATGGCCGTATGAGTCCAGCTGTCAGGGAATCCTTGATGTATTTCTCCATGACCTCTCTTTCAGGGCGAGAGAGATTGTAAAGCCTGCTGGAGGGTAGTTGGGCCCCAGGTAGGAGGTCAATTTGGCAATCATAAGGGCGGTGTGGCGGCAAGGAAAGGGCTCGCTGTTTGCTAACAGTGGCTAGGCCATGATAAATTTCAGGGACGGAGGAGAGGTCGGGTGGATGTGGCGCCTTGGATACTTGGACACTCTGGGGAGACAAAGCAGACTTCAAACAGTGTACATGACAAAAGGTGCTTCAACAGTTTACAGTGCCTTTAGACCAGTCCAAATGGGGATTATCTGTCTTTAACCAAGGGAGACCGAGGATAAGAGGTGAGTGGGGTGACCGAATAACAAATAGTTGAATCTCTTCTCGATGATTACCTGAGGTCAACATTGTTACTGGTTGAGTCTGATGAGTCACCTGAGCCAAAACGCTACCATCAACAGCATAAATGGTTCTTGTGTCAGAAAGTGGTACTACAGGGATGGAATGCTGGTTTACAATGGATTCATCAATGAAACTTTCATCAGCTCCAGAGTCAACTAAAGGGAAAAAAGGTATAGTAGCTTGACCGACTAACAAATGTGATATTAACTGGGTATGGTGGGTAGAAATAGGAGAATTGGAAACATGACCCATTCGAACTCCTCTTACCTCGAATGGGTCTAATCTTTTGGCCGCATGGGACAGTTGGGCAGGAAATGACCAGGTTGACCACAGTAAATGCAGAGCCTCTGTTGGAATCTCCTCTCTCTTTCAGCAGGAGTGAGCCTGGTTCGCCACAGCTGCATTGGTTCTTCAATTGAAGCAGAAGATGGAGCTGATGCAAGTGGAACAGGTGCTGATCCCATGGGAGTTGCAGGTAGAAGAGCCGGTCGCCGGGGAAAAGGAGGTGCAGAGCGAGCACCACGTTCACGCCGTCTCTCCCTGAGGCGGTTATCCAGTCTGTTGGCTAACTGCATGAGAGCTTGCAAAGAGCCACATTCATCACGGAGTGCTAGCTCATCACGGATCGAGTCATCAAGGCTGCTCAGAAACACATCCTGGAGAGCGGTCTCCTCCCATCCGCTCTCTGCAGCCAATGTCAAAAATTCAATAGAAAAGTCTGCCACTGACCTGGAGTTTTGCTTTAGCGATAACAGTTGACTGGCAGCTTCTCGACCCCGAACAGGACGATCAAACGCTCTCTTCATCTCTGTGGTGAAGAGGTCATAAGAAGAGCGAAGGGTCGGATTATGATCCGACACCGCAGTTGCCCAGTGGGCGGCACGTCCAGTTAGGAGGCTAACCACATAGGCTACTCTGGCTTGGTCCGTTGTGTAGGTGGTCGGCTGGAGACTGAAAACCAGAGAGCACTGGAGGAGGAAACGACCACATGAGCCACGTTCACCATCATACCTCTCCGGTGTAGGGATCTGGGGTTCTCGTGGCACGGGGGCAGGAACAACGGCAGCAGCAGCAGCAGGTGGTGGCGCCGTCACAGACACTTGACCGGCTACTGCGTCCAGATGCTGTCTTAATACAGACACAGTAGAGCCTAAATTCTGTAGGGAATCCATAATTTGATGGAGTGACTGGGCATGTTGGCCCACCAGCGCACCTTGCGCAGCCAACGCTTGCCTCAGTGCATCTGAGCCAGCAGGGTCTCCTTGGCCAGACGGTTCTGTCATGATGGAGGTTGAACAAGACCCAAGATGCTGACCCAGAAAAACAGGGAACAAGTGCTGTGCAGAAAAATCAAAAGGTTTTATTACAAATAATAAATTGGAGCAAAAACAAAATCAAAGTCTTCACAAAAATCCAAGGGGCATGGAATAGCCAAGGCAGGCAGTGGTCCTGGGTAGTCAGAGATGTGGTGTTGACAACCGTCTGGCACTGAATGAATGAAAGTTTGGTCCTTAAATACTGAAATGGCTGATGATGATAGAGTCCAGGTGTGCTGACACCCCCCAGGCCCACTGCTCTGCCTGGAGGAAGGGAAGGAGAAAGAGACATTACTGCAGGAGTGAATAATAGCAAAGAAACCAAACCATGACAACTGTTTCATAATAATTGGTGCCATTGTTGCAGATTTTGATGGTTTTTACAAGTTACTCCACATTTATCCCTGAGATTTTGCAACTTAATTGGAAATCAGTTCTTGAAATGAAAATGTATTTAAAATGATCTGTTGTGTACCTATTGGGATAAAGGGTGGAAAATGGACAGTGTTCCACTGCATCAGGTCAGAGTAAGTAAATAAAATTAATCTGGCCTTCAAGTTAGTGAAGTTCAATAATCCATGCACTGTCTAGGAGACATTTCAAATACTCAGCATGCCGAAGTAAGTAAATCTTAATCAGGGTAGACAGAGCAACAGGGTAGAGTAGCATTAAATTAAGTACACTCTTATCTGGTAGAGCTTTCCAATATGTCCAAAACATCAGTGGTAGCTTGACCTATGTGGATATCAAAATATGTATCAAATGTGTAATAGGACAACGTTAGGACAATATCTACTTAACAGCTCAGTATCATTGTAGCCCATGTAATTGTAGGGCAGATACTCAATTGTTTGATGATCCAGTTATTTTTCAAAAGCAAAACATATAAAGGCTTAAACGGCTAAAGTGTTTCCATCATTGTGCTGCTACACTTCATTTTTATTATTGAACATCAGTGACAGTATCAGAGTGTTTTCTTGCAGGAAGAATTTGTGACTATGAATCAGCATCAATCTCACTTGATCTCGTAAGTCATGCTTTGCTTCACTTTTTAACCTGTTTCACAGGTCCCGACTTTCAGAAGCAGTACTTTTAAACCGTCAAAATAACAACAATCAAAGGAAAATTTAATGAAATAAACTGTTTGGCAGTGAAAATGGATATAAAGAAAACAGAGTGATCAATTCATAAGAAATTAGATTAATTTAAAAGTGATTTGATTATAACTACATTGATGCAATGAAAACAGAGCCATGTTCTGTCATTAATCTTCATCTTTTATCCCTCGTTGTTTGTACTAGAATCTCCTGCAGTGATACTTTGTCATGTGTGACTGCACATTCTTTATATGGCTCTGGAGTTTTCTTAGTTACACCATCTTCTGGAAGTTGCTCATAGACGTGAATCTAATCATTCACCAAGCTAAACCTTAGTGTCACAGTTGATTCACTTTTGAATAGGATTTCTCCCAGAGGTCCAAGGAATTATTCATAAACTGTGAACTGATGTCTCTATGCACACCAGACATGTTCCCATGCTTTACTTGGCACTCATTCCAGCTTAGCTGCCAGTTTTTTTTTTCAATCATTCAGGATAAATACCCACTTTTCACTCCATCTGCTTGAAAACATTACAGGTTTACCATCATCCTAATGCTCCAGCTGAGTAAGATACCATAACTATCCTGTCAAAGTATTGTCTACAAAACCATTGTAGATGAATTTATCTTGTATGGGCTGATAGTGGTCTGTGTCCTGTACAGAGTTGGACATTGATTTATCACTCACAGACAAAGACCCGTAAAGATCTGCACACATACACTCACACCCACATGAACACGGAGTTGATTAATCACCAGTGTGTCTAACCCCACACTCTTGAGATTGAATTCTCTAAGAGTAACTTGGAAACAAAGATGGATGACACTCTGTGACAGGGTGTTATCTTTCTGTCAGGCACACTCAATGAAAAATACCCAAATGACAAGCTCAAACAGTGGCCAGTATGCCTGGGCATCACATCAACACATCAGGGAGGAGAAAGATGATTTTATTTCCCTGGAGGCGAAACCAGTCCACTGCTTGGGATAAACATCAAGTTCAAACAGTAAAGCGTGAACAGAAATTCCAATGATTCGCTCTTTTTTTGTGGTTGGGGTTTAATGCAATCAGTCTTGAAATGTGCTGCTGCCTGTATTGATAACGTGAATGAAGACTGAGATTACAGTTTGGATCTGTCAGTTTTGGAAATCGGACTCACGTAGGGATGTTGCCCAGAAAAGACATATCTCCTCTGGTCCTAAAGCGGGTCTTTAACATAGCTATTAATCTTATCATGATGAAATATAGATCAGAGAGAGTTAAAACTCTTTGGAATTTGGAATATTCTACATTAATACGAACAATTACAATAAGTACTTTAATATGTATTGGAACATAATTTATGTTTTCAACAAAATAAATACATCACACATACAGCACTGCTGTGTTTAGTTTGTTCCAGTATGATCTATTGCTAACCAAGTAGAAAATAAAATTGTTGTGTAATAGAATTTGAATTAGTAAACCGTAGTGGTCAGACAACAGTATAATTAACTATGTTTGTATATTAGTACTTATATCAAAGTCAGATTTTTATTTGTTTAGTTTTTTTATATTTTACACAACTATGACTCATATATGTCTTGCTCAAAAGTAAGGAATTTTGTCTTGGATCCATCATCCATTGTGGGGCGACTGTGGCTCAGTGGTAGAGTAGAGTTGGCTTGCAATCAGAGGGTCATAGGTTTGATTCCAGCTTTCTCCAGTCACATCTCGATGTGCTCCTGGGCAAGGCACTTAACCCCAAAAAAACATCGTCCTACTGTGCCATGTTTGTTGTCGGTGTGTGAATGGGTGAATGTGGCTTCAATTTAAAGCGTTTGAGTGGTCAATATGACTGGAAAAGCGCTATATAAGTTCAGTCCATTTACCATTATTTCTTTGTTTTAACTTCTTACCAGCTTTACTAGTTATCTTGCAAATGCTCCGACTCAGGGCTCATGTTCTGAACTTTGTCTGATGGTACAAAAACAAGAACAAAGGGACTAGCAGCTGTTAATTAAGTCATTAAAAATACACTTGCATACCTTTTAAAGTAAATTAATTTCCTGTTTCAATCATTTTAGAGAATTTAAAATAACATCGATTTACTCAGTTCTACTGTGTTTCTTTGAACACCAGCTTATATTTTCTAATAGGGTAAATGTTATACCAAAGTTTAAAATATCTACACTTTTCAATACAATTTTACTTTTAGTTTTTACACTTAATTCTAACATATTTTTCAAAAAACAAGGCTACTAAAGTGATGATTAGAACTATGATTAAGACTGTACAAGGCTAGAATTCCTAATGCAGCATTTTCCAGACTCGATAGGATTTATTTGATTAAAGATTATTATATTTCAGTCACAAGAGACCTGACACAGACTTGTCCATCAAAAACCTGAAAATGTGAATCCCCCCTCCTTCTAGTTGCTACCAGCTTCTCCCTTCTCCTATTTGTCCCCCTACAGTCTTCAGTTATATAGGAGATAACATCTGAAAACTCTGTTTGAAAATTATTTCATTAAAATCTGGACAGAACGCAGTTATTTATATTTAATATGTTTGTTTAGCATGATTCAGTTATGAAGATGGTATACATTCCTGCCTGAGTGTGAAACCATCAGCAGCTTTTAGAAAAACATGCAGTAATGTGCCCTCCAGGCAAACACAGGCCAGCTCTCTGCTAGAGACATCAGTCATTATTTATGTTTCTCTTAAGTACACTGCACTGACCATAGATCACTCTCACTATGTGGTTAACTTTTTTCTCTGCTATATTAGGACAATTATGCTGTGCTGTGTATGTCACGCTTATATCATGTGAATTGGGCATGAGGCAGATGCAGAACAATCCACGCTGTGACCTTAATAGCGTCTCAATTAGGTAAGTATGTTGTAAATTACAGCAAGGCCAAATACTGCAAATACTTGAGGGCCGACATAGAAAGTTGTGTTTGTTAGGAGTCTGTAAGGCGTTTAGGGCCCCTCGTCTCTGAAAGCATGGCTCTGAGGGGGGGCAGTGTGTGTGTGTGTCTGCGTGGGTTTGTGTGTGTTTAGACTGGTCCAATATAGCGCCAGTGCAGAGCTTTCGAGACAAGGGTCTGGTGTTGTAAACACACAGGCATATGCACACGCATTTAACCATAAGAACACATAAAGATTTACACTGGATGTCCAGGCTCGCATAAATATATTAAAACCAGTAATACCATCACACGCAAATGTTGCCCAACCAGCAGCTTCTCATTTCTTCCTCATCCTGGTGTAAAATGGATAAAAGTGCAATTTCTGTTCTTTAAATCTATTTAGTAATATGGATTAAGATTTAGTTACACCAAATAAGTTCTGTTTTTCATTTTTAATGGTAGCTGGAACAAGATCTGCACTAATAGCATACTAATTACTGTTATGGTAATTCATCTATAAAATTTGTTTCTCATACATAAATGAAATAATTGACTAATTGCAGTAAAAGACTAGTCAACATATTTTTACCAAATAATTAGATAGATGAATACAATTAATTCCTTTTTACCATAATTTCGAAGCCAGATTGTGAAGTACATTTTGAGAAGTGCGTTTTTTGTGTTGTAGTTCTGGCTGAAGTGTTTACATTTTGTTATGCTGTGACAAAACTACACGGGCCATGATTCAGGTGACCAAAGCCAGCAATCTATCACGGACATTCAGCCCTGCGCATGAACTCTTAAAAAAATATTTTCCTGAAACTTGTTTAATTCACTTTCTTAAGGGAACTGCAATAAAATCTGCCACCCTCCTTGTCATGGTAGAATGTTTATCTATTGGTGTTTCCTTTCTGTACAGTGATATTATTCATCACTCTCCTAAAGCTAACTGATTACACTGTTTGAAGACGTTAAGGTTTGGTATCATAATAGCCACTGACTTCCATGCCAGAGCCAAAAATCACAAGTGAACAAAATTATATTTAACTTCAAAATATTCAGTTATGTAAGTTTGAGACTTGAACTTGACCTGATTTTAAAAAGTTTATTAATCTTACTGAAGTAAACAGCGACACGTTCATTTCCTGTTTACAGTCAATATTGTAATAGCTTCCCAGCACAGTTATCTGTGATAGAAATTTACAAAACTAGCTGTATAAAACTCCAAATAGCAACTACTTGACAAATAAGACAAATTCTTGTTTTTTTTATTGTTCTCAGAACAACTTACAAAGGATAAGACTTAAAAAAATATTCAAATTTTATCCTATAGCACTTCACACCAAACAGTGGTCATTTGCACAAGTTCATCCCTGCTTTGAGTTACTGATGCTCCTCCAGCAATCATTACTTCATCCCCTGATGTTTTCTGTACCTGGTTTTGTGCAAGCACACTTGCTTGTCATTTTCTTTACTCCCATTTACTCCTCTTCCCAGCACTTCTCATCTCTGAGAAAACCCTTTCTGTTGTTTTTCAGTGTTTTGATATATGTGTGTTTGGCCAATAGGAGCTCAGCAGGGAGCTGTACTGACCAGACTGGTCTAAACAAAGGGAGGAAACTTGGCAAAGGAAGCACACACATACACACATTCACAAAGTGGGATCCTGGAACACAGATTATCCATGCTTTGGCAGGTTTAGCTATATTCTTACTTGCAGTTGACAAGCATTTACAAAACTGCTCTCTGCATATTTGTGCTGGGCTTTTTGTAAATGCAGAACACTGTGAATACAAGCAGCATCTGTCCACGAAAGCCTTGCCATTATTGTGGAATTTAGATTTATAAAATGTAAAATATACTGAACAGGACATTTCATATTTAGGGCTGCAAACTTAAGTTTTAGTCTTTGATTCTAACAACCAAACTAGAAATCAATCTTCTCCATGTTTGGGAATATCGGCTATACATTATTGGATCAGACGACTAAGGGCTTGATTATTCAAAGGTTTGCACTTGTTAAAACATTTGCAAACTTCACAGCTGTCACAAAAACAGGCAGCAGGTGATTTACTAAGCAGTCACAGAGAGGACTGCAAATGTTAAACCCGCAGCAAGATGCATGCAATCCATGTTGCGCTTTTGACCTTGATGGATATGCAATGTGGGCATTTCTGTCAAAAGGCAGAAAAACATTTGGAGTAGAAAATCCAAATAAGTAGGCATTCCACACGCAGTGTGATTTATCAAACATCAAACAGTTTGAGCCGGCTGTTTCTGTTGCCATTTTTACCCCCTCTGAAAGGCATTTCTTAAATTTGCGCCACCACGATTAAACATAAGATTATTACTGACACACATTCTAACCTAATAGTAATGAACACATTAATGGCCATTAACCTGGCAGTTTTGTTGATCCCCCCCCCCTTTTCCCCCCCACATATACATCACAACTCCCTGTGCACTCACTGTGCCCTTTGCTTATTTTTTTATTTATCTGGGTTTGCATTAGTTTTCACAGGGGCGATGACCTTTTAGAAACACATTTTTTATGAATATGAGTAGGTTGTACTGTTGCTTGACATTTAATAGAGACATTTAATTAGTGGAATATGGACATTTTTTGGACTAAATGAGCAGCATTTTTCTGGACAAGCTGCAGCTTTAATAAGTCCGACTCTGGAATATGGTGCCTGTATTAAGGTTATTAATGACAAACAAAAAATATAGTTCAGAGACTTTCTAGCCTAACAGTAATATAGAATACTTAACAGTTGTCGTTTTCTCTCCCTTTTTTGCCAAAGGCGCATCATGAATCCACTAAGCCTATTCTTTCTCTGACTGGCTGTGGCGCAGTATAGGGCCAGTAAGTCTGGGACACACACAGCAGCAGAGCCAAAGTTCTCATTTTACATTTGACTGCTCTTTGCGCCTGTTAGCATTTGCCCACACAATCTTTAGAACACCTTCAAATCAGGTGCATGCAATTTTGTGCTCTTTATTTGGAGTATTGATAAATCAGGCCCTAAGAGTGAACGACTGAAAAATGTGTTTATACCAACAGCATCACCTTATAACAGTTGTGCCTAAAGGGTTTCTTATAAAGACACACAGCTTCAAACATAATCATACTGTATATGCTGCCCAAATTAAAGGTTACCTTGCGAATACAAAAAAAGGGATGTTTAAATTGTTTTAACAGCAGTAAAAATGTTTTCCATCAATTTGTGTGATTTACAGCCTGATAGACACCTTAGTGTCGCATTTGATCTTTTTAATGTTCCAATAAACAATAAACTGGTCTTTCTCACATAAACGCCACGCTTAGTTGATGTGGTGTCTTTTTAACTTTGTGAACCAGATAGCATGCAACAGGGTCGTGGCGTGCCGATATGAGCTTGATAGTGCCCCACAAGAAGAGCAATGTTTGTAGTGGAGCCCAGCAGTAAATCATGTTTCGGCAGTGCGCTGGGGATGCAGCCCCTGGCAGCTCCCAGACGGCCTTTGGCTCTGGCTCGCCTCTCTTAGCGCCACTCTCTAATTTCAGAGTCGGGACCCTGCCTACTACTGTGTCTTTACCACATTCCCACAAACCAGAGACGGACAGTCTGCCTGCATGTCTGGCTGCTTGCTTTCCATCTCTTGGTCTTAACTTTTCTTGCTTTTTGTTTCTCTCTATCAAACTTTTTTTTTCTCTCACTCTTGGTTCTTTGGCCTGCTATACTAGATGTTTTTTTCTGTGGCTGCTGGTCTGTCATTCCCAGAGTGTGCCCTTTTTATTTCTTCTGTCCCTGTCTGTTTCTCTCTCTACAGGATTATAGGCCTGTAGCCTCACTCACAGTATCTAAATCATCCAGCTCTTTGCCACTGTGTCATGTCATCAGTCCCCCTCCTAGTTTCTGCTGGCAATATCACTGTCAATGTCCTACAGTGGGCCAGCTCTTTGATTGTAAATACCCATGCTACATTTTATTTTAATTGCTCAACTTTCACCCTTTGGGGCTCTATGAGATATTTTAGGTCATATCTTTTACTGGTTTGGCCAAATGCCCAAGCCATTTTTGGGGGATTCCGCCATTAATATACTGTTTCATCAACCAGTTCATTATGTTGTGACACAATAGGTATGTTATGGCTATGAATAATTACAAATACTATGTGTAATTTTTAAAACGATTCAAGATTTTTATGACAAAAATACCAAGCTTAGGGCACCATCCAGGAAATTAATTTATAGCCAAATAGTTCAGTAGCAGTTAATGTTTATGATTGTCTGCCTCATATAGCTGAGTTAATTGGACAATAGATGAAGGAATGAATTCTTGATGTATGTATGTATGTATGTACCTTTTTGCTGTGTCGTACTGTACTACTCAAGACTTGGCGCGACACAGTACAACTCGTTTTGTGTTGCTTTTCCATCGCCACACACTAGAGCATCTCAAGTGAGCAGGTCGGTCATATGGTGGGCGGCCCCAGAGTACGCAGCAGGAAATAAACAAAGGCTCGGAGAAGAAGAACAACAATGGCGACCCCTCTGGCGATCGTGAGCTTGTTGCTCAGTCTGTCAGGAGTCATCATCCATCATCAGGAGTATGATGCTACAGAGACGACCCGGCGCGGCTTGTGCGGATAAGCCAATGCAAATACTACCCCGGTGTGGTGGGCTATAAGTACGCTCTGGGTATTTATTTATTCGCTAAAGCCCAGCGTATAAACGTATGTTTACAAGTTGGCTTTAGTAATAAGTATTCTGTGTGTGCGTGTTGTAGATGAGTGCTCTGCGAAGTCGTCGCAGCCGACCGTCGGTTTGGTCGTTTAACAGGCCCTTGCAGTGATGGGAAGTTGTTGTTTTGGTTTTCACTGAAGCTCAGTGGCTACACAACTTCAGGATGTCGGAACAAACATTCATCTACATGTGCAGCAAGCTACGTCCAGCGCTGTGGAGCGACACGTCTTTTCACTTCTGTGTCCCATAAATCTCAGAGTTTCCATTGCTCTGTGGAAGCTAGACATGACAAAAGCACAACTGTTTCTTAGAGTTTTTTAGAGTTGACATCCCATATTTCAATAGTGTCAATTGTATACATAATGTAGCAAAAGCCTCAGACTGGTACAGTTTAAATTATGTGGTTTAACTTTCCAAAATTTGTTTTGTGGTCTCATTAGTGTTAAACCTGTGCCACTACGCTACATATTCTCAAATTAAATAATCTTCCAGGCTTTTCAGGCAACATTTAATTCTGTTGATGTAAGATATTTTACTTAACCATATCTATATGATCTATACATGCTACGAATTCTATGAATTAAAAAGCACAACTGTATCTGTTTTGTAATAAAGCTGTGTGCTTTATTTTTAAATCATCACCACTACAATGTGTTTTACAGATGATATCCCACCTTTAAGTATTATCAATTAGTATGCATGGCACGGCAAAAGCCTCAGTCTGTTACAGTTTATATCATGTGTAGCTCTCTGTGTTCTACTCCGTATTCGCTTCTTTAAAAATTTATTTTTCCAGAGATCCACAACCTATGGATGCATGAAACGATCTTAAAGAACTAAATTTGGGTTTTTCAGCAGCTTTCAAGTTTATGCAGTTCACTTATTTTGCAGCGCTAGACTTTTTTACTTTATAACAGCCAGAGCAAATGTTGCTATCAGACTTTAAAATGTTGCTGAACCCTGATGACAGATACAATATTGTAAAATTATTCCATCAACCAGCGTGCAATGAAACTGCAAATGAAAATACAAGCATAAACTTGGACATTTTTGTTGGGAAAGGTTATAGGTATAGCAAAAGTTCAGAATCAAAAGTCCAGTTGCACATGTCTGTCGTTCATGTTGTACAATCTGTCCCAGCTCCCCAGGAAGGTTTGATTGAAGGCAGCATCATGTCATCTCCACCCTTCGTGAGCCGGCTTCCTGCTGTCCATCAGAAGACAGTGATGATCCAGCTGGTAGTGATTGCAGTGATTTATTCTTTAAAGTACTATGCTTACAGTGAATTTAAAAACATACACTAAGAATTCAAATTAAGGAATAGAAACAAATATGCCTTACTGTGCTGCAGAAAACTTAAGTAGATCATTCATATTTACAAAAAAAAAGTAGCATCAGAACAAATTTGGATAACTGATAATTTAAAAAAAACAGTCATACTGAAAATGATATGCAACTGAATAGGTAAATATTGTGAATAAAATATACAATTCGCATGAATTTTGCTTCTCACCAAGAATACTAGACCGCTAGTTCAGGGCTTCATCGTTTTCTGTTTCCCTGCTTCAGCCTGCTGGTGAGAGCCATCGGCTCCGAACCGTGGTCAGCTCAGAGTCCTACTTGATAATCCGCTCACAGCAAGTAGCTCGATCCAGCTCACACTGAATCTTCTCTTGAGGCAACAAGTTTGCAAATGCTGGACCTCTGATTGGATCACAGCACTGGTTTTTAACGTTGTCATTGTTCTTCAGCAAACACTGAACACATCCACTTACTATAGCGAGGTTTAAAAATGGCGGTCGTTTTGTTGTTAAAAGATGCTGTCAAGTTACTCTCCAGTGACTCCACCCTCCAACCAATCGGTAACCGACAGCAGTCTGACGTCGCTTTTCAGTACAAGTTCAGCACGAATGGAACCACAGCAGAGCTGGTACGAAAAATAGGATCGGCAAGGCGAGACTCAGCCCGACTTCTGCCAGTGGAGAGTAAAAGATACCAAGGCTGAGTTGCACCGAGCCGGAACGTATCGTATCAGTGGAGAAAAACAAGCTATATTGTGGTATTACGGCTTACTGCTAGAGTTCTGTGTTTGGTTCAGTAATCACAGCTTTGGCCTTGCAATTATCAGCACTGAAATATAAGCTTACATACACAGGTTATGAAAGGGTCAACATATAATTCATGGAACAGGAGTCCCATGTTTTATTGGGACCCACATTCTTATTACACAGTGCTAAAAGGCTCTGGTGCCACCTTACCTTTTAGTGTTACTCAATCAGTCTGCTGCGTGAAACAATAAAAGACTTGTGAACAATGCCAACATGTTTAAATTACCTGAGGCCTCAAGTCCAAATGTCACCACTGTTAATCCAGGCTGGTACCTGAGGAGCTTGTTATGGGTAGTATGAGTGTTTGCATGGTGCTTTTGTAAGGGCTGTGTATCAAGTTTGTTTAGTCCTTCAAGGTTAATTTTTGTGAAAGTCCAAATGATGTCCTTGGAATTTTAGTAGAGAACAACGTGATAAAATGTGATCTACAACAAATCTCTTTGCTATTTTTTTAAGGAAACACTTAACACATCCACTCACTATAGCGAGGTTTAAAAATGGTGGTCGGTTTGTCTGTGCTATTTTTTTAGGGAAAAAATGTCTATACCCTTACATCTAAATATGTGTAAATGTGCTTGAAAAGTAAAAGGTGAAAGACATTGGCTTAGAAGTATCTGATTGCACAATTAAATGTCAAAAGACTGAACATGTTATTTGAATGTAGATTTATACCCTTTTTGATTTGAATCACATTCATGGAAAGAAAACTTTTATTACGCTGCTGTAGTTTTGAAGAAGTCAAAGGATTTCCAATGTAATTTGGAGTCATCTGGTCATGATGCAGTATCAGCAAAAAACTTTCTTACCCTAAGCCCTTAGGTCTCTCACTGTTGAACTGACTCCCTTTATATTGAGACAAAAGATATAAAATGTTGTAGACTTTATTATTGCTGGGGGTGTTAAGATATAGCTTCTTAGTTCATGGAATGATTTTAACTAACTGTTACTAATGCAGCTGTGTTTATGACTGTGTAAATATTTAATTGGGCAACATAGGGTTTAGATATTGCTCCTGTGATAATCCATGCCCAGACGCCTCCCTTAGTAATAAGCAGCGGCGGGGGTTAATGGTACCCATGGCAAATCATGTGTGTTTGTCCAACTTGATCTACGTACTCTAGAAGTTTCCTGGCTTCTCTCCTTTGCTCAAATACCCTCAGTGTTTTGCAGAATATTTAATAGGCTTATCTGTATTCCATAGAGGGTTTTTATTCTTGGTAAATGACTAATGATTTTACGGAAATGTGTTTTTTCTATATCTCTGGGCGCTGTGTTTCCCTGAAGTACAATTAAAGCAAACACACCTCTCACTTGTAGGTAATTAACATTGTGGTCCAGACAGAATATAAGGCTTGCCTAGTCCAATATGGTACAATGCATACAATCAAGGAGTTGCTATTTGCTGGCTAATTTGTGAACTGAACTTGCACTGGGAGCTGAATGTTTACAATAAAATTGAACAGTAGCTATTAGGAGCAAAGTCACGCAAATTGTGTCTTAATGGGGATATCATTTAGTCATGCCATAAATAAAATGTCATATAGCAGAGAACCTCCTATAGTTGCTCCTGTTTGTACAGTCAGATATGTTCTGTGGCAAAGCAACTGCTGTACAAAGGTTCTTATTATTTCATTTGGCTTCTTTGTTTGAGAGGATTTAGTATTAGGTTTGATTTCTCATGACTGATATACTAAAGCTCCTTTGTTATTGCAACATAGCCATATTCTCATAGTCTCTGCTTGTTGAATAATCTATCTGAATAAAACACACACTTGTACCTTATCTCTACCATTCTATTTCTCCACAATCTCCTGAATTTTCCCATTAATGTGAGCGACTTCTATCCAATCACCAGCAATTTCAACCTTATTATGGCGGAAGAAGTGACACTAGCATTTCAGTTTAACAGCTTATTGCCCAGGGTGTGCCATTGTGCACACTGATCTAAATCTAGTTGTTTTTACTGATCACTTTGAGCTGATCACCAAGGGTTTCATAATTTTTTCTGCACCTGTTCTAATATTATTAATCCTTTTACCTGCCCTAACTCAAAATTTACCCCCTCCTTTCTCCCTTCTAAATACTATACAAGGGCTTCTTTTAAAAAACGCTTACAGATTAATTTCACATTTAAAATGTGTTTGCACTACGGCAGTTTGGTGCATGCTCAAAACAGTTGAGGAACACTCATGTTTACTCCCATGTAATAGGAAAGGCACTTTGTTCTTGGTGTTCTCCAAAAGAGCCCTCAAAGCATTTTCAAAGGCCATTCAAGTTCTGCATAATTTAATTTTACTTACTTTGGTGTGGAAATTAGGAGAGCAGTAATAAGTACAGGTAGTCTTAGGCTACGTTCACACTACAGGTGAAAGCGCATCAAATGCGACTTTTTTGCCCCTATGCGACCCATATCTGATCTTTTTCTGGCGGTCTGAATGGCACAAATCCGATTTTTTTAAGTCCGACCCAGGTCACTTCAGTATGTGGTACTGAATCCGATATGTATCTGATGTTTTTGGAAGCGGCTGAGGTCTGAACGACCATGTTGCTTTAAATCTGTCTTTTACGTGACTGACATGGTGTCTCGTGTCAATGACGTCAATAATCAGCGCCGGAGGTAGTACGGAGGTAGCAGCCACCATAGACATGTATACGAAGTATTATCAAAGGTTATTGTTACGTCTTACCTATGAAAAGTTATTCCCTGAGATTTTGTTTGGTGCAATTATATGAAGCACAAGAATGCAGCATCTTTTCTCCGACCGGCTCCAACTGCCAACGTTTGCCACATCCAATATGGCGGCGACATTGACATACGGCTCAACGCTGAATGAGGTGTCCACGTATCCACTGCTCCAAACAAGGCCATTTTTAAAGCACGAGCTCTTCTTTTTCTTGTGGTCATTCTTTCTCAAATAATTTGTCAAAATTCCGTCGGTTCCAACTATGCAAGAATTGATAGACTGTTGAAAAAACACTTTAATCTGTAGCCGCCATTTTTACTTCCATAAACAGAGCGCGTTGTGTATGACGTACTATGGTGATGTCTCATCTTCTTCTGCGCACGCTTTGGAGCCGTGAAACGTTGACACTGGAGCGCGTTTGCCGTCGCATTTTATCTGTAGTGTAAACGACCATACAAAAAAATCTTATTTGATAAAAAAAAATCGGAATTGAGCATTAAGACCTGCAGTGTGAACTTAGCCTTAGTCATATGTGACCACACAAGGATATTACTCGGGGATTTGACTTTAACTCTGAACAGTGCAAATATACCATGCAAGAAAACAAAATCAATTACATTTTTATGTGAAGAAAAAAGTCCAATGGAAATACTCCAAAGCATATTCATTATTCCGGAAAGGTAAGTTAGTATTGGTGTACTAACTCTCATTCCCAAGGCACCTCAGAACTCTGTTAGACAAAGATAGATAAAAACAAGCAGAAGGTGATAGGATCAGAGACAGATGATAGTCTGGAGATCCCGATACTGTATGTCTGCGCCTTTACATACTGAAAACGATAAGGGAGGCTGGAAGGCTCCAGGCTAAAGCTGCCCTGATAAGAAGAGATAAAAGGTTGCAGTGAACTTCAGATAGAGACAAGAATGAAGGAGAAAGCCAAACTGATGAAGTGATTTCTCTTCATTTACACCCAGAAGCATGTCTCTTGAAAAGACCAAAAGTAGATTGAGACTGGACCAAAGACAGTGAGATAATAAAGAGATATGATACTATGCTGTGTCATAGGTATATACAAATGTCAAACAGCAGAATTTAATTAGTAATGAATCAGATTAACTAACTGAGACCAAAAACCCTATCCTATAATCATCCATATTGCTAAAAATACCTATAGAGCCATTAGATCTCACACCCCTGACAGCACGTTCGGTCTTACCGATGTTGGCAATTGGAGGGCACCAGTGGCAAAGGCCCGGAAAGGGATTTTTTTCCCCTACATGCATATACAACTTGTCAGTTTAGGTGGGTAAACCATCGGCGGGATGAGTCTATTGTAAAACCTGATATCAGTTGTAGGTTGATGTAGGTCTGTCCCAGTGCTCACCTAAGCTTGTCTAACCATAGCAGTCACTTTAATACATAATGGTGGAATCCTACTACAGCGGCAAAATCCATTCGGACTCTTCGCTCTCTCTGACCTGTCCGTGGAAAGGCTGATTCTCAAGCATACTGTGGCGTTGAACGATGCAGCCGAAAACCAGCTGTTCCAGTTTTAAGTCAATGGGAGAGCGAGGCCGGCAAATGCTTTCCTCCCTCAAGGTGGATCGCGGTGCATAGCCTATAATTATCTCGGGTTTAAGTTGGGTCATGGTCGGCGATCATTTGATTTACGTTCGCTCATGGTCGGTGATAATTCTAATGCCGACGTCTTCCCGATATCTTGCCTATTAGCTACCAATATTCATAAGACGTCTCACCGAGGTACTTTATGTCGGGCAGGCACACTCACCCAATGTCGGCAAAACCTAATTTGTTGTCTGGGACTACAAAAGACAAATTGGCCCTTCATTTGAAGTAATGAGATGATTGATTGATTGGATCGATAGTAAAAATGTTAAATAAATAAAAAAATCTACTGTAATGTAACTGTAATGGTTAGTTTGAATTAAAATGTTCTGAGCTTTAAAAATACCTACCAAGTTTTATGCTCTTTGCTTTAACATGTCATGAAATTTCAAGAAACTTAAGTTAACAGAAAAAACAACTCGTATGAATGACCAAAATCTAGGGACCTAACTGGTCAAAAAGCTAAAATGTGACTCACCCCGAAAAACAACAATAATAAAAAAACAGTGTTTTCTATGACGCAAAGATGGTGCTATAGAAACACTTATTCAAGAGTTAGATAGCTTAATTGACATCTCCTTAGCAAGAAGCAGAGATGCTTAGTACTTGTTGGCCCTTTTGCCTTCACTCTCCGGTTCAGCTCACCCCAAATAATCTCGATTGCGTTCAGGTCCGGTGTCTTTGGACGCCAGGTTATTTCACAATTTTTGGAAAAGTACCACATAATTCCATATGTGTTCATTCATAGTTTTGATGCCCTCAATGAGAATCTACAATGTAAATAGTCATGGAAGTAAAGAAAACACACTGAAGGAGAAGGTGTGTCCAAACTTTTGGTATGTACTGTGTATATATATATATATATATATATATATATATATATATATATATATATATATACATAAATATAAAACCTTAGTTTTCTTTCTCCCCTGCCTTTCTCTGGGTTCTAATCTTCTCTACAAGCCCTGCTCAACTTCTAGCTCACCCCCTTGCATAGGAGAGGAGTTTAAATCACTAGCTTCTCTCTCTCTGGCCAACCGCCTACACATACTTACTCCTGTCCTCCCATTTAAGATCGTCAGGGGGGTTAGGTTTTGACTGCCTCTTTCGACTACTGTGGGAATGCAGGTGTTAAATGAGGTTACATCTGTGTGTCCTTGTATTGTGTATTGGTGCCCTTGGAATTGTACAACCCCATCTAATTAGCAAGAAGATAATCTATCTTTTGTAGCACCAACCTCTAAGAGTCTGGGCTCTGTCTTACATCATCTTGTTAAAACATGCAGATGCCATAAATGCATAGCAGTTTCTACTGAAATATAACTTAAAAGTAAAAATGGGTTTTAAGGCAGTGAAAACAGAACCTGAAAGAATGTGAAGATAAAGGAGACAAAATATTACATATTATAATTTACTTAATATGTAACAATAATATCTTTAGAATAGTGTGCAAACATGCAGTTAATTGAAATTGTCCATAGATGATAGGGTAATAAGGTGAGTGTGAGGATACCACATGAAAGAAAAGGGATCTACCAAACTGTGTTCTTTACAACATGAGCCTGTTATATGGTACTAGCAAAGCAGATTTATGAACAACTAGCCCTAGTGAACTCAACAAAGATTTGTGAAATCATCAGTAATCAAGGTGTTTCTCTTTCTTGCATCAGTTAATGTTTTTCTTACTCCAACTCCTTGTTCAACACCAAATGAAATGAGTATACAATGAAATCTGCAAAGAAACTACAGGCCCACTTCTCTTCAAACATGGAGAGAGCACCTGGCCTTAAAGCTTAGATTTATGTACAGCATGTATAGTTTACAACACAGAATCCCTCAAATTAGGCTTAATTGCATAGAAAGTGGAGATGACATTTTTTTTTGTTGCTTTCTTTGTAATTAGGTTACAAAACTATAGATAGAAAAACCGAACCTGCACACATAACCTGGCTGCAGTGAAAGACTCCGGCACTTTGCATACCTCTGGTTCCCATTGTTATTATTTGTGTGTATCTTGCATTTGCAGTACTGATTAGCTATGTTAGCTTGTTTGTTAGCCAAGGCCAGGGGTTGCGTTAAAGTATTTTCCGTATATGACCAGATTTTTAAAATGTGATGGAAAAATCTGAAGGCTATCTGCCATTTTGAAATATCGCAATTCCCATCCCTGACCACTTGGCGCAGATGCGCATATATTTTCAACTTACTGCAAAGATGTAACTTAACTAATCAATCAAAAAAGATTCCCTTGAGAGTATCTGAGCATTATCTAAGACCTGGACATCAAACCCAATGCATCTAATTATCCTGGATCTGACAGCATGTGGAAGAGTTACGGAGAGTTACAGTCATCTGTGACTGCCCCACACTTTACACTTTTGCTTTCATTATTCACCCAAACTACCTCTCTCACTCTTTTCCAGTCTCCAAGAGACTGCCTCTTAAAGGCAAGTATCCCTTAAAGGTGAAGTAGCCTGGACAATCCATAGATCGAGGAGGTCCTCAAGTGGCTGTTAGCTGTAAAAATCCATAAATAAGTAGTACCGTTGTATAGGCCGTAGGGTTCTAAGCATGGGGAAAGAGTCTTGTCTTATAGTCCAGAAATGACGGTACATACTCCAAGGCTGCTACTTGGTTGGTTCCTTAAATGGCCCTGAAAACAGCAGTACAATGAATACCATGAAGATCCAGTAAAATTGCTTGGTATTTCTGATAGTAGAAATATGCCTTATGTGATAAAACGAAGGGCTAGATGGACTGAAGTGAAATAAGGCCCCTTTTCCACAAGGGCCAGTACGGTCTGGGACGGGAAGCTTCAGAACTGTTCTGGTGTGTTTCCATTACCTGTGTCCGGTCCGAGCCGACCCCTTTTTTGGACTGCCTCTGCCTTGGTCCAAAGCGTGCCAAAGCGATCCAACATGCCCATCTATGGTCCAGTAATTTGATATCTCTCTCACTCATACCTAGCAGCGGTAGCCACTGATTGTTTGTTTAAAGTGATGTATCAGAATGTAATAACGGGAACAGCACCAGAATCTCCAAAAGTGTTCTCCATAAAATTTGACATATTCAAAGTGAAATGTCAGAGAATTCTTTTATTTTTCTTTGCCTTAAGTAGCTCCATATTTAAAAAAAACAGAGTGCTTTATAAAATGCTTTTATAGAGTTTAGGGAGGGTTGTGATTTTGATAAAGCTGAAGCTGAAAGGTGACTGAGAGAATCTACAATGATACTGGCTGCAGCTTCGGCATTTGGGACATCGGAAAACTGCTGAGCCCCGCGGGGAACATGGTGGAGAAAATGTTTTTTAGGCTAAAATAAATAAATAAATTTTGTAAGATCACAAGAAGGTTATGCGTTATCCTAAAAAAAACTTTTGCGTCATCCTGAGAAACGTTTGCGTTAGATCCATTACGTTTCTCGTGATATTGCAAATGTTGACAGATCATATTTGACAGGAGCTGCATGGAGGAGATTTTCCTGCGTCCTACAAAAAACACAGATCCCTAAAGAAGATATTACCCGTATGCAAAGGGACAAGGTGAGCACATCATTTGTTTTGTAAAATAAAATATCAACATTTTGTTGGATGTGAATAAATAGAGTGCCAAGTCCATTCGAAATTGTGCAGTTTGTAGCCAGCTAATGATGGTAACGTAACATTAATTTAAAAGTATTCTAATTTAAATGAGCCTACTCTTGTCTGCATTCAGGCAACAAAAAACGTTACCAATGTGCTCTCTGTCCCCTAAACTGTGTTAAATTGCGTAAATTGGAAATATCTATTTAAACTAAATTGTCATTAATAAACAACATTCAAATGTACCACACTGTGTTCAAACGCATGTTAGCTATAGCACGCAACTATAATAATAATTCACATCCAACCTAATGTTCATTTTTGGAAAATTATTTTAAAAAAAACAAATGATTTGCTCACTTTGTCCCTTTGCATATAGATAATCATAGACACAATTTTAACCGGTGATCCCAGGAACAATTTGGCAATGCTTATGACTGATGGGCACTGATCAGCACTGATCTAACAACACAATTTCCAAGTAGCCTAATCAGTATCTGAACGTACTATTCACTCCATTCCAGTTTTACTTAACAAAATAGTTAAGGAAATAACGCAATCCAGTATTGAATGTAAATTGTAGTAGGCTACAGTGAATTATTTCTGTTTTATTCCTCTGGAATGGATAACAGCTTAAATGTATTGATGTCTGTGCAGAAACTAAACACTGCCCACAGTCCCTGGTTTTAAATTGATTCTCTCTCTTGCAGCGCTGGATGGATAGATAGAATATTCCGGCATCTTTACAATTTTAGGAAATATTCTATCATGCTCTTTCCACAAAAACAATTTACCAACATGATCCCCTTTGAGAGTCTTAAACAAAACTTTATAAGTTATATTTTCTCATTCCTAACCCACCCACATTAAAGAAATTTCCTCCTGGACCTGTGAAATTTAATTTATATATTTTTCCACTTGTGAATTCACAGCTTCTAAATAGCGGTTCACCTGCAGCTACCTGTCCTATTGCAGGACTCTGAACTGTAAACTTGAAGTTTCTCTGCACAGAATGGGCAGGGGTTGCAAAAGGAACGCGTTTTATTGTTGCACATAATTCTTCTGGAGCAAGTACACACTGCTGTTTGTGCTAAGATGTGGATTTGAATGTTTGCCATTTGAAAAGCAAAACATGTAAGCCTATGTCTTTCAACTTATTTATTAAATAAAGATGCAATTTTCCATACCTATTTGTAAACTGCAGTGCTTATTGCTCTCATTGTGCACCTTGGCACATGAATAATTAATAATACTTGTCCCCAGCAAACTTTAAATCACATTAATGTCTATGGTTATTGTCCCCAGCAAAATTAAAAAACAAACTGTGGATAACATCTTCTTTAGGGATCTGTTGACTCCATGAACTGCAGGACATTCTCCTCCATGCTTCTCCTGTCAAATGTGATCAGTCAACATTTGCAATATCACGAGAAACCTTCTTGAGATAAAAAAACGTTCTCAAGATAACACAAACGTTTCTCAAGATAATGCAAAACTTTTGCAAAATAATGCAAAACTTCTCATGATACTTTCAAAATGTATTTATTTATTTATTACCTTAAAAATATTTTCTCCACCATGTCCCCTGCGGGGCTCAGAAGTAAACTGGAAGTGATGGCAGATTTCTGTCAGGTCGCCAAGAGGAAAGGAGCTTTTATAGCTTTCTACTCGTGGGCTAGAGCAGGCTCCAGTCAGGTAGGCGTGGAGCAGTGAAGTCGGCATGTGACACACCGGATAAGCCGTGGCGAGGCTGAAGTGTCGGGTAGAAAGAAGGCTGGTAGCCGGTGCAGTAAAGAAGCAGGAGATCTCCATTATGCCTTACAAAGACACTTTTCCTAACCCTAACCAGGGACATGGCAAAAAAGGTCTGTTTTGATGCTAGACAGGAGTACACACACCCACATTCACAAATCCCCTTTAGAGGACAAGAATCTTCTAAAAAACATTTAATCATTCATCTACTTGCCTCTAGGTTAAATTCCTTAACTTTGATCATCTGCCCCAGTTCGGTCAAGATTTTATTAGTTTAGTACATGGTTAGGGCCAGATGAGACTGGTGAGATTGGCAAAATCCTTCATCTTGAGGCACTCCAGGATGTTTGGTTGAGTCGGTTTTAAAAACTTTTATGTCTGATTTTTTTATGAGCATGTTCTATAGAATATTTTATTCAATGTTTTAATGACTAACATTGCCTTTTAGGTGTAGGATATTTTTAGAAACCTCTCTAGATGTATCTGATAACTTCTAACTGCTTAAGCAGAAGTTAACTACCTGTCATTCAAAAGGCTTTTTCAGTTCTGATCATAGGTTGTGAGTTCTCACCTTAAAATGTAATGCTGTTCAGGGATCCATAGGATGCGTAAGAGGTTAGGGGAATCATATGACCTTCATAGCTCTTTTAGTGTGATAGTTCCTACAAATTGGAAAAGCCTAACCTATGATCAACTCTTAAAGACTTTTTTAGGTGAGAGACAAAAAATCTGTAGAAGTCCATTTGCCTTCTGTTTAATCATTTATGATTGCCATTTTTTTCTGACTTAGAATCTACACCAACCTATCTGATAGTTCCATCCTGATTTGTGCTACCATTGCTGTCTCTCCAATTTGAAAGCATTATCATTCAATTTGATATCGCTACACCAACCCTATGGCACTGTTTGTATAGTTCTCTAGAGATCTCCAATGTTGGTCACTATGTCTTCTTCTGTAGCTTTTACTTTAAAAAATATCCACTTTGTCCATCTGGATCTAAGAGCACAACATTTAAGCCCCATCATGAATCTTGGCAGAATCCAACTTTGACTTGGGGAATTCCAGTTCAATCTCAGATCAATGCTCACATTCATTTTTCCAGCCACTTTGACATGGTGTCCAATGTAAGCTGACACACCCTGCTATTATGTGCAGAACTGTTTCTGGATCATGTTTTTTCAGCCTAAATCTTGGGTCCATTCTGGTGTGGTAGACTCTGGCTTTTGTGGCTCTTGAGCCAAGCACCAGTTTTGGCGCTATGGTTATTATGATGTTTGTCCCGTCCTTCAATCTAGAACTATTCGGCCACTAGCAATATAAACCTCTTTCTTGATTTGTAAGATTTAAAAATAATAATAATAATTCTAATGCTATGGCTCTTAAATAAAATATGTTTTAAGTAGGATGGTATACAATAGATTTGCTTCCAAGACACCTTGATATAGGTTTCCTGAGGTTATTTAACAGAAAATAGCATGCAGCTTATAAACTGAATAGCTGAAAATGTCTACCAGCTATTTTGTTGTAGTGGTCAGTGGTTTCTGTGCACATTTACATACAGATAAACATTTTCTAAGGAAATTCATAAATTGTCTTCAAAATTAAGTTATACTTTAGTTCTGTTATTCACAGTAATACAATATTTTGTTTGGATTTTAGTGTAAAGGAATGCAACAACAAAAGCCTTAACTGATAATAATAATATATATGCCTTGAACATTTTGCAAGCTGTTCTGTTAGACTAATAAAGGCTTGCTTGGCTGTCGATGGATTTGACAGCAATTTTCCGGTTTGCTGGCTTTATGTACTTATCTACTCAGCCTAATGATGACTTATAGTAATTATTGAAAGATAAAAGTCATCGTGGGACCACGTAAAGTAAGCCCTACCCTCTCATAACACATTCTGTACTTAAGTTAAATACAATGCTGTGTATGCATGGTCCTAAAACAGAACAGACCTTTCCATCTTGCTCTCTTGTTATATCCCTTTTTTTTACCTTTCTCATTTTGTCTTCTTTTTCCTTTTTGTTTGTCACAGTCGCCCCCGTTAGAGGCCAAGTTTATTCATCTCGGTTTTTAAGCTGCTTTTAAAACAATATGCCTTACAGAATGAGAGAAAACCTATAGTTGTTTTTTTTTTACTCATTCTTCCAAATCAAAATCTTTTAAAGGTCTCCTTCATAATAAAAAAAAGTTTTTGTTTGATACAATCAGTCATTTTCCAGACGGAAGTGACGACACTGCAAACGCAAGTTAGACAATCGCCACGCGACCATAAAGAGAACAAAACAATGCTGTTCAAGCATCCCACAGCAACACACCGGGTTTCAAAGCAGTGTAATACACTGGACTCCAGTACGGGCTGAGACCCTCACAATGTGAACAGAAATAATTAGCATTTTTCTCTTGCCATTTTCTGGCACGGCCACACATGTAAAAACTCCCTCAGTGTGAGGTCGGTAACTGGCCCCGTTGTGCCGAGGTCCAGTCTTGTTTGGGAATGCAGCCTAAACTGGGTGAGAACCAACCTCTCGAGGGTCTTCATCAGATGCAGTCAGGGCTACCGGCCTTTAGCTGCTGAGGTCCTTCAGATGTGGAGCCTTTCGTACCGGTACCACACAGGAGGTCTTCAAAGGTTGTGGTACTTTCCCCATACTCAGGCACAGGTTGAATAGATATGCCATGATGCCACACATTTCATCTGGGCAGCATCTCATGAGCCTGTAGCTGATACCATATGGACCTGCAGCCCTTAATACTTTGATCCTCTGTGGCTTGTTCCCCTCACCTGAAGTGTTTAGAGGGTCAAGGTGGGGGGAAGGGGTTGGATGATGAATATAGCGTGTGTGTGTGCGCCAATAGATAAATTCTAGCTCTAGGTATTACATTTTTACTGTTCAAGTGGTGAAAAGGCTATTTTGTTTTTGGTTTCTGAGATTATGTTGCATGTTTAGAAAGCTGGGTATAATCTGTGGCCAGTCATGCTGTGGTGTTCGAGGCTTGTCTAATTTTAGGTCTGTAGGTCTGCAATTGCTGAGTCTACCCTACAACTCGGGCAGAGTGGCTGATTGTTTCCAGTCATGATGGAGTTAATGAGGGGGTGGTGGTTATCATGAAACGCACTACCACACTGTAAGATACACTCATGGACTCAAACAGACCCATAACTGAATAATCATACCCCCATATGTGTGTGTCTTTCAAGGCAGAGCACATTGGCTCTTTCAGCAACCCGCAGGGTCACTCTCCTAATCTCTTATTAGTGGTCTCCTTTGCTAGACAGGCACAAATTTCTGTATGCTTACACAGAGACATACACACCTTCATGTAAATTCACTCATCCAGTTCACAGTATGGTGCCTAATGCATGCTATGTTAGGAGCCTTAGATTGAAACCACATGCAGTACACTTTGAGTAGATCTGCTAAATCTCTGTCGAAAGATGAGTGAGTCATTGTTGTATTTGGACGTGCGATCACGCACGTGTGTTTTGTTGCATCACAAAATACCGTGTGACTAACCTCGAGGAGAAAAGATGGCAAATGCAGTCTCTCACATCAGTGTAGAAAAGGGAACAACTTTGTGCCACAATTGTTTGATAACAAAGTTTGTTTGGTTTTTTCCCCCCAGATTTTAGGGAAGTTGCTTTCATAAACTTTCCACACAAATCTTTACAAAAAAACTGTGTATAATTGTCTCAAGTTCTACTCACAGAGCTACTTTGAATATCTATGCTGTGAGCCGATCAGTTTAAGTCTCCTTCACTAAGCAAGACATTCAATTTCAGGCCTTTACCTTCAATGTTTCTTCTATGTCAGTAGTTAAAGCTGCGTGTGATGCTGCATCAAAGTTAACTACATTTTAAACCACCGGCATGAAATTTGAGATTAATAGTGTGGGAACACAGGACTGCGTTTTCCCACGCTTTTGCTCTAGTGAGTTAAAATGTTCCCATAGTTCAGCCCATCTTCTTGGAGCCAAATATCCAAACTCTAATGAGACTGGAAAGGTTTTATTCTATATGGTTACTGAAGCCAAGATTAAACCATCCCTGGAGAGTGTTGCTCTCCTACCTTTGGTCTCTTCCCAGCTGGCAGTTTCTTTCAGATTGTCTGAGTTATGTGCAAACTGAAAGACACTATGTTTGTATACCTTTTACATCCAAACAATTTGACAATATTTGACAATATTTATTTTGATGTTTTCCTGTTTCTTCTTACGGTTTATAATTTGTACTTCCATTTCTCAAAACAGCACCAGAATAAAGCAAATCACGCTCTGTCCATACAGTCAAAAACGGTTAAGTGGTAACATGTTATGTTGCTACAAAAAAGGCATTTATCCCTTTTTAGGTTTCTTCAACATTTCTTCAACTATGATTTTTCTTTTTTTGTAATTTAGAAAAAAATAATCCAACACTACATAGTTGTATGTGCTCATAGTCAGATATTATACTTTCCAAGATGGAGAGTATGATGGTCCCAAGATTTTTAGCACCCTGTCTTCTGCTCTCCATATTTCTCCTGCTTTCCTTGCTATTTGGACTGCTAGTGAATGGTGATAATTCTTTTCTGGTGTTTTATTCACTCACGCTTCTGGAACTCCGTCCCCCTGTAGACGTTTTAGTGAAATTACGTGTTGAATACCAGGAATCACTCCATCCATTGTTGTTTGGTGTTCCCGCATTCCTATTGAGGTTGCCTTGCCCATTCTAGCATGAGAGAGGACGCCATTGGTGTAGCAAGTGTGGAGGCTTTTGTGTGCGAGCCACAGTTGCCTTGGCGATCTCCTCTGGGTCCCTCCTGACCTGGCCTGGTATGGTACTCGACGCACGTCTTTTCCTGGTCCCCTTGCACTCTGTTGATGCTTCGCTGGATCCTGTGACTGCGTAAATGATGTAACTTCAACCCGCTATCCCATTTATATGCTTTGCAAACTGTCATCGTTCATCACAAGCATTAATGGCTTTTGACTCATTACTTTTAGAGGATGAGTACAACCCCGAGAACAACATCCCAACTGTGAAGCATGGAGGTGGAAACAACATTCTTTGGGGAGGCTTTTCTGCAAAGGGGACGGGACGACTGCACCGTATTGAGAGGAGGATGGATGGGGCAATGTATCGTGAGATCTTGGCTAACAATCTCCTTCCCTCAGTAAGAGCACTGAAGATGGGTCGTGGCTTGAACTTCCAGCATGACAACGACCCAAAACACACAGCCAGGGCAACTAAGGAGTGGCTCCATAAGAAGCATCTCAAGGTCCTGCAGTGGCCTAGTCATTCTCCACTGTAAACCTAATACGTTGACAGAACTCAAAAATGATTTTGTAACAGATTACACAAAAATATTTGAGTGATGTTTTTAAATGTTTTAAGTGAACATAAAATGAAAATTAAATTTGCAGTTGCCTTAAATTATCTCAATGTTATCTTATAAATATTGTGATTCTCAACTTATGATTAAGAAGTAATTCACTCAAAAATGTATATATATATAAGTAATTTAACATAATATAATATAATCTGATTTTTTAAAATGTTATACATTACTTCACTAAGTCAAATAAGACAAGTTGTGTAAACTCAAAATTGACCTATTGAACACTACAAAATATGGCCTGAATTTGCATAGCATATTTTCTGTCAGAAGACTATAAAGAGTTTTATACGATATTCAGTAATACACACACTAATGGTGATAAGCAGCTTTCTAGCCACTGCTGCCTTGGGGCTGAGTGACAAAAGTATAGCTGCCATTCTTTCTGCACTGCATAACATCACAGCAGGTAAAGCAGAAGAAGTACTTTTTTAAAATACTTTATTGTTCATGGCATATTATTATATAACTTACAAGTAGCAAACAACAATCTTTTTTAAATTATACACAGGGACATGCCAGAAAACAACAAGGACAATGTTCGCCCCTCCCACTAACTTTCAAAGTAACACAACTGGAGTTTCATCAAAACTATTCATTAAAGAAACTTATTATTTCCAAAACCTGCAATCCTGTTTAAAATTCATGAGGTGCTCGGCTGGAATTTTCCAGGTCTCAGCCGCATTTTCATCTACTGATTTAAAAAAAAGGTGTTAGCAAGTAATCCTTTATCATCAATAATACGCTTTTTATCACAGTCTTATGAGGAATCCCATGTCTTTTATAAACCGGGATGTTCTGTGCTCTCCATAACGCATCTTTGGTGCAATAAATTACCACCCACCACCTTTTTTCAATCTGGCTTTGTCTTCTTCTTAACACTCCATACATTACCCTTCCATAGGAAAGTTCAATGTCACATAATGACCTCAACCAAGAAGACATTAAACCCCATGTTCTCTTTGCGAAGGTACTACCCCAAAAAACATGCCTAACAGTTTCCTCTTCTCCACATGAAGCTCTTGGGCACAAGGGACTTCTAGTACAATTTATTGTGCTTAAAAAGGCCCATGTAGGCAAACCTTCCAAGACTGACTGCCAAGCTATATCCTTATGAGCATTTGTCAAAACCTTGTCATTAATATTTAACCATGCCAATTCACATTGCATTTCCGTCAGTCTACCGAGTGGGGTCATGCCTCGACTAGGAGCTAATGCCTCTTCTATTCTCTTACGTGTCAATAATTCTGGGGGCAACAAATCCAAATTAAGGTTTAGGGTCTTTATTACTCCTTCAAACAAGTCTGGAAAGGTACTTGCATGGGGGGTCAGTAAAGGTACTTGCCTTCCCCATGCTGGTAAGACCTTGAGGCCCACACAGAAATTCAAAAAGACACTCCACCTGGTCTGCGTTGAATTTAAAACAGCTTTTAGAATCGGGGTCACAAAGATAGATTTCATTTTAAGTTCCATATCCATAAAGCAGAAGAAGTGCCTTGCCAAAAGACACAGCAACTGACACAGATAGACAGGGGCGACTGTGGCTCAGTGGTAGAGTAGTTGACTTGCAATCGGAGGGTCCAGTCACATGTCAATGTGCCCCAAAAAATTCTACATCATCCTACTGAGCCATGTTAGGTATCGGTGTATGAATGTGAGTGTGAATGGGTGAATGTGGCTTTAATGTAAAGTGCTTTGAGTGGTTAGTATGACTACAAAAGCGCTATATAAGTTCAGTCCATTTATTAGGGAGAACCTGGCAACCCACTTTTTATCGGATGAACTGCTACCACCTGAGTCATGGTTACAAACAACCCTTCTTACTCAGTGACTCCTCCCCCTTCTGCAATGAACACAGTCACATGTCCTGACATCATGATGTTATCATTTCTCTTAACTCATAACTAGTGATACGAAGATTTCATTTACTCACAATATTTAATTCTATTAAACAGTGAAAGTTGAATCTGCTTATAATGTTTAAGATGGCTTGACTTTGATGCTACTTTTGATTTCAATCATCATACAACTTTTGAGTTCACTGTACTATTCCGGTGTACAGTGACAGAAATAGTATGATATGTGAAAAAGCAATTGACCTAGTAACTGGCTGTGCCGCCTCTGGTGCTTACTGCAAGCCAGTTTTTGCTATACCTGGCAATGGGCTTTTGATATCTCTGTGCAGGGATTTTGGCCCATTCTTCACAAAACTATTTTGATTTATCCACATTTGATGTTTTTCAAGCATATTCAGTCAGCTAGTTTGTCGTTCTAATCTTAACAGTGTGTTAAAATGCAACTTTTATTCTATACACTGCATATCTACACAGAGCTGGGTTTTTTTTGGCCTTTTGTTGTTGCCACTGTTTGATCTTTGGCTGTTGCAGCAGGAGCATTAAAAAGACGATCTGGGCACCACCAACAAAGCCAGTTAGTCACCTGTTCTAAGCCACCCTGTCCAACAGGTTACACATTTAACTGCTAAACAAATGCATGTTTAACCACACCGCTTCTTTCTTTTTCCCTTCTGATTAACCCATATTCACTGTAGCATAATAATCCTCTTTACTATGCAAGTCGCACAGGGAGGGATGGGAAGTGATGTGATGCAATGGAAAAAAGGAAGAAATCGATCAAAATCACTGTTCAAATTTCAATTGTCAAATTTGGCATTTATTGTATTTTGCCCTAATTTGCTACCTTTCAATATAACCCTATGCATTCGATTATGAAAAAAAAAATTAAAAGTAGCTTAAAAAATTTGTTTTACCAGTCTATAATTGAGTTTTCATTTTATCCCATTTATTAACTATTTTTACATTGTGTGTATGTTCTGCATTTTTTTTTCAGAAAACATTGTGTTGCCTCATGCATAAAATGCTTAATTTCAATAAATGTTCCTGTCATGGTTTTACTTAACTGCCTGACTCACATGCACAAAACTCTAAGAAGACAAATCAGATTGCAATAGTTTATTGAAGGAGGTAATGATTAAAGAAATATACAGAGCTGGGATCTGCTGGGGACCAGGAGCTGGAACTCTGTAAGAGGAGGAGATGGTGAGTGGGTACAAGAAGATGATGCTTCTGGAGGTGATGATTGGAAACCCCGGGGAAGAGTAGTGGAATATGGGATATGATTTGTGTGGTGGCTGACCAGGATGTGGTGATGGTGATCTGGAGACTGATGGTAAGCTGTAAGGTGAGTATTGAGCTGACTTTTGGAATGGGTAAAGTTGAAGTATCTCTAGTTCCCCAAAGCCGTGACAACCCAGAGTCCAGCTCAGGGAACCCAGAGTCCAGGTCAAGGAACAGGGACTGCCACCCACCCACTACCCTATAGAGATAGTTTCCCGTCCACTACCCAAAACTAATGAATTAAAAGTTAATGCTACTAGAGCAAAGTATAAAAATCTCATAAAGATAAATAAAACTCGGACTGAACATAAAAACAAATCAATTAAATGTGGTTTACTAAACATAAGATCTCTCCCCTCAAAAACACTCTTAGTAAATGACTTAATTTGTGAAAATAATATTGATTTGTTTTGTCTTGCAGAGACATGGTTGCAGGAAGAGGACCATGTCACAATAAATGAGTCAACTCCCCCTAGCTACTTAAACTTTAGTGTCCCTCGAAGTACTGGTCGAGGAGGTGGAGTAGCAACTATCTTTCATTCCGATTTACTAATTAATCTCCAAAAAAATAATAGTTACAGTTCCTTTGAGCATCTAGTTTTTAGCTTTCCTCATTCACATAACAAAGCAGTAAAGCCACTTTTGTTTGTGGTCTTATATCGTCCACCAGGACCTTATTCTCAATTTTTAGATCAGATTTCAGATTTTCTATCTGACTTAGTTTTAAACACTGATAAAGTCATTATAGTCGGAGACTTCAATATTCATGTTGATAATGAAAGTGATAGTCTAAATACAGCTTTTCACACTATCCTAGACTCAATAGGCTTTACTCAAAATGTGCAGGGACCAACACATTCTTGTCACCACACTTTAGATCTTGTGCTGACTTATGGCATTGACTGTGAAGAAATAACAGTCTTTCCACATAACCCTATCCTGTCTGATCATTTCCTTATCACTTTTAAACTTACTCTAATGGATCATATCAAACCTGAAAGAAAACTTCATTATACCAGAACGTTATCAGACAACGCTGTAGCAAATTTTAAAGAAGCTCTTCCAACTTTAATTTCCTCAGTTTATAAATGCAGAACAGAAAACAGTGATTTAACTCGTGACCCCTCACAACTTGACATTTTAGTTCATAGCGTTAATTCCTCCCTGCGTCGGGCAATAGACAAAGTTGCCCCCTTGAAAAGGAAGGTGGCTAGCCATAGAAGATTAACTCCCTGGTTTAATTTAGAGCTACGTACCCTAAAGCAGAATGTTAGAAAACTAGAGAGAAAATGGCGCTCCACGCATTTACATGATTCCTTTTTAATATGGAAAAATAGTTTATTGCTATATAAAAAGAGCCTTCACACAGCTAGAACAGCATATTATTCATCTTTAATCGAGGAGAATAAAAATAATCCTAGGTTTCTTTTTAATACAGTTGCCAAACTCACACAGGATCATAGCTCTATCGAGCCAACCATTCCCCAAGCTCTAAGCAGTGACGACTTCATGCAATTCTTTATAAATAAAATAGACTCCATAAAGAATAAGATAATTGGGAACCTTCCCAATATGCTTGCTTCCTCCTTAGTTAATGAGGCAGCCTCAAAAATGGTGGAACCTAATATATGCTTAAACTGCTTTAATGCAGCCGAACTTTGTGATGTACTAAAATTATTAGCTTCATCTAAACCTTCAACTTGCGTTTTAGACCCAATCCCAACTAAACTCTTAAAAGAAGTTTTCCCTCTGATCGCTGCTCCAATTTTAAATATAATGAATCTATCCTTAGTCAATGGATATGTACCACAGGAGTTTAAGATTGCTGTAATTAAACCTCTACTTAAGAAACCCTCTCTTGATCAAAACGACTTAATTAACTATAGACCGATATCTAATCTTCCCTTCTTATCTAAAATTCTTGAGAAAATAGTTGCACACCAGATATGTGAGCATTTAAACAATAATGAGCTGTTTGAGAAGTTTCAGTCAGGCTTTAGAGCTCATCACAGCACTGAAACAGCTCTGGTGAAGGTTACTAATGATATTCTCATAGCCTCAGACAATGGACTGGTGACCATTCTGGTCCTGTTAGATCTCAGTGCTGCCTTTGACACTGTTGATCACAATATTCTCATAGAAAGGCTTCAAAGTGTCGGTATAATAGGAACAGCACTAGGTTGGTTTAAATCTTATTTGTCTAACAGATTTCAGTTTGTTCAGGTAAACAATAGATCTTCCTCAACCTCAATAGTTACTTGCGGAGTACCACAGGGTTCAGTGCTTGGGCCGATTCTCTTTACTATATATATGCTTCCTATTGGTAAAATAATTAGGCAGCATGGGATAAAATTCCATAGTTACGCAGATGATACACAGCTATATCTATCCATAAATCCTGATGAATCCAATCAGTTAGGTAGACTACAGGCATGTCTGGAAGACATAAAAACTTGGATGACTCTAAACTTCTTGCTTCTAAATTCTGATAAAACAGAAGTTGTCGTCTTTGGACCAGAAGCTCTGAAAAAGAAACTACTTAGTCAGCCCCTTCACCTGGACGGCATTAAATTAGCCTCCAGTAATAAAGCAAAAAACCTCGGTGTCATTTTTGACCAAGATATGTCATTTAGAACTTACATTAAAGAAGTCTGTAGGATTTCCTTTTTTCACCTTAGGAATATTGCAAAAATTAGAACCATCCTGTCCAGGAATGATGCTGAAAAACTAGATAACCGCTTGTGCTGAGCCTGGTTCTGCCGGAGGTTTCTTCCTGTTAAAAGGGAGTTTTTCCTTCCCACTGTCGCTGCATGCTTGCTCAGTATGAGGGATTGCTGAGAATTCCACGACGCAATCTTCTGTGGTTCTGTAATTTCTACACTAAACATTGTATTGTAATAACTCTTTTTGTAAAGTGCCTTGAGATGACATCTGTTGTGAAATGGCGCTATATAAATAAACTGAATTGAATTGAATTGAATTGAAGGTGTTCTTAAGCCTAGTTTATACTACTATATTTTGACGTAGGTGGACTGACGCAGCGCCATTATCCGTTGACGCAAGGGCTCTCCGTCACCTACACAAGGATGGACGGAGTCGACTCACATTTTCTAACTATCCATCTCTGTCAAGGTAGAGCGTATGCCTGTGATTGGTCAGTTCAGCAACAGGCATTGATCATTTCACCAGAACACGGCTCTATAGTCAGTCATTAACAGTAGTTAATGCTGCGTTTGAGCACTACATGCTTTATATAAAAATAATAATTTATCTAATCAGGTCTTTTGGTGATTTTGAACACAAGGTGGTGTATGAAAACAACATAAAAGACTGCTGTGTTTTTTTCCATCTGTTTTTAGAGTATCCTATGAGCTGCACTTCAAGTAAAAAGCTTTACAACTTAATCAAAAGTTACTTTCTGTCATCCATTGCTCCTTGAGGGGGAAATGCGTTCACAGGCTGAAGAAAAAAATTGAAATGACGCTGCGATAGTAGGCATATATTAGACATAGCCACCGTGAAAAGTTAGCACCCTCTGCTGTCCTGGTTGAGAATTGCTTTGCAACTCAAAATCAATGGAGAATGGAGAGAAAGAGATGGAGAACCATGAACAAAATACGTCTGCATCTGCGTGCAAATTCGCCGTCACAGTAGTATAAACCGGTCGTGGGATTCAAACCAGGGAGAGACTTGAGCGGAGCCGTTAGGATTCTTGGAGCATGGAGGACAAAGGCATGGAAACCTTCTGGAGAAAGAAGAAACTTAAATGACTTGAGAATTATTGTGGCTTGGTGTACCAGGGCAGCTTAACACTCACGCACTGAGAGACTGGCTGCCAGTTCCCTTTATCCTCTGGTTGATTTGATGAGCTCCAGGTGTGTGTCTGCACACCAAAACTGAACCCCTAACTGTTCCTCCTGCGAAATGAGCAAAAACTGCCAGACAAACCAGAAACCCAGTATTCTATTAATAGTCTTTTGGCTCTCTTTTCTGTGTTCTAATTTTAATAATGTAAAGCACCTTGCAGGTGATGCAGGAAATAAAAAGACAGACTTCTGAATAATTATAAAGACTAAACGTGTCCAATAAAAGATCCATTATTAAGGCATGATATGTGGATATTGGTTAGTAATGTAAAGTTAGACCAAAAAATAATTCGTACACCTGGCATATTTAGATTTCAAATTATTTTAATTGAACCAAGAAGTGTGGGTCTCAGAGGAAAAGAGACACACATCTCTAAAATCACAGAAAAACAACATGATTTTGAAATTTTGAAAAAGTATCTTATCTCTTTTGTTGACATTATAAAGGCATATCAAAAATTATATCAATCTTTTTTCATGATCACATGAAAACTCTTTACTGGCATTACAGTAATCAGACTTTTAAAATCTGCTGAATTATTTGGGCATCACATGGTGTAGTGGTTGGAGCGGGCCCCCCATGTGCAGTCTTCAGCCCTCAAAGCGGCTGTCCCTGACTCGAGTCCCATCCTAGGCGACTTTTGCCGCATGTCTTCCGCCACCTCTCTCCCCCTTAAGATTCTGTCTACTGTTAAATAAAGGCCACTTAATTTGGGGAGGCGTCCTTCCATTATTATGGCTCTCACCTCTGGGACAGGCTGCCAGTGGACCTCATGTCCACAGAGAACATTCATTTTGTTAAGAGTAGGCTCAAGACTCGCCTTTTAACATAGCCTTTAACTGATTATTTAATAATTTCTATTTAATTGCCCTGCATGTTTTATTTGGTTGAATTTTTAGTTTAGCTTTAAGCTGACTATTATCTATTAATTACTGCACTTTTGTTTGATCATATCATTATTTTACACTTGATAATTTAAAACACTGAGTCTTAACAGTTTTATCAGTATTTTACTACTTAATCTCATTATCTACTGTTTTTTATATATATATTTTAACTTCTTATTTTAATCTTCCTTCCAGTGTTTCCTCTATGGGAGCCCTCTGCCTCGGGAGTGGTTGTCGGCTGTGGCTGTCTGGGTGTTCTCCATATAGTGCTTGGGTGGAGGTGGGGGTCTTAGCCTTCGCTCTGCCGGGCGCCCTGGGTCAGTGCCTTGGCTGCTGCTGTTGATCTGCTGCCGCTGATGCAGATGGCCCCCATGATGGCGTTTTCTCAGCCCGTTTTGCTTTTGTTTACTGTTGCTTTTAAGTAAGTGCATGCATGGGAGATTGGGGGGTGTGGGGTTATAGTTGTAGTGATGTTTTTATTTTTGGTTTTAAAAAGCTTCGTAGTTTGAAAAGTGCTTTAAAAAGTTTGATTTGATTTGACTCTGGCCAAAAAACCTTTAAAAAACTCTGCTGAATTTCATACTGCGTTTCCAATGAATAGTTGACATTTTATCTTTGCTGATGAGCTCTAGGACTTTAAAGTTGGCAGGCTTACTTGCATTCACCCTTTTTTTGTAGTCAAGGCAGGGCTGTGGATAGAACGGTCCAAAACATTATTACTCCAAGTCACAAGTAACTTGTCGGTGAACATTAAATGACTCCTTTTAATTTAAATCTGCCAGGAGAATTCCCTTTGGCATATAAAATCACATTTTGTTGCATTTTTATTTAAAGATTTGTGTTTAATATAATGGGAAAACCCCAGTAAAGTGAATATACCTTGAATCAAAACTGTTTCCATAATTTGTTCAGTTGTAGATGTGAGAGAAGACAAATAACAGTAGAACTAAGGAAATGGGTGAACATCAGAAACAAAAAACAACAAAAAGTCAGAAATACCCATAGAAATGCCCAAAAATCCCAGGATAGCAAAAACAATAGAAGACAGTTTTCAAAATGAAACGAGAGCTAAGATATCAAGTCAATAGTAGCTGAAGACTACCAGTAGGTGTTAAAAAGGAATACATATGAAAAACAAAAGGTTGTAATCTTAAAGCTATGGAAAAACAATACCAAAGCTCAGAATCTTACAGTTAGAGGGTTAAAAAAAGGCTTTGGTTTTGGGGTGGGGGTTAACTTTGTAGCAGGAAGATAACCCTTAACCTAAAGCCAGAGTTAGCTTTTATTGATTTAGATAAAAGTATAAGCATTTGTTAGAATGGGCCAGTGAATCTTCAGACCTAAATACAATTCAGAATCTGGGGCAAAACATTAAAATTAATGTTGCCTTCTATAAAGCCCAAGCCAGTCTAATTTTCAAATAAGGATTAAGTAAAATTTAGTCTCTTGATGTGTGAAGTTGGCAGAGTGATCATCAACAGATTTAAGACAAGCTGGTTCTATAGAATGTGGAATCAGTGTGCCTAAATAGAAATGCAAGTTATGCTTCTTGAGTTTCATTTCATAAGCTCTTACTGCGTAACCACACTCACGGTAAGATTAAAATTGGATCACAATGTATCATGGTGACTTCAGCTGGGATATTTTGTGATAGTATGAAACCAACTGGCCTGGTAATGGTTTGAAGAAAAATCGGTAGGTCTCTAGAGTTGATAGCAACCATGATTATTGCAGACAATAAACCAGCAGATTGTTTTTTCACCCTTTCAAGTCACAAGTCTTCATGACCCAACCGTCCATCAATACATCAGTGAACCACACAGAAACATTCACACGGGACCTGATCTCGCTTTGCTCGTTTGTTGTAACAGTCTGGTCCTGATTTGCATGAATTCTACAGGCTTTTATTTTTCCTTTGGGCCAGTCTGTATAGATGTTGACTCCACCTATGTTTGCATACCCACACGTATGTACTTTGCATATCAATACATTGCTTTTTTCTGCCAGTAGCCAGCAGTGCTGGCTAGCTCAATTCACTGCTCTCTCAGGGGGATTTGCCATGTGTAACAAAACCCAGTAATTGCAGCTTGATGGAAAACACCGATACACCTCGTAAAAACACTTAAGGCTGGTACAATTACGCTTTCCAGCAGACAAAGCCAAAAAACCCTCCATTGAGTGCTCTCTTCAAGTCGACCAAGTTCTGACTAACAGTCATTATTTTTAATTAAATAATTCTAACTTGAATTTGTCATTTTGGCTGTTTAATGTGAAATATACATGGTGGTCATTTTTTTCCTTATCTTTAGAAATGTCTGAAGCCATGGTTTTAATATAGCCAATCCTTGGGTTTATGCTACCCCCAAAGAGTCCATTAATATGAGGTTTTACCCTCTTACACTGTATATACATTCAACTAAAACAGGATAAATGTTCCTACAAACATAAACATATCTCATCATACAGCTAAAAACATTGCTGAGCTTGGAGCAATGACTATGCCTGACTCAGAGTTCCCATGGCCCTATTCTGCTGAGTCCTGACACTTTTGCCCCCCTTCATTCTTTCACTAGTTCAGTCCCCCCCCTCTTCTTTGTTTTGATTGATGGCAACATTATTTTCAGCCTCTTTTACTAATTATCCTCTGTGATGATGGTAATGAGTGTGCATCATTTTAGCCAAGGCTTTGTTGGTTTCTCCTAACTCACTGGTGGGTTATGCTCTTTTTTTCTGCTGTGGTGAGTCCAATGTTGAATTTATTGGTACAAAAACAAAGAAGAGCTTGTTAGGCTCTCACAATTAGTAGATTAGAGTTCTGTTGACTGTGAAAGACAAGGAGGGAGACAGAGAAGTAGAGATAACAAGAGCTTCGGGATTTTTCAATTAAATGTTTTTTTTTTGCCTGTTTATGGATGAGTATTTGTGCTATCTTTGTGTGTAAATATGCACAGCTAAAAAACGTTGCTTTATTGTTAATGGATTGCACATACAAGTCAAATTAAATGTTAAAACATTTGTAAAAAAAAAATCTTGAAAAAGTTCTCACTCATTCCATTTTAGAGAAAAGTTTTTATTGAAATTCATTTTTCAGTGCGGAGAAATCCCTTGATGAGACACAATCAATGGTATCACAGTTAATTATACTCTTATAAGTTAGTTTGAAATAAAAATAAAAAATTACATTTTGCATGTTTTTTTTTCAGTTGGTCAGACATTCTAGGAACCTATATTTAGTGATCTGGAAATCTCTGCTTCCCTTACCTATGGTGCCTTACAAAGGTTTTCGCACCCATTGAACTTTTTCACATGTTGTCAAGTTATAACCACTTGTAGTGCGCACACACCAAACGCAATAGAAGTGACCAAAAAGCGCCACACACCCCTAGCTGGTCACTTGCACATTCACATGTTGAAGTGTGTCAAAAGTGAACTGGTCACACTTTAATATACGCCATTTTCACGCGCGTGAAGCAGAAATGTGGACCCCCAGTCGCACTTCATCGCGCTCCTCCATTAACTTTACATGTAAACCTGACTCTTTGGTCACGTTCAGTTTGTAAGCACTATAACTTTAAAGAATTTTGTGGGGACTTTTTTTCATCATAGCCCCAAAAAAGTAGTGCATAATATTTGTTTATGCACTTTTAGGTACTGATTCCATTAGTTTGCACACTTACAGGCTCACATTTTTGTCCATTCTTCTTTAAAGGGACTATATCATGCTATTTTACAGCTTTCAACTTCTGGGATAGACATATATATGATACAATGTTACCGTTGGTGTTATACAGTATTCTTTTGTCCTGAAATTTAACTTTTATCCTGTAGTTAATTTTAGACCACGAAGTGAAATGGCTCGTTTCTCTATAAACCCACATCCTACACCCCAACGCTACACTCTGGTCCGCTGCACAGCCAGGAGCAGATCACACTTAGACAAACAGTGCTGAGCTTAATCTCAAACCAGTGTTCTGACAAAGAATTTGAAAATCACGAAGCACCACAATGAAACTGTGTTTTATTAAGGGCTCAGATGTTTTTTTTTGTTTTTGTTTTTTTGTAAATTAAAGCATTCAATAAAGCCTATTTCAGTTGATAAAACTCCAGGTTTAGACAGAGCCCAAACCAACTTAGCTAAGTCCAATAAGCAAATCTTTCCAGCCCAGCACATAAAAAAGCCGTGGGTGTTGTTTGCACCCGTTTTCTGAACATTCTGAGATGCTACAGATCAATTAATTAACCACACTATGCTGTTATAAGATCACATAAGCAGCTTGATAAATGGCTAACCCACATTAGCATTAGCATGTAGCCACTTACTTTTCTGTCCCTCAGGCGTCTTTGTTCTTTGATCCAGCTGCTGTTCTTAAGGAATGTAGAATAAAATCCTGTAATCCATGCAACCAAACAGCCGTTTTCAAAGCGAAAGTAAAATATCCAACAAATTAAGTGTTTTAAGCTGTCACAAACCGAAGCAGCCATGAACTTTGAGAAGGAGGAGGGTGTGTTTTAACTCTATCACAGGTAAGCCACTCTGCCTGCAGGGGCGGTGCAGACACCTTAACACCCCCTTGTTTTCAACTAGTGATGTCACTAGTTGAACACTCAGTTGATTTTTAGTAGAGGGAAGGGCAGCTGCTCAGAGAGCAGAATTCAGGAAGATTACTCAGACATGCGTGAATTAAGCCAAAAACCACTCTGTTGGTGTTTTTTTAATGAGAAAATTGCTTCACCAGATGGTTGAAAAATTGATTTTGCATGATATAAGCCCTTTAAAAAATAGCACCAGCTCTGACATACTGGATGGTAATGGTGCGTTCTATATGTACTTAAAACTTGGAAATTCTGACTTCTGAGTGGGAGAAATCCACTGGAATGTCCTCCAAAGTCGGACTTGTCACTCACAAAGTCTTTCATTTTTTTTGCTCCGTCTTTGACTTCCAATATGGACGCTCTTCACATCAACAATAGTAGCTCTGGTGGAAAAATGTATGTTTTACTCTACAAGACACACTGTCTAAAATCCATCTTACATGTATAGCCTGCAACTCTGATTCAACTCAATAAAAGTTATGTTTTCACATGGAAAGTATAGTTTAAAAGAATGTTTGTCAGAGGTACTGCTACGCCTACCTGGGCGTCGCCATATTGGAATCCTGACTTATCCAACTACGTTAACTGGAACGCTGTTTACTCAAGCGTGACACCCAACCCAGCTCCCAGTTCTGAATTACGATATAAATACAATGCACCATAAGAGTCTGTGATTTCAAGTCCCACAACAGATTAAAACGCAAGAATATGTTTATAATTTAAACCATGTTTTTTGCAGTTCTGGCTGTTCTGTCGTTGCCCTGATGAAGGGTGAACCTCTAAACCTATACTCAACTGTTTGACAGCTTCTAACAAGCCTTCTTTTAGACTTGCCCTCTATTTATATACATCCTGAGAAATCCCACAGTGTGATCCTCTCACTGCTATGTTTCACAATAAGGGGAAGCTGGTAATCAGGATGTGCAGTATAAAGTTTTCACCTCACATTTGCATTTAGCATGTCGACCAAGAAGTTCCTTTTGGTCAAACTCACCAAAGCTGCTCCGTCTTCCACATTTGCTGTGTCTACTACAACGTTTTTGGCAAACTGCAAATAGGATCTCCAAAAGTTTTCTTTAGAAATTGATTTTTTCCCAAAACTTTGCCATAAAAACCAAATTGTGAACTGGAAGCCCAATATTTACCATGACAACAAATTCTCAACCCAGTAAATTCAAAATCCTGGAGATATCTTCTTTCTTGACTTTTATTATATGTCATAGAACATAAGGATTTGCCTTGGGGTATTAATTAGGTTTATCTTCCACAGAGTGGCCTGCACCTGATTCTTTTTAGTGCCTGGAGGGGTAGTAAAAGTTCAGACGGTTCCCAGCTTGTCGAGGCCAGAAGATGTTCAAAGTCAAGGCCCAGATGAAGCCAACTTTACACTTTTAGATGCCTTGTCCATAAAATCTCTTCTCATCAATCAGCAACCAAGAAAACCAAAACTAATGTTAGCAAAAAAAAAACATACCTGCTCAAAGTCCTCTATCAAGTTTTATTTTACTTTCTGGGCGGATTTTGTGAACCTGGTAAAATCAAGTTTAGATAGTGAAGAACAAGAAAGTAGAATATGTCGCAGTATTTCTAGAACATCAAATAACCAAAACAGAGCTTTTTTTATTAAACACACTGGTGTGTCAGTGTAATCCTATTGAAGTGTTGTTTTTAAATAGTTTTTCAGTTATGTAACTTTTTAACATAATTGATGTTTGTTAAAATTATTTATTTTTTTGATTTGATTTTTTTTAGCCATGTTCACATTTAGTACAACAGTCAGCCCATGCAGTAATACATAGCTGCACTACATTCTGAGCCACAACCAATGTTTTATTTAGGGATAAAGTTTCTTAGTACAGGATTTGCAATGGGATTAACCTTTTAACTTTAAATTCAAGATCTTTTCACAGTGTTTTGTTTGAACCTGATGAACTGAGCCTTTCACAAAGCTTGCAGTGGACTCACATGATGCATTTTTTTCTACAGCCAAGGTCAAATATTTCAAAACTTACAGAAATGTTGTTTTTTTTCTTGTAACTTTATGGCTTCCATCATGATAATCTGTTTGTCAGGTGATTCTCTGGTAAACTGAAGCACAGTAATACATGTTGAATTTGCTTTTATTCTGAAACACATGAAGCTTACACAAAGTATCAAGAGGTTGTCAGTGGGATTTCCTGGCCATGGTCCAAAAATGTCAACGTGTGGATGTTTTTATCCTTGCTTTTATTCACAGCAGTGTTTTCAGGCAAAACTGTGACTTGGTCAACTCCCTTGGAGAACAGGAAACCCAAGCAGTATTTCCTGTGAATCTCTTTAGATAAAAACAAAATGGAGAGTAAAAAATACACTGCAAAACAAGTTCATCTTAATGATTAAGATTTTTCTGCACAAAAAAAAAAAAATCTTGAAAATGACTAAATTTTTAGATCAGCATAGCAATCTAATCTCACAGTTTGTTTATTTGTCCATTACAGTTTACCTTTACTTTTTAAACCTGCAAACTGTCACTAGATGAAGTCTGTCTTCATTTCCCTCTCCTGCAGCCGAGTTCTTACAACACAAACCAGCTCGGTATCAGGTTCCCTGCTGGCCTGTCCATCACTGGCACAAGGCCTCTGCTTAGCAGCAGAGAAAGTCCTTGGGGTCAGCGCATAATGGACCTAAATGCAGCTCATTATCCCGATAAGGCAGGGGCGGTGGCTAGGCAAGGGCTGCCTGACTGGCGGGATGACAGCTAAACAGCACTGACAGGTAGACAGAGCTAGCTAGACACAGTCACCGTGCCTATCTGATGGACCAGGCTGACAGATCCAGTTGCACAGGCATACTACCCTAAGGCGATGGAAAGGGTTGGTAACTAAATGCCACAAAGCCACACAATGAAATCTCCAGTTAGAGGCTTTCTGTTGTGTAATGCAGCAGATCTCCTTCCACCTTGGTGTGTGCACTGTAAAATGCATCGACTTGTTAATGTGCTCTATGTTTCTTTCTTTTTTTAGGTGTAGTGACATTGTAGGGGCACAGGGTTTAGGATGTCAGTAGGAACTAATGTTTGCAAAATATGGATGTATTTTATTAAAAAAACACAGGATAGAGAAGTTTGCACTGTGTGTCCCAGGTATGAAAGTCTAGCCTTGAAAAAAATAGATTTAAACTGAGATTAAATGATGTGTGGTCTTTTACAATGAATTTGGTAACTTCAGAGGGTAATTTGTTGCTCCAGATTCTTTGAGGGTTTTCAGAGTAAAGAAGGTGAATGAAAAAACAGTCTAGTTTTTATTTTATTTTAAAAAGATTCAAAAAAATTATGTGTCCTTTGTCTTCCGCTGCACAATTATGTAATAGTTTCTCAAAATAACATCTCATCGAGAGCTTCGCTCATGGAGCAGAAGGCCTGAAGGCGGTGGTTTCAGTTAGGGACCATCGCTAAATTTCAACACATCCACAAATAAATGAACACCTGTGTGATCTCCTGCCAAAGTAACCCCAAACTTTAGCCTACCTTCCGAGTAGAAACTTGGTGACGGAGCAATCAGTCACTGATTAAGTATATGCCATTGTTGGAAACAAGCTCTTGAAAACACTCTGGTCTTCTTTTTCTCATCTAAACACTCTTATTCTTCCCATACACCTCAAAGACTTTTTCTCTAGCAACTCACTCCCATTTTAAAACAATCCTGTGAGAACTGTGAGGCTGAATAAATGGATAATAGTGTAGCGTACAGATAAACATATGAGAGTGCGCATGCAGACTCTCAGGATGATTGACAATTAGGAGGACCAATATTGTAGATGATCCACACAGAAGAAAAAGATCCTTCACAATAACTTTGAGGTTGTTATTTAAGAAAACTTAAAAATGGTAGGAATGCATTTGAAGACTTTTATCTAGATTTTTAATAGATGAAAGCATAATTTATATATTTTGATGACCAATGCTGTATTTGCTTTCTGTCATCAAGTCAAAGAACCACTTTGCCCCCTTTGCTTCCACCTTTACCATCAGACTGAAAGAGGTGCAGGAGGGGAGCTGTCATCAGCATCCAGCCTCCGGACATCTAAGCTGCTCCAGATTCTCTTACAGCCAGATGTCAGGCAATACAACCCTCCCCTCTACACTCACTTATCATCTTCTCTCTGTCTCTCTCACCTGCAGTTTCCTTTCACTCCTGTCTGCCCTCCGGTGTGTCAGAGTAGGTAGGTGCCTAGAGTTTCTCTTTGTGGAAACTGCATGTGTGTGTGAGGTTATCCTATGGGCGCGTGTATGTCAGAGTGGTTTGATATGTTTGTATAGGGCAATGCATGGCCAACCCAGACTTTCCATCAGAGTGCATCTGTTGACTTTAGGGCCTAGGGTTAAAAGTGTGGGTGTTTCTCAAGGTAAAGGCCTCGCGGCGCGGCGCCTTGCTTATGGGAACACTGTCTTTCCTTGGTCAAAGAAAACGGTTTGGAACAGACTTGCCTCACGTGACCGCGGCTGCCAGCTTACGTGGTCTTTTTACGTCCTGCCCGATATAGTATCACAGTATCTTAGTAATGTTACTTCAGCCATAGAACTGGAAATGTATAACAAGCATTTAAATTTTTTTTGATTGTGTATATATCGGTTAAATCAAATGTGTAAGTGAATTAGTACCTGGTAGCCACCGAAGATGCAACTACTAAGTAACTAACCAACCATATATAACTACTTTGGATTTAAAAAATAATAATAAAAAAAATAAAAAAAACATGTGTATGTTATTGCAATGCCAAGGAAGTAGTAGTGCCACACACTACAGGTGTGTGCCCTTATTAAGTTCAATCAGTTTAATAAAACACAGCTGAACTCCAGTGAAGGAGCATAACTATTTAAAGGAGGATCAGAAGAAATGGACAGCAGGTGAGTTAAATATAAGTGTAACTTCAAAGGGTCTGCATACTTTCAGTTTTTCTTTAATAAATTAGCAAAAATGTCTACATTTCTCTGTTTATCAAGATGGGGTGCTGAGTGTACATTAATGAGAAATAAAATGAACTTTTTTCTATTTTACCAAATGGCGGCAATGAAACAAATAGTGAAATATTTAAAGGGCTCCGAATATTTTCTGTACCCACTGTACTTCAATATTTTGATAATCTTCATATGAATAAATGCCTAAAATTAGGGATGTACCAATACTGGTGTCAAAGCCGATAAAGTTCTAATGTACTTGTATCGGTTAGTTAACCGATACCAACCGATATTTAGAATGTAGTATCACTGAAATTATTTACAAGGAAAAGTTTTACTTACGATCTTCCATTCATCGCATTTTGTTTGTGTGGTAGAAGTACCCGCATTTATACTCAGTATCGACAAGTACTCAGATCGAAGTATCTGTGTATAATTTTAAAAAAGGTGGCATTGTTCTATTCCTACCTAAAATATGTGCAAACATATATGTCTGATATGTGTGGATAAAATCAAATGTAGCCAAATCAGTTTGCCCCAACTCACAGTGGACACAACACCCATGAGGAAGAGGTTCTATCTAATAAATATGACCAAGCGCTAACTTTCTGCCCACCAAGTAAATTATGTTGGCAGAAAAAAGCTTTTACTGCACACATATCTGAACACACCAGGCCCCTCTTGAAATACGGTAGTGGGAGCATCTTGCTGTGGAAATGCTTACCTTTAGTTGATCAAAACTGGTCAGGAAGAGAAGAACCATGAAGCCAAATACAGAACTATCCTGCAAATGGGGATTGATACAATTACATGCCACACTCTGGTTTTTCTGTGTGAAGCACTTTAAAAACCCATTTAAAAACACTTAAAAAAAGTTTTTATTTGTTATTTAACAAAATATGGAAAGGTTTAGGTTTAAATTAAGACTGTTACATGGAACTGCATATAATTCATGTTTTTTACTCTGTAACAAGGTTCAAAAGGCAAATTGATTCTGAAGAAGTATGTGCTTTAATATAGCAGTCATTGTATAATAAATGTTACACAAGTTATTATGGCATCACATCCCACGGATGTATTTTATAGCAGGCCACGGTTGTGTGTATCATTGGAGATTTGAAAAGTGTTTTTTATATCAACAGTGATCCTCTTTATTTTTATTTTTATTCATATTCACATTTTTCTGATGTAACTCTTTGCTTATTCCTAATGAAGGTGGTTCGCTAAGGTACAGAGAAAAAGCAAAGTAAAAAAAAACAACGAAATCCGAGAAAGGGTGAGAGTTGACCTTTAGGTCTAGCTGAGACGATCTCTGTAAGTGAGGGGGCGGGTGGCTCAACTAAGTGGCTAATTCATTTCCCCATAGACCCCCTTCCCCCCCTCAGCCCTACAAATTTGCTTGCATGCATACAAAAAACACACTTGTCCATATAGGTCTTGTGATCCAGGTGCAGGCCTCTGCAGAGATGGTAACATGGCCTATGTTAACCCTGAGGGAGCCCAACTAGGTTGAAAGGTCATGGTCCGAGTCCTCCCACTGTCTGTCTATGTATGTTTTTGGCTGTGAAGACCACAGGCGGAGCCTGAGGAAATATAGCCACCACTGGGGGAGGACTGACCTTGGTTCATTTTGTCATCTATTGACAGCAGAGAAGACTAGAAGAAAGATGAAACTGAAGTTCAAAACAGAGTTCAGCTAAGGTTAAAGATTTATATGGTCACAGATTAGTGAAACGTGGGGCTATTTAGGGTCTTTCAGGATTGATAGGCAAAGTTATTGGTTTAGGTCCACTTTATTTAAACAAGTTTTGGGTATTTTGATCCGCCAAAGAAAAATACACAGGTTTTTTATTTCCTTAAATCACAACATAATATACATCTCACATTTGAACTTGGCACCCAGATGAACTTGATGTCCCACCCCTTCTCCTCTTTCCTTGTCTCCCCCCCCTCATATCCTTCCCCTCTCCCCATCCCAGCCCCACTGGTGTTTTCTTTCAGCTTGATGGTAAGTCAAGCAGCTGTCTGGTCTTGAGTTACAGTGAGTGACGCTCAGGTGACAAAAGCTCAGCACTGCCCCGTCAGCACTCTTCCGTCTGTCAACAGGGCCCTGAAGCAGATGCTAGCTGCGGCTCGGATACCAACGCGATGCTTGGACCATATGCACACAGCACTGAGGCCTTCACGATTTAGATATGAAACCTTTGTAAAAAAAAGCAACAACAAAAACAGTCATGAATTAGAGATGATTGTGTAAATTAAGAACTCTTAAGAGATGATTTTACATTACAAGGACATCTGTGCTAGAAGTTCTTCACAATATTTCTTATCCTAAATCATTCAAACTAAAAAAAAAGAAAACCAAAATAATATAAAAGCATTCTTAATGTATGGTTACTTTAGTTTTTTCCTGGCTTGTCAGGAAAACACGTGATTAAAAATAGTGCGAGGTTGTGTAGTATTATCTCTTAATATCTGATAGATTACTGGTACTAAAAGTTAATTTTATATCGCATTAATGTACGCTCAGCCCTCCATCTTGACAAAAACTGAAATGTAGACATTTTTGCAAATTCATTAAAAAAGAAAAACTGAAATATCACATGTTTATAAATGTGCAGACCCTTTGCAGTTACACTTATATTTAACTCACATACTGTCCATTTCTTCTCATCCTCCTTAAAATGGTTATGCTCCTTCATTGGAGTCCAGCTGCGTTTTATTAAACTGATTGAACTTAATAAGGGCACACACCTGTAGTGTGTGGCACTACTACTTCCTTGGCATTGCAATAACATACACCTGAATACTTTAGACCAAAGGTGTAAAACGTATAATTCAAATATCCAAATCTAATACTTAGATAAGGTAAAAAGTACAGAACAAGCGAGGAATACTTCATAAACTGCCCTGAAAGCAAAACAAAGGACACTTCATACTAAACATTGTTTTTGACTCAAAGAATGGCCATTCATTTTATGAGAAAGTTCAAACTTAATAAAGCTAACTGTCAGGTCTCACAAATTGCCACACAATTAAGAAAATAAAGTGATTATAAATTTATATAAAACACTGTAATATCAGTTTTCGAATGAAAGACTGCAGATGCACAGAAGTAATTAGAATTTGTGGATCTAGTTTTCATAATAATGATTTCTTAAAAGGCACAGGAAGCCAGGACAAGATGAGGACACAACGATTTAGGAAAGATCCGTGAAATAGTGTGGTAGTGACAAGAACTTGACGAAGGGCTGGATGAGACACTAGGGCTTAAAAGGACTAGGACAACAATGGGAAGGCAATCAGGAAGACAAGAAACAGCTGACGATACTTAACAGGAAAAGCCCCCCCAAAAGGTGCGCCACAAACCAGGAACTTTAGACCACGGCAGGAGGAACTGGTCGAGGAAGAAATTAAACAAAACCAAGTCCAAAAGTTTTGTCTTCGAACCAGCTGCAAGGGAACAGGTGACGAGAAGTTAGGCAACTAGGAAACCGGTGACGAGGAGGTTGCTGACAAAGGGACTTGTGGTGTGGAGGCTGGCATCAGAGGAGGAACTCGAGCCGTTGTGGCCGGAGTCTAAAGAACCTGTAACTGGGAGGCCATCATCTGAAAAACATGTGACTGGGAGGCCAGTCTCTCAGGAAATTGTGACTAGGAGGCTTTCGTCTGAGGACCTTGTGACAGGGAGGCTGTCGTCTGAGGAACTTGTGAGAAGGGAATTGGCGGACGAGGGCCGGTAGAACTGAACCATGTGCTGAGGCGACGTCACCTTACGACATGAAATCTTGTATGCGTCGGATGGTAAGCATGAATTAACGGACCCTCAAAGAGGCGCTAACAACCTATGGCGTGGCGTAGAGGAATTAAGACATGGCATATAGTGGACCCACAATCTGTGGTGTTAGAAAAGGAAGGGTGTCCCCCTGGACACCTTTGCCGGTGACAGGAGTCAGAGGCGTGTCCCCTTGGATACCCTCGGTGACAACAGGAGCTGGAGGTGTGTCCCCTTGGTCACCCTCAGTGACGACAGGAGTAGGAGGCATGTCTTCTTGGACACTCCCTGTGGAAACAGGATTCGAGTACAGATTCGCCTAGACACCACCTGCAGAGATGAAGACAAGAGTCCTGTCCTTCTAGACACACTCTTCAGAGAAAGGAGCTGTGCAAGGCATGTCCACTTGGGCACTCCTGGTGGAGGCAGGAACTGGGGGGTTGCTCATCTGGACACCCCCTGCTGAGTCAGGAAGCTTGAACATGTTCACCTGGATAACATCTGAGAAGACAGGAACTGAATGAGGCATGTAAAGTAAAGAACCCTAATTAGGAGTATGTTTTTATAAAGCTCTTAGAGCTACCGGACTATTATTAATGTGTATGAAAAATAACTCATTTTATAATAAAGTAGACAAACAGCCCTTGTAAATTAAAAATTCTTCAGTCATGAACTCAAAATCAGATTGTCAATCTTTAGTGTTACGGATCTGGCCTGCAGAAGTATTGGGATTTCACTGAATGCAAATCACTCAACCATAATCAAGTTCATGATGTTATCTTTTGTCTCACTGCTTTTTATAGACAGTCCTCCCTGCTTAAACGGCTTTTGGAAAGCTGCTATAATGTTCCAATAACTCACATAAAACTTGTTCTTTATTTCCAAAGAACGATCTGACTTGGCACATACAGCCACATAATTGTCTCTAGTAAGCATACAAATCTCTTTCCTGAGGATATTTGATTAGAGAGATGTTTGCTAAGGTGTTGTCCAAACTATAGCCTGTTTTCTCTCTGTTTTCATTTGACTCTTTCATAATTCAATTCAAAAATACTTTATTGATCCCAGGGGAAAATTAAGTGTTGTTGTAGCTCATAACTAATTCATGCTTCAAGGAGTTGTTGTAGATCATGATGGCTGTGGGAAAAAAGAAGAGGATGCTCAGGATTGTCCATACTTTTTAAAAATTTTATCAAGAATCCTTCTTTGCATCATTATCTCCAGTTGTTCCACAGTTGTCCCCGGAACAGAACCAGCCTTCATCAAGGTATTGAGCCATTTTAAGTCCTTGGCTCTGATGCTGGATGATGATGGACAAAGAGATGAAACTCTCCACCAAAGACTTGTAGAAGATTTGCAGCTTCTTGCTTCCTCAAAAAGTACAGTCTACTCTGTCCCTTCTTGTAGACCGCTTCACTGTTGATTCTCTAGTCCAGTCTATTGTCCAGGTGAACTCCGAGGTATTTATATTCCTCAACCACCTCCACTTCTTCTCCCATGATGGAGACAGTCTTTGACTTATCCCTGTTTCTTCTGAAATCTACAACCATATCCTTTGTTTTGTTCACATTCAAGTTAAGATGATTGTTTCCACACCATGTCACAAAGCGGCTCACCAGCTCTCTGTATTCAGCTTCTTCTCCATCTCTGATACACCAAACAATTGCAGAGTCATCTGAGTATTTCTACAGATGAACGGTTTCTGTCTTATACTTGAAGTCTGAAGTGTACAGAGTGAAAAGGAATGGTGAGAATACAGTCCCTGGTGGTGCACAGCATTTAACCAGTGTTGGATTCAGCTGCTGATATTATAATTCTTGGTTTAAAGTGTCTGTTACGTCTAAGGATAATTCAAAAAACAACATCTCTGGGTGGATGTGGTCGCAGATATTAGCTGTAAGCCGAGGAAGTACATTTTATTGTCATGGCACGTTTTAACACAATTCTTGAAAAGTAAAACACTGGGTGAAAAGTAAAACACTACTTACAGCCTTGGAGCTGGCGTTCCACCGTTCTGACAGTACAGATCCTTCTTTTGAGTCCACCGTCGAGGGAAAGCCAGTACTGTAAGGTCCGTAGCCTCTAGCAGCTGCAAGAGGCTCGGCTTTCACCTTGCCAAAAACCACGTTCCCGTGGGCGGTCCAAAGCTAGGTAGGCTAGGCCATGAATGCTAACACTTTCATAAAACAAATCCAAGGTCTTGTTTTATCTTGTGGAGCAGCTGACAAACTGTTGAAATGTTGGAAGTGTAAAACAGAGTGAGGCATGATTAAAATCACCAGATATTGCCACAAATGCATTGGGGTGCTGGCTCTGTGACATCATATGCATTGTCAGCAACGGCTGAAGGTGAAATGTAAACAACTGCCAAAGTAACATTGGTGAATTCTCTTGGTAAATAATAATAACTCAACTTACAACATGTTTCTTTGTTGTTCCAATTAATCATGTGAGGACAACAATTAGAGCTGGTTATAAACTGGGTGCTTTTTGTTGAGGAATAGATTTATTCATATAATACATGTGCTGTTAATGATTTCAGGCCTCCCAAATGGCTGCTAAATGGCAGAGGATACCCTGATAATAACATATAGTGGAGTTCCTGCGGGTCTTTCAGTTCCGTTTGGACCCAGATCCAAGTGCAGATTTTGAAAAACACTGATTTAGATGTGTAAACTGCCAGCCCCTATTTTAGAAGATCATCTTGCTGAGTATTGATAATTTACTATCCTGATGTTCCTTTTGTTTTCTCCTGAAACATAGATGGTGTGCAGTTTTGTAACTGCTTTCATATTTTATCTTGAGATGTATTAAATATTCCCATGCTGTTTTATCATAAATTTTAAAAGCCCTGGCATAAAATATGAAGGTTGCATGGAAAAAGAGGGAGATGAACTTCCCATATCTCATATTTAATGGGCCCTGCTGAGTGAAGCCATCAGTTAGCATACATGTGGTTTAAAGTCTCGAAAAGTTGCAAAGACATGGCACTGACGAGGTGGCAATCAAGGGACAGACAACAACAAACACACAGGCAGCATCTACAGACAGTGTAATTGCAGACTAAACAGAACAAAAGATAGTAAAATGATGTGTGCACCCATCAACAGATACACATGGCATTTTACACTAACTGTTGTGGGGATTTGAGGATAAAGGGGATATACTTTACACACTCACACTCATCCTCTACATTCTAAAGGTCTAAAAAGAGATCCAAAAATACCCCTCACAAAGATTATGAGTGACGAGAAGAAAGGGAGGAGAGAGAGGCTCAAAGAGAGAGACAGTGTGCCACCTTGTAAAGGAAGAGACGACGTGTCTTTACTGCTTCCTGCAGCCTGGCAGCTGAAGCTGAGAGGAAGATCCTCGTCTCCCTCAGCCTCCTTTTAATTATGGCCAATTACAAGGTTAGCACGCCAGGACTGATTACACGGCAGCCAAAGAGCCCCCCTTGGGTTTATTTTTGAGGTCGAGGTGCACATATTGTGGTTGAAAGTAGCAACGTTTCCAATGCCCGGGCTTTGAGGGGCCTTTGCAGTTCCCTTTTTGTAGGTTTAATGTGAAGTGAAAGCATGCAAATCCAGATGGAGAAGATGGCCCCCTATGATGAATGAGCAGAACGCTTTCCCAGTTCACCGCAGGCTAGCTTTCAAGGTACCAGCAGGACAATGGAATTGCACGTGTCCTTGCTCAGACTGTGTCATGGTGTCTGGTAATGTCTTTATCATAATTCTGCATTATGGAGGGGTAAAAGGGACAAAGACACAAGGGAGCATGAATGGTGGTCCAGGATATATTTGACTGAGGTCAAAGTAGCTATTTACATTGTGAGTTCACTATGAATTCCCTTTTCTTTTTTTCTTTTTTTGCCAACCATACCCCTGCTTGTTAGAGAAGCTGGCATAATATTTATTCTTTTCATTTTACTCTTTTTATCTATACAATAAGTTGTGTTCATGTATAATTTTTGAATTACCTTATTGAAAATGCACCTGTTATACAACTGTCTAATCAATTATTAACAAAAATCTGTATTCAAAGGCATATAATTTTGATGTAACATTAGTCAAAGGGTGTGTTTTTTAATTTTTGCTCGTGCAGATTAAAAGTTTACAAATGCCCCCCGATTTACAGCGCTTTACTAAATCTCCAATCCACATTACTACAAACTTTAATTAGTATTGGTGGGATTTTATGTGGTAACTCAACACAAAGTAATGCATGATTGTGAATATTGTGAATAGGAACGAAAAGGATGCTGGTTTTTAAAATGCTTTTACAAGTAAAAATCTAAAAAAAATTGTATTTTCTTTTATATTTCAGAACCTTGGGATGAGGAGTATCTATTATAAGTCAGATTGGATGGACAGAATCTCTAAACATCCTGGTTTCCTCTTCCCACAGATTCTTAATTGCATTTCAGTGTAGATCATTCCAACCGTCTAGCTAAACTGTTGTTTGCTGCTTTGTGTATGTTTAGGGTTGTTGTCTTGCTGAAAGTGAACCATTGTCCCAATTTTAAGTCTCTCTCAGCCTTTAATTGGTTACAGCTTTGAATTGTATTAATTTACTTTCAATGGGCAGTTTGTATCTTGAAAATGTGTATAAGAAAATATGTCTTAAAAAATCATAAAAATTAAGAAAAAATTGTTCCAACCACACCACCCACATCCTATCAAAACATGCTCTGGTGGCTAAACCATAGACTTTTTCTAGATTCATATGGGTGTGACATCATAATACTGCAAGAAGTATTGTATTGTCAAATTATGATGAAGTAGTAAACAAGAAAGGCAAGGAATCTTGCCAGGCATTCGGGTACCGTTCATATTTAGAAAATTCATATTCAGGTACAATTTGTTTAGTATGCATACAAACATAATGCAACAATACTGTATTTAGTTCCATCCATCTTCCCATCAATTCTGCCCTGTTAAAGGTAAAACTTCTCGGCAGCATGATAGTGCTATCACCATGATTCATCTTGGGGGAAGTTTTCCATTCCATTATATGCATGCAGGCTAAAAAGTTCAAATATACTCTCATTACACTAAAGCCCCTTCTTGAATATTCTAAAAAAAGGAAACAAAGTAGCATGAATGAACTGCAGCCTACTATATAGAACTAGAAACTCCATACACAGATGAGAACAGAAAAGTCTTCTTTGTTTGAAACTATTTCACAGCTGCTTTTCACATCCAGCTATGAATATTCATCATCGAGCACAGTGACGATGAAACCCACTGTGACCTGACATTTGAAGAGTTTCACTCTCTTCTTTAGAAACTCGTCATTCTGTTTCTTGGCTCTCACTCTGTGGTCCATCACTTTAGCTTGTCAGTTGTAAATGGGGCTGATTAAGTCCCCTCTTGTGTCTTTTGTCCTGCTGAGTGTTTGGACACCTCCTTGGCGTAAGGTGTGAGGACACCACTGCAGACTTGTGCCAATTTTGGAGCTGGTGACACAAATTCAGCACAGGATGGGATTGACATGAACAAGCCAGTGACAGGACAGTGTGTTGTCAGGTAGGTGGTCACTTGGTTAGACTAGGTCATTTCTTCCATAACTTAAATTTTCTCATGATGGAGTAATTTTTCAACAGTAACCAAAAACCAATGCATGGGATTTTCCCTTATTCTCCTCCACGCCTGATGCACGATTCTGCTGCAATAAAAACTAAACATAAAAAATCTTTTTTGTATTTGACGAAAATATATAGGAATAAGACTGAGGATTTCCCTTGAGATTTCTGTTCATGTTTGCATTACTCTTATTTTTTCCCAACTGCTAGATGGACTTACATTGGTTTTTAATGCTGCAAAGAGACAAAACAGTCTTTAATATTAATCCCCTTACATTTTAGCTTGGCTGTTTTATGGTACTAGATGGTTGCCAAAATGTATAAGACATTTCAATCCCCTGTTTTACATCCCAGTACAACATAAAACAGATGAATGGCTCACAATTGGAATCATTTTGTTACATCTGCAATAACAGAACAGCAAAAAAAGTGAGTAGGGCTCAGAGGAAATAAATGAAGTAAAACACCTCTGGAGATTTCTAATTGGACATTATCAGAACTCCTCTGCTTTCAGGTGGCCTCAGCTTCTTTTGCCACTTATAAGGAGATATTGAGAATTATAAATTAATTTGAAGCAAGATAAATTAAAATCGAACTCTATTGTTAGCTTGTACCTCAACATTCAGAGGCTACACCTCTGTTACCACTTCGAATGGTGCTGCGGAAGTGAGCAAAATCCAAGTTTACTCCATTTTTGGCAGTGCTGAAGCAGACTGATTTGCTGAAGTCATACAGCCATTGAGAGTAGGGATGCGACGATGCCACTTTTTTCAAACCGATACGATACCGATACTTGGATCTGAGAACTTGCCGATAGAGTATCAATGCCAATACTTCTACCACACAAAAATATGCAATGAATTGGAAGGCAGGTTTCCTTTTCTTCTCTACTCTTTACAGCAAATCATGGGGAATTAGATAAAAGATAAAGTATTAATAGATATGACCATAAAACTTAAATTTCCAGTGAAAAATAAAAAAAATTGGTGAAATTATTGCCAAGCTTCCACATTTTAAGTATTGGTTCATGGCATCAGTTAATTAACCAATACCTACACAAGTACATTAGAATCAAATCAGCCCTGATACCAGTATTGGATCTGTGCATCCCTAGTTGGGGGCTAAATCAGCAGAATACCACATAGAAGCATGGATGTTGTCTGGATAAAACAGCACTCAACACACAAACAGTACCAAATGATCATCATAGACCATTAACATCCGATAACTTTGTGCTGTTTTTTTGTTTTTTTCATTTACAGCTAGAACAGCCACTGTAGGTCTGACTTGCCCGTAGTCATTGACATTTTTTTTCTACAGGTACAATTACTCTTACCAAGATTTACTTACACAAACATTTGACAATAACGCTTCAAAGTTAAGTTGTTATTCCAGAAATAGGGTAACGATATTTTGACTACCAATAAAAGAGGACACCTGACTAATTCCGGAAACATGTTTATGTTAAGTGAAAGTAATGGGTAAGTGGTGGTCAAAATGTTTTTTATTAATCAGGTAAAATATGAATCCTTTCTTAGTTCTTTCTTATCTTTGGCTGTAGTTTAAATAGAGATGCACAGATACTGTTCTAATCTACTCATATTGACATTGGTTAAAGTTAACCGTTACTTGAAATATGGAAACTCTGCAATTATTTCAAAGAAAATGTTTATTTTACACTTTTTAGTTTTATGGCCTGTTTTATTATTTTTATTTTATTTTTATTATCTAATTTACCATCATTTGTTGTAGCAAGCAGATAATAAAAAATAAAACCTGTCTTCTGATTGATTGCATTTTTTTGTGTTATAGAAGTATTGGCATTGGTACTCAGTATCGGTATGTACTCTGATTCAAGTATTGGTATTGTATTGGTTTGAAAATAGTGGTGTCGTTGCATCCCTAGTTTACAACCTCTTCTTGATTGAGACCTTGCCTGCTCCACTTGTTCAAATATCAGTACAGGAATATAGTAATGCCTCAGTACTTCATCAGGATGTGATCTCACTCCAACGTCACATCTTTTTCGTTTACACTTCATCAGGACTGAACCAAAGGGAAAAAAACATATTCAATTATGCAATCTGATGAACTATAAGAGCATTGCTTTTCTTTGTGTGCAAATGTCTTAAAGTGCATCTAATACTCAGTCCAGCAAATTATTGTTGGTTATGAGCTTTGCCTAGTATCAGCCTCACTCACGTGACCTACCCCTAGTAATTCTTTCTTTATCAGTATCTCATAGTTTCATTTCCTCCTAGAAACATTTAATTTGCAAAAGTTTTTTTTCAGTTCCTCTGAGCAATTTTTTCTCTGTGCATTCTTCCCTCTCTACCATCTAACCACACCAGCACACATATCCAAATCTAAGGCTGAGCTCATCTAATTGGCATCTTATCAGCTATCTTGTGAATGCGCCATTGTTATGACTAGCGTTGTTTCTATTCCCAGAACAGGGCTGACACTGAAATAGAACATTCCCATGCAACCCTTCAACATAGGTGTTCAGACATTCCTCTAGATAAAAGTTTCCGTAAATGATCTTCTTTTTTAAGGCCATCCTGCTGCACAAACATCTTATAATGTTTTAGTTTCAAACAGGTGAAAATTCCAATATAAAGAACGATGTGCCATTTTGGCGTAGGTGCAGACCTGCAACCACAGCAATCCATTAAGGAATCTCTTATAATGATCAAGCATGCTGTATCCAAAGTCCAACTACTTTGCCCAAATATTTTTGGTTGTTTTACTAATATACATTTAATGATTTTCTGCAAATTCAGATGTGTAAAAACACTAAGATTAAAATGAGAAAGTTTTGAAAGCTCAGAAAATGATATTATAACATAGTGAACTTCTGATCATAAATTTAGATACACCAGTGGATATATTTTAAGGGATTACTGCAAACACACTGCTTTCTTGGATGACATCATTGAAAAAAAAAATCAGGCAAGATATCAGGACGAATGTTGCAAATTTCCACAAGTCTGGTTCATCTTTGGGTACAATTTTCAGATATCTGAAGGTCCCTCTCATCTGTTCAGACAAATATGGTATATAAAAGGATAAAACATTATGAGAGTGTCCAGCCATTATAATATTCAGGAAAAAAGACAGGTTCTGTGTCCCAGATGTTTATGCTTTGGAATGAAATGGGCATCAGTCCTAGGATAAAAGCCAAAGAACTTATGGAGACACATTTGGGTTTTGCAAATGACCCTAAAGATGGCTCCAAATTAGTTTCTAAATGGCTCAAGAACAACAAACCTGATTCAGTTACATAAGTTCTGATAACCATCTTCTATTTGCTTTCCGATTATGTTGCGGAGTCGGCATGCATTTGGTTCAGCGGTGACGTCACAGTCTTTGAGAGGTATTTGAGATTAAATACATTTCATACAGGTGTACTTTGAAACAGAGAAAAACACACTGAGAAGTGATTCTCAAACAGAGTTTTCCCAGCTACAAGAGGTGAACCCCTCACTCACCAAACATACGTAGTGGCGACCTTCTGTGAAATGCTCTTTTGCTTACACATACATGAGGAACCGCTGCTCCTCCGTGGGACACACAGCTCACCAGACGGTGAAAGCAAAATATATCTCAAAGGCTTGACTTGTCTCCCTCTTGCATTAATTACTTTTATGTGCTTTTTCAGCTCACACTAAAAAAGGAGTCACCAGATACATCTTGTTCATTTCACTCCAGTTTGTTATGCGTCACATTTATCTCATAAGATCATGTCTGTGTACTTAGGTGTTGTGTTGTAGTCATGAAAGTATGCATTCCTGTGTCAACATTTCTAATTTTGTATGTATGGGAGGTCTGCAGAAAAATTTGACTCAGTTTATAGAGTCACAGATGGAGACCCTAATGCTCACTCATGAAATATGAGGTAATTGGAAATATTTTGCTCATCTTTGAATGAAGCCCGATTTAGGAGATGGTTTGTCATCGAGAAATGCAGCTATGTCACCCCCCCCAAGCCCCCCATTAAACTAGTTACCCTATTAAACTATTTTATTTCCCCCTATTAAACTATTTCACCCCCTACTAAACTATTTTCACTACTCATTTCAGCAACTTAATTGGAGCCATTTATTTTCCCTTACTATTTTACACATCATTTTTCCTAGCTCATTTTTTCCACTGTTTGGAGAAAAAAATCTCTTCATAGGCAAACAAATTCATAACAAAAATGTCTATGCCCGCACAATAGATAGCAACAGCAGCAACATTAAGAAAAAATCAGAAACAAATAATATTGAGCATCTTAATGCGTTTTCCCAGAACAGTTATTGCATATTTTTTATTAATACTTTTTTACATTGTTTACTTGATCCGTCCTCAAAAAAGTGTCCTATTGTTTTGATGCTGATGTTTTTGTAGCACGTTTAGTAAATTAATAGTAGCTGTCCAACACTATTTCCCAGAAAATCTGGTAACTAAAACAAAAGTTTTAAAAAATGATTACTTTGTAAAGCATTGTAGAAATTATTTTCATCTAAAGCTTTTTGATGACTTGAGGATAGCAGGTTCAGATCTAGCCAAAAATATTCAAATGAATCAGTGTTAGTTTGTGGCACTTAATATCTTAAACAAAAATTCAGGTTTTAAAGTAACAGACAACCTAATGGGTATCCTGTATTGTCGATAGTTACAAACACCCTTGTAACTATTAACTATTTTTTGGCTAGTACTATTTTAACCCATAATTATGATAATGTCATGTAATAATCTATAATCTATAGTGTCACATATTTAATGATTTTAAACTTCATTACATAAAAAAAAATTCTAAAATTACACAAATTACACACAGATAACACTGAATATCTTTTCAGTGTTGCGATTTAGGACTATTAAAATTAATACTGATTTGATTGATAAAATAGTATTTTGGTGCATATACTAAATAGAACTTAAGTAGAATTTAAGGATTTGGCCCCCGGGCCTTGAGTTTGACACCTGTACTCTAAAAATATTCACTTTTTACTGTCCATTGGGGGTTGGGTTCTGGGAAATAGGACAGGCTGTCTGGTCCGGGACTGGTGGACTGCTTTTGCAAATGTGGAGCTTTGGTGGTCTGCTTGTCTCCATCCTAGAGGGTAGGGGGTATGTCTCCCGAGTACAGGGGTGGGTTGCTCTCCTGGGGCGTCGGTGCCTGGACCTTGGAGTGTAGAGTGTATATAGGGTTAATGAGTCAGTGTAGAGCAGCCTCTCTTTGTTGTCTTCGTGTGCTGGTATAAATGTGGTGCGTAAGAGGGAGGGTTTGTATGTATGGTTCTGTATTTCTCTGTCTATCTGTCACGTTGCGTCCTCAACTCCCCTCTCGCCTGGTGCATCTCAGGCCCTTTGGGCCTGGGGGCCCGGGTGTGGTCCGGCTCAGCCCTGGTACGTGCCTGGCCGGGCCGGGGTGGACCGGTGGGTCGGGCGGCTGGTATGTCTGGCCGTGGTCCTCCTTGAATTAGTTGGGGCTGGTGACAGTGAGCACTTCTCCTTTGCCGAGATAATTCATCCCACTTTACAGGTGTGCCATATCAAGATGCTGATTAGACAGTATGACTATTGCACAGGTTTTCCTTAGACTGGCTACAGTAAAAGGCCAGTTTGAGATCTTCAGTTTTTTTTTATTGGGGGCTCTGGGGACTCAGATAATCAGTCAGTATGTGGTGTGACCACTGTTTGCCTCATGCAGTGCAACACATCTCTGTCGCATAGAGTTGATCAGGTTGTCGATTGTGGCCTGTGGAATGTTCATCAACTCCTCTTCAATGGCTGTGCGAAGTTGCTAGATAATGGTGGGAACTGGAAAATACACTGATCTAGAGCAGCCATAACATGCTCAATAAGTGAAACGTCCAGTGAGTATGCTGGCCACATGCAATAACTAGGATGTTTTCAGCTTCCAAGAATTGTGTACAGATCCTTTCAACATGGGGCTGTGCAAAGAAAAATAAAGGAGTGCTCACTGTCACTGATTTAGACAGATTTGTGAACAATATTTAAGAGAAATTGTTATTTTGTGTACGTAGAAAATGTTTAAGATCTTTGAGATCATCTCATAAAAAATGGGAGCAAAAACAAGTGATGCGATAAAATGTTTGTTCAGTGTATTTCTTGATATAATCTCTGTATCTGGTTTCAAGTCATCATCTTTCGTATGTAGTACCTTACAAATTAGATTTATCTAGCACTGTTGAAGCTGCTTGTTTTGAAACCATTTGAGGCTTCAATCTAAATTTCTTAAATAAGAATAGGCCAACAAAAACAATTTAAATGTTCATGGAACATTTTCCTCCTGTGTTTGTGTCTGTCTTCACCCTTCATAAAAATACAAGAACCCGTTCATACCCCTAAAATTAAGAGATCAAAATCACAATGCACACATCACGCCTGCCTTCACCAACAGATACATTTCCTGTGCCTTTTGCATTTTTGCCATTCACCACTTTGCACATGCCTCCCCTCTCCTCCCTCCATTTAGCTCACTCCAGATGTACAAAGGACAGAGGGTGCCTCATATTAGGCCAGTCAGTCACTTTAAGCCCGAAATGAGAGTGAAACACCACCTGTGTGTGTCTGTGTGGATTTCTATAACCCTGCGCCTCAATACAAATCAGGGAGAGTTTCCCTGATGGCTTCTCAAGCTGAAAAATGGAGGTGATTTAAAGAAAAACACTTTAAATCTTACTAGCTGTTCTAAATGTTTAACCAGTGGCATTAGATCATTTAAATCTCTTTTTAACCTAAATCAATTCATCTTAAGAAACAGATGACAGTCTTCTGGTTACTGTGAATTACTTCACCGTTATTCCTGAAAATGTTTTTGTTTTTAATGGTTTTGGACTATATGCTGCATCCACAGTCATATGAAAAAAATAGGACTACTCATTAAATGATAAGTTCTCCCTTCTGAAATATTCACAATGCTTAATATTTTTATTTATTTATGGAATAGAAAATAATTGGATTTACAAATAGTGATCCTGATTTTACTCACTGAACGAAAGATAAATTTGTATTCTGATTGCAGAAAAAGTTAGTGACACTCCCCTTAGCAGCTGGTGTTACCCCCTTTTGTTGAGTGAAACACTTCATTAAAAAACTTCTTGTTGCCATCTACCAATTTCTGACTTTGGGCTGAGAAACGTTTGCCAGACACAACTAGTCCCTGGTAGATTAAGTGGTATGTTTTGTGTCATTGTCATGTTGCAGACTGGATTTGCTTCAGATTCATTTTTTTTACAGGTGGTTTCATGTTATCATCAAGCTGTCATACACTTTAAAATTTGTGGTATATTCTATAATGCAGACCATAAACCTTCCACCTTCATGCTTCACAGCTGGTATGAGTTTTTTTTTTCTCCAATATGGTTTTTGGTTTTCTCCAAACATGTCCTCTATTCTTGTCTACATAATTCAGTTCCAATATCATCTGTCTAAAGAACACTCCTGGAAAATGCGTGGTTTTTGTCTATGTTTTCTCTGGCAAACATTAATCTCGACTGAAAAAAAAACGTAATTTCACAATTTCCGTAAAAAAAACTTTTAAAAAACTGGTGCAGTCTGTGATTGTATGAGTTTCACAGTAGCAAGAGCCTGCTGTAGTTCTGGTGATGACATTTGGATTTTGTTAGACTTATTTTAGCATCTGGCAACCTGCTTTCAGATAGAACTGGCTTCAATGTCAAGACTGGGACATGTTGGCAGTTTATTTGTACTTTCCCTTTTAGACGCTCTTCTGTACAGCACAGGTAGTTGATTTGGATTTTTTTTTAGACCTCTTTGAATATCTTGCCAAAAACTTAATTGGATTTTATTGGGATTTTTATATGACAGACCAACACAAACTGATGTCCTATTATGAGGTTAAATAGAAATAACATGTTTTTCGAATTCTGTGAACTCTATCCCCTAATTAGGTGACTTCTAAAGCACTTTTGTAGCAATGGGTGTAGGGGCGTCAAAATAAAAGGGCTAAATACAAATTAATGTGACTCTTTTCAGGTTCTTATTTGTATAGCACTTTGAAAACCACCCATAATTCTCCTTCTACTTCATAATTAATTAACTTTGTGTTGGCATCTTGATAAAATTCTTTGAAGTATGTTGATGAAACATGACAAAATCTGACAAAGTTTGAGGGGGATTAATGCTGCAAGGTTTTCTTTTATATTAGTCATCAGACCACATCTTGGCCAAAGCAGAGAATTACAAGGTCCACTGCCCTCTATAATAAGAAAAACTGCCGTAGTGTAAACTCTGAGCAGACAATTGCATTGTCTTTTCCTGGCAGAGTTGGTAAATGGAAGTGACATGAAATTTTGGATATGTTCACGGCACTTGTGGTGTTACCCCATTTCATTGAAGTATTAGTTCCCTGTAAGGTCTGAATATGGGAAATACCGAAAGCAGAATTGGACGATATTGATTGATTTGAATACAAGCATTCTCCCCAAATGTTCAAGCATGCCCTCATTGTTGCACCTTCACCACCTTTTCCAACTCTTGAGCTAATTCGTTAAATCCACTGCAAAAATCAGAGTTTGCACGCAACATACAGGTCAAGAGGCCAAAATAACAAACAAACCTCATCAGTATTTCTGTGTATATAAGGATTTGTCATGGAAAAGCTTTGCTGCATCTTCCTTCCTGAGGTGTTTCTTTTCCCTTGGCCTCCTACCAGCACCTTAGCTGTTTACTGTGTTGATTTGAATTGCTTCATGCCATTTTAGAAAATAAAATGAAATTCTGTTTTTACCCCCATGCATGTTTGGACAATGCTAGTTTGTTTCTTGATCTATAAATATTTCCTACCCGACAGCCGGATAGACATCCTTCCCCTCTTTAGATGTAAACTATTTGGCTGAAGGAAACCATTGGTCTGCAGGGGGTGTTTTTCTTTGCATCACACCAAGACTTTTTTTTTTGTGACAACTGCTGTATCATTTTGGACTTCATCCTTAGCTATGTATTGTTGTTACTTTGAAACATTTTCAAACATTTTGACACATCAATCAGTGGTCTGAATGGTTGGTATAGTGACAGCAGGTCTTCAGCATACTTTGGTGCTAAACCATTCAGTGATTTATAAACTAGTAGGAGTATTTTAAAGTTTATTTTCTGAGGTACAAGGAGCCAGTGTAAGGACTTTAGAACTGGAGTGATGTGCTCTAGTTTCCTGATTCTAGTGAGGACGCCAGCAGCAGGGTCCTGGATCAGCTGCAGCTGTCTGAATGACATTTTAGGTAGACCTGTGAGGATGCTGTTGCAGTAATCAATCTGACTGAAGATGAGCTCATGGAAGAGTTTTTCAAGGTAATTTTCTGACATTAGTCCTTTAATCCTAGTATTTTTTTCAGGTGATAGAGGGCTGACGTTGTTATTAACTTTATGTGACCCTGGAGGTTCAGGTATGAGTCCATTATTAAACCTAGATTACGAGCCTGATAATTTGTTTCTAGTTGTATTAACTGAACCTTTGTAATGTACAGCAAAATATCATCTGCATAGTTATGGTAATTCATCCTATTGGTTGTTATAGTATGGGCTAGTGGAAGCATGTAGATATTAAATAGAAGACGCCCCGGGATGGAGCCTTGGGAAACCCCACAGAGCATCTGCAAGCATATATTTTTGGGACCCATCCTTTGATTGTCAATTAAATTAAGGTCTGGACTTTAACTGGGCAACTCTAACTAATTAATATATGTATTGATCTGATCCCTTCTCTTGTTGTTCTGGCTGTTTGATTAATTCGTTTGGCCCTATACCAGTCTTCTTGCTGCTGTTTGTTCAATAATATTTTCTGGAAAATTACATGCAGCTTATTTAGAAAGGTATAATCTAAAGGTAATTGGTTGCGCTGGGTTTTATCTAGTGTTGTGGAAGTAAAGATGGCTGAATTTAAACGCATCTCTCTCTTTTCAGATTTCACATTTATTTCACAGTAGAGTCTAACACATTAAATCCTATGTGAGCACTTTGGAGTTTGCTGTTGTAAGATTGCAAAATGAGAAGAAGCTAATTTAGTAGACATATGTTTAAAAGGCACTGTATATGCTCTGAAAGTATTATCTTGTAGTGGAAGATGGTTCCTTTTTATTATGTAAATCTGCTTTTCCTCAACAACAACAAGGTATTATTAGACACTTTCGTCCTAAAGAGAAACATCCGACAGCAAGCTGATGGTTCAGTCGTGTGTTGGCATGAGCTGTCCGGATGTTTGGGGTTAGTACTAGTGAGGTTAATCAGGATTACATCCAAAACCCTCAGTTGTTGTTCAGAACCAGCAAAGCATCCTACTTTGTGTTTTCACAGTACAGTCTCTTTGTCATTACAGCAGTGTCACCAGACAAGGCCTTGAGTGCATGAGAGTCAGAGTTGAGAGTTCCAGAAATCAGGAAGACACACCAGCATAATTGCATACTCAGTCACAGGAATCTCCTCACATGCAGTTTTTCTCTGGTCGAGTTTCATTTGCCACCTCCTGACTCAGTGTGTATTTTCAGGAAGTCTGGGTTGATAGATAACTATTTATTCATGCTGAGAGGTGTGAAAGCATAAATTACTTACCATAAATACTGTCCTCTAAATAAAGATGTTACATTAGACAATTGGGATTATTAGAATGAAATATAATCTCCACTAGATTTGCAATATTTTAGGTCCCGGCAGTCCAATAGCCCAACAGTTTGACATTATTAAATAATTTGGTTTTATCAGCGTTATACCAACTTTTTGGTTATACCATTATACCAACATTGGTGTGTTTATAATCAATGATCTTAAATGGACATATTAAATATTCCAGAGAGGAACTGAAAATAACAAGCTAGCACATGTGACCAAATTCTCAAAAAGCTTGCACGAACCCGTACTCCTTCAACTTGCCATACAACCTAAATGCGTGTTTTTAAATTATTATTATTGTGTCAAACTGAAAATCCCTCAGGGCATGTGTGCATCACAACATCAGATGGCAGTTACTCATCGTATGGCGCCATGAGGGTGACTGTGTTCAATAGAAAACATCGAGGGCCAGTCTACCACTTTTTTAGATTTTTTCCCCCAGTTCGAATTGTCTCTTATCTCTTCTATCGCTGTGGAGTACACATTTGTTTTCCAATACAGAACTTGCCAACTCAACTAAAATGCTTTTGGAAATTGGTTCAGTCTACCCAAGATCAACCATGGAAAGCAGTAGCTTTGTACTGCTCTTTCTGCCTTAGTAATTTAGCCTCAGGCAGCTTGATAACATGAACTCTGTTGGCATGATCTGTGACTTCTTCCTTCTATTACAGACTAAAAATCTATAATAAAAAAGGAGACATTCCTCCCCATTTACTCAACTTTTATGTATTTTTTTTCTTTTAAATGCATTAAAAAAATTGCTCATCCTTCCCCCCATAATTCTAATTGATGACAATCAAGCGCGTGCTGAAAATGTATTACAGAACAGTTTGAAGCCAGGTTAGTTTGTTAGTTTATAAAACGAAATCCTAAACTTCAAATCAAACTTTATTTATAAAGTGCTTTTCATACAAAACACACACAAGTTTAAACATGAACACATTTATACCCCCCTTCCCCCAATCCTATCCCCATGTGCGGAAACACTCAGGAGCAATATTAAAATTACCTTAAAATAGACTTTAAAATGGACAATAAAATAGACACTGGGCTGCACAGATGAGTCAGGTTAGATAAGGAAACGCCATCAAGGGAGCCATCTGCACAGGCAGCAGCAGATCAACAGCAGCAGCTGAGGCACTGACCCAGGGCACCTAGAGGAGGGGAAGCCGGGAACCCCACATTGTTTCCGAAACACAGGAACAATTTGTCTATTTATTTGTGTAAAATAACAGAATAATATTTTAAAATGCATAAGTAAATAAATAAGTAAATAAAATCTATAAATTAATATACAAATAAATATAAATATAATAAATAAAACCAAAAAAACATGAACGTTCGCTTTGGTCCTCCCAAATCAGAAACAGAGCACATTATGTGAAACTGACAAGTTTTATTACTGCAAATCAAAGATGCCAATTGTTACTCTGGAGGAGATGCAGAGCTCAGATGGTAGAATCTGTTGATGGGACAGTCATTAGTTATGTTCGGCAACATTCTGGCTTTTATAGTAGCAAGAAAGCCAAATGATTTATTTAGCATTTTAACATGCAAAATGTAGGGGACATTTGCAAAATACATAAGCTGTACTGTGAAACATTGGGGGATTTTATGGTAACATGGTGGGAGCGATGTACTAGGCAATCCTCATAGTGAAACCGTTAAAGATTGTAAAAGATCTAAGATGAGGTGAAAGTTCACTTTTTATAAGGTACATACACCTAGATCTACAAACAGAATGGTTTAGATCATAGTACATTCAGCTCTTAAAATGGCCTTCTCAAAGTCCACACGTAAACCCAAATGAGAACTTGATTTAAGAATTGCTGTTCCCAGATGCTCTCTATCCAGTGCCTCTTAGCCTGAGGCAAATTTTCCGATGTGGAAGGCTGAGGTGCAGACATACCCCAAAAGATTTTTAGCCTAATTGTCAGAGAAAGGTGGTTCTGCATACTGTAGATTTATTTTTATCCTTTTCCTTCCACTTCAGTTAAGCAGTGCTTTGTGTTGGTGTATCAAATGAAATATGAATATATAAACAGAATACATTGCCGTGTGCAGTTGGAATCTGACAAAGCATTGAAAAAGTTAAATAGGTAGTTTTATAAGGCTCCAAAAACATCTCTCTATTGTAAAGAGAATATAGTGTACCAATGAGAATAAGGTCCTATTATATAGTCTTTGAACTGATTGCTTCCCCATAAGGAGAAAAATAGGGTAGAAGAAGATCCCGTGAGATCCTGAGGGGGGGTCTACTTGATGAAAAAACTAGCCCTCTGTTTACTACAAGCTAAAAATAATTGCCAGTGAGGTTTGTCGCATGTGGAGAGTAGTATGTGTGTATGTTTGTGTGTCAAGCCCAACAGCTGAAGGCTGCAGGGTCCCATGTTGCTGCTGGGGCAACAACAGGTGGGAGAGTAGTTGGCTCTATGCTTGTACTGTACATATGTTTGAGTGTGGTTAATTGCTCCAGGACATGAGTGTGCATGACGGGGTCGGCGTGCAAGCGTGTGCAGAACTCCTTGCTTACATGTACTCACACACTACAGGCCTTGTAAGGAACCCTGGTGTCTCACAGAGCCTGTGTCTATGACTAACCAGAGCCTGAATTGTCTTATTCATTCACTCTAAACTATTTAAATCCCAGACTGCAGCAGTGCTATGAATCAAAATTAATGACTGTGTTGTTGATGCTAATGTTAAAGCTCTGGTATGAGCAGTATATTGGCAGTGCACTGCTGCAGCTTGCTTAATAGGCCTCTATTTTTATGGGTGTGTGCGTTGGGCAGCTAACATGCGTGTCTTTTCCTACTACCGGTTTTTACCCTCAATGCAAGAGGCAATTGGACTTCTCAAATGACAACAAATAGGTGCTCTGAGGCTGACTGTATGACGGCAGCTGTGTGTCCCCTCTTCCCTAACACCCTGCCCCCTTGTTTAAATCCAAACTGAAACTAAAATGATGGATGTTGTAGTTAAAAATGTTCTTGTTTGTGGTAAGACAGTAAGATTTTAGTAACGGTTCATAATAAAAATGCAACAAGCAAGAAGTCTACCTAATATGTTGAAAATATGATTGCAAGTAGCAAGTCAAGCTAGTTTAAAAAGTTTTTGAAGGAGTTTGCGTTGAATTCTCCATCACAAATTTTGAACATCCTAGAAACGCTGGAAGTTATTTTTGGCCTAAATCAGTAGCACTAAATTGGTTTTCAACGGTGTCAAACAATAAATACCATATTTTTAAAAATAATTTTGCATATATTTTCCATAGTTCAAATGAAAAATACAAAAGAAATATGTGTTGGAGGGAGAAATTTAAAAAAACAAAAGATGCAATAACCAGTGACTTTGGATAACTAAAGTCACCAGGCATTGGAGTGCAAGCTGCATTAAGCACTAATCTCTTCTGTGTATCATACACTGAGTTTACAGCTACGCCAAGCCCCATGCGCTTGTATTTTTTCAATCTATTAATTTAATTGCTAAAAAAAGTATTGCCAATCATCACACTGTGGAATGTAGACACATATGCTGTCTGAAATACGGTTTGAATAGAAAATCCGTCGCCGAAAAAGTGATTCATTTAATAACTGTTATATGATTGGACAGCCCTGGGTTAAAGCAGTGTAACAATTGAAACCTAACATGTTTTTCGTTAAGCTGAATTGTACAGGATTTGTGTACATACATGCTGTACAGAGAGTGCCGACCTTCTTTTTCCACTAGAAAAAAGCTAGAAGCTCTGCTGCAATTGCAGTCTTCAGAAGCCAACTTCAGGTATGATAAAATAAATGAGTTTCTTTGTTTTCTCTTTCAAAAATTCCTGATTTATTAGTTCTAGGAAGACAAAACACAGCACTGGCATTTAGGCACAGTTTTCAAGCAGTGCACACAAACCAAATTGAGGCTCTGCATGAGTAAAATACTTTCTGAGTTTTATCAGTTTCATGCTTTTTGTTATGTCTGCTTGGCCTAGCAGGCCCAGAGTTGGTCAGAGGAATGCGGGCTCATCAAGCAAAGCCGATGAAGTTATTTTGAGATCTGATTCTGAAGTAGGGCTGCCCGTGGCCGCAGTGGTTAGCACTATTGCCTTGCAGCAAGAAGGTTGTGGGTTCGTATCCCAGCCCAGGGTCTTTCTGCATGGAGTTTGCATGTTCCCCCTGTGCATGCGTTGTTACTTCAGCTTTCTCCCACAGTCCAAAAAACATGACTGTCAGGTTAATTGGTCTCTCTAAATTGTCCTTACAGTGTGCGTACATGGTTGTTTGTCCTGTCTGTCTCTGTGTTGCCCTGTGATGGACTGGCGACCTGTCCAGGGTGTACCACGCCACTCGACCGTTGACAGCTGGAGATAGGCAGCAGCCCCCCCATCTGTAATTTTGGACTGCTGTTCAGTACTTGCTTTTCTTGTTTGATACAGTACTTTTCAGAAAGTTGCCCAATGGAGGGGCGTATGCTAACAGTTTTTGACAGCACCACATGTTATTGATGGTTGGTGACCAACCATGATATATGATTCATTGACTGATGGATTTTCCATCTAGGTTGAGAATGGAATGCACAATGACACAGTTGTTAGGACTGTTGCCTTGCAGCAAGAAGGTCATGGAGGGCATTTCTGGATGAATTTGCATATTTCCCTTTGTTTTCTTTGGGTACTCCTGCTTCCAACCGCAGTCCAAAAACATGTTTGTTAGATTAGTTGTTTCCTTTAAAACAGCCCATAGCAGTGAGTGTGTGTGTGCTTGTTTTTTGTTGTTGTTGTTGTTTTGTGTGTCTCTGTGTTGGACAAGGTCTTGCCTTCTGACAGCTGGTGATAAATACCAGCCCACTGCGGCCCTGCAAGTATAAGCAGTAATAGGTAACGGATGAATAAACAGATTATAATTGTAAAGGACAAATTGAGCAAGATTGAGAATCTCCATTGAGCTGCAACTTGCATCTATTTGTGCTGACTCTTAAAAATGTGCTCCACATCAATGTAATACCCAACACTTCTTTTTAAGAGATAAACGTGCCACACTTTTGATAGGACAGGGACAATTTTATTGTTAACAACAAAGACCATATTGGGAGCACTTTGCCAGCCATTAGTGTTCAGAGAAGACAATAGATATAATAATAATAATAATAATAATAATAATAATAATAATAATAATAATAATAATATTTCCATTGTAATTCAAATTCAAGGCCCTGGCATCTCACACGAGTTGCTGACACTTATGGAGGCCACTGTAATTTTATTGAGTACAAACTGCACCAGCTAGACTTAAAAAGTAAATAAACCTAATATATATACTGTGATGGACTGGTGACCTGTCCAGGGCGTACCCCACCTCTTGCCCGTTGACAGCTGGAGATAGGCACCAGCCCCCCCATGTCCTCTTGAGGATTAAGCGGTTTAGAATATGGATGGATGAATGGATGGATATATATATATATATATATATATATATATATATATATATATATATACATAGGCACATATCCATGTTGTAACATGAGATATTTACACAAAAAGACAATACCTAGAAGATTGTGTTTCGTTTAAGTTACAACTTGCTGGTTTTTTTTTCAATATCTGCCTGAAAAGCAGCAGTGCGGCATCAACAGTAACATGTCTGATTAGAGAATATAATACCGCATCAATCCGACAGCAACATGTCTAGTTAAAAAAATAAACATACTTTTGTGCTTCCTGCTATTGTGCAGGCCGTTAGCCAGTAAAATATATACATTTTACTGAGAATAAGGCTTTATTTTAAGAGAATAAAGCCTTATAGTCCGAGACTTATTGTATTGTTGTTCAGTTCAAATCGTGACCGCAAGACCTTTGTCGCACACACACCCCTACTTCTTGTCTAATTTTCGTCAATAAAAGCCAGTGACGAGATCATAGCTCTGCTCTGAGAATAAGTAGCATCAATTGCTTAATCTAAGCACCTGTGAATGAAATACAATTATGTCTTTGTCAAATATGTCCACTTATTTGTATGTCTAGTTTGCATTACTCCAAAATCCTGTGCGATATTTACTTTCACAATCTCTACTTCAGAGCAAAAACCCTTAGTACCCTAAATAAATTAAATAACATGGCATAAGGTTAGGTTATTGCTGTGTGGCGTAGACTTGCGAGGTCCATTCTTTGAAATATCGAGGACCTAGACCCAGATGGGCAAGCAGGATTATGCTAAACTAAAACGTTTTAAGAATAACATAGATTTCAACTTTAAACACAAATACAACACAAGCATCAGCCAGCGGTTCCCTCAAACCCAGGGGCTTAAAAGAAGCTGTAACCTAAAGAAACCAAAGAGAAGAAATACTGGAGGATGAGATTACTGACTGGGTGTGCTCATTAGCTGATGCAAAACAGAGGCAACTGATTGATCCTTATTAGAAGGGAAAAAATCATAAGACAATTAGGAAAGTTACGCAATAACTTAGTTTAAATACTTAACAGTAAATTATTATACCAAAATCCAGATGTGTGATACAGCTTTGGATTTTTAATGGCTCCTTATCCTGGTTGAATAGAAACCGACTTCAGCTGAAGTCAAGCTGGCTCACAGTCCTGAAGATCAGCTGGCAAACTTGTTGAATCCACGGCACCAAGCAAGGAGCAGTGTATGGGCAGGACGGACAGCTGGACAAGGGAGCGGAGCATGCTTCGTCGAAGTGTGGTGTGGTGGGTTCTCTGTCTGGGATACACTCGAACACAAACATAATCTTTTAATTTCTTGAGGAAAGTATTAAAAAATCTTGATCAGCATGTTAAAGCGCCTTATTATGCACTAAACAATCCCAACATTTCATTGTTGATGCACAAGACATGTTTAGATTAAATATTGTGATTTATGAGCGACAGTTAAAGGCTTCAAAATACTTTTTTTGCCTTTTTGCAGTGAATGGAGTAGAAACTGTCACAGAAAAAGAGCAGTTGTTGTAAAACATGGCTTTGCTATTGTTTTTTTTGTTTTGTTTTTTTGAACATTTATTAGAACAAGGTCCTTGATGGCCAGTACAAAAACTCCCATTAGTATCTCACTGAGAGAATACTAATACAGTCAACTAACAAAGAGGTGAAGGAATAATCAAAGTCCAGTCATTTCCCCAATGATAAAACATACATGGAATTTTAAAAGAAAAGAAAAATCAAACCCAGCCAAACAGTGACAGTAGTCTCACTTTTCTAGATACCTTATAACAAGCGTCCATCTTTTCAGATACAAGTCCGTCTGGAGTCGAAGATTTGCTATAATGCGTTACATCCTTGAGGCTTTGGGTCAACTGGTCCAGTGTGGTGGGGGGGGGGCTTAAACCAATTTACTGTTATCATGTTATGTGCGATCAACATGAGAACCTTGAGCATGAACATAATATTCTTTCCTAAATCTGTTAATGATACAGTACCTAAAATTAGCTGTTTTGGTTCGATCAGTCTATTCAAACTCAATGTCTCACTTATTTGTTGTTTTACCTTCTCCGAGAATTTCTGCAATTTGGGGCAGTCCCAGAAAATATGAGAAAAGTTGCCTATCATTCCACAACTCCTCTAACACAATGGGGAATGTTTATTGTCAAAATTGGCTATTACCAACAGAGTTTTGAAATATCTCACTCTCAGCTTCCAGGCAACCCATGAACTCTCCCACTTCCCATCACAAACTATGATATTAGCTTCCAATTCCCATTTACCTTTCACATCAAGTGTGTCTGCTGATGTATCCATACGGATCCTATCATATATACAAAATATTGTGTTTTTAATATTCATGTTATTCTCAGGTATCTCAATCCAATACTGTTCAAAACCTGATGGAGATTCCTTGATTTTGTCCCACTCTTTGTGTGTCATCAGGCAATGTCGAATTTGAAAATATCTAAATAAATCCTTAGAATCAATACCATACTCTACCTGAAGTTGTGAGAAAAGCCCTGAGAATCTTTCCTTCAAATAAATGATTTATTGTGATAAGGCCCCTCCCTGTCAATCTAAGGAAACTACTATCCATTTTTGCTGGCTGGAAGTCACAGGCATTAGTTATTTTTTTTGCCCTTGATAGAAATAAAGGAAGGTTCAACACTCATCTAATCTTCTCCCAAATCTTTAATGTACAGTTAACCCATTTGTTTTGTATCTTAAGTTTATGCCATATTTTTGAGTTAAGAAAGGGAAGGGTTGAGAGTGATATATTTTTTACTGAACCCTGCTCTATATGTACCCATTTTGTTTTCATATCTAATCTCATCCATGAAACCAACTTTCCAAGTTGTGCTGCCCAGTATTAACTTCTAAAATGCGGTAAGTCTAATCCACCACTATCCTTGCGTCCACAGAGAACTTTGAGTCTCACTCTAGGCTTTTTGTTCTGCCATATGAATTTGTAACTAAGCTTATCCAGAAATCTGAAAATAGATACAGGAACAGTGATAGGTAACGAATTAAAATGAAATAGCAACCTTGGGAGAACATTCATCCTAATAGCAATTTCCACCTTTCCAAGTCCTTTTTTATTTGAGAAATAAGTTTATCATAATTTCATTCATGATTTGAGGTATGGGTTAGAATAACTCCTAGATATCTAAAGCCCTCTTTTGACCACCTAAATTTCACCTGTCTGTCCAAACATGTAGGCCAGCATCCTGTTATCGTCATTGCTTCCAATTTCCCCTCATTAACCTTACACCCTGAGACCGCCCCATAGTCCCGCAAGCATTGCATAAGGGTCGGTATAGATGAATGTGGATTTTTTTATATAAACCAAAGGACATCGTCTGCGAACAGGGACATTTTATGAACTTCGCCTCCATCATCTACTATTCCCTCAATCTGATCATTTCGCCTTATCAACTCCGCAAGCGGTTCGATTTATTTGCATAGTTCAAATAAAACAGGGGAGATTGTATTTCCTTGCCTATGGCCTTTTTGAGCTCAAAAAGTTTTGAGCAGTATCCATTAACCCTAACCCTTGATATTGGGTCTTTATTCAAGGTATTAATCCATCCTATAAATGTTGAATTGAAGTTCATTTGTTCCAAAGCATAATTTAAATATGACCAGTCCACCCTGTCAAATGCTTTCTCAGCGTCAAGACTGAGGAGCAGTGAGTGGACAGAACGTTTTGCTACTGATTGCAAGTTTAAAGCTATTCTTATATTATTTGCTCCCTGACACCCTGGTATAAAGCCAGTCTGGTCAGGGTTAATTAATTTGCGTAAGTATTTCTGCATTGTATTCGCCAATATGGAACCGATCATTTTTATGTCATTCCCCAGCAAACTTATTGGCCTGTAGGCACCACAGTCTATTGGGTCTTTTCCCTCCTTATGGATTACTGTTATTATGGCCTCTAACCAGCTCTTTGGTGGGTCATTTTCCTGTAAAACGTAATTGAAGACCTTACAAAATTTTGGCATCTTTGCCTGGAGATAATTTGTTTTTCAATGATTTGATAACATTTTGTATCTCACTTTCCCAAATTGGAGCTATTAATTCATCCGCCTCAGACATTGAAAGTTTTGCTAAATTTAGGTCTTTGAACATTCTTTCCAATTTTCTGTTATCTTATTATTCTTCTGGTGAATCATATAGCTTTTTTTTAAAACTGAATGCTTCAGCTACTTCTTCTGGGCATGAGACCTCCGCTAGAGATGCTGGATCTTTTTATCTTAGGAACAATACGATTCGACTGCTCTTTTCTCAGCTGAAAAGCAAGTAGCCGGCTTGTTCGATTTCCCATCTCATAGTATCTTTGACTTGCATATCGAAGTGCTCCCTCAGCTTTTCGTGAAGAAGTTCGTCCAAGGACATTCTACAGTCTTGCAATTGCTAATTGTAATAGTTTTTTGTTTCTGGCCACTTTGTGTTCATGTTCTAATCTTTTTATATCACTTTCCAGTTGTTTTTCCTTTTCCTATCTCTGTTTGTTAAGTTCGACAGCAATCTCAATACACTTCCCTCTTAGCACCGCCTTAGCCCCATCCCAATTAATTGAAAGGGGATACTGATCCATTGTCATTAAGTGTGAAGTATTCATTGATTCTTTTATTTGCTCTTTAATGGTTCAGTTAGCAGTGAGATATTCAATCTCCAGTATTTAAAGTGCCACTTAAGGCCTAAATCTAATTTCAGTTTTACAGGTCCATGATCAGATAGAGTGCAAGGTTTGATAGCAGACTCTCTAATTTTATGAAAGCTCTGTTTTGAAATGCAAATTAAATCAATTCAAGAGTATGACCTGTGTCATAGACAGAAAGGTGACATATTTTGTTGTTGGATGCCTGGCTATCCAAGTTTCCACAAGCCCTAATTCTTCCAACATATGTTTTGCAGCTTTGGATTTCCTACTAGGGGGTCCATAATCAAAGCGCAATTTATCTATTTTTACATTTAAAACACAATTAAAGTCACCCCCCAAGATTATGGTACCTCTGGCTTTCCTTACCAGTACTAATGCTATTTCTTTAAAGAAGGCAGGGTCATCTTCATTGGGAGCATAACTATTCATGAGGGTTAGTGTTTCTCCATCTAGTGTTCCTACAATAAGTATTCATCTACCCTCTTTGTCCTTTACTTCTCACTTCCTGTAACAGCCCTATCGAGCAGTTATTTTTTTTAACTGGGTTAAAATCTTTTTTCTTTTTATAAGATTATTTATTCCTTTCACATTGTAACTGACAACCCCTAAATCAGACATATAGTGACATTCCTTGTTATCATAATTTTACCATCTTCAAAAACACCTTTGCATGAGGGACCTTACCATAATATTTACACGTCACATTTGTGGACGAACATGTCAAGGATATGAGAACTCTTAACACACAGAACAGCAGAAATAATATGTATAAAATAAGTACATGTGACTTCCAAAAATCCAGCTGGGTACAGAAGTGTCCAGCCCCTGTTGTAAAGCAGGCAGGGGGTGGTTACTTTAAAGTCCCTCTGGGCAAGATGCATTAAGTGCTTGCATATCCACAAACCAAAGAAAGTGACTAAGCCCTTGGTTAGGTAATGATCCTGTTTTGTGTCTCATCATGAGAAATAAAAAGAAGAATAGAGGTAACTCCCCCATTTTATCGTTAACATTTCTGTAATTTTCACGTATTTTGAGCACGTTTAGCTGTTTCAGCTATAAACAACGATAAACATAGCACCTTAGTATTATTAGTGATACTGTCCCAGTTTGCTAAGATGTAGCAGGGGACCCACATCCAAATCAGTTACCGGAGTACAGCATTGATCAGTCTAATCCTGTAAAACAGTCTGCAGGTCTGCATCAGACAACGTGTCTTTTTGTCCTCTCCTCCTGCCGACCTGTCTTTGCCATGTCTCTCTTGAGAGCGCCCTCTCAATCTGTATATTTAACTCAGGCCAGAGTTGCACAGTCTCAATTAATCTTTTCACAAAACCAACTGTGTCGTTTTTCTCACTTTCTTCAGGGACTTCGTAAATTCTCAAATTGTTCCGGCGCATTCTGTAGATCATCACACAGGTTTGTAAGAGCAGTCTTGCGTCTCAGCAGGTGTCGCAGCGTCCTCTCATGGCGCTGACCAGCATCCTCCGCAGCGCTGATTCTTTTCTCGACCTCATCGGTACTCTGCTCTAATTTCTCCATCCTCTGATTCAGATCCGTTACCGACACTTCCAGTCTAGGTAATGAGGCTTTTGTGTCTGCAAAGGACTCCTTGTTTTGTTCATCACATCTGCCATTCAACTAGCCTCATTCAGCGAAGATAGCGGCACCTTTTTCTCCTTTAGTTGCTTCCCGCGATTTTTGCTATTTCCCTACGTTCCGTGTATCTCTGACTGTGCTCATATTTGTCCGGTGGGGTTTGGGTTCACCCTCTTTCAATTAAGATGTCATGTAGTTTTAAAAACAGCTAAACACCACCGATCTCCAGGGGAGCCTCCTCTCGTGCGTTTGTGTCAGAACATGGCGTCACCGGAAGTCGCTATTGTTTTTAAGTTGAGATTTTAAACATTCTCTAGCAAAATGCATGAGTGATTTGTGCTGCTAGCATTACTTGAACTTTAAGTCTGTGATTCCCAAAATACGGCTCGATTCCCACATCTAACATGTTCAAAAAGAGGTTAAACCAGGCTTTCTTGTGTTCTCCCACATCTCCAGATAAGTTTTGGAAAATGCAGCTTCTTTTTAAGTTGTCTCTTATGTTTCTGAGCTATGTTTGACTTCACTTAAAAATATCTCACTAAGACTTGAAACAAAACTCACTTTGAGTCAGTCTCCATCAATAAGAGTGTCCAATCTGAAGACTGTCCTTACTGTGTCCAGATGTGGGTCATTCACTGATTGTAAAAAGATCTGATTTTTTAATTTCCAACATCTTAGAGATGAACAGTTTGAATTACTTTTCATTATTTATTTAACGTTAAACTATAGCTTTTACTTGCACTGCATTCAATGACAGTAAACTCTCGACCCCATACCTTTAACAAACTATCATAATATCCCAACTACTACAACTTTAAACCTATAAAATAAAGTGCAGTGTCTGTGATAGTCAAAAGTTTTTCTGTGCTTAAGCCACAATGCCAACAGTATCCATTTCAATAGTCACCCTCAACCTCGAGCAAAGTGCTGGCACGCCCCTTGTCATTTATAATATCAGGCTGACTGGCCTATTGATGGTGTGAACAAAGCCTCAGTGTGGCCGGTGTACAGTGGCGGCCGTAGAAACATGGCGTGTCCCTGGTGACTGACGATGCCACGCTGGCTGCAACCACAGCCCGGCACAAGAGGGGTGGTGGCTGGTTGTGTGGGTGTGTGTGTGTGCGTGTGTGTGTGTGTGCGAGTGAGTGGGTGTTGGAGTTTGAGGGGTTGGGTGGGCATTTGGTGGTTGTGGCAGCTGGCAGTAAGAAAGCAAAGTTGGGGGGCAGGGAATTTCACTTTTATAAAGAATCCCCTGTGTGAATCCCCAATGTGACACACCCTGGATGTACGCAGTAGTATGCACGCATTTAGATTTACCTTTATGCACTCTAAGAGGTGTGTTCTGGTCATTTTACTTTTGTTTTATTTCATATCAGTGGTTGATCTGCAGCTGTGCAAGTCACTGATTTGAGTAGCTGGCATACTATTGCAAATTAGAGAGGTAGTACATTTTTGAGCCATTTATAAGTTTCAAGTAGCTAAGTAGCAAGTCCCAACTGAGTCATATCATGGTCATTCATGTTCCCCCATTAGAGCCTCCAAAGAAATATTAGTGGTGCTTCACTGGATGTGTAGAAATCGTTCCCTGAAAGGGAGAACTCAGTGTTTAACCAAAGACGCCTGAATGTACAAGCTCACAGATGTTTGTTTGAATGTTTATGTTATATTTCTGAGACTGCTGATACCCATAAATGTTCTCAAGTGTCACGCAGTGACAGACTGTTTATAAAAGCATTAAATGCGATTGTAACCGAGATCCATCTTTGACGGGGCCATCGCACTGGTGACCAGTTACAGGAGCAGAACTCGTCCCAGCTGTCTTTGAGGACAAATGGTACTTCAGGCAACTGCTTATTCTTCTCACTCGTTCCCTCTCCTCCCTGCCTCCTCCTTTTACCCCCAGCGTGTTTACTTGACTTTACATACTAAAAACCATTTTAAGTGCTCCGAGCGTTTGGTAAAAGGAACGGAGGAGCTGCATGTGGTGACAGCTTCCTAGAAATAGGTTGGAGGAGGTTAAAGTGTTTATGGATTGATGGCATTTTGGTTTATGTCTTTCATCTGTAATGGATGGTAATGGGTAGCTGAGTTTGTTTTTTTTGGGGGTGGTTTTCTTCGATTGTTCGAGCTTTGGCCTCACTCCAGCCTTTCTTAGCTCTACTTGACTAAGTTTACAGAATAACAAACACTAGGGTTTATAATTCTCAGCGTTTTAAAGTTGGAGGTTTTTTGGACTTAAAAAAAAAAATCTTGTTTGTGTAAAAAAAAAAAAAGATTAAAGCCCACTTTAGTTGCCTTTGAAAACACATTACATAACCCATCTGATTTATATGCTTTCAGTGGCTAAACTACAACACAGTAGTGGACATAGAAAAAACTGTTCCCCTCCTTCTCAAAGATTTGTTTAGCAATAATAATTATATTGTATGTGTTAACACACTCTTGTGCCTATTGACTATTCTAAACAAATTACTCTAGTTTGCCTCAAATGGCAATAGCTTGGGGTCTATATATTTTTGTGAAGCGACATAGTCAAAGTTGAAAGCTGCAGCTGGTAGTAGATTTTAATTTTGTGTCACTGTAAATCATTAAAGATTAAATATTAAAGTTTTGTTGTGTACAGATACATCACCATGGTTGACGATTATGTTGCAAATATATTTTTCAAGTCAGTGTCAATGTGTTCTGAGTTGGAAAGCTAAGGGCAGCATATCTGTTAAGGAATTTTCTGCAGGCTGGTAACTGGAGCAGCAGATAGTCTGACTAATTAACCAGGTGACACGAGCTTGTTATACTCAGTCTTAAGCCACCCGAAAGTTCTTCTTTTTCCCCCCTTTTTTTTGTTGCTAAAAGCTTTGTATCAGAACATTGTTGGAACTGTAATATTGTTAATTTAGCAGCAGTTGGATTGATTTTTGTCTTCTTACTTAAAATGAATTAGATAATGGATTACATCATTTTAAGCTAAAGTACTCTTTTAGTTCTGGAACAAAAAATGATTAAGCTAGTAAAACTAGCTCCCCTTGTTTCTGGTTCATTCTAAAACATTGATTATTTCTATAGATTGTTCAGGGTAAGTTATTTGAAGCTACTGTGGGTGACTTCTTTTTCCATATGTGGCCTTGGAGCCCTAGACAACTGCACTAGATTTGCCTGTATTGTCAGATGATATATGTTCACATATGCTGTATATGTAGCTGTGGTCTCCTAATAGTTAAACTAGGAACTTTTATGTCAAGTGGAATATCTACTCTTATCAATTGTGGAAATCACAGATGCATTTCTCAGCCACTTTGACAGCATGTAGAGCTGAGTGGCTTTTGAACTACCATACATACCCAAATTTAGAGTTCTCCTGGCATTGGCAATAGTATAGGATGGTAACCTCTTTTGTAATGGTCCCAGGTTTAATTATATTTGCAGACATTTTTTTTCACTATATTATTTGTGGATACAACAATTGTGGCCTTTTAGTGAGTCCAATGAAGGAAAGTTTTAGGTTTGCCTTTGGGGTCAGATTGGCTTGTTGTACAGTGGAGACATTAAAAAAGTGGCAGAATTTATTCAATCTCATATCTAGTTGATTAAAGGTTTTAAAGAAGAACCATCAATGAGAAAAGTGTTTTTTCAAGTATTCAAACTAGAAATCCTGCTTGAATTATTTTGAACTTATTTGAAGTTAACTGATTCTGCATGCGACTTTGTTTGAAATAAAATCTGTTTTCATGCTGTGGTCTTCTTATACTTGAGTTGTTAGGGGGGTTAACCACACCCTGAAATGGACATCGATTGACTGTTAACTCATCATACGTTGATCTGCTTCCATTGTAGTGGGGAGGAGAAGGTGAGTTGCAGATAGTGTTGCCAACGTAGTGACATTGTCACTATATTTAGTACATTTTTAGACTCCTTTAGCAATTAAAAAAACAAAACACTATTGACAAATTTAGCGACTGTTACTGGGGTTTTTAGGGAGGAGCGGTGTTCCTGTCGGCTGCTCTCCTGTCTCAGAGCCTTTACAGCAGGCAGCCAGTCTGTGTGCTGCAGCTCCATCCTGATACCCAGATCCAGCTGTATGGCAAGCCATCGGTGTAAACAATAAAAAGGTGAATATTATGTGTTGTTTTAACCCATAATACAGCTTGAGTCAGAGCAGATATTCACTCCACTGAGTTTAGAATAGTAATGAATCGAGCATGGTTGAAGCCAAAGGTTGCACGCAGCACTTGTATCAGAAACAGCTAAATGAAAATAGCTGGGACTGCATCTTTTCAAGTCTGTTAAATACAAGACATAACTTTGTAAAGCCACTTTTTCTTATATATTTCAGTCTTTTGTTCTACCGCGATAATGCTCTAAATTTAAAAATATCTCAAGACAAGGGTTTTTCTTAGCAAGTATTAGGTGAGATTAAAAACGAAATTATTAAAAGAATTAATTACTGCTCATAATTAGTTAATCTCAAATATTTTTTATCTCTTGACAGCACTTTCTACACTATATTACATTGCAGTCTTTAAACAAACTGGTACAAGAAAGACATTTACAGGCCCAACTTAAGTCTGCCAGTGAAAATTTCAACAATTTAGAGAGGATTTGGGGAAAAAAGTGTTGACAGCCAAAACCAAAATTAAACTTTGTAGCATCAACTCAAACCATTGTGTTAGGAAACAGCCAAAAGAACACCTCACCCCCAGTCAAGCATGGGGAACCTTTTTGCTGTCGGGCTAGTTTTCTGCTAAGGCCTGGTTCCCACAGCCAAATAATAGTAACTAGTTATGACAAAGTTCTCCCCTTCGACAATCTTAAGAACTTCCTGATAATCCCATGATAGCCCCAAAGATATTATTATAACATATTCCTGCCATGTGTGGTGTGGAGATATTCAACTTGTTGGATTGTCTTGGCCTGAAATCACAGCGCGTGTTGAGTGTTCCAAGAACAAACAAGCACGCAGCCTGTTTAATGTGGCGTGTTGCTAATCAGAAAGTGAGGTGACTGTTAGTGATATGCCTTGGAGGCATCTAGCCTGCCAAACCAAGACCAAGACAACAAGGTGAAGCAAGAACGCTACAAGAAGCGAGGAGCATCCAGTGAGATTCTGCAAAATATCCCATCTGACCTGGGAATATTCATGAGTAAAATCGGTTCAGGTGTGCTGTATCCTCATTGCCATGTGGCAACTCACCCCATACTGTGGAACCAAAACTGTTATATCCACAAGTTTTTTTTTATCAGTATGTGTGGTTTGGAAAATATTGATATATTAAAATCTTGCAATATGAGCATGGACAGGAAAATCTTCATGTTGAACCACCTTCTCTCTTGTAGAAGACTAATGATGTGTTATGGATTGGTCTTCCAGCATGACAGTAACACAAACCATACCACTTCTGCAAAAATCCGTGGCTAAGTAAGATTCACATAAAATTCATGGAGCAAGTGTGCCTGTTTCCAGATATCAGTCTTTTTGGTAATCTGTTGCAGGGAATTGAAGATTTGAGTTGCCAAACAGTTGCCAAGAGAACCTAAAGGGTTTAAAGAGTTTCTACAAAGAGAAGTGGGCCAAAAGCCCTCCAGAGATGTGTGCAGTAACGGAGACTCACAAAAAAAGTCTTACTTCTGTGTCTGGCAGCAAAAACTTCTCAACCAAGTCCCAAGTAATTTTTTTATATGGGTACTTCTCATTTGGATCCTTTTGCATTTTTTCAGAAAAAGAGTTGTCTACCACAGGATGTGTTGTTAATTCATCTTCTTGAGGGAGGTTTTGTAGCTGCTTGACAACCACTGATGTTATAACATTTCCTATACGGAGGTTATTTTTGGTTTTGCTCAGTGGTCTTTGCATGATATCAACTTGCCTAAAAGTGGGATCACAACAAAAGTAATGGATAACCACTTGTAATACAGTGGGAAGAAAATAATACCCAAATAAACACAATTGCTGTGAAATGTTGGATTTTATTTACATATTTTATTAAACTAGCCAACTATAAAGAAAAAAAATGACTTTGCATTAGTTTACGTATTTAAGGAAATAAAATGGCTTGTTACTGGTCAAATAAAAAGAGAGTAGGAAGGGGCTTGTGGTGTGAATCATCATAAATACTTATTTTCCTCTATGACATGCAAATGAGCTTGTAAATTATAGTGTGTTTTCTTTGGATTTTAGCTTGATACAGTAATAAGTGAATAAACATACAACATATTTAAGGGCAAACTAACCCTATTTTTGGAAAGGAAATGTAAATATTTTTCAAAGTCAACATCAAAGTCTTATAGTATATTTAATTTATGGCTGGTTTAAACTTTCAACCAAGTACATTACTGTGTCCATTAAATACTGTACATGTTATAAATATCCAACATCTTCTGAGTGCACACGGCCTTTTCCCATCACACAGACATGTCATAACAAAATTACCAAAATCCCATAAAACCTTTTGAAGAGGGCGTTTGCAATGAACATCAGAGATAAAAAGTTAAAGAGCACAAAGAGGGGAGGAGTGGACACAAGGGATTGTATGTCCTTGTGAAAGCAGACCTCAGAAACAAAAGCAGCATTGAGCACATATCCACTTTAAAGAGAGATTAGCCAGGTCAAACACCCATCAGCACATTGCTACCAGCACTGCCTCTGCAGAAAGGAGCTTTGGCCACAGTTTAGTGGCACGTGGCGCAGTCCTTGATGCTCACCATGTGCGTCAGGTGCTCTCACTCAGTTTACTGTTGTTCTAAGCATAATCCCATCCCCGCCTTTTCTCTCTTGCAGTCTACGCCCCTCTCAGTCCAGAAGCAGCGGCTTTGCAAAACTGCCCTCTAGCCTCAACTTTCATGCCGTTTTCACTCTGTTTCCACCTCTCCCTGTCCATCTTTTTGTCCTGCTTTCGCAAACACAAAGAGCACATTGTATCTTGGGATGTTGAAGTGAAGCCCGTCTCAGTGGCAGTATGCTGGCCCGTGGTGAACCTGAGTCTAGCTATCTCTGTTCTCCAGCTGGCACCGAGGTTGCTGGTGGTGCAGTGTGGTGAATTTGAGAATAGCGAACATGTTGATTTAAGATTCATTCATAAATTCTGTCGGTTTCACTTCGCATCTTTATTATTTTCACGTCTTGCAAAGCGTCACTTCCTTAGCAATATTTATTTACATTTTACTACTGTGAATGCATTGTTTCAGATTCAAAAAAAGTATCTTTAAATGTTTTACAACCAAATTGAGTGTATTGACTTTTATTTAGATATTCTGTTTCAAAGTGATGCTTTTTATTTCTTTTTTCTAAGTGCAAACCAGAGTCTCGTGTCTTTTTGATCAATGATACAGAATGAACCTAAAGGCACACAAAACCTCCAAACAAATTTGGCGGTAGTAAACAATGTTTTAGACTGAACCATTGAAACTCAATACTAACTCCCATAAAGCACAATCATTTTTCTTTTGAGCACTTAAAACTCAAACCCAACACACACTGCCAAATCAAGACTTCACATTGAAGTCTATGCTGATGGACACAAAGAAAAAGCAGCTTATAATGAGATGCTATCGCATTTCATAATCACAGTTTAAGCCTAGAACTGTACACAGAAGTAAAAAAAAAAATCCCACAAGATGAGTCAGCTCACTCACAACTTAGCAAAAGCAAATTTCTCAAGTTTTCTTGTTTGGATGAATGCTCCTCTTCTTCACTTCTACCCTAGTTTTTTTTTTTTTTTTTCAAAGGTGGACCAGCAAGTCCATCTTTGAATGACACACAAGAACTAAGCTAAAAGGTTTGTAGCTCTATCCTTCATCCGATTATAAACTTAGACTTGTAAAGTTAGTTTCTCCTGCCAATAAGAACCATGAGGATTTTTTTGACAGTTCTAAGAAATTCTTTGACCTTGACAAAATAGTGTCCAATCACTTTAACATATATTCTGATATAACACCAAACACAGCCTATGATTGCTCCCGAGTTTAATAAATAGCTAAACTAATCAGAAGGCATGTCAAGCGGCCCTCAGTTGGAACCATTTCAAGCACTGGAAATGTTGAGGTGGGTTTCACACCTATTTCTGAGAATTTTTTATCCATCCAAAATATCTGTGTTGGTCTGGTAGAATTAAGGACTTGCATCTTTAAGTATCACATGGAAGAGCATTATTCATCTTAGGCAGTGTAACGTCCCAGAACATGAAAAGGCAAGGCAGATATGCACATGTGTGAATAGGATATTATCTATTTTCACAAAGTAAGCAAGTTTTTAATAGTCAATTGATTGGATGGACTAGAATCAAACTCTGGTAGTTGATTGTAAGATAATTTTCATACTTTACCAGTGTGGATTCATTCAGTTCATTTTCTAAATGGCTGACATTGTGCAAGTGACAAGATAAAAACACAAAAACATGAAACAAAAGTTACATTTTTTAAATGTTTCAGACTTCCTTAAAACTCATCTTAAGTAGGATATTGACTTCTGCGTTTCTTTCCTATATATGTTTCCTATAAAAATCGGAACCTAGAAAAGCCACACGCCTCCTGAAAACCCCCATCAGTTCTGCGGGACTTACTGAAAACACAAAGATCTGAGATGCGAATACGACAGCTTGCAGAAGATCATATTTTTGTAATTGTGCCTGAGGACATGTACACGCGTAGCCGGGTTTTTAAAAAAAACTATATTCTCTGCACCTTTTAAAAAAAAAAATCCTCATCCACACTTAACTGTATTAGTGCATTAAGCACATTCATAGACTTGCCCAACCTGTAGAGGGCTGTAGTTCCCTCAAATCCCATTCCACTCAAAGAGTAACTGTGCCATTCATGATGTTTTTCTGAAGCCTAGTTTATACTCTTCCTCTGCAAGTTTGCACTGACTCGCATATGTATTGACAGAGATGTTTTCTTTATGCTTTTCAGTCTGTGTCAGTATTGCAAAGCAATTCCCCACCAGGACAGCAGGGGGAGCTGACTTTTTCTGGCGGGTCTGCCTACCATAACGGTGATGTCTCTGGTTGATGATAGTTCATTTACTTTGGCTTGTAAATGCAATTCCACTCAAGGTGCAATATCCGACAGAAAGTGAGTTTCGATTGAACTGGTAACCTTTTTACTTGAACTGAAGCTCATTGACTACTCGCATGCGAACAAATACAGCGGTCTGTATTGTTCTCTACACTTCCTGTTCAAAATTGCCAAAAGTTAGATATATTAGGTAAACTGGCTTTGCAATTTAAAGCATTTGGTGTCCAAAAGCTGCACTGACTACCAATTACACTGACTATAGAGCACTGTTCTGGTGAAATGATCTGGGGTTGATGTGGGGCTGAACAGTCACAGATGTGTACTCTGTTGCATTCAATGGATTGTTAAATTGGGCTCTACTCCAACCGTGCTTGTGTAAATTATGGAGAACCCTTGCGCTAACAGAGAATGACATTGCGTGTTTTCGTACCTACGCAGACTGAGAAGTATAAAATAGGCTTGAGTGTAAACACAGGTCGCACAAGTGATGTTGCAGCATTTTTTGTTAGATACTGCGACATTGCAACATCTAAAACTCCGGCTACACCTGTCCCCACGCAAATGCTTAGATTAGAGAAAATGTGATCTTGACTTTGGTCGTAGGTTTTAGAAAGGACAAACTGCAGAAAAATATCTCAGTTTTGTGAGATACCAGGCTAAATAGGGACAGGGCATGAAAGTGGTTAGATGTGGTGCAAGATGAACAAAACAAATCCTAAATTCCAAGTTTGACAACAACAAGTAAATGTGGCGAGCTCTAACCTTGATACAAATACATGTACACAAACCTTTGAGGAGCGCTTGGTTGTTAGTTATATTTTATTGCTTGCTAATAATAGATATTTTACCCTCTAAAAATATGAAAACATAATTTTCACACTGAAACGTTTGGATTCATGTTTTTCTCTGCAGTCATAAATGACCCCAGTGAGCACTTTATTTAATTATTTTATCCTTCAGCTATCCAGTGCCCTATTCAATCAGGTCTGTTGGCAGTAACGATAGTGAGGACCTAGGTGTAATCCTAGCCTGTTGTTGGCCCACCAGAAAGGCCAGTGTGTACACTCTATACACTTTATGCACGCCAAAGACGCTGCCTTTATGTGTGTATTTGTGTGTGTTTGAGTGAGTCACAAAGAGCAGGTAGGTAGTCCGAATCCAGCATCATGTAACATGAAACTACTTGCTACTACTGTATCACCAAAATTTGTTTGCACCCTTTTGTTCTCAATACAAACTGATCAATCAACATTTTTAGGTGAAACACATTTTTTTACATTTTAACTAAAAGATGATTACACTATAGCTGATGAAATCGAGATTAAAACAACTGATGACAGAGATACTGAACTCCAGCAAGAATTTCTAGCAAATGCCGCATAATTCCAGAGGTTTTGCAGCTAGACCATTTATAGAAAACGCAGCTGGTTGTGTTAAAGAGACAGAACAAGTCTCGAACTAATTTCCTATCATGTAGGTGAAAGTGCTGGTCACTAACACGTTCAATGTAGAATTAAAGCCCAAAAGCTTTCTCTAAATCTAAAGCCACTTTGCCTTTATCACCTACTTATTGTCCTCCATTGTTGCTTTGTTTTTGTGTTGTGCACAGATCACAACGTGCAACTTTTCAGACTCTTTAGAATGATTGAGAGGCAGAACTCTCTCTGAATTATTATGGAAAACCTCCCGAACCGTGTAGAGCAGAGCTGAGCCGAGTTGAGTCAAGGTGCTAGGGGGAAAAGGCCATTAGGGTAGAGGTAACACTGAAAAATACTACATAACGTCAAGAAAGCCTTTGAAATTTTTTTGTTCACATGTGCTATAGCTATAATATGTAGGTTAAGTGAGAGAGGAGTTTTTTTCTAACCTCTGGGTAGAATAGAATAAAATAGAATATATAATAGAATAATCCTTCAGGATTCAGCAAAGGGGAAATTTAGCTGTAACAGCAGCAAAGTAACAGATAATAAAAGCATTATAAAAAATGATTGCAGCATTATGATTATGCAACATTTGCCATGAGCAGGGACATAAGGTAAACAATAGGATACAAATGGCTACAAATAAAATTTGTGACAAAAAAGGCAAATTACCAACCTAGGAGGTTGCCGCTTTAATTTAAGAAAATAAGTACTTCCAGTTTTTCGTTTACAAGTGGTAGCATGGTTAGTTTGTAGGAGATTTTGTATTAAAGTCCATAATGTAAAGGTCTGTCATACCCAAGTCTTTACATTTTGAAACCCTTTCTGTGAAAAGGTGCACCAGCAACAGCGATAACTGCAAAAAAGTCCATTTAAATTCATTCAAGAATTTGTGAGAGCTTCACATGACGTCGACTGAGGCTGGAGTCAGTGCATCAAAAGCCACTATGTGCATGTGGATCTAACTTCATGAAAAGATGTTTTTTGTGAAAAAATGTGCCTTATTCTGCTTTTATTTTATTTTAAAAGCAACAAAACACATAAGCCTTTTTCATATAGCTTTTGATATGTTCTCCATATAGTGGACAATCAGTTTAGTTGAGGACACCAAATTACATTTACCAGCCACTTTATTTTTTTTTTATTTTTTAACGTGTCCTGTCTAGCAGTATGCTACTCAGAATTGGTGTCTGAGTACCAAGTACAAGCCCAACAGTTTTACTTTCCCAAGCAGAGTATTACAGCTTCGCTGTAGTACGCCACTTGATGTATATGTATGAAAAATCTTTATTAGTGATTACTGTGGGTTCAATTTCCTGACGTCATGGACATTAAACTGAGACAAGAAGGAAGAAAGGAAGAAGGTGAAGAAAAGAAACCGGACCAGCAGAGGTGCGAACCGACGACACAAGACAGGGAGGCAAACAAAGAACACAAGAAAACATCCCAGTCCTCCACCTCTGCCGGACGGCAGAGAAACAGTAATACAAAACAAAAACGACAAACTGTACAGAACCAAACCAATAGTTCGGATCTAGTAGAATAAACTAAGAATTACACATTCACTACACACAAGCATTGAATAATGAACATAATATAAATGTTTCTGGTAAGCTCCTGTGAACAACTAACTAATGATGATAACCTCAGCTTAAGATATGTCCGTCCTCACCAATGTCCCCACACCTATGTGTGTGCGAGCATGCAGGTCGGAATAAGGTTTCCCCACGCAAGTGATTGATAGCTGGTGTAAGGAACCGTCAATCCGTCCTACAGGAATCGGCACAGACATGGAGGAGGCAAGAGATGTATGCATCCAGGGTCCCATAGAGTACAGAGGCCACAGGCGGATCAGCGCAAGGTCGATCACCCGCCAACTTTAATAGGTATACAGTACCAGTTCATTTCAATGTTAGCAAAAATAGTTTATCAGTCAACCAAATGGAAGAAAGTCATTGCATTAATGCAACCAAACATAGTGAAGACTTGCTCAAGATTAAGACAAGCTTGAAAATTCGGAAGAAAAGTATTTTGTATATTTTATAAAAGGGCATGAGCTGATAAGTGGATCTGAGAAACTGCTTGTCATGCCCCACCTATAACTTAGGTTCTCAGGGTAAAGAAAAAACATACAGTGAGTGGCAGTGGTGTGGCTAAAAATCTCCTGTTGATGTCAGATGAGAAAGTGCAGACTGGTTAGAGATGTTGGAGAAGCAGTGGGGGGTTAAATAACTACTCATTACAACCCCGGGTGGAGGAAGATTCCATCAAGCCTTCAAGGAGAACTTCTACAGCAGCACAGTTCTACATGGGTTATAGTATGCCTGTTACCAAAGAACAGGAAGCCGAAGTTAGAATTCACACAGGCTCCGGTTAAACTGGACAAAAGACAGGAAAAAAATATCCCATGACAAATGAGTTTGGATTTTACCACAACATTCACAACAATAAGATAACAGAGTCTGCTAATCTTTGAAGTTTTCCCACTTACAAACTATGTAGAGGTCTGTAATTTGTATCAAATGTACTCAACTGTGAGGGGCAGAATCTGAAACGAAAATGCAGAAAATCACAGTGAATGATTTTTAAATAATTAATTTCGATTTTACTGAATGACATAAGTATTTGATACATCAGACAAACAGAGCTTAATATTTGGTATAGAATAGAAAAATAATTTGAGGGGAAATTTGGTCATAACAGCAGCAAAAAACAGATATACAAACAGAGCAGGACACAGAACAGAAACACACAACATTTTTACAAAAGAAAAAATATTTACATCATGTACAATGGTTACAAAAACAGAGTAATGTACAGTTATTAAGGTTAAGTACACATAAAATGGTAAATCCAGGTTGTAGTGTGCAAACAGAGCAGGATACTGAAAGATGTTTAAATAATTAGAATATTTAGAAGAGTTAGAAAATTACAGATTGTGCATTGTACCTGTGCATTAAAAAGTAAACGTGTAATTTACAATAAGTTAGTATAAGTCATTGTAAAATAATATGCAAGTTATAACAGTAGTGGTGTTGTTGGGTTGATTAGTGCAATTTACAGCTCTGATGTAAACATCAATATTTGTTGGGAGCAGTTTTGATTGTACAATCTGACAGCTGCAGGGAGAAAGGACCTGCGGAAACGCTCCTTCGTTCATCGAGGATGCAGCAGTCTGTCACTGGAGGAGCTCTGCCATTCAGCAATATTTATATACATGCGGTGAGAGACTCCCATCATCATAGAAAACCTTTGTTTGCAATTACAGAGATCAGATATTTTCTGTAGTTCTTCAGCATGTTTGCACAAACTGCAGCAGGGATTTTGATCTTTTCCAGAGCGTTCAGGTTTTGGGGCTGTTACTGGGCAAAACAGACTTTCAGCTGTCTCCAAAGATTTTCTATTAGATTCAGGTCTGGAGAATGACTAGACCACTCCAGGACCTTGAGATGCTTCCTACGGAGTAACTCTTCAGTTGCCCTGGCTTTGTTTTGGATCGTTCTTATGGTGGAATACCCAGCCACGACCTATCTTCAATGTTCTTACTCAGGGATGGAGATTGTTGGCGAAGATCTCATGATACATTTCCCCATCCATCCTCCCCTCAATACAGTGCAGTCGTCCCATCCCCTTTGCAGAAAAGCATCCCCAAAGAATGATGTTTTCACCTCCATGCTTCACAATTGGGATGGTGTTCTTGGGGTTCTACTCATCCTTCTTCTTTCTCCAAACATGACAAGTGGATTTTAGACCAAAAAGCTCCACTTTTGTCTCATCAGACCACTTGACCTTCTCCCATTCCTCCTCTGGATCATCCAGATGGTCATTGGCAAACTTCAAACGAGCCTTAACATGCGCTGGCCTGAGCATGGAGACCTTGCATGCACTTCAGGATTTTAATCTACGATGGCAGAGTGTGTTACTGATGGTTTTCTTTGAGACTGTGGACCCATCTCTATTCAGGTCAATGACCAGGTCCTGCCGTGTAGTCCTGGGCTCATCCCTCACTGTCGTCATTGATCATTGATCGCCCACAATGAGAGATCTTTCTAATTATTGCACCAGCAGTTGTTACCTTCTCACCAACCTGCTTGCCTATTGTTCTGTAGCCCATCCCAGCCTTTAGATAGGTCTACAATTTTATCCCTGACGTCCTTGCACAGCTCTCTGGTCTTGGTCATTTTGGAAAGGTTGGAGTTTGTTTGAGTGTGTGGACAGGTGTATTTTATACAGGTAACGAGTTCAAACAGGTGCAGTTAATACTGGTATTGAGGGGAGAACAGGGGGGCTTCTTAAAGAAGAACTATCAGGTCTGTGGGAGCCTAAATTCCCACTGGTTGATCGGTGATCAAATACTTATGTCATGCAATAAAATGAAAACTAATTATTTAAAAATCATCAGCTGTGGTTTTCTGCATTTTTGTTTTAGATTCTGTCTCTTACAGTTGAAGAGACCATTACAGACCTCTATATGCTTTGAAAGTGGGAAAACTTTAAAAATCAGCAATGTATCAAATACTTGTTCTCCCCACTGTATAAGAGACGTTTTCTTTGCACAGTTTAGTGCCCTCGTTCCTGTCTGAGTACCATTTAAACTACGCAACCTATCTGGTTATTGTGTCTGACCATATCCATCTCTCTATGAACCCATATTTTGATAAATCCTGCACCCTGTGATAAAATTTAAATCTTACCAAACTGATTTTTTTTTTTTTAATTTGCCGTGAGAATGAGTTCACTGTATTTCAATGGCCTCCACAGTTATCAGATCTAAATCCTTAAGCAAATCCTCAGAATTATTGCTACGAAAGTTACTGAAGGCAAAAGGATGTCCAACATGGACCTAATAAAGTGTGTGTGTGTGTGTGTGTTAATAGTACAAAGAACTAAGATATTGACTTCACACAGTTTCTTAAAGAGCTAAAGCCAGTTCTTTTCACTAATAAATATGGAGGAAAAGGGTAATATATTAAAAGGAAAAAAAATAATTGACTTTTTGGATTCATTTATTTTTTTCAGAAGAAATCCACTTTATGTCCCTCGGTTTGTTGTCTTACATGAAACAATGACAGCTAAAGTCAGGTTATAAAGGGGTCAGGTCCACAGGCCTTCGAATGTTATTGTGGTGGGAAAACACATTACAGGTTTATTACTGCATGCAAGAGCATTAATCTGTACAATAGCTTCTCTCTTGTCTTATCTGTGTTTCTGTCCCTGCTCTGGCTCTATTGTCTCGTGCCACTGGGAGGATTTCACTGATGGGAATGCCTATCACTCCTTCTGCCTTTTTTTACGTCTTTCCCAGAATCCCTTCAAGATTTCAGAGAGAGAGAGAGAGAGAGAGAGAGAGAGAGAATTCACATTGAGTTACTTTGTCTATTATTGACTCCAAAAAAAATTGACTCTGTACTTAGCTCAGTCGAGACATCACTGTGCACCGTGTCTAAGCTGTGTTTTCCCCTCTCGAACGAGCCACACCACTTTGCAACACCTAATTACAGCTGTCAGTGCTACCACACACTCCCTCATTCTGCTCCATCCAGTATCTCGTATTCCTCTTGCGTGTCATGTCTCCATTTTTCAGAAATTCATGCAATGGTAGAGTTTGACACAGCTGGAAGAATGCAGCGACTGCAGATTTTAAGCCTTTCTCCGAGTTTACAAAAAAACCAACAGATGGCAGTGTGAATCGCAGATTGTGAAAAAGTAAGCTTGGGGGAAAAAACAAAAACTGTTCAGCAGATATCCCTTTTTTCACTTTCATAGGGATTTCCACCCCCGCAAGCTTAACAAGTTTTACAGGGTTGTGACACATCTTTCCCTCCTCACAGAGAAACATAATCTGTGTAAATAAAAAAAAGTCTCTTTTTTTTAAGGATGATTTGATCTATTTAGGTAATAAGTCTATCTAAAAATCAGGCCATTTTGTAAAAATGCATTGTCCTCCCATTTGTTAACAGGCATTATCTCTGATCATTCTAATTTTTGGTGTTTAATTTTTGGCAGCCATGGCCAGCTCTGATAACTTTGACTGAAGTTAATAAAGACATCACTCAAATAGAACCTAAAACCAACAGATCATGCATTGATCTAGAGAAGCCAAACAGCAAACCACAATGAGAGCCATTAGCTACCAATAGAGAAAATAACAATGGTGAAATTTCCCAGGATTGACCAGCCAACCAGCATTACTCCCAAGAGAGCATCAGCAACTCATCTAAGAGCTCGCAAAAGTACCCAGAACAACATCTAACGTGCTGCTCACCTGCTTCAGTTAAGATGAATGTTATAAAAAAAGTGCCATCCACTGGAAAGTTTCAATGCAAGATATGCCTCTATCCAAAAAGGACACAAACTGTCTCACATTTCCCAACACATTTTAATGATCCCCAAAAATTTTCGGAAAATATTCTGTGCACTTAAAAGACAAAGTGGGAACTATTTGGAAAGTTTGTATCCCCTTTGACCTGGGCTTAAACTGACGCAACATTTCAGGAAAAAAAATCATCAAACCGATAGTCAAGTAAGGTGGTGGTAGTGTGATCGTTTTGGAGTACTTTGCCTCTTTATGACCCGGATGACTTGCCGTAACTGATAAAATCTTTTTATATAATTTTGAAGAAGAATGGCTGACCATAATATAAAGGGAAATTCAGGGGTTTTTTTTCAACATGGACCTTATTTTTAACTATTTTATTTGTTTTTTTCACTCATCCTGAGAGGTTTGAAGCCAGTTTGAGCTGTTCAGCAGTATTTATATATCCAGTCTCGATCAGTGTACATCAGTAGAATGAGAGTGCTAAGGGCAGTACAAATGCCACGGCAGTATCGCACTGGCAGATTGATCAGGTTTTTATTGTGTTTTTATTATTAAACCCCCAAATAGGGCCGGTAGACAATGTAGAAGCACTTCTGAGGCATTTGTAAGTCCAAGGAGAATATAAACATGGTAAAATTAAGCCGTTTGGGGCAGATTAAACCTTATTACAAGCGGCATTTGACTGCCCTAAGCACTTCAGTTGTACAGATGTACGCTGATCAAAAATGGATATATAAATACTGCTGAATGGCTAAAACGGTCCCAAACCTCTCAGGATGAGTTAAAAAAAAAACATAAAAATAGCTGAATATAAGGTCCAGGTTGAAAAAAATCAGAATTTCCCTTTAATGACGTTAAGGTCATTAAAGGGAATGACTCATGGCAAAAATTATCATTTAAAAATCACGTGTATTTGTAGGTTATCTTTACATGACAGTAATGTTTGTTTGATGATCAAAAACATTTAAATGTAATTTTTCTTTAAAAAGCTAATGCCATATTTAATATGTGGACACACTTAAAGTTGTTGTAGTTGTTTAAAATAATTGTAAAACAGCATAATGATCATATTTACACTATTGTGTTTTTCCCAGTTCTCTCCGAGTGACTTGTTTATTCTGGACCGATGCGGTAATGCATGTAACGCCCCGGCTGCTGTCGTCATCTCAGAAAAGGTGCCCTGCAGCAGCACCTATCGCACCTTTTCGTGAGTTAGGTTTATGTCAACATGCTCAGCGTAATCAGACTGGGTGGTTCGGCTTTGGGCAAAACAATGTCAGCTGTTTACAGTTCAGAATGTATGGGTATGCAGGTTTTTTATGCAGCAATGACTCTCTGAGAATGAAAACTTGGACCGCAGTTAGTCTCCAAGGGGATATGGGTCTTTGTTTTCTTCTTCTTTGTTTGTTGTTCTCTACGTGACAGTAAGACAAGGCCAAACTGGTGTTTGTGTGTGTGTGTGTGTGTGTGTGTGTATATATATATTTGTGTATATATATATATATATATATATATGCAGTATGCAGTCTTGTTTGTCTTGTTTTTCTACGTGTTTACTTGTGTGCTAGTACAGTACCAGATAGGAGACAGACAGTCCCCAGGGGTGGCAGGAAGGTGGTTCAGGAAGGGTGTTCCTATGTGAACAGGAGCTCGGTGTTGTCCCCACCGTTTGTGTCCATACTTTGTCTCCACCAGTCCTTGCAATGACTGAAAGTACATGAATGCCTGATGAAAGATCAAACTCACTATAGATGATGTACTAAATATATGTCTTGCACCTTAACAGTTGGTTTTAGGTTTTTTTGGGGGACTTTAAAAAGTTTAACAGGAGTATATTTTGGTTATAAAATATTTTTTGATCGCAGTGTGTCAGGGCCCCCCTAACCTGTAAATATACTTTGATCTAAACAATGCCATTGTCGCTCTAAATATATATTAAGAATTCTTGTCCTGACTAAAACTTCCCACCGAATCTTTGGCCACCTCTAAGAGATTATTTTTATGACCATCAACCTACTAAATCTGACCAGCCTCCCAACTCCTGCTAAAGAAAAGCATCCTACAGCTTGATGCTGCAACCACCATGAATCAACATGGGGACTGGACTCCTTGTGACTTGTTTCTTGCTACTCTTCTATTTGTGAAGTGCATGGCTAATAGTTGTCAGAAGATTCTCGTACCTGAGCTTTGGATCTCTGCAGCTCCTCTACAGTTACACGAGAGTAAGATGCCTCTCTAATTAATGGCCCCATATTAACCAGTACATATGAGCCACCTGGTTTTAGCAGTCTGGAAATTGTGCTCTTTCATTTTCTTTCATTTTTGGATATTGATTTGAGATGTAACTTGTTCTTTTTTGCCTGTATTCCTTTCTTTATGACCCTGTACTTTTCAACAAACCTCTTTGGCCTTGACAGGGGAGCTTTTTCATTTGTGAGCTTTAATTACCCGCATGAATTTTGTTTACTTCTGAAAGTAATTGTTTGCACTGGATTTTATTTGGGTTATAATTTTAAAAGGGAGTGAATACAAATACACAAGACACCATTCTAGCATCTGTTGTCCAAAACTGTGGAATATTTTTTATCATTTTCCTTTCATTTCATTATTATGCCCTACTTTCTGTTCGTCAGTTTGTACTCTGAAAAAAAATCAAAAATGTTTATGGGTGAAAAAGGCACAGTTTTATTATTATTATTATTATTATTATTATTATTATTATTATTATTATTATTATTATTATTATTATAATTATTATCATTATTATCATTATTATTATTATTATTATTATTATTATTATTATTATTATTATTATTGTTATTATTATTATTATTATTATTATTATTATACACCTTTTAATACATGTTAAACAAACTGAGCACCCATATTTATTTATGCTGTTAAAGTCCAGGGATAACATAAGCCAACTAAGAAGATAATTTCATATTATTAAAGCTCAGCTTGTAAAAACTTGTAGAAAAAACAAATTTGAAGGAAAAAAGAAGAGTATTTACATTTTTGTCACCACATTCATCTGATGAGGCATCTATGATCCATGGTTTTCCTTCTTCCACTGAATAAAAACCGAAGACTTCAACTGCTATCTGTTAAAGGAACATCACCAAACCTTTAATTCACATGTATTACAGGAGCTGAGCTGTTCTAAGATTAAACAAATACATATAAGCCATAATGGTATTGACTTTCACTTCTGCTTTTGATTTCAGAGGGAAAATAATTACATGTGAAGGAAGATTAGTTTACTTTTATTTTTTTCACAAAATCCCTGGTGCCTCCAGTATTAGTACCTGCCCTTTCCCTTAATTCCCTTAAAATTATTGGAACTGAATATCCTAGGGCAAATATGCAGCATCATAGTATATATTCCTTGAATTTCAGTAGTATGGGATGCCGTTTGTAAACTTACTGTCAAAAATTAAATGCAATAATTTAAGATATTTAAAACAAGACATGCCATCATCGCAAAAGTAACTCATTTAAAACATGAATATATACGCCAATATGAGTAGCTAAATACTAGAGCTGCGATTTTAAAGCTTTGATTTCTTTTCTTTTTTTACGTGTCCTGTCTAGCAGTTTGCTACTCAGAATTGGTGTCTCCACTTGATATATATGTATGAAAAACCTTAAACACCGGTAGTGATTACTGTGCGTTTAATTTCTTGAAGTTATGGACACAAAGTTGAGATAAGAAGGAAGAAAGAAAGAAAGAAAGACGATGAAGAAGAGAAACAGGACCGGTAGAAGTGTGAACTGACGATATAAGATAGGGAGGTAAACAAAAACACAAGACAACATCCCAGTCCTCCACCTCTGTTGGACAACAGAGAAGTGGGATAAACAAAACAAACAAAAACAACCGAAAGAACAGAACAGCTTTAACAAAAACGGATCTGGTAATATGAACTGAGAACTACACATCCACTACACACAAAAATGAATTAATGAACACAGCACTAATGCTTCTGGTAAGGTCCTGGTACCAACTATCTATTGAAGATAACCTCAGCTCAAGATTATGTCCATACACACCAATGTCCCCACATCTATGTGTGTGTGTGAGCATGCAGGTGAAAACAAGGTTTCCCCATGCTAGTGCCTCCCAGCAGGGCCCTGACCAGGAATCGGCCGACAAGGGTACCCCGCCGCCGCCGCAAGGCAGGAGGGACCAGCAGCCAGCCGACGGACGACAGACGCCACAGCCAACAACCCAGCCCCCCCCAGTATTTACTAATTAGATCAATAGGGAAACCTGCACCCGGGAGACGAACCCCCTTCCCACTGGGATGGGGACAAGCAGACCGCCGAAGCACCCACCATGGCCCACCAGCCCAGGTCCCCAACCAAACGGCCTGATATATCCCCCGGACTACAACCCCTGATGGTCAAACAAACAGGGGCTTGGGAAGACCCCCAGCCTCTCTCCCCCTGCTCGAATGTGGTGTTGTTGCGTGTTGTTCTAATGTGCACTTAAAACACACCCCCATCTCCCACCCCAGGCCCTCAGTGTCTAGATGCAGTTAGGCAGTGGGCACCGGCACCACAGGCGAGGCTCTTTGAAGGGCTCCGCCTCCAGTGCTCAGATGTATCCACCGTCAGTTTCCTACATGTGTGTGTCTCATGTAAATGTTGCGAGTGAAAGTGTCAAAGTTGTACAATAAAAATTGCGACCCAGGCCGCCACGGGCAGCGAAGACGGAAACTCATCCCCGCACCCAAGTAACATGCCCATGCCCCAAGGCCCTTTGTGAATGGTATAATGAAGGAGCAGGTGGACAAGGGCGTCTGGGGATGGGGAGGAAAAAACACTCTTATTTCAATTAATTACTGTAAAAGTAACAGGTGAAAAAATGCATTTATCACACTGTTTAAATTTTAACACATAAGGTGTCTGAACTTATGATTCATCGTGAACGCAGCTCATAATCACATTAATCACACCCATCGCTGAAAGTTTAGAAGACTTTGATTTTTAAAACTTTTTAAAACTTTTTTTAGACTTTATCAAAAATCTTCTAACTTCAAACTAATGACGTATGACATCTTGGGATATATCATGGGGCTTGTCCACCATTTTCTCTGTCATTCTTCAAAAAAAATTAAAGACAACAGAGCGTGACATTCATTTCATGAAATGCTCTGTATTTTAATAAGCCAGAAACTGGTTACAAGAAAATAGCTATTTATTTATTTAAGAAAAAAGAAAGAAAATAGCTAGTCTTGTTAACTCTCCCACATTTACACTCAGACCAATAATATAACAAAAAAGGCTGGAAAAGGAACCCTGTTCATAGTGACACTGCACACAATGAGAAGGATGGTAAGGGAAGTCATAAAAATGTCCGATGTTTACTGATAAGGAACTTCAACAAATATTTCAGTATGACATAATGTGCAGTAAAACGGTGTTTATCCAAGGTGCCAGTAAATGTGGAGGGTGCTTTAAATTAGATCAAACCATTGGTGTGATACGTGACTTATACTGCACATCAAGGACAACAGTAAAATCAGAAGTAACACAAATAAATATGGAACAGGTCTCTACATCTGTCTTGGGGGGGGGGGGGGTTTAGCAACGACTCAAACAGTGGTCATAGTTAAACATATAACTATAAATGTTGCTACACAGTCATGAAAGGTCTGGAAATATTTTGCATTTTAAGTGATTTCCGGCTTTGGAATTAGAATTAGAAAGGGTTTATTGCCAAATGTTGGGCAGATTTACAACATTAGGAAATTGCTGCGGTACTTTGTGCAAACATACGAAAAAGACGAACACTTAAATACGAATATAAATAAAATATGCTAAACAGATTGATATATACATGAGGGCAGGTAACGATCAGTGCAAATCAAATGGGTGCAGAGGAACACAATATGGTTCATGTGACTGATACATGGAAAAAGATATTTAAGTATGAATCAATATTTGTATTTCTAGATATTATTCTCTGTCCTTTTGTCAACCCAATAATATGTTGTCTGATTATCCCAAACTGCCTCATCCATCCATTAGCTATACTGTCTATGCTTTACAAGGGTAGTGGGAGGGATGGTGCCTATATCCAGCAATTATTTCCACGCTCATATGCTTTCTTACTGTTATTAGTTACCACATTTTCAGTAACAGTGGTAGAGTGAAAAGCGATCCGATTAAATACCACACAGGCTGAAAATTATCAGCAACATGTCAATACACGCTCACAACCTTTCACCCTAAGTGTTCTTTGAGTACTTCTTCACCAGCCAAAGACTCGGATGTAAATCTTACCACTGATCAGTAACTTGTGTGTTTGCAACACCATTGTGTAATTTTTTGGGGTTTTTTCGTCCCTGCTCTTGGTCTCCTGTGCTGCTCCATTCAGACATGCAGCAGCAGGAATTCCTTATCCATTTCAGACCGCAGTGAGAATTGTAGCAAACGTGTTTATGATTTCTTTTTTATCTCTAATCTTCATCTGGGTTCTGGCGCGTGCTTTGTCTGCTTTGCACAACTATTTAGGTCACAGTTCATTCTCAGATGGTGGAAGAAAAATCTGTACAAGCTGAACATTAGCAAAACTCGGTCAAATAGAGGTTAAAGTGAATCTGCTCTTTCTTACATTATACTTGCAAATATGAGCAGTGTATTATATAATCAGAGTTCCTCAAAAACGATTCGTTCTCTTACTTATTTTGACCATGCCCAATATTTGTGATTTATTCTGTCATGCTTATTGTGGTTCATTCCTTAGCGGGGATAATAGCTCCTAAATGTCCCCCTGTGCCATAAAAACGTCCGAGCCATCAGGAGCACACAGTAAAAGAAGAGGAGAAGGAACAACCATACCCTAAAGCCTATGAAAATGCCACTGATGTTAACTATCTGAGTGTGTGCCGCCAGAAAACACGCAGTTTGGCCCCAGCTGCTATCTGCATTTAGTAAAGACAGGAGTTTGAATCTGTCCATTCAGCTTGGTTTGTCAGATGTTGCGTTTCTTTGATGTGCTTTAATGTCTAGGCTTTGATTTACAAAGAGCCATTCTTATCATTTCCCTCTGGGTTTTGAAGCCGCTGTAGCCATCAGAGGTTATTGGTTGGAACCTGTAAATACTTCTTGGAGGATGAGTAGAGGAGTATAAAGACAAAAAAACATTTCAGCTCTAAAACTCTTTGTAGTAGAAACATACGTAAACTGCAAGTTTGAACGTCTTTATGTATGGCTTAAGGTGTGTGTCCATTGCTTTATTATGTGTAATTTTTAGGTAGTTCAAAGCCAGTTAGTTTTTGACAATTTAAAATCCTCCATAACAAACATGTTCGATAAACCTGGGAATCAAAGTTGGGCCCTTTCTCTGTTTTAAAGAAGTGGAGGCCATCATTGACGCCTTATGCTTTTTATTGAGAATATTTCCACGATCCATATTTTTGGTTTAGAAAAAAAGTGTGATTTTACAGAAAATCAACAAAGAACCTTTATTCCTATTCCTTTTTAATTAAAAAAAAAAAGATTTTTTTAATATATAAACTATCTTTATCACAACCATTCACACTTCTTTCATATTTCCCATTCCAGCCATAAACTTCAATGTATTTAGTATAGCATAATCACAAAGTGGAAATTTTGCTTAGGTTTCAAAACTTTTTAGAAATGCAAATCTGAAAAGTGTGGCATGGATTTAGTTTTGGCATCCCTTGGACAATACTTTGTAAAGCCACCTTTTGTCGCAGCTGCAAGTCTTTTCAGGTATCAGCTTTGCCCACAGAGGCTGAAGCTTTGCCCATTCTTTTCTGTAAAGTGGCTGAAGCTGAGTCACACTGGATGGAGAAAATCTGTAAACAGTGATTTATTTAATCTTGCCACAGATTCTCAATAAGATTTAGCTTGAGCTTAGATTTTACATTATGTTTTCCTCCACAGATTTGTGCATGGATACCAGGAAGTTCAGTTTTGATCTTATATTACTAAAGTACCTTCACCCACGTGTTTACTGTGTCTTTTACATGACTGGGGCGAAGTCCAAGAAGAACTCCTTTTGGCTTATTTTCAAGAATTTCGGTCTTCTTTCCAATCTTTGATAACGGGCAGATTTGCGGACTGACTCACAAATATTTGAGATTCTCCCACCTGGGCTGCGGATATGTACAACTCTTTCATTGTTAACATGGGACTCAGATGATGGATCAAATCGTTCACGTTGAGATGTTCAGAGTTTGAAATATTGTTTTATTACCTAAAGCTTCTCCAAAACTTTATACCCGACCTGTCTGCTGTGTTCCTTAGTCTTGATGATGCTGTTAATGCTCTGAAGCCTTTACACAACAAATAGATTTATACGTAGACCAAATCATGCATTAATGAAAACTGTTTCCAATTTAGTCTTGAGAGTTCAAATGAAGGCAGCTGGACTTTTCTTCTTCTCATCTTGAAGACAGTTGCTTTCATTTAAAGTCCTAAGACTACCATGTCCTGGATGACTGAGAATCTACATCAACATCTTTACAATGTATTTACTTGTATTTAAAGTAACTTCCGGAGGCAAAAGTTCGCAATGGATTTTATTTACGGGTATAAGGGTAAATTGGACTGAATACAAGTCTCTAGTTTGTGTTTTGTATGTTATTGAATTGCATTCAGATATGTTCAATGTGACAAAATGCAAGAAATAAAAATAAAATAGAAAAAAATACTTTGTTTTGCTTTGTGTAGGGGAATGAGGAACCAGTCTGTAAAGTGCTTTATAGAACCTGGGTGAGGCCAAGTTATTCTGGATAACTTAGGAACCAGTTGACAGCAGAACGAAAACCAAAACAAAATGTTTTTTCCCCCACCTCTTAGTTACAGTAAACTGTATAATCTAAATTCATAAAGTTATAGTGAGGAGGAAATAAAACTGAAGGTCCTGGAAAGTTCCAATCCGACGACTATCTAGGCATTGCTTTGAGCACAGGAGAGATTGAATATCTTTACCAAGTATCTCATTTTTAAAGATTACTTACAGTATTTGTTCAGAATTTCTTTAACACTAAATTTAATGCAACCCATTGAAATATTTGTCTTCTGTACCTCAGCCATGTGAGAAAACAGGAAGCTACTCTTAAATGTTGTTGTTCACATGATGAAAATAGAGGGAGTTCTGATCCAATCGGATAAAGAGAAAATCAGTCAATTCCAGGCCGATCGGTTGGTGCTCCTCTAGTTTTACTCTATATCATTTTTAATCGACTGGGCTTTTTATGATTAAACAATGGGAAACTATCAACAAACAAAAGGGACCATTTTCCATTTAAAGCTGGTTTAAAATTATGTAAGAAAGATGGGAGAAGTTAGCCTTCCTTCTGCTTACTTAAGATTCTGAAATGTTGATCACGGAGACCTAATTTTTATTTTTTATTTTTTTTGCACCACCACCATTTATTTGCATGTCCCCAGTCTGTCTGGGGCCTGTTTACTTGAGCTGGTTAGGTGGGGCTTTTTATCTGCACCCATCCACATGGTTAGACTCTCGTAGATGTGTGTGCCGGGAGACACACACCTGTGTTTACAGTTTACAAAGCATGTAAACAGCGACTGGCGTGTGTGTGTCTGTCTGTCAGCCCACTCATACATCATATACCTTAACAGCGTCTTTAATGAGTGGCTTTGCCAGGTAAGACGCCAACTGCAAGACGTGTCATTATATCTCTCGCTACCCTGTCATTGCGACGGAGGCCACTTTACAGCAGCAGACACAGTCGTCAGCTCACTTTGGCAGGTTAATCTGGCACTGAGCTAAACCATTCCTATTTTGTCTGTGTATGAACGTTTTTTTTGTTTTTTTGTTTTTTAGATTCGCCAGATGGACCGGAAAATGGACTCGATCCTGCGTATTCTGATGGAACAGTTCCCACCCAAGCCGGATCTGACGTCCAAGCCGTCAATCCGCAGGGTGACCATCCAAAAGCGCATGGGCGCCAGCATCGACGATGTGCCCTGATAGAGCGGAATTGTCGAGACCTGGAAGAGGATAATTAAAACATTTACAGCCTGTTGCCCTCAGCAGAGTTCATCTGACAAGACATGTGGGGTCTTAGTCTTCCAGAACTTCCTCCTTTTTCTTTTCCATTGACTTAAGACCCAAAGATCTCCCATGAAAAAAACAAAAGAAAATTCAACTGTTTTATGCTAATCTGGGATATGAAGGTAAAACAGCCTCTGCCAGTGAGGAATCAGCCTAACTGACTGCATTCTCAAGACTATTGATGGCTCCTTTTAGGGTCTTTTTTTTAACTCAATGTTACTCTGCACTGGCAGCACCCGGTCTTTCAGGCAGCAACATGTTTATTGCTTATTTATATATTTATTTATTTCACCACATTAGCCTCATTATCACACTACTCCATGAAGTTAATTCTTCTGTGGCCTGTCACTGAGCAGATTTCCCTGATTCCAAATATTATTCCAAAGCTAACTAACCCCTTAATGAAGTAATAATGCAATCAAAGTGCTCCAGTTTCTCAATAACCCTGTGAGAAAAAAATATAATCTGTAAATCCACCCCAACCAAGGCATTCCTCAAATCCATCTGATTATTTTGGCTCAAGCAGCACCTACACAACAGGGTTTGCGCCACACATATCCATCCAGCCTAATGTACTTGGATAGGTTTTTTTTTGGTAACTGAACAACATGAGAAGTGAAAAGGAAAGATTTCCTGTTGGGTTTTCCCTGCTTTGGTTTTAAAAAGAACAAGCAGAAGTGACAGAACTGGAGTGGTCCTCATGTGCCAGTGATTTATTGCAACAGCAGAAAACTTAAACCATAGCCTGTCTTATAGAAGGGAGAGTTAGTTTTTAAAAGTCACAGTCTGTGAGACTATTGGGATTCATGGCTCCCTTACATGTTGGAGGAGGTCATTTGATAGTGGGTTTTTTGAATTTAAGGAACTCCTCATAGCGGGGGGAAAAGCTAAGTGTTAGTCATACGAAGCCCCGGATTGAACTGATTTGTTCTAATATGTTCTAATATGCCATCAGGCAATCAGGCCTAATAGAATTAGTAAACTTGATGGCTTTTTTTAATAAGCAAATAATGCAAAACCCTTTACAAGTCCCTTCAGTACGAAAATTCAGAGAACTTTATCTGTTTATTTGATGCTTAAATGATTGTTGAGCAAGTAAAATAAAAAAACATATTTTTATTTTTTGGCCCACTAGTACTTTTGGCTTGACAATTTTGACGAAATATCACAAAAAATCTTGACACTCAAGGTTTAAACTAATGAGAGGGACTGATACGGTAGCAGGATCACCTTAGCATAGTGTGTCACAGGTTCATTCTCGGATATCAGAGAGAGAATCCTAACTGTCTTTTGTAAAAAATTATATGCAGCAAATTTTCCTAATTATTTGTATCTAATGAATATAAAAACATCTTTGGACTAAGTTACTAAAATTATCTGAAAGAGTCGATCTGCCTAGCTGTTAGCTAGCTGTTAGCCTTGTACAACTTCAAGGATTTCTTATCTACCCTAACTTCACAGCTCACTTAAAAAAATCTGGACAATTAATTTTCAAAAAACTCCAGGCCGTCTCCAGATATTTTGCAAAAGAAACTTGTTTTTTTTGGTTTTGTTTGTTTTTTTTGCTGTGGTTGCATCCTTTTTCCAAATGTTTTGTTTTTTGTTTGATTTTTAAAAACTTAATTTGAAGTGAAGGTTTTGAAGACCTCTTTGTGATATACACACATATGTCTCAAACATATGAGCAAACAATGACATAACCCAGTACTTTAGCACTTTTGGGGTATAAATAGTGTGTTCTGTGAATTTTGGAGTTCCAAGTTGGAAAAAAACTAAATGTGAATTGGAAATTCCTAAAAGAAAATTCTAATGTCCCAACCCACCCGCTAGATCAGATTTGATATGGTTGCTACACATATAAAGGTACAAGTAAAGTGTTTATCAGTGCTTTTGATAGGTTGTGCTCAATTTGGGTTTAGCTTCATTACCAGATCCAAGCTCCAAATTCTGAAAGAAATTGAACACAGCATAAGCATGTCCTAAAAATGACCATAACTATAGCCCCTCTTTTTGTGGGCTGCTTTTTATGCTTTTTTCAGGTATCTTTTGGGTCGCAAGGAATCACAGCAGTTAGTTAGCAGTGTTGCCTCAGACTTTGCAGGTTATAGGTTCAGTTCCTGGCTGAGAGATGGGCTTTCTGTGTAGAGTTTGCATGGAAATTCTCCTTCTGTTGTACTAAACTTGGTGCTGCAAAAAAAACAACCATTTAGACTGATCAGAAATTCAGAATTGTCCTTAGATAGATGTGTCTAAAAATGGTTTTGTGTCTCATGCATCCTGCGACTCACCGTTTCTCAGTTGGAGATGTGCACCTGGAGATAAGCAGGGCTGTCCCTGTCTGAAACTTTGGCCACATGCTGAAAATGTGAATCATTGAGAAGAAATAGTATATGTAGGCTAATCTAAAAGAATAAGGCTCTACAACATGTTTAGGGGATAATTAATTAGCTGAATGTTTTTGTTCAGACTTTTGTAAGTTCTTCTTGTATAATGGTCCAGCATTCACCATTTTTTGTGGAACTGTCCAGATAGAAATATACAATCCTCATTCTGAAGTTTTTTAGACGAGACATAAGTATGCATAATTCAGTCTCCTGGGTCATCACGAGCTTGTAAGTAGAGATACAAAATACAAAACGAAGGAAAAGAACCAAGAGAGAAAACAAATTGAGTAATCCTAATATTTAAAGCTGCATCTTAACTAAAATAGTTGTTCAACAGCGGATAAAATGTTGAAAACTATTAGTCTTAAAAAGTACAAATCTGTGCTCAAAATATTGCTTTCATGGCATTTTATGTCAGCCAATCACACTGCCATAGCTCCATGATAGTAAAGGCTTAAAGGCTTTGTCTCGTTGGACATGTCACAAGCAAGACCTACGGCTATGCTCAAAGTATGACGACATTTTAAACTTCTTAAAAGCTCTTGAACAGGTTGGGACAGCTTGACAGCTGTGTTCACAACGGTCAGAGCGTCCAGGCAGCAGGCCGTTGCCTTAAGCTTGGTTTATGCTTGACGCATGTACATTCCGCACGGAAATGAGATGTGCGGAGCCGGCCGAGACGCCTTCTAGCAGCATTTATAATTTTTGAGGCTTGTCCCTGCTGAGAGTCAATATTCTTGAAGACTGTAGGGGGCGGTGTAGGGCTCTACAGCATGCATACAACACTACTCCATAGTAGAAGTAGTAATCACTGTTGTTTACAAGATAGCGACACCCGTGAGATTAAACAAAGCAGACCTTTTATGCTGTTTACCATGGAAAAAACACTAAAAAGGAGATGGCCCACTCGTCAATTAAAACACAGTTGATCACAGTGATCTCAGTCGGCCGAATCATAAAGATGCCTGCATTTACGAACCGCATAGCCGCGCGGGACCGTCCACGTTGTTACAAAATTTCCTAGGTGCGTGGTGCGGAAATTTGGGTCTCCCCGGTGGCCGCGCGGAGAGGCGTGGTTGCTGAAATGACGTAATTTGGCCACGTGGAGCCATGCGGACCACACGGATGCGTCAAGCATAAACCAAGCTTTATATTACATGCAAAGTCTATGGTACCTACGCATCAAGTGGGCGTCAAGCTGTAACGCAGCAAGTTGAGTATGTCTGCACAGCGGGCATCGGCGTTTCCATGCAGCTGCTGCTAGGACGCTTTGACAGACCATCCGAGCAGATGCTGCGTGAAGTTGGGAAAAAAGAACTTTGTGGCAGCAAAGGCGGGGCGTCAACCAAATTTGACGCCTCGACACGCTGACAGGTGTGAAGAGGGCATTAGACCCCATGAAAAGTCCCCTGTACTTTAAGGGACCCAAGGACTGAGCACAGAGCCACGGAACGGCCTTGAAACCAAAGTTAAGGCCCTTACTAATGCTGATTTCAGTCCTACCACACATCAGATTTTTCCTTTTGGAGTTTCGGAGCACCGATCATGGGATATTCAATCACACGGTGTGTTTGGCTACAGTAAGAGAAAGCAAATTATTGCCTCAGTCCGACTGAATTCGGACTTTTGAAATCAATGTATACACCTTTGTCCAGCTGAAGTTTGAATGAACTAGTGGTTAGAGAACCAAATTTCTCTGCAAATAACAACACAGCTTAGTCAAGCTGTTAGCAGCAGGGGCAATCCCGCTTCAGGAAGTGATGAGACAGTAGGAGCAGAAATAACGCTAGAATGGGCAGCAACAACGAGTGTAACACAAACAGTACAGTATGTAGGAAATGTTCTGTGCTGCGGTGTTGTCCATTTTTTTGCTCAATGTTGTACTATTTGTATGAAAACTAGGCCTCTAGGTATATGGGCCAACATGAAAGAGCCACCTAGCACAGTTTGCCACTTACCGTTGCGAATTCGCAATTCATTCAATAATTGAAATCTCTGAGTGACATGTAAACTAGGATAAAGGCTCATAAAGGCTCTTATTCCACCTAAGATATGGCATGGAAGAATTCTCTGAAGCTGAAGATAATGATGAGGATGATTCAGTATTCATTGGCATTTTTAAAATATTTAATATGAAAGTACAAAAGCCCTCTTTGGCCATCTCTCTCTCTCTCCCTCTAAACATGGCATTTCTGCCTTCCTGTACGAGCTTACAGATTTTTTGAATCAGAAGGGTTTGATCTACTTTACAGATGTAACAACAATAAGAGGAGTCGTTCAGTTAGACTAGAGTAGGTCATCTTATCATCCATAAGAATTATTTTCTTCATTGAGTTCCAAGAATTATGCCATATATTGACTAGATGCCTTTACTAATAATAACTAATGAATTAATAGAACTAATCTTGAAATAATTTTCTCATAACAACTATTGGCTCAATTTTCAAAAGTTCGATTTAGGTGTGCATGTAAACGTATTTACTAAAGAAACTTTCATTCTCTGATAGGACGATTTAATCTGGTTAATCCTTTTGGCTTCCAGTTGAGATTATTTCTATGTAGAATAGATGTAGAAGCACAGATCCGTCTTTACTTAGCAACTTCATCTGTGCAAACAACTGAGTTATTCAACCAGATACTGCTGCTGTTCACATCACACATCTAACAAGGCAGTTATACCACATAAATAACATCCTTCTTTTGGAGCGTGCTGAATGCTCTCCTGATCTAAATAACATTGAAAACATTTAGCGAGATCTCGGTTCTTGACTTTGAAGCTCTACTTCTAACCAGGTTGTGATCCAGCACCAGCAAACATCAATACTTGAAACTTTTTTTGTCGTTGGTCTGAAAGACTGTAGTCTGGAGTGTGTGTGTTAATAGATGTTCATTTCAAAAAAAGAATCTGGACTCATGCAATTGAAGGCAGTCAGATTATGGCTTAGTGCACAGATTAAAAAAAATATATATACTTTTTGCTGCTTTATTTGATCATTCAGTCTTTTGAGACATATGAGTGGTGAAAAACACAAAACGGCTTTGCTATGTTGTTATTGTACGGAAGGCCTCTCGTAATTATAGCATGCACATTCCTAAAAAGATGGACACACACATACAGGGAGAACAAGGGAGGCCGAAGAGGATTTTCTCTGCACCATTTGGGTATTTTATATTTGTGATGGTTAAAATTGACCTGTTATTTATCTTGTATCACATAAAGCAGTTGGATTTCAAAAGCACTATGGTTGCTTCTCCTGTACAGTTTTCTAAGAGTTGTAAATAGAAACATTGCCTTATTGCACTGTGTTTATAACTACGTTAGAAGATCAACAGGATATGTCTGCTTGTTGGAATCATAGGAACGCTGGAAGAGTCCTGAAGTTAAAACATATAGAAATTGTTTCAAATGCTATTTACACATTCCCTCTTTATTTTAACTTTGCTGTAAATAATAAAAATCAATTTCAATATGAAATTTCCCTCTCAGCTCATCTGTTACACTGTCTTGCATACTCACTTGAACTTTCTCATGTTTTATCAGATGCAACCACAGAGGTTAATGGTTTTATTAAGTGGACGGGGGCGGTCAACGGGCGAGAGGCGGGGTTACACTCTGGGCAGTTCTCCAGTGCATCGCAGGGTAACATAGAGACACAGGACAAACAACCATGCACACACACACACACTCACACCTAAGGACAATTTAGTGAGACCATTTAACCTGACAGTCATGTTTTCGGATGGGTGGAAGCCGGAGTACCTGGAGGGAACCCATGCATGCACATGGAGAATATGCAAAGTCCATGCAGAAAGACTCTTGAGCCCAATAAGTGCTTCTAAAATGAAAACATAACTTGCAACTGCATAAGCGATACATGATCAGAAATGAAATCTCCAGAAATCATTGAATCATGGGTACACCCTGGACAGGCTGCAAGTCCTTCACAGCAATATATTAGGTTTTTATCACAATGACTGTTTTTCGAGTTTACGCTATATTTTTGTATTCATGTTGGGCTGATCCTTATTTGACCCCATATGAAACCCTTCAAAGCTTATGTTTTTGCAAGACAGTAATTTGCTTATCATAAACTTTTTTCATGCTTTTTGGAGACATTTGTTAACATTTTTAGCAAATTCAGAAAAGCCTCATTACCACCTATCGCCATAACGGAAGAAAGGAAAGGGGTGATGACATGTTCACAGCACAGACTTTGAACCTCACTATGAAGTAAGGCATGTAGAGGAGAAGAGAATTTATCTCACATTACAACTCAATTATACTTGTCTTCAAAAGCCAAAAAATACTGGGGATGTCCCAAGATCATCATGGACCATAACTGTGAGCAAGAGAGAAAAAAGACAGATGAAGCAGGAGGGCGATAATCAGTAGTGTGATTAGAGCAGCAACACAAAGATGAGAACAAGAAAGAGATAAGGGTAGCTTTCAATAGAACACTGGGATGACAGGACATGGTCCTCTGGTGTCTTTTGTCCCCTGTTTGCTTACTGCGAGTGGATTTTGGCAATGAGAGAGAACCAGAGGCCCCATTGCAAGACGCTGATCTGTGGGGCCGTGGTCCGCTTTCATCTCAAGAGTAGACAGAGAAAGACTCCTACTTCAAAAGACAGTTTGATCTTAGAAGTGCACGAGTGCAACCTAAAAGAGGATCTGAGGAGGCATTTAAAGTCAGAATATAAAGGGCATACTGTCACAGATGTGGAATTATAGTCTGTGCATACAGAGGAGGAAGTCCACAGGATCATGAAACGACGGACTCTCTGAGCGTCATTGATCATTCTCAGTCTCTTTGATTCTGCTTTCTTTGTCACAGCAAGAACAGAACAGATTTTCATCTGGCTAGTGAAAAGCTGGCTACTTAAACAAGGCTCTCAGAGGTATATGTGGTGTCTATACATTTTACACACAGACTAGTAAAAAAATGGTCTACCCACAAGATCCTCCATATACAGTACAGAAACTATATGAAAATACACATAATTCCTATCAAGTTTATGTAGTTATTCATAATGGATGTCTGTACGTAGGGAACCAAATTAAATTCCCTACTTGTACACTTAATTTTGCCCATTAAACCTGATATAGATGACCATTTTTACCTTCTGATACTTTATTTCACTTTAAGTTTTTTTCTAGGGACCAGTTAAAATTATCAAATTGATTTTCTTTGGCTTATCCGGGAAAAGAGTCGAGGGGACAGTAGCTTAAGCAGGGAGACCTAGACTTCACTCTTCCCAACCACTTTATTCATTAGTAAATACATTTATTTTGATTTATATTGCTAAATATTTACTTCATATTTTATTATTTTCTTTAAATTATGTTTAGGTACATTTATTTAGTATTTTGTAGAATGCTTCTATCTGTACAACCTAAGAAATCTTTTGGGTATCCTTGTACAAGCTACACACAATAAAAACTGGGATTTTGGCCCATTCCTCATGACAGAACTGGAACATCTGAGTCAGGCTTTTGGCCACCTCACTCATACATATCTTTTTAGCTCCAATTTTTTCCAATGAAATTGAGTTTAGGGCTTTGTGATGGCAGCATATTATCATTTTATATTGTTAAACGCACCAGTCCTTCCCACAGCAAATCAATCACATGACATGATGATCAATAATTCCCCTTAATGCTTTGGCATTTATCAAATAGAAATACTTTTCATAATTGTAACTGTTCAAATCATCAATCCATTCACCCATTAGCAAAACCAACCTATCTTTTCAGCATAATTGGATAGGGGCATGGGTCCCTAGGCAGGTCACCAGTCTATCACAAGGCTAAACATGCACACATGTAAAAATCAAAGGTTATATGTGTCTTTATAATATGTACATAGCCCTATATATATATATATATATATATATATATATATATATATATATATATATATATATATATATATATATATATATATATATATATATATATAAGAAAGATAAAGATAGATTGGCTATAAAATGCCAGCAAACAGATTTTCTGGTATTTAAAGGTTGCATATGGAACATTTTCATAAAAAGCTACCTTTAAACAAATAATACATCCTCTGGGCTTTTATAGGGGTTATAGAATGAAAGTACTTTTCCTTAAAATATTATATTTGAATTTAACAAATGACAGATGTGGTCTCTATTTTTTATGGCTAAATACTCCAGAGAGCAGGCACAGTGTAATGTTCTTCTGCTGATCACCTGATTCCACCGGCTGTTATTTCAATAGCTCTTCTACATAAACTACATCAATGCTTCTAAACCTTTAATAACACATACCACCTGGGTAAATACAAATATCTCCAAGCGCTCCTGTTTACCATTTCAAAGCGATGGACGTTTTGAAATAGTAATGCGTTTAAACTGTTTTTTAAAAAGGAAGAACAGGAAAAAGTTCTGTTCAATCTATTCAGCAGTAGGACGATTAATTGTGCATTCAGTTTATACTCATTTACAACTGGATTTAGAAATTAGTTATATGGCAGCTGTGTGTTTAGAACATATCACCAACTGCAATATTCAGCTATTTGCATTTTTGTTAGTTTGCATCTCATAAATCTTTACTTTAAATGGTGCTCAAAAACTTTGTTAGTCTACTTAGTGTATTTGTGTTTGAATAAACAATGTTTAAAGAGATAAACTGTCATTGTCTAGAAGAGCGCTAATAATAGTAAGGTGTTTAACAGTTATTTACTAGGCCGGATAGGCCTCAGTTCTAGGAATATCCTCCAGTGTATTTGCCTCTATTATTTACAGTAAACACCAATGCTTCAACTAATCACATTTTGGCTGTTATTCTGCTTTGTATTAACTTTCTAAATGTCTGTTCACAAAATTGTCACTGATCTTAAGTACCATCAGCGATACTTGTACAACCGGTGAAGTACAATGGATCTTGCCCATACAGATATATCCTTATCCCACTGGAAAGAAGTGATCTTATCTTTGATTTTGTAAACATTAGCCTCTTTCATATCATCCTTTCAGTCAGCGGCATACTGACAGCCTACATAGTGAAACCATAAGCATGGCCACACACATCTTTAGCTTCTTACTCAGGTAAAAACTAAGTTGTAGGGGACGCATTCTGGAGTCTCAGCACATGAAACTGGTGATACAAATGCGCTGCCAAGGAACTCGCTGGAAAAAAAAAGTATGCGCAAAAAGGTGCAGAACCACCCATCGCTTATTAGCTGAAATTCGCAAACTGAGACGGCTCTGCTTTCCAAAAGTTCCAAAAGTGACAAAAATCTTTACATCAGATTTTATTGTGGCAGTATGGGTCAATCATAGCTTTCTATGAAGAGGGATAAGATAAAATCTAAGGCTACGTCCACACTAAGCCGATAAGGTTATACGGGGAGTTAGACGCCTAATGTTATCCACTCAACAGGAGCTTTTACGCCCCATTTAAGGTCCCATGATTGCGCAATCTCATACCGACCTGTGCAAATACTGGGCATGCGCAAAAAGACGCACGAAACACGCGTATAATTTACGTGACGCCAGCGCCTACATAATATATACAAGAAGCTCTACAGAACAGTACGCTTAGCCGTTGAATTAAGATTTACACGGCTCTCTTACCCGGCTAATAGTTATCCGGCCTCAGACCTTAAACGACGCCGGGTTAGTGTGGACGATAGGGGGATGTAGACTAAATAATTATATGTTTAAGGCATTATCCAGCTTAGTGTGGACGTGGCCTAACATATGAACAAAGTAAATTAAGTAGCTCTGTTACAAAATCACTAGTCAACACCAATTTGATGATTTTATTGTCAGCTATAGGGGAATCTCCTAATGCAGATCTAACAACTCTTATACAGTCCTGCTTACCATTATTGGCACCCCCTCATGTTTTGCATAACTGGGTGGATATCTTCAGAAATAGATGGAAATGTACTAAATTTATATTAGCGGGATTTTTTGATTGGAGGTCCAAAGTAATTTAACAAATACAATTTTTATTTCAACATAGATATTGTAATTCCAAATTAAAAACAGAAAACCAGCATGTGCACTAATACTGGCACCCCTCCTTAATATTCGGTTGCACACCCTTTGGCAGTGATGACAGCCTCCAAACGTTTCTTTATCCATCTATAAGCTTCTTGCACTTGGTATTTTCTCCCACACTTCCTTTGCAACATGCTCTAGCTCTTGAACATCTTCAGGGCTCCTTTATCCAATGGCAGATTTCAGCTCCCCCAAAGATTTTAAATTGGATTGAGATCAGGACTCATTGCTGGCCATTTCAAACCAATCCATTTTTTCCCTTTCAACCATTCCTGCATGCTTTTGGAGGTGTGCTTTGGGTCTTTATCTTGCTGAAGGACCCATGATCTTCACCTCAAACTAAGTTTCCTTACACTAGGCAAGACATTTTGCTCTAGAATTGCTCGATAATCTTCTTATTTCATGATGTCTGTGATACAGACCAGGTTTCCAGTACCAGATGCAGCAAAGCAGCCCCACAGCATCATTGATCCTCCACCATACTTCACTGTTGGTATGGTGTTATTTTAATCAGTTGTTCCTTTTAATGTCTTTTCTTCAGTAATGGGGACTTTAATCGCCCTACAATGTTTTATTATGAAGTTTATGGTACTTGTTTAAACAATTACACCAGACTGCTTTAGGTCTTCAGGGTTTTAGATGTATGCCTTGCCTTGTAGACTTCTTGCATCAACAGGGATACAGGGAGGTGTCGTGCTTGCAAGTAATAGCATTTCTGGTGTCCTCAAACAGCTCCTTTCTCTTTACGATTGTCAAATAAGAAGGGGGAATACCAGATATCTTTTTAAAACACCAAAAGGACCATTCATTTGCTAATTCATGTCAAGTGGATGGAGGGTATTCATCACAGGTAATCCTCCTTGGGATTTGCAACAGGTGAGCCAGATTGGGTTCACATATGGATTTGCAGCAAAGGGTGCCAATATCATTGACAGCAATGATTATGTTTTTCTGTCTTCCTCATAATGTTGATCTTTATAAATGTTATTTTTCCTTTGGTGTTCTGTATCAAACACAAGCTATCTGTAGTAAATTGTTGTTTCATTTGATAATATATACAGTATATATCAATATATATTCCACAATATCTAATTAAACTTCAATAATAGTGAACAGGACTGCAAATTTGTTTCTGATTGCATTAGAACAGAATCGTGCTTGAAACTATTTTACTTTTGTCAAACATGTTCAAGTCCCCTGAAAAGTGCTATCATTGTCACTTTAAACAAAGGGCATAACAGGGAAGAAACTTCCTGAAAGTAAGATTGCATCCATTGTAACATTACGATTATTAAAAGAAAGCTGCAGGGACTTTACTGACCCTCTTAAAGACCAATCAACAAAAAGGGTGAGTTATCACCAGTGCAGAGCTTGCCCGGATTTGCAGCACTCAGGCACGAGACAGAGCCATTCAGATGGTGACCCGGTGTCAAGAAAGAAGCCACTTCTCTCTCAAAACAAAGAGAAAAGAAAAAGATCAAAGTCAGATTCTGCAGTGAAGTTATTTTAACATTTCCTGGAAAAACTGTCCTCTGTCATGCCAACAGTGAAGCAGGTCGACACCAGTCACAGTTATGTCTAAAAATGATGCCAGAGCAACTGTTTACACATTCTCCAGAAGCAACTTTGTCCGACATTTCAGAGACAATTTAGTGATGATAATCAACAGAGCTTCACCTGACAAAAGTAAAAGTGAAAAGCAACAAAAATTAAGAATGATTATTCATGAAAATCTTGAACTGAAGTTCTCTTTAAATTATGATACATCCAATTTACATATTTTTCATCACAGTAGAATAGTAGCTTTAAGAATAGAGGATATTTTACCAAAAGTAATAATCTATTATTTAAAACCCGTTAGGTACCCAGTTTTTGTCCCTGTTCAGACCGGTAAAATCCATTAAAAATAAAACTTTTTAGTCCAGCATTCCTACCTACATTAAATTTAATCATACAATAAAAGTCAGGCATTATTTGACATAGTCAGGAACTTTTGAACCTGATTCTCTGGGTTCTTTTTGCTAACTCTTTAACCAAATTAACCCTACACAGATATAGATTAAAATAATATTTCTGGCTTATTAATTGCCCTGTGTTGTTTTAGCATTCCCTTCAAAGAATACATATTTCTGTCTGAATAATAAAAGCTCGGCCTTAAAGCTAAAGGATTAGGGTGTGTCATCGCCATCATGCTGGGTGTCTGCGTGTCACTGCTTACCATCAGGGTGGGGTGTCACGGTGCCTAGTGGCCACCTGTCCAGAGAGGCTCAGGCGTGTCGAGGCCCAGCCGAGCTATATAAAAACACATATGTGTCAACAGGTGGGCCTGTTTGCACACGTGTGTGCGTGTTTGTACTGTATCAGTCTGGATCTCGACAAACAATGTCAGCAGCAGCTGATACCAGCCCCTTCTGTCAGGAGTTGTCCCTAAATAACCAGCAGTTGCCTGTGAGGACAGTTGTTGGCGCTCCTGATACCCTTCCCCGACTGCCTCACTGGGAAATATTTGACATTCTCGTTGGATCCCGAGAGGGATATCTGCAACTCTTAGTTCCCTCGATTAGTCATTTAATCATTTATTATACATATTTTGTATCATTGAAGTATCGATGTGCTCAATTAAGAACACCATGTAATGTATACTTTAGATTACTGAAAGCACAAAACTTTAGTTCAGAAACGAAAGTGCAAAAATGTCAAAATTATAGTTTTACGCTGTTTTTGGTTAGAAAGCGGCTGTTAAAAGTGTTGGCAACCCTTGACGTTAGTGTCCCATACCTTTTCACATAACATATTTTTTAACAGCTAAAAATCCAACAGGTCTTGTGTGCTTTTCTATTTGTTCCATTCTATTCTAACTCTGACCTCAAGTTTAGGGTTGCCTAATTCTTCTGCAGCCTATCTAAGGTTTTCTTTAAAGGTTTGTTATTTATTAAGGCCCAACTATCTTTCCATAAACTCTAACCAGCATCCTTGTCGCTGTTGGAGAAAATCATCCCCACAGTATGATGTTGCTATCACCCCATTTCCTGTTTACTATTTAGGTGGCTATTTAGCTACAATGGGTTTATTCAGGGGTCTCAGAGGAACGTGGGCTAAATTAAATGAACTCACTTCACTTCATAAAACCATATATTGTTTTCTACCACGGCACTACTTTAAGTTGGCCTATCATTTCCCACTTAAACACATTCAAGTTGTTTAAGTGGGAAACTTTTTTTTTTCTCTTTTTTCTTTTTCTCTATTTTCTTTCTCACATTTGTACCACCAAATCTCTTTATCACCTTTTTTTCCTTTTTCTCTCTCACACACACACAGACTTTTATCATGGCATATTCATGTTTTTCCTTCATACTTTCATTCTGTACACACCTGTATGGTGCATTATTTGCCTCGCTTTATCTCTGCTTCTGTTTTTTTTTCAATCTGGCAACCCCATGGACAAACCAAAATTACACCTATATTTATCCTTGGCGATAGCACATGTCTAAGGTTTATCTTAGCTCTATGAATCCTGTAAAATTTATAACATGGAATAGTCGTAGCTCTAGCTCCAGACATAAAACGACTAAGATCTTCAACCATCTTACAAGATTGAAGGCAGATGTCGTCTTACTACAGGAGACTCATAAATCAAGTTCAACAGCTAATGATTTAAAAACACCAGAGTATCCTAATATATTTTCTTCATGCTATAACTCTAGACAACGAGGAGTAGCAATATTAATAAATAGAAATACTAATTTTAAAGTAATAGACACAGCTACAGATCCAGAAGGTAGATTTATAATATTAAAACTATTTATAAATAACCAAAAGTTATGTATAGTTAGTATATATGGTCCAAATGTTGACGACCCCTCATTCTTTCATACTTTCTTCTCGGTTCTGGCTAATCACATGGATTGCTCACTTGTTCTTGGGGGAGATTTCAACTTTGGACTAAATGAAGAAATAGACAGGCTCAGTACAGCAGGGACTCAGCGCAGATGGCAATCCATAGATATAGTTAAACAGTACATGAGCGATTATGGACTCTGCGATGCATGGCGATCGCTTCATCCCAACGACAGAAAATACACTTTTTACTCAAACGTACATCATTCTTATTCTAGATTGGACTATTTGTTAGTCAGCAGCTCACTGTTGAATGACATTTCAGACACTGAGATACATCCTATAGTGATCAGCGATCACGCTCCTGTTTCTTTAAATTTAGCAAATAAAATTGCAACCCTTCAATATAAAAATTGGAGATTTAATACATCATTACTTAAGGATAAAGAATTTATTAAATATATTGAAAAAGAATGGGCTTCATACATGGAATTTAATGATCTCCCTGGTATGTCGCCATCCACTCTATGGGAAGCAGGGAAAGCTGTGATTAGAGGTAAAATAATTTCATTCTCATCAAATAAAAAGAGAACAGAAAATAAACATGTTCAGGAATTAGAAGAAACTATTAAATCATTAGAACCTTCCCTGGATAAAGAGAGCTTAAGTAAAATAAGGAAAGCAAAATTAGAATTAAATGAAATTATTAATAAAAGGACGCAGTTTTTAATCCAAAGACTTAGAATAGAAAACTTTGAACATAGTAATAAATCAGGTAGCTTCTTAGCTAATCAGTTAAAAATAAATAAAGAAAAAACAACTATATCTGCAATCAAAGACAAAATTGGGAATATAATATATGACCCTGAAAAAATAAACAACACTTTCAAAGAATTTTATGAGACGTTATACACACCAGAGATAAACCCTTCAAATAATGATATTGTACAATTTCTGGATAAAATAACTCTTCCTAAACTTTCAGACAGTCAAGCAAAGGCCCTGGATTCACCGCTAACAGTGTCTGAACTCCAGGAGGCCCTCCAATCCATGCCTAATAATAAAGCTCCAGGTCCAGATGGATTTCCAGTAGAGTTCTATAAAGAATTCTGGAATATTCTGGCACCAACATTTTACAAAATGTTGCAGGAAACAAAGGAAAATGGTCGAATACCACCAAACATGAATTCTGCCTACATCAATCTTCTATTAAAACCAGGAAAAGACCCTATGTCTCCTACCAGTTATCGTCCCATTTCTCTTATCAATGTGGATCTGAAAATAATTTGCAAAGCTCTTGCAAGAAGGATAGAGAAAATAACACCTCTAATAATCCACCCTGATCAAACAGGTTTTATAAAAGGTAGGCTCTCTTCCACAAATTCACGTAGATTAATAGATTTAATAGATTATTCCCACTGTAAAAACGTCCAAACCAATATATTATCTTTAGATGCAGAAAAAGCATTTGATAGAGTTAACTGGAAATTTTTATTTGCAGCCTTAAATAAATTCGGATTCAGTAATTCTTTTGTAAACTGGTTAAAAATATTATACAGCTCACCAACAGCATGTATTAGGACCAATAATCAAACATCATCAAGGTTCTTTCTTCAGAGAGGTACCAGGCAGGGATGTCCACTTTCTCCCTCCCTCTTTGCTATTTTTATTGAACCATTAGCAGCAGCAATCAGGCAAAATAATAATGTTAAAGGTATACAATGCAACAAAATAGAACATAAAATCAGTTTATACGCAGATGATGTACTACTTTTTCTACAGCATTCACAAACTTCCTTGTATCAGGTAATTGAGTTAATAAAATCTTACTCAAGAGTTTCAGACTATTCCATAAATTGGTTAAAGTCTACAGTCCTTCCAATCAACTGTTCTTACCAGGGTCCTGTTGCTTTACAGCTCCGGTCGGGAAATATTACATATCTAGGCAGGGGCGGCTGGCCCATGATGGGCGATAGTGCATCACCCTCCTTGAGTCACGCGAAAAAAGAGAGGAGAAAGACAGTTTTATTTTGCCGGTCCAAGTCTGCATATTACTGTCCAATCAACAGCCTGAATGTCACTTTCCAACCTAAAACCCCGCCCCCTTGGGGCGATCTCAGTCAGATTGAAAATCGCCCCAGGCGCTCCCATAGAGTTACATTGTGAGATTTTTTTTTTTCAAATTTTGGACCCTACAATGCATTTTAATGGACACCGGGAGGGCTCGCCCCAACGTGATTTCGTAATACGCAGTGATGCGTGCTCGGAGACGTACAGCACGTACTGTACAGTACGCACACGGGTAGAAAGACCGCCAGACCGACATCTACACCATGGCTAGCATCTTGAACTCCATCGTGTCTTTGAGGGATTTACCGTTCAGTCGTCGAAGCAATGTGGATAAATTGGCTTTAAAAGAATTAGGACCACCCAGACCAAATTTAAATATAAAGCAGCAGGTATCCAAAAAAGCGGGGAAAACATACTGCCGCGGATTTTCCCGGAGCTGGTATGAGCGGAAAACATGGATAGCGGGATGTGAAGTGGCTAACGCTCTGTTCTGCTACCCCTGTGTCCTAATTCACCCTGATGCCAACACGGACAACGCTTGGACAAAGACAGGTGTCACTGATATGCACCATCTCTCTGAGAAGGCCAGGAAACACCAAGCATCGAAGATGCATATGGACAGCTGCTTAAAACTGGCGGCTTTTTGGAGAGTCAACATCTCAACGCAGCTGGATGAGAGCTACAGAATAGCTGTGCGCCGTCACAATGATGAGGTGAGCAACAACCGGCATATACTCGGCCGCCTTATTGACTGCGTGAAATTCTGTGGCGTGTTTGAGTTAGCGTTACGAGGCAAGGATGAACGGGAGGGGTCTGGCAGCAACCCCGGGATTTTCCGAGGACTGGTCGACTTAGTGGCGTCCCTCGAGGAGGTGTTCGAGGAGCACCTAAAAACGGCCACGGTCTTTAAGGGCACGTCAAAAACGGTGCAGAATGAGCTGCTGGACTGCATGGCATCTGTAATCAGGGAACGGATTGTGGAGGAGGTTAAGTCAGCTAGATTTGCGGCAATCCAAGCAGATGAGACAACTGACGTCTCTACACAAACTCAGCTGGTGCTTGTGTTGAGATACATCGACGGCAAACATGCTGTGCAGGAACGGTTCTTTGAATTTGTCCCCATCTTGTCCGCAACAGCCGGCTCCATAGCCGATGCAATTTTGGAGAGACTGAACAGCGTTTTCACAGAGGAAGAGAAAAGTAAAGTCTTCCGGCTTCCTGAGGATGCTGCAGGACGAAGATTTCTGTTTTTTCCTGCAGCTTTTTCATCTTATCATGCCTCACGTTGACATGATGTACCAACAGCTGCAGAAGAAGAACATTGACATGGTCTTCATCAAACGTGCCCTGGAGAACTTCACCTGCAGCATTCAGGCCATCAGGTAAGATAATACAATACTGTATTTATAATAATAATTATGCACATCATGTTCATTACTATATGTCTCTATGTTGTGATAATAGTAATATAGAGGAACTCAAAAGTAATTAACTAATTTAGTCACTTGCATTTTCGGTTTCATTTATTATTTTTTAAACTTCTTTTGCAGTTTAATCACTTTATTTTTGCATACATTATTTAAGCTCATCCAGAAATAGTGATATTTTTTTCAACCATTTCCAGAGAGTAGATGCAAAAAAACTATTTCTATTACTTACTATGACTGATCTTTTTTAAAGACGGGAATTGTTGATAATGACATACTGTTTCATTCATATTCTAACATTTTTGATCTGTCTCCCTTCATGGACCAGAGCTCTTCTCAACAGCAGCAGCATCAAGAAACACCAGGGACCTCAGGATCAAGGAGAGCCTTAGGAGAACGGGAGAAGCAGAGGCTGTCTAAAGAGGTATCTGCATCCACTACTGTCCAATGATGTAGGCATACTCAAATACTGGAACCAAGTGATAGAAAATCACAACCTCCATTTTTACTGTTAGATATAATAATGGATGGTAGCTGATTTTCTTTCTCACTCATTATCTATTATACTCATAAATACTACATCTATACTATGGAGGACCAGGATAGTCATCGAAAAAGCAATACAGCATTGTGATTAGTAATTAATTGTGAAATAAAAATATAGATTGTGAAATATAATTTAAAATTCAATAATGTAATTGCACATTTTGAATTGAAATATTAAAGAGGAATTAAACATTGTGTTTATTCATTGAATCTGCTATTTGAAAATGTCATTCAAATCCTGTTTCTAAAAGGAGAATTAAATAACACAATTCATAAATTTGATTTATAAATGCCTTTCCATTTTATAAATTAAACAAAAAAAATTCTACATCCATTCCCCCCCCCCCCCTCACATTTGCAAATCTTTTCTCCAATTTTATTTCCTAAATGGTTTACCCCCTCCATTTAGCAATTGCGTGACCCTCCTGGTGCCTGAGTACATTGAAATCCAAGTAAAACCAATCACAGCTCTCATTGGTTAGACAGCCATATTTACTTCACAACGTGACAGGGACCTTGGTGAGCTGTGCACCTGCCAAAATGCATACTTTGTAACTTTGAGCCTGTAGATACAGGAGTAGATCCTGGCCACATTGCCAACACCAGTAAAATATTGTCTTTACAATTGTGTGTTACTGATAATGTTTTTATAATTCTACCAGATCTGTGACACAATCCTGGGCCATGCCAGGGACAGGTTTTTGTTCACCAGCCACCTTGTGAGTGCTGTGCTGCTAGAGGGAGAGTTGTTTGACCAGCATCAGCAAACATTCCCTGAAGAGGCTCTGAACACCACCGTGAGGGCGTACCCCATGTTACACAAGGAAAAGCTCAGGACTGAACTTTCTCTCATCTATGAGAATCCATACTTCAGGGGCTGCTGTGGTGCACTGGCTCTGTACCAGGTCCTTCAGAGCTACAACCTTCAGGAGACCTTCTCTGAGACTGTGCTGCTGTTGAACATCCTCATAACCACTCCAATGACAACAGCTGAAGCTGAGAGGTGTTTCTCCACCTTAAAGAGAATCAAAACGTTCCTGAGAAATACGATGGGACAGGAATGTCTGAATGCATTGGCAATGCTTTCAATGGAGAGGGAGCTTGTCAGGAGCATGCCTGATTTTAATGAGAGGGTTATCGATCACTTTGCCTGCTTAAAAGAGAGGCGAGCAAAATTTCAATACAAATGAGTGTGTTAATAAATGGTGTGTTTATATTATATGTTGTATTCTCCAAATGTTGATTTGTAAATAGTTGTATTGATTTGTATATTGACAGCCACATTTATTCTGAATATGTTCTGGAAAGATTACATTAATTACAGTTTTGATGTATGAAATAAAATGTCTGTAATTGTAAAACAGTTTTTTTTTTTATTCTTTTACTCTTAGAGTGCAACCTAGTTGATGACAATGTGTCTCTTGATGGCCACGATGAAAGTGTTTCAGTGTATTTGAGACCATTGCTACAAACTTGATATAGCTATTCAAAATACGGTACAGTTTGTTTGTACAATTCATACCTGTTTACCTTGCTGTGTGTTTAAGTTTTTATGTTTGTTTAATTTTTGATTTATTTTTGTTTTGTTTTTTTGGTTTGATGGTAATTCCCCATGTTTAATTATTATTATATGTGTTTTAAGGGTCGCTGTTATTTCCTCTTAACTTTTTTTTTTATTTTATTTAATAATTTTACTGTTCTTATTATGTTCTATAGTTGTTGCCATCTAGGAACAAGGAAACCAAATCAAACAATGCAATGCTATAAAGTTAGCTATCTGAACTTCATCATTATTTTATCCATTGAAGGGGTCATCTTAGCCATCATCGGAACAGTTGCACCTCCAGAGATATTGGTCAGGAGCCGCCACTGTATCTAGGTATCCATATCTCACCAAGACTGTCAGACTTATCTAAGCTAAACTACGTCCCACTTTTAAAAAAAGTGGAAGATGATCTTGCAAGATGGAAATCCCTTCCAATATCACTTATTGGAAGGATAGCTACAATAAAAATGATGGTTTTGCCTAGAATCAATTATTTATTCTCAATGATCCTAAGCAAACCATCACCTGATTGGTTTAGATCTCTGGACTCTTCTGTTTCTAAATTTCTTTGGAAAGATAAACCCCCACGTATCAGCTTAAAAACACTACAGAAGTCCAAAGATAAAGGAGGTCTAGACCTACCAAACTTTCGTCATTATTTCTTAGCCAACAGACTCCAATACACATCAAGATGGGTAAAACACAGTTATATCAATGAGTGCTGGGTAGATGTAGAACAGACACTATGCAATAAGATAAAACTGTCAGATCTACCTTTTGTTAGCTCAAATAAAACAAAATGAATGTTTTAAAAGTATTAATATTAGCTCCTCTCTGACAGCTTGGTGGGAATTTCTTAAAATGACAAAGACCTCACTAGTCCCATGCAGGCGTACACCCATCTGGAATAACCCGGATATCTTACAAAAAAAATGCATGATCAACTTTCCAGGCTGGAGTTGTGAAGGAATTGAATACCTGGAGATTTGATGGAACAGACTTTATCCAATTTAATACATTGGTTACACAATTCGGAATTAACAAGAATAAATTCTTAGAATACCAACAAATTAAATCAATTATAAAAAATAAATTTAGGTTCAATACAGTTGATTTACAAATTCCAGGAAAAGTATTAGACTTCCTTAATCTTAACCCTCCCAAACTGCTATCTAAAATATACAAAACATTAAATAGAATAGATGAATCAATAGCCCTTCCTATTTCAAAATGGGAGATGGACTTGTCCATCTCAATTGACCTAGAACTCTGGTCTCAAATTTCATTAAGAACCTTTAAATTTCTTTAAAATCCTAATCTACGATTAATACAATATAAAATCCTTCATAGAGTGCATTATACAGGGCAACGGATGTTCAAGATGGGTTATACGCCGTCTGATACCTGTTTTCAATGTACAAGCAATCTACCAGACAATTATATTCATGCTCTTTGGTTCTGCCCACCTGTTAAGAAATATTGGTACCAGATATGTGAAGATCTATCAAAGTGTCTGAAATGTAATATCACACCTGCTCCCACAGTTTGCTTGCTGGGAAATGTAGATGAAAGTTACCATGGATACAAAGTCTATGCAATTATTTCACATCGCCTTATGCATCGCTAAGAAAAATATCCTCTTGAACTGGAAAAATAAAAATACTCTGAATATTAATCAATATAGAGATCTCCTTCTGGATTACATTGGTCTAGATACGGCATCTGCCTCCACATCTGATCAATCTTTCTGTTCACCCTTTATCAGTTCCATCACCTAGTGGGGTCGGGCCCTTGATTCTGTTCTGTGGGACACGGTTGCCGATGTGGAGCTTAAGGGTTGGTGGTGACTGCAGGGAGGTCCTTGGGGGTGGGTCCGCTTGCGGTTGGGGCGGTAGGTGCCGTGACTCTCGCCTGGGGTGGGACTTTGGGGGCTTTGTGTGGTGACTCCTAGTGGCTGCATGCGGCGCCTTAGAGGGGTCGTGCTGGCGGACACGGGTTACTGGCCTGGTGCTGTGCTGCTCTGGGAGGGTCTGGGCTGGGCCTGGGGCCCGGGATTCTGGGGTGGCGTGCCCCCCGGCTGGGGCCCTGGCTGGGGCTTGGCTGGGGGGGGCGCTGCCGTCGGTGCCGGCTGGGGGGGGCTGTGGTCGGCCGGTGGTTGGCGGGCGCTGCTGCCCTTTCCATCTCCCCGGGCTGGTTCTTGTCGTTCGCTCCCCGGTGGCCCCTTGCCGCGTCCGGGCGTCGGCGAGAGGCCGCTGCGGGTGGCCAGTGTCTCTGGGCCCGATCGGCTATATTGACACTGGACATGGCTCCTGGGTCTTGGTCTTAGCGCTTGGGGGGGTGCTGAGGTGGGGGCCTCTGGCCGGTGTTGGTCGGCCTCCACGGTGACTGACCGGTTGGTAGGGTGTGGGCTGGTGGGTGGAGGTGCTGGGTTCTGTTGCCTCCCGGCCATCGGGCGGTAGTAGCAAGGCTGGAGGATGTCGGCCTGGGGGTTGGCCGCCTGGGACTTCGGTCTGCTCACGGACCTGGCGCGGCGTGTCCGGGGTACCCGAGTCGGTGGTGACGTTTTTCCGGCCTCGGCGCGGGGGCCCTCGGATGCTGGCGGTGCCTGGGGCGTCTCTTATTGGCGGGGACGCTTTTTACCATCTAGCACAGGCGCTCTTTTTAACGGGGTGCGCTTGGGACGGGAGGGGGGAGGGCGTTGAGGGGGAGGGGGGGCTAAACTCAACCTGGGTGTCTAGTGACATGTGTTTTGTTAGCAGTGTGAATGTTGGGAAGGATTTAGGTATGCCCCTGGCATGGGGGCTGGTGGATTGCCAGGGCCCCCATGGGGCTCGGGGGTGCCGCTGCCGTGGGCCCCGACTTGACGTGCTGGGGCCTCCCACCCCTGGTGGATCGGGCCGAACGGGGGTGCCTATTGGAGTCAGCAAGGGAGCTGGCTCCCTGGGGTTGGCAATGGTCACCCCAGTTATTTTCTCCACATCCCCATGCCTCTGTCCAACCTGCTCCTTCATTCTACCATTCACAAGGCCTTGGGACGTGGGCACGTCACTGGGGTGCCGGATGGAGCTTCCGTCTTCGCTACCCGGTGGCGGCCTGGGTCCCGATTTTATTGAGCAACTTAGACACTTACACTTGCAACATTTACATGGAACGCACATGTAGGGACCTGGCGGTGTGGCGCATTGGCGCTGGGGGCGGGACCCCTCATGGGGGGCCCACTATAGGGGCCCGTTGTGGGGGCCTCGCCTGTGGTGCCGGCACCCACTGTTTAAACGCATCTAGACACTGAGGACCCGGGGGGGAGATGGGGGTACCCGGCAGTATTCCCATGTCCCACCCCTCTGTTTTAAGTGCACATTAGAACAACACGCAACAACACCACATTGAGCGGGGGGAGAGAGGCTGGGGGGTCTTTCCACACCCCAGTTCGTTGGACCATCAGGGGTCGGAGCCCGGATAGAACATCAGGCCGTCTGGTCGGGGTCCTGGGCTGGTGGGCTGCTCTTGCCGATGTGGGGGCCTTGGCGGTCTGCTTGTCCCCGTCCTGGTGGGCAAAGGGGTCTGTCTCCTGGGTGCAGGGGCAGGGTTCTCTATTGGGGCGTCTGTCCCTGGGCCTGGGAGTATGGAGTATAGTGTACGTATGGGGGTATGAATGAGTGTATAGCGTCCTTTTTTCGTATGTCCTGTATTTGCAAGAATGTGTACGCATGAGAGGGAGGGTACGTATGAGTGTCTCTGTCTGTCTATGTCTACCTGTCAGATTGGGTGCTTGGCTGCTCTCTGGCCTGATGCATCTTCTTCCCTCCCGATCACTCTCCCCATCGGTTGTGATGGCTCTTCGATGCTGGGGCCGGGGGTCCGGTTGCGGCCTCAGTTGGTCCTAGGTGCATGTGGGCGGGTCATGGGTGTTAAAGTATGGGGGTCAGGGTCAGATTCGTCGCTACCTTATGATTCTAGGGCGCTTGCCTTAAGTTGTTTCCGCGAAGCACAGTGCGGGTTCGGGCGGCCGCTGTTTCGGGCCGACGTCCTCCTTGGATTGACTGGGGCACCTCTTATGGGGGTGCCGGGGTTGTAAAGTAGGTTGGTGCCGTCCGGTGGATCGGTGGGGACCGTGCCTGGCGCCCAGGCCTCCTGCCGGTTCCAGGACTTCTGCTGGCTGGTCGGTTCATCTGGGGGGGGCTGTCCGGCATTGGCTGGGCCCCTGATCTTGGCGCCCTACGTGGGGCGGGATCTGGACCCAGGAGCTGGAAGATCTGGATGTCCAGGTGCCGGCTGGGCGCGGCCTGGGGAGGGCGTACATCCGCTGTGGCTCTTGCTGTGGCTCCCTGGCGTGTGGGTGTGTGGGGGCGGGCCGGGTTGTTGGCGGTGGGTATTGGTCCGGGGTGGCGTGTGTTGTCCGTCGGTTGGCTGCGGATCCCCCTTGTCTGCGGCGGCGGCGGGGGGCCCTTGTCGGCTGGTCCCCGGTTGGGGCCCCGCTGGGGGGCGGGGTGCCCCTGGTCCCCGTGGCCTCCGGTTCCTGATCCGGGCTCGCCCTGGCGTAGCCGGTTACCGGCGGAGCCCGTGGGCTCATCACTGCGATCTCTCGGGCCCCAGCATTGCGGCTGGTGGGTGGTCCCCTGCGGCTTCCATCTGTTCCTCTCTTGGTGGGTGATCGACCCTGCACTGATCCGCCTGTGGACTCTGTACTCTATGGGACCCTGGATGCATACATCTCTTGCCTCCTCCATGTCTGTGTCGATTCCTGTAGGACGGATTGACGGTTTCCTTACACCACCAGCTACCAAACACTGCCATGGGGAAACCTTATTTAAGACCTGCTTGCTCGACCACACACATAGGTGTGGGAGGGACATTGGTGAGGAATGGGACATATCTTAAGCTGAGGTTATCATCTTTAGTTAGATGTTTACAGGTGCTTACCAGAACATTTGTAATTATGTTCATTTGTGTTCATCTTGTGTGTAGTGAATGTGTAATTCTTAGTTTATTCTACTAGATCCGAACTATTGGTTTGGTTCTGTACAGTTTGTTGTTTTTGTTTTGTATTACTGTTTCTCTGCCGTCCGGCAGAGGTGGAGGACTGGGATGTTTTCTTGTGTTCTGTGTTTGAATCCTTGTCTTGTGTCGTCAGTTCGCGCCTCTGTTGGTCCGGTTTCTTTTCTTCACCTTCTTCCTTTCTCCCTTCTTGTCTCAGTTTAGTGTCCATGAGGAAATTGAACCCACAGTAATCACTAATAAAGATTTTTCATACATATACATCAAGTGGCGTACTACAGCGAAGCTGTAATACTCTGCTTGGGAAAGTAAAACTGTTGGGCTTGTACTTGGTACTCAGACACCAATTCTGAGTAGCATACTGCTAGACAGGACACGTTAAAAAAAACCCAAAACAAAACAAAAAAACCATTCAAGTTAGTGTTTGTAGCTTGATATAATGTAGAGCGGTTCGTGGGGTGGGAATACTTTTATAAGGTAAGATACTGATATAAGTGACTCTATGCTGCAAGAAATACATGTTGTCTTAAATAGTACCTGTTTCAGAAAACAGTTGTCTTTTTCACCCTCACGCAGTCACAGCAATTGACCTCTCGTATGGTTGGTCAGAACAAGGCACCATACAGTTAATAAATCAACTGTGGAGGTTCCTCCAGCCATCTCTTAGTGTTAGTATTTCTTTAAATGTTTTGTTCTTTTTCTCATTTACATTATTATTATTATTATTGCATTATTTGAAGATGTTTGCTGACAAGGGTGCACATATTTAGTGACATTTTGATCATTGACTGTTTTATTTATTTATTTTTTTTGCAGAGATGGAGGTGACTGGCTGAGGGAGAGGACTCTTTAGGCTGCAACTCCAGGAAGTGGAGCAATCCATCTGGCTCCTGGGAACAGGTGACTTGATTCTTAAGAAGCTCTAAGATCACCAAAAGCTCTAACACTCATATGCAGGTTTTGTTAGAATGTATTAGTTTAGATATTTGTGTTTTAGTGATAATTTCCTGACTTAATTAGTTAATGTATGTTTACTGTTTGTCTTAGTTTTTTTCCCCTCTCCCCTCCTTGTCTCTTGTAGGCTAGCCTTTGTGTATAAATTCCCTTGTTTGTTCATTGCTACAGGTCAGTCTTTGTTAGTCTGTCTTTTGCTTATTAGTCTTAGTTAAATTTGTCAGTTTCTTTTTTTGGAAAAATAAACGGAGAATAATTTTTTTATACCTTTGTCCTGGTGTCTAACTGCTTGGTCCCTGACATCAACTAAGAGTTCGATCGACCCCTGGCGATCTTTGGTCTTACAAGTATTGTTTGTATAACTGAAATTACATTTGTTGTAAAGTGCCTTGAGATGAAATTTGTTGTAAATTGGCGCTATATGAAAAAAGTGAATTGAATTACAAGATTTCCCCCAGCTATATGCCTGCGGTTTTCCAGGCAACTATGACCATTGCTAGCCAAGAACATCAACTAGGCCAAACAAACCCCACTGAGAGTTGGTTTTGCAAGCATGACCACTGCTTTTTTTTTTTTTTTTCATGTTTCAGGAAAGGTCGGGATGGACTTAGACTGGGGAAAAGGTGATAAAAACAAAGTGAAAAAGGCTGATTGGTAGGATAGGTTTTGGTTAAAAAAAAAAGTGCTGTGAAAATTTAGTTTTCTGCCTGAAAGATTTCTTCTGTTTCTGCTTTTTTTTCTGACACTTGAATATTTCAAATAATCACACAGTTTATAATTATAGACAATGATAATTTAAGGACTAACTATTGGCTTCCTAGAATCTCCTTGTGCCACTATTTTTCTCCCCATAGAAGCTCCACATGGTCTGGTACCCTGCTCAAATATAAAGTCCCCTGCTGGATTGGGAACATCGGTCCAGATTATGCTCAAAGTGACCAAGCATTCTTCATGCTGTCTCTTCTCTGTCTTCTCAAACCCCCAGACAGTCTTGGCAGATGACCGCTTGTATTGAGACAGGTTCTGCTGGAGGTTTCTTCCTGTTAAAGGGGATTTTTTTCCTCTTCACTGTCGCTACATGTTTCCTCAGTATGAGGGATTGCTGAGGAATTGCTGTGGTTGGAGTCTGCATGATCTGGGTACAACCTAATGTCGATGACTAATCGCAATCTGCTGGGATTCCTTATATAGAAAACTTTTAAATGATTGGAATGGTTGTATAATTGTATTGAAATTACTTTTGGTGTAAAATGCCTTGAGATGACATTTGTTGTGAATTGGCGCTATATAAATAAAAGTGAATTTAATTTAATTGAATTAGCAGCACTGTGTGTAGTCAAGGGTTTGCAATAACTGGCAGTGACTTGTATGTTTTGCGTCACTGTGGAGGAATCTACTGTTCCTCGCAGATTTGTTTTTATTTAGCCCTGCTGGAAGCTTTTCAATCAAAATAGGCCTGTTTAAGATCCTACCAAATACATACTTAAAGTGTCCCACTACAAAATCTTAATTTAACTCCTTTAAACCATTTTGAGTTGGATTTGCTCCTGTGTTCTGGATCAATCAGTACATCTACATGCAGATCTAAATCGAATTTTGACAAAGAAATTGACTTATAGCTAAACCAGAAAATAAGTCTTTATTCCAGTTTACACTTAGAAAATCAAATTACTGAATGAAGTGAGGTCGATAGTGCTGTTGAAAAAAATCGATTCTGAATCGATTCACAAGTTCAAAGATAGATTTTATTTCTTTAGAGTAGTTTGCCTTTTTACAGCTAAAATTAGAAGGAAAAGTCCAGAAGAGCATTTTAAGTCCTATGTCTTTTCTGAAAGGCTGTGTTGTTTTCTAACACATCTTTTTTCAAAAAACGTTTGTTTCACACAAAAATCTTGGGAATCCTCAAGATGATTTTTGGCAAATGGCGGGCCTATGTGTTTTATTTAGTCAGCAATGCTTTTTGGCTAAAGAAACTATCTAATGGATACCATTTTTACCATTCTAAGTTTTTTTTATGGTTGAATCCTGAACACTAACCTTAACTCGAGCAAGTGAGCGCTGTAGTCGTAAAGAAGTTGTACTGGGTTCTTTTGGGCCCTCCTGGACTAATTTTGGAAGGCTGACCATACAAACAAACCGTCACTGCTGCTCTATATTTTCTCCAGCTGTTAATAATGACTCTTACTGTGGTTCACTGGAGTCCTAATCCCTTAGAAGTGGCTTTGTAATGCTTTCCAGACTGATAGAGGTCAATGACTCTGTCTCTGTAGATTGGACCATGACGTTTTGTCTTTTGATATCTTTTAGCCTACTTTGTGTCGTCAGATAGGATCTTTTAATTAATTTTACACATCTAGCGGTTATCTGGTCTGGATGCTGCTGCTAAACTGAATCTAGGGGCTACGAATGTCAAATGGACTAGGATAGCATTCATAAAATTCTAGTTAATTCAAGATTGAACAAGGTGGATGATTACTTAAACATTGCTTTTTGGATTTACTTGGTTTAATTTTTGTCTGAAATTGTAATCCCTAAGTTGATCTGAAATATTAAATTGTGACAAAAATGATCTGAAGGGAGAAATACTTTTTTTTACCAGTCTGAGGAGGAGCACATGACAAGGGGCTGCAAAACAACGCACAACTGTTGCAGAATTTGACTTCTGAACGTCACTGTCATAAGTTTAGATCCAAAAAAAGGTATGTTATATGAAAAGAGGAAGTGAGAGAAGAACAACAAAACAGAACTTCCTTGAAAAACCTGTCAAGCACTTCTGAGTAAGATGGTTTCATTATTAGATGCGTCGCAGTACAATTAGCACGTATTTTCAGAATTGATATTACAGAGAAAAGTCATCAAAATGATTAAAAGATACTCAACTCAGCGTGCACCATCCAGATCAGCATCGCTCTAATCTTTCATTCACCAGATTTTTTGTTGCACACAGACCAGGGAAAGGGATTGGTAATACCTGTGTTGAGCTGCTAAGTATATAAATATCTGTTTTATGCATGTCTCCTCTCAGTTACATTTGCACCGCAAGGCAGTAGAATATCCCCAAAAGACTAACATCATTCTCTGTAGTGAGTGAGAATTGAAAGCTGAGTGAAAAACGGAGCGCTAGGAGGCCAATGGACCACATCCATGGCTGTCTATAAGCAGAGGTAGGTTTTTATATGGTGCCGATGCTGCTTTTCTCATCAGGGCCTAGGCTAGAGAACATGCTTCACTCACTGCTATGACGGGAAAGTTTTCAACACCAGAACCAAGGGCCATGCAGCGCCAGGGCCCCCACGAGCCTCCTGATGAGGGAAGCAGAAACTCAGAAAAAAAAGAAAAAAAAAAAGGTTACATGGTATGTATTTTCACATAAAAAGTGGTCAGATTTGCCACTCTAAAAAAGTGGAGATTTTGGTACCATTGTCTAGCAACGATGAGGACTATTTTCCCCTCTTTACATTTTAACCACCCCGTTTCCTTCTCCTCGGTAGCAGTGTCACCAGATATATGCAGCGGTCAGTGTTGTATCATATGGAAATCTATCACATGAAATCCATCCTAACAAGTCCAAACTGTCATCCCCCTTTGTGGAAAAAGTAATTATTGTAATTTTTCACCAAGTCACTTTAAGCACGGTGTAAAGCTGGGCTCGACTGTAAAAGTCACTTTGCTCTGAACTATTTCAGCTAAACTAAATCTGCTGATAGACATAGATATACAGGTGATGGTCATAAAATTAGAATATCATGAAAAGTTGACTGATTTCAGTAACTCCATTCAAAAACTGAAACTTGTATATTAGATTCATCATTACACAGACTGATCATAACTGACAACTAACGAAAGTCACAAATTCAGTATCTCAGACAATTAGAATATCAATTGAGACCAATATAAAAAAAGCCATTTACTGTCTATTGTCTATTTATCCATAATAGACAGTTTTGTGAAGTACATAAATAACCATTCTAATATATATAATTCTTTTGGTGGCTTTATTTAAAGGAGCAAACATAGCTGTTTGATTATAAATGGCTTGACCCAACCAATAACCATGCACAAAATTCTTTTTTTTTTAATGGCAGCAGCTTAACCAGAGAGACCCAAACTTCGCTCTCCCCAACCAATTGTGCAAGCTCTTCCAGTGAATTCCTAAGGTGTTTTCCCAGACCAGCCGAGATACACAGCCCTTCTGCTTGTCTTGGGTCTTCCTTTGGGTCTCCCTACTGGAGGGACGTCTCCAGAACACTTCACCAGGGAGACGTCCAGTAAGCATCCTAACCAGATGTGTGAGCAAATAGCTCTTCCCCTTCTTGACTAGCAGAGGCTGTAAATTTTTGCCAGGATGTTGTCCCATCTCTGCAGCTCATTAGAAGTTATTTAAGAGCTTTTGGTTTCTTATTTAATTAACAACCATCCAGCTCAGCCTGTCGGTTATTTGAATTACGTCACCTTTGAAGGAAGTTAGACAAACTGGATTTTAAAAGGTAGACGTTATAGATAATTGATGGATGGATGTCGATTTCCTTCTACTTCACAGTTATACACTTTGTGTTTTTATCTACCCTATAAAACCCCAATGAAACACATTGAAATGTGTGAATGTAACATGTAATATTCAGTGAAATTTTATCTCATGTGTTAAATAATTTAGATTATGATGAAATTATTTTTATATAAAGTAGAAAAGATAAAGCATCTAAAACAATTATTTCATGCTCTTCCTTAGTTTTAAAATAATGCTGTGAAGTGCTTTGACTCTTACCATTCTAACCCAAATCTTTGACAACTACTAGTTGTGCTTTAAAGGAAACGTATGTAGGATTGTGGCCAAAAGCGGTACTGCAATCACACTCAAAATACTGTAGAACTGTGTATCCCTTCCTGACTCAAGGTTGCCAGCTGCTGCGGGATCCAGCAGGAACGGCTGACCCTAACTAAATAACATTAGCAATGGTCATACAGGCTAACTTGCAGCATGTGTAGTCCACAATGTACGCGAAGAATGAATGAGGAATTATTTGTAACGAGGTATAGGCTACTCAATACGTCTCCATTACGTTTCACATTGCCAGAATCGACGTGCTGTTGTTTTCCTCGACAGTTCAGCATAATGACAAAGAAACGGGACCTGATGCTAATGTTAGCAATGCCGACTCGTCGTTTTTATCTCCCAAACAATTCCTTACCTTTTCAATTTGATGACCAATCTCCTCCATATGCGCTAACGTAACGTTACTTTCCACGAACATGCATAACTTTGTTCGACTGTCGTGTATATTTGAAATGTCAATTTACATTAAGTACAAGTAAGTTAGCCAAACATATATGAATCTTACCTGTCCAGGAGAAAATTGGCGACGTTGACGTCTGTATTCAAAATCTTCTCCATTTCCAACCGTCTCCATCTTTCAAAGGCATCTCCTATACAAATCCTTGTTTTATTTCGGACTTTGTCACGACTTATTTCGGATTGATAACGAGGTCTTTAAGGTTTCGTAACGTTAGACATGTTTTGTCCGTAACGTTCGGAGCTTCAGCTGTGGTAAACAGAGCAGAGCTGGCAACCCGGATGAGGAAACTCTACTGACTTTGTGATTTGTAGATAGCTTGAGCGTACGAGCCTCAGACCAAAACAGAACATGACAACAGTAACATCACTTGAGGGCTGCAACTTTCACTTTTACATAACAATATCCTGGCCGGACCACTGTTGACAGTGATATAAGTATTTCAAAAGAACATGATTTCTTAATGTCTAGTGACATATCGGGGCTTTTTTATGATTAATTAAAATTAATTTCTTACATACGTTTCCTTTAAGTACAGACCAAATCGACAACAGAGAGTCTTCATATGTACAGCATCATTGCTTTGCTTGTGTTCAGAGAGGCTTTGGCTGACTTTACTCTTTGCAGCAGCTAAATCAATAAATAATTGATGATTTATCCATGTATTAACTTTACCAGAAGAGAACAAAGTGAAATTGAGCATGAGAAAGGCCTCTCTATCTGCACACAGCACAGATGTTCCGACCTGGAAACTGCCTCTGTTTCTCCGCCAGATGCATCTGAACGCATCCCTGAGCATTCCTGACAGGATTTCTGTTCCAGGTACCGTTCGCCGGTCAGGAGAGGAGAGATAAAGGTCGGACGAGTCAGTGAGCATGCAACATGGCCCCTGCTAACTTTGCATGTCTTGAGCTGCGTGCTTGAGCAGATTTGGACTGATAGAAGATAAAGGCTCTTTGATACGCTGCAGGTGTGCTGCTTTAATGAGCTCTACCCCCGGCCTCCACCCCCTTGCTTCTCTTCCTCCCCCCTTCAACCGTACCACCGAAGCACATCTGTCATTCAGTGTTCTCTGCAGCATCTCTCACCTTTAAACTTTCCTCTCTGCCTGCCTGTCAATCCTGAACTTTCCCATCGCACCACAGCAGAGCACCGTAACTTGCAACTCCTGCAAATACGACTCACTTGATTGAATGAATCGAAGCCAAACACCTCCTAAAGTGGGGGATTCTGTGCAAAACTTTATTTCTCACACACACACAAATAAAATGTAGCCTGCTTGCACAGCCACAGAGGCAGAAAGGGGAAGGACTGTTAGGTGCTTGCAGGCTCGTGCTTTCCCTTTTTTAAGAGTTGGAGGTGCCAGGCGAACGGCTCGATGACGTCGGCTGTGGCCTCAGTAGGAAACACGGGGAGGAACTTGTGGCTTTATATTAAGTGTCAGGGTGGTTAACAGGAAAGAGATAACCTGTTTGTGTTGATGTAGCATGAATTCTTGGCACACAGAAGAACGTTGCACCCAGTGTCTTGCTGCAATTTCCTAGAGTTCAGTGCGGTTTGGTTTGGAGTGGCTGCAGGAGCACATTCGGGAACGTTACTGCTACAGAGGATGTTGTCACCATGACTCAGTGTGCGCCTTTTTTGTTTTGTTTTTTGGTGAACTGCTTAATTTAAAAAGTGGCACAGAATTAATTGGCGGGCAAATATCCCAATAAGCCTTCGGATAAGAGTAAGATGGAAATGATGAGTAATTGTCTGAATTTGCGTTTAATTGTCTTCCTATTGTGTAACAAAAGGCATGGGGAGGGAAAAAAATGAAACCATAGAGGTTGACAGAGTGTGGGGGTTGAAAAAATATAAATTAATAAATTCAAAGCAGGGCAGAAAAAAAAAGGTTCCAAATATGTGACAGAAAATGGGTCGTGACTCATGAGCAAAATGGTCAGATTTTCACAAACAATGCAACATTTTATAAGTGTGTAATTATTCCTGCAGCACGGAGAGATTATAGGCCGACCTCCTTTAGCCCAGAGGCATAAGAAAACGCCCTGTTTGCACTTGTGTAATTACAGGTTGTTGACTCGAATCTGTCATGTAATTGTGCTGACTCTACGGATAGATGGAAAAAAAATGGCTGTGGCAAAGCAGTCTGATGTGTAACCCAACTACCGGATTCGTATAGACCTCTTTTGCTACACCTGGAATTACAGATTGTAAAAAAATAAATATATATATAAAAATAAATAAGACAATTAAAATAGCATTTTAGGTAAATTCTGCATTTCTGTATGAACATTTATTTTTGTTTTGTTCTGATAAAGCAGCACACAAAATCTTATAGTGTCTTTCTAAGGTCAAAACATTTATTGATACATATATGTAGGAAACAAAAATAATATTCGCACTTGAAAATTAAATTCAAATAAGTTGATTTTATTTAACTAAAGGTGAACATTACATTAAATTTATAATACTCAGTGATATTTCAAGTGTTTGTATCTTGATTTCAATGCCAGTTTAAAACTAATCAGAAACAAAAGTGTTTGTTTCCATAAAAAGTTTAATATTATTATGCATAACCAAGACATTTTTATAAACAGACGTGGCATACACAATCATGATGAGACCTTCGAATAGATAGTGACAAGTTGTTACTAATGCCATTTACAAAGAAGGTAAGCCACAAAAGGCCTTCGCTAAAGAAGCTGCTCGCTAAGAGTGCTGTACTCAACCATAGTAATAGAAAGTGGAGTGAAAGGAAAACTTGATTGTGAAGCTTTTGTCTGAGATTCACACTGGTTGTCATTACATATAACACAAATATAACCAGAGCAGATTCCAAATGCAATTATAAAAATAAAAAAAGCTTTTTATAGAGCGTCGCATGGCCTTCAACTGTTGTTTTGAGGGACTTCTGAGTCTGAGACAAGGCCAGAAGAGTGTTGCTTAGTGGTCATGAGTTACTTTTTCAGGTAAAACTGATTTTTAACTGCATTTAGGAATAAGGTCCCAGAGTCTGGAGGAAGACTGGAGGGAAGCAGAATTGGATTTGCTTGAGGTCCAGTGTGAGGCGACTATAGTCTGCAATAAAAAATCTATAGTATTGTCTGAGTTTTCATCACCTATATGCAATAATCACCATAGTAATCAAATAGAAATTCTTAAAATTTATCTCAACACTTTTATTAAATATATCCAAGTGTTTTGAGTTTTTGAGTTGAATTAACAAAATAAATTAACTTTTGTGATTTTCTAATTTGTTCCGATGTACCGTTATTAAAGATTGGGGAGGTGGGGAGACAAACCGCTAACACAGGAAATTACAATTTCAGCCACAATGCCACAATATTGTCCTCCTCTGCTGTTTCACCTATAGTCATGAAGTCATTTAGTCAGACAGCCAGTCAGTCAGTCAATCAGTCAGCCAGTCTGGTGTGTGGGCGGGGTGAAGGGTTGTAGACGGGCCCTTTGTTTGAACAGAGAAGCCCCAGACACAACAGTGGCCAGCCCCGGCCCCTTCACAACGGCCTTCGACACAAAGGCCCACACACTGGGACAATGGGCTGAGCTCGGAGGTGGGGGGTGGGGCGGGGATTGATGCAACGGCAGAGCTGAGGTTGCCCACCTGCACGCTTCAGGACTGGACAGTCCCCACCTTTCCTACCCACCCACACAAAAAACACTTCCACCATTCACAACACACAATGGCTGCATTTAATTTGTACACACACACTCATATATATATATATATATATATATAAATTCACGTCTTTTTTTTAAGGATGCTGCAGGTGTGTAGTATGGTGCTGGTGACACGAGACAGGGAAATTCTGAGCACTGAAAATGTTTTAGTTTTGCAGAAGGTATGCAGTGACAGACATTTGCGTTGTAGTCAGCCAGGAGCTATTGGTTACATCAAGATTGCATTTAAAAAAATTTTTAAAAAATATAAAAATGATGCATTATATTGATTAGAGAAAATATACCTCCTAAATGTCTTGTATTTCACGAATACAAATTCTAAAAATATATTAAATTACTAAAATACAGGCAGATGTTTTTACTTAAAAAAAAAAACATTAAATACTAAATTATTCTTTCTCTTAATCACACCTGTATGGGTGTCATTTATTTGCTCACAACCATTAATTCCAACCCTGATATCGAACCCAAAAAAGTGGCATTCCATTACATTTGGTCCCCATAAAGCCAATTGGTCTGGTGAAGTTGGTGATTAAACTGAAAAAAGGCTCAAGAGGGGATAGAAACAAGTATACACAGTCACAAATACAAATGTGGGTTGTTTTTATATTCTCCAGTCCAGGTGAATATTGCTTTTTTTAAAAACTGAAACCAATTCTGTTTTCTCCCCCCAGCTACTCCATTACTATGTATCTGAATGCTACTGGTTGCACTCATTGGTCTGCTTTTCCAAATCCCTTTCTCACAGGATGAACCCTGCCTGAATCAGCATCGATCCACATTAGGAGCATCACTAGCTGTAAAAAAACAAAAATAACCTAAAAATACTATAGAAAGGTCTGAACAGTAATCAAAACATTTATACTATGAAGTTATTTTTACATAACCAGAATTTTACCAACAAAATGCATTTAGTACCAGTATATGTAAATCTTGGATTTTTACGCCCAGTGTAAAAAGCAAAACACAAGTCCAACTTTAGTTTTCTCTTTTATTGATTGCAACATCTTTTTATCCACACATTACAAAAATGCACAACAAAAATTTATCAGGCTCAGTCTGCAACCTTATAAGGGGGAGAAAAAAAAAATCTACCAAATAAAATATGCTTTTACAAAATAAAACAATTATAGTAACGTAAATGCCACTTTGGATAACCGTAATCAAGAACCCATTTTTTTACCCTACATAAAAAAAAAAAAGCTTGACATAAATAAGTTAGTATAATTTCTCAGTGTTTGATGTCATTTTTTTACAACATATGTACAGAGGTACATTGCAAAAAAAAATAAAAATAAAAACATCGAACAAAAAAAATCTGCAAAATTACACAGGTGTGGTGACTGCATTTGTGGGACGAACTGTTTATCGTCTCGGGTTATAAACCGAACGTTAGGCAAATACCGGAGAAGCTTTGAGATCCTCACATTTATCTTCAGCAGGTTTAAAATATCGGGGGTTGGAGAAAAAAAGCGCCTAAATTATCACAGAGAAATACAATGTGAAGTCCTCTACATATAAGCAACCATGTATTTGGTATTGTAGGAAATATAACTGCTTTCTAAATAGAAAAAAAAAAATAAAAACTCCCATCTGCAGAGCAGTAAGGCACATCCAGGTACAGCCAATAAGACACACAGCCTGGGAAGCTTGTATGTCCTTCTGCAAGGGAACCTAACTGCATCTGAAGAGTGCAGAACTACAACAGAGATGGAGATGAAAAGTACAAACTGGTGCTAAAAGAAACTCTAAAAAATATTTCAATTAAATATAATTCCAGATTTATTTTCTTTAAATTTTCTCCTGTGGATCAGGCTCTTAAGAGCTAAAAATTTTGACAAGGGAAAACAATTTTTATCTCAGCTGCATTTGTACCATTCTTCAATGTTGAGTTGGGAAAATGACAGGGAAATCACACTGTAAAGAAACCGTAAGAAGCCATGATATATATATATATTTTTTTATAGTGTAGCAATTAGGGACCAGGTCATCTTCACAATGCTTTTCAGGCAAACAGAACAGAATTAAAAAAAAAAAAAAAAAAATATCTCAAACTACACTGCAATTCTTCAAGTCAAATCAAATTTCACACTTTTAACATAAAGGATTTGTTTTAAAAATCATAATGTTTCTTATGTGCTACATATGGAGAAATATATATTTATTTATTAATTTATATACAAAAGGTAGTAAAAAAAAAAAAAGCAATAAAGGAAATCCAACCTAATTGCACATGCTACATCGACTGCTGTTAGAGGCAGTAACATTTAACTGAGTGCCAAAAAGCTTTAGTGTTTCTATTCAGTGCTTCAACAGCGTCCTCCCCAGTCTTCAGGAGAGCTGATATGTTGCTGATGCTGCGTAGATCCTTGTCCAAAAAAAAAAAAAACGAACAAAAACTGAGGTCTCCCATGTTTTAAGTGAAAAAAACAAGGCGGAGGGAGCATCTCCTCTGTGGGGCAGAACAAGGGAGAGAGAAAAAAAAAGTCAGTACAGAAAAAAAATTGTGCAACATTTTCTTGAAAAGCTACATTTTTCTGAAGATAAACGTGTTTTCTGACTAGGATCGGATGAGGGACATTCAGACTGTTCAAAAAGCATTTTAAAAAAGTAAGCCGAGAAAGCTTGCAAATTTTTTTTTTGCACATGTAAAAATTGTCTACATTTCTGCATTATTTCCATGATCCATGCTGGTATTTTATGCCATATTTTTAGAATCCACTTCAAGATTTATTTTAGCTTACACAATTAAGGTGCAGTTTAACTCAACTTCCCATTTTTAATAATTTACAGAAAATACATATATATATATATAAAAATGTTTTTGAGTAATGAAGTTGAGTAATTATTGCAGTCCCTAAAATATATAGAAACCTAAAATAATTATAGGTAGTTGAAGCTTTACATTTCTTTCCAAATTTAATAAAAAATTGCAACAAAAAAAAAAATCATATTTAATTCTGATGTGCATGTTTCAATATTTTTTAATAGAAATAAAATTATTAAGATTTGCTATCATGTGCAACTTTGTCCAAAAAACCAAAACGCCAACAGATATGTTAAACCTGACCATCTTCGCTGTGACCCACTAGGTTTCAGAGCTGCTCTGCTGCGCACTCCGCTGCCCCTGCAGGGAGCGAGGTGTGTGTTGGAACAGCAGTGCCTGCAGAGCCTGTGTGTGTGTTTTTTTGCAGCTCTGAGACCAGCCCCTTTCCTCCCTCTGCTCCGCTCTGAGCTGAGGGCAGTGGCTGCTGACGTGTTACTACTACACTGTTGTTCAGCACTTGTTTACAGTTTAGTAGGAAACCAAGCACCACCGAGACACCTGCAGTCAAAGGGCTAAAAATAATGCCCAGCTCAGCTTTGTTTTCCTTCTGCACCCTCCCCAAATTTTAACGTTTGTCTGACGTTATTTGGCGCATAACTTTTATAATTAAAACTCCAGCAAAGGCAGCAAAAAAAAAAAAAAAAAAAAAAATTCAGGCAGCTCATATCTATTGATATTAATTTCGAGGGTAAAAACCGTGTGTTTTCAGTCTACGGGTGGAGAAAAATGGGAAGCGAGTGGGTTTTATTCAACTGGTTATACATTCAGTTCGTCTCTAACAGTTGTGGGTGATTACAAAAAAAGAGAAAAAGATAATCAGATAGTTTTCTTACCGTTTTGTCCTCACGTTTGCCTCTTGGGACTGGGCTTTCTGGGTGTGTGCTCAACAGAGTGGCTCAGGCTTGGACAACTAACTTCATCTGGGCTGCTGCGTGACCTCTTACTTTGCGCCGTGGTGTCTGCGTAAAAAAACAAATAAAAAAAAACTTAAATGGGCGTCTTATTTTCGCTCCCTGATCTCAATAATTTTCATATTGATTTATTTAAGAGAGTAAAATTCCAACACCGAGAGCCGTAAGACTTTAGGTTACACAGCAACGCATTTAGGATGAAAACATGTAATTTGATGCAAATGTTAGTACCGTGACATGATCTTTTCCTCAGGCCGGCGCACTGCTCCGTACACTCCGTCTGAACTGCAGAAATGCTCGTATCTTCGCTCGGAACAACCGCCCGAACACAGTTATGATTTCCGTTTAAATCCACATCGTTAATCCCAGAGCAGACGCCTTTCTCCCTCCGCGGGGGACGCACGTAGAAATCCGGGATCTCCGCCGAGTCCACTAGTTCCCATGTGAGCCTCGAGTTGGGCAGCGGCTCCTCACTGGCGAAGTCGAAGCCCCACTTGGCGGCGGCAGCCTCCTGTAGCTCCCGCATGTGTCCGTTTAAATCCCTCTTTAACTCTTCGTGGTCCACCGAGCCGAAGAGGCTTCTGCAGGCTGACGGCTTCGGGTGCTCCGACACCCGGGGCTCCGTCCGTTCCAACGTCGGGCTTCCGTTTGAAAGTCGAACGTCTGACATTTTACTCCCCAAAAAAGCTGAATCTTTGAGCAGCCAGGAGCGTCCGGTTTTCATAAGAAAAACACGTTGCTGGAGAGTGACAGAGAAGAAATAAAAATACAAAGGGGAAAAAAAAACGGGTATCTCCTCGTCAAGGGGGAAAAGATCCGAAACAGGCGTGAAACGGCTTATGCCATGCGTACGTCAAGCTGGAGGAGCAAACTGCTTCTGGGGTTTTCTGCCGCCGAAGATAGTCCCCTCGAATCATCAAAACAAGCTGCAAAGGAACCGAAGGCGCTCTGTCAACTAATCTGCAGAATAACCTCAGCACCCAATATGGCGATTGACAAGGCGTAGTGATACTGAGACGGGAGGCTGGGCGGGAGGAGGGCCAGAGCGGTGATTGACACTCAGAGCTATTTAAATGCCAGGAAGGCGTTTCATTGGTTAGCCACAAGAGACCACGCCCACGTTTTTTTTTTTTTTAAAGCGACAGGATTTTCTATCTTCTAGGCGACTCTGTAAATAAGCTTAAAATGTCAACACTATTTCAATGTTGATCGGCAGGGGCATATTAAAAAAAAAAAAAAAACGTTATAAAAATTAATATCCGTTTCGTGAACCTGCTGTTTTAAATGCCTTTTTTTTCAGGATATTACTATGTAAAAATAAAAACAGGGCCAAAATTCAACTGCAGATTATTAGATACACACTATAATTATATTTCATGTTTCAACTTAAACATATTAGTCAAAAGCTGCCTGTTAATTTGATTGCTGACTGAGCTTCTTTGGCAATTCTTTAAACTTGAAAAGTTTTTTACAACTTAACTGTGGAGCAGTTAATTAAATTTTTTGTTTCCTGAAATACATTTTCAGCTTTTCGCAGTTAAACTGCAGCTGTAACCACCAAGATCCAGAACATCAACAGACTCAACTTAGCATTAAAATTATTACTAGACAGGAAAAAAAAGACATAAAATTGTATTACATGGTAAACACACGTATGTTGCATTTTATATACCTCAAATGTCAGACAACATGGATAGAAGTCTTATTTAATATATTTGAGTGTCTTTGCCCTTTAAATAAACACAAAACTTTTTGTTTCCTTTTAAGACTGACAGTATAAACAAATGTATTTATATTCAAAACCGCTGAACGTAAAATTTTAATTAATCTGCAAAAACAACTACCAGATATATATTTTTATATATAGTTTTTTTATTTAACATTTACAGAAAAGCATTCAACCTTAAAGAGTGCCATTGGCCAAAAAAAATAAAAAAAATCCTACATACAGCTAATAATTATGTTCAATGTATTTCTCAATTCACTTTGCACCATAAACATTTCCATCAAAAATTAGGTGGTTGTCACCTAATGTGTGAGTAAGGTGTGTTACACTCTGCAACATAAAGAGAAAATCTGCAACGAAACAAACTTTTACATCATACTTAATAACTATAATAATAAAAAGTAAGAATAATTAGCCAAAAATAGGAGCCTAAGATTTTGTGGAAAAATTACGCAACTCATTTTTAACTGTGAGCAGCTGTTTACTTGAAGGGTTACAGTACTGTAAGTGGTTCACTGTGGACGCCACACGGGCAATGTCGCCCTCTAGCGTTCCCTTTCAGGAAAGTCAACAGAAAAAGAGCTCTTTAACAAATATTTTTAATAACAAATCTTTAGATAAACAGTACATCTATACATGTACTTATATATATTTATAGATCAATATAACACCAAATGTACAGTATTTTATGAGTCCATTAACCACTTCCACATACTTTTCCGAAGTTTTTCCTCCTACCTTCCCTGTCAATCAGACAGCCTCAGGCTGAGCCACTTGATGATGTAAAAGTTTTTCTTTCCCACTCTGAGCAAGGTGAGTCCATTAGACAGTATGTGGATTTTGGGGATCAGGACCTGCTCCGCTTTGTCTTCTTTTTTGTGGTTGATCCACACTGCTCCATCCAAAATCATCCGATACCTGTAAAGCACGCATTACAAGGAGAGATTCAGGTAATTCAATAACTTAACTACTTGTATCCCTAAGCAGCTCATTTTCACCTTGTGATCTGAGACAAATTTACTCTAAAATCTACACAAAATCATACTCTGTTACAGTCCTGAATCATACTCAGCAACCAGACACTTATCAGTTCATTCAAGGTCAAGAACACTATAAAGAGAAATAAACTGTCAAATATACTGCCTGACATACTGATATTACGCTGGAACACCTTTAGCTTTGATCACGGCACATAATGTAAACACCAGACTGCATCCCTTTCTCTTGCAAGAATACTGCTTCACTCTGCATTTGCTTACAATTAATACTTTATAGTCCGACAGATACAAAAAAAAATGTAAAAACTTTGGGGTGCATTCTCATTCAGCTCTGCTTAGCCAGTATTTTGAAGAACCACATTATACTGGAGGTAAAGTTTGAAGTCTTGAGGCGCAAGTCTCTACCAGCTTCACACGTCTAGACACGTTTTTGTCCATACCGCTTTATTAAAAATAAAAGTGGCCTGAGCTGCGTCAGATTGGATGGAGTGTCTGTGACGAGCAATTTTCCCTTCCAGCCAAAGATTCGGAGCTGGGCTTAGGGTTTGCCTTTCACTGGGCTGTTACAACACACAGTGGGGCAAAAAAGGTATTTGGCAGCACTGACAGAGCAAGTTATTGCACTTAAAAACATGAGAGGTCTGCAAGATTCATTACACTTCAGCTATGAGAGACAGAATGTAGAAAATAAATCCAGGATGTCACTGATTTTTAAAGAATTTACTTCTATAGTGGTGCAGAAAATAAGAATTTAGTCAAAACCAAAACTTTACCTCAGTGCTTAGTAATGTAATCTTGAGTGGCTATGACAAGAGGTCAAATATTTTCTGTAGGTCCTCACCAGGTTTACACACACTGTAGCTGGTATTTTGGCACATTCTTCCATGAAAATCTTCTCTACAGCTGTGATGTTTTGGGGCTGTTGCTGGGCAACAGCTACCAATAGATTGTCTAATGGCTGACATCTGGACAGTGGCTAGGCCACTTCAGAACCTCGAGTCATTCTGGAAGATCCAGCCATGTTTCATCTTCAGTGCTCTCGATGACAGGTTTCTGACCAAAATCTCACGGTGCATGGCTCCATACATCCTTTCCTCAATATGGACCAGTCGCCTTGTCCCCTTTGGAAAAAAAGCAGCCCCCAAGCACAAGATTTCCACCACAATGCTTGACAGTGGGTATGGTGTTCTTGGCATGCGAATCAGCATTCTCCTCCCTCCAAACACAGCAAGTGGCCTTTGTAATATACAGGTGCTGGCCAGTAAATTAGAATATCATCAAAAAGTTGAATTATTTCAGTAATTCCATTCAAAACCTGAAACTTCTATACTGTATACTTTCCTTCCACACACAGTGATATATTTCAAGTGAGCTCTGTGTCCAAGCACATTAACAGACAGGCGAAGGGACGGAAAAAATGTGGTAGAAAAAAAGTGTACAAGCTCTAGGGATAACCGCACCCTGCAGAGAATCGTGACGACAAACCCATTCAAAAATGTGGGGGAGATCCACAAAGAGTGGACTGCAGCTGGAGTCAGCGCTTCAAGAACCACCACGAAGAGACTCATGAAAGACATGGGATTCAGCTGTCGCATTCCGTGTGTCAAGCCACTCTTGAACAAGAAACAGCGTAAGAAGCGTCTCGCCTGGGCCAAGGACAAAAAGGACTGGACTGCTGCTGAGTGGTCCAAAGTTATGTTTTCTGATGAAAGCAATTTTTGCATTTCCTTTGGAAATCAAGGACCCAGAGTCTGGAGGAAGAGCGGAGAAGCACAGAATCCACGTTGCATGAGGTCCAGTGTAAAGTTTCCACCGTCAGTGATGGTGTGGGGTGCCATGTCATCTGCCGGTGTTGGCCCACTCTGTTTCCTGAGGTCCAAGGTCAATGCAGCCGTCTACCAGGAAGTTTTAGAGCACTTCATGCTTCCTGCTGCTGACCAACTTTATGGGGATGCAGACTTCACTTTTCAACAGGACTTGGCACCTGTACACAGTGCCAAAACCACCAGTACCTGGTTCAAGGACCATGGTATCCCTGTCCTTGATTGGCCAGCAAACTCGCCTGACCTTAACCCCATAGAAAATCTATGGGGTATTGTGAAGCGGAAGATGCAATACACTAGACCCAACAATGCAGAGGAGCTGAAGACGACTATCAGAGCAACCTGGGCTCTCATAACACCTGAGCAGTGCCACAGACTGATCGAGTCCATGCCACGCCGCATTACTGCAGTGATGGAGGCAAAAGGAGCCCCGACTAAGTATTGAGTGCTATACATGCACATTCTTTTCATGTTCATTCTTTTCAGTTGGCCAACATTTTAAAAAAAACAAAAACATTTTTTTTCATTGGCCTTTAAAATATTCTAATTTTTTGAGATACCAAATTTGGAGTTTTCATTAGTTGTCACTTATAAATATCAAAATTAAAAGAAATAAAAATTGGAAATACATTGGTCTGTGTGCATTGCATGAATATAATGTACAAGTTTCACGTTTTGAATGGAATTATTGAAATCAACTTTTTGATGATCTTCTAATTTACTGGCCAGCACCTGTAGTTCCAATTTGGTCTCATCTGATAACATGACATTCTCCCATCTTCCTCTGGATCATTCAGATGGTTTCTGAAAAAACGTTTGATCCCCACAAAGTGAGATCTTGCATGAAGCCTCAAGTCGAGGGAAATTGTCAGTGACCATGTTTCCATGCAGCCACTATTCAGGTTATGGTCTGGTTAAGGTCACTATTCGGGTTTCTGAAATATTCAGAATAACCTGTTTACGTGCGTGAGCAGAGAGACTTACTCTTGTATACATGGGATTTGAATGCCAAACGGCGCATACAAGAAGCTCCTCTACTCAAAAGAGATTACTTGTGAATAGAACATGTGCAGAACGCAAATCAATGTTCCTTTTGATGGAGATATCCCGATACGCGTTTACATAACCAAATATCCGGCTTAGAAAAGGGGTACCCCCATGGGTAATATTCAGGTTTTAAACCCCCCGAAAAATGAGCAAATAAAGGGTTTAGCTGGTGTTAACATGGCCATGCAGTCTTATGCAGGAGTACAATCTTGTCTCCGGTGTGCTTTGAAACCTCTATAGTCTTGGTAATGGTGGAGTCTTGACTGTTTGAAACTGAACAGGTGTATTTTAAAACACAAGGAGTTTAATAGGTGCCATTAATACAGCGAACAAGTGGAGGAAGAAAGAACCTCTTAAAGAAGAAAAAGTGTTTGTGAGGACCAGATTTCTTGCAACTGTGTAGGTGCTAATCATTTCCCACACCACCATACAAAAATTCTCAAAGTTAATTCCTGGATATTTTTTTTTGTTACGTTCCATCTCTCACAGTTGACGTGTATCTATGATGAAAATTACAGTTACATCCTAAATTGTTTTGTCTTTTTTCAATGAAATGCTAAATGTTATCTTTTATGGATTCTCATGTATTTCTGTTATTTATTTTCATACTATTGCTGTTTTTACATTTCATACTTTTATTATGTTTGGTTTCTTTACCACAGAATCATGTAAAGCACCTTAATTTACCTTGTGTTGAAAGTGTGCTATACAAATAACATAACCTTGTCTTGCTCTAATACACCCAAATTAAATTAAATTCTAAATTATCTTGCATTTAAGTCCATCCAGCTTCCTAGCATCTCCAGAACGGCAGCAGAAAAGCAACCCCACCAAATATGGCAGAGAACGACATGAAAAGGAACCTACCCTCTGGGTCCATCGGGGATGGCGCTGACCTTGCGGCAGGCGTCTATCACAGTGGTCCCTGGCTCCAACAGCAGTTCATGGAAAGGAGCCTCCCGGAAGAGTTCCTGAAGCTCCTCGTCGCTCATCTCTTCCAAAGCCTGCACGCTGCTGTGATATAGCGCATTGGTACATCTGCAGGGACAAATAACACTGCTTTTAGAGATCATACATGTGGTCACATGAAGTGTCAGAGGAGAATCTTATAAGCTCAAGTCGAAGCTCTCTGCCGTTTCCCCAAACATTAGTGAGCTGCTGGTGTAAAGCACAGAACAATCCCAAAAGGGGGTCAAAATGCAAACCTAGACGGACCAATTACGACCTTTTGGCGCTCTCGAGGCCCTCCTTTCCATGCACCAGCTTGGTCACTTCTGCTGCCAATCGTTTGTGGGCGAGACGTTTTCCTGGATCCTCTTTCTGCTGCTCCATCAGCCTCTCCACCTCCCCCAGGGGCAAAAAGGTGAACAACTTCAGGTACCTGCAAACAAAGAACATCCGAACAACATACTTCAGGTTCCGTGTCAATCGGGCATATGAGAAGCATCAGAGCCGGTCAGCCTTCTTCACCACGTACCGTTCCACACTGATATCCGGCTGTCGAAGAAAGAACTGGTAGAGCTCGAAGGGGGATGTCTTGTCTCTGTTAAGCCACACCGCGTTGCCTGCAGTTTTCCCCAGCTTGTCACCAGTAGAGTTGGTCACCAACGGGATTGTCAGTCCATAAACCTCCTTACCACTTACTCTAAACAATAGGAGCAAATCGATTGGAAGGATTAAAATGGAGATAATGGTTACACTAAATCACAAAACCGGTCATATGATTATGGCAAACAGAAACAAACATTTTTTTTTTATTGTATGGGATATAGATTTTGAAAGTAGACCTTCCTCAAACAGAATCACAGCCACTAAAACAGGAAGGTACTACCAAATTCGGATGACGCTGTAGCATCTCTGACGCCAATCAAAGATTGGATTCTTTCATCGACAAAACAACTGTACGAGTGTTGTTTTTTTCTTATTGCAAGGACAGAGCGAGAGAAAAAAAAAGATGATGTGAGCTACTATGAAGGTCATCTCTACAATAAATGAGAACAAGCTCAGTGGAAACAGGCGAGAAAGAGGATGCACCCCCTCTGGTGCAAACACTCTTTAGGCTACTCCTGGATAATGAAACAACTGGAATCTTGTTTTAAAAGGTAAAGAACAACCCAAACCTGAGCGATGACGGATAGCTCGAGCAAAGGGGTAAACACTGCATAAAGTTAATCAGGCAATGGGGAGCCTATGTCCCACCCTTCTCGGTCCCCTACTGCAAAAAAAAAAAAAAAAGAAGGAATCAATGGAGCGATAAGTTATTTTCTGATACCATTTGAAATGCACCATGGATCAAACATATGATGTCCTTGAATTTTAAAGACTAGTTTTGATGAAGAGAAAACGCTGATTTTCGACCGGCGGCTAAAGTCACTTTAGGTTTTGTTTAAAAACGTTTAGCGGACCACAAGTGCAGAAGAAGAAGAAGAGCGAGGGTTGTAGCCTCCAGGACGAAGAAAGGAGCATTGAACACAGAGAAAACCTCTATAAATCTGACCATGTGGAAAGTAGAAGCTATGTCGGGGATGAAGCAGTCAGTGGAGTGAGAGCCAGCATGGAGAAGCTCCACAAGGCCTTGGTGAGGTTTTACGTATATGCTATAGCTAGTCCTACCTCAAGCCAGCTGCGTGTCGTCATATATGTGACTTCTGATTTGGAGGCATTTTTAAATTGCGAATTTTAAATTTTGCCTATCAAATAAATTTAGAACCACTTGACAGTCGAAATGTACATCATTGGTTTTTTAAACTAAGGTACAACAAATGTGTGATTCAGGATGTAAGACAAAGCGGAACAGAAAATAACTTATCGCTGATATGATGGTAAATTTAGCAACAGTAATTAGCTTTGGCTACAGCTGTTTATCGTTTTTTTTTTAAACACACCTCCACCACACGTGTAGCATTAGCTTAAGGCTGCATTTTTAGGCTAAACTACATGTTGTAAGCACTTGGAGGCAAACTGCTGTGATCAATGATTTTGCACAGCTAAATCATTGAAGTGCAGCTCATAATTAATATATATATATATTTTTTAACGGAGTCAGACTTGAACAACTGCTACATAGTTAATTCATCTAAAGTAGACGATTCTAATGGCAGTTGTTGGGTGGAGGTGCTCAAGCTTCCCTGTGCACCTCAGAGTAACAATGCTGGTCAGAATCAGAGCACACTGACAACATCTGTCTGAATGTTGCCGGTGGTTTCGCATTTCAAATGGCAATGAATAACAGGCAAACAGTTCACCTGGAGCACTCCAGATGCCAGATTTTTTTAAATCTCTAAAGATTAAGTTCCCACGCATTACTTCATCCTCCACATAACCTGTACTCAGATTAGTCAAATGTTTTGCACTGAACTGGAGACTGTGCCATCGCTTCTGTATTTTGGAGGGCCCACTGTGTTATGTACGCTCTTGGAAGGCATCAAAGGCTTGTTGAGAGGACAATCAGCTTGATGAAGGACATGGCAGACAGGTGTGACGATGTTTAATGTAAAGACAGGTGGAAAAAAAGAAGATCCCTGAGTGTTTCCGACACTTAAACTGACAGGCCAGTTGGTTTCCGGTCAGAATTTCCGAGTTCTGACTACAAAGGGAACGCACCATTACTCCAGATGACAGTGAAGTTGGTCGTAGATAATGGGAGACGGGTGGAGCAAAACAGGCTCACTTTTAAACAACCCGTTATTGGCTGAAAAAGAATAATCTGGTGTAGAAATATTCAGATGGATAAAATCAATGTACATCCAGGCAGAGTTACAACACCAGATCAAAATATATCCCTGTGTTAGAATGATGGCCAGACCCAAATCCAAATGAGAATGTTCAACTACGTATAACGAGATTGACTAACGTTTGTGTTTGTGAAATCTGCAACCCACGATTTGTGGATATCAAACATAACATATTATATCCGCTCAGCCTTTATTCTGACTTCCATTTGCCACCTGGAACAAAGCTGGATGGACATTTACTTGTGTATGAACTCATGTCCGGACATCAAATTGCCCAGCTGGTCGGTCCCTCCGAGCTGAATCCTGCAGCCGTATATTTGATTCAGGTGGTAGAAGTCATAAGCTTGGAACACCTGGTAGGTGAACTCTGTCAGGCTCATACCGTCTGCGCTCCTCAGCCGGGACTGCACGCTGTGGCGGCTGAGCATGGTCCCCATCCTGAAGTGCCTGCCGGTCTCCGACAGAAAGTCCACCACCCCCCAGCTCTTATACCAGCTCCGGTTGTTCAGAATGTTCACCGTGCCCAGCGGCCGGGAGGAGTTGTGGAACAGCGCCTCGTGGTTGGTGAAAATCCTCTGAATGCTCTCGCGGATACCGCGGGTGTTCTCCTCCACCACTTCCGCGGACATGCGCTCCCGCTCGCTCGTTTTCCCGCTCGGGTCTCCGATTTGCGCCGTGGCTCCTCCGAGCAGCGCGAGGACGTGGTGGCCGGCGCTCCGGAAGTGCAGCAGGCCGATGATGGCGAGCAGATTTCCCACATGGAGGCTGTCAGCCGAGGGGTCAAAGCCGCAGTACACAGTCTGAGGATCGGACTGAAGCAACCGGGGAAGCTGGTCCTGCGCTGCGTTTTCTGGGAAGGAATCCTTCAGAACACCGCGCTTATGTAGAGACAAGAGCAGTCCTCCGGATGCAGCAGTGGAGCGGTGACATTTAGAACCGGGTGTGAGCAAAATACGTGTTCGTTTAAGGAGGCGACTGGACACATGTCTCGAAACACAACAGCAGATGCCGAGCATGGGCACCGCCATGTTGGACAATGTGACCAGAAGGAGGGAGGAACGTTTATGTTTAAGGTTATTTGAAAAAAATGTAGGGTGCCCCCTGCTGGAGTGGCTCTAAATCACAGCAATTAGGATTGGGGGGTGTTCAATAAGTTTTAATTATTCAAATTAATAACTGAAAATGTTACTAAAAATAACATATTGGCCAACATATTGTCGGATTATGATTAATATACACTCAGCCAAAATTCAAGGCAGAGCCGGACCTAGGCATGAGCCAGCTAAGAGGTTGCTTTGGGGCCCCCAAACCCAACCAGGTACCCCCCCCCCCCCTCCCCCGATTAATGCTGAAATGGAAGAGAAACTACAGATGTTAAGATTTATGAAAATGTGAATATTACTCTTAATTTAGTTTTTTTTTCTGTGTAGATTATTTAAAACAATTCAACTGTTTGTATTTTTGAGCAGTAACTAGGCAAGTTGCTTTTTAAGATTTTATATCCATAAATTTTATAAATAAAATTTCTCTTTTTATTTTAAAATGTTTTTAAATGCCAAAAATGTAATTAAAACAAATATATTTAAATTAAAAAAATATATACTTTACCATTTAATTTAGAAACTTGTTTAAATGTTTCTGTTAGAACATCCATCCATCCAGTTTCTGATCTGGTTAAGGCTCCATAACACTTTGGCCGGGCCCTAATTCAATGTATCAAATCTCTCCCATTTTTTTTTTTTTTTTTGTGAGTCAAAAACTGCTTGGAAACCACTTGAGTTCAGCAAATATACATTTATTTTCTTTTGAAGATTCATACACAGTTAATATCTTAGTTAGGAGCTAGTCCAAGAGGGGACAAGACCAGAGCTGACTTTTATTGTCCTGAAACAACTCCAATCTGCAGATGGTTTTTCATTTATCTTTAAAATGTAAAGAATTTAGCAGCGATGGGTTATTTTCTGAGATAATCTTCTCGTTCAGCTTTTCCCTTCAGGAGTCGCCATAGCAAATTCTCTGTCTCCATTTAGTCCTATCATCTACATCCTCTATCCTCACACCAACTAACTTCATGTCCTGTTTCACCACATTCATAAATATCCTTTTCGGTCTTCCTCTCTGCCTGGTGGCTCCATCTTCAGCATCCTTCTACCGATATAATTGTCAGCTCTACTCTGAACATGTCCAAACCAAGTCAGTCTGGCATCGCTGGCTTTATCCCCAAAACATACATCATGAGCTGTACCTCTGATGTAATCATTCCTGATCCTATCCATTCTTGTTACTCCCAAAGAGAATCTCAACATCTTGAGTTCTGCAACATCCAGTTCTGCTTCCTGTCTTTTCCTCATTGGTACCAAATTAAATCTCAACATCTTGAGTTCTGCAACCTCCAGTTCTGCTTCCTGTCTTTTCCTCATTGGTACCATCTCTAGACCATACAACATTGCTGGTCTCACTGCTGTCTTGTACACCTGTCCTTTCATTCTTGCTGAAACCCACAGTGGTCATTATTATTTTCTGAAATAGTAATCACTGCTTACTCTGGGACTAGAAGTTTGAGGCGGTTCCAGTAGCCCCCTGTATCGAACCTGTACAGAGAATAAAACAAGTAAAGTGTTGAGGAAAAAGTCCCCCACACTGTATAGCCTTTTACTTTGGTTTGTATGTCACACTAAAATGATTCAGATCATCAAATTAATTTTAATCTCAGAAATATAACCAGATTAAATACATACAAAATGGTATTTTAAATGTTAATTTAATTGATCAAGGTAAAGAAAAGCTGCTCAAACCAACCAGATGGAGAGTAGTTTTTGGTTTTTTCAATCACAGCAATTCATCCAAGTTGAAGTTAATGCAAAGCAGTCTCAAACAATCACACTACATAACTAACTGTATGTATGATGTTCTGTAACTGAATTTTTTTGGTTTTATGGCAGATATAATTGAATTCACAAAGTTCCACGTATTGGTAAGAGTAGTGAGATGGAACGTGTAAAGAGTCTGACAATAATTAAAGGCAGTGCAGTCCCCAGAATGACGACACAACTACAAATGCTGGTTGAAGAATTCTATTCAAAGAGAAAAAAAATGGCTTTCAAAACCTAAAGTTTCCTTATTTTTTGTGATAAATTTGAATAAAACCTAATCTTGTTTTGAAAATAGAATCAGCCAATGTGTTTCGTAAATATGAATTTCTATCAGTATAAGCAATATGCTCTCGTGAAGTTGAGTGTCAAGCATTTTTTGAAAAATATTTGAGGTATAATCTTTAAAATTAACTTCAAAACAGAACTATATTCTGCATTTGCAAGCACCACTATAGACCAGCTTGGCCCTAGACTTTCAGTTTAAGAAACCATTTTTCAGAGGAACTATTATTTTATCTTAATAATAAAAGCTGAAATTTGGTTAATATAAAAAAGAAATCAAAATAATATTATACTCATAAGGACTCAAGTGGTTCTTTCAAAATCATTTTATTTACAAATCCATTCAATGTCAATTTGCCTTCTTGGTTAAATGACTAAATATACAATACATTCAAACATTTACAGTATTATTATTATCCAAGTCACAAAACACACAGACAGCACATCCAAAGATGCTTTTTGTTTCTGGAGTTTACTAGAGCTGCGGAAATAAACTACTGGAGAGTAAAAAAAGAAAAAAAGAAAGAAAATATTCCTAATTCGTATGACTGCTGCCCATGAAAACAGATAATCTGTCAGTACTGGAAAAGAACGGCAAATATTAAAACTTTTTTCTATGTATTGTTGCTGGGGTTTATATGCTCTGAGGAAGAGCACCATTACCCTATTGTGTTAGAATGAATAAAAAAGACAGGGACTGTGAAACAGTACATTTCTATATCCTGAGCTAGTTCAACAAAGGAAGACTAAGAATCCCTGACGCAAGTGAAAAATTCCCTTATCTATTCTACATCAAATAAAGCTCCAAACTGTAAACCAGCTTCACCTCTCGGGCCTTTTTGTAGTGTTTCGTCCATTTTTAGTTGAACTTTAAGAACCCCTTTAAGCAAAAATGTCATTTTCAATGCATGACAATCTGATCTTCCTCTCAACCTATAGTCTTCACCATCTGTAAGATTCCATTGGGTCCCTTGAATAGACCAATGGTTTACAATTTTCCAATCTTCGACGTTGGCGTGTACACACACTAAGGCACATATCGTTGTTGGTTAATCTCCAAGCATGTCTGCAAGGTGAAAAACTGAGCTGCATTCTCAGAATACTTTGCAATCTGTGACAAGATATACAGTTGAAGCCAGATATTGACATACTTTACATAAAGACATTTCTAAAGTCTGACATTAAATCAGACTTTTTTTCAGATTTAAATCAGTTAGCATTACCAAAATTATTTACATTTGCTAAATACCAGAATTTTGAGTAAGATATATTTTTTAGAGAATAGTATTTCTGCTTTTAAATTCAAACTGTTTACTTTGTCTTTGAACAATTAGGAAAAGAGGAAGTTTTGGCTTCGTAATATTCTTATCTGTGGATATATTTTAAATTTTAAGACAACACCTAAAACACACATCTTCCTTATAAGACGTTATCCAGTGATCAAAAGAAATTAGCCAAGATATCAGGAAAAATACTGTAGACGCCCACAGGTCATGTTCATCCATGGGCTCAAAGGCCAATCAGAGACGAAGACGCCATTACTTAAAAAGCCAGTTAAATGTTTCAAGATGCACTCAGGGAAAAAGAGCTCAATGTTTGACCATAATGACCGTCGTTGCATTTAAAGGAAAAAGGAGGACAACAGTGGAGCACTTCACAGAATAGATGGCACACTGAGAAAATAATATTATGTGGGGATACTGAAATAAAATAAAAAGCCCGGACGTTATAGCTGGGTCACAAATTAGTCTTCAAGATGGACAATTAACTCCTAAATTCTAATACAATAAAAGTATATATCGCCTCACCTATTCTGGAACTCAGTAAACACAAATGTTTTTTGGTAACCTCAACTAACCTAAAACAGGAAAGTGTAGTTTGATGAAAGGTCAAAGATTGAGGGAAAAAAAAGGGGTTTATTCAACAATCTGGTTTCAACTGTAAATGAGTAAATTAGAGGCAGCTTGGAGGTTAGTAATCTATCCGTGGCAGAGCACATGTCTGAGTTTTCACATTATAGCAGCAAGTCTGGAGAGAAAAGTCTGACAGAAACAGGAATAAAAAGCATTCTTTTCTAAACTTACATTACTGCATCATCTATACTTCAACAGCACATGATGTGATGTCTAATTATGAGTGCATTTAGGTTCTCTGATAGCAAACAGAGTTCCCATCTGTCACAAAAAAATTTTTTGAGAACAGAAAACATTTTGCAGTTGAGGCAGCTGAGGAGCATTTGATATTGATACATCTCTGTGCATATATTACTTCTATTTGTATTCTGATGTGCAACCTGAGAAAACAGTATCAAAAGACACAGTATTAAAACTAACTGAAACTATATCGTAAATAAACATTCACAAATGATCTTATCATTAAACTATAGTCAGAGATGATGGAGTCAAGTTTTTATAGATTATAAAAAGTTGTGAGCTTGAGCAGTTCAGCTCAGCCCAAAGCTGTCTGTGGTTAAATTCCAATAAAAGGACATACAGTTAGAAACAACCGTTTTGATGATTTTAACCAAAGGAATGTCCCTAGTAGGGTTCAGATTTGTGAATTTTCCAATCACCAGTCGTCCTATTACACCTCAGTTCTATTTACACTTTAAAATCGTGCAGTTTTGAATAAACCTTTATCAGATATAGCCCTACATACATATTTTTAGTATCAAAATATGATCTAATTCAAGTGAAATACAGACATTAAAACAAGAACAAGCAGTATGCATTTAAATATAAAGGTCTTTAGCAAAATTAGGGATATGCAAAGTCCATTAATATATGTGATTTGTGCATACCTCAAGATTTAGCTTTTAGTAGGAGTAAATGGTAACGCAGTTAGCTATGTACAAACATCCCATTTACACAAGGTATGATAGCGTGGTGGAAAAAAAACAATGACGCTGAAATAGTCAGAAAAAAGGTTCCACAAGATGTATCCGTGTTTTAAAGCACCAAAAATCTACAAAGGGTAGTGGAGCAGCAGATGGGTTGAAAAAAAGAATTCAAGTTGAGTTTTAGTGGTACGTTGACCATGCAGTTGAATAATTAGAGAAGCTGCTCTGAATTAGTGTTTTTTCACTCAATGTTGGTAGGTCAAATACAATTTAAAGGAAGATTTGTTTTGCGGGAAAAAAATATGCAAAAAACCTTGATGTAAAATCTGGTTAGAACTGCTTTATCAAACAGACACTACTTGAAGATTAAAGCTACTTAAGCCAGTTTCCATTATGAAGAGTTTGAGGTAACTTTGCTTCTCCTCTTCTAAAATATTACAGTGTCAAAGGAAATACGTAAAAAAATAAAAATAAAGGTACATTTTTTTTTAAATCAACGCAGACTAAATCATTTCATGATCCTTTATAGGGGTGTTTTGTTTTGTTTGGATAGGATGCCTTCTCAAATGATTCCGCATGGACCTTATTTTGTTACTTTACCTTAGTAGATATTTCCCTTCCTTCAGGTCTCTGAGCTAGCATATTCTTGTTATACAAAGGGTGAGATGAAAACACAATTATGGGGGCTGCCTTTTTATGTGAGGAAAAGGTACAGACATTAAGTTGCAACTGGAACTGGATGATTATCGGCTTGGCCGCTGCTGACTAGGCTCCAGCCGTCTCTTGTGACAGCAAATGCATCACACTTAAGCTCAAACCAGGATGACTTAACACGCTTTGTTTTTGCTGTGATAAGATAACTACAAACTAAGTATTTTCAGCATCAGTGTGATGTTTACGATGAAGTCAAAGGAAACAGAAAAAGCATGAGAAATATTCCATCACATCTTCATTCTGATTTTGAGACAGAAAGACCTGTGTTTACAGTTAACTCTAGTCATGATAATAGCTAAATTTTAAACTCCATTATTATTTTGTCTTCATTTAAGAAAAACAGTAAAACTGCTGTGCTGGCATCTCGTCTGCGAATATAAAAAACCCCAACTATAACAACTGACCACGAAGAAAATCGGTATTGGCAGGTTTGCAAAAAAAATCTGAGATCTGAAATCAGCTACAAATCGCTGAACGGTGCATCTTTTCCAAAAACAATTAAAACCTGCCAGATTGACAGATTGAGTAACATATCTTAGAGGACTACATTAAGAAAAACTATTTTAGGAACATTTTTTGACTCAAGTTCTGCCTCTGTAATTTTTTTCCCTGTCAAAGCACTGAACATTCGGGGTGTGCATAACAGACACGTGGAAAGAAAGCTGTAGTTGGGATAATGTGAAACAAGCTAAAGTATAACATATATTTTTATATTTAGGTGAGCTTCTGTTGAGATCCAGGCGAAACTCATGTTAGAGTCAGACCATGAAACCCAGAGACACGACACGGAGTGTCAAACATCTGAGGACGTGTTTTTGTTAGAAAAGCGGAGGAAGAATACGCTTAGGCATTCAGTGGGAACCAATCACAGATGAGTTTTAAAACTGCACAACTTCTTTAGTCAGTGCCAGGTTGAGGTTGTTTCATTGATGCTAACAATGTACGGCTGTTTTAATTATATGTAAAAAAAAAAATCTCTTTTCAAACACAACTGGAGTGGCGATCATCAAGGTCTTTTTCTTTCCTGCTTTTGAGGGCTCAATGAAGGTTAACAGCTGAGTTTGGTCAGAAATGCTACACAGATTTCTAGAAAAGTGACTTAATCAGACAGTTATCACACCTGATTTTTTTCTGCCTCAGAAGGTCCATGAAATGGAGTGGTGAGAACCCATACAAACCGAAGGAACCATCTGCCCGAGAAAACGCCTTTCGATACTGACTAGAAGCCAGAACCAAACTCTGCCGTATCAGAGATGGGACTGCTTCAGTGGTTCAACCATAGCTTATAGAGAACTCCATGTCTTCTCTGAACGGTTTGTTTATGTTCATCGTCTGGTTATTGCCGTCCTCAGTACATGTCTCTGTAGATCTCCTGTAGGAGTGGGTGCAGGGACGTGTCCTCTGTCTTTTTAATCTCCTGCACCAGCTGTGCGTGCTCTGTGACCAGCTGCCGGAGGTCGGCAAGTTTCTGCAGCAGCTTGGGGAAGAGGAAAGTGTCATCGGGGTGATTGGCCAGCAGGTGGAGTTGGAGGACGTGTACGATGCTCTCTTGCATCCCCTCGATGTGCGCCACATTCACCAGGCCTGGTCGGTCTAAGTGCAGAGGAAATCAGACATATTTGTCTCACACTAATAAATTTACCTCTACTTTTGCCATTATTAGTAAAAGAAAATAAATACTTCCATTACAGTTAAATAAATTTGATTATGAAAAACATATAATACCATAAAGTAAAACCAGCTGAGTCATTACTCACAGTGACATGTCTTTATTTCTGCTAAGTTTGATGATCATGAATTACAGCTCATGAAAATCTTATATCCAGTTTCTCAGAAAACAAGAATATCCCATTGGATAATGTGGAAGTATTCACTGACGATTCACAAAGACGGTAAGCCACTAAAGGTCAAAGTTAAAGAACCTGGTTGTTCACACATTGCCGTATCCAAGCAGTTTAAAGGAAAATTGAGTGGAAGGATACGCGGTGTTAAAGAAAGAAGCAGAAGTAACATGTATCAATGCACCCTTTAGAAAAATTTCAAACGTGCCCATTTAAGAGTTTTGTAGCAGATTAATAGGATTTATTTTAAGTCATAATAATCGAAGCAGAGACAAATGCTTTTAAATGCTACTTATAGATTTATTTTATTTATTTATTTATTTATCAAACCTAAACAGATTAGATATTTAAAACACATTTAAATGAATAAGCATGATCATAGTTAATACAAAAATCAGCTTTGAAACGATAATTTAATTGATCAAAGGTATAAAGCTGTCCTCACCAACATAACATGTTAAATTATGAACTAATGTTAAATTACCAGATGTTTCGGAAAGCTGAGATAAGTTCCTTGAGACCCAAATAACGACCCAAATGGAAATCGTCTGACCTCTTGAAAAGGCTAAAAGCAAAAAACCACCACATCACGTTCTGCTACTAATCACTAATTATTTTGCAGATTAGGTGACTAATTGGATCGCGTGTAAAATGTATGTTATTGCAGGAGCAAACAGCTGCTCTTATATAAGCAGCCTAACTCAAAGTGTTATGTATTATCTATAATACTAACTGTTAAGATGATTGCTCATTTAAAATTTATGAACCAATTATAAAATTAAACATTAGCATTACAGCAGACACATGACATGTCCTAAGCAAAGTTAAATTACCACCACCACTGTTGATGTTGAAGCTACTTCAGGAGCTTCGTCAAAACCTCTGTATTTGAGTGATCCTTCGAAAAAGATCCTTCCTGTTCACAGCTATTTAACATCTAAAGTCGGTCTTAAAATTATATTCTGAAAAAAAGAATTTTTAATGCAATGATGAAAATAATAAACAGTAGATTTTTGTCGTGACACATGCACCTCAATGTCCTGTAAACAGCAGCTGCGCTGTCTGTTCTGTTCATGAACAGATCACAACTAGCCTCTAAGCAGCAGCTCGGGCCATGGAGCATTTATCTCTCATATGAGAGAATCTGGACAGTTTCATCAATCTATGAATATCCTCTGTGATGGACTGGCGACCTGTCCAGGGTGTACCCCGCCTCTCGCCTGTTGACAGCTGGAGATAGGCACCAGCCCCCCCGAGACCCCTTGAGGATTGAGGGGTTCAGAAAATGGATGGATTAATATCACTGGATATCAAGGAACAAAGGTGAAAATCCGACATGTCAGGGGGAAAAGATAAAATCACTATACTTTTGATGCTAATGTTAGCAGCTAACTAGCTGACAGAGGCTACCATCCCTCTTTGTCGTCAGCCACAGCGGGCTTCCCTTTAAGAAGCTCAGAAAACAATGCTGTAATGCAGCGGAAAGCAGCTTCTACTTTGTGAATGTTGCATTACTCATGCTTCTCTTTTTATTTAATAAAACTCTCCAGAACTTTGGAGCTACGTTGTGGGCTCACTGCTGATACTCCTGTTAGTGTTTCTACTGTTAAAGCTGCAGCTGACCCTGATTGCCGCAGCTACGCATGTGCGTCAGAGCAGAAAGGCAGATAGAGCAGATAGGCACGGCGACCGTTTTCAGAGGGAAAAAAAGCTTTAAAAAGTAAACGATAATGTTCATTACCAAAATTTTCTATAGACAATTTTGCTTGTAGACGTCGTGAAGAATCGACGAATTGTGGCAGCCCTAGTTCTGACATCAACAGCTTAGTCTAAAAAGGGTTCCAAAACTATTTCTGGGCTACTGAGATGTGATATGAGCTGAAACAGGCTGTTTATTCTCAAAAACCCTCCAATTTAGACAAGTTTAAACCATTCTGCAATGATGAGTGTAAAAATGTACAAACCTCAGTGCCAGTTACTGGAAATGCCTGAAGTCAGTTGCTACGTTTAGGGGGTGATTTTTATTATTATTTTTAATAGAGCCAGGTTTGTTTGAACAACTAACCTGAAAATTGCATTTTGGGCATTTTTTTACTTACTTAGATCTAACATAAATAGATGTGTGGCAAAAAAAGCCACCTGCACAGTGAAACATTTTTTATACAGAAACAAGTCCCTCTGTGTTTAGTGACTCTGTACAGCTAATAGAGCAAAACTAGACATATTTCCTTGCACCCTCACCTCCACAGCAGATGATGGCAGCAACAAACAGTGCCAAGTCGCTGTCGTCCAGCTCCAGCGCGTTAAACTTCATGGCAAACTGGAACTTGGGCTCCATCATGTCACTAAACGGTCGCCGCAGGCTCTTGAGGAATTCCCTGGTGATAAAGCCGGAGCCGTACGCCACGAGAAGGCCATCTTTGTTCATGCTGGAGGCGAGCATCGCGAAGAGGGCCTCGTGCACTCCGTACTTCAGGAGCGTCACCTGATCGTTCAGATCGAGGTTCAGGAAGCCCGGGACGGACTTCGCAAACTCTGTGAGCTCCGTGACGGTTTCCACTGACGTACACTGGCAGCAGTGGAAAATCCGAACCTCTGCTTCTCGGTCCTTGAGGGCTCCCGCCGAGCCAACCATCTTGGCCACCAGGGTCCGCTCTGCCAGCTGCAGCGTCTCCATGTCGTGAATCACGAACGGCTGCAAGGGAGAGGCAAACATTCACTTTATCATATGTTCAAACGTAAAAGCAACCATCGTTACAGTGCGAGTGGATTTGAGCTAACAGGTAGGAAAAAAAAAAAGGAAAAATGCTGACCCTGCAGAAGGCACTCGACTGTTTATGCACAATTTTTTGTAAGGCAAAAGTCAAAACCCGGGGCCCTTATTGACTTATTGAGATAATTACTCTGTTGGATTCATTTTTATGGGGGATTGGTTGAATTCCCTCATAACAAACAGAGGAGCTTTGAGGTTTGAACCAAACATAAACTGAAAAAAAAAAAAAAATAGTGGTTGGTTGTTTTGAGAATCTTGAATTTAAAGACGGAGAGACATGGTCCAGCAGTAGACAAGATAACAGCTAAACCAGCTAAGGAAAATCACAGAAGAAGTCTGGGTGATGAAGGCTGCTTTAACAGAAGACCACAGGAAACACACACCTCCATCTCCTAATTACTGCCTTACACCTAGAGTCTTTAGGCAGACAGCAAAGGCAAATGGAGAACAAAGATCCAGTATTCCTGAAATGACACAGCCACAACTGAGCAGAAAGTTAGACCCTGATATCTAAAACCTTGGCCTAAACCATTATGAATATGCTATTCACAGAAATTAGCATCCAGAACGTAATGGGTGTTCTTTGGTTCTATTTAAACTCGCAGCTGGTAGCATATCAGCATATTGTAAGAGTTAAAAACCAAGCGCACCAATGAAACAACAGAAAAAGACAGGGGTTTCTTACAAGAGACTCCATCCATAGGGACAGGCAGAAAACAGGATCAGTTGTAAGACTCAATACACACCTCTCTGAAGAACGCAGCTGATGGTTGGCCACCATATTGGAATGTTGTTTTTCTTTTTTTTTTATTAATACATTGCATTAACTTTAGAGCCTGTTAGGAGGTTTGGTTTCTTCCCCAGCCATTCATTGCTGGATCATCATCGATTTTCCCACCTCGATCATTCCTTTGTTTATGTAATTCAAGTTCAGATCTTGAGCTATACTGGTGTCCTGTCCAGGGTTTATCCCATCCTTTCATCCACTGCTCACTAGAGTTACTTCCCCTAGAAGATGGATGGATAGATGTAAGGAAGGAAGGAAGGAAGGAAGGAAGGAAGAAAGGAAGGAAGGAACATGGGGCTTTTAGTAGTTGAGCATAGGAGCTAGCTGGAGAGGAATTCAGAGAACCACTTTATAATTTGTGTGACGGAGGGTGTTAGGGTCTGGGTCAGCAGGTGAAGACCATGGAACCACTTCATCAGAGACTTCTTCCTCGACATGTAGAATCACTTCTGTGTTCACAGAGCTTTGAACATCTTCCTTAAGTCATTTTCTTTTAGTGTAGCTTCTACGATTCTCAAGACATTTTGTGAAAGTCTTACATGTTCATTAAACCCCATATAAACTCCTGAATTAATTTTTCATATTTTATAACTTAATGACTATGTACGATTTTTAAAATAAATGATTTTTCCATTGCTATTGGTTGTTATTATAACTTTCATGAGTTCAGAGGAGATCTCTAAGTAATTATTGAGGAAGTCCTTTTTGTAGTTCCTGGCTTTAACAATTATACTACATTGAGAGAATTATTTGATTGCAGATTTCTAAAGCTGTCAGAAGAGTATGAAATAATTTCTGCAAGGAGTAACCAATCGTTCTTTCCTGTGAGGAAATCTCTGACAGAGACAAAGAATGTGCAATCAACACAACACAGTCAATGCCTTTCACTCACCAACCCACCACTTTAAATCAACGTACAGGGGTGCTGGTCTTTCCTGTGAGTATGGTCCGAGCCTTGGCCTTGTTCATATTGAAGTTCTTCAGGTAGGCCTCGTATATCTGCCTGGCCAGGGTCTTCTGGTCAGCAAGCTGAGGATTCACTACCTCCCTTTCCACCGTCACCATCTCTGCCTTGAGCTTCAGCTTCTCTGACTGGGGCATCCTACCGAACCGGATGGCTGTGGAGAATGGATTTAAAAGCAGGTAGAGATTATTTTGCTCCTGGTTAAAGGTGAAACTACCTAAGATACATCAGAAAACCAATGATAGATGGCCTACAGATTCATGTAGTTTGAATCTGATAAAAGTACAATATTATATTATATTGTGAGTACAGGTCAGGGCAGGCCTGGGTGGAATGGATGGATCACACTCAGAAATTAAAGTACAGAATTATAGTACTTTTAGGAGTACAATGTTTTGTCACTGGGGTGGTACCCTCAAAGCTACTACTTTGTACCCTTAACTGTAGGTACCTATTTGTAACCCTGTAGTCTTTACTTTATATCAAACTTTATTTACTTATTTTAGCATATATATATTTATATCAGTGCTACCTTGACAGCCAATCATTACTGTATTGACATGATTGACACATCACCTGAGCACAATGTAGACAATAGTTGCCAATTTATTTGTTGTTTGATAAAAATAAAATGTAAAAATATTCTAACAATAAAACTATGAAGTCGATTTGCATAAAACTAGTTTTGCTAATATTTTTTAGTAAAAAAGATTATCACCAAAAATTGTACCCTGTTCAAGAAATTGTACAAAAATGTACTTTTTAATGCTGAAGAACATATATGTACCGTTCAAACAATGAAAACAGTACAGATACTTACCCTGAGGTCCATTGTTTGCCCTTAGACAGTCTTAATTTCTTTTTTGTACCTCGTAGCACAGTAATGTATCTATTCTGTACTCCTATTTCTGACAGTGTACTGCAGCAGCATGAGCATGTGTTAAGGTGTGAAACTACTCTGTATTTATTTGGCACATGTGTGTACTGAAGCGATGCGTGTACCAGATATTTTCAGGGCATATATTTGTACTGTCACACCCCAACTGATGATTGACTGAAGCTTGAGACTAAAGAAAGCCAATACTGTTATAGTAGAGTATAATAATCTGTGGAAAGGAGTTATTTTTCCCCCTCAATATTATTGACTTCTTTAACATAGTATTTTAGCAGTTTGTTTTCTATGCAATACTTTTAAGTGTTTGTTAATAATCAATGGATAAATCTTCACCATAACCATTTTATTTGTCATGTTTCCTCTGGTATTTTGATAATATATATATTTTTTGATAAGCTCCATGTTTTTGAGGTCGGAAGGTCTCCTTGCAATCACCCTGATCTTTAGTTCTCTACAGATTACACAGCAGATTCACATTGGGACTCTTACAAGGCAAATCCAAGCTAATTAATATTACTTCCAGTCAGAAGAAATATGTCGGGAAAAATTATATATTTTAATAACTGTAATATTTGAAGATTATATCAGCAGTGGTAAGAGCACACACAGTATTAGTAAGTAGTTCAGGAACACTCAATAAAAGTGTGATAAAAAAAGTGGACTTCCTTCAGGTTAAACCTGCTTCCACTCATCCCTTCTGAAAGTGCAATGGCATCTCTCAGACAGGTTGATCCTATTTAGCTAATAATGGTGATTAGAGGTGACCGGTCTTTGACCCCCACCTCTGTGGTTTAACCCAATCAGAACCTAATGCAGCATATTAATCTCTCGTTACCCATGTTAAAGAGGTTGCCCAAGGTTTTAATGGATTTGATAAGTACAAGCTGTTGGGCATATATGGATAAACACATCCACATACATGCATCTCTGACATTCAGCTGCACCCTGCCTTTATGGTACCATAAAACCATATAGGAGGACTTGATTTCACTGTTTTCTCCCTGATCCTTTGGTACAAAGTGGGAGTGAGCTGGTACGTGACTCCTGAGCTGGATAACAACACATAGAGGGGTTGGGGGTCTCATTATATTACTGCTCACAAAGTGGACGGAGGTAATCTGAAGAAGCTTGGACAGAAGCCAAGTCGAATTAAGATGTGGAGAGGTGATTGGTGTTAAGCTCAGTATTAAGCCCACTCCCCAAGAGCCGACATGAGCCGATAACTTTGCAGGGAAGTGGGCAAGAAAGCTAAATGTAGTCGGGAGACGGCCATATCAGTTCTGTTGAATCATCTGTTTCAGCAGTCGATCATGTTTGGCCGAGCAGTAAGCTATCATCGGCTATTATTCCCCACGTTCATGATGTGTGTTTTACTTGGCAGCATAATCTCACCTGAAAAAAATCCCTGCAGATCTGTAACTTTTAAACAAATCTTGCAGATTTTATGTTCCTAAGCGTCTTCCCAACACTCCTTTATGACACGTAAACTTGGTTTTCGTTGAAGATTGTTTCTTTATTCTTGCTCTGACTGCAGACATGGCCACGTTAATTTCAGAAGGTGTTTTTCCGATTTAGGAAGATATAAACTGAATACATACTTGAATGGCAATCCCAAATATGAAATAATCCCAAAGGGGAAGTAAATGTGCTGTAATTCATATTATACAATTTCCTTCAAAAAGCCCTAGATGCTGATGACTGTGGCATTAAAGATCTCCTGTAACAGTCTGCATTGCGGTGATTCTTAATAACCTCTGAATGAAGACACTCTGATGTTGTATGACATTCTCATTAAGAGGAGGCTAAAGGTTGTCCATAATGATGGATTGATTTTATGAAGAAATCTTCTTTGGATCATCATCATCATCTCCGTTGGTTTCACAGTCGTCCTCAGAACAGCACCAGCCTTCTTTATTTTAAATCCTTGCCTCTGATGTTTCTACCTCAACAGTCAATAATAGAACAGATTACACTCTCCACAAAAAGACCTGTAGAAGTCTGTAGCATCTTTCAGCAAACTTTAAAGGATCTAACCCCTATTTTCCGCCAGACGTGCAATGTCGGCAAAAGTTAATGTGAAGTTTATTACGCACCCATCATACTCTACGGGACCGTTCCACCAGATGCATCTCAGAAGCTTTGTGTTGAGGCCCGCCCCTGAATTTGTTTTGTAGGTTTATTGTTAACGCACTACCCTTCTAAAAATGCATCACTCTCAGCTTTTTAGCTCGGACCAGGAAGAAAATCAGATCCGGAGGCAGTTTAAAGCATTTACCGATTTCTGAAATATAAAAAATAAAAAATAAAACAAACATCACCACCTATGACTCGGGTTGAAACTAGCCAGCTGAAGTCAGTGGGTCCAATTTGTTTAAAAAAATAATAATGGATGAATAATTATTTTTCCTTGAAGTGGAGAATTTCAACTTCAACTTTTATGATACCCGTGATTATTTTTACAAGGACAACATGAAAAAGGAGAAGACATAGACAGAAATATCTGCAGTTTTGAAAGTGGAAGTTAAGTTTATGATACTTATTAACATAGAATAGCTTTTTTTCCTCTGTATACTACCCGTTAACTTATGCAAACACATTTCTCATGTGATTTGGTGAACTGCTGATATCAGCTGCCTTGAAGGCTTTTGTAGCCGATACGAATCTCAAACCCATCCGGTGGGAAGGGATGCTCTGGTGTATCCGCAGGTAAAACACATCTATTATATTATGCGACGCTTACACGTCCGGTGGAAAGCAGAAGTAGGCTTCTTTAAGAAGAACAGTCTGCTCGGTCCCTTCACTGTTGCATCTCCAGTCCAGTCTGTTTGACCAAACCTTGTTTCTCTTAATATGTACAATCATTGTCATTCTTCTGTGCTCACTGAAAACGGTATCCTAATTATGAAAAAGGTACTTCAAATTTTCACACAGCACAGGGATTTAACTGTGGGCTCAGTAGGTGGTTGTTACAAAATTAGATGCATGTGCCGAGGACTTGGCCCTCACAGAATCAGGTTGCTCTCATCTGAATCCTCTACGATTACATTTAGGTTCATGAAACTCAATTCATAGGCTGTAAGTAGAAGCACAGCTGACTCAAACACTACTACAAGCTCTGCTGAGTATTAAGGAACCATCAGCATCAAAGTTTAGCCAGTCTTCAAGAAGCAAACTAATAATAAAATAACAGAAAGGAAAATATTCAGTCTCCAACCAGTGTGGAGTATCAAAGAGTGCAAACTAAAGGAAAAGAAAAATGAACTTTTATAAGCTGGCTTTCTAAAACAATGTTTTGTCATGGTGCCAACTAACAGGAATGATCAGTGAAATGCTAAAGGATACAGTTTGCTTCTTTTCAGGTACCAGCAGTGATGACTGAGGTACTTTCTGAGTTACCTCCTTGTGTTCAGTCAGACAAGATGTTTTGGAGAGTTGTTACAGTATCTTTTATTGAATCATTCTGGCCTTCAGAAACTTGGACCTTCAGTATAATGTTGCAACTTTATTTTCAATTGGAAGGTAAAGAGATAAATAAAAATGATTATTACAATTGTTGGATTTAGTAACGTAATGTGTTGACACACAAGTAGCTTGATGCAGTCTGCTGGGTTTCCTTAGACAGAAAACCTTTAAACTGATTGGAATAATAAACTGAATGATTGATTGGACTCTATATTAAATATAATTAAAACGACTTGAGATGACATGTTGTGAGTTGGAGCTATATAAATAAACTAAATTACATTAATAGCAAGTCGCTTTGTTACATTTATATTAATGCTTTATTTTTTGTTCCTTAAACATAACATGCATTTTTCGATTTAAAAAAAACAAAACATACAAGACAGAAAGTTTTGTTATAGCCTGTACAATCAGGAGAAAACGTCAGACTTGACAAATGTCCAGAAACGTAATTGGAGCGTAAGGCTGTTCCAAGCATATTCAGAGAAAGTTGAGTGAAGGGAAAAAATGTGGTACAAAAATGTGCATAAGCGACAGAGATAATTGCAGCCGTCTTCCATTAATTGTCTGTTGACGGACTTCGTGGTGAATTCTGCTTCCGGTAAGACTCGACACCTGCACACTGTGCCAGTATTACCAACACTGTGGTAGCACTGTGTGAAGGCTTTAAATCAAAGAACCTGAACTTCCTTAACAGCTCAGCAGAAACACATCCATGACACACAAAAGTAGGTGGCTAATATATTCAAAGTGTTATGCACTTGCATATTTCCTTCAAATATAATATTCAGCTGGTTGGAGTCTTGTATATCTATGCAGCACATGTTCAGATATAAAACGTGTTGGTTGCAATGGGTTTGAAAAGGGAAAACTACAAACAATTCCACTGTTATGCATATATAACTGTAAAGTGGTGTCGACTTTGTTATATAGATAGACTTGATAGACTACAACATTAAAGTGTTTTCACTACCAGGAGCTACTACCGCTACTGTTTATGCTTGTAGAGGCTTGTTCAAGCTTCCATAGAGACAGAACAACAGTACCAACCAGTTCAGTTCTCCATGACTTAGTGTGCTTATGTGTTCTGTAAAAGAGGGTTGGCATTGGCCAGACATGTACAGTCTGCAGAACTCACCGTTGTGGGACATGCCCACGGCCAGGCACTTCTGGAAGCGGCAGTATTGGCATTTGTTGCGGTTCTTTTTTTGGATTTTGCAGCGGCGCTCACACCTGTCGTACTCCAGCTTCAGGCGGATGGTCCGCCGAAAGAAACCCTGGAAGGAAAAAAAATAAAAAAACTATTGATGGTTTTAATAAAAATAAAAAAAATCCAGGAGATTATTTTTTCCTCAAAAAAAAAAAAAGAAGCCAACCTTGAGAAAGCAAAGAAAAACAAATAACCCTAAATGATATGTTAGACAGTTTTGAAAGTAACTATTAGATGAGCAGTTACTTCTTCAGGAATAATGGGTAACAAAATTAGAAACACTGTTTCTAAGCAAGATTTTCCCCATGTACAGTACATAACCTTCAAACAAGCAACTCTTACCACGATGGACATAAGATACAGTGGGACAAAAAAGTATTTAGTCAGCCACCGATTGTGCAAGTTCTCCCACTTAAAATAATGATAGAGGTCAGTAATTTTCATCATAGGTACACTTCAACTGTGAGAGACAGAATTTGAAAAAAAAAATCCAGGAATTCACATTATAGGATTTTTAAATAATTTATTTGTAAATTATGGTGGAAAATAAGTATTTGGTCACTTCAAACAAGGAAGATCTCTGGCTCTCACAGACCTGTAACTTCTTCTTTAAGAAGCTCTTCTGTCCTCCACTCGTTACCTGTATTAATGGCACCTGTTTGAACTCGTTATCTGTATAAAACACACCTGTCCACAGCCTCAAACAGTCAGGGTCTTCCAACATGACAATGATCCCAAACACACCGCCCGGGCAACGAAGGAGTGGCTCCGTAAGAAGCATTTGAAAGTCCTGGAGTGGCCTAGCCAGTCTCCAGAGCTCAACCCCATAGAAAATCTGTGGAGAGAGTTGAAAGTCCGTGTTGCTCGGCGACAGCCCCAAAACATCACTGCTCTCGAGAAGATCTGCATGGAGGAATGGGCCAAAATACTAGCTACTGTGTGTGCAAACCTGGTAAAGACCTATAGTAATCGTTTGACCTCTGTTATTGCCAACAAAGGTTATATTACAAAGTATTGAGTTGAATTTTTGTTATTGACCAACTACTTATTTTCCACCATAAGTTACAAATAAATTCTTTAAAAATCCTACAATGTGAATTCCTGGATATTTTTTTTCACTTTCTGCCTCTCACAGTTGAAGTGTACCTATGATGAAAATTACTGACCTCTGTCATCATTTTAAGTGGGAGAACTTGCACAATCGGTGGCTGACTAAATACTTTTTTGCCCCACTATATTCCGAAAGCCACACTGAAGGGAATAATTGTGGGTGATATTAAAACCATTTTAATCAAAAGTGACACGCAGAAATGGTCAAACAGTGCAAGGTTATCCAGGGTCACCCAGACATTTCTGCCACCATAATCAGCCCATGTTAAATAACTCCCCCAGTAACCCGGCACATCACACGTACGCACACAGTGACACAAAACAAGGGCACCGGGACAGTATTTCATACCCGCCTCAAGCAGAAGCAGAGCCAACATTGCCTGTGTCATGTGTCATATCTGGTCAGTATATACTGACATCATATGGGTCACATTTCTAAGTCGTGGTCAAAAATATAGACGAGGGGGATCTATTTATATGCCTGCGAGTTCATGTTACACTGGAATGTTCTTCCTGCAAGCGTCAAACTTTCACATCCCTATTGACAACACGCAGATTCGCTCAGAGAATTATGTAGACATATATCTGAAGCTTGCTGATAAACTTCGAAATAAAGTTGAAATTTAAATCTGCAACAGCATTGGAAATAAATTGCTATAACTAGAAAGACAAATATGGCTCCAATTACTATTCTAGTACTGTCTGATGAACAATGCAATGCCAAACAATCCATTAAGAACCCACTCTTGATTTCATAAACCTCATACATTAAGGGAAAAACTTCAGTGAGATGCATGCATGTGTGAAGTGTGTAAAATCTTCCTCACACATACAGAATGTTCTCCCAATACCACTGATTTGGGCTTTTATCAGCATGAAAACATCCATCTCTGCTGATCAGACAAGAATTAAGGAGTTGCTGCCAACTTTACAGGAAATCTTTTACAACTGTAATACAGGTCTGGCAAAAAATAAGAAACAAAAATGAATACTGCCTTTTCTCACAATAAAAGCCCAACCTTAAGTATTTGGTTGAGATTTGATATGAGAAGGCAACACAAAGTTGTGGATAATGAATCGGCAGCATGTCTTGAAAATCTATTCCTGTCATTCAATGTTTTTTGGGGGGTGGGGGACTTAAATAAAATTGCATTCCATACTTCTATGATACTGAAGTATTCATTCTGAAAATATGAAAAGTCTGAAAACATTGTCTTCTTTAACTTCCACCTCACGCTATAACACATTATTTTGTGTTGGTCTATGAGCAGAGGTGGGTAAAATACCAAAAAATTGTACTCAAGTAGTAGTAGTAATGTTACTTTAACATATTTTTTTTCACCTGAAAGTATAAAGCAGCTGTCCAACAAATTGCTGTAAAAAAGTAAAACTTAAGTAGACTGCTCAAGTATTATGTAACTGATTAGAACCTCAGATTTGTTCAAATGGCACTGACTTTAAAAAAATTGATTTCATCAGACAGAAAAAAATATGAAGTAACGTACATCTGTTATTTTAAACAGTACAATGAAAGAATTAACATAGAAATATAATTACTACAAAGCAGAAGATACACTTTTTCAAATAAATGTATTCAACATAAAGCATAAGAAACTAATACAACAGCTAATGTATATATGTTGGAATAGGATAAAGGGCTTCAGGTGACGATATAATATCCAAATTAAACACAATGAAGGTTGTTCTAACATGGCAATGCTATTTGCACGTATTCTTTTATTGCTTGAGGTGCGTAACAAGATCAGCATGAAATCGGTGCTTCAAACTAACCTGCTTATAGGATGAAATGATCTACTACCCATTTGATCTGCAGTTTTAGATAACAGATATTTAAAATACTAAATAAAGAACATTTTCTGACTGATCTGACTTAAGGTATTCACTCATCAGAAAAAAAGCTGTGCGGGGTTAGTCAATATTAAAAAACAACAGCATTTAAATGACATGTATCTTGATGCAATTTTAGATGCACTGAAGTTTTAGTGTGCACATAACAGATCTATTTGTGAGGCCTACACAAACCAAACAGTGATGGGTTGTTTAAAAATAGCTGCACTTCACATTTGCCGGCTTTGATCAAGTACGGTTAATTTTGACGCAGCTGTCAAGACTACACAATAGCAGCGTTATGCAATGTTTGTCGTATGCATGTGACTTTCTATGTTAAAGTGATCAAGTTGATATTTGGCTTTTGTGATAAGCTGTTTTACAATTCCGCAGCATCCTGACCTTTGCCTGCAGGGCCACACAAAAACATGTATGCTGATCCACATAGACAAATACGGAACTTTGCACACTCCTCGAACTCATTCACATTCAGCCACATTGCAACCAGACACTTCACTATATTTTATTACCTCCGCCAGATAGTATATGTTTTCATGCCTGTCTGTATGTCTGTTAGCAACATAACTTGAAAAGTTATGAATGGATTTCGATGGCATTTTCAGGAAATGTCCAACCGCAATGGTTTGTCCAGGAACAAATTATCAAATTTTGGATTAGATCTGACATAAAGCGTGTATCCATCCACCAACTGCCTGTGCTAACCTCCACTCTTCTCCCGTGTAAGAGAGCGCACAAGCAGCTCCCCTCGCACAGCAGCCCTGCAACAGTTGGAGCGTATGCACAACAAATGATTAATCTTTCATGTGCAAATCTTTCCTCTCTGCTGGAAAAGCACGGCGACAGCATGAACACAGCAATGCGTCTCAATAACAAACATTTTATTTTTGGAAAAGTGCCAAAAGTTACAATTACATGACAACACAGGGATGGGGGTGGCCCTGGTGGAGCTCAGCACTCAAGTTGATTGTCAAGTGATACAAAAGCCACATTTTTTTTCACAAACAAAACATCTGAAAAGCGTGGCATACAGTCATCCTAAACAGCTGTTGCAAGTCATTCTGGGAGATCTAGAGATGGAAAAATTTTCCAATCTCTTTAAATAAAGCAACAAAATAGTTTTGTTTATAGCCGAGTCGGATTGGATCGAAAAAATTTGCAAACAACAGTATTCGTGTCTTTCCACAAAGTTTCAACAGGCTTGAAGTATGGACTTTGACTAGACCATTTTAATAGATGCTTTGATATTAAACCAAAGTCTGTATTTAGCTTAACTCTGACCATGCTGAAGAAAAGCATGTCCACAGCATGATGCTGCCACCACCCTGTTCCATCATGGTGAAAGTTATGTTCAGGTTGATATGCACTGATACTTTTCTGTCACACGTAGCGTTCTGCAAAGAGTAAAATGTTGCTCTCATGTGTGCAGAACACCTTTTTCATGTGTCTGTTTTGTCTTGGCTTGTTTCCTAAAACAAATACATTTTCTTATATATATTTAAAAACACCTAAAAACATGGAAACCCAGTAAAATGTTCAAAGGTTTGTGGTCGTAGCTTAACAAAATGCAAATAAATACAACTAACAGTCATTGTTTGAACGACATGAAGACCTGCACAAGTGGGTGTTTTCATAAAGTGATACTTTGAATTAGTCTGTGGAAAACTACTCCCTTTTATCAACCGATACGTTTATTAGATTATAGAAAGCTGAGTTCAAATTCAGAGTTGTCTCACAGCAACAAAAGTTCAAAAAGATTGGAAAAACTTTTCCTATCATCTTCCTTTGATTTCTCTTAGAAACAGTATTGGGTTGTTCTTCAGTGAGACCAGTAAACAATTAACTAAAAGATTAGCAAGCGACCACGTGTTGAGGCCAGCCCAGGTATTTCAGAAGTTATATCAACACATGAGTCACAGGACACACACCTCCCCTTGAGTCAGAATGTTTGCTAATACTACTATTCAGCTTTTCAAATAGTATTTATAATTTAAAACATCATTAAATTTGTTTGGTGTGCAGTTTAGTCACTAATGAGAAAGCAAATGCAAATAATACACAAAATGTGTGAGAAGATGACAAGGTAGAAACATCTACTCTAAAGATGGCCCAACTCTGACTCACCTTGCAGCCCTCACAGGCGTGAACGCCGTAGTGGTAACCGGAGGCCCGGTCAGAACACACGCGGCACTCCAGATTGAGTGACGAGGAAGTAGATAAAAGCTCCTCCTGGGTTGGAGCCATCCCGCAAACAACAGAGGCTGGGCTGGAGGCCGGTGTCAAAGCGTCTGAAAAACACAAACAGTAAATGTGTCACTGCATTACAGCTTGGTGAGGGGTTCTCACCTTTTTTGACGACTAATATTTTTTAAGCTCAGCACTGTCACAGAGAAACAGATTTTTTAAAGATGCAACATCAAAGGTGACATATCTATTTGATTTGGTCAGTGGTAAGATTAAACAATTTCCACATAGATGTTTCGGTTGAGATTATTTTTTAAAAGAGCAGAAAAGAAAAGAATCACAGTCTACAAAAAACTAAATATCATAATCTCCTGTATAGATCCACTCGCTGATCGTAGTTGGCTGGGAAACGTCGACGTTAAGCAACGTCACTACAGTGAGACATTTTGATTGGTTACCATGCTGCGTCAAGAGCAATAAATTCAGCTAGCTTAACTTCTGCGTTGCTGGTAGGGATGGGAATCTTACAACATCTCACGATTCAATTCGATTCCGATTCTTGGGGTGATGATTCGATTCAGAAACGATTCTCGATTCAGAAGCGATTCTCGATTCAAATCATTTTTTTTTTCTTTATCAATACTCTTTCATTCATCATTTGTGTTTGTAATACACACAACTTGATCTGCCAAGTGTCTGTGATTAAGTGAGCCATGAATGTAATAGGGTATCAACACAAAATGGATTTTACAATCTATGTTGAGAGAAGGGAACTGGTTCAAAAGTAACAAGACATGAAATTGCAACTGGACATCCAAGACCTTTTAAACAAAATTTCTAGTCTTGAAAAAAATGCTGATATATTGTAAGAAGAAAAAAAAAAAATAATATGTATTTTGTTTGTTCTTTGGTACATAGTAGAAAATACATTGGAAATATTAAGTATGCACCAAATGTTGCTTATCAACAATCATTAAACAGAAATGTATGGCTTATGTTATTATTTTCATTGTTTTTGTTAGAAATTTTAAAACTACTAACGTTATTGAACTCAGCATATATTTCGGATTTCCTTGAAAGTGCCACAGGTGTGCAGTGCTGCTGGATGTTTATGTGTAGCTTATAAAGAAAGATTGCTCTTATATACTTGCAGATTTATAAAAAATAAAATAAAAAAAACTTTAGCCAAGGGTGTCATGGAGACGACCTTTTAGACGGCCCAAACATTTACCTTCAGCAAAGACGGGGCGGGCTGGATTTCTCTTTCGTCTTTCATGCTGAAGCTTTAGCCTAGCGGCTACAGCTAGCTAGCGCTGGCTAGCCAACGGCGCATCAGACCTGTCAATGCGACGGTGCCCGTTGCATGACAAACACTACGCAAAGCGAAAATGTTAAAAGGTTCAGAAAACATGTTTTTTGAGAATCGATTCTCAAACATTTCGGATCGATTCTGATTCTTGTTAAATAGGAATCGAGATTCAGACGTGAATCGATTTTTCCTCACACCCCTAGTTGCTGGAGTTTGGCGCTTTGAAGCTTGAAACGCAGGAAAATCTTCAAAAGTTGACGGAACCAACCCACACGAAGCGCCGCAGAGACTGCGACACTCCTCTGACGGCCTCAACCATAGACTTAACATGTAATCTTGCCGCTGCTGACGCTAGGGGCGGTGTGAACACACCATTATAGTGTCATCCAGGGCATGCTACTATGAAACACTGTGACTCTTTGAAGATATTTGGATGATATGAGTTAAAACATTTTGTTTTGCATTTGGTATTAAGTAAACTCATAATAAATCTAAATGAACTGAAATTCCATCTCTGCACCCAGCTATGAATCCTTTTGCATATCATCATGACATGTCATATGGCAACAGTCTTCAGCCAGAGGCCGCCTTAGAGTTATGGCAAGACTGACTGTTACCAGAGATCTTTCCTACTCACAGCACCATAATCTATGACGTGATACGAGTTACAGCAACATTTAATTACCTTTTATGGGTTTAATACAGTTTTTTTTCAATTACTTTTCCACTATTTTAAGAGACTTGATGTCATTTTACACAACTCTAGATGCAGAACTCAAAATGGTCATCATTGAAACACAGGCTGTCTAATGTTCAAAATATTGCATTGTGCTTTACTTTTAGATTACTTAATACTGATTACTGCTTCCAAAAGTAACTTAGTTACAATATTGATTATTTTATTTTAAAAGTAACTAAGTTAGATTACAATTTACTTTGAACAGCTGCCAGTAGCACTTTCCACTGCCTCAACATAGAATCAATAACCAGTTTTGCCAATACTCACTTTATTGGAAGTGCTTTTTAACATTAAGGCCAGAAATATACTTGTTTTTTAACCTCACATCGACACTAGCAACTATGAAGCAACAAGCTCCGTCTTGGGGACGTACTTGTTTGCTCACTGCACGTGCTATTAGAGAGTTCCACTTGGGGCAGAGTAGGCCTACAGAGTACAGAACTCAGATTCAGGCCAAAACAAACATGACGACAATAAAGGAGATAATCAGATATTTCGGATTACGACAGAAAAAGATGGCAGCAGTCTTGTTGAAGGTATGTAAGACCATATTTACCGCTATTGTTGCTTATTTTCCTAACGCTTTTGCCGGCATGTACCAAATATATATTTTTGCATTTACCAAATATATCTTTTTGCTTAAGAAAATTGCAAAAATAGTAACGTACAGTGGCTTGAACAAGTAACTTTAATCTGATTAGATGGAAATAGTAACGCGTTAGATTAGCCGTTACTGAAAAAGTGGTCATATTAGGAGTACCGCGCTACTTAGTAACTCGATACCGGCATCACTGAGTTTCACTGTGTTATTGTTCGAACAGTCATTAAACATATTCCAACAAATTAGTTGATACAGGATTAATTTTTGAACTACATGTAGAAAAAATACATCTCTGTGAAAATACTACAGTAGTAGAGAGAATACTACAGACAATGCAATCCTTGAACAAAATTCGTAATATATTCATGCAAAACACTACAGTACAATCACAACATAGGTTTATAAAAAATAGCTATGAAAGACAGTATGAGAGATTTGGTTACAATGGTGACAATGACTCTCGTTACAGTATCTTGAAACTTTCATGATTTAAACATGGAAGATTGTCTTTTTTCATGCAACTATCCATTAAGTTACTTATCAAGGGATAGATGATTGTAAGGAAATGAATAGACATTTGACATGTAATGTGTGAATTGCATTTTGAAATAGTAGTATTTTGATGTTAAGTCGTGTTATATTGAACAGGTAATTTTTGTTGAATGAAAAAAAAAATGATCCAAGTATTATCTGTATTGAATCCAAGCAATTGAGAAAAGGCATTGAGTTTTTGAAAATGCACATTTTAATCTTTGGTTGTGTGTTTTGAGTCTAGAGCTGTAAAAAAAATCACATCAAGGTTCTGAAAATAGTAGCAGAGTGACTGTAAAAACTGTTAGCTATTGTAAAACTGAATTAAATTTCAAAGGAAAGTGTATTTTAATGACATGTAAAAACATTCCTGCAGTTGATTTAAGATGTGAGAGAAAGTACGATCGGTTTCAGCAGGTCATCAAAAAAAATAAATAAATAAAAAGGACGAGATCAGAAATTGGACAAAATACTTTGCCTTAAGCATCTCTATCTGAAATAATAAAGCATGCAACAATATAATTGTTTTTTTTCCTTAATCCACAGAGAAATAGAAACAAGCTGATCTTGCCATCACAACCAGACAAGAAATGTATTAATCACTTCAAGGTATTTGGAGTGAAACATAAAAACCTGCAACCACTTCAACTTTAGTGAAAGCAGTTACTACTCTGTCCCAGCAAAGAAAATAAATAAAATTACCCTAGAGAAATAGTTTTGACCTATTTCGCCAAACAAAGACACGGTTTAATGATAGTAACTTTTTCTATCGAGATCTTAGTATGCTGACTGTTACAGCCATCCAAGTGTTATGCAGGAGTAGCTAAGATCAAGTCACAGGACTGACCATGAGTTGACAGACAGTCATCTATTACAACACCACAACATGGTTGGCAGAACCTCCTCGGTGCACATAAAGTGCGGATGAAGTGGTACAAAACAGTGGCTCTGAGTCAAGCCACATGAGTTTAGGTGAGTGCTGCCAGACCGGGGATAAGCAGCATTTGGCACTGGGTTGTGTTCCACCTCGTGCAAATTTGCAAGTTTCATCTGAGCGAGGACATAATGAGCATGCCAGCTCTGCTTCTGCCCTTCACGGTCTCTGCACAGCTACATGATGATAACTGCTAACCACTTCTTAGGGACTCTTCCATGACATCATCAGCATTTCTGCCATTGCTTCCCCTGTCTTCACAGCACTTCCTGGCATATAGTTAATCCTACACCTACAGCGTACTGACGACTTTTTCCCTCAGTGCGGATTTGCAAGATTTCCACGTCTTTTAACGGGAAAACACAGCAGCAAAGTGGATGTTTCCTTAGAGACCGCGCAGGGTGGCAGAGGAATGTGTGAATTCCTTACTGAAAAAGGCGAAGAAAGAAAGAAAGAAAGAAAGAAAGAAAGAAAAAGAAAGATAGAGCGACTCATTAGGTAAATCAGAAAAAGTCTACAGTTAATCCAAACCGTTTTTGGCAAAAGGTATTAAGATGTAGGTCAGTAGGAGGATCTGACCAAAATAAATAAATAAAAGGGACCATGAATGTATTGTAGTTCATTCTTCATAAGACAAGATATATGTTTTTTCCTTTTCCTAAACATTTAAATGGTGTAAATATGGTATACACGGGCTGAATATTCAAAATGTTGATGTGTCAAAGAGAGTACAAAAGAGATTACACCAAAACAAACAGTAAAAAATAACCACATTTTTGTGTCTTTTGACGGGGTTTGATAGACCAACACAAAATAGTCTATGATTGTAAAGTACACATAAAGGATTCAAGTTTTACTTTTCTAAAAATAAAAATATGAACACTGTTAAAGCCATAGCAAGTCTTTTTTGCATTTTTATTTCACAGCCCATGTAATGACAGAATTGAAATGCTCAAAATGTGTAGCTTTTTGACCAAAAGTAAAAAACTATATGTGTGGAGGAAAACGGTCCCTACAGAAATACAGGGTGGTAGCAGCATCTTCCTGGGGGAATGCAGCTTGAGATTGTACCAGAGGTTTGCCTTCCAGCAGCAAAATAGCCCCAAATATACAAACAGAACAACAGTGAAAAAGTTTAGATCAAAGCATGTTCTGTGTGTTAGAATTAACTAGTCAAAGTCCAAAATCCATCACAGAATCTGTGACAATCCTTGAAAACTGAACTTCAGGGAAGTTCTCCAACCAGTTTGACAGAGCTTTGGGTACTTTACAAAGAGGACTAGTCTCAGATATGTAAACTAACTTGTTGACTTGCTACAGTAATTACAGTGAAAGTTGTTTTTTGTTTGGCTCAGGGGAACTGAAAGAGAAATCCATCCAATGCTTTTTTTAGACTTTTGTTTGCATATTTTTTTTTGAAGCCATGCCTTATTTATTTTCCATGATTTATGTTGGCCTTTACATTACATCCCAATAAAATATAATGAACTTTGAAAAAATCTGAACATGTTCAATGGGTCTCAATGCTACCTGAAGAGGACTTAACACATCGCTGTTTGTTTTACCTAGGATACTGGAACCTTCCGATCCATTGTGGGAGGACTGGTAGTCTGGTACGTCAAGGGAGCTGAGGGCATCCTCATCAATGGATGTGGGGATGTCCTGAAGCGCCTCCATGCTACCCATGAAATCATCATCACCACACAGAGGGCCATCTAGCACAGAGTCCTCCAGGGGAGACGGGGGGTGGTAGCGGCTCTCCATGTCGACCATTGTGATGGGGAAACGTCACACATGAGTCTAAAGGCCAGAAATCAGAAAAGGGCAAAAAGAAAGAATATTCAGACAGATAACACACAAAAGACTATGTATTTTAAAAAATCTCTGCCATTTAATATACCTGAAACCTAATAGATTTTATGAAGCTTAGAGTCCATGTTTAGATGTTGTTGGGTGTTTTTTCCATCTTAAACTCTTAAAAAGATCAAGTGAATTATTTCATGGTGAAGCGATAGGACGTCACCTGTGCAAAAAGTCCAATCATTAATGGACTTACTACCACATATACCACAATCAACTGTTAGTTGTTTTATAGCAAATTGGAAACCACTTGGAAAAACAGCAACTCAGTAACGTAAAGGCCTCCATGCAGTGTCAGTGGACGATGATGTGAAGAGTGCCCAGAGGCTGGCAACTTTCTATAACGTCGATGGCTATAGGTCAACAAAATGCATGTGGCCTTCAGGCTACCTCAAGAACATTACATAGAAAGCTATATAGAAAGGGTTTTCACAACCAAGCAGTTATATCCAAGTCCTAAATCCCTGAATGCAATTAAAAGTGACCAAATCAGTCCTGTAATGTTTGGTGCCAAAGAATTTAACAATAGTAGAGACATGCAATCATACCGATGAGTTGGCGAGCCAGGCTTTCCTCGTCAAATATTAGCATCAGTACTCACAAAACCTTTTCTGGGCAGTAGGATCAAAATAATTCCACCAGAGTAAGCTTAAACCTTATGGAAAGCCTTCCAAAAAGAGTTGAAGCAATTACAGCTCCAAGGAGGGGGCCAATATCACATTAAAAAATATGGTTTATCATTTGAGTATGAAGGTAAGTGACCCAATGCATCTGTAATGCTTTGGACCAATAACCAGATACAGAAGAGGGACTTTTAACCAACAATAGCATTAAATGAAAAGTTAAGGATTTTTTTTGAAAGTGAGGGTCTGTTTAGGACTTTTGAGCTCTTTTTGAACCTAAATATATAACTTTCACACTGCCTTGATTTAATATCCTTCCAAATTAATACTGGCCGAAGAGGCATGAGCTAAGGCTCAGCAAACACACAAAGTGCTAGCTATTACCAGTAACGTACATTTTTTATGCTAACCTAAAGCAAACAGACTGCTGCCATGTTAGGACAATGACTGGGCTTGTTATAAAATGCTCTTTTTTTCACTTATCTAATGCTAGGGAATATTGCAAAAGACTAAATTTCCCTTATCAGTGGACTATACCTTTAAGTATATGTGTTACTGGCTCATCTAAAATGTTAAGTTGAGGAATGTAACCCTACTGAAATGCTCAGTGATGAGATGGAAAGAGTTACAGAGAGCACTGGAGTCACCGAAGAAATGGCTATAGATAGGCTATATCCATAGTCCATAGATAATTTAATGTAGCTCATATACATTTGAATGCAACTGGGTCAGTCTTCAGTAATCTACTTTCATTTGACACAGAAAATCAAATGAGAAACAAAGTGATAATGTCATTATACCGACTTTTATGAAAAAGGTTGTTATTTTTAATGTGTACTTATCTGTAAATTGTTGCACAGTACTGAACTATTTTGCTAGACTTTTATTTGTTTTTTAGTTGAGCATGTTGTGCCAAGCAAAGAACTTGAACTAAACAGCATGTCTGCAGATCTAGGAATGCACCAATCAGATTTTTGTGGTCAAAATAAAAAATGTTTTAATGCCGATACTGATTTCAGAGATTATGTTTACCTACTCTTAAGGAAATATAATTGATACAGTTAAACATTGTTTAATATAAATAAATAAATAAAAAATATCACAAAGTTGACATTTTACACTATATTTGGCATCTCAAAATATTGATTAGCATAATTAGCATTACCAGCTGTAAATGTTGGTTCTTTAAAATGAGTTATTTTGTCTTTTTTTTTACATGACCTTGTTTGTAGAAGATTCCTTGTCCAGTCCACTATCAAGCTAAAGTTGAGTGAATTTGTGTCTTTTCCAGTTCAGGAACATTAGTTAGACATTGATATTCAGTGGCAGGCAATTCGTTTTTCTATCCAAAAAAGTTGGGTATAAAAAGACTAAAACAGTAAAAACATGAACTAGCGAAGCAGCAAAATGACCAGCACATGCTGCTGTCTAGCATTTTACTGCAGTAGCGAGAATGAAGACTAGATAAGTCTAAAAATATATATATATATATATTTTAATAGCTTTTCACAGCTGTAGCCATGTCTGGCTTTACAACTGAATATAGCTAATTTTAAATCTCCGGCTTCTATACTGAAGAGTCTGGTGTTCGATTCACCTCAGGGGTCCTTTAAGTATGGTGCATTCAATTATTTGACAAACGATCTGATGTTTAACTTTCCAATCAAGCTTTTTCTAGCACTGGTCAATAACATGTTTGAATCAATGAATATAATTGTTTGTTTTTGAAGATATAATTCTGGATTTCTTTTTCACCTTAGCACTCCTTGGGTTTTATTGTTCAGAGTTATCTCCACCTTCCCAGAGCATACTATCTAGTTTTAAAAGCAGGGTTTACAGCTTGTATTTTTTTGGACCTTGAATTTAGGTCAAATCCCAGAAGAAATTATTGAAATAAAAGCAAGCTTTTAAAAATACATTCTGTCATTTGTAATTTCCTTTTACAAAAAACAAGGTGGGGATTTTCTTTTTATAAAATCAGAAATCGGATTTGGTATGAAAATTTTTTTAAGCCATAATACCCGGCCTCAAGTATTACCTATAAAAACTCACACAAAATGTATCTGTAAAGGTATATATGTAAGGACTATGAAGCAAAGTAGAAATTACAGATTAATTTAACCTAATTCAATGGTGCACGGCATACGCCAAACCACCAGGACGGTGGTATACTAAGACTATGTGAGCAATAATGTCAAATCAGGCGACTGTGGCCACATATTTTAGAATTAATCAGAAAAGTCTATTTTTGGTGTTAGATATCTGTCAAATATGTAGCTTATTTAGCTCTTGGAAAAAAAAAAGAAATTTAAATGACTCGCAAGCAAATGGTTATCACAACACCTTTCTATCAAGCTAGCAGTGGTGCGCTACTTTTTTCTTTTTTCAAAATCCAACGTCCCGGCAAATTTTTCTAGAATACAGAAAACCTGGAATGTCAGCAGCCAGGTTTCCTTTGAAGCCCACTGACCATTATACCAGCATGGCCGCATTAATAGAAGTGAAGTTAGCTAAGTGTAAACGTCTTCTATTAACCCTGTTTTATACATTTGCTTAAGCAAGAAATATCTCTTTCTAGTACTGCTTCATGGAAAGAAAAATAAATCAGAATGCATCTTTTGTAGGTTTTGACAAACATCTGAATAAATCTACAGAGCTTTGCAAAGGTATTCATACACTTTGAACATTTCAACATTCTATCACATTACAAACACAACCATTAATCTATTTATTGTAATTCTATGTGAGAGATTGCAAATTGCTTTACACTGCAACCACCATGTCTCACAGTGGTAAGTTTCACTGCATGTTTTTCAGCATTATTAGATTAAAGAGGGTGAATAGGAATCCATAACGGATTTTAGATTTGCATCTGTAAAAAAAAAGAAGAAAAAAACCCCTAAAAACTATAGATCATTTTCCCTTGACTTCTAACTATGCACTGCTTTGGTTTGGTCTCTAGTGAAAATAAATCCAGCCAAATGACATAAAATAAAGGGGTGTGAAAATTTGTGTTTCATTACAACGGTTTTCACCCAAATATTTTACAAAACACATGTTGAACTCATGTTTCCACCAGAATACAAAGGAATTATAAACACACAGAGCCAATTAGCTGGAGTCTGTTTAGTCGATAGGGTTTAAAGACAGACATAAATATGGAGAAGGATGTCATCTAATGTCATTTAGCAGCAGGACAGTGGGTGATTGGTTATGGTTCAGAAAACATTTGCCTCATACGTTCACTTGATTTTGCCAACTTAAAGAAGCCTGCTAGGGGCACCGTGCTCATTGATGAGCATGGAATTAGGCCCTAAAAGGGTATAAAGGGGTATGAGTGAAAAAAGATTGCAACAATGTCACGGTTACAGTACCACAGCAATGCCAACAAGCACATCGAATAAGTAAAAAAAAAAACAGAGGCAACCCGGCCTGATTTGGCACATTTCAAGAAACAGCTTTATAGTTTACTGTAAAATGGGGTTAAACGTGTATTACAAGTCTCAACAGATAATCACCCTGCTCTCTGTGCAAGCAAAGACTGCATAACCCAACTAGTCTGATGGGTTTTGTACTTAGCCTTATCACCCAGCCCCCACAAGACTCACCTAAAGACAGAAAGCCATGGAAGAGCCATGCAGGATTAAACTGTACAGAGGATAAAATAAGCTAGTATTTGACACAGTTATGTATGCAGGTAGTTCCCCAGCATAAAGCGACATTTAACAGCACAAAGTTTAAAAAGTTTAAAAAGCAAATGTAGACCTTCAAGAAAGTAAACGTATTCAGCAAGGATTCACAGAGGAATCTAAACCCTAAGATTAAATACTAATGGTTGATTAGATTGAATCCCTAGAGATGGTCAAATATCTACAGATGTAGAGGATTATAGATTATTTAATCATCTCCAGGTACAATGAATTTTGATTACTTTTGAAAGAGCATAATTCTAAATTATCACAGGCATTTACTTGCTTTGTTTTTGTCTAAAAACTTGCTTAAGGATTACTAATAAGCTTAAATAAAGATATAGAAAAAAATGTTCACTTCAGGTAGACTGCTTAATGCCTACATTGTTATTTACTGTTTTAGGGAAATGTGGAGGGTTGACAAAGTCTAAAAACTTGACCCAGCCTCCAATTCTTCATTTTCTTGTTTAATCAACTTGAGTTCATTAAAGAACATCTAAGCATTTATTGCATGCTGGAATATTCAAAGTGTAAGCTTGTCCTGTGAACACTAGTCCTACCATGGCCAAAGAGAAAATTTTGGAAAATTAAAGTAGATAAAAGCCACATTGGAAATACTATGGTCCTACCTTAGTTATTCAAAGAGTTGAAGTTTTTTATCCAATGTTAAGTCCCTGACAGCATGGCATTTAGCTTTTTACGAGAGTTTGTTCAATCATTCAGTCGGTCTATATGCCTGACTGCACTAAAGGACTGCATGTTAATGTTTAATCCATCTATCTTGTGGCCTGAGTCCCAGCAAGCCTGTCAGAGGAAGGACCCCGAAGGACAAAACAGAAGGAACATGGGCCGATAGGGCTGTCCACTAGCGTGTCCATGTGTCTGAAGAGGCCGCACTATGAGCTCACCTTGGAGAGTAAACACTCAACCGAAGCCTTATCAATTGGCTTTGATATACTGGCAGCAGTCTTTTTATCGTTATGGAGACTGAGCAAAGTACAACCAGAGTAATTGGCCCTTGCTTTTATTATATCATTTTTGTAGCAAAGGATTAACAAACAAAAAAAGTATGTAATCTTTTCCAGAGTAAACGTACCTCACTATTTCACCAAAAATCTGATGATTTTACACCTGGAAACATTTCAATCTAGAACTATATACCTTTTATTTTGATTGACTCAAAATGCAACCCATTTAATGGTAAGAAATCAGTATCACGGTTTAGTGATCTGTTGACTTTAACCCCCCGCTGGAGATGATGGTGCAAAGAGGGATTCTTCATAAAATAAAAAAAACATTACGAACAACCATGGGAATCCTCTTTATGAGACTGGTATACAAAAACAAAGTCTCTTCAGTTCGAGTCTTCAGTCCGAGGCTTTTTCGGAATCACTCTAATACAGAGTGCTCCAGAAGATCCTTTCTCTCCACAGCAATCCCCATCCACAAAAACTCTGAAAAACTTGGATGGTATGAGCTACAATTTCTTCTCTTTGGGATTAAAAAATAATGTTTGAAATGAACTGAATTGCTGAATTGGTTCAACTTTTCAGTAATATATACATTTATTGACATGCACCGGTGTTTGCCAGCTTTAAATTATGTGGGAAAAGTTTTTAAAGTTTCAAAAACACATTTAAACACAGCACTAAAAATGTGCTGAATCATGGAAAAATAGTGGCACAAAAAGCTTGTCCTTGTCAAATCTCGCCTCTCACATAAATCAGCTCCCTGGTTCTAACTGACAGGATTTGATTCGAAGCGTTTGCCGAGATTAGCCGTCTTATTGCCTGTCAACATGACCGGCATCCGTGGCTGCCTTAAGCAGAGAAATAAACATTGAGTTACATAAACCCAAGCGGACTCTGACCTCTGCACTGACAACGTGTCCACTGCCCAAATTATATTAAATGTTCTCACAAACAGGGTTGAGCGTACCAGATCCGACCAGGCAGTCAGAGGACAGGTCGTGGTGTGGCGGTGTCAGGTTACCTTAGAGGTTTGTAGTGACCTGCCTGTTTATAGCACATCATTACGCGGTGGAAAGTTGGCAACCATGCGTCACTCTTGTGGACTCATAACAGACATATGAAAATCTCAAATGATCTTAATCATGAGCAGCAATTTTTTAAGAGCCGAAGCAGGTATGGAAACAGGTGTTAAATATGACAAAAAGATTTAGTTAGATAAATGAAATACCTGGTCTGTCCTCAGTGGCCCAACATTCTGCTCAGATTTAGAATAATAGACAGTGGTGATTCTTGCATACAAAGGGAACACTAAAAAAACAGATTCTAGATCAGAGTGAAATCAAATTCATCCACCCATGGAGGTCTAGATTTTGAGTCAGATTCCAAATTTAAGTGGAAAAAACCACTACAGGCGGATTCAACTTTGATGTTATAGCCTCAAAACAAGTAAAAATGAGGCTCACTAGTGTGTGTGGCCTCAGTGTGCCTGTATGACCTCCATATAACACCTGGGCATGCTCCTAATGATGTAGCGGATGGTCTCACGGGGGGGGGGGGGGGGGGGGGGGGGGGGGGGCAACGGCCAACTCCTGGACAGTCTGTGGTGCAACGTGTCATGATGTCACAGATGTGCTCATTTTGATTCAGTGCTGGGGAACGATGACCAGTCCATAGCATTGATGTCTTCTACTTCCAGGAACTACTGACACACTCCAGCCACATGAGTTCTAGCATTGTCTTGCATAAGGAGGAACCCAGAGCCAACCGCACCAGCGTATGGTCTCACAAGGGTTGTGAGGACCTCATATCGGTACCTAATGATAGTCAGGCTACATCTGGTGAGCACATGTAAGGTTGTGCAGCCGCCCAAATAAATGCCACCCCACTTCTTTACTGAACAACTGCCAAACCGGTTATGCTGGAGGATGTTGCAGGCAGCAGAACTTTCTCCACGGTCTCCAGAATCTGTCACATCTGTCACATGTGCTCAGTTTGAACCTGTTTTCATCTCTGAATAGCACAGGGCACCACTGGCAAATTTGCCAGTCTTGGTGTTCACTGGAAAATGCCAAATATCCTGCACAGTATTGGGCTGTGAACACAACCCCCAACTGTGGATGTTGGGCCTTCATATCAACTTCATGGAGTCTTTTTCTTACCATTTGAGCACATTTGATGCCTTGCAGGGCTCTGCAAGTGCTACTCCTGTTCCTCCCTGCACAAAGACAGAGGTATCAGTCCTGCTGCTGGGTTTTAAATATTTTTAGTCATAATTTTTTGACGAATTCAATCCTGTCTTTAAAAAATGTTGATTATGAAACTCGAATCAGACACCAACTTCAGCTTCATAAGCCTGCATCTTAAGATTAGCCATATTTTCTTGCTTTGCTCTTTTGATTGACTGGACATTTCATTAGCAACAGCAAACTTTTGGAGCAAGAAAATTATTGAAGATTCCAAACTGCAATTTTTTTTTCTCAAGATCATACCATAGGAATTTAAGAAAAAGCCCATTTCTACAATGCTAGAATGATCCTGCTACAAATCTACCTGGATTTACCGTTCTAATAATTATCAAATAAGGATAAACATCTAGAGAAATTATTAAAATGAAGGCGAAGAAAAAAGCTTTTCGTCAGCAAAAACAGTTGAAGGTTATTGAGGCCGTTATCTAATTTAGTCAAAAATGTATCATAGCAGCCAAATATTTGGTTGATAAAATGTGGGGAAAAAATCCAAAAAACAGCTAGAAAACATTGGAAAGTTTCAGCTATTTAAATGTGATCTTAAAAATGTGCTAGACTTTTCAAAGAGAAACCTTCTCCTGATTTTTCAAACTGAAATCACGGTCACCACCATCTACTGCCAGCAGGGCACTTTGAGTTTCAAGTTTTGACCCCTGCTTCTTCCAGATGTTTGACCAGATGTTAGTTGTGTTTTTTTTTAAGCGTCACCCCTTCAGTTGTGTTTCTTGCAACTTTTTTTCTGTTTCTTGATACTTGAAAAAACACATATTTCCAAATCAGTCTGAAGGATTGAACAGACCACCATTACAAAACCATCCTGAACTTCATCCAGGCTATAAATGTCTGAGTGAAGAAATAGCAGCAAGCTTTATCACTTGACAGATGTAGGGCTAAAGTAATGAGGCTGGAAGTAAGGGTTGTGTGTATTTAAAAAGACTCACAAGCCCATGAAAACATTTTATCTCATATAAATGTAAAAAACATCATATTCAGCTGTATACAATATGTAAGTTAAAAAGGAAAAAAAAAACATAAAAACAGAGCATGACTCGCTATAATGCTTTTGTATCCTTAGGGTTTTCTAAATGTACTGAATAACCGTGAGCTTTCAAAGCATGTAAAAGGGGGAAATGGTGCATGATTTAAATGGAGTTTTGTTGTTAAACAGGTCTTTTCTTGCATTTTTATCAGACTAATGACACAGTAATAAATCAATGTCTTTTAAGGAGTCCATCAGGCGCATATACAAGACAACACAGGAATAACAATAGGGTCTTAAATTTCACAAACCGACTATATAAAATTTCCTGCATTGCTCAACAACAAAAGAGTAGGACGTGCCTGATTGGTCCAATCTCCAAAACAAAGACAAGAACAACATGAAGCAGAGAGATTTCTCTTTTCAAAGACAGCTGTGTGTATCTTGTTTCATTTTCCAGCATGACGCTAGAGCACAGAGTTCCTTCACTCAGGCTGCCAAACCGGCCTACGTGTTTGTGGAGAGGCATGCAGAACACAGGCTTGGTGACAAAAAAGCCTTAATTTGCCACCCTGCTAAGTTCACAGAGTACAGTCAGTTCTTATATGGAGGTGGCTGCAGGCCATTGAAAAACTTCCAGAGTCAGCTAGGAAATATTTTTTGATCAGAAACCAATCTACTGTCTACAATGGAATTGAAGCAATTATTATACCTTCAAGATGCACTTGATCATTTTAACAGGATTTTATGCATCAGACCAACACAAAATTCTGAGGTGGAGAAAAAATGACATGGTTGAGTTGGGGTTTTATAGACTAAAATCTGTGACTTTCATATGTATTTCCCTGCAAAAATAGATGTGAGCGCTCTGAGGTACCGTCTTTGCTCATCTACAGTTGGTACAAATTCTTCGCAAAATGGCTTAAGTTCTGTCAGACAGGATGGGGCTAATTTGTGAGCACATGAACACGGCTCCACAGTTTCCCCAGAGAGGTCGTATTGGACCGATGCCCACAGTTCACCGCCCAGTTCTGGAGATCCTTCTGCCAGCTCGTCGGGGTGTCCGTCCGTCTTCCTTCCGGATTCCACCCTGAGACCGATGGACAGAAGGAATGTGCCATCAACAAGTGGGGCAGTACCTATAGTGCTTTGTCTCCACACTGCCCGCCTCCTAGCCACGGTTGCTGTTCTGGGCGGAGCTCTCCATCAACCTTCAGGTGTCCTCTACTACTGGGTTCTTTCCCTTAGAGGTTTGCTATGGATACCGGCCACCCATATTTTAACACTAGGAACCCGAAGTGAAGGTTCTGGCCACCCAGCAGTTCATCAAGCACACCAAGGCAACAATTACACGGGCCAATTCACCGTCGGTGTCGTTCTGGTCCTACCTACGCACCACCTTGAGCTACTAAGGGAAGTTAAGAAGCTAGCGCCCCAATTCATCGGCCCTTACCCCATTCTCTCTGTGAGGGTCTTATCACACTGACATCCTCCAGCCTTGTGTGATCAGCTCCACGTCAATCATTGGACAGAACATTAGCTCCAGATTGAATAAAACACTTCTGCACTCACCAGTCGTCGTTCAGTCATTGTCTCAATGTTGCTCTGAGCTCCTGATTGTTCGTAGCATGAGTCTAATCAGATCACATGAACCCGACCCACCTGCCTTGCTACTCTCTCCAGCCTTGGTTCACTGCAGTTCCCGCCAGCAGCAGCCTGGTGGCTAGCTCCACCAGCAACTCACCTCCCGGCACCAATGCCACGCCACCCGGCTCCGGCTCTTCCCCGCGTTGGGAAAGTCAAAGAACCTTTTCATAGTTGCATCCATTCCCGCGGCTATGACACTAAGTAATGCCCTCCTGCTTCCCCTACTGCCAAAATAATGGTACCCCCATCTGCCAAAAATAATTAATAAGAGTAAAAGGAGTGTGCATTTTAGATACTGATTTTGATGCAGAGAATAGGGGTGTCACAATCTCGATTTTGTATCGAAATCGATTGAAATTACGTTACGACCTTGCGCATCAAAATACAAAAGAGGATCCCGATCACCTCCTCCTTCTATGTCTACCGTGCGTCCCACTTGGGACTCCGTACCAACAGTAAGCAGGCGACCGTCTATTAACTCAGATTTCCTCATCACAATGAACCACAAATTTCATTTTCCCTAACAAGTAACTCTCACCAGTTCTCATACAACTCACAACAACACTGGTAACATTAACTGCCTGTATCACATCCCCCACACGTCTAAATAGCACATTAGCTGATGCTAGCAAGTAGCTATTGGCTAAGGTAACGCTTGACCATGGCCAGGATAGATGAAGCAGCGGGAGCAGAACTAAAGCCGCCCCTTCTGCTCTCAAATAACCAGTCAGTGACGTCCAAATTCGCATTGAAAACAAGAGGACCACTTTAGCTGCATTTTACTCTGTCCTATGAGCTGTCTGGAATACTGCGTCAGTTGTTCTGCACTAACTATAATGAGTCAATAGATGGGACCCACCCTGTCTTTCTAATTTATTTAAACAAGATTACTACACTTTTATTGTAAATTAATTATTTCAATTTTACAATTAATGCCTAATGTTATACATTAGACAAGAATAATAAAAATTGCATCAATTTTGTCCTTTAAAATAAGTTTTACTCTCCAAAATGTAATGCATAAAACCAGTGATTGTAAACTAGTTTAAACATTACATAGGTTTCTGTACTGTAAAATAATTTAAAATATAAACAAATCAAGAATCGAATCGTGACCCTAAAATCTAAAATCAAATCAAATCGAGAATTTGGAGAATCGTGACACCCCTAGCAGAGAAAACGCTGATTTTCGACTGGCAGCAAAAGAAGATGAGCAAGCGTCGTAACCTACAGGACGAAGAAAGGAGCATTAAACATCGAGAAAACCACTATAAATCTGACCATGTGGAAAGCAGCAGCTATGTCGGGGGTAAAGCAGACGGTGGAGTGCGAGCGAGCATGGAGGAGAAGCTCAACAAGGTGTTGGTGAGTGTTTTACGTGCTATAGCTAGTGCTAGCTGCATGAAGTCATGCGACTTGTGACGTCTGATTTGCAGGCATTTTAATTAAGAAATTTTGCAATCAAATGAATTCTAAACCACTTGTCAAACACAGTCGAAATGTACTGTACATCATTAGTCATAATTTAAACTGAGGTACAACATATGTGTGATTTGGAACGTAAGATAAAGCGGACCAGAAAATAACTATCCATAGACTTCCATTCATTATCTTTTTCGGCCAGGGGACCCATGGGCCAACCGGAAGGGGAGGAGACTTAGGCGCCCCATTTGGCTCAATCCACCTACCCTTCAACCCTGATTAGCTTCTCTTTGCTTGCTGAAAAAAAGCACCCCTACAGCATAATGTTGATGATTTTTCACAGCAGGCACCGTGTGCTGAGGGTGTTATTTGTTTTAAGGAAGATTAATGTTTTCCTGACAGTTGTGCCATTGTATCTCTGTTTTCGGAGCTCCCCTAAACAACCGTGGATTATTATTATTATCAACTTATCCCTGCTTTCAACTTACCCACAGAACTGCTTTATTCATTAAAAAGGGGATTAATACATGTTATTGGTTGGACTTGATTTTATTGAGGGCTGTCAGAATAACATAAAAAATAGCAGAATAGCTGTATATACATACACACCACACTTCTTTTTTTTTTTTTAAAAACCCAAAACTTTGAAAATCATGAGTCAGTTATCTTTTCACTTCACATTCACGCACCAGTTTGCATTGATTAGTTACATAAAAGCCCAATAAAATATGCAGAGGGTTTAGGCTGCAACATAATAACGAGTTGAAAAGTTGAGGCAGTATGATATATTTGATATATATCATAGCAAATCTGATCATAGTTCAAGCTAGAGATATGTTTCTAGTTCCCAGTCAAGTGTTAACCCAGTAAAACCAAGCCCCCACACCAGTCTCTATCTCTTGGAGAAAATTCAGCTTCCATACTGCATCCCTTCCTGATTATTAACCCAGACAATCTCCTGTCCAGAGCTGCTTACTGTAAGTCTGGCTGCAGGGCCACAATCCTATTCATCTCAGAAGGACTTTAACATAAGAGAGGCTCAAGGGGGTTGGGCAGGCTGGGTGTCAGACGAAGGTCAAAGCTGGCCGATGTCAGGCACAAGTTGGAAAACAAAAGGATAAGAGAGGTGACCACAAACAGCTCCAGGGTATTTTGGTAAGAGAGAAAATATCCCTGGTTATGCGCGTTATTACATAAAGTGATTCTCAAAAGTGTATACATCACTGGTAAAATTTCATGTAAGAAAAGCCCATAATAGATCATATCCACAAAATAAACTCTTACATAGATATTGCACAATTCAATAAAAAAAAGAAATCTGTCAAATAGGGGAAATGTACACATCCTTAAAAAAGTACCTTCTAGATTCAGGTGAAGCATTCATTCGTCTTAAGTTCATATCTACTTTCTTTGAATCTGATGAACTTGAAGAACAGGAGTAACGTTTAGGCTTACTGGTAGCATGTTTATGACATTTGCTCATTAGCTTCTAAGAAAAAGAGGCCATAGCTTGCAGAGAGGTTTAAATGTATCAAAGCAGCACACTGGACTAAAGTATCAGTCAGGAGAAAGGAAAAAAAAAATACATGTAAACCATAGCACAAAGATAATTTTTTTAACAAATAATAATTAGACAAATTTTAAAAATAACATTCAAGACATTCAGGACTTGCATCTTTTAAAATCGTGTAACAATAAATAGCGCCAGAGGATTTTCAGACCCACAGTGGAGCAGGGTGGTGGTGTTATCATGATCCGAGGCTATTAGTAGCTAAAAATATCAACCGAATACAGCAGCTCCCACTCCAAAAACTTCAGGTGTCTTCTTGAAAGCTTAAGTGGAAGATGGGTTTTGTTTTTCGAAACACCACAATGAGTTAGGGCTGGACGATATGGCTTAAAGATTGAATTCCTTTTATACTAAATTCTGTTTCCGTTTTTAATCACTTTTTTTCTACCTGTGTTTTCTTAAAAGGAGATTGTAAGTGATGAAATATTTATTTTAAAAACTCGCTTTTATTTCAATCACCCTGTCCCAGAACTGACCTTAATTCAGTATCCAACTAAAAACAAGCTCTAAGCTATCCTTGTAAAACAAGATGGTGCAGACGCTGTTCAGATCGACATCACTCTGTGCTATGGAAGTCCAAGTAGAGCATTACAAAAAACAATCTCAACTTTGGTGCAAGGATGAGTGATATAAGAAATTCTGCTGCCATCGCTGAGCTTGCTTGTATTTCATTGAGAGGCCCCTCGACTGAGATGGAGGATAAACCCTAGAGTCTGTTTGTTTGGGGTGGAGAACCTGAAAGTCCTGTTTGAGAAGCCACTTTGAGGTAGCTCTGCTTTAAATGCTGGGTTCTGAACAGGGGAGGAGCTGAATACCTGCCTCACGTTCCCAGAAGACAAAGCTGTCAAAGAGACCAACAGCTCGGCGGCACAGAGGCTGTTAATGAAACAAAAAAATGGTGCTTGCCCGGGGGTGAAATTATTAAGGCATTAATGTCTGCCCGGCAGCAGTGTTTTGAGACACAATGCAAAAATGTTTTCTATACTTTTGGTTATTGGGGAGATCTTTGAATTTTGTTAAAGTCCCACTATACATCTCCACCACCTGTCAACGAGGGCGTGGTGTTCTTTCGACGATGAGCACTTTATGTGACAAACTTGAGGGACATTTCTACCAGACGAGTTCCCTAGAACATTTATGGGAGGAGAAAGGCCGATGGGGTCGTCAGTAGTCATGTCTCTATACAAAAATTACTTTAAGGAATTTGCTAAGACGTCAGCATATTGCAGCCGTTTCGACAGTGACTGACGTGACTGATCAAGGTAAAAAGCAAAAAGAACCTGAGAATAATAAAAGATTGATGTTGGAGGAAGCAGGGATGGTTACTGTGTTTCCGTCTGCTATGTTGTTATAAACTGGAGTTACAGCCAACCAGTGTGACTTAATTGCAGCTCGAGCCCAGTGACTCTACCAAGGAGTACATACCCCAGGGCAGGTATTCGTTTGGTGTGGTCAGGTATTCGGCCTAGACATACGGAGAATATAAGACGGTGTTGACTATGGAACCCAATATGCCTCCTTCCACAATCCTTAATGGCAGCCTCCCTGAACACTTTCTGCAAAATAACCTTTGAAGTTTAGGTAATGTTGCTGTTGTCCTACATTTTCTCCAAATATTGCACATTGGTGTATGAAAAAAATGCTCTGCAGGTAGAGAGTGACTGGGAAAACCAGATGGATTTCCGGTGAGCTTTTTGCAACATTGAACCATGATGTAAAGTCAAGTCATTGACTGGGTTAAACTAGAGGAGAGGGTTTGGGTCGCTTCTTTTTGTGACAAAAGGAAACAACAATCACAGTACTGGAAACCATCATGTGCATCATATGTACATGTCAGCTTTTCAAATGGGACAGACTCCCAGTTACAGAGCCTATAAATGGCTACAAGAGAAACCAGGTGTACTTTTTTAACAAACGCACAAATACAGGGAGTTACATAGTTTACAAGCATTATGTACATCAGTTTTGTGTACATCATGAGAGACAACATTTTTTATTATGAAACATAAAAATGTATCTGATATTCCTTATTTCATTTATCTCCATAAAAAGTCAACTTTAACAAGTATGATTTTGATTAAATTAACCACAAAAAAAAAATCGGATTTTAAGAAATAATTTTGTAAATCATACTGATCCAAAACATAAAAGGGTCAAACAAAGGAAAGATTAGGGTTTTTGAGTAAGTTTTTTTTATTATTTTTATTTGTTTTTACAATCGCAATATTTGTAGTTATAGTTATTTTCTAATTTATGTACAATTATTCATAATCAATGTAATGTTTAGCCTGTAAAGGGAAAACAGGTCAGCCTCTGAGTACTTGGACTTTCATGATTTGGGCTGGTGGTGCAAAATGTTTGGAAACCACTGGATGATTTTATACAAAGCATGTTGAGGGGATGCCTAAATGAGATGACCCACATTACTGTCAGTCATAGCCTGGGTGCCAGCCGAACTTAGTCCCGCCCACAACATGGTCTGGAAGTTTAGTTTAGCATTCCTCCATTGAGAAGCAATTATGCCCGACCAGGATCTGTTCAGACCAATCAAATCGTGTTCGCGATGATTGACAGGTGAACAACGGTAACGTAATCAACCACGTCACCAAACAGCGCCTGGGTTGAAATTGTTTACAACAATGATGGCTGCCGCCGGAGAACTTAGATGTGTAGATTCTGCCATCGAATCTGTTCTAAAAGATATGGACAGCGCATTCATTTTAAAAGAGGAATTTTAAGAGAGGAACAGATAACGTCTGTTAATCTGCAGAGCAACGTCACACACTTCCGTTGCTCTGATTGGTTATAGGTCTATCCAACTGAGTGAAGAAGCATTTTTTTCCTGCTTCAGTTAAAACACGCCCCATAATCACAGCCCAATGGAGCAGTATCAGAATCACATTCTGATGAGAAACGTCAGGCTATGTCAGTCATACATGTTGTGTGTGTTTACATACAGTAAGAGAAAGCCAAATAACTGCCTTAGTCCGACTGAAGTCAGACTTTTGAAATGCATGTCTACACCTTAATCCGTTGGACCAAACTGGACCACTCTAATGGAACAAATGCCCTGGTTTAGAAAATTTAATTTCTTTTTTTTTTTTTTATCCCACAGTTTTTTCCCATTATTATCACCCCAGTGTTCCTGCCTAAGTACAGTCCTGGGCATTGCTCTCCCTCTGCTGACCACAGGAGGGCCCCGCACTGAAGCTCAAGCCTCCTTCCTGCTTGAGAAGTTCCCTAGCTGGACGTAGCGTGTGGAAGGATCACACTATTCCAGCCAGATCCTCTCCAACCCCTCAGTCAGCCAGGAGGAGGCAGTATACAGCCCAGAACTGATTAATGTTTTTGTGGGAGTAGCTCACATTAACTACTCAAGGGAACATGGGGAGAACATCCAAACTCCATACAGAAAGGCCCTTTTGCCAACCCCACCCACAGCGTACCTGGCCGGAATCGAACCCAGGACCTTCTAGCTGTGAGGTGAGCTGCGCTACCAGCTGCGCCACCGTGCTCCCTAGAATATTGAATTTCTATGCATCTAAATTCCAGCGCAGCTATTCACTTTGATAGTCAAGCTATTCACTAGAAGTGAAGATATCGCGGGAACAACAACACCAGTAAACAACAACAATGCAGAAACAAAAAGTATAACAGTCAAACAGCACAACACTTTTGAAATGTTCTGTTTGAGTTTGTGTTCTCCAATTCTTCAATAGTTGTGCACATCCTGCTTTTTATTATGTCTGCTTCACTGCTGCCAGCATTTGTTTACTACTGTGTGACTCTCTAGTTCACACCGGAAGAATCTTAGCGCGTTGGGGTCCATGTTGCCACCTAGCATAACAGAGTCTAACACACTTCATTCAATAATTTGATTTTCTGAGCAAAATGTAAACTTGGACAAAGACTCCTTTTCTGGTTAAGCTATTAGTCTTGTTTACTGCCAAAATTCGATCTAGATGTGCATGTAAATGTATTGACTGAGACTGAGGAGTCGGAGGCAAGCACCTTCAGCTCAAAGTAAAGTAGTGTACATTGAAGCATGAGCAGATGCTGTGGGTCATTCTATACTCTTCTCCTGACTGATATCTTTTTGCACAATGAAATCTGTTTGATCCCTTGGATTGTATCTGCAACCTTTGAATTTAGCCAAAGGAACCAAGGAAGTAAACGATTACACATATTCGAAAATATAGATGTCATAATGCTAAATAAATAAAATAAAAAAATCAGAAGGTGCTTTGGTAAAGGTGTGCATCCTTTGGCAATCTGGTTAGGGCACCTATTTGTTTTTTTTACATTACAGTTGTGTGTAGAATATAGTACCACATTATTAAAGCCAAAATGAAAGCTTAATAGCAAATGTATGAAAACGCTTCACGCCTTGTGATTAACTCTTCCAAAATGGGGGTATTAAAGCTAAAAGACTCATGATTTAACAAAAAAAGAGTCTATATTATTCTGTTATGATTTCACTTCTAAATGCTGATGAGTCCAACATTCTTAATTATGCGCATGGTCAGAGCTTATGCATGCTGCTATTTATAGTTGAGAGCTGAGACTGTTAGGATAACATGTTAGGTCTGATGGTGGCTGGACACAAAACAGCAGCCCAGAAAAATAAAATCTCAAAAAGTGTGTCAGAAGAAATTGTTCAGAAACGTTGCTAACTTCTAGGAAACTGAATGTTTTCATAAAACAATAGAAGGAAGTTTTAGATCTTGCCTTCTGCAGTAACACCACCTATCAGATTATCACCTATTAGTCTAAATAAACAGAATTTGAATTTAGTACTTAATCAGGGTTTGGTTCAGGAGATTTTGTAACGTTTCCAGACCTGTGAAGGTCTTTGTTCTTCCACCAGTGGAGGACATTTGTTTCTACTTGACGGATTACACATTTACAAACAGATTTCTAATAAGGCTCAGTTGTAGATAAGGGGGTTTTAAGTGGCGATCTTTGTACTGAAGGTACACAGAACGCCACTGTGGAGTCTTGACTTTACAACTAAGCAAAAACGTTTACAATTAAGAGCTGATATTCTTGGCCTGTCTTTTACTTTAACTTCTGCACTTATATCTTATTTCAGTGTATATTTCAAGACATTTATTTTACCTGTTTGTTCAATTTTAGGCAGATTTTAAGTGTGTTTGCTAATTGATTTTTTCTTTTTTCTTACTGCAGTTAATTTTACACATTTAAGCTACATTTTGAAAGCTATTAAAATTTTAATTTTGTACTACTTGTGTTTTAAAATCATTGATATCGGACTCTAGTGCTTGATCACTCTACACTTCATTCTGTACACATATTTAAACTAAACTGAAGACCCACTTATACACTTTATCTTGTGTGTCTTAGATCACGCTTGTGTTTTTTATTGCTGTAATGTTTTATATTGTGTTTTACTATAATTATTTATTAATCTACAGCGCTTTGTATGAAATCACTTTATAAATAAAGTTATTGTTAGTATAAATTTTTTTAGCTGTCTGATCATTATGAATAGTTTATTTATTTACCGTACTTTTTTCTGTTGTAATTGTTATTTACATGTTTGTTCTATTGCTTTAACATCTGTAAACCCATATCTGTAAAATACAATTCTATGAAAGTGCTTGTTAAAAAATAATAATACAAAAGAGAAATTATATATATATATAATACCTGACTACCTCTCTTATTTCACCCTTTATGTTTAAGTACATACAGTAATTCCATAATGTGTTCATTCTTAGTTTTGATGCCCTTAATTGAGAATCTACAATGTAGTCACATTGAATGAGAAGATATGCATAGTTCAAAAACCACAAGAAAGGCTTTCCTTCCACTCATCTTCAGGAGACAGCACTCTTGTTTGAAGGGTGGGTAATATGGTAATAACATTTTTTATTAACAATCTTCTTAGGCAGTCTTGAGTTTTTCTGAGGAATTGAGTCTTTCATTTATATGATCTAAGTTAACAAATGAAGATTCACAAAATATCTTTGTGTTTACTCCTAAAAATTCACTTTAAGGATTAAATTACTGAAAGAAAATTATTATTTTTAAAGATTGTAATTTATTGTAATACGTCAAAATGTGACATACATGATAAGGAGTGACTAAAGAGAGAAAAATAGGTCAATATTATGATTAGGTCTATATTATTATTAATATTATTATTGTTATTATTATTATTATTATTATATTACTTATTAAAGCCGACGGAGGAAAGATACCCCACTGTTTGGTGTTTATTTTTGGCCAATTTATTGGTGCATCTCTGCATCATTTTATACTTGAGAATTTAACTGTGTTTTGTTCAGCGTACTACTTCGGAACAATTACTTAATTATTCTGTTATACCACACTGTAGTAATGACAAATCCACAGATTGTTAACAGCCAGTATCAGAGTAATAAAGAGCCAATAAACAACCTTTGTGGTGAGTATTTGGTTCTAATAAAAAACGGCCTACGTCACAGATGAGCAAACCGCGCAGGCGTACTAACAAGAAACCTGTTTAGCCACCCTATAGCTACAAAATTGTGGAAAGTGCAAGAAGAAGTCAGCGCTAGATAAACTTGCAAGTGCGCGAGTCAGTGCATAACTGAGCTGGCATACGTGCGAATCTGGACGAGTGGCAATGCAACCCAACACTCATTAAGTTGATGAAAACATCTTAGCTCCTGCAAGAGGTAAAATATATAAAATATAAATTTATACATGTATATAGCCTACGAGGAGGAGGGTGCAATAGTTTAATACATTGAATGTGTACCTTAGAGCAGACAGCACAGTCCAAAGGAACCATCTCCTTGGTAAAAAAGCTCGTTATGCCTGAGTGTTTGCTGAGTGGAGAAGGAAGAGGAGGAGGACGGGGGAGGGGGTCACTGTCCCTGACGCCGATCACGTCCACGTTCTCTCCCCGCTACTGCTGCCGCCGCTGCCGCTGCTGCTCCTGTCAAAGACCCCCCAACATATCCACGCGCAGCCGAGACATGGTGCTCCCACCCCGCCGGAAGTGGCGTCCCGAGTGACGGCCACCAACCGTCCTTCCCCCCGACACACCTACAGTTTTAGCGAATAGAAGGAGAGCAGCTTCTTCCTTTGTGAAGGACGCACTCTTACCACAAAAGAGGAACCACTAGAGGTCTTCTGTGCGCTGCAAGGAGACAGAAAGAGCACCAGAGCTGGGATTCTTTAGCAAAGACTGGTGGCCAACAGCAGGGTTTACAAGTTGCAGGAGTCAGAGTGCTGCGAATTAGATATGGAGGACCAAAACTGAAATATTACATTCATTTACTCAACCAGACAAATTTGGAGCTGTCAGCAGGAGTTTATATCCAGTCTTAATCAGAGTATCCATATAATGAGAGTCAATGGGGGCAGGAGTTTGCCGCCTGAAATAAGGCATTATCTGCCCCAAAACGCTTTCATTTAACTAATGTTTTGTTATTAAACGTTAGCAGGATTCCCTCCGAGTTTAGAATGTCTTGGAAGTGTTTGTTAGTTCGGTTCCGGGGTGATTTAGAGGCTATAATACAACTACACTCTCGCGTGATTACAATTATGTCACTGCCGTGCTCCATCCCAGTTGTACTATGAGCAGGACTTTCACTCTGTGCTCTACGGCTGTCGGTTAGACAGAACTTGCTGCTGCAGATGTCTACATGGTTCGCTTTTACATGTTCCCAAATTGCATTTAACAAATAGTTAATTGGATTAACTTCAGCTTCCACAGGCTCTGTTTGCGCAATTTATGCACACAACAGCTGTAATGGGGACGTCATTGAAATCCCAAGCTGTGCAAGTTGGAATCAGTCACATTAAAAGCCTGTCAAAACCCCAGATCCTAATGCCTTAATATTTAGTTTATGGTCATTTTAACGATTTTTCTGTATCAAATTCACCACCATTTGTTGTAACAAGCAGAGAACAAAATAAAACCTGTCTTCCAATTCATTTCATATTTTTGTGTGGTGGAAGTGTCTGTATTGGTACTTGGTGTCGGCAGGTACTCAAATCGGTATCGTATTAGTTTGAAAAAAATTGTATTGTTGAATCCCTAATTTCTACCTCATGCAAATTAGGAGGGCTGCCCTTCTTGGTCCAAGTCATATTATATTGGTCAATAAACAGGAAGTAGCAGGAACCATGTGCAGATTTATTGTGCAAGAAACAAGCCACTTCCTCCAAAATCTGGAGAACTAACTGGTCAGCTTCATTATTCATGTCTGCAGCTAACTGGAATAGTCCTCTCACTCAAAATGTCTACGCAAAACAATAAATAGTAATCAATGACTGTATTACTTTGAGCTAAGATAGCAACGGGCCTTAGTTCTTCAATCGTCTCTGCTTGGACGTCACTTCCTATCAAACAATGCGATCTCCTGAAACGGCCAAAGGCGCAGGCATGCACAATTGATGTGAACATGAATTCTGATCCTTCCTGTTTAGTGACCAGGAGTTAGACCAAGAACGGCTGCCCTCTTCATTTGCATAATGAACCAGAAATGCATTAGGTAAAGTAAAAAGAGGAGACGAGGGAATGTTAAAACAAAGAATGCTTGCATAAGGAAAAGGAAAAACAATTATTTTTTCTCGACGAAAATGCATGTATAAGCCAAAGGGAATTTTTTTTTTCTTTACGAAAACGCACATATAAGGAAAAGGAGAAACAAAATACATATATTTCTGCTTTCAGTTTTCCTCCTCCATATAAAGAGACCTACCAAGGCAAAGAACAGTCTGCCTAGTTATAGATCTGACTACATGAATTTGTATGGAAACATTTGTGATAAGTAGGCATGGATGGATGAACAAAGTGGGAAAACATATGAATTAAAAGAAAAATAATACATGCTTTTCAGTTGTATTTAAATACATCTCCCTCGACATTAGTTTTAATGAACAACTTTTCACTGCCAATTCCATCTGAAAGTCTTTTGAGGCACGTCTTTCCTTGCTTTAAACATCTAGACACAGAGATTCATTCTGCCAATTTTTCTTTGTTGTTTGAGCTATACAAAATCTTTATTAGTTGATTTTTGAAGGTAGTTGGTTGTATTATATATTGGAGTCATAGTAAAAAGAAATGAACACAAATGCAGACCTTTCAGATTTTTATTGATAAAACAATTTACAAATGTTTCATTTTCGGGCTGCACAGTGGAGCAGTGGGTAGCCCTGTTGCCTTTTGTAGCAAAAGGATTTGAATCCTGATCTGGGGTCTCTCCGCACGGAGTTTGCGTGTTCTCCCTGTGCATACATGGGTTCTCTCTGGGTACTCTAGCTTCCTGACACAGTTCATACACGATTTCTAGGGTAGTTTTTCTCTTTATATTGTTCTTAGGTTTGAGTGTGTCTGTGCATGGTTGTTAGTCTTGTGCGTCTCTATGTTGCTCTGCAAAGGACTGCTGACCTGTTCATGAAGTATGAGGTCTCTCACACAATGCCTGCTGGAAATTGGCACCTACCACCCACAGACAGCAAGGATAAGAAGTTATTGATAATGATTGATGGATAGAGGGATAGATGTTTCATTTTCTGTTCACTTCACAATTCCCATTCCTTCCTGTTGACCTAACACGTGAAATCCCATTAAAATAAAGGCAATTTTATTTGTATAGCACACTGTCAACACAAGGCAATTCAAGGTGCTTTACATGATTCAGTGATAATGAAACCACATGATTACAAACAAAACATATAAGTTTAACAGTAATCAATCAGTAAGAAAAAATAATTTAAGGAACAAATTTATGCAATTAAAAAAGATTAAAACAGATAAAACATTAACAGTCAGTAAACATTAATAAAGTTGCTCTTGGGATTTTAACCCCCCCCCCAAAAAGCAAAAAATAAAATAAAAAAAACAACAACCTGAAATCCCTCAGAGAAGAAAATAATTAATTATTTTGTTATGTCAGTAGAAATAAAAACCTGTTAATCTGCTCTAACAAGTTTCTCTGCAAGCTTAAAAAGTAGGCTACTTGTTACGATTCTGTACACAGCAGGTAGAAAAAGGACACTGTTAAGAATCTGAAACTAATTTAGAAAGATCACTTTTCATCCTTGAGAAGAAACATCTGAAAACAGTCCTCTAACATTGCATGAAAAACTTTACAAATCTGAAAATGATTTAAGTGAAATCCCGTGCTAGAAATGGGGGTCCTCAGTTTTCCTGATGCCTTGGCAGGACACTAGGATTCATGCATTAATTTGATCAGTCTGCAATCCTGCTTTTCTTGTGAAAAAAAAAATCTGGACAAAATCATAGCTGGAGAACTCATTACACTCCACATTGACAGTGAGCCAAGTTATGAGGACTTCCAGTCAAACTGTTGCAGCATAGAACTGCCTCCTATTGAAGCAGAGCTGATTTCTCAACTCATACCAGATGCTGAGTGTGCAACCCTGCCTGTCAGTTGCCTCTGTCGCCTCGTGTTTCCTCACTCCATTCCCTTTTTGAGCTCCCTCCTAGGAGTCTTTGTAATCTCACTGCGAGTCTAAATTTTGGCACAAAGCCGCCTGACTGACTGCTCAGAGTGAATACAGAGAACCCTCTCTACCTCCAGGCAAACTCCTAAAGCCCTGGCTGGCATGGCAAAGATTCATGTACAAACCTTGTCCTACAAAGTTGTACTCCTTCAACTATTTCACATTTTGTCTCATCAGTACCAAAACGAGAATAGGAAGGAGCTAAATCTTGCAGCATGACACTGACAGTGAACTTAAAGCTGAGCTACAGTGGAATTAATTAGTTCAAAGCATATCCATACATTAGAACAAAGTCTCTAGACCTAAACCTATTCAAAAATATCTGATAAGAATTGAAAATAGTTGTCAAGAGATGGATTTAATCTAAGTGAGCTTGAGAAAACAAAATGAGCAAATGTTTAAGTCTCTAGATTTGCAAAACTGGTTGACACTTCCTGATTTATTTACAGGTGCAATGCAGAAAAAGATGGTACTACAAAATGAGTATAAATGTACAACACACTTTTCAGATTGTAATTCCTGAAGAAAAAAAAAGTAATGAGAGCTTTTAATTTATCCCACTTGACAGTTATGCCGTAGTATGTGTTGTTTTTTTATACCTTTGCAAGATCTTGTAACTAATGCTAAATGCATTCTGACTAATTTCGTATGAACTCTTTGACATTTGAAATAATTCTGAGACCATCTTGAAGATCAACCTACTCAACCGATTCTCTTTATATATCAAACTTTTCCTCTTCAGCTCCAGCAGTTTGTTTTAGTAAATTATCTATTAATTAATCTGGTTTAGACACTATATACAAGCTTTTGATCATTATATCTCACTTTTATCAGATTATTCGTACAAATTTTTTAGAACGTCAGTCTTCCTTTTCCTAGCGTGTTTGCTCCGCTCTGATTTTATGTCTGTTTCTTTTTTTTTTTGTGTACGGTTATGGTAAAATAATAAAATCTCAGATTACTTAAAAATGTCATGTGAAGGGGTTCTTTGCAACTGCTTTAAGTAACTGTTAAGATACTTGGTTACTTTGTAAGTATGTTAGTATGGACTCACATACTAAGTAACCAAGTATCTTAACAGTTACTTACCGGTAAATCAGTTGCGTAGAACCACTTGACATGACATTTTTAAGTAAATCTTCCTTCCCATTTTGTTTCAGTTTAAGTCACACACACCAGATGTTTACTTACAGTACCTGATTATTTGTCCTTTTCCTCAATTGTGTTCATCCTTCTCTTTTTTAATGCCACCATCTTCTCTTAGAGCTGTCTGTCTGCTGGGATCTTGAATAAAAAACTAAAATTGTTTTTTATTTCCCTTCCTCCGGTTATCAATAAATCAAATTTTTACCCTTCATTGATTGACATCCTAATTGCTCAGACCCTATCTTGTTACATCAGTTTATAAGCTTATGCAAACCTGTAAGGCACAGGTGTCAAACTCAAGGCCTGGGGGCTAAATCTGGCCCGCCACTGCACTTTAATGTGGCCCTCTAAACTCTAGAGGACCAGATCAATAGAACCTTTAAATTCTACTTGTTTGCACCTAAATACCATTTTAACAGTCAAATCAAATCAGAGTTTATTTGAATAGTCTTCAAACACATCATTGTGAAAAGATGTTCCGTATTATTTAATTTTAAGGAGTACCTGTCAAATTCAGAGACAGATATTTACTTATATTTTAACACTTTGTTAAAGAAAGTTTTATTGATACTTTCTGCCACAACTGGCCCTTTGAGGACATTCATGATTTTGATGTGGCCCAAAATAGAAACGAGTTTGATACCCCCGCTGTAAGGCATAACATTATGACCAGACATGACTACCGGGAGTTGACCCGATCGGAGCATCTCCAAAATTACAGCTCTTGTGCGGTTTCCCTGGTTGCAGGGGTCAGTGTTGATCAAAAGTGGTGCAACGACGAGTGGTGAGTCGGCGACAGGGTCACAGGAGGTCAGGACTCAGTGAGGCAATTTAGGGAGAAAAAGCTGATCTGTAAGACTGGATACAACAGCTGTGGATTTGCTAAAGAAGTTAATGAAGAAATGATACGTGCAGTCTAATGGGCACTGCTGTTTATGTTATGCTATGAACTTTCTCAAGATTACTTGAATACTTAATTGAAATGGTCCTTCTGTAGATCCAACTGAGATGAGTAGCATCATCTGGTTCTATCATGTTCTGAAATCTCTCCCTTTAACCTACTAAAAGGAGGAATTTATTATGAGGGAGTAATCAGCTTGACCGTTCAGTCTGAAGGATGTGTCCAGAGGCGCTCTGCAGCTAAGTCCCAATGAAACACTTCAGAGTGTTATTGCTCTGTCCCCTTCTGCACTCAAAGACCTTCTGTTCCGCCTTTTTTTCAGTGATCACATATTTTGCAAAATCATCAAGGGAGTAAATGTTTCACTTGTGCTCCATGCGTTCCCCTCCACATCTCAGGATTCAGTATGTTTTTATGTGTTTCCAGGCAGTTTATGTGCTTATAAAGAGTAGTAAGCTGGTTTGACGTGTTAGTGGATTTCCTTTTAGCGTGGTCAACGATTGTAGAAGTAGAAAAATGGGAAAGTTATCCTTGTATTCATGATTTTCAGGAACAATACATACGATATTCCCAACAGGTTTAACTTGCACTAACACTGGAAGGAATAAATTGCTAATTAAAAACATTTCAATAATTCTTATATTGGGTCAGCAGAACAGAAATAATATTAGACAACTTAAAATCTTCTGAACTGTGCCAAGAAAAACTTAAACATATTATTAAGTTTAGACATGCAAAAGCATTTCATTGTGGGAAATGGAAATATCTAGGCCATATTATGCATTATCAGCGTTTGTGTTGCATACAACATTTACTTACTGGTTTGAGACTTTGTAAAAAGATGCAAAACAAAGAATCAGCGTAAAAGGATGTTCAGTAAAGAGTAAAGCAACACAACTGTTTATTTAAGGATTTATTTAAGGAAGTCTTAAAAAGTTTAGCAGCAAATGTTTAGCATGTATGGAGATAGTTTGAATGGGAAGTAAAAATGTGATTTTTCCTGGTACCTTTACAGATGTCAAAATAAAGTAAATTGCCTGAAACGGGTTAGAGAAGATGTGGCCAAATAGGAGACTATAATATATATTTGGAGACTGCCCTAGTCTTATTAATAATTGGGAAAATATCTATAAAAAATAGAAGAAAGGTAAAAGTACATTCAGATTTCCAGTTGTTTTTATTTTGTGACCCCAAGAAATATACAAATGAAGACACAGAGAATTATTAGAATGTTAACTACAATAGCAAAGAAAATAATTACAGTTTGTTGGCTTAAGAAGCAACCCCCCTTGCTCAAAGGAATGGTGGGATAGAAAGAAACAGGTGACAAGTAAGTATGCGTATAACAGCAAAATTAGAAAATACACTGAAAGAATTGGAAGAACTACGGCCATCTTCTAAGCTAGAGATAAAAAGGGACAGTTTTTAAATACTATGTTTTTTAGCGTGTAGAGCACAGGGAAGTAGTGGTGAATAAATGAAATCCTAGACAATGGACATATGCAGAATTACCGAGATAGCCGATTGCCTTCTACCCCAAACACTGCAAAGGCCCCATGAGGAACACTTACAGTATCTGAAATGTTTAAGGTCATTTTTTCCTCCAAAATCACTCAACACTGTCATAAAAAAAAAGTAAGTTACCTTCTCACAAACATGGCGCCTAGCAAACACTGTTACAAAAATGTGTATTATTATTAGGGATGTGTCGATCAGCATTTTAGGCCTCCGATCCCGAGCAAATGTTTTAATCTCAAATCCAAATCGATTTTGGGTCACGATCTGATATTTTGCGCCTGTTGAATCCAGAGAAAGTTGCACGCAACCCATTTAGTACTTTTCACTAATCTAAACATGAAATATGGGCGTTTCGCGCAAGAAGACGCAAAATATTGGGAGGAGACCAGGCATATAAGTAGGCGCGGTGTGTTTTATAGTGGTTAATCTTCCTGGGTTCCATTTAATAAAATATAGTGATCATGTAAAATACCATAATTATTTTTTTCTACTCCGGCTTGACATTTAATAGAGGCCATGATAAAGTGCGATGCATTCCAATAACATTAGTAGAATATGGACATCTTAGTGACCTTGTTCTGGGCATGCTGGAGCTTTAATAAATCTGACTCTGGATGGAGCAAAGAGCAGTACATGTAAACCGCACACATTAAGTTTATTACTGACAAACAAGAAACATAACTGAAAACATTATAGTCTAATAGTAATTAACTCTGTAACAGCGAAACAACTGATACATATGTTGTTGTTCCCCTTTTTCGCCAAAGACCCATCATGAAGTTGATCCTCTCTAGCCATGGCGCAGCTCACATTTGCGACCGCAACTCCTCATTTGAATACTGCTCCTTGCGTCTGTTATGAATTGCTCGCAAAATCTTAGTATATCACCCGCAAATGAAGGAAAACCTACAGGCGCAAAATGTTTGTGGTGCACACAATTTTGCAGTCATTATTAAGAATCTTGATAAATTGGGACCTTACTTGGTACAGTATTCCAGAAAAAAGTATTTCCAGCTGGTCATATGCTGGTGTGCACAATGCTGCCCTCAAATGTCATGGGATCACATTCACTCTATATTTTTTGAGTAAATAACAGTGTTAGAAAGCCCACATTGTTCCATGTTTGTAAGTTGCAGTATATTATTTGTGTTTTCATCTTAAGCTGAAATATCCTATGCTCCTGAAGTTAGCATTTCCGATGGTATTTGAATGTATCACAGGTGCAGTTCAGTGTCTGCCTTTTTTTCTGTATGCAAACGACCTTGAATGGGCACGAGGACCACAAGTGGGATTTATCGACACATGATTGCGGAGGAGCGTGCGTACAAGTGGCCACCGCACAATTCATAAAGGCAAATTTCTCCTGTTTTTTAGGGGACAGTTTCTACAAACGTTTGATAAATGAGGGCCCAGCTCTTCCATTGATCAAATTAGAAAAAAATATCCTTGATGATTTCCATTTTTAACCATATGGTCAGAGATTTAAAGAGGGGTGGCGAAAGCAAATGAGGTGTTTTAGCAGAGCCTACCAACAAAATGGTTTGATCCAAAACATGTTACTGTGGAATTTCACCTCTACTGCCTGGAAATTAAAATGTTAACATGTCATGAAAGTCATGCGAATGTTATATAGCAAGTCTTCAGTCAGAAGCTTCTTCAAATTTGCTGCAAGACTGACTGCAATTGAAAACCCTTCATGCCAACAGCATCAACATTCACAACGATTCTTTGAAGATACTTAGATGATATGGGTTAAGTAAAGATTTTTTTAAATTGAACTGAACACAATATCTGGCTTAGTGTTGTCAGACAGCAAATATCATTTTCAACTGTTTGATAAATAAAGTGTTGAATTTAGAAATGCCATCCACATGTCTGTTACAACTCTTATGAACATTAAAAAAGATGGTTGTGTTGCATCATTTTCCTTCAGTGAAACTTGTATTTTCTCAATATTAGTAGTTTATGGAGAAACATTAGCTTGTGAAGATACAGCTCATTGCACCACTCCTGTGGAGGCCAGACAGTCCAGATGCAGAAATAATCTTTGGTCAAGACTTAATGTCTGGACAGCAGCTGCTTTCATAATTAAGGGAGGCCTCAGAGAGAGCTTTCCACATCCAGATGATATAAGGACAGCTGCCCCCCGCCATTGCATGCTTACAACATGTCTCTGAGCTAAACGTAAGTGGTATCAAGCAAAATTCTTTAGAAGCACCAAATGGGATGCAGTTATTCCTGGTTAGGAAAGGAGAGACTGTTGAACTTAGGCTATTTTTCAGAAACTGCTGCACCAGACTGAATCCTACAATGGCACTTTGGATTTTTTTGATTCATGTTTTATCAGTCTAATGTGTGAGTCAACAACAAAAATGCACATTATTAGCACTTCATCTTAAACCCAACAATTTAATGTGGAAAACCATACAAAAATGGTCTACAGCTGTCAAACTTTCTGCCGTTGGGATAAGATTTATCTGGAAAAAATGAATATCCTACAACTATGTGTATGTGGGTCACAGTAAGAACTGTTTATCACAGACATATCTGCTGCCCCCTGTTGATGGTGAACTTCAGTAAGTAAACTTATAAAGTAATTACAAAAACACAAAATGAAAACAGATTTTTTTAATCAATAGTACCTTTACTGTTTTTTAATTATTAAACCACTGTACCATACATACAGCGCAGCTTCAATATTCATTCAGCTTTGTATCCCTGTGTTAGTTGTGATGTCATAACAATATTTTCAATATTTATACGTGGTCAGCAGCTGATTTTTGTAAAAGAGTGTTTTTTGATCACTAAATGATAACATTCCACCAGTTTAGCAGCAGCATTTTATAAATTATACTTAACTATCATTTGAACTAATATATTCAACAGGCTACGGGGGGCAAAAAGGTAACACTGAGCCATTAGCTGTAAAAAAAAATCAAACAAATGACTTGTCATGCTAAGAGAAATTAAAAAGGAAGAATAAATAAAGCAAAACTTATTCAGTACAGCTCAATAGGTAATTCAAGAGAGATTCACAGGCTGTGGCTTATGTGAATGCTTCAAGAGCCCCTACACACATCTACAGCATTCCCTGTGTTAAGCAATTCCTTCAACTTAGACAGGGGTAAATGAACCTCAACTGGGCTTACTGCTACTGCTCAGAGGTCCAAAGTCTTTTTAGAGGAAAGTCAATGTTGCATTTGCGTTGGAAATCAAAGTTGTGGAATCTGGAGGAAGAGCGGAGAGGTACAGAACTGACGTTGCATGAAGTCCAGTGTGAAGCATCCACCGTCAGTGAGGATTCCGAGTGCCACAGCTGCTGTTGGTCCACTATGCTTTCCCAAGTTCATAGTAATCACAGCTGTCAAAAATTTTCATGCTTCCTTCTGCTGACAAGTTTTATGGAGATGCTGATTTCATTTCATTTTCCAAAAGGACTTGGCACCTGCCCACACTGCCAAAGGTACCAATACCTGCTTAAATGACAATGGTACTGCTGTGCTTGACTTGTCAGCTAAAATGCCTACCCTAAACGTGGCACAGTTGGTAGCATTGCTGCCTTGCAACTAGAAGATCTTTCTGCATGGAGTTTCTATATTCTCCTTGTGTTTGCTTGGCTTTCCTGCAGGTACTCTGGCTTCCTTCCACAGTCCAAAAACATGACTGTTAGATTAATTGGTCTCTCAAAATTGTCCTTAGGTATGAGTGTGTCCATGCACTCAGGTCGTTTGACCTGTGTGTCTGTGTGTTTCCCTGCCCTTGACTGGCAATTTGTCCAGGGTGTACCCTGCCTCTCAGATGATGATTGCTGTATAGTGTTGGGCAAGTTAATTTTTTCAGATATATATTTCATATTACTAGTTACCGCCTCAAAAATGTAATATGTTTGCATTACATATTAATGTCTCAAAATGTAACTGAGTTACACTACTTTAAGTTACTTTTGGCATAATATCCTAAATATGTAACATGTAAATACTGTAATTTATCATTTTACATTTGATACAAGTGTGACACAAAAAATTATGTATTTCATAACTATTTTATTAAACTTCACGTCTCAAGTGCCTTTGCATGCCTTCTATCTTATGGTAATGTTTGTTAAATCGCATCAAAACAAGGCACTGAAAGTACTCATCACAAAGATGAGATTCGTGAGACTGAACAGCCTTTCAACCGGTGGTTAGGGGGTCAGGGAAATAGTACAAATAATTCCACTGTTAAAATGTGCAGTTAATCTTTTCCTGATTCATCCTGATTCTCTGATGTTTTGGTTTTAAGCAGGCGGAATACGGTGGCCCATTAGGGTCGACACAACACAACACAACAAAACCCATGACACAACAGAAAAAAAGTCAAAACACAACACAAAAGAAAAACTCAAAACACAACACAAAAGAAAAGGCCAAATTGAAGTTCTACTTAAACGGCCAGTTGATGGCGGTAGTGCTCTACAACTGAAGATGTAGGAAACGGATCAGTGTACATTCATGCAGTTTTTTTTTTTCATTTGAAACAAAAAATAAAAAAAACAAAAACAATGATGGTGTGTGCTTGGTGACATGCCTGGTTAAACGCCGACAACTGCTGCGATGACTTTAAAGGACATTTATCTGAAACACACACAGAGCATACATATTACTAAACCTTAATATATCAGCATTTACACAGTTTTATGTTGGGCTTTAGCTTATTTTTATACTACTACAGCAGGCTAGCATTAGCATTAGCTCACCCTATAAGTGGTCCAGCTGGTCTCCCGTCTTTGACTTTATGCTGCTTTATGGTGTCCTCCACTCTCCAGCACTTCTCCAGAATATGTCTCCTTTTCATGGTGTGTTGGTTTCGGAGTCTGACAAAAGCTGCAGACTACGCAGTATGTTGAACATCTTCGTTGTGTCATCCATTGTTAAATGTGTAGCCTAGCAATGTAAGCAGAAAAACGGCACACTATCGCTATCAACTGCCCGTTTAAGTAGAACTTCAATTTAATTTAACTTCCGTTGTGGCTTTTTTTTGTGTTGTGGCTTTTTCTTTTGTATTTTGTTGTGAGTTTTTCTTTTGTGTTGTGTTTTGACTTTTTTTCTGTTGTGTCATGGGTTTTGTTGTTTTGACCCTTCTGGGCCACTGTAGGAGGAAGTGCACCATTGATCTTCTACAGTATCCAACTTGAGTCGGTCCACTGCGTTAGTTGGGTGGAAAAACTATTTTAAATGTGCTTGTAACTCGAGTTATTGAAATTGTAATGAGTAATACATTGCTGTACATTCTATAAGTAAAGCGCTGACGAAAAATGTACACAAAAAAAGACAAAAACACAACAAAAAATTGAGACAAACACCTCAGAATCAACAGAAGATCTGTGTTACTTCCATAAGATGTTTGGAACTACCTAGCAGTCAAGTCCTTTAAAAACTGCGTGCAAGTGTGCCCTAGAAGTGATGCTGTTTTGAAAGCAAAGGTTGATCACACCAAATATTGATCTGATTTTGACTTGTTTTGTTGATCCACTGCATTTTGTTGATAGATGTAAACAATGATTAACACTTTCATTTCGGAAACTACTCTTTGCTTACAGGAATTTTCCACAACTACCTAAAATGGATGAACAGCAACCACACACACATATAAGGGCTGTGTTGGAAAAAATATATTCTGAATTGATTCTTATAAAAATTATAACGATCGATTCTTTACCCAGCCCACACTCACACATATCTACATCTATAGATAGATAGATAGATAGATAGATAGATAGAGGTCTTAAAGAACTAGAATTGATATTCACTGATTATCCACTAGGTGGTGCTCATCCCATGTGTATGGAAGTTAATTGGCCTTGGAACATTACGGTACTGAAGTTATATTTTGGATATGTGAAAGGTTTCAATAAAAAGAGGCTTCAGTGTTTTTCACTTACATGTATGTCTGAATAGTTCTACAACAAGTGTAGATATGGGTATTTATTTCAAACCAAACTCTTCTCTCTTCGCTACGCTGGTTTATTTTGAGGGACCTGCCCACACAGAGGCTTCAGTCCTATCCACTTACAATCAATCAATAGCACTTCTCTGTTTCTACAGCTCTGACATCATACAGGGGCGTTAGAAAAACAAAAAAAGCTCTGCTGTGGGAATTATTCTATTCAATTTCCAGGCTTAAGAAAGCCCTAGCTTCATCATTAAATTGTGACTCATATATTGCATATTGAGTATCGAGTGCATTTCATTACTTTCTCACTGCACGAAGAGGGAAAAAAAGAAGAAAAACACATCCCAGGGTGGACTTCTCAAAGCGGTTCACAGCATTTCCTGCGAAGCAGCGAGGCAGGAGAGGAGGTCATGGATGGAGGATGGCCTTTAGAGATGCAGCCCCAGAGGCAGGATGCACACAGAGTCTTTGTTTCACACGGCTTCAGTGTTCAGCTCGCTCTGCTCCATCATCGTGGCTCAGGCTCAAATCGATTCAATATGGTGGCTGGCGGGGGACAGCTACACAGTGTGTGCTGCACTCATGCAGAAACACCCGACTGGTCTAGACACAGAGCAGAATCAAACTTCATGCCCTGTTAGCAGTGAGGTGGTTTTAAATAAATCCTCTCATTGAGACAGATACTTACGATATATATATATATATATATATATATATATATATATATATATATATATATATATATTTATACACTAAGTTATATCTCATACCCAAAGGTGATCTCCGGTTGTTTAACTGATAAGTGAAAGTGGAGGGGTGAATGAGGCCTCGACCTTGATATGAGATACAGAGCTGCGCTCTCAGACGGTGAGGCAGGTGTGATGCCAAACTTAGCCCAACACCGTCTGGACGCCACCTCGCTATCTATGCATGTGAGAGAGTGTGTATTTATGTGAGCCGCTGGCCCAAGGGAGAGCGAACACTGTAACCCTCATCTGCTGTCGTATGAATCACAGTGGAGCCTGGGAGGTGAGACCGGGCCAAGGCTCAGGTTTCCATCTGCTCTGCTAGAAGGCTTTAGGACATGACTTGGCTGCTGGTTCATATCTGAACCGGGTGAGGGTGGTCGTACCCCCATCTACCCTACCCTCATTTTCTCAGCAATTTTAAATTATAGTTCAGTTTTTTTTTTAATATCTTCCTTCAAAAAAGATTTATATAGCTGTGGTATATAATTTACCTTAATTTACTATAAATCCTGGAGGCTGAAGCTAATGGCCAGAGGAGCCAAGTCCAAAGCGGACGTCTACTGGACTGAATGACGTAACCTTTTAATCAAACATGACTTTACAAACTTTTATATCACCATTTCATTTGCATTGTGTGGTTATGCACAAACTAAAGTGATTATCATTGACAGGAAATGTTAGTTGTTGGTGAAACATTGATATTCCCATATAAAAAAATAAAATAAAATGCACTGAGAGTAGAATATGTAAAGCGTTTGCAGTCAGATACAGATAAAGATAATATTGAAGAAACGTAAAACTCAATAAAATACCTTTATTCAAGCCGCTAGTTTATTTTTACTCGTAGGAATGATACAAATTGGTGATTGTCAGAAGCAATGTGTTGATTTAGGAAAAAAAAATTTCATACTCTGTTCTTTTTTTTTTTAGCCAACAATGAGTGCCTCCAAAGCAGAGCAGATGTAGCATGCCATGTACAGAGATCAGGACTTTAGGTCCTGACTATTTGCTCCACGACTTTCCCGCATTCTCTCTCTGCTTCCCTATTCCATAGGAATGCTGTAAATATAGGACACTATACCACAAAATGATTATAAAAATGTTCTTCCCTATTTCATACTAGAAATTTACTCTAATTAAACCATGTCACAGTGCTTGTTTTAAACAGTAAGCTTATTCAGACTCCAACTTATACTCCCCCCCCCAAAAAACTAATGCAATTGTGAAAATGCTTAAGATTAGTCACTAACCTCTTGAACTACCCATTAACTTCAGGCTCCAGGTGAATCTACATAGGGAATCCAGTCTCACTTATGTTTTGGTTCATATCCACAGATAGGATAGTAATAAACGACTTATCAATATAGTTTATGTTTTGTGTTTAAGATTGCAATTAGAGCTAGGACAAGGGAGCAAATTTGCTTTCATAAATCATTATAAGAACAAACAGAGTCGTGGGGCCTGATAATAGGATGGACACTTCTCAGCTAATCTAGATTTATGCTGAATTAGGAAAGGTTAGAGAGTTACCTCAAACAAAATATTGAAACTAACCTTTAAGGAATTTTATGGATGATTCATTGTTAAATAATCTTAAATGTCAACTGCTGTTTAGAAATTTAACGTATAGCCACTTGTCCATGTAGGGTTGCTGGGGGCTGGTGCCTATTTCCAGCATTTACTAGGTGAGAGCAACATGCATACACTCACACCTAAGGACAGAAACCAATTAAACTAACAGCCATGCCATGCAAACTCCACTCAGAGGATTCGAACCGAGGACCTTCTGGCTTCAAGGCAACAGCACCGCAGTCCAATCCTAATTGAAAAACCATGATCAATGATACAAAACATCAAATATTTAAGAAAAAAGCACACAAAACATCTGAGATTTACAATGTATTTTCTTTTTATTAAGGTTCAAAACAACAAAAAAAATCATGACAAATCTCAGTAGTGAAAAAAGGTTTTTATCTGTACTTACTTTTGCGTGACTGACAATCAATGGTTCTTGTTCATGTTTAAGGTCACTTACTGACTGAAGCTGGTTGGTTTCTGTATGATGTAGGATTGCTGCCCTTCGGGGAAGGCAGTAGGTTGTATAGTTATCTCCTGATTGGGCAAAATCACTACCCCGAAACCACACAACCTACTACCTCACCCCGTACGAACACCAGAGAGGCCCAAAGTGTTGGCAAACTCAACCAACGCTAACCAACATGTGCTTTTCTGCAACAAGAGCTGACATCCCTAATTGCTTACACAGATTTCCCCACAGATTAAAGTGATAGTCTGGACTTTGTAAGAAAAAAAGAGAGAAAGGGACATGATTTGAAAAAAAACAAAAAACGACCCAAGCTCCCTCCCCCTCCCTTTCTGATTGGTCTTGAAGCCTTGCCTACTTTTCCGTGCACGCGCCAGGTCAATGGGCCAAGATGTGCGGAGGAGAGAGAGAAAACAACCAGAGTGTCAACAATGGAGTTATCGGAGGTGAGGATGCTTTTTTGGTTTGAAATCGGTATCTTCTGCTCTTGAACAGAGTGTTGATCCATTTTTGCACTCGGGATTGGTGGAGGCTTGATTCGGAGGCTCCTTGTAAACAGAAAACTGAACATGCGCGCAGTTACGAGCACGAGGACAGTGTTCATGAAGATTGACAGCCCTTGGCATCACTTCATTGATTCAAGTGGACAGCACCATGGCTTTTGAGCCATAGCTGAGATACGGGAAGGCAGGACTTAACCGTAATGTTATAATTCATAAAATGACTGATTTTATATCAACTTTTAAGGCCAGGAGGTCAGTTTAATACAATTCTTAAAATGTGTAATTCATTTAGAGATCCAGACTATCACTTTAAGGCTGTGACAGTGATACATTTCTATATTTCATATATCACAAATGTTGTGGAATAACAGTTATAACAAAACAAACTGCACAATAAAGAAAAGATAAAATCGTAATGATCGTCTAGAGATAAAATTGAGATGAAACTAGGGATGTCCCAATCAGTATTTTGGGCCTCCTTACCCGATCTGATCTTTTGACTCCAGACCCAATCCGATTTTTAGTCCCAGTCCAATATTTTGCCTTTAGTATTGAAATGTATAAAACTGAAATAAGACTAATTTCATCAATAAGTCTTTTTCCTTCTTGCTACAGCAGCTAGAGGAGTTTTTATGTCTGTTTATTTGGGTTTATTGTTGTGTGTAAATGCCAAAAAGTGAGTTTCTACGCCATAATTATATAGTTTAAAGTACGGTTAAGCATATCTGTTGAAGTTTATCCATATTAGAATTGTATTTTATCTGCTATGCTGGTTTGTGGTAATCAAGAGTCCTTGTTAGCACTACTACCGACGTTTGAACTATTGTGCAATCGCCGTTAACCGTTACTACGAGGTACTTTCGTAAAAATCGTTGCGGCTCGTCAGCTAATATAGCCGTTCTCTGATTACTGAAAATATGAAAATATCAGCCAAATCCGATCTTGAGATCGGGACATCCCTAGATGAAACCCACCAAACCTTACCACAAACATCAGCAAAAATGGTCAAATTCTTCATCCAAGTAACATCTTGTGTCCATTTCCAGTTTCGAGTTGATTCAGAATTTCCGAGGGGTGGTTGCGTCCGACGACATTACAGCCACTTCAGGAAAGACAGTAAGTTGTATAGTTATCTGACAGGAAGGGTGGAACCCCTAAAACTATACAACCTACTACCTCACCCCAAAGGACAGTCTTGGAGAAAAAAAAAGAAGGAAAAAACAAAAACAAAAAACACGGCTCTCTTCTCCCACCTGATTACATGCCTGTAATCTGCCTCGACTCACCTCGCTGAGTGCAAAGCAGCGGTTATGATTCACAGAAACATAAACACGCGCGCTGCTGTCCTCTGGGACACTGCGCTGTGAATGGAGCCTGTGTGTAGAGACCACAATGTGACAACTGGGTCTTCGAGTTCATTGCTCCGTCTGAAGGGGAATTCAAATTATCTGACTGGGGGCAGCCATTTCACAAACAAGGACAAAGATATTTTCATATTCAAATGCAACCTGTAAGTAATGATATGCTGCAGGCATAATTAAAGACTATTAGTTTAAGGCCAAAAAAAATATGGTGTTACATTTACTAAAGATTATTTGTTTGTTCCACCTTGGATTTAGATCTATAAAATGGAGCTGATTTAAATGAGAGTTAAAAACCAAATTAATTACAACTTCAAATTCTGAATATTATTAACCAAATCAACACAAGATAAATTTAGAATACAGAATCTCTCAAAAATATTTTGATTTCTTAGAATTTTTACCCCCTATCAGGTGACAATCGCAATCCTCAAAGCACTTTGTTGGCATTTTATGTGATGGACCAACACAAAGGAGTGAATAATTGTGAAAAAAAAACCCTAAGGAAAGTAACTCTTTACTTACTTTACAAGTAAAAAACATAATGGTACGATATGCATTTTTTAGTATGTCTAAACTCTATTATCTCTAAATAAAAGTCCATAAAGCCAATTCAGATATCTCCAAAGTGGACAATTACATATCTCATAAATATATCAAAAATAAATCTATAAGAGGTGCTGTTTGAAATATTCTACAAAACACAAATGGCACAAACATGTGGAAGAAGGTGTTATGGTGAGATGGGATCTTAGCTGAGCGTTTTGGCATCTGTGCACAATGCCATGTGATGGAAATGTGCCACTCTCCAAACACACCATTCCCACTGTAAAACATGGTAGTGGGAGCATCATGATGTGGGGAGGATGATTTCTAAAGCACTGAACTGGAATAGTTTTAATAACTTTACACTTTTAAAGTGAGGAATTTGCAACCAATACTCTAAAACCAACTTTCTCTGCAATTACAACTGAACATCCTCTGGGGTTTCTCAAACTTTGCTCATCTAGACAGAACATTGAGATCTTTCCCCAGTCTTCTGTGCAAAATAGTTCAACCTCATTCAGGTGAGTTGGAGAGCGTTTAAGATATGTAAACCTTTGTCAAATTTAAAGTGTTCTCAAAAATTATTCACTAGATTAAGGTCCGGTCTGACAAGGCAAGATCTTATTGCACATGAATATGAATTAATCTAAAACACTAATTCCCAAAGTTGCGGTTGGAAACTCTTGATTGAGGTTTTGATTATGTGAGTCTGGGGTCCTTAGAACCTCTTCTGATATGAACCCAATTACCAAAAATGGTATAAAAAAACCCTAAACAAAAACAAGATTTCAAAATACATAAAAGCAAAATGTTGGTCAATATATTGGCGTTTGATGCATGATTTGTCATCGCACCACTTTTAACTGACTTGGTAAAATTGCTGAACCAAGACTGGGGGGGGTCATCATGACCCCGTTACATTTTTATTATGTGGTTCAGAAGCTGGAAAGTTTGGGAACCACTCATCTAAACCATCCCACTGAATTGCCAATCTTTTACAGCCTCTTCCAGGATTGTCCTCTATTAAGCTCTCTTACCAATAACATTGAATGGCTTCTCATTCAAGAAGAAAAGTGTTTCCACAGCGTCATGCTGCCACTACCATGTTTCACAGTGGGGAGGGTGAGGTAGGGAGATGTGTATTAATTTACTGCATTGAGTATTAAGTATTAATTTACCACTAGCACTTACTGTGCAAAAAGCGATCTCTATTGAACTGACCAGAGCACTGCATGCTCACTATCCCCCCCCTACAGGGCTGGTTTCAGACTGAAAAAAAAAAATATAATAAAAATTTAAAAAAGCAGCGTTAAACAGATTCATTTACACAAAGTTAGACTCTAATAACTATTTGGTGGCACTGAATTTAAGGGCATCACAGCAAAGGGAGAACGCATATATACATCACACTTCAGATATGAAAAGAATTTAAAGAGCCATTTGCCTTTTACCTTCTTCAAAGTAATATGGGTCACATAAAATTGTCAGAAAATTCCATTACAGTTTGTAACATGAAAAAAACAACAACGCCTGAAAGCGCAGGAATACATCTGTGAGGAACAGAAAAAACAGTGTGACATGCAGAAAGCTCTCTAGGGTTTCTTGTTTCCTAAAGCTGTTTTCTTTGTTTCTAAGACAAGAGTGTTAAAATTACTGAGAGAGTGGCTGAACTCAACAAAGCTCACATCCCGGCCCACATGTGTGGAGCACAGGGCCACAGCTGCTGCCTCTGTTAATGCTTCTCACCTGCTCCGTAACATGCAGCGAGGAGCAGCGGCAGTGGGGATGAAGGGGGTCGGCTGGCCTCCTTCCTCCCCCGCCCCCGTCATGGTTTTCAGCAGCACATCAGGTAGTCTCCAACTAAAAAAAAAAAAAAAAAAAAAAAAAAACATAAGAAAAACCCAAGAGGGAAAATCTGTTACTTCTGTAGCAAAGGAAATGGTGAAATATTTCAACATGATGACTTTTAGATTTGACGTCTGTGAGATCAATTACAAACACCCTAGAGGTTGTCAGCTCAAATGGGGCATGTCAGAAGTTTCTTTTTTTTTTTTTTTTTTTTTACAAGAGTGAACATATTTTTTGAATTTGCTCGCAGTCTGATTTTTGGTTCACTAGATCGTGCATGACCGATATCTATGGGCTGCTTGACAAACCAAACCGTGCTGCATGTTTACGTGCCACACAAACTGCTAAACAAGTCATATGAGGGTAGCCTTGGTCAGCACGTACTCCTGGAGAAATACTACCTATATGTGACGGAACAAACATACAGCGCAGCACGTAACAGAACGGTATGTCTTGAGCTTAGAGACCCCATTGTGTCTGCTGAGTGGTAAGCCTGAACCTCTCTGCATTATTCAATGGTGCCTTACTTACACCATAGTGTTGTGGATTGTATGTATGCACAAGCACAGACCCGTAGAGACGCAAAAGGAAAACGCTGACACTGCAGATAGAGATAAGCTGACAGGAGACAAATCGAAACCTGGAGAAAGCGCACCCTTGAAAATTTTTTAAAAAGAGACGGGGCCCTTATTCAAGATTTTACTGCTAATTCTATTAAATTGAAATTAAAAGACATCCAAACTTGTGTGTGCAATTTAAAGGGATAGTTTTGGATTCTTTAAAGGTTACCTTAAAAAGTGATTAGAAGCAGCTGATATATTACCTCTGTGATCCACTGCTTGATTGGTGGCAATTCTAAACTCAAAAGTCCCATATTTGTTTTTGGTCTGCGAATACACCTCAAAAGTGCTGCACAATGTATCGAATCCCAATCGGCTTCACAATATCAGCATGTGTAATATTCCCAGGTAATGCTTTCACAAAATGCATCCTAACAATATTATCGGACCAACTGAACAAACTCTCACTGCCCTTTGCTGTCAGCACCCAACAGCGCTTTTAATCTCTTAGATGCTATAATTCATGGAAAGCCATGGGACTACCTTTATGACAACAAAAGTGAGTGGTGAGAAAAATATTGGCATATTATAACAGATGTCATTGAAATATAATAAAACAAAAGTCGCAAATTTGTGTTTTCCTACTATCAAACAGTCACACACCATATTTAGTTCTTTAGTGTGGATGTCACTTAGTGACACAAATGTAAAGTTAGTTATTATCAGTATCAACAATTATTGCAAAATGAAGCAACATTTGTAACAGCTTCATTCAGACTGTGAGAGAGCTAGACTTTCAGCAGATAATAGGAAGGCCGGAGATACCACAGACAAGTTGCTTTAGTTAAGTTGTTTTATTCTTTTAGGATTCAATCTGTGTTAGTCTTGTAAATATGATGGTTTGGGATTTTTTTGGAGGAAATCTTAGAATTGAGGTAAGGTTCTAGAGCAGGGGTCTCCAACCTTTTATTTTCTGTCAGCTACTTTTACACCATGACAGTACAGAAGAGCAACTACTATCATACGATTTATTCACAGTTACTTTCCATGTGTGAATTTGCTTACGATGTACTGTATGTAACATGTTCAAAAAAGTTAATGAATATACAGCTTATATTACTGTTATATGCATTATATTCACCAGTTGCTTTCTCTGTTTTTCAATCAATACTGTAAAAAAAAAACAAAACAAAAAAAAAAATAACCTAGCGACATTCCTGGTTTGAAACTCAAAGTAAATACATCATATTGTATTTCTTAACTAATCAAAATTTTGATACTTTCAGATAATACTGTGGCAGGCTGAGTCTTCATCCTTGCCAGAATTTGTATCCCATCCCTAAAAAGGGCTGAGTATCCCACCTCCAAGTGTTTCAGTACACATTCAGCCTGTATTATGACCATTTAATCCTGCAAATTTGAAGAGGTTTGGTCAAATAATAAAAACGTTACAAGGGGGATACATTTTGTGACAGACTATCTGAAAGTACAAAATTAGGTAATGCATTCTCTTGCTTTTAATAATGTACGAGCCATAATTAAATATTATGGGGCGTATTGATCATTTGATTCACATCTGGTTGTCACAGTGAGGAGTCAGGGGTTACAAGGAAGCGACGACAATTAAAACAGGCCGTCAGTCAGTCACAAGCAGTGTCGGGCAAGTTACAAAGAAATTATAATATATTTCACATTACTAGTTACAATGTCAAAAATGTAAAATGTTTGCATTACATATTACTGCCTTAAAAATGTAACTGAGTTACACTACTTTAAGTTACTTTTGACTAAATATTTTAAATATCTAACACGACTTTTAACCACCGTAACTTATCAATGTACATTGTACATAAGTGTCACACCAGAAATACTGTATTTTTAACACTTTTATTAAAATTTAGGCTCAAGTTCCTTTGCATGCCTTCTATTTCATGGTAATGTTTGTTAAATCTAATCAAAAGAAGGTGCTGAAATTACTCATCACAAAGATGGTTGACAAAGATGAGACTCCGATATCTGAAGTCTTACAACAGGTGGTTAGGATAACAGTGTGAATAATGCCTTTGTTTAAATGTATAGTCGATCTTTTCCTCAGCCGTCCTCATTCTCTGATGTTTTAGTTTGGAGCAGCAACAGGAAGTGGATGGTGGATCTTGTTCTACCATATCCAACTTGATTTGATCTTTTGCATTAGTTGGCTAGAAAAAGCTATTTAAAATGCATTTGTAACTTGAGTTACTAATATTGTAACTAGTAATATATTGCTGTATATTTTGTAAGTAATGCATTACATTACTCAGTTACTGAAAAAAGTTATATATTCCTGTAACTCAGTTTTGTAATGCATTTCTCCCAACACTGGTCACAAGGTGGTTTTGACAGAGAGGAGGACTCATTAGCCCTGTTTTTTTACCATAATAAGATGACAGCACACCAAACTAACCCATCCCCTGCCTCAATAGTGAAAGAGTCGACAAAGGCTTTATGAATTTACTGAGCTGAAAATAATGTGAAAATAAATCGAGATTTTATGCTCAGTGTGCAGGAGTAATGTCTAGTGCCGCATCGAGACATGAAAGCATTTAAAAATAATTAAAACAACGTGGACCCCACTTTAGTAAAGGATCATAGCATGTTTGGTGATACAAACAATGTCACGCTCAGCTAAAGGCTAAAACAGTAAGTTGTTCACTTGTTTGACTGAAGGGATAACTGTTTTGGCACAACACCTGGGTCAATGCGCTGGCCTTCTTTGTTGGTTTGGTAAATAAAGATTGTTGCTTTTGGCAAATACTTTTCGGCTCATTCACCTTATCTTGACAAAAGCTGATTCTGCTGGAAAATCTCATGAAACGTTGCCATGAAATTTATTGAAATGATGCTGCTGGATCTTTTACTTGCTGGCGATTGACTTTCTAGAGCATCAGGAGCTACTGATAGCTCGTGAGTGACGTGTTTGAGACCACTGATCTAGAGTATCTAAGAAATACACACAGGAACTACTTTCTATGCAAGCTTTGAAACCGCCAAATGTAGCATGCCAAAACACCGAAGTATTAATTTTTTTTTTTTTACAAAGACCAATCTCTCACATACACTCTCTCTCTCTCTGCACTTGTAGTATAAATAGTTGATGTCTGGAAGGAAGAAAAGAAAAGAAAATCTTCAATGCTGTATTTATATTGTATCTCCATAATAACTTGCACTAGTGGGCAAGAGTTTTATAAAAAATTACAATGCCACCCTGCCAAAAAAACCCCCCAAAAAAACAAAACCGGTCACAGTATTCCAATTGAAACATCGCTACTTATCTGCAGCTGATATCTCTTTCTGTCTCAATTTAAAATAAGACAAATTTGTCCCAGATGCCAAAGTTAATGTCTGGTCCAACAGGAGTCAAGACCATAGTGGATTTTAGCCATCATAAAACAACTTTAATCTCTAAAGTTTGTTCAAACTCAAAATTGTTTTCATGATCCTTAACAGTTTTATCACACTACATATTGGGACGTTATTTACACAGAGTTAAATTATCATTGCAATTATTTTCACAAGAAATTAAGATTGGAGGCAATGCATCACCAATAATCTTCTTGTGTGAAACACCAGTTTTTGGTCCAAGTAAAAACCGGTACTACAAAATTCCCATACCCCGTTATAATATGTTTGCTTTTTCCCATTGAGGCAACAGGAAAAGCAGTAAGACAATTACTCTGACTAAAAACTCTTTACATGTTCCTTTCTAAGTACAGGGAAAATCACTGTTGATGCACCACCTCCTACCTTCATTTTCTGTAAAAATAAAGGTAAAATACAACCTCTTAAGAGAACTTCAATAAGAACATTTTTGAAATATCCTTTAAAGTTGTGAAAGAGAAAGCATTGTCCTACTTGATAGCATAAGTATGCAGTGGGCTTAGATTGTGAGCAAGGAATTTAGAAAAATGTAAATCATCCTTGAGTCTTGTAAAACGCTCAGCGACATGAGGCCCTGACTTCATAAGGCAGGGTAAAGGCACACTCCTGTAAGTCTGCTGACTAGACACACTTCAGTCTAATATAGTTTATGACTGTGGGGTCTTGACCAGCTGAGTGCATGTTCAGGAAAGCTACTGCTTTCAAGTGAAGTCATGTCTTATAATGAAGTGACAGAGAAATATTCACACCTACATCCCGCAAAGGACACGTCCGCCCACACAACTCTGACTGCACCTTGTTGCAGAGTTTTTCAGCTTAACTTTGTCCACCTTAAAGTTCAGCCTTCTCAGAAGTGTGTTATCCCAGCAAAGCATTCCTTCAGCTGAAAGCGAGTGTGTGTAACCGATACGCCGCCTCCATTAGCTCTTTAGAGGTTCAGTGGTGCAAAAGTCTTGCTTTCCACACCTCGTCGTCTCATAATGTCACACGGACACACAGTGACTAAATATTATCACACACACAGTATAACAGACAGTCATGCAAGGACGTTGCTTTAAACACACGTCCACTCACACCAACTCGAAGAAAAACCCTCATGGGAGCCTGCAAAATATGATCTCATTTACGTCATCTCATTTCCACAACAGCGTATGCAGCAAAAAGTGCACACTGCTTAGAAAGTCGCTGGAATTCAATCACACTTGAGTCTTAAGTGCCTCAGTGCCCATCAATCAATACTGAAGCATAGTTTGACTGCAGTGACAGCCGAGGTGGAGTGCTGTAACCCTGTAACCTGATCTGTGGGGCTCTCATGCTCACTGTGGTCAGTCAGTGGAAGGATTATTCAGAAAAAGAGGCTTTTATACAATTTGTAACCACTGCTTGGATATTTCTGTCATCTATCAGGTTATAATTTAAACCACTGTGATTTAATCAGTCAGTTGAATTGCAGAGTTATAGTTTTGTATGTTTAGCCCTACTTCTACGGCACCCATTTTTTCCAGTTAACACTGAGCAAACATGTAACGACAGTGGAGAGGAAAAACTACCCTGTAACATAAAGTAACCTACAGAAGAACCAGAACCTGGCTCAGTTCAAGTGGCCATCTGTAACGACAGACTGGGGTTCAAGAAGACAGAGCAGACGCACAAAAAGAACAAAAGAACTGATGTAAGAGTAGGGCTGGAAGATATAGAAAAATAGCATATTGATAAAGAAATAGTTATATTGATCAATATAAATAATTATCGATAAGTATCACATAATGTTAATATATATATATATTTAAGTGCCTCCCCAGTCATTTTGTTATTCTTCAATGAACTAATTTAACTAAGAAATTAATACATTTTTCAAATACTTATTTTTATCATAACTAAGTTTGTAATACACAGAAACAAATCAAGAAACTGAGTAATATCAGTAAATAGAAAGATAAGTAATGGTATTAACCATTTTACAGTACAGACCAAAAGTTTGGACATACCTTCTCATTAATGAGTTTCCTTTCTTAAAAACAACCTGGCCTCCAAAGTCACTGGACATGAACCCAATCGAGATGATTTGGGGTGAGCTGAACCGCAGAGTGAAGGCAAAAGGGCCAACAAGTACTAAGCATCTCTGGGAAATCCTTCAAGATTGTTGGAAAACCATTTTGGGTGACTACCTGTTGAAGCTCAAGAGAATGCAGAGCAGTAATTAGAGCAAAGGTAGGCTACTTTGAGGAATCTAAAATATAACACATGCATTCAGTTATTTCCCCCTTTTTGTTTAAGTACATACAGTAATTCCATACATTATGTGTTCATTCATAGTTTTGATGCGCTTAATTGAGAATCTACAATGTAGTCATGAAAAGAAAGGAAACTCATCGAATGAGAATGCGTGTCCAAACTTTTGGTCTGTAATGTATATATATAATACATTAATTAAATTACATTAAATTAAATTAAAGGATTATCTTGATGCTTTTTAATCTTTTAAACATTTTACAACTCTTTATAATATTAATGGCTGAAACCGTTGGTTTAGTTTGTCAATAAAGCTTATTCACTTCTGCTCTGGTTCAGCTGTTGGCTAAAGCTAACCAGCTACTCACCAGAGTGTTGATGGAGCTCAGAAAACTGCAGTCCAGTCAGTCACTGAGAGCTGAAGCCAGCAGGTCTATCCAACCCCTGTTCTGTTTTTGTTACAGTGTTTTCGCTTCGGAGGACCAGGAGCAGAACCGAGGGGACATTTTAAAAGCCACAAGTTTGTTAGCAGCGCGACGTGACCTGGAGAAGTTTCCTGTGTCTCTCTGTAAGAGATTCATAGCGAGCTGGGAGAGGGGAGTCCTGCTTAAAACAGCTGATCGTAGTATTATATTTTGTTTATTATTGCTACGCTTAGTGTTTTAGTGCGTCGAGGATCGGTTCAAAACAGGAACCAACCTTTATCTGAGCCACTGAAACATTCATCCGGAACAACATTCTCTGGTGCTCCCTTGCTGTGACATCTGACCGAGGCAAAGTTACGGCAATGATTCGCTTAGGGACTATTAAAAGATTCTGTTTCAGCTCAAATGATTTCATCCTTTTTGTGGTTTGAAAGGAGAGATGGATGACTGACAGAGCTGTGTGAGTCAGCGTTAATGATTCGTTTGGAATAAGTAATTATTGTGGTATTAAGATACCCGATAGTCTATAATGAAAAATGAGGGGAAACTTTTTTTCTATCAAACTTTTTTATCGACCCCTTTTTCTTCTATCGTACTACACGTCTATCGATCGATATATACTATTGAATTATCGCCCAGCCCTACGTAAGAGTACTTGCTATGTTAAAAAAAGTAAAATGTGAGACGGTGTGGACGTTCACTTAAGGGGAGCATCATCCTAGTTAATGCCCCATTCCAACAAGGCATCACAGCTGAGCAAGATGCCAGACCAGGTGTAGCTTCTATGGAGAGAAACACAGAGAAAGCAAAGTTAACAGTTGTAATACCAGCATTTATATGGTTGTTTCAGTGTTATGATGAGGTCTAACATCTGACTTAAACTCTACACAAAGGTAATCACTTTTCAGATGCTCACAGACTCAGTCATCTTGATCGAGAGGTTTCTTACATTCAAGGTGTAATTACAGCAACCTTAAAATCGGGTGGTAAGTACCAATTTAGTAAGGTTAGATTCATCATATCTGAAATGGGGCCAGAAACCAAATGGAACACTTTCTCAAATAATTTGGTTGAAAACTGATCATTTCAAATTTAAAAAAAAGTTGTTGCATGGATTTGCATTTTGTGTTTGTCTTAATTCATTTCGATAACCCCTAAATTAACAAAGCGCCTTTAGCAATAATGGAATTATCTACATATTTTCATTCTCTACTTCTCCAGATTCAAATTATTGTGTTTTTTGTAGAAATTCTGGATATTTAATTTCAAAATTTTCCCACAGAAATGCTTGGGAATTTCAGACTTTTCCAGAGTAAATCAGAACATGGCACTTGGAATCCATCTGTGTGCAAGTACTCTCAGTAAGTAAGTTACTCTAGCTGTTCTGTGAAGGCCTCAGAGGTTTGTTAGTGAGCAAACACCGAACAGGTCAGAGTAAAGGCTGGAAAAGACATGACGCTGTGGCTACAAAGGTGGGGTTGAGATTTAAATTTTGGATTAGTCTGGATGAAAGTATATTTATATGCTAGAATGTCCAAATTGAAGCCCATAACCAGAATCAGAATCAGCTTTAATGGCCAAGTATGACACATACAAGGAATTTGACTCTGGTAACTTTTCTCTCCAGTACAGAACTTAAATAAGTGAAATAAAAAAGGAAATACAAATAAATACAAATAAATAATAAAGGATAATATATACACCAAACCGGGGTTATTGTACAGTAAGTATATACAGTAAGTATATACAGCAGTGCAGAGTTTTAGTTTATTGTTCATGTGAATGGACTCACACTCTGTGACTATTCAGAGTTCATCAGAGCGACAGTCTGGGGGAAGAAACTGTTCTTATGTCGGGTGGTTTTGGCGTACAGCGCTCTGTAACGCCGGCCTGAGGGGAGGAGCCTAAACAGGTTGTGGCCAGGGTGTGAGGGGTCAGTGGTGATTTTTCTGGCCCGCTTCCTGCCCTGGCCCGAAAAGGTCCTCAATGGAGGGAAGATCAGTACCTATGATCCTCTCTGAGGACCTGACTGTTCTCTGCAGTCTGTCCTTGTCTTGCCTGGTGGCGGATCCGAACCAGACAGAGATGGATGAGGTCAGGACAGACTGGACTATTGCTGTGTAGAATATGGTCAGCAGTTCCTGAGGCAGGTTGAACTTTCTGAGCTGACGCAGAAAGTACAGCCTTTGCTGGGCCTTCTTCCTTATAGAGTCAATGTGGGAGGTCCACTTCAGGTCCCGTGTGATGGTGGATCATAGGAACCTGAAAGACTCCACTGTGGGGACTGGCCTGTTGGTGATTATGATTAATCCAATCAAGAATATGTAGCAAGACTCGAAAACGGCTGTCCACAGATGCCATTCATACAGTTTTGGGAGAAATGAGAAAACATGTATGTCTCTGGAGGTGTAAAGCTGGCGGAGACAAAGCCCAATAGACCTGAAGCAGGTTCCAAAAGGCACTGACTCAGCTTGAGGGCTGAACACAAAATGTTAACAAAGCTTTGTGGACTTTAATTTGTGAAAAATATTCAAAATTGTGTATAGTTTTCCTTCAGGTTACAATTAAGCACTAATTTCTGCCAATCCCTTGAAGTCCCAATGTAATAGGATAACATTTTTTTTGGATGGAGCGTGACAAAATGTGGGAAGATGAATTGGTTCTACCCAGGTTCAAACTTTGAATAAATGTAGACCAATGCTGACTTAATCTAATTAATGTATCTTGGCTTTAAGATTTACTCAGGGGATATATAGATTGTATTCTCACTGCTTTTAACCACTTCTATAAGATATTAGTTCGTGTGTGTTTTTGGGGAACAATTCTTTCTCATAATTAATGCCCAAGCGTTGATTCTATAATGTAAGGGATTTGGCTTCTCTCTGCTTTATATCTACGAGACAAAAGATGTCTGAGCGAAGACAGGAGGAATCCAGATAGCAATGGCAGGGGTAATCATAAAGTAAAGCATGGCTACTGTGTACCCCCCAATTCTGCCCAGACCCCCCCCCCCCCCCATTTATACCAGGGCCAAGGGGCATGCAGCAGGAGGAGGAGGCAGGGCAGGGGATGGGGGGTTGGGGTGTGGGCAGGCTCTGTTACACATGCCAGGGGCATTGGCTGGGGCAAGCCACAGGGGGATTCAGCTCAAAGTCAGACAGGCTGACCTCCCCGTCACCTTTGCATGAGGCAGATATTAGGCTTGCAAACGATGTGCAAGCGTGTGTGATATAAAGAACACAGAGTTTACGGGTGCACACACGCAAGTCCGTTTGTGTGCTGTAGCTGCACCTACGCGTTCAAGCTCGGGTTTCGCCTACAGAGCTGAGCTCAACACTGCAGATCAACATGTGTCCTTGTGTGCGTGATGGAGTGCGCTCGTGCACGAGCCCAAAAACGCTGTTTGTGTGTTTGCCCGTCAGGATAAACTGTCCCCTGGTGATTTAGCTCTCCACTCCCCAGCAGAGCCATAAAAACATACCAGGAGAAGAGGGCGGGATTAAGCAGACTTAGCTGATCCCACCCTTGCAGCCTTGCAGCCCCATCTTTTAGTGTAAAAATGTGACCCTAATCATTGTAATGACAGGGCCCGCAGCATGGGTTGCGCAGACCACTCAGTCCATCCTTGCCAGCTGCGTCTCATTTCTCACACACACAGTATTTTACATTAAGTGTGTAGAGAAACACAAAAGCATTTGCATGCATATACAAAAAGATCTACACAGAAACAGCTTCTTACAATTCTGTTTGCTTAACCATTACATTTTAAAGCTATTTCTTTAGGAGAGACATAAGCTGATTTTGATGTTAGATTCAGTAATGGTCATTCTCAGGTATAAGAATTGCATCCTTCTCTGCAAGGACGCTATGTGTCTTGTGTCCAAAGTGCACATTTCTTTCATAGGTTGTGATCAAGACCATTATAGTGCAACATGTGAAAGTACATTTACATTGTTAAAGGCAGCTTTTAATTTTTTTTTTTTTACAGGTATTCATTAAGCATTTTCCCATTTTGCAACACTGACCCTAAAGAAGTAAATAACAAAAGAACAGAATTAACACTAACTAAAACCACACATGACCCTGAAAGCGCAATCTCAAATGTAAAACTTACTTGGGGAAATGCATACTAAGGTCTTAGAATGGCCTAGCCAAAATCCAGACCTAAACCAAGCCCATGACCTGCAGGAAGACTTAAAAATTACCATCCACAGATCCTCTTTGTTCTGTTTGACTCAGCCTTGCTAACAATTTTGACCAAAAATGTCAGTCTCCTGACGACGAAAACCCTTTCCTTTCACGTTCTTACATGCACTACTTTGTAGTCTATAGCATAAACATTAAATGAAGTCACAGCCATAAATGTTCCGGGGTTTAAATACTTTCACAACTCCAGAATAAACAAGTCATAAAGTATAAAATAGATCCCCTTCTATAGACATATACAGTAGACACTGAAAATCTTTTTTTCTAAATGTATATCAATACAAAAGATGAAAAATATCAACTTTTTAATGTCTAACATTTTCATGTCAGCAATTATGTCATCATTCTTGTTGTATGTTAATGCTAACTTACACATGCTAATAGAAGCTGCTGTAATTTGCCTGCTGTTGACCTACAGGGTCTCTGGCTATTACCAGAAGTCTATAGTTCTGCTTTACCCAGCCTAGAGGGGCCTCTTTAGCTTACCCGGTGCCCCATCAGGCTGCAACTGTTGCCAGCTATATTTAGACAGTGGGACACATGGATTTGAACTTCGACTTCGACGGAGGGGCAGAATGGAGGGAGAGATCTGTAACCTTTGAGAGGTTGTGTCTTCCAGGCAACAGCAGAGTTAAGTCAGGCTTGCTACTGCAGTCAGCAGTTATAGCTGCGAGCTAAGGCTGTAAATAAAACCCATTTAACCACAGTTAGAACAAAAAACCTGGATTTGGCAGCAGTTATTAGTGGCAGCACAGTTTTCATGATGGCTACCAGGATGAAGGGGAATGTACAGTAATGTTCTCTGATAAAGAGAATTATTACTCTTCGCCCCAGTGAGTAGTGGAAAAAATAATGATGTATTTCTGTGGCTTTGAACCCCCCCATTCGAGTGGAGGCTGCATTTCTGCCTAAAAGCACTTTGAGAGTGCTGCAGCGCTCGCACCGCAGTCAGCGTGTGATATGTGACCATGTTGCATGGCCATCTGCTCTACATAACCGTAAACAAATGCAGGCCGGCCAGCTTCACGGTATCACTTCCAAGAGGTCTAGGCAGGCTAAATGTATTCATGCTTTAGTCTCCGGGTAGATGCTGGAGCGATATGTCCCAGAAACCTGCCATGCTTATGCAATGGCATTTATAATTCATTCCACAAACACAATATGGATGACACTCTGTACCATATGCAAACACGCGGGCAGATTAAGGAGGGAGCAGCCAAAGGTCACGGAGTGCATTCTGTACTGTTAACAGAGCTCTTGAATGACTGACTGATGGCTGCCTGTTGCAGTAAGAGCTCGTCTGCGACAGGTCTAAATAGGCTGCCTATTACTGATCGGGTGGGGCTTCTATGTTCTAAAGCTAGACTCTAAATTAGAGTCTAAATGTGAAACAGCATGGATCTTTTCAATGGCCATCACTTTTCAATCTTTCTGTCGCGTTACCGCCACAAACTTCAGTGTACATTATCAGGATTTTTAGAGACTTTTAAATGGTTCATAATGCTCACAACATTTTCACATGCAAAAAAAAATCCCCAAGGGGTGCAAGCAGGCATTCGCACCCTTTTACTCTGATATCTCTAAATAAAATCAGGATGGTCCAAGCAGATGACAAAATAGAAGGCCCTAAATTCGAGGTGATCCTGGAAAAAACTAATTGGAGAGAGCGGAAGACTTGTTGAGACTGGGTTGGAGAGAGGATAGTTCACAACTACCCTAACTGTACAGTCAGAGGTGCAATGATGCGTTTTAGATCGGGGTTTCTTAATCCTGCTCCACAGGGCTCACTGTCCAGCATGTTTTAGGTGTTTCCTTTCAGGCACACACCTCACCTAAATAACCGGCTGATTAACATGCTCCTGAAACACTTGATGCCATGCAGGAGATAATGCTATCATTTGAATCCGGTGTGCCGGAGCAGAGATGCATCTAAAACACGGACAGTGGGCCCTGAGGACCAGGTGTTAGAAAAACTGTTTTAGATCAAAGCATAGCCCAATGAGGGAAAATTTAAAAATTGATCTTCACTGGCTCTCTGCATTCGATCTGACTGAACTCGAGGCGCTTTCCACAGACAAACGGGCAAAAGTTTCAGCCTCTAGATGAGTGAAGAAGAACTCGAGGAATTGCAAGGCTCTTTACTGCCACAAAAATATAATTCAAATTCATGGTGCACCTTTAAGATGGTTATACAGAGGCAAAATGTGAAAAAAGGTTTTTGCTAGAAACTGATTAGATTATTTGCTATAAATTGGGTACAGAATTAAAACAAACAATGCAATCAACTTCTACTGACCAAAGAGAAAAGAAGCCTAAGTCAGTTAGAGTCAAGTCAGAGTTACACTGATTAGTTTCTTTATAGAAACAAGCCATAGGTCAAATTAACCAAAAAAGCTTTTATCTGTGCTCTTTCAAACAATGCGGGCTGAAATATTTCATTTCGTTTTGTCAGGTGAGATGAGCATGAGTTGTGAAAAAAAGCATCAGACATTTCTGGATATCTGGTATCTGTGGTCAGATGAGAGGAGGATCTTCATAACATCTGCGTATGTAATCAAATGCCTGGCGCACACAGAATTCCAGATAGTTGATGCAGTTAAAGGGTTGTAAGGCAGGGTTGGCTCCTGGGGCTTGGGGTGGGTTACCAAGTTCATATGATGCAGCCAAGGCAACAGCAGCGACTGCTTAGGCTGAAAACAGGTATAAGGGCAGATGACGCGACTTTATTTAGAGAACTACATGCAAACAAGCCGAAGGAGACCACGGACAACTAATGAACGGTGGAGGAATAGTGTGAAGCAGACTTTGCACATTTGGCTCATGTGACAGAAACAGCTGGTTCCCGAGGCCAGTTTTTTTTGGATAAAAAGAGCTGTTTTTTTCTCTATTTAACCAGAACAGAAGTAAAACATCTATCTATAAAAAAAAAAAAGAAAAATAAAAGAGATGCTTAATGTTCTGAAGCTGCTCTTTCGGCAACTCCTCTCCGTTTACTTTAATTCGCTTCTCAACCCGCCGTCCAGTTGGAGCCTCTTTCCCTCTCCTGCTCCTCTCTCTCCCTCCCGTCCAACTACCTGACTACTTTGGCAGCGATCACACAAAATGGCGGAAAAGGGAGCTGAGAGCTGGAAGGCACGAGAATGGAAGCCATTTTCTCACACATCCGGACCCGGGCACAGAGAGAGGACTTCCACTATGCCTAGTGGACGGTAAAGATTAGCCTGAAAGCATTTTACTGTGAAGCTTATGTTAGTTTGTGTTTCTTAATGTACTGCACTAATAAGCCACTGGGACTACTTGGCCTTTTAAATGGAATAAAGCCACAATGTTCAAACATTAGGATTTTAATCTAATACAGGCGCACAAAGAGAAAGAAAATAACTGTAAACAATACCGTGAGAGGTAATGGGCATAGCAAATGGAAGTTAGACAAAATCATATTACTGGCGTTATCTCAATAAATGAACTACAAGACATAACAAGGACATATGTTGATGAGTTGTAATTTATCCTAATAGGAGATGTACCGATATGTCAGATTGAGATCAGCCAAACCAACTTTAACTCAAATATAAATAATGCTTATGCAGATGCTTCACTCACCTTGGCATGCCAGATGCTTAAAATGTAAAATTGAAACTGACACCATGACCTACTTTCTGATTAAATAGGCTAATAGCTTTCTATTCCTTTAGGGGTTCTTATAAAGTATGGAAATGTCATTCCCAGATGGCCTAATGATCCTTAAATATATATGTGAAAAAAAAGGTGATAATATAACCAGGTGGTGAAGTTAGGGCAAAAGAAACACGGCCTGCAATAATGACAATGTCTTTCATCCCAATACACATTCACTATTCAAAATCTTTTATTTTCTAATGTTAAAACCAGCGTAACACATGTACAATAACCTAGCATCCATGGCAAAACTGAATCAGATCAATGTTAGGGACAATGATGAGCTTCTAATTCTTTTATTTTGCACTGAATTCAAAGCCACCACCTCCTGTAGCACAATTTTCCTTTTTTAGGTGTTACAGTCCTTAGGGAAAAATTGGATTCAGCATAAAAGATTGAAACAAACCCCCCCAAAGAAAAAAAAACAAAAAACAGAAATCGGCACCGAACGGGAACAGCCTCTTTAATCCCAACTACACAGTGTATCAAATAAATATGCCATTACGGTACTTACAATGCTCCTTTCGACAGTGCAGGATATCACTTGTTGATAAAATGTTAGCCTCAGGGGCTAAAACCCCGTCCTACAACCTGCAACAGGGAGATAAAAATCAAATGAGAGCTTGCAGTACCAAAAGAGACATTAAAACAAGAATGAGCAGAACCATGATCGGCACAATAATGTGTTGGAGAGCCTGCGGCAGGAGCAGAGGGGCTGCGGGGGTCGTCTTCTTCGAGGCCTGTGTACTAATAAGTTCACCCTACAGCTTGGCCTGGCCATGGAACCTCATTAGCCGAACATGCAACATGCTGCACCCTCTCAGTTGGCCCATGGACCACTATCGTTGCCGTAAGCTCGCCCGACACCAACACAGCACCCCAGCCGTGGCCTTGCCCAGAATCACCCACTCGCTGGAAGACGTGCACGCGCTCTGGCACCCAGGATCGCTGAAAGCCTGCGGTGTCATGTGCGTGGGCAAGGCAGAGCATCTGCGTGTACTTTTGAGCACAATAACCGTCTTACTGCACGTTTGCAGATTGGACCACGTGCAGAGCTGTGTTGACGTACATGGCACATCTTGTGTATGGAGCCAAGACCATCATGTGGAGGTGGAGTGTCATGAGAAACAGCAGAGGCGGCTAGTCATCTGAATCTCAGGCTGCAGAAAACAAAACAAACCAAAAGAGGGGAATAAAAGGAGAGTGACGGAGGACAAAGAGAGACGTGAGCGCCGTCCTCCAGTAGACCAAGGAAGAGCCTGCCAATTAAAAGGCTTCGCTCTTTTTTGGCAGCTACTGAAGGGTGATCATTCCGTACAAGGACGCTAATCTCTGCGCGGGACCCGTCCTTTATATTATGTCTCTAACATTTGTAATTACAGGCACTGGCTTGGATCGCTGCCATCACATGTTCGTGTGCACATGAGTAACCCAACTCCTCCAGCCCACAAAGGGGAGAATCATGTCCGATCTGTGCGCTCGCTGCGTGAGAGTGTGGGTGTGTTGTTTTTATGTGCACGCATGTTTGTGATTCATGGAACCTGGTTCAGTATGAGCAGAGGGAATAATCTGCAGTATTTTGGTTTGTATCACACGGTACTGTACAAGAGCATGCACTTACAGCACCTTGTAGACGTATTCACACCACATTGACCAATTCTCTATTACAGAAACAAGCTACTGCTCAGTTCAATTTTTAGCAGTATTTTTTTTTTTTTGCATAGCAATTCATCATCAGAAAAGCACAAATGCTACTATGAATACTTTCACTTAGGCTATTTTTCTTGTCTTTAGGCTGAAAATGTTTAACTCACTCCAAGTCACTTGCGGTCTCTGACAGGTTTTTATTCTACTAGTTTTCTGCATTATCTACCATCTATCTTATCATTAACTCTGACCAGCTTCCCTTCCACTTTTAAAATAAAGCATCCACAGTGTGATGCTGCCACTATCATGTTTCAGAGCGTAGATGGCCTATTCAGCGTGATGTGCAGTGTTTGTTTTCTGCCACACAGGGGATGGCACTGTACGATACAAATATTGCTAATTAGCCAACCAATCAAAACACTTTAACATTTAAAAATGATAGTATAAATAAATGTTTAAACTCAACACCACCTTACAAAGGAAAAAAAACAAAGGTTGAATATGGAAAGTTTTCATAAAAAGCTACATTAAAAATACATCCAACAGACTTTTAAAGGGGTGTATAATAAAAGTAAAATATTTTCTTAATTTTTGCGGGTTGACAGATACGCTTTCTATATTCCAGAAATATGGTCCGCACAGTTCGGCAGGTACTGGGAAAAATTGTGGAGTCAGCAAGTCAACCAGCTGCTTCAGGGCCAAATTTTCCAAATCTTAACATTGGGATTTAGAGATTTTTACAAACTGTAACCAGGACTTTCTGTATTTTTTTTCCAAAAATGGTTGCAGTTATAACTGTCTGATAAGAAATCACAAACTGGGTTGAAACCACTTTTATTAATTTCTATCAGATTAAGGGGGCAGAAAACAAAATGTCAAATTTTTCAGATTTTCTTTGTAAACATTGAAAACATTTTTCAACTTGAGACCCTCTCTAGCAAAGCTTGAACTGACTATGTTAATAACTCACACAACAAATGTACCTTAATTTGCATGAATACGCTCAGTGAAAACCGTCTTAGCACCACCGCAGAGGCCACTATCAACAGCCATCCTTATTGGCCAATCAGTGCCAAGGAAAAAACTGGATGATACTTCAATGGCTGCTGTGTTAATGCCAGCCAATAACATGTCAAGTGGTATTGTCTCTAGGTATTCCAGCCTATCAAGGTGTATTCGATTTTGAATATTTTGGATATGCTCAAAATGACAATTGCGACTAGATGGATTTTCCGGCAAAAAATAAAATTTGCGGATATTGAACCAGGAACAAGTGTTTTTGCCATTTATTTGCCATAGCAACACCTGGGAAGAGGCTTGAGCATTAAAACACTACTACAGCACTGAGTTCCTTGATGGAAATCAGGGAAAACCACTATAAAAGTTGAGCTGCAATAAGAAAGCCAAAACTAGAGCATTTTTCCAAACGTAGCCAAGATCATTTAGTTATTTTCTGATGAACAGCAAGAGAGTGATGGAGTCGAAGTGAACTACAGTATTTTGATAGCTGAGGAGTTGCAGGCGAGCCTTTTCAACACTTCCAATTTTACCTTCATGTGGAAATATGTTGCTGATTTTGCAATTTTTCTGCCTCTAACTAAATTGCCTTGGCAAAAACGGGGGCCAAGAAACTGGGGAAATATATGAGTTCTGGAAGAGCGGGTGCAGCACAGTTTTATCTGGAATATCGCTTTCCCTGGCAGGTACATAAAGCAAGTTTCTGTCTAGGCGATAAGTGCTGAGAGGCACAGACGTGTGACGTTAGAGATCATGTGCATCTGAATAAAAATAATCATTATAATGGCAGAGAAAGGATTTATTTAGAAGTGAAAAAACGACTGCTAAAATACAGTCTTTATTAAGCAGGTCTCGTAATCAGCGTAGAACAAATAAACTTGAGAGGGGGGGAAATAACACACAAAAAAAGCCTTGACCTCACTTAAGGAGGCCATGATGCAAAGCAGCCGTTTAAAGACACACAGGTCTTGTTTCAGACCGTATGGTGGAAAAGAGGGATAGGTATGGGGAAGGAAAATCCACATCATCTGTCACCCTGAAACTCTCCCCCAGTCCAATATTATGTCATTATGACCGCGCGGTCCGTCTCTGCGGGGTTACTGCGGTTTTCAGGATAAATTACATGTGACACTCCCAGCTGACGTCCTGATTAACATGAGGGGAATAAAACAGCCAATCCTTAGCAACCACCGTGGGCTAATGGCTTCCATGTATGGTTAAAAAAAACAACAAAAAAAACGAGCCTAGCAGGGGTTTGTGAATAAGTTAAACCTTTTTCGCTGAAATACTTTAGCTAGTGAGCATAAAAGCCATGTTGCACATTGAATCTGTGTTTCTTTGCTGGCGTATGGAGCTCTCGGCCTCACGGTTTCCTGCCTCTCTCCGCCTCCATTCAGACCGGCCCGTCCAGCATTAGGAGCGATCTCATGTGAGTGTGTGCTGCAGCCTTTAGTGGCCACTGTAAATCCACTCATCTGCTTGTCCCCACATTCCAAGTGCAGGAGGGAAGGCAAGGGAGAGGGAGCCTGGTTAGTCTCCATCATATTGACCTGAACTGAGGGGACTGGAGTGTAAGACATTAAAACTGTAGTTTTAAGGTGTGTTTGATAATCTCAAAAAGAAAAAAAAATAATAGGAAAAAGGAAAAAAAAAAGTCGCAACAAAAAAGAAAGGTAAGAGAAAGTTTGACAGAACGAAGTTGCATTTTTCTGGTTGTAGGCCTTTAAATCCAACTGTTATTTCTCCATTATTTCCTTATTTTTCACAATTATCTCTTCTGTTGGGATGATCTCAGTTATATAACTGAATCCAAAAGTACAAATGGGACATTTTAAATATGTATTTTATTCTTATTTCATATAAGTTTAATAACCGTATGCAAACATTACCAATTTTAGATGACTTATAGATGATTTTCTTTGTTTTCAGCAAATGTTTATAATTAAAAGTAAAAATCTATGCTGAACAAAATAGTGAATAATTCTAATCAGAAAACTCAAATATGGGCAATTATTTAGTTTTCCTGCCCTTAAAGTAGCACACTAAAGGTTCTGGACTTGTTAAAAAAGAAGACATGTCATTAACATGTCAAAGTTCACACATTTAAAGAAAGTGTTGATTGGGCCCCCTGTTCACAACTCTGCACTGGATTTAATATTAGTCAGGAGCAAACTTAATGTATCACATCAAAGTCATAAAAGAAGGGGAAAAATCATAAACAAGAAAGCCACATCATCCATAAAAGCAACAGAGAAATGTTGGCTTATTGCTGTTTGAGGCATTGGTTCAAACGCAATGACAAAAATGCACAGACAAAGAGCAGTTCCACCACATGTGAGCATTTCAAAATACAAAGAGACAAATCTGTAATGGTTCAGAAATTAAACTAGTCTTTAGTTGAAGCACATTTTATCTGAAATTCATAATATTTTCAAATTAATTAATTCTCAACTTTTTTTTTAGCTTACTTCTGACCATGTTACTGCTGAACATTTTTCTTTGGGTTTATTAGGCTTTCAAATTGATTTAAGGCTGGTAAAATTGCATAAATGAATATATAAGAAATTTCTCATTACACATATACATATATATATATATATATATATATATATATATATATAGTCATTCATTTGCAAAAGAAAATGAGAAAGCAGAAAACTATCCTTAATTTATCTCATGACCCAACCACCCCTTACACAAATAAACACACAAAAACATGCAAAAACATACATTCACACACACACACACAGTAAAAAAAAAAAAACACACACACACTTCCTCTGCCAAACAAATTTCTTAAAGGTGAGTAAGAATTCATGCAAAAATAATCATCTCATTATCATATCAACCTTATTTAGACACCCAGAGAAAAATACATGTCTTAATATAAAAAAGCACAGTAAAAAAAACTAAATTAAATAAGCGTAATTAAATAAAGAACATGTTACAATTTGAAAAAAGGAATCATAGATGGACTCAAAAAAAAAAACTAGTCACAATTAAGTAAATGGCAATAAATCACAGATAATTTTACATAAAGTGCAATGTACATTTTTTACCGCATTTTTTCCTTTTTCAATTAAGTCGCATTTTTGTCATTTATATTGTTTTTATTACAATTTGATATACATTTTTTGGATCAATGTTTCTTTTGTGCAAATCACATTAGCCAACAGAAACACGAACTTGGAGCACTGCTCCATGTCAAGTTCAAGGTTAAAGTCAACCTCAAATTCAAGTTCAACAGTGAAAAAGCATTAGCTTTACTGAGTGGTTGAGCACCATCTTTCCTGTGTATTATACAAAATTAATTATTTAAAATCTGCAAAAAACAAGAAAAAAAAAGAAAAACGATTTTAGTTTGTGTAAACCCTTCTGCCGATTCAGGAGGGGAAAAAAAAGTAAAATGGCGGACTTATGAAGACCAAAGCCTGAAAGGGGCGCAGTCAGAAGCAAATGTTAAAAAGTCCTTTTTAAAAGAGCCAATAACATAACTGTCATTAATACAACTACCTAATCAAGGAAAAATACTCACTTTGATTGTAAGAGTGGATGTGAACCTGTGTTTTTGTGATTAATCCCAAGTTAGATTTTATGAAAAAAAAAATAAATAAAAAAAATAATTCATTTACAAAATGCAGCAGCATTGGGTGTAGCATGCTGTTCTCGTACTCAGGTAGATTCTGACAAAGAGCTAACACTGAAGCGCCCCAGCACCCTGCTCATCAGCCTCTCTACATACTACCCTCATTTGGAATCCTGCCATCCCCTGCCCAAAAAGGCCTGGGGGGTGGAGTACTGCGATACTCTGCCAACCTAAGATAGCTGCCCACAGCTACTTTAGCACAGCTAACACAGAGATGCATTTAACACGACCACATGCGGATGTACGGAGAGCTTGAATCGCCCCCAAAAAGATTTTAGTGACGTCACTTCAGGTTTGTCCTTCAAGAATGCCCTCTTCAGCGTAAACACCAACGAGTAGCACAACAGCCCAAGGGCTCATTGAAGAATCACAGCGCAAAAATGGGTAAAAAGAAAAGAGCCACATGAATAGAAAAAAATGCAGGAAGATTAAAAAAAAGACATTTTTGTACATTTACATCTGTCAAACAACCTACAAACCTGGCTTAATAGTAAATTACTTGATATACAATTTAGATTCAAATGAAAAAAATATATAAAAATAAACGAAATTATGATTCACATTCAAATTAACACATACACACTGTAAAAATAAATCCCCAAAATAATTTACATTTATTTTTTCACTTCAGTTTAGCCAGTTCAATGACTAATTTCTTATTTAGAAAATGTTAACATACTTTTTTCTATTTCATAGAATCAGTTTAATCAGTCACAACATAATTTTGCTAATGCTGAGACATGAGCATATAATTTAACCTCACATTCAAAAATATAGATATGGATCTACTCATCAACCCAACCCACCTACCTATCCACCCACACACGCCCACACACACACACAAATCTGGTGTTTATGTGATCAATATACAAATGTTTACGCCACAAAGCAAGTTTTTGTAAATTTTATTTTCCAAACTTCGCTTCGGAAAGCCACAAACTAACCGAACCGCCCAGTACATTATGTACTTCTCTGTGTACACTACATCTCAAGCCCGAACCGCATCACTCGAATCAAATTCCTCCATAACTACGGGCCTCCATTTATTTACCGATTACCACAAAGTGCAATACAACCGCTACTTATTACTTTTGTTTTTAATTATGCCCATTTTCAACATTGTAAGTAATTTTCCTTCAGAACCAAAAACTTAGCGGTGATGAGAGCATTTTGTATGCGGTTATGTGTGTTGTTAAGCTCCGTTTTAGACTAGAATGGGCCCGCAAGTGTTAAGAAAGTTTGAACTAGATGAAAAGCATCTAAAATTCCCTGAACTGTAATTACGCAAACGGGTGTCAAAACTATGCAAGAATGTGTGCATAAAATAAAAAGAAAATACTCACAGATTCTAGAAAGCATGGAAGTAAATGTGTGCTCGGGATGAATTTCGCCAGCTCTTCCCATCGTAGATCCATATCTCTGTTAAGAAGAGGAGAAAGCTATGAGATCTTGTTCAGTGCTTCTTGAGGTACCCAGTGATTTCCCCCTCATAGCGTCCCATTTACAGCTTAGCCTCAGCCTTCAGTTCCGGCTGCAGCTCTTGGGGTCAAGTCCCACCTACGTGGGGATCGCTGCCTCTTTCACCCACAGTCTCAGCCCCCTTGAGCTCTGGGGCGGCGCGGCTAGCCCGTCTCCAGCAAGCTCCAGGCCGTGTGAGGCCTGAGACAAAGAGAAGCCATGTGGTGGTCTGCAACGCTCCGACTCAGCCGGTCTGCTGGTTAACAGGTCTTTCAATGAGGAATGTTAGCAAACAGGCATGCAGCATGCCTGATGCATGCAAATGGCACAGGCGGTTCAATCCCAGCCTCGGCTGAGCGCATGAATAATGCAGCTCTCTATACGCTGAGCTCCCCCATCACGCCCTCCTGCGCCCCGAATCAGATGCCTTCACTTTAAATAAAAGTGTCAAAGTATTCGCTTTGCTGCTAAACATTAGTTTTAACACTGCACACAATCGGGCGAAAACTGGAACAAATTGTACATGCAAGTGGGTGCAACATGCAAAGAGACAAAGATTCCCGCTGCAACTATTCAAAATTTTTCCCAGACTCAGAATATTTTCTTCTGTTATTGCGTTGTAATCTCTTTTGTTTTGAGTTGGCACCTGTCCCGGAGAGCGCTTCAGCTCAGCTCTCCAGTCATTCCCCTCAGTCAGTGTGAATCAGAGAGGGTGAGTGGGAGACACAGGAAGACAGAGAAAGGTAAGACATGGGAAGGAACTAAGGGGAAAACTGAGAGAAAACAAATGTGGTACGGAAGTTCATGCGTGTCAAAAGTGCTGATCGTGGACCCTTCTTTAGAAACACAAACGTGCAACCGTCTTAAGCAGCACAGGCCGCGTTCTCTTATTGCCATCCCCAGTGGTCATCTAGACCACAAGCCTACCGCAAGCAGGTTACCCGAAATGGCGCCCCCGCTCTCCCATCCAGCGGAGAAACAAATTTGTTCCCCCGAAAAGGAAAAAGATAAAAATCCATCCAAAAGAAAACAGAGGAAGCAAATAGATACTACACGAAAGCCAAAAGCTGATTGAAAAAGTTAGATCGCTTTGTTCATTTTTTTTCTTTAAAAGGAAAATTAAAGGAGTAAATACCAAGACAATCCAAAGAGATGCAAAAATCTATGCGGTAAAAGTAAGAAAAAGGCTTCCAAAATATCAACTTGTTGCCAGGTTTTGCAGAGCTGCTGCTGTGCAGCTAGTTGGAAGCAGAGGGTTAAAATCCAGCTAGTAGTGAGTGAAAAAAGGAAAAAAAGAAAAAGCTGCTCCGTGTATGGAAGGGCGGGCTGTGGGGAGGCCCTGACTGTAGAAATAGCAGCACTTTTTTCCCTCTCTCTCTCTCTCTCTCTCTCTCTCTCTCTCTCTCCCTCTCTTTTTCCCCTTGCAGAGCTTAAGTCTCTCCCTTGCGTGAGCCTGAAGCAGAAAGAGGGGAGTGAAAGAAAAGGGGAATAAGAAAGAGAGGGGGTGAAATAGAGAGAGAGGGAGAGGGGGAGAGAGAGAGAGAGAGAGAGAGAGAGGGAGGAGGCTGAATGCAGAATGAAGGGAGGGGAGGGCATCGCTGATGATGAAATAGTAGGCGCAGCGGAGCGCGCGAAGCCGTCACTTTTTCATCACATGTCCAACACGGCGAGGAACTGTATTTGCATTGAGGAGGAGGTAGGAAGGGAAAGGGGGAGGGAGAATAAGAAGGGCTGGGAGATGGAGAGAGAGAGAGAGAGAGAGAGAGAGAGAGAGAGAGAGAGAGAGAGAGGATCTGAATGTGGGAGGGGTAGAGGAACAACTCTCCAGCAGTACGCAGGCGCACTGCCCCCCCCCCCCCCACTGGGTTACACTGTACAGTACCTTCGCCTTACTGTATATGAACAAGGGAAGGGAAAAACAAGGAATATAAATAAACATGGAAAGATGATGTAGGATCTGTAAAATATGCAACGCTTCTGAGAGCTTGTTAAATTATTAACTTCCTCTATAGTGCAGTTTTTTTACTACATGAAGGTTCTCCTTTCTAGTACGAAAAAATCCACAGGAATAAGACAGGAACAGATTCACCTGGAGTTAAACCCCCCTAAAAAACAACGAAAAACAAGACAAGCAAGCAGAGAGTGTTTAATTTCAGTTACATGTGGCAGGGAACGCTCGTTTTGGATAGGAACCTCCTCCTTCTCATAACCCCCACTCCGTCCGCCACCCGCCCCCATACTCTATCGCAAAGCCGAACCTTTGCACCTATTCTGCACTGTCGACATGTTGATAGGTATTATGATTTTTTTTGTCTCCATTTCTTGCCGAGAGTTTTTCCTGAGGAGAAACAGCTGCCGCCCAAATACCCCCCCCACCTTCCTGTATCCCAAAGCTTAAAAAGTTTAGAGAAAATTAACTGAAGCACCTCTCCAGAGAGAGAGATGCTGATCTGTCCCTTCTCAAATAGAGGAGTAGGTCCTCCTAAAAGGATTTCATGTACTGATTTACATGACGAGTAGGTGAGCCACAGAAAAGGAGCAGAGAAAGAGGGGGAGAGAGCAGGGGCTGCTTCCACCATCTTAGACTGTATTGATTATTCTTTGCTCTCACACATGCTAGCCCTCCCTCCCTCTTCTCTTCTGCCACCTTCTCTCCTCGATCAGCTTTTTTCGGGGAGCTTTTTCCATTTTGTGGCAGATTACTGTAACGCTATTGTACAACAACTTCCTGCCTCTTTTGGCTCCAGTTCTAAAAACCACTGCAAAAGGGCAGAGCTCGTGGTCTCAAACTTTTTCTTTTTTTTCCTTCTCCCTTCCCCTTCGGCCTTGAACCACAGCAGCTTCTAAATGGAGAGAAAAAGGAGGAAAGGGGACATGTAAAAAGACTCTGTTACAGGGAAAATATTCTGATTTCATTTCTGCTTTCTAAACTGCTGGGAGTTAAAGAGGGAAAGCGGGGACTGCATGCCCTACAGAGACAATGGGAGAAAAAAAAAAGGTGGGGGTTCAACTTTTTCTTACTATTTAAGCAATGAAAACTTTCTGGCAGTGTCTGAAGGGCACTAAGGTCTTTAGTGGGGCTCGAGCTCTAGTAGATTGATTTTTCGAACATGGCTGCTGCCGTCCGCAAAGAGGCTACTTTCTGTGCACACCCATGTTTTCCTCCGGGGTTTTTTCTCACTTTAAAAATCAAAACACCTCCATTCTGCACATCTGTTTGCTTGTCTCTTTCTGCAAATTACACACCAGGCAAAATAAGAGGGAAATTATGATCTAATGTTTAAGCAAACCTTTAAGAAAACGTTGCAGGTTTTTTTATTTGTTTTTCTGTCCTCTTTGCACCCCTTAGCTCAGTTCGGACCTCTACCCTACACAGCTATGCTGTGCTTTTAAAAAAGGAGCTCAGTTATACGTCACATCTCGCCATGCGTTTTAGCCAATTGAAAAACCCATGACTTCATTATGGCCTTGATGTATAAAGCTGTCATGTGTATATGTTAGGGAATTTAATCTGAGCGAAATAAAAATGAAAGAGAGATGATAAAAGAGAATATGCCTTAAATTTAAGGATTAAATTATGATATTTTAAAGAGAGGAAACTTTGTGGATGTTTTGCCTAGTGCGATTACTGCACTTTGCAGCAGCATAAAGTTCATCTGAGGATACAGTTTTGGATTTTGGTACATTGCCAGCTCTCACCACGGTGCTCTTTTACGTCGCTCCTCTGATGCACATCCAAGTTATTTATTATGCCCTGTTTAGACATCTTCATTTTATCCTAATCCCAGAAAGAAGGAAAGATTAATTTCAAAGATAATAAAATATAAAAGCTGAACAAATGCATTTTTCCCCCAACTTTTTGTTTTTATGGTTACTTTTTCCTTTGTGCCTCATAAGTAATATTAATGGAGAAATCGAAAACATAGAAATACAAAAAAAATAATAATATACTTTTCAGCGTAAAACTAATGATGGGAGCTGCTTTTTAAAAACTCCAGTAGTTCATTGAATGCTTTTTACAAAAACAAAATCCACCAATCAGTTTTACCTGATTGTGCTAAGTAAAATAAATTGGCAGACAGAGCCATGTGGAATATATCGATTTAACAGCAATTTAACTATAATGTTCTAGTAAAAAAATATGTTTAACATAATTCCCCCTACCCCAAAAAATGCATGCTGAATAAATGTAACAATTTCTTTAAAATATAGGAAAATATTTTAAAACAATTAATTATATCATAAATTGTATAATATAACAAACAAAAAAAATACACTTTTACTACTTTTAGTAAAGAAAATATATATGTATTTATTTTATAAAAATACAACACAAACCTAAAGAATTGAGGGTCAGCTTTTTTTTATTTTATTATTTAATTTGTTCTCTTTATCATGAAGGGATCACATCAAACACATATTTAGGTGATTTAATTGATATATTTTTTTTTAGAAATGACAATAAAATAAAAATAAATCCTGAAGAAAATATGAGCAGTATGGACTGGCAGATGATAAATAATCAACAAAGACAAACAACATTTGCATGCCAGTTTAAACAAAGATCAAAAAGCCATCAAGTGTAAGTGGGTGGCAGTGTGCTTGGTCAGCAGGAACAACTAAATCCACATTTACACATGATATGTGGATCATAAGAGCACACACTTCTCTTAACAGACTCACTCAGAAGGGATGAAAGCAAACCACAAGTATCCCTTTAGACACGAGGGTCGGCAATATACTTTCTAGGAACGGGAGCGCAGTGTGTGGGGTTGTCTTAGTTAAGCCCTGCACGTGTCTAAACAACTTCTCTATTACACTTGAGACCTTTGGGGGCACTCCCCATCGAGCGGGGAACAAAGGCCGTGACCCCGGGGTCAAAAGTGTTACATGGGAGGCTAAGCGGGCCCATTCACCTCTCCGCTGCTGTTTGCCTAAAGAAGGTAAAGATTACGAACACATTAACTATTACCGATTAGGGGGTGATCCCTCATGGGAGCTAGGTCCCAGTGCAGCACATCACATCCTATTAACACAACCTGACCTTTGACCTCGCTCATCACCCTTAGGCACTAGACTGTGACCAACACTTTCTGTGTGCTTGTCGGATGTCCAGGGACGTAAATAAAGGAAAAGGAGAATCCCTGAAACATGCAAAACAGCCGAAAAAACACCACAGGTTTCTGTGTAAACAGGAATGAAGGAGTTAGTTATCACTGCACTGTGTTTGCATTTGGAATGCACTCTAGTTTCAGCACGAAGGACTTGAATCAGCAGACCGTTTATCTCTGTATGTCCCTATTTCGAGTAAATATGATGTTGGATTTCAACGGGATCCGATCAAACAAATTCTACAAATCCACGAGCTGTGGTACAGGAATGCAATGCTTCATGAAATGGTTGCATGTGCTTTAAAGCTCCCAAACACAAAATGGAGGACAAGAAGCATGCGCAGGAGGGATACTCTATATATATCATAAGATGATAATGGTAATGTGCTGCTCAAAGAAAGACATAAGGAGGAACTCCTTCATAAACCAGCTTCCTGATCACAGCCAAACATTATTTTTGCATCAGGGAACTGATAAAAGGAAGCTGTAACGCTGAGCTTACTTAACCCTATGAGTCCAGACAGAGCAGCTCTATCCCAGCTAATAGTGAATTGAGTTTTAACGACAAGTTTTTTTTGTTTCTTTTTTCTTCTTTTGCTTCGGCTTGTTTCAAGAAAACGGTTTACAAAAATATTTATTTCCATAAATTTCCATTTTAACATAGATCATTCGTAAAATAACAATAAAAAAAAAAGAAGAAAAGAAAAAACAAAGTAGCCTTATAATAAAATTTATCCTATGAACTATAGATATCTGTATTTTTCTCTGGAGTTTTATTTTGTTTTTGACTAAATAGAAACATAAGAGTTGAAAAGCTAATGCTGTGTCATATACATATAAATAACTTTTCCACTTGTTTGGTCAGCTTTATTGTAAGGTTTAAGAAGAAGCCTTTTATTTAAAAAAATTAAAATATTGATGATGCTGATTTTGTTTGAGAGAATACGTAAAAATATCAGAAACTTTTTCCTTTAATGGATAAATAAAAGTTTTTAAAAATGTATTATTTTGTCTGTAAAAAAAATAGCGATTATTATCAACATTTTCAAATATTAGGTTTTATTTGTGATTAATAAATAATGGGATAGTTATTGTTTTCTTTGTAACTTTACATAGTTAATCTAATTTAAAGAACAAAGTGTATAAAACAAATTAACTAAACTAAGTATGATTTACATTTTATTTGAAAAGTCTTTATTGTATATTTATGATGTAAATAATTGTCTACTCTTTACGCTATAATTTAAATATGACATATTTACAACATAACCTAATTCATTGTCATTGCTTTTTTTATTTAAAATTTTACATGTATTAGTCTTCAACTGAAATTACAGGAAAAAAGTGTTTATCGAAATGTAGGAGAAAGCCTTGGCTCATGTGCTATATCCCTCTTGGCTAGCTGTAACTTTTAACTAACCAGAAAATTTCAAAAGCACTTTTTCAAGCATTCTTATTGCCAGATAATTTGTAGATAAATTAATAAAAATAACTAAAAGGAGGAAAAGCAGAAACTAACTCACTTTGCTGTTTTTTCCTTACAGGATCCTGAAAGAACATAAGAAAAGAGACACGAAGAGAAAAGGAGCAGATGAGAACTCCTCCTGGGAACAGACTGGAAATTGTGGACCTATTCGATATGGGACCTCAGAGTGGACAACCCATCCTAGGAGGGACGCACTCTGACTGTAGCCAACAACTACTTTTGGCAGCCCCCCTCAGGAGGCAGCTATATTGTGCCGGATCAGGACCACTTTCATGTGACAGCATCAAACTAATAAAATTTAGGCAACAGATCCACAGGAGTTTCAGCAACACCACATGTAAAAGCTATAATGAAGACATGTTAAACACAAATTAAGGCATTATTTGGGGGCAGAAAACTCTAAACCACTGAACCTATGGAGATTTAGTTGTTTTGAAGGTGTAAGAGCAAAAGACAAAGATTTTATATACTTCAGAGGAAAGTAGAACACAAAGTAGAATAGTTTTCAAACCAAGCACATTAAGTCCTTGTGAATGGCTTTTGAATTTTCTGTGACTCAGCAAGGGCCAGATTCTCATGGGATAACCGTTAGATTTAAAAAAAAGAAAAGAAAAAAAGACCATACTCTTTTATATACCGTTTAAAACAGAAAAGCAACAATATTTCTACTCCTGGTGAAGTAAAAAACATGCATAACTGTAGTTAAAAAATGTTTCTTACATTCATGTACTATCATTTTGAATGTTTTTTTTTTACTACTCAAGCAAAACTATACTATTGACACTTAGAAGTGTTATAGAATTGTATACCTTTCTGTTATGCACAGTACATAGTCAAAAGTACTACAATCTCATTATAGCTGTTCATTTACTTATTTAACCAGAAGAAAACTGAGAGCTAGTTCATTTATAATACCAACCTAATCAAAAGGCAGCAAAAAAAAAACAAAAAAAACCCCAATTGTTTCTAGTTGTAGGCTTAAAACAGCCTTACCTTAATGAGAGTGAGTTTGGTTTCTACACCCTGTCTTTCTCCTTTTTTTGTAACCAGAAATATTCCAAAAACAGAAGAATTTTGCTTTTCATTCGCAATGGAAAAGGGTTTTCTCTTTCTTCCAGCTGGCTGGCTGGCTGGAGGTACAGCAACAGGTGGGGGAGGGGTCAGCACTTCATTACACCACAGTATACAGCCAGGTTATTGCCTGTAACCGGACCAGACATATTGTACGAATAGGTTGCCTTACCAAAACCGGAACACTGCTGGGTGTATTTAAAACTTATTTTTAACTCTATTTTCATATTTATGTTTACCCTGTGCTCAATATAACTGGGGAAAATTCTGGTCGATTGTGCCACTTCCTTTGGTAGGAATAGTGTGACAGAAAATTTTAGTGGCCTTGAAACAATAACTCCTTAAACAACCCAGATTTACAAAACTGAATCATAGTACACATATTTTTCCTTGTAACTAATATTTTGACAAAACCGCACTGTATAATTACTAATAATTAAATCAAAACTGGTATGCAGTAACAGCAAATGTTAGTCTCTTTCAAGAGTTGGTTTTTAACTTGTAATGGCCATTTTATCACAAGAGGTTGACAGAATGTGCATTTCATCATTTAGCTTAAGCCCACAGTGAAAGTAGGATTTTGTTTTTATCTGTAAATTATCCAGGGTTCCAGAGAAAACTTTGTAAAATTTAAGTAGCATGTAATGAAAACTATATACAAAAACTTTTGGAAGTTTGCTTAACTCACATCAGGACTCCACATACCTGGAGACAGTCTTTGGAGCTTATGCTCCAACAACTGTGGCCATTTTGTTTTATTCTCCCTCATAAGTCAGCCAGGAGAGAATAGTCCAGGGATTTTATGGGCCACGTCAGAAAGCCTGAAGCGTCTGTGCCGCTGGGCTGCGAGAGGTCCAGCAGCAGAGCCAGATGGACTCAGCTGATCTCACTGCCTCAACAAGCACTTCATGCGTTCGGGTTTTGTTATCTCACACACTCCAAACCCGCATCCCAGCTTGGCTGAGAACGGACCAAATGTGCACCTAATGCACGTTATCCTTTTCATAAACACTGCTCCGGCACCCGGGTGCTTTCCTCCAGTGCAGACCTACACACAAAACCAGAACCTGAATCCTTTCTTGACACGACTACAGTTGCATTAACTCACTGCTTTATCCAAAAACAGCTGAAGCAGGTATTTTTGTTGAGAGCAATATTAATCCCCAAAATGTGTTTCTAAACTTCTGCACTGTAAAACTAAAACTGGTGTTGGAGATTCTTTGGAGGAGTTGTCACTCATATGAAGGTGTGATTGCCTAAAAAGCACTGATTAGGGTGAAATCGACCTGGGCTGACAGACTCCAATTGATGGGGGTGATATTATTTGCAGGAGGATATTTATCTACGTGGGAGAAGAGTAGCATTTTACAGGACAGCTGTAAAAACAGAGGCTGTACTCCAAGAGCAATTTCAGTAGCTGTTCCGATTTCTGCAAAAAAATTAAATCTTACCTAAGATTAAAGTGAGTTTTTTTTCTGTCAAGGCATTTCTCACTCTATGCTATTTATTTCATGAAGTTTACATTTTACTCTGTGTTGTTAAAATCTTAGAGGCAAAAATATACATAAACTACAGCCATTTTTACATATTTATTTGTTATATCTTACAAAGGAAAAATAATTTAGTTACTCTCCATTATCTGGTAAAAATCTGGATCTGCACATTGCATAAACTAGGCAGTGGCCTAAACAGTTTCCTCTAACTATAACAGCATTTTATAATGTCCCAATCAATTTGAAACAAAAAAAGCAACAACAAAAAATTCAACTGCTGATAAAATAACATATTTATTATGAATAAATATATTAAGGAAAAAATAAATAAAATAAGTTTAGCAGTTATCATTTTCTAATTTTATTCTATTTACATTTATTTTTAATCCTTTTGGTTAGTCTCAAAAAAGAAAAAAAAGGGAAAGAACCCAACCATATAGGATGAATCTAAAATAATGAAAACCATTTATTACATAGAATATAACAAGCGGATACTAGCCATTTAATTCAACATTCTATCATTTCCACATTCTCAAAAAACAAATTTTATTATAGCCCCAACAATGTATCTAAAAAAATGGGTGTGTGAAGAGGGCAGGGATCGATCTTTGATAACTGTGATAATTTTTTTACAGTTGTAATTACACACAAATTCAAAACTATAAAATGTATTAAACCATTTAATGTCCTTTAAGACAGAAAAGCAACAATTGTTTGATTGTTAGTTATGTTATCAGATACTTATCCATCGCAAATTATAATCAAAAAGTAGAATACTCGGCACTGCAAGCAGAAACATTAGATTTTAATGCATACACTCAATAACCACTAAATATGCTAAGGGTTTATCAATCAAACATTTTACTGCATATTTTACCAGGTATATCTAGCAGATAAAATTAAGATCTGATAAACTAATAAGTAAGCTCCTCCCCTTTCTGCCTTTATTGCTAGCTGATATTTAATTAACCAGACAACTTGCTCTGGTAAGTGCTACTCCTGAACCCGTCACCACGTGGCACATCTTTAGTTTCCACGTCATGTTTTTTGTTTTTTTATCTACATTTTTGGAAAACACCAAGTTTGTCACCTTTCAGTGTTAGAAATGTGTTCTATCCCTTATTCTGTCAGCTCATTGGCACCATGCAGAATCAGGTGCGGGGAGGGGCAGCAGTGTGTTAGATTATGCTCCACACAGCAGGAGAAGATCCTGTGCACTTCCTCTGGCGTCTCGTTAAGATGGCTTCAAAATGTACCAAGCTGTAGAGCCAAATATTTCATGGGATGTGAAACAGTAACTTTGTAAAAGTGCAGCATAACAATTCCAAAAGAAACCTGATTTTACTGATACGACTGTTTATGACAAATTTTCATTCTGGGGGTTTGGGAGGGGGGGCTGCCAATCATATCGCCTGAACTTGGAGGGATATATCTTTTCCAGAATGTGAAAGTGGACAAATACAATACAGGCACCTACTTTAGCAAACTAATATTCGTTAAAATTTTTTAAGATGTTGTCTGTTCTCCATCCATATAAACCAGTTATCAGTCATATCCAGCCCAGTGGGACAAGGGGCACAATGCATATAACCTTTCTGGTCAGGTTAACTCACTATTCTGAAACCAAACTACCAAAAAGCAGAAACAGCCAAACAGCACATACATTCAGACCCCATGACCCACAACCAAGACACCATCAATATAACAAAGAGGTGGAGCCACCAAACAGCACCTACAGTAACACTGTTTGCCACTATCAAAGAATGGTCCAGTAGCTTCATCTAACATCTGATTGTGAAGGTATAGACATAGGTATTGGAAAGGAATACACAAATGTTATAGACTTTCAAAAACTTTTTAGAGAGGTCCAGACCTACCAAGCTTCTGTAATTTACATAATGGCTGCTTTGCACAGGTTTGTTCCAACAGTAAAACAACAGTTTCATCAATGTACAGAAAATTACCTTTAATAACTTCAAAACTTCCCTATGTGATTCATGCTTAATGTGGTTTAATTATTACCATGTTTTACTCCCCTGATGATGAATAGTCTCCCTCTGGTCTCCTAAGCTGCACCAACATCATAATCATCATCCAGCTATAGGTGTTGACAGCGTGCAGGAAACTTCGGCCTGGTGACCCTTGACCTTTCACATCAGCTCGAAGAGGCAGAGGGTCAGGGAGAGGACATGGAGTTGGAAGGGGAAGTCAATCTTATCCTTCCGTTCCACCACAGGCCTGTGTGCAGCGACAGCAAGATGAGCTGGATGGCTTTCCAAAATCCACACTCGTTTGGCTGGGAGCAAGGCACCGCGGCCCGGGTGTGTTTCAAAGAAAACGCTGACGAAAGCATTTTTAGCAGCAGCAGCACCTCTGCACTTGACAGTGTGTGCTTGCCTTTTGCTGTGTCTTTGCACCATCCCGACCCAACTCAATATCCCTCCGCACCAATATCTGTCATCTCTTGGAGCCAAAATGGCTCGTGGCCTATTTGTTTTCCCCCCGACGGTGGAGAATTCTACCTCGTCTCATCGTATTATAGCTCTCACATGTACTGGCAATATTTTATCATAATCCCCGCACATCATAAGTACATGTGGCTCTGTAGAGCTTCGTGGGACTTAGGGGTTAAAAGGCACGAGGCAAAAAGCAGAGCCTTAGCGCTTGGCTGGCTTTCAGCTGAGTTGGTGAGTATGTGGTGGGGAGGCAACAACCTGCCATTGACACCATCACTAATGTCCCTTAAATACCAAAAACCGGAAGAGAAACAGCAAAAATGAGAGTGCATTCATGCTATGACACATCGGTTCCTCAGAGTAAGAGTGCAGAAGCCAAAAAACAGAAAAAGAGCAGGCCTATGATAAAGAAGAAATGAAAAAGAGAAAAGGGGACTTTGCAGCAGTAATGGAAGCAGCCAGATCTGATGCTGGACCCTGTTCCATAAAGTTCAACATCGATCTGTAGAACTGTCTCTATAGACGAAAAATCCGGCAGGGTGTGGGTCAGTGGACAGGGCTGAGTCTAGTGTTGGGGGTGGGGTTGGGCTGCTGGAGAGAGTGATCTTTTTTTTTCCAACGGGGTGAAAGGCGGATGGTCATGTGTGCAGAGCTCATGACAAAAGGCCCTTTTATGTGCAGCGTATGCAGATAGAGGAGGCTCCTTTGTGCACAGATGGAGATCCCATGCCTGGGTCTGCCTGTGGTGCAGAGAGAAGGGAGGGCGGAGAGGATAGAGGAGTGTTGGTGAAGGGAGGAGAGGGGAGGGAGGAGTGTCTTTGGCACTGAGTGCCATCACTATGTCTGGTGGGGGATGGGGCACAGAAAAGGAGAACCAAGCCGTCCTGGTCCTACCAGGTTCAGCAGGGAGGAGGGGCTACAAGCCTTGCTAAAGGGATACAGAAATGTGCAACCCGAGAGCGGAATGGTGCAGTCCTTTAACTGCCTCTAACAAGTGAATGAAGGGTCATAGATTATTAGCAAATAATCTCTAATGTTCAATTTAGGCAGCCTGGGAAAATGTGGTTCGTCACTGAGAACGCAAAAGAATTTAGGCAAGTTCAAGGCAGCTTCATATTGAGTTAGGTAAAGGTTATAGGTCCAAAAGATCTTCCAATTTAAAGCAACTTTCAACACAAGTACTTTAAAACAAGTTAAATATAAAAGAAGTATCAGCACAACACAGCTAGATCAAGACAGACCAGCTGAACAAGGGCACATCATTGATAAATCATTTCAAAACGTTGCTAACACATAAAGTGACACAATGCTGCGCAATTCAAGTAAAAGGCCAAATAAACTTGTTGCATTAATCTCTACATCCTTAAGCATTTTGTCTCATTTTCACCTGCCATCAGTTATAGTAAATCTAAAAAACTGAAATTAAATTCAGCTGTTCAGAGAGGATTTGCCTAACTCTGTAGAGAGGTTGCAAAAGGTCAGAAGGATTTCATCACACCAAGTCAGAAGATGGTTACACAAAATTCCTCTACACTAATGTCAGATCACACCAACATTATGAGAAACAACGGTTTCTTTAATTCTGATGAATAAAACCTTTAGATATGGCTCAACCTGTCCCAAACGTTATGTGAAATTTGTAATGATCTGAAGAAAACAAATTTAAACTTGTTGGGTCAAACCTCCATAATGTAGGATTGACACAAAGACAATACTGCATTTGACCAAAACGACACAATGCTCAATAAAAAATAAACCCGGAAAACCAACCCACTGTCATCTGATCAAAGCAGATTAGCACTGTGAGAATCATGTTCTATGATTTCTCCAGTGCATTTAACACAATTCAGACTGATTTGCTTTGTCAGAGCTCCAGAAATTACAAGTGGAGCACTCAACAATTGCCTGGATCAATGACTACTTGACAAACCACAGTTTGTGAGATTGAAGAATTGTGTATCAAACAAGGTGGTCAGCATCACTGGAGCACCACAGGGGACTGTACTATCACCATTAGTTTTTACTCAGTACTCAGACTTCCATTATAAATCAGAGACCTGTCATCTGCAGAAAAGCTCAGATTACTCTAACATTGTTGGGCGTATCAGAGATGGACAAGAAATTGAATATAGAAAGTTGGTGGACCACTTTGTGGGATGGTGTGAAAACAATAATCCTACCTTAAATGTGAACAAAACAAAGGAGGGTATTGTAGATTTCAGATGGAAGAGAGTTAAGCCAAACACCGTTTCCATAATGGGAGAAGAAGTGGAGGTGGTGGAAGAGTATACATACCTCAGATTTCACCTGAACAACAGACGTGACTAGAGACTCAACAGTGAAGCCGTCCACAAGAAGGGAGAGAGCAGGTGGTACTTTTTGAGGAAGCTTAGGTCCTTCAAGGTTTGCAGCAAGATGCTACAATTCTTCTACAGGTCTGTTGTGGAGAGTGTTATCTCTTCACCCACCATCTGTTGGGGTAGCAGCATCAGAACCACAGCATCTGCTCTTGGCACTTGTATGGAACTTTTGGATCTGAATTATTATTCAACTTCTGAGTGACCTTTCTAAAAAAGACCAGATCAACTCGTGTGAGTGAGTTGTTTGTAAGCACCAGAGTGGACACACTGCAGTCTGTCCTGCGAAAAGCGATGTTCGGGTTTATTTGCCGGTTGAATGATTCAGTAAATCAAGTTGTTTTGGTGCTGGTGAATGTTAGGTACAGTGCCACACGCTTTATGTCTCATATTTGGGAACATTGGTATAAGTGTCTTTTAAAAATAAGTCATTACACTTAATTTTATATTTGTGTGTGTCTGTGTTTCGAGTTGTTTTTGTATTTATATTGTTTTTTTTCTTTGTTTCTGTTTTCATTTTGGATGGACCATCAGTCTGGAAAAAAGATATAAAATACAATACAAAAATATACAATACACTACAGAAACTTTAATAATGCTGTGCAAAGTGAGAGTTAATTTATAAATTGACTGAAGATGAAGAATTTCAAAATGAAACTTTAGCTGCGTTTCCATTACCAATGAAATTGCACAAATTCAAGTTGCAAAAATAAATATGCCTGATGGAAACAAACCAATTTCGAAAAAAACTTGGCTTTTTTGATAAAACGTTTTTGCGCTTGGATCAGGTAGTTTTTCGAGCATATCGAAATTTATGCATTACGCAAAAAAGCAATAGAAACACCTTTTTCGCATCACACAAGTCATGTGATCAACAACCTAATGTAACTACAAGCTAAAAAGACATGGAGGTTTATGACGTTGGAAGTAGTAGTAGGGGAAAGATGATGCTGCATGTTGTGTTTCATGGGGGGACTGAGTTTTTCTTGCATTTGCTTTGTGATAAAGGCAGAACTAATATATTAGACTCAAAACAGCAAAGAAACGCAAGCATTTACCAAGACCTTAAATGAGGTTTGTCGCTCCAATGCCTCTACAAGCCGTCAATGTCTCCTCCTCTGATGGCTGATACTGAGTGCTAGTGCCATGCCTGCAATATGAATATATCTACTGTAAATGTTCACATCAGTCGACATTTTTCTAAATGACTTATTGCGAAATTAAATTTTTTCGACATTTAGACAACAACAAAGTTTTGCGCATATTTATAATGGAAACAAAGCTACTGAGTTTACACAGTTCTTAATGCCTTTTTGAGATCGCTGTTATTCACTTTTATTTTACTGAATAGAAAATATTTTGAGAAGATTATTTCAGATTTTTTTATCATTTTGTAAAATTAAAAAGTAAACCATCATTGATACTGATAAAATTTCTAATTCAGGAGTTATTATTTCTATCATCATTTTAAAGTAATTTTTGTACTAATGAAAGCCTTTTAGAAGTTTGTTATTTAACCATCAACTAACCACAGAGAATGCATGCTTTAAAATGTTAAAGTCAAAAAAGTCTAAAGTCTAGACTGGGCAAAGTGTCCGCTAAAAAAGTGTTCTATTTTTTTTTTTTGCTATTATTTTTTTAAAGACAACAATCTGAAAAAATACTCAACGAGACACTTTGGTTCTTTCTCTGTTCAGTTTAGCCAAGGATATATATATTTTTTGTTACTACTCTTCTGAATTTACTTAAATTTAACTGCATTTATTTTTTCAAATTGTAAAAGACATTAAAATAACAGTATTCATGCCTCCAAAAGCCATTCATATCTAAAAAATCGTGCATTCATGGGCAAAAATTGTTGCACTTTTAAAATGCGATTAATCGAGATAAATTAATTACAAAACCTCTAATTAATTAAATTAATATTTTAAATCCTGTCCTACCTCTAGTTCTTTTACTTAAAAATCTCTGGAGGATTTCCATTAGTAGCTGTTATAAAAAATCAAGCCCTTTTGTTTGTAAGATCCATGCTGAGTTTAGCAACGGTAATAATTACTAAGGTTTATTGACCCCTGTTTTAGACCCAGCTGTCCACTAATGGTCCATTCACACCGTCCCAAACGTCATGCATCAAGAATCGCAAGAGTGCATGGAAAGTCTATGGTTGAGGCCGTCAGTGGTGCCTCAGAGTCGCTCCAGTGCTTTTTGTGCATTGGCCGCAATATTTTTTTGAAACTTTTCTCACATTTTAAGCGTCAAAGCACCAAAAGCCACGACACAGAAGTTCAGATAGCTGAACTTTTGATGCTCTTGACAAGGAATGTCAACCAATCAGAGCTTCTGACTGTAGTGACGTCGCCTGACGTCAACGTTATCTAGAAAACCTAGTGTTTAAAACCTCCGGCAGAGAAATGCCTACCCACGCGCTTTGCAAGCTTCATCTTAAAAATGTATAGGCATTAAACTAGTTGATTTGTGAGCTTTGTTTGACAACGTGTGAAGTCTGAACGCACCATAAAACAATTTCATTTTCTGATCCTGGTACTAAATTTACAGGTATGCCTTTTAAATATTAACAGCAGCAAAAGCTGGCTGTAAGGTCCTATGATGACATTGCATGGTTTTCAGAGACTACTTTTATGATCTTGTGCACCGTTGTAAGGTCACCTGGTATATATTTGCTTGTTAGCAGTTGCGTTTGATGTCTGAGTTTGTTCTTATGTGTACCTTATCTAATACAGCTAGGTTTAAGATAACCAATTTTAAGTGGGAAAAAATGTAGAGTAGAACATTTTTTTTTATTATTATATATATTATTATACTATATGATATTATATTAGTTTAGTATTATTATTTTAGTATTATTTATTTTTGCACTTGAATGTTTCACCATTGCTAAAATTAATAACTGCCATATGTTCAAATATCTTAGAATATACAGGTTGCCAGAAGGTATCTTAATTTTTCTCAATTGAATGTGCCTCATAGCAGTTTAATGCAAAATTGCTATCAAATTTTTTTGATTATATATTTCAGACTTCTGATTATTTTAACTGAATTTAGGGCTGTTAGTTTTTTGCTGACATTCAGTGTAAACATGTTTCACTAAAGAGACGTGATGTTAATGGAGATGATTATACACAAGATCGGAAAACTAACCGGCGAGCCCATCAGTTGGCCCCATTGTTGGACATGACCCTCTATGTCGTGGCCGACCAACCAGATCGGCCACGGGACACAAAGAATAGTAAATGGCCTGTATTTGTATAGAGCTTTACTCAGTCCCTTGTGTTGTTAATGGCGCCCTAAGAGGATGGCAGCCGTGGTGCTTTAGTGCGTTCTGTTTTGATTGTTCTTGTGCGTCAACTGTTCGTCTGCGTGCTCTTATACCCGCATGGAGCTTCTGGACATTAGAACTACCACCCCTTTTACGGACTTAATCACCAGTCTTTTTAGCATCAGCTACGGACCTGGTCCATTTTTTGACCAAAAGATGGGAAACGGCGCCGTGGAAAGCGAGCGGGTTCTCTCGTACCAGCATGCGCAGACCGGCGGATACGCTGCGCACTGCCCTATTACCTGGCATCTTTCTCTCAAACAATCCTGCTCACTTCTCCCAACAAGATGACGATCTAGCGCTGCTCATGTGAAGTAACAAGGACTTTTCTCGTTTGCTGTTTTTGTCGCCTTCCGGAGACGTGGCTGAAGCGCGAGCTGTTCCCGGTGACAGCGCGCTTCACCTGAGAAGGCTTAACATCTCATCCCGCGCGGGATCGCTAACGCGGAGTCTCAACAAAACAAAGGCCCGGTGGCGTTTGCTTCACTACTTACAACAAGGCAGCTGGTTCACGGATAGTGACTGTTGATCTCCCAACACTGCGCTCCTTCTCTGGAATATCTGTTCATTCACTGTAAGCCTTTTATTCACCGAGTGAGATCGCTTCATTTCATTTCTGGTGGCAGCCTTACATTCGCGAAGCGCGGACGTGACGCTGCTTGCAGGCCAGATATTTCTGCGGAGGCGGTCTTTTCACGGATCTCTTGTTGATCGTGCTTGGTGACTTTAAACAGGAAACCTGAAGCAGGAATTACCAAAGTATAGTCAGTTCATATAAATGCCGGACCAAACAGAGAGGAGAACACGTTGGATCACTGCTACAACTACAGTCAGCAGAGCGTATTCATGCTGTGCCGGCGCTGCCCCTCGCACGATCAGATCACGTGTGATGGTGCACCTAAATTCTCCTCATACCGACAGAGGACTGAAATTGGCCAAGCCTGCGGTGCATATCAAACAAGGAATAATACACCTCTGATGCTGTGGAGGAGCTGCGCTCATGTTGGGAGATGACAGAATGGGGAGCGTTTTGGAGGCATCACGGACGGAAAAGGAGGTTATATTTTCACGGGACACTGTGACTCCATAACATTCAGTTCAATGAGACGCAGCATCATACCAACGCGCACAAGGATTGTCCTTATAACATTGACAAGCCCTGGTTCCACACACCAAGCTCCGGCTCCTACGTGAGGAAGAAGGAAGTAGCGCGCGGAGCGAGAAATGGAGTTAGTACATACAGCGAGCAAAAGTACCACTTCAGCAGTGAAGTGAGAGAGCAAAATCTGTGTACTCCACCGTGTACAGGAACACTTTAGCTCCAATGACTCTGAGCCGTCGTGGAGGGGGTTCCGAGGCATCTACACAACCAAACTTTAAAACAGCCCCAATAAGCCCCCCATGGCCCTGAAACGACCGGACTCTTGACAGGGCCTGAATACACAATACTAGCCCCTTTGCAAACAGCCAGTCTGCTACCTCACACCTTCTGCTCCCCCCACACCATCACCCCAACCTGCAACGTACACCAGCAATTCATCAAAGGACTACTCAGACCCCCCTCCTCCCCCTCCCTGCACCTCTCCTCATATACCAGGAGGAGGATGTGCTGCAGACAGTTCTTGAGGATGAAAAACAGGAGAAGGCCCCCGGGCCCGGACGGCTGTCTCCCCCTCCACCCTGAGGAAACTGCCCACGGGCGGGGATTCAGCTTGGCCCCGTGTCTCACGGGACTTTTTCATCACCTCCCTGGAGGCTCTGTCGGTGCGTCCTGCTTCAAAACTCCCACACATGTCCCTGTCCCAAAAGCCACGGATCACAGGACTTAATGATAAAGTGCCAGGTGGCGCTGAAGGTCTTTCGTCATGAAGTCATTTGGATGCGCTTGGTTCTGCCCAACACCTCAAGGACCATCACCGCACCCCCTCCTGGACCCACTGCACAGTTTCGGCCCTACAGAGCCAAACAGGTCTGTGGCTGATGCAGTGAACCTGGCCATTCCATTTTCATCCTGGAGCATTGGATTCCCAAGAGAACCTACGCCAGGATCCCTGTTTGGGGACTTCAGCTCTGCCTTCCACACCATCTCCCTGGACTGCTACGAGACAAGCCATATAACCAGATCAGCACGTGCCCGACTCCCTCTGCAGGAGGATCACTGACTTCCTGTCGGACCGGAGACCAAGCACCGTCGCGGTTGGGGAAGATTGTCTCGGGACAATCGGACTACAAACATGGGACTCCTCAGGGTTGTGTACTCTCCCCCTGGTTCTTCTCGCTGTATACAAACTGCTGCACCTCAGTCACCAGTCTAAAGCTGATCAATGTTTGCGGACGACACCACCCTCATCGGACCTTATATCAGACGGTGATTGAGGTCCGAGCACTACAGGAGAGAGGTGGACCCGCTGGCACTTCTTGGTTGCCGTCACAACTACCTGGAGCTGAACGCCCCAGAAGGACAGTGGAGATGATCATGGACTTCAGGAAAGTCACAGCCCACACCAGTACCCACTCACTGATGGATCCCCCCACCCCCAATCTCCATAGTGTACTCTTCCGTTTCTGGGCACCACCATCACCCAGGACCTCAAGTGTGGAGCCAACCATCCAGCCCCTCACGCAAGCAGGCCCTAGCAAGTGTATGTATACTTACTGCGGCAAGCTGAGGAATCTCAAGGTTGCGACGAGATGCTGGTGCAGTTCTACACGGCCATCATCGAGTCCATCCATCACCCTCCTCCATCGACGTGTGGTTCCCACCCAGCGCCGCAGACCGGGACAAAAAACGGACTGCAGCGCATCATGCGTGCTTGTGCTGAGAAGTTGATGGCTGCAGGCTCCCATCCCTCCGGGACCTGTTCTCCTCCAGGACACTCGGAGGCGTGTGGGTCAGATCACAGCTGACTCTTCTCATCCCTGGACACACGCTATTCTCCTACTTCCCCTCAGGCCGGAGGCTACGTCATTCCAGGACCCCACCTCCGCCACAGAACAAGTTTCTTCCCCTCCGCCATCAGACTCATGAACAATAACAAGACCCGATAGTTCAGTTTTTTAAAGACCTCATGTAGGATAGAACCATCTGCATACGTAACTTTATTTTACTGCACTGTGTGGTACTGATCAACACATTTGATCTGCTAGCTGTCATTCTCCTGCCACATCTTGTGATGGAACCCTGCTGCTATTCTCATGTTAAAAAGGATGTTTTATCTTTTTCATAGTTCTATTATTTACATATACAGATTATAATATTTATTTAAGACTTTAGCCTTATGGCTCCCAATCTTTTTATTGGTATTTATTATTTTTTTTTTTATTTTATTATATTTTTACTTTTCGTTAATTGTTTTATGTGCATACACTGTTACACGAAAAAAATACTAGTTGTGAACTTGTTATCAAAACATTGGCAATAAACCGATTCTGATTCTGATACAGACCCAAAAGCGCTTTCATACATTCAGTACATTCCACCCATTCACGCACACATTCACACACTGATGATGGCAAGCTACGTTGTAGCCACAGCTACCCTGGGGCACACTGACAGAGGTGAGGCTGCCTCTGAAATAACAGTCTTTCCACATAACCCTATCCTGTCTGATAAGTTCCTCATCACTTTTAAACTTACTCTAACAGATCATATCAAACCTGAAAGAAAACTTCATTATACCAGAACGTTATCAGACAACGCTGTAGCAAGTTTTAAAGAAGCTCTTCCAACTTTAATTTCCTCAGTACATAAAAGTACAATAGAAAACAGTGATTTAACTCGTAACCCCTCACAACTTGACGTTCTAGTTCATAGCGTTAATTCCTCCCTGCGTCTGGCAATAGACAAAGTTGCCCCACTGAAAAAGAAGGTGGCCAGCCTTCAGAAGATTAGCTCCCTGGTTTAATTCAGAGCTACGTACCCTGAAGAAGAATGTTAGAAAAATTGGGGGGAAATGGCGCTCCATGCATTTACAGGATTCCTATTTAGTGTGGAAAAATAGTCTATTGCTATATAAAAAGAGCCTTCGAACAGCTAGAACAGCATATTATTCATATTTAATCAAGGAGAATAAAAATAATCCTAGGCTCCTTTTTAATACAGTTGCCAAACTCACACAGGATCATAGATCCATTGAGCCAACCATTCCCCAAGCTCTTAGTAGTGACAACTTCATGCAATTCTTTATAAAAAAAAATGGACTCTATAAAAAATAAGATAATTGGGAACCTTCCCAGTATGCTTGCTTCCTCCCTAGTTAATGAGGCAGCATCAAAAATGGTTGAACCTAATATATGCTTAAACTGCTTTAATGCAGCCAAACTTTCTGATAGGGATGCACTGATCCGACTTTTTCAGTCCCGATACCGATGGCTGGATTTTGTGTATCTGTCGATACCCGGTACCGATCCGATACTATTTGTGACAGTGTGTAGGTCCTGTCACTATGGCTCCAATAGATTATGTGCCCTGGCTGCTTGGCCACAAGGATATCCCTTTGGCTGACTGGTTTGCGCACATGACCTTCACCTGGGAGTCGTGGGATCGAATCCCGCCTGGGCCCTCGTTGTGTACCTTGCCACATATTGTTGAATTGATAAACTGTATAACTTCTGGTGCCTTTCTTGAAGAGACTAAAGGCACCAGACTTTACAAACTAAACATAACTGAGACAAAATAACAGATGTAAAATATAAAATTACCACAAAAATAGAATTTAAAGCAAAAAATTAAACTTTTTTGGTGAAGTTGTTGAAGATTTCCCCCATTTTGAGGATCGGTTCATGGTATTGGTTAAGTTCAACTGATACCGATACCAGTACATTAGGCAGTATCGGGGCCGATACCCGATACCAGTATCGGTACATCCCTACTTTCTGATATACTAAAATTATTAGCTTCATCTAAACCTTCAACTTGCATTTTAGACCCAATCCCAACTAAACTCTTAAAATAAGTTTTCCCTCTGATCGCTGCTCCAATTTTAGATATAATGAATCTATCCTTAGTCAATGGATATGTACCACTGGAGTATAAGATTGCTGTAATTAAACTTCTACTTAAGAAACCATCTCTTGATCAAAACGACTTAATTAACTATAGACCGATATCTAATCTTTCCTTCTTATCTAAAATTCTTGAGAAAATAGTGGCACACCAGATATGTGAGCATTTAAACAATAATGAGCTGTTTGAGAAGTTTCAGTCAGGCTTTAGAGCTCATCACAGCACTGAAACAGCTCTGGTGAAAGTTACTAATGATATTCTCATAGCCTCAGACAATGGACTGTTGACAATTCTGGTCCTGTTAGATCCAGGTGCTGCCTTTGACACTGTTGATCACAATATTCTCATAGAAAGGCTTTAAAGTGTCGGTATAAATGGAACAGCACTAGGCTGGTTTAAATCTTTTTTGTCTAACAGATTTCAGTTTGTTCAGGTAAATGATAAATCTTCCTCCACCTCAATAGTTACTTGCGGAGTACCACAGGGTTCAGTGCTTGGGCCGATTCTTTTTACTATATACACTACCGTTCAAAAGTTTGGGGTCACCCAAACAATTTTGTGTTTTCCATGAAAAGTCACACTTATTCACCACCATACGTTGTGAAATGAATGAAAAATAGAGTCAAGACATTGACAAGGTTAGAAATAATGATTTTTATTTGAAATAAGATTGTTTTTACATCAAACTTTGCTTTCATCAAAGAATCCTCCATTTGCAGCAATTACAGCATTGCAGACCTTTGGCATTCTAGCTGTTAATTTGTTGAGGTAATCTGGAGAAATTGCACCCCACGCTTCTAGAAGCAGCTCCCACAATTTGGATTGGTTGGATGGGCACTTCTTGCGTACCATACGGTCAAGCTGCTCCCACAACAGCTCAACGGGGTTCAAATCTGGTGACTGCGCTGGCCACTCCATTACCGATAGAATACCAGCTGCCTGCTTCTTCTCTAAATAGTTCTTGCACAATTTCGAGGTGTGTTTTGGGTCATTGTCCTGTTGTAGGATGAAATTGGCTCCAATCAAGCGCTGTCCACTGGGTATGGCATGGCGTTGCAAAATGGAGTGATAGCCTTCCTTATTCAGAATCCCTTTTACCCTGTACAAATCTCCCACCTTACCAGCACCAAAGCAACCCCAGACCATCACATTACCTCCACCATGCTTAACAGATGGCGTCAGGCATTCTTCCAGCATCTTTTCAGTTGTTCTGCGTCTCACAAACGTTCTTCTTTGTGATCCAAACACCTCAAACTTGGATTCATCCGTCCACAGCACTTTTTTCCAGTCTTCCTCTGTCCAATGTCTGTGTTCTTTTGCCCATCTTAATCTTTTTCTTTTATTGGCCAGTCTCAGATATGGCTTTTTCTTTGTCACTCTGCCCTGAAGCCCAGAATCCCGCAGCCACCTCTTCACTGTAGATGTTGACACTGGTGTTTTGCGGGTACTATTTAATGAAGATGCCAGTTGGGGACCTGTGAGGCGTCTGTTTCTCAAACTAGAGACTCTAATGTACTTATCTTCTTGCTCAGTTGTGCAACGCGGCCTCCCACTTCTTTTTCTACTCTGGTTAGAGCCTGTTTGTGCTGTCCTCTGAAGGGAGTAGTACACACCGTTGTAGGAAATCTTCAATTTCTTAGCAATTTCTCGCATGGAATAGCCTTCATTTCTAAGAACAAGAATAGACTGTCGAGTTTCAGATGAAAGTTCTCTTTTTCTGGCCATTTTGAGCGTTTAATTGACCCCACAAATGTGATGCTCCAGAAACTCAATCTGCTCAAAGGAAGGTCAGTTTTGTAGCTTCTGTACCGAGCTAAACTGTTTTCAGATGTGTGAACATGATTGCACAAGGGTTTTCTAATCATCAATTAGCCTTCTGAGCCAATGAGCAAACACATTGTACCATTAGAACACTGGAGTGATAGTTGCTGGAAATGGGCCTCTATACACCTATGTAGATATTGCACCAAAAACCAGACATTTGCAGCTAGAATAGTCATTTACCACATTAGCAATGTATAGCGTGTGTTTCTTTAAAGTTAAGACTAGTTTAAAGTTATCTTCATTGAAAAGTACAGTGCTTTTCCTTCAAAAATAAGGACATTTCAATGTGACCCCAAACTTTTAAACGTTAGTGTATATGTTTCATATTGGTAAAATAATTAGGCAGCATGGGATAAATTTCCATAGTTATGCAGATGATACACAGCGATATCTATCCATAAATCCTGATGAATCCAATCAGTTAGGTAGACTACAGGCATGTCTGGAAAACATAAAAAATTGGATGACTCTAAACTTCTTGCTTATGAATTCTGATAAAACAGAAGTTGTAGTCTTTGGCCCAGAAGCTCTGAAAAAGAAACTACTTAGTCAACCCCTTCACCTGGACGGCAATAAATTAGCCTCCAGTAAAAAAAGCAAAGAACCTCGGTATTATTTTTGACCAAGATATGTCATTTAGATCTCACATTAAAGTAGTCTCTAGGATTTCCTTTTTTCACCTTAGGAATATTGCAAAAATTAGACCCATCCTGTCCAGGAGTGATGCTGAAAAACTAGTCCATGCCTTTGTTACTTCAAGGCTGGATTACTGTAACTCTTTATCAGGTAGTCCACAGAAAACAATTAAAAGTCTTCAGTTAGTTCAAAATGCTGCTGCTAGGATTCTGATGAATATTAAAAGAAGATATCACATTCCCCCTGTTTTAGCTTCTCTTCACTGGCTCCCAGTGAGATCTAGAATATAATTCAAGATCCTCCTTCTGACATATAAAGCTCTTAATAATCTAGCACCATCATACATAAGAGACCTGAATGTTCCATATGTTCCTGGCAGGGCCCTTCGCTCTCAGACTGCAGGTTTACTGGTAGTTCCTAGGATTTCTAAAAGTACAATGGGTGGCAGATCTTTCAGCTCCTCTTATGGAACCAGCTCCCAAGGTTGGTTCGTGAAGCAGACAATTTGTATATCTTTAAAACTAGGCTTAAAACTTTCCTCTTTGACAAAGCTTACAGTTAGAGATATGTTAATAGGCAGTTAGAGATAGGTTAGACAGGTAGCTAGGAAGAGACAGGTTAATGTCAGTAGCCAGGTAGAGAGTGTTAGTAGCTAGGTCTCCTAGTAGCTAGGAGACAGGTTATTGTTAGGCTAGGCTGTTGGAGGACATTATTTGGGTCTGTTCCTACATTCTCTCCTACTTCTCCCCAACTGCATGATGTGCTGTCAGTTCAAGCGCTAACCTGCTTTCTCTTAGTCTCTTCCTACAGTAGGTGCTCCTGGCCCACCCTGCTTGACGACCCTGACTAAGATGGCATTGCAGTGACAGAAAGTTCTCCACGTCCTGCAACAAACTTCTGCATCAGTTTTGTTGCTCTTTCTGTGTCTCTGTTCTGTATCTCTGTTCTGTATTCTCCAAACCACAGACGGTCTCGGCAGATGACCGCTTGTGCTGAGCCTGGTTCTGCTGGAGGTTTCTTCCTGTTAAAAGGGAGTTTTTTCTTTCCACTGTCGCTTCATGCTTGCTCAGTGTGAGGGATTGCTGAGAATTAAACGACGCAATCTTCTGTGGTTCTCTAATTTCTACATTAAACATTGTATTGTAATAACTCTTCTTGTAAAGTGCCTTGAGATGACTTCTGTTGTGAAACGGCGCTATATAAATAAACTGAACTGAACTAATAGCATTTCTTTAATTGCCTGTGAAATTCTGCTATACACTTATTTACTGTTCCATCAGATAGATCCCTGCCAATTCACACTATTCATTTTGTAGCATGGAATGATATTGTTAAGTAAACACTGACTAACATGGTCTTCAGTGAAGATTTGGAACAACATCTACAGGGATTTTCAAGAGGTATGAATCATTGTGCAAATGTCTTTAGATAAGAATCTTCTAAACAGTAATATGTATAACAGATATAACTAAGCACATTTCAAAACAAAATCCCCCCCCCATATTTTCCCATTTATGTAAAACAGAAATGTCGGGAAACACCTACATCAATGACACCTAAATTAATAACTCTCAAACACATGGTTTAAAGACACTTTGTGGATATTTGCCCTCTGTCGCTTTCTCAAGAGTTGCGCCATAATTTTAAAAATCTCTATGGAGTGCATCTGAAGAAACCAGTGTATTGATGGTCTTAGAAGCTCACTAGCCAATACAACAAAACATCAAACTAATGTTGCGTCAGTTGGTAAACTGTCAAACAGTTTTTCTGACACTGTATGACTTCATCATGCCCGACCACACACAATAACCCTGGAACATGGATTTATTAATTCCTAATCCAGAGGCAATACGGATAGTTCAGCATCCGTAGTACCTTCCGTTGTAGCTGTAATGTCTCATTCTCAGTGGCTGACCACATAAAACTGTTAAGTTGTAACAATGGGTTTTAGAAGCTAATCCTTCTTGGGTAAGTAGCTCGGACCTAAACTCAGCAACAATTGGAGACAAAAGATCTTTCATACCATTGAGGGGAATTAACTGTTTGTCGTGCCTGTGTCATCTCGCATCTTACTGCTATCTGAAGCAGCAGGATGAGCATAGGGAGGTGTGTTGTTAGCTTGAGAATATAATGAGGAAAACAACCTGCTACTTTCCTTAACATGGCCTTCTCCGCTGGTGAAGCTCTGGTATCTTCTAGCTTGGGAACTGGGCTGCTCTTCCTATATCACTTTTTTCTTTTCCTCGCTTCTTCTGATGGCATCTTCTTTGGTTTCTTTGGTGGATCTGGAATAGCTCAAGTCTCAAAAACTTTGGGTTTGTTTATACTGTTTGGTAGCTTGTAGTGTACTGCCGTAAAGCAAATCTCAGTCAGTACTTCTGGGAGGCGACCTGGAGAGAAAAGTTGTATAGTGTCATTTTGCAAAAACTGGACTCTCCCATGCAGTGACAGCTCCAAAAATGAATATAATAAATACTGGTGTGTTGCCAAAACATTTGAAAAACAGATTTTTAGGGTTTAAAAGGAGTGAATCTTTAAAATGAGGTGATAATACTTGATTTGACCAGCAGTAGAATTTTATGTTTTTTTTGGTCAGTTTTAAGTTTCCTTAATGCTAATAGTTCCCAAAATATTTCTACTGAGCCCCCCTGTGGACTATAAAAACAACCAATCATGTCATTCATTATTATTCATCATTATTCATTATTATTGTTATTATTATTATTCACTCATGACACTTTTCAGTAATTGGTGTGAGCCTTCGTCAATGTCACTTTATCTGCCAGGTGGAGGTGTGTGTTTTTGCGCTCTGCATTACTGAATTTGGTTCCCTGAACATAGCTTTCAGAAATATGTCCCTGTATAAAAGTTTCTTAACTTGTTGCATTAAAATGTGAGGCCAATATCTCTTTTGTCTTCCTTCACAAAGATGCCAATTTCATCAAGCAGATGTAAATCCTTGGACCACACCATCCCACATGACAGTTATCGGGACTCGCTTTGAAACAGATTGGCTGTCTGTTACATACCATTTTCTTGCACAGTACCACACAAATGAGGGCATTGAAAGGTTGTGTTCTGAAGTAGTTGACTATGTCGAGGACATTGATCATTGAGTCATTCACCTCGGGACTCAGCTGTTTAGACGCCAGTAGGTCACGGATGTGTAATGCAGAGTGTGCACTGCAATATATTGGGGGAAACGTGCTTGATGAACACCTGCAGCCCTCTTAGTTTCCTAGTTTTTGCCCCATCAATGCAGATTTCAATAAAATCCTAGTATGTCCGTTGACATCCCATAAATGTGCCTGCCGATGGCATTATTGGCTGACGAATAAGCAGTAGTTTGCTGGCTTCTGTCATCAATCATAGAGAGAACCATATGTTCATTGTGCAGGGATATGTATTTGGCTATGTTTTATGTTCTGCTTTGTTAAATTAGCATAAAAAAATATTTTATCCAGCCATACCCCCCGGCAAAATGACTCTGTTAATTTAGAAACCTGCCTGTACTGTAAGTTTCTGAGTGTATTCATTAAAAAAATAAATGCTAAATCCGTTTAGTGTCTGTTTGAATAACTTATTAGAAGAAATTATGTCAATACAACATATTTCTGCTCTGTCATACAATAAATAATGATTCGGCACTGGGATATAGAAAGTGTGAGGCAGATTAATAAATAATGGAGATGACAGTCAATAATAAAACTGTCATTTTTGATAACTGCCTCTCTTAACTGACCTGTAAAATCTTTGAGACTGGAACAAATGCAAATACCTCTGACTTGCTTGCACCATAAAAAAAACCCAACAAAAAAAACCTCCTGAGGGCTTTTCAAGTGAGCTTATTCTGACAATGGTGCTGTGCCCTGAGCGGGTTGAATGTACGGTCTGGGCCTTGAATGGTACAATGTGTGAGAGCTGCGAGGATCAAAGCTGTGGAGTGAAGGCTCAGGAACCCTCCTGGCTGCCTACCGCTGATCAGAACCTCGGCTTCCAACACAACAACAACATTGACCAGCACAAACACAACTTCCAATAACTAGAAAATAGAAAGCTAAAATTATGCAGTCACAAACAAAGTAATCCCACTGACAATTTTTTTATGCACATGTAGTTTATAGCCTATATTTCATATAATTTCAAAACAAGTATTAAAGATAACCAGTTCTGACCCAGGTTATTCAGATTTCGTCTGATTCTGATATTTGTTATCCTCAAGATAATAATACATACATTTTGGTGTGTTCTTCATTGATATAGTAAAATTAACTACAAGTTTATTCCAATACATGGATTAACAAATACAGTGATAAAAACCCCCAACAGTATTTAAACCCTTACATGTTTCTATGGTTTTGCTGTTTGTCACATTTGTTTTAGATTAGAAAGATTCAATACCAGACAAGATATGACATAAAGCTGCAGTCCAGAGAACTAATTTATGCATCAGAGTTTTCAAAATCTTCCAAATTACATTTCTGAACTATACTATGATATATGGGTGGCGCTTCACAACATTTGCTATTCTTCTTAAGTACCTCTTTCCTCCCATAGATCGCTATAAGATTCACACTAAACAGCAAATTTATTAAGCCAATAAAACTCAATTTTTTGCATTGTCTGCTTTCAATCAATGTGCTGGTTCATCACGCAAACCTGCAGAGATGGGGCCGTGCACACAGGCTGCTCCGTGTCTTCCTGTTTACAGTTGCCATAATAGCCGAGAATGATCATAGAGAAGTCAGAGCAAACTTCTACTAAAATGTTAGCCATTCTCTGGTTTCCAAGGGCTACATCAGAATCAGAAAGAAAAGCAGTAAAGTCATTAGAGGTGTGTTTCAACAATCGATATACCTTTGACTCTTAAAAGGCTTCAACACATAATCTAAGGATATTCAAAACCGGAAGAGAAATAACGTCCATACCTGCTATCAGGCTAGAGAGGGCCAACTGGACAATTCTAACAACAGTGAATCTCCCTTTTTAACACATGGGGTCAGCATGGTAGAGGTGAACCTTCACAGATGTGTCTTGCCTCCCAAAATTACTCCAAGAGAGCCCTAACTCATGCCATCACAAAAGAACCCCATCCATCATCTAAAGCACAGGAAATCTCGTCAATCACAGTCAAGGTCATTGTTCCTGCATTATGTGAAAAATGCTAAGCAATAAAAAGCATCCGAGGTAGAAACCACAACTGACTCGCATTTGTCTTGCATTTGCAAAGAAACCTCTTTATGGACTTTTGGAAAAATATTTAGTAGACTGACTAGACAGAAGTGGATATATCTGGAAGAGGTGTATGCTGTTGCGTTTAGTGGAAAAACGTAGACTGTTGTGATCCTTTATTCATTTTGTTTTATTGTTTATTTGTTTTTTTACCTCTTCATTTCTTCTGTTAGTGCCGTATTGATTTATTTCTCTCATTAGGATTAAAGTTCTCTGATTTGAGTTTCTTTCCACCTGACGTTTATATTTATGTTTTCTCAACTTCCTGCTAGATCCATTAGTCCTTTTACTTTAAGTTTCTCCTGTGCTTCTCTATTCTTATTTACTTAGATTTCATTATTCTTACTTACCCTTCTGTGTTTGTCCTACCGTATGCATCTAAAATTATTTTACGTCTAGGCTTTTCTTCTGTTTTATGCTTATACCTTTGCTTAGTTTAATTTATAAAGCTACTTTTATTTACTCCAGTTATGTTTTTCTGATATACAATTTAGTTTAATCATCTGAATGATTTAAGTGTGTCAAAAATACACTAAGTAGACTGCATGTCCCGAACCAAATTCTGATTTTTACCTAAATGACACCAGCTATATCAAACTATATGCTGCTACTGAAAAAAGAAAAACATTCTCATTTTTGTTTATTCGTTTTGCCGATAATACTGATCAGAGCCGGTCAATGAAAAATGGGGAAATTACGATATCGTAAAGATATTTTTACTATTCATCTCTAGTCTCCTTGCATAGTTTCTTTGCAGGTAAACATTAAAATCTAAAGAAAATTATTTTACATCTGCAACAATCATTTGAAATGCATTTAAGTATGAACCAGAACATCTTATGTTCAGTGGCTGTGTTGAAAATGAACATTACTTGCAGTTCATCATGTGCAATGCAGTTAGTTAGAGATTCTCAAGCTTATACATGAGTGAGGAATGCTTTTAGTGATATCTCTTTAAAAGAGGGCTGGAACCTGCAGCTGTGAGAGCCCTCTCACATCCACTTTCAAACTTCATTTTTCAGCTTTTTGAAAAGATCTTCAGAGGTACTCTATGGCTGTTTGGAACGCACTCTCATCAGCTTCCAAATTTCCCAGCATGCTATATTGCAGGGGGTAGCATTGTTCCCAAAGTTAACTGAAAAGTTGCATTCCTGAGTGTGACACGAAGCCTTGTTACACAAATAATTTTTTATAAATATTGTACCAATTAGATCCCACTTTATTCTTAGATATTTCACTGGCATATTTATGTTTTGTTTTTGTTATTTTTCTGTAATAGGAATGCTGAGTATTTATAAACAGTCTTGGACGGTACAATTTAAAATGTGACTGAGAAGAACAAAACAAAGAAAGCCTTCTTTTCCACAACACCTCCTGAATTTAATGTTATATGCTTTCTTCATCTTTCCGGAATCTTAAGCTGAATCACTGGAATTAAAGACACATTCAACAAATGCATGATCAAAGCCACTTAATAGCTTGAAATAGAACCCATTTTCTGTGATGAACAACTAAATTATACTTAATCCTAATGCCATGGAAACAGCTCAGACCCTCTTTGCTTCAAAGTGGATATTTCAGCTGCACTGGCTGACATGCAAGGGACAGTACAGCCTGTATGCAGCATCTGGTGGACATCAACAAGACTGCAAGTCTTTGGAAAGTTTAGGACAGACTTTAGGAATCTGATAACACACCAAAAATATGAGCCATAGGAAATTTGTCAGCATTTCTAGAGCAATGTAGACTATTTCACCTAAGCTTTAAGCAGTGGATGTAAAACCAACATAAATTAAGGCTATTATTCAACAACAAATAGTAAAACAATGTCAACAGCAATCTGCTCAACTCAACAACAGTTTCTTCATATGGGCAACACATTAATTCCTACCAATAATTGCTGGGGTTTATACAATCAACCATAGAGAGGATAAATCAATGACATATGCTTTTAGTTTACCCTCCCCATTACTTATTATTTAAACAGGTGTGATAGAACTGCCTGGTAACAACGTCTGGCTAGCTGAGAAAACATTGCTACAGAAAGCACTAAAGAAGCCCAAGCTAATTTTTCAAATTTTGCATGATTGCATTTTGATAATTGGAAAAATAAGAAGCCACAACAGAGAGACAAAAAAGGTTTTTGCTTTAGAGTTCTAAGCTATTATATTCAAGTCAGAGCTATTAGCACATCTAGCCCTATTTTAATGCTTTTTCAAAAAAAAGATGTGTATGGCATTTGAGCGTTTCTAATAAATAAAAAAACTACAGCTTTCTGAATTGTCAAATCTGAGCAAGATCATTTAATAACAGTAGTGAAAGATCTCATTTTCTTGACCTACTAAAGCTATAACATGGTACAAACCTTTAAACAGTAACATTGTAGTTTGAGTTGTACATTGTCCCATTTAGAATGAAACGTCATATAGTAATCTGTGCTCAGTATGACCACTCTTCTTTTCACTGAGAGTCACAAGTTGTCAATTTATCAATTCTGTCAGTTTCTTGATCTGTTGATTACCAAACTTTTATGTAGCGGCAACCACGGCCTACTAGTTTTAAGAAGGTTCTACATGTTCTCAGTAGGGCGTATTCCCAACTTTGGCCATGTCTCTGAGCACTAAACAACTGGTACTTATGGTCTCACCATTCAGACGCCACTTCTGGACTATGACAGCACTAGAGAAATTGGTTGTTGGTAGCTTCACTGTTAATTCATCTTGAATCTCAGTAGGTTAAAATAGATCTTTTTTTCTTGATGCTTTTCTTACTAATACCCGTTTACTGATTCTGTGATCGCATCCCAGTATCTAGGCAATTTCAAGATCTCTACATCCCACTGAAAAGCTTCTTACAATGTTTTACTTGCCAGCCCTAGAGTCCGCTCTTGTCGGCCCATTTTACATAAGGAATAGAAACTTAAAATAGTCATGCACATCTTGATATTTGGTGTTGATCTCCTTGGATCACAACCTCTCTCATTACACAAACACACATCCCCTGATATCCCTGAATTCAATAAAATTTCATGTTTTTACAGACTGGAGTTAAAAAAATTATTAAAACAGATTTGATCTGTTGCCAAATAATTTTGCACACAGTGTAGTTTGAACTAGAGTAACAAAATAAACCCATATTTTAATGTCACAGAATTCAGTTTTTCCTCATTACTGACCATATTGTATTATTGTTTGCTGTTAAGTAAAAGACAGGGAAATGTTTATTTCTTCATAAATGATAGGATTTTGAAATTACGTCTGAACAATCCAAGACACTGACAGGTAGAGGAAATTCAAGCCCATAAGACCAGAAACCGTTCAGTGTACACCCTTTCATTTAGGAGGGCTAATCACTAGAAATGAGGCTAATCACAAATGAACAGTGAATGACACCAGAATAATAAGTCTGAGCAAGTCTAATCCTTCACACAGCACTTAGGATGGTTTTAAAGGCCACAAGGGCAAACTGCAGAGCTCCCCTAACTGTTAGGGCAAAGTCTGGTCCATTTTATAGTCACTTGGGTATAGGCCTGATTGCTAAAGACCAGCAAAAGTAATCCCTCGAGTCAGGCCACAAAAACCAGCTCTACCCCTGTAACCATGGCAGCAGACAGGTAGTGTCTGGGTCACAGGGCAAACATGACCGTACTACTGCAATGACTTTGCTGATGTAGGATCAACCTGAAGTAGATTTCCATCTATACATGCATGCATATCCTAATATATAAATGGAACCTCATATATGAAACACCATTACATAACATGGTAATTGGCTAGAGGACTTAGCTTATGGGGTACATTTTTAGTTCACCAATACTGACACCTTATCCTATCAATCTGGCAGCCAGATATAGAAAGGCTGGAAAAATAATACAACAAAATATTTTAATGCTACGTAGATGGTACAATGTTATTAGGTTTGAAAGCAAGGACGTAAGAAAATATCAAAATACCGATATAATATTTAATGTCACAATATTGTATCGATATTCAAAAGCAAAGTATCAATGGTTTTTTTTAATAATTTGAATTGAATCCTTAATGACAGTAATTTTTGTCATTAAATTAAGAATATGACTGCTAGTTGGTGCCTGTTTTCAACTTCTTTGTTCAAGTGGATCAACTACATCTAGTAACAATAGTGGATGTGTTGTGTATAAAGCAGGTTGGAGTGTCCCAGTTTTAAAAATCACAATCTATAGTCTTGCTCATAATACCGCGGTATATCATAATATATACTATCATCCCCTTTGTATCGTGATACATATCGTATTGCCAGATTCTTGCCAATACACCTCACTATTTGAAAACCTAATCTTAATTCTTTCAAACAAACGTTATCATTGTAGTCAAGCTTTGTAACCTATAGGTCAATATTTGTCTTGTCTGTTCATAAAACGTGTGTCTAAAATAAATGCGGTATGTTCATATGGGCAGCTGGAAATTTCTGTGAATCTTACAGATGTAAAATTTTTATGTTAAACTTTAGTGTGTACGGTGACAATGTGGTTTCAGCAGCTCATGGTTTTTTATAACTCATCTGTATATGTTTCTAAATTGTTACATATCTTTTTAAATACTTGATTTTTTGGGGGTATTTTTTCCAAATGTGACAGTAAAAGTCAGAGGGTTTGCACTTTTACGTAATCCAAAAGTTTGATAATCCAGAACACATCAAAATGTTTTCTGGGAAGGCTAAATCAGGATAACATTCAAGTTCTGGAATACCCCCAACATAAAACCTAATGAAAATGAATGGAATATACCTTGAAACCAGATCAATCCGAAAAAGCCGAATTTATAAACTCTATAAATTCAGATGAAAACAGCAGTCAAATATCCAGCTAGACTGATGCCAGCACCTTGACCATAGCTACAAAACATATGTTGTTTTAATTTGTTAAAAGACATTTATCAATAGACTACTGGGGGTGTATGTATACGTTTGACCATGTAATTTATAATTTAAACCATGTAATGATTTAAGAAAATACACAAATATAAATAAAAAAACTATAGTAGTGATAACATAACTAATAATCAGTTTGATCTAATTATCACACAGCAGGAATAATAATGATTACTTTTCTGTGGTAAACATTATTAATAATCTCATCCTATAGTAGTATGCTAGATCGACTGTGTGGGCAGATATAAACATATTTTCTTAAAAATAGAAAATTATCTGAGAACAAATGCATTCAACGCCCTATAATCTATCAATTTATAACATGAGTATTAATTAGATTCATTCACAAAGGCACAAATTGCCCATATATATATATATATATATATTTTTTTTTTTTTCTTCTAACAAAAATGCCCCAAAATGGTCAGATCTGACTTGCCCTTTTCGAGAGAAGCACATGATCTCCTCCTGGCCTTTTCAGTTTCCCGTCTCTCTTTTCAGTTGCTATGAGACACTCAAGCCGAAGCCAAGGCTTCCACAATTCATTACTGGAGGAACAAAAGCCAAAGCGATGGACAAAGCAAGGCAGAGCAACTAAAACCAGCTCCCACTTAACACACACATCACACCTCTTAGTGGTGTGCTGACATACAAATGCCCAATTCAAGATGACTCCTTTGTTTCCCATTTTTGATTTTAGAATGCCAGGGGTGTGGATGGTGAAAATGCTCAAGCGAGTTCAACAGGTTGGAGATTCTCAGGCTTTTGTATATTCGTTGCTTTGCACATATTTTGAATGGATTCAATATTCAATACTTGCTAAAGTGAATTGTGGTGAAAAACAAATCCTTTAGATGTGCCAGAAGCTCAACTGGCTCCAAAGCAACACCAGCATAACATCACCTGTCTCTGGCTTTCCACCAGATCTGCCTCACCAAATCATGAAACATCTCTTTTCTCTTCAGCCAATCAGATCTCTTTCTCTGGCTGTTCTCAAGCAAAAAAATGAAAAGGGGAAGGCCAATGAGTGATGGGCCTCCTCCTTTCCCCCCCTTGTATCCTATGCACACACGACAATCACTGTTTGAGAAATGCCAACAGATGGGCAATCAGTCATTGTAATTAGGCTCGCTGCCGTTCCCAAGCCTTCATATTTCAGGCCGGAGCAGAAGGACGTAGGTAGTAAGTTCCCCAGCCGTCCGCTAGCTCGGCCAGAACTGTGGTACAGGCCACTAACCTTTCTGCTCCCTGCGATTGGGGGGGGGGACTGCAAAATTATAAGGGGAGCTGGGTGGCTGACTACATAATTACTCCCTCTCCCCCTTCTTCCCACTCCCACTGCTTCTTTCTTTTTTGTCTGCACTGTAGCGTTGCTTTCTTCAAACTGCACAAGAGCTGAAACCTAGCCTCAGAAAATTGCTGTAAAACAAACAGGGCACTGAAAGTCAAAAATATTACGCATTAAATGTGGGTTAATAGTTTGTTTTCCTTGTTTTAATTTTATTTAAAGGACCAATAAAAGCACTGTCTGAGGTTCTCTGGTTGTCGTTTTAAAAGACCCTGAAATCTCTCTGGACTTAACAGCGAAACAGGAAATGATTCTGATATTTTGCAGTAGTTTTTATTTTATTTGCTTACAGACAAGGGAATGGGGGCAGACTCTGAAACTGGCTCGGCCTGTCATATAGGACCTGAAGTTTTCTTGGCAGGGAACTGGAGAAGTGCAAGTTCAGCCAAAACAGACAATAAAGCAGAATTGAGGAACATGCCAAATTGTCAGGGCAATTCAGTACAGAGGCTCATTTTTCCAAAATGATTCATGCTGAAGAAAAAAAATAAAAAGCATTTCGCTGTCCCCGGATGAACTCTGTGCGCTCTCTCCGACGACTTTTACGTGGAAGCCATGGAGAGAGGCGGCGGGGACGGGGATTGGGGCGGGGCATGGGATGACCTGAGTGAGCTTGGTTGCATAGGCACGCGTGTGAGCACGCATGCACATGGCCTCATGGCCATTAGAGCACATTCTTTGCCCACTGTGGAATTAGGTAATGTTCATAAAAGCCCCAAATACCCCGACACACACACAAACAGCCTCTACTATAAAAACACAAAGCATTTTACAGTCACGCAGGGGGATACAATAAAACAAACACAACGATTTCCAATTAGGAAAAGATTGAGGGATAAGTGTCGTTTTGGAACAGAGTGAAAAAAAACAAACGTGTTCAAACCAACAAATTTTGAAGAAACCCACAAACGTGCCTTAATTTTGTTACATTAGCCTTGAAGTTAAGGAATCAGACAGGACAAAATGGCAAGTTCTGGATCAGTCAGCAGTGTTCTGCGGGTGGTTCACTTAGTGCTCGAAAATCCTCCCCTGTTCCACTGTCCTCTGGCTGAATGAATGTTCAAACATTTTACAATAAAATTTTGATAGGTGTGGCCTTCATCTGTATTTAGCCCCCTATACTCTGAAAGCCCTAAAAAAAACAAAAAAACAAGTACGACTTATTGCAATCAGAAGATTCCTACCAGAGTGTGGTTTAATCTCCATATAAATCCAGCTGTTTTTTAAAGGCTCCATATGTTTGCTGGAAACCATTATGAACAAATGGCAGCAAGACCGAGGAACACAGCAGACAGGTCAGAGATACAGTTAGGTTATAGAATAATATCCCAAGCTTTGAACATCTCATGGTCTGTCTCATCTAATAAGCTGAGAAAAGTGATTCTTAATCAAAAACGTAGCCAGAAAGTCCATGGTCACTGAGGAGGAGCAGCAAAAATCCACAGCTCAGGTGGAAGAATCTTAACTGGACAGCTATTGGATATGTACTCCACCTTTATGGAAGAGAGACGAAACCAAAGCTACATAAAAGCTATAAATCATAAAAAAACTCCCATTCAGGGCTGCATAATATATTTAAAAAAATAATTTCATTGCAATGTTAATGTGTGCAATATTCATATCGTAAAGGACTGTTTGGAGTACAGTATTTGTCCACTAATACTATATAGTTGTTGTTAGTATAGTTGTTATGAACTTGCATTTTACATGCTAATGTAATATTTAGCCAGTAGGATAGAGTCTCGTGGTAGCAGATGCTCTCTCTAGACACAAATGACACTGCTTCAAATCTTAAAGGTCACAAAGTTCAGCGTAGGTGAAAGGAGAGAAAAGGAAGGAAATAGTCACATATTGAAACTGAGATCGTTGCGACAATATTTATTAATATCGACATCAACAGACTTCCTAATATTGCGTATCCCTAAACCACCTGCACTTCGCAAATATGTTGAATAGGTGCTCTGGCCAGACAGGAGAAAAAATATATTTTTGGCCCACCTAAAAAAAACCTTTTTGTGCAGGAAAAGATTATGTTTGAATAGCTGAGTCAAAGTTCACAGAAAATCCATTCAATCTGAGTTACTTTGCAAAGAAGAAATGCCAAAAATGGCTGTCTATAAATGTTAACAGCTGTTAAAAGAAATATGTTTTTATCCTGAAAATTGAAAAATGTATTTTTACTCTTTCATTTCCTCATTGGCTAACTCCATCACATTAAATCAGTATAAAATACTGTGGATTTAACATAATAAATTGGGAAACAAATATTTTGAAATGCTCTGTACTGTCCATTTATATTCTAATAGCTTTGTATAATAGTTTAGTCTAACAAAATGCAGTATATAAGTCCAAAAAACAGGTTTCTCGTGATTCGGGATTGTGCAGCACACTTTGCAAGTAAGCACCAAGTATAACTCACAGTAAAATTAGATCATGCAAACATTAGGCATTGAGTTACATGGAAAGGATAAAAGCCATTTGCATGATATTGTCAGAGGCTTTAATGCACCCGTAACTATGCTGCTCGTAATGATGGCAAGTGCTCAAGCAGAATTGCTGCAGTCTGCAATTTCCAGAGGTAACTTTATGGGATCAAAATAATTATCTTTAAAAAAAGAGGGTCAAGAGGACACATAAATAATGTGGAAAAACGCTTTCTCTGAACTCAGTAGATGTGGCAAAGAAGTAATTTCGGTCTCAGAGAAAATCATATCAGTTTATGATATTCCCGTCTGTCTCCTGTTTATTTTCAGAAATAAATATTTGGTGCTAAAATGTAATTAAAGTTCCTCTGGCAAACTGTAACCCTTCATTTTCAGTGCAGCTTGAAAAGCAGAAGCAAACGATTAGAGCAAATGACGAGAACACACACGTATAGGTAGGTGTGTTTCATTACCGGATGAAAATCCATGTTAACCAAAGGACTACAGTGTATTACAATGGCAATTCTACTGACTGCAGCAACTTTTTAACACAAAAGGACGATGTTTATTACAAAACAGGTACCTACTGGACGAGAATTTAACTTGGAGGTTTAATTTACATTGATCCAGCTGCTCCTTTATTTTACAACTGATCCCTCAAGCAGATAAGGTTGATGTTTCTCTTTATTGCTCTGATCTGAGCTGATCAAGCATCTTAGTAGTTTAATAGTGAACAATTTGATTTTTATTTTGGAAGGTGGGGGTGTGTGGTGGTCACTCAGTGCATCAAAGCTAACTACTCCCAGCATTTTTGGTCAGTAACACCAACCAATGACACATACTTTGTTTTTGTTTTTTGTAGTTAATGAAAAATTGGATAAAGGGTTAGGGTAATATGCAAAATTGTGCAATTCCTTAATATAGAATGTATTACAAAATTGCTACATGAATCAATGTATGTTAGAATATATATGTTAAAAAAAGGGCAGCATGTGACGTAGTGTTGAGTATTGGAGTCCATCACTCCTTGATACAGCGATCCAGGGGTTATATCCTGACCTTGACACCTTTGCCTAAATGACTTAGCCCCTTCTCTCTAGACCAATTTTATGTTTGATTACTGTTAATAAAGACAACACGTGCCACAAAATCTTTAAAAGTTTGGTGTCTGCTCTGAAATGTGTGCTCACTGCATCTTAATTGTTATTAGCAGGATATTGGAATATACAATAGGTTTTTGTCACAGCTCAGGTTACTGTGTGTTCCATGGTTACACTGAAAGCACAGCAGGCTCCTGGTGCACAATACTGCAGGTAGGCAAGGATTCAAATGTACCATTATATATATATATATATATATATATATATATATATATATATATATATAAAGTTTTAATGACCTAAATAACTTATGTATATGATTTGAATGTTTAAAACTACAGGAAACCAGATTTGACATAAAACAAGGACACAAAAATCTGATTAATTCACAAAACAATTTTATCATTTTAAATACCAGACTTGCTCACAAGTGCTCTAAATATTACCCTACTCTAGAAGACAAAGTCATTGTGAAGTTACTCTTCAAAGGAAGTCCCATGTGGCGAATCAATTTTGCAAGAACGTTATAGCAACAGCTCAAATCTTGTAAAAACAATATTCATGAGACAATTAAACTTTTTTTGGGGGGTTTTCAAACTGAATAAAAGCGCAGGATTAGAAGTGAATGGAAGAATTAGAAAAAGTTAGAAGCGACTCACCATAACAAGACACCATGTGCTGCCTGTCAGCTGGTCGTCCACACGGCGCGTCAGACATGGCAGACAACTTTCAATTAAACAAAAGTAGTAAAAACAGAAAGAAAAAAAATGTTTTATACGCAGATGCTGCATGTGTCCCCCCTCCCACTTTTTTGTTGGTTCCTAGTTCCACAGACGCCAGAAAGAAGAAGAAGGACAAAAAACAAAAGACACATGTTGTTCCTGCAGACAGTCCAAAAAGTGAGCGATCCTCCGGGTTCCAGGTAATCTATGAGTTGGTGTGACGGCGCAGTCGTGAGGACAGGGATTAAACCAGTTCCCTGGGAAAGAAAGCTTCTCATCTGTTTCCATCTGCTGCGCACACGGTCCCGAGTGTCTCCAAAGGGAGGGCTGCATGCATGGCGGATCTGAGTCACTGCGCCGTGCGGAAAACTTCGGACTGCCACTTATCACACCCGAGCAGGGACCTTTTTTCCTCGTTTTTTTTTTTTTTTTTTTTTCCTGCTTAGATTTGTGTGGAACAAAATATTCGTATTCAATATTCATCTCTGCTATGCAAACACAATGAAAGTCGATATTTATATTAAACAGCATTGATGCATACGCCCTTTTTTACACGTATATATTATTGTTAATACACACAGATTAATACAATGTAAAGCTAAGATAAATACTGCTGTAATGTTAAGAATGTTTTTTTGGCTCGGATGACTATTTTCCTCTTGAAAATATGCCATAGATTCCCTGCGGGGTTAGGGCCAGTAATGCTGGGGGTCAGCCTTTTTTCTGTACTTTTTTCGTCCACTAAACTTTCTGTTAATATGTTGAGTCTGTGAACAGCCAGGTTCTTTAGCAGTTAGTAGCTTGTGTTTGTTAAAAATGTCAGTGGTTGTAAGTGCAGTTTTCTTATGAAGACCACAGCATAACATATCAATATACATATTTTTATTAGACTTTCTTTGCATTCCGATACTCTAAAAAACCCCTGATGATTGGGTTCTATATAAGCCTGAATATTCACAACTAGTGTATATATATATATATATATATATATATATATATATATATATATATACACATAGAGCTGCAGCTCATCTACAGCTGAGATATATATATATATATATATATATATATATATATATGTGTTGAGTAAACCTCTTGATGTGTAACAGAAATAAAGGTGTTTTGAACACGGTACTCCAATTTATTTAGGTACATAGTCCATGTTAGAACATATTTGCATTGTACACTATAAATATTACATCCCATTATTAAAAATAAGTGAATAAAATCAGCCAATAATAAAATATTTCAATTAACAGTAAAACGAAATTGTTTCTTAATTCCCATAATTCAATTCACATGTTTTTATTATTAACACTTTGTATATCTTCTTATTAAATATTTAAAAATGTTCAAAGATAGTTTTTTCAGTCACACTGTTGACTTATTACATGCTTACATTTATAAACCTAGCATATGCGACTATTCTGTTGCATTCAGGCAGCTGCTTCTTTCACTTATGTCTACTCTAATATTCAAGCTCATTATCATTACTTGGTTTAAAAGAAGTCTAAATATGTATACCATTACTATAAAATATTTGCATAATCAGACACAGAAAATTATCAAACAGTTTTAAAAATTCTGACATTTAAACAAGTGAGTTTTTCAGAAAAACATGGCAACTCTGGCCATATTTAATGACTTCAACTACAGCTGTGGCTCTTCAGGTGAGCTGCATTTGCTATGAAATAATAACTTTCACAAAAGATACAACCGGAGAAATACACAAGTAAACTTAGCTGGTGCTCAGAAAAGTGCCTCCAGAAAGTTTTTCAAAAGAGCAGCAAAATGGGGCCACTGTTAATTTTGTGGGGCCACACTACAAACAAAAGCGACAACAGCGTTTCAGGAATTTTTATTATGCTTTCACTGTACACACAGGAGTGGAGGATGGGTGTTCAAAAGTCATTTCTTTTCTATCAAATTCAGAAAGAACCTTATGCATACAGAACTGCCTGGCTTTGAGTGCTAGACGTTTCCCCCCAGGCTAGCAGGGCGTCTCAAGGGTACCTCACCTGTTAAATGAAGAATAGCTCTCAAAAGTTTACATTTTTAATTGCATTAATATGACAATCATTCTTAAAATACAGTTTTAAAGTATTAACAATAGTTTGTTTCTGATGTGTATTTACTACTACTATAAATCAGAAGTAGAATTGGGGCCCCAAATTATAATCCACTCAGGGCCCCAATCAATCTTGGGCTGGCTCTCACAAGAGAGATAGTTAGAGAGGGTTATACTGAAATTGATTCAATCTCTGACATGCTTGAGCAATATGAGAAAAGTCTTTACAAGAGTAGCAGATACATATTTCATAACAGTTGTTTTGGATGCTAATAAATCTTTTTGAGCAGATTTTTTATTTCCAGTAAAGTGAATACAAAGCTTTCATTGATTTGTCAGCAGTGCTGTACCAAGAAGCCTCTTTGCATTGTTATACACTTAAGTGGGAATGCAGTTCAGCCTGCAGTGCTTCAGACAGCCTGAGTGGCCATAGAGATGTTTGAATTTGAGCTTTCATTCTGATCGGCTTTTTCTCGCTGTTTCCTATGCGGCACCTGTTGGCTGAACTCTTCTGAAATACCTGAATTGAGAGACACCAAACACTACCTTCTTATCCAGCAGGGCATGACTTTTTTTCTAGCAACTAACCTTTTCTCTGGAGACAGGTCAACAGTCTTAAAAAAAAAGTAAAAAGACCACCTTTTTGTTTAGATGACTTTTCTGACCAATTGGACTTCCACTGCGTTGGGAAGGCACGACCCTGTTGAACCCGTGCTGCATAGAGACAAGGGTAATGAGATTATCTGTGCATGAGTGTGAGTGTTGTTTGTGACGCATCCTCTCCAGATTGTGTGTGTGTGTGTGCACAGCCTTCCAGGCTCTACAGGCTCATGTGACAATATCTGCAGTTAAGAGTGGAAGGCTTACTGTTGGGGGTTGCTGGGTTCACAAAGCTGCTTGTTCAGTACAAAAGTAAAAAACACTAGTTTGTGCCAAAGGAAATGAAAATACAAGTCAAGGATTTCTGGCTTTATTACTGGGAGGAATGCCTGGTTAGTTTAATTTTAATGCGCAATTCACCTTGTAGGTCAAATGTTAACTCAGTATTATTCCAGTTGGTGCCCAATCCAAATGTTACACAATTCTAATTACACTTAGATTACCAAGATTTCCATCAGTAAAAATACCACAATTTTGTTGTTTAATGGTATTTAAACAAACATTTAAAAAGGGTATAACAAGTTCTTATTTCCTTCAGCAAAATAAAATTCATACTATTGATTATTGGTGTGTACACGTGTTAGAATTTCAATATCTCTGTACAGACCCCTTGATGGAGGAGACAGAAGTATTTAGTTTTCACAAAGAATAAGTGCCTTGTATTTTATCCAGGAATAGATTTGGCTCTGAAAACAAATGGCACAATCTAGCCTTCTGCTTGCAGATGTTATGGCCAGTAATTCTTTTAATTTAGAGATGGAGCTGGAACGCCTGCTTGAATTATGAAAATCACCAATTTGGGAACACGTCAGCTTTATGCTGTTACAGAACAACATATTGTCATGGTAACAGGTTATCTATTTCCGGTATCGTTGGTGGTCACTCTTAGCTCATGTCATCTTCACCCCCCTTCAAAAAATAAAATCATCAGTGCAAATACAACCCCCTCCCAACCCAACCCATCAGCCATACTCACTCACACACACACTTAGAAGCTACTAAAAGCGGGCTGAGTACAGATGAGCCAGGAAATGCCATCATGGAGCCATCTGCATCAGCAGCAGCAGATCAACATCAGCAGCCAAGGCTCCCACCCAGGGCGCCCAGAGGAGGGAGGGCTGGTACCCCCACCTCCACCCAAGCGCTACCTGGGGGGAACCCAGGCAGCCACAGCCGACCACCGCCCCCGATGCAGGGGGCTCCCCAGAGAGGAAACACTGGCAAGAAAGATTAAAATACATTAAAATATAAAGTTAATAAAATATAAAGTATATAAAGTATAAAACAATAAGTGTAAAACAAATAATAATAAATGCAAAGCAGATTAATAAATAAACAGTTAAAAGCTGAACTAAAAATTAAATCAGGTAAAACATGCTGAGCGATTAAAAATATATTAATAAATAATAATTAGTTAAAGGCTAAGCTAAAAAGGTGAGTCTTGAGTCTGCTCTTAAAAACATTAACACTCTCTGCGGCCCTGAGGTCCTCTGGCAGCCTGTTCCAGAGGTGAGGGCCATAATAATGGAAAGACGCCTCACCATGAGTCTGTGTCCTGACTTTGGGGATGATAAGGAGACGGCTGCTAGAGGAGTGCAGAGACCGCGAGGGTTCATACGGTAAAAGCATTTCTGACAGATAAGAAGGCCCAAGACCATTAAGACACTTAAAAACCATTAAAAGAACCTTAAAATCGATCCTAAAACATACGGGGAGCCAATGCAGTGATTCTAAGACCGGTGTAATGTGCTCCCGCCTCCTAGTCTTCATCAGGACACGAGCTGCTGAATTCTGTAGAAGCTGTAAACATGAGGTAGTCTTTTTGGGAAGACAACAAAGCAGGGCATTACAATAATCAATTCTACTGGTGATAAAAGCATGCATTAGCGTCTCCGTATTGGCCCGAGAGAGAATGGGGCGGACTCTGGCGATGTTCTTTAGGTGATAAAAACCTATTTTGGTGATGTTTTTAATGTGAGGGATAAAAGTCAGCTCAGAGTCAAAAATCACACCCAAGTTCTTCACTTGTAAAGAATAATTAAAAGACAATGATTGTAGTTTTGGTAAAAGTTTTTCTCTCTGAGCCTCAGGACCGATAACTAAAACCTCAGTTTTGTCCTGGTTGAGCTGGAGAAAGTTTTCTGCCATCCAGGATTTAATGTCTAAAATGCAGTTAGAAAGTGCATCCATTGGCCGTGTGTCATCAGGAGACATGGAGATGTACAACTGTGTATCATCAGCATAACTGTGAAAGTTAACTCCATGTCTCCTGATAACACTGCCAAGAGGGAGCATATACAGGTTAAAAAGCACTGGGCCTAAAACTGAACCCTGGGGAACACCACAAGTGATCTGGACCTTAGAGGAACAGGTATCTAACCTTACCGTAAAAGTCCTGTCTGTGAGGTAGGATGTGAACCAGTTGTGAACAGCACCAGAGAGGCCGATCTGTTTTAAACGTGTTAAAAGAATAGGGTGGTCTACTGTATCAAAGGCAGCGCTTAGATCCAGAAGAACCAACACTGTCACCTTTTTAGCATCATAGTTTAATCTAAAATCATTTAAAATCTTTAAAAGCGCCGTCTCTGTGCTGTGGTTCATCCTAAAACATGACTGAAATTTCTCTAGGACATTATGAGCGTTAATAAAATCATTAAGTTGAATAAAAACAAGTTTTTCTAAAACTTTGCTTAAAAATGGTAAGTTAGATACTGGTCGGTAGTTGTTTAAATCATTAAAATCTAAATTGATCTTCTTCAGCAGGGGCCTAACTACCGCCGCTTTAAAGGCAGCAGGAAAAACCCCCGTCTGAAGGGAGCAATTCATAAAGTTTAAAATCTCATCTTTAAAAGAACCATAAAATTGCTTAAAAAACCTGGTGGGAATCGGGTCCAAAGCGCTTGTTGTGGGCCTCACTGAGGAGAAAACTTTATCAAGGGTCCCAGCTTCTACCAGGACAAAACTGTCCAGTGTTTCCTCTGGTGAAGGCAGACACTCTGATTTGTCTAAAACCATGTTTGTTTGAGAGGATAAAATATTACATCTGATGGTGTCTACCTTCCCTCTGAAGTGGTCTGCATACTCCTCACAAAGAGTGTTTGAGGGGGGTTTCTGAAAAGTATTAGAATTATGATGTAAAATGTTGTCAATGGTGGAAAACAGAATTTTGGGATTATTTTTATGTTCTGAGATGATTCTGGAAAAGTATGTATTTCTGGAATTTCTTAAAGCGTTATTATATAGTCTGAGATATTCTATGTATATCTGATGATTTGTGATTTTATTTTTCCTCCATTTCCTTTCTGCCACCCTGCAGCTCCTCTTTAATTTTCTAATAGCTGCATTTCTCCACGGTACTGTACGTTTTGAATGAGGGTTTATAACTTTAATTGGAGCCAGCAGGTTGAGAGCAGATTTAAGCCTACTGTTAAAATCATTAACGATAAAATCACAGGGGGCAGGTAAAGGTATAGGAGGAAATTTTTTAAAAACTTCAAGAAAACCTGCAGCCACTTCAGGGGTTAGATGACGCTTCCTGACAGTTCTCACAGAGGTCCCTGAATAGATAAAACTGGTGATATTAAAAAACACACAGTAGTGGTCAGAGACAGCCAAGTCAACAACAGAGGACACACTGGTGGACAGGCCATACGTGATGACCAGCTCCAGGTTGTGTCCTCTGTTGTGAGTCGGCTGCATGACATGTTGGCTAAAATCCATATAATTTAATATATTTAAAAAATCTGTTGATAAAGGATCTAAAAGGTTATCTATATGTAGATTAAAATCACCAGCTAAAATTATCTTCTCATAAGAGTTGTGTAAAATTGATAAAAACTCTGAATATTCTGGAATAAAAAGTGCATTCCTTTTCGGAGGCCTATAAACTGTGACACATAAAATCTGAGGAGTGCTAAAAACAGAGGCAGTGTATTCAAACGTGGTAAAATTATTAAATAAAACAGGTTTGGCGGAAAGAGTTGATGAACTAATAAAAGCAGTTCCGCCTCCCCTCTGGCTACTCCTCGTTGAATAAGAAAAGTTATAATTAGGTGGAGAGGCCTCTGTGAGAACAGCAGGGTCATCTGCACTCAGCCATGTCTCTGTTAAAAATAAACACTGAAGGTTATTATCTAAAATCAAGTCATTTATTATAAAAGTTTTATTCAGCAGAGAGCGAACATTTAAAAGAGCCATATTAATAGTGGTTGGTGATGGTCAGTCAGTTCACAACTGTTCTCAACGGCAGCAAGACCAGTAGGAAAGAAATCAATAAAAGTAAATATGTTTTATATACCATCTACCATACTCCTGCCGTCTTTTTTTCTGGTGGTATCTTAATATTAACCAGCTGATAATCACCTACGGTTGCCATGTTTATTTTACTTCTTGGCCAAATCCGGTCAGAGTCTATACTCTGCCCCCTAGCGCAATTATTCAGTACTACATGCAAAGCAGTTAGAAGATGTTGCGCCAACAAGAGGTTTTAAAAAATATAAACATTGCTTTAGAACATCAAGAATGCTCATAGAATCATAATCATTTTAATTATTTTCATAATCTAAAACACATTTTTAAATTCTTCATTCTTATAAGATAATGTGGATATGAACGGACTTGTATGGCAAAAAAATACAGTTAAATACCGTAATATCATTTTTTTTTTTTAAATACCGTGATATGAAAATTTTGCCATACCACCCACCCCTATATGGAGGTTGTAAAATCACCTGCCTGTCAGGACAATGGGACCCTGTCTACATGTAGCCAGTTATAAAAAAACCCAGAATTTTTCTGTGGTTTGGCCCGTCATCATAGCACTAAAAACAAATCTTTATAAAAACTCTGGCCAAAGTGAAGATATGCATTTTCTCTGTTTATAGCGTCTGCGTGTGGACAGATGAAACCAGGAATTTAAGTGCTGCAACGTCACTGTGCGTGACAAAAAAACTCTCCAATATCACTTGTGCGACATGTGTTTACACTCAGAAACAAGACGATGAGCTTTGTTGGCATTACTGTCTGTGATTCCAGAAAAATCCTGACAATCACTAATCAATACCTGAAATTGGAAAGCTTTTTATCCACATTGAAACTAATGATGTAGCCAAAAGACAGTTAGTACGGAAGCATTGAGCTATCACAGCCATGAAATAAATGTTGAAGCTGAATCTCGTTCTAACCACAATATCTTCTCGTTAAAACGAGAAAGGTTATCTCATTATAACGTGATAGGTTAGTACAGTAAAAACTTGACCTTCTCATGGGAGGTTTAGTCTCATCTTGAATGAATGGAGGAAGAATATGGAGACGAAATCGGAGCCGCTTCATGCCTTTTTAAGATCTCGAAATCTGTCTGAGGAACGTATTTCAACTCTGGGGGCCGATAAAGTAAGTCATACTTATTGAGCACTTAGCCTACATGAATTTAACAATATGATTCAACACAGTTCTGTGTTACTGAATGGGCCGGCAGTGAACTGTGGTACCATTTATAGCTTGGAACGAGACATAGCTTTGAATGAAATACACTTTGATTTCATATACGCTTTACTTTCATCCTACTCAATGACGGGGAAAGCTGCTAGGGGAGTGAGGAAAAAAAATCGATTCACGTCTGAATCTTGATTCCTATTTAACAAGATTCAGAATCGATCCGAAATGTTTGAAAATCGACTCTCAAAAAAAAAACAAAAAAAACAATGAAAATAATAACATAAGCCATAAATTTCTGTTTAATGATGGTTGATAAGCAACATTTGGTTCATACTAAATATTTTCAATGTATCTTCTACTACGTACCAAAGAACAAACAAAATACATATTATTACATTTTTTTTCTTCTTAAAATATATCAGCATTTTTCTTTCAAGACTAGAAATTTTGTTTAAAAGGTCTTGGATGTCCAGTTGCAATTTCATGTCTTGTTACTTTTGAACCAGTTCCCTTCTCTCAACATAGATTGTAAAATCCAAATTTGTGTTGATGCCCTATTACCTTCATAGCTCACTTCATCACAGACACTTGGCAGATAGAGTTGTGTGCATTACAAACACAAATGATGAATGAAAGAGTATTGATTAAGAAAAAAAACTTGATTTGAATCGAATTGTCACCCCAAGAATTGGAATCAAATTGAATCGCGAGATGTTGTAAGATTCCCATCCCTATAATCTACATAAAGTCATCTTAACCCCCTGATGGATGATTTATTTAAAACGTGCCACTTTTTTCACATTCAATATTTTGCTTCTATAGACATTTACAGTGTCATATTTCTTCATTTTTTTTACATTATTGGACTTTTATTTTATTCATCTATCTTTAGCTAGTCTATGAACATATTAATAAGATATGTTCTCATAGTTATATAATGTAAAATTTAATAAAAATAAAGCGGTATAATTTTCTTGTCCTGTTGTCGCTAAGACAAACTTCATAATTACAATGTATTAGATTTTATACTATATTTATATTATTTTCATTGAGTGGCAGTGTATTGTATAACTCACTAATGTCAGGTGAAGTGGTTAATTTGCTAATGTACCATCCTGACCCATGCAGATACTGGAAAACAGCTGCTGACGGATTCCATTACAAAAAGTATACAGCAGTAAAACGGTAAAGAATAACAAAAAAAAAGCCTTTTAAACATACGGAAGCAGAGTGTTTTTGGACCTCAGATAAACTTTATAATCTGTTTGTTGTGTGTCCATGCAGTGTGCTTACAGTTCTAGAGGTGAAAACTTAGTTTTGCTATCTAGATAAATGTGGCTGCTCATCTGAGAAAGGACGCGCATGCGCTGGTGGTAGCTAGTCTCGCCGCCTGACCCCAGAAAATGCTCACACAGTTTTTTGTTTTTTTTGGAGCTGTCACAATAGACCAATATGGTCATTTTGATTTGTGGACCTGTTGTCTTTTTGCCTCTATATCTGGCCAAAACTTTTTCCCCCTGCCATTGGGTATGATCTAATTCAAATGGTTAAATCATCCATCCGGTCAGGTGTCTACCCCAGGCTTTAAAAACAGTAATTATCAAACCATCACTAAAGAAGAGCTACCTGGACAACATGAAAACTAGAGAACTAGAACTACAGGCCAATTGCCAGTATTCCATTAATCAGCAATATTGGTGAAGAAGCTGTTTCAACATTTAAATAGCTTCTTAAGAATAACCAACTGTACTTTTCAGTCTGGCATCTGTGCTCAGCACAGGACAGAGACTTCCCTTGTCAAAGTTTTCAAGGACATCTGCTTAAATACACACTCTGGTAGAACCACAGTGCTGGTTCTATTGGACCTCAGTGCAGCAGTTGACACTGTTGATCATGATATATTATTGGAATGACTGGAGAGCTGGGTCAGACTGTGGTACAGTACTTTCTGGGTTTTAGTCTTACATTAAGAACAGAAACTTCTTTGTGTGCAAGGGAAACTTCTCATCATAATAGACAGGAATCACATGTGGGGTCCCCCACGGTCCCATCCTGGAGCCCCTCCTATTTAATATCTATATGCTACCACTACCCAAGATCATAACAACCAATAAGATTGGTTATCATAAGTATGCAGATGACACTCAGTTTTACATTACAGTGTCACCAGGTAATGTTTAACCCATTCAAACCATAATTGCATTGAGCAATCAGTGGAAGTGTGGTCCCATTACTTTCGCCGGCTGATCTGAAACAAAACTAAAGCAACTATATTTGGACCTAAAGAGGAACAATCAAGAGTCAGCACACAGCTTTAGTTAATACAACTAGAACCTACTGACCAGGCAGGAAATCTAGGTGTAATAATGGATTTAGACCTGACATTCCAAAGCCACATAAAAGCAATAACAAGGTCAGCTTTCTATCCGAAGAACACTTCCAGGATTAAAGGAATAATTTCACAACAGGACCTTGAAAAACTCATATGCATTTATCTTTAGTCTGCTCGATTAATGCAACATCGTCTTCAGAGATCTACCAAAAAAGTAACTCAGACAGCTGCAGCTGATCCAGAATGCTGCTGCTCGGATCCTCACTAAAACCAGGGAAGTAGAACACATCACCCCGGTTCTAAAATCCTTACACTAGCTCCTTGTATCTTAGAGAATAGACTTCAAAATACTCCTAGTTTATAAACCATAAAACGGCTTAGCACCAAAGTATATTGAAGATCCATTGACATTTTACCTACCCCCCAGAACACTCAGGTCTTCCAGCCCTAGACTACTAATCACCCCTAAAAACAAAACCAAACATGGAGGAACAGATTTCAATTTATATGCTCCCATTATCTGGAATAAGCCTCCACTTCAAAGCTTCTAAAACACTGAGTTCCTTTAAATAAAAGCTAAAAACTAATCTGTTTAGAGCTGCCTTTGAGCAAGCGATTAATGATAGTTGAAATGTCTTAAAGTTTTAAATGTGTGATATGTTTTGTGTCTCTGATGTTGTATTTTACATCAGCTACATCATAATGTTCTGTTGCTGCTTTAAGTGTATTCCCTAATCACCCAAAGCTCCTTGAATTGCCTTGAAAGTGTGCTACACAAATAAAGTTGCCTTGGGTTTTCAGCCAATCAGAGGCAAGGAAAATGAATGGAGCTTCTATATTGCCAGCTTTGTCAATCAACACCAATAGTGTGTCAAGTAGCAGTGTTTCTTGATATTTCAGCTTTCAGGCTGCATTTATTTTTATATAATTTTGATAAGGAAATTGGTTAATTATATGCACATATTTTTGAAGACTTTACAGTTGCTTGATTCTGGTAAAATAACAGCCTGTGTATGCTAGCTGATTTTATCTATTAACCAGCCTCTCAAAACTGTTACACTACAATAAATTATGGTACTTTCACGACATTTTTCAAACAACTCTTCACTACTGGAAATATTTCAAAATGGCTATTTTAGTCTTTCAATGGAAAAATGTTGTAGCCTTCCTTCACCCAGCAGTGTGGAGCAACAAGTGGCAGAATGTCAGTGCTTTGCTATACCATACAGCTGGTGGGACTTCTGAATTGAACTGCACTGTTTTGAAAGCATTTCTAAAACTTGTTCCTGTCAGCACATAGCAGTGAATGGTCAAAAGTGAAATAATAGATTTTTAAATCATTCATCATAATTATTCATGATCTTTAGCTGCTTCATCTTATTTTCCGGTATGCTCTATAATCAAAAAATTACGGCATCAGACTGGGAATAATTTAAATGTAGGTAAAGGATTACAGCTTACTCGTCTTCTTGCTTCTCCCTGAAATTGATTAATCTTACCAAAACTCCAGCAGTAGCCTAGACATGAAGGTCACCTGGGACTCTGGTGAGATCTTTTGCTCCTTGACCTCTGACTGTCTCGAGGCTCTTTGCAGTCTAAGTCCTAAATATTTGTAAACATGTTTTCTGAATGTCTCCTACTCTCACTCCCTGTATGTAAGTCAGCATGAAATGTACAAATAGACCAATCTCTGCCTTCATCCCCATTTCAACTTTATCGGTAATCAAGATTTTTTATTTAATTTTGGGATCAGAAAACATTTAGCTTTGTCCAAAGAAAATAATTTAAAACCAAAATAAGCCTCATGGATAAATGACTTCAAGGTAGTGTTTTAATTTTTTCCTGTGACTAGACCACCAGCCCCACGAACAAAAAATTGGCAAAATGTTGCATGAAATCCACGAAGACTTCGAACAAAGAATCCAAAACTTGGCATTAGATCTCGCACTTTTGGCCATGACTAGTTTTCTCCTGTCTGCCTGCTCTGGTCTCTTCCCCCTTTGGAACTCCTTAGGAAAACATGTTCATTAAGCTCCCAGCAGGATTCCTCGAGCTTCGTCCTGTCAATGACAGACTCATGAATGAGTCAATGCGTCTGGATTTGTAACCTTCAAGGGCTTTAGAAAAAGTCCGAGAAACAATGGCAACCGAGGCAAAGCTATACAGCCTTCAGCCCAAACAAAATACCATTGTTCATGTTTTTTTTCACAGTTAAAAAGAGGGGGCTGGGTGCTAGGCATCCCCTCTTTCGCCTCCCCACCCAGTGAGGCTCCCACAACCTTAGTCTGGTGTACTGTCCCAGTCTCCAAATGTTGCTAGTGGTGCAAGTAATTAGGAAGGTTGCCTCTCGGTTTCTGCAGCTCCACAGGGGGAGCCCCTTCTTGAAATGCACTCCTCATTCTGAGTCCAGACGGCAGCTGATGAGGGATTATCTGCTGCCTGTGGCATGGCATACTCCCCACCATAATCTTCAATTAGTTCAGTTCATGGCAATATGCTGCTCCGACCTGCCGCTACCTTTCCCACGGCTTCACCATAAACACCACAGTAACGTGTTAGAAGTTTACCAGCTTTAAATGTTGCACATGTTTGCTTTGTTACCACTCAGCATGGAGAAGCGTAATCCTTAATCTGAGGCAGATTCCATAAAACTATCTGATAATTTTTTTCAGTTATTTAGTAGCTGTATTTAATCAGCATAGGTTTTGCTTTAAGCGTTTCATGGTCTAAAAAGATCTATGATAAATCCCGGAGAGCTGTGGAAAATTTATTTTACTTCTTCTTGACTACATACATTTTTTTAAATCTGGATTTTTTTTTTACTTTTCCGTGTTATTGTGTAGCTATGTATATCGCCTGAAATAAAAACATCAATCAACCAATCAGTCAGTCAATCAATGAATCTATCAATCAAAAATAGTGAGGGGAAGAATTTTTTTCACAAAGACACAGACAACCTTCTTTCATACCAGAGAACACAGAAAGCTTAAAACACCACCAACTGAGACATTTAACATTTTTTAGACCACTAGTGGAATAAAGTATAAAGTAATCTGTTTAACATGTTTTTTTCTGACCAAGTATTTTGGAGTGATCAGGTCAAGTGATCTAGACCTATCTGTTGCATTCTTTGTTCTTACTATTGTTGACTGAATACTTCACAGAATAATTGGTGTGATACCAAATACAATAACGCACTAAAGTTGATCAACAGCACTTGATATTATTCTGAGGAATCAGAGTAAAATGGGGTGGATGCCAAACCTTTAAGATTTTTATAGGTTCATATATATTGAAAATAAGGAATCACTTTATTTTAACTTTACAAATGTTACCTTTTTGATGGTATATAAATCCAAATAAGCACATGTAAACACACTGTCCTCAGGGTGAAACCTAGTATTGGTAGCATCAAGGTTTGGGGCTGTTTTTCTTTAACAAGGAAGTGGCTCATAGCTGATAAGAAGAAGAGGACTTGAGGCTGGGGGGGAGGTCCATACCTATATAACCTGGGTACAATAAACTGAACTGGAGACACAACATATAGGTTCTTTACTAGAAGAATGGGAGCAGACCTGACAAGGAGGTTGAGGCCTTTTGGAATGCAAGAGGAGCTTGTGAAGACCTATTTTCACTCTGTGGTCGCATCAGCCATCCTTTCTAATGTAGTTTGTTAGAGCTGCAGCTCATCTACAGCTGAGGTAAACTTATCAGGAAGGCAAGCTCTCTCATAGGATGTCCTTTTGACTCAGTACAGGTGGAGAGAGACACAAAAATTCTAAACTAAGAAAAATTCTAAACTAAATAAAATCACAGTTTGACAATTTCTTCCATCCCGAAGATGAAGCTTCTGCTGAACTGAATAGCTCCTTCAATGACAGACTGCCACATCCTAGGTGCACAAAGAAGTGTTATCATACATCCTTTCTCTAGCAGCTGTTAGATTCCAACAAACCCCAGAAGGATTTACGCCCCATTGTCATTTGCAAAATTTGTAAATAACATATTTTTGTCAACAAATATGGCTACACATTGTTTAAATCTGAGAATGCCATTTCTGAAATCCACGCTGTATTTTTTGCTTTAAATTTAGCGTTATGTATCATATGTTTTGTGTGTTTGATGCTTTATTAATGTTTTTTTTGTAAACCATGTTGTATGTGTTTCATGGTTAATTGCTGATTTTATTTTCTTTAATTATGTATTCTATGAGTTTCATTGTTTAATTATGTGTCATATGTTTTGTTTGTTTCTTTGTCAGCAAATCATGTAAAGCACCTTGAATTTCCCTGTTGCTGAAAGTCTGCTATAGAAATAAAATTGCCTTGCCTGGCCATGCCTTACTGTACAGTGTATAATTCTTATATTTGTACACCTATATTTGCTCACTGAGGGACAATAAAGGTTACTCCTATTCTCTATTCTATTCTGTCCTTCAGCAGAACAATCGTGCTAAACAAACAGCCAGGGCTGATATGCACTCTTTGGGGGTTTTTAGGCAAAACACTCAATTAGGGATTCAAAGATACAACTTTTTTCAATGATACTATACGGATACTTGGATTTGAGTACTTGCTGATACTGAGTAGTAATACGGATACCCTGTACTACACAAAAAAATGCAATGAATTGGAAGACAGGTTTTATTTTTTTCTCTGATTGTTACAATAAAAGGTTGTGAATTAGATTACATTTTTTTTAATGACAATGACATCAAAGCTAATATTTCAAGTCAAAAATAAACATTTTCAGTTTAGTTACTGCAGAGTTTCCACATTTTAAGTTTCGGTTCATGGTATCGGTTAACTGTAACCGATACCAATACAGTACATAAGAGTGGTATCGGCCACGATACCCGATACCAGTATCGGTACATCCCTAATTTTATCCTATGGCTGATTTGTGTGTAGAATGGTGGCTTTGGCTTGATGTGTAAAATCACCTTACTTCTTTGAAAAGACTAGACTATAACACACTATTTACCAAGAAACATAGCAAAACAATGTGGAAAGAATATTAATCTGCCTTACATTCAGCTGGAACCATCGGTCCATGTGCTACAGCTATGTTGAACCCTCCATGAGGAAGCATAACAACTGGCTTGCTTTGCAACCGTCTGATCTAATCCTGGTTTATTTACAGTTTCTCTCAAATTACCAAAAAGGAACCTCGTTAATTACTTAGACTAAAGGACGTTTTTAAAAACTCCTTCCAACCACTTGATGAAATCCAACTCCACAGACAAAGTAGGTGATTAACCCCTTTTGTTGATTTTTTTAATTGCACAACCAGAGTTGAATAAAATACTCACCTTTTAAAACTTGTAAGAATTTTTTTTTTGATGAAATTGTTTAAAAGGAAATCATTGCTGTTTCTTCACTTTATCAGACAGTAAACTGATCATCCCTCTCTGCCCAAGCTGGTACAAGTTAAAATGTTAATGCTCTGCGAGAACACTTGCTTGAAAACCCTCAAGGAAGCTATTTTCTTAGAACTCCAAAAACATTTCCAGCTGAATAATTTATCTTTCATCGGGCATATCTGGTTCTGGGGGCTTGCATACTTAAGTAAAGCTGAGTGTTTATTAAATGAGCACCAGTGTTTGGAAAGGAACACTATACCTTACTGGGACCAGCTTGCAGCGCATTAACAGTGGTTGAGCTGATGTAGAAAAGCGCCCTCACTAATACCATTTATGTCGCATACAACCAGCTAATGCCAAGAGACTGAAAAGTGAAAAGGAGCAGCAGGCCTTTTGGTACGTGAAAAAGGTCGCTTAGACATCTATATGCTAATCCTTTCTTTTTAAATGTTATCTGATCCGTTCATCACACTGATTACTCAGTCACAATCTCTTATTCATCTGCTTGGCCTCCACTGAAGCTAACTGAGAAAAATATAAATCCCTCTAAGTGAAGTGGCATTTTTTTAACACTAACTTGAATTATACTGTGACAAATTGAGCTTAATTTAAAGTTCATTAAAGATAAGCTGTAGTCGATTACTGTTTTGGCAGAAATTACATTTGCCCACCGTAAATAACTTACTAGCAGGTGTAACAGAGTAACAGAAAATAAACTGACCAATGATACGCATGCTGCTTATCTGTCTGATTGAATTATTAATTGAAAGTAGCAAGTTCAAAATAATGACCGCATTAAGTCATTCTAGTTATTCATTCTGTTAAACACACAGCCGTCACACAAATGGTCCTTACGTAAAGGGTAAAGGCAGCAAGTCTAGAAAAAGTGGACTAAAATGGAAAATTCCAAACACTGTTCAGACGAATGGCATATTTCATTGTTCTCAGCTAAAATGATCTCGTAGCTGTAAATGGGAACCAACTCTAGTGCGACCATAGAAGCTGTGCATTTAGTAGTGTATACTATGGGTATGCCTACACCTACAGTGGGGCAAAAAAGTATTTAGTCAGCCACCGATTGTGCAAGTTCTCCCACTTAAAATGATGACAGAGGTCAGTAATTTTCATCATAGGTACAGTTCAACTGTGAGAGACAGAATGTGGAAAAAAATCCAGGAATTTACATTGTAGGATTTTTAAATAATTTATTTGTAAATTATGGTGGAAAATAAGTATTTAGTTAATAACACAAATTCAACTCAATACTTTGTAATATAACCTTTGTTGGCAATAATAGAGGTCAAACGATTACTATAGGTCTTTACCAGGGTTGCACACACAGAAGCTGGTATTTTGGCCCATTCCTCCATGCAGATCTTCTTGAGAGCAGTGATGTTTTGGGGCTGTCGCCGAGCAACACGGACTTTCAACTCCCTCCAAAGATTTTCTATGGGGTTGAGGTCTGGAGACTGGCTAGGCCACTCCAGGACTTTCAAATCCTTCTTACGGAGCCACTCCTTCGTTGCCCGGGCGGTGTGTTTGGGATCATTGTCATGTTGGAAGACCCAGCCACGTTTCATCTTCAAAGCTCTCACTGATGGAAGGAGGTTTTGGCTCAAAATCTCACGATACATGGCCCCATTCATTCTTTCCTTAACACGGATCAGTCGTCCTGTCCCCTTAGCAGAAAAACAGCCCCAAAGCATGATGTTTCCACCCCCATGCTTCACAGTAGGTATGGTGTTCTTGGGATGCAACTCAGTATTCTTCTTCCTCCAAACACGACGAGTTGAGTTTATACCAAAAAGTTCTACTTTGGTTTCAGCTGACCACATGACATTCTCCCATCCTCTGCTGTGTCATCCATGTGCTCTCTGGAAAACTTCAGACGGGCCTGGAAATGCACTGGCTTAAGCAGGAGGACACGTCTGCCACTGCAGGATTTGATTCCCTGTCGTTGTAGTGTGTTACTGATGGTAACCTTTGTTACTTTGGTCCCAGCTCTCTGCAGGTCATTCACCAGGTCCCCCCGTGTGGTTCTGGGATTTTTGCTAACCGTTCTCATGATCATTTTGACCCCACGGGATGAGATCTTGCGTGGAGCCCCAGATCGAGGGAGGTTATCAGTGGTCTTGTATGTCTTCCATTTTCTGATAATTGCTCCCACAGTTGATTTTTTTACACCAAGCTGCTTGCCTATTGTAGATTCACTCTTCCCAGTCAGGTGTAGGTCTACAATTCTTTTCCTGGTGTCCTACGAAGGCTCTTTGGTCTTGGCCGTAGAGGAGTTTGGAGTCTGACTGTTTGAGGCTGTGGACAGGTGTCTTTTATACAGATAACGAGTTCAAACAGGTGCCATTAATACAGTTAATGAGAGGTGGACAGAAGTGCTTCTTAAAGAAGAAGTTACAGGTCTGTGAGAGCCAGAGATCTTCCTTGTTTGAAGTGACCAAATACGTATTTTCCTCCATAATTTACAAATAAATTCTTTAAAAATCCTACAATGTGAATTCCTGAATTTCTTTTTCAAATTCTGTCTCTCACAGTTGAAGTGTACCTATGATGAAAATTACTGACCTCTATCATTATTTTGAGTGGGAGAACTTGCACAATCGGTGGCTGACTCAATACTTTTTTGCCCCACTGTAAGTGACTAGAAGCTCCTGCAAAACTCTAATTTCTGAAGAAAGGAAATGAGTTAAAACAGTCTAAAATTAGCCAAAGAACACATTAACTGTATCATATGTATCAAAATGTTATGGACTGATGAAGGTAGAAATGTTCATTTTGAGACTAGAGGCTGCACACAGTTTGTCAGATACACCACCCATACTGTACATTACATTCAAGCCACAGAATGAAGCATGGTGGAGTAGGTATCGTAATGAGGAATTTTTTTTTTATACTGGGGTGTCAGGCATAACTATCGAAATCCAGAGACCAAACGATACATCTAAAAAACCTACGATTACTTGAAGAGGACTTTAAGCTAAATAAGACATTCCCTTGAAATAGGCCGTTGAAAAAAACTGACCTAAAACAGACCAGTAAGGGAGGAGCATCAGACCAATAGAATCAATGTTATAGAGTAGTCAGCTGAATTCCGGGCACTTGATCCAATGGAAAACTTGTGGGCTGACATCAAGCATGTTTTTTGTGAGGCAAAAATCAAGAAATGCAGAAAAATTGTGGAATGTAGTCTAATCATCCAGGACTGGAAAACTTTGTCACAAGAGCCAGAAGTTGCTTGACTCCATGCAACACAGATGTGAAGCAGCTCTGAGATGGTGCTTATACAGCTAAAAATTAGTTCAATGATTAACAGGAAACAGAGTTGATGAAATGGAATAAACAATTCTGACTTTTAAGGTCTTTGTTTAGGCTGAATTTGAGCATGAATTATGTGTTTAAAAGGATTATTCTGTGTGTGTCCAATTCTAAAACTAAACCTCAAATTCAACAAGAACTTTTGACATGGCCAGGGTTTAATGGGCAGGGGGTGGTCATGTTGTATTTTTATAGGAGTCAGGAAAACCTTAGCAGTTCCATTAAGGTGAGTCACTTTCAACTTGGGAAGGGTTACCTAAGGTAAAGTCATCACATGATCTCCCAGGCTACTTGAGGGGTAGTACTTTCTATATTATTTCTGATGACAGAAAATTAGTCCAGCTCTGGTACAGAGCCAGAACTGCTAAGAAAGGTATGAAGCTTTCAACTCCCCTCATTTTACCTGTGACCTTCGTTTTGAGGACATGGCTGAAAATATGAGCGCTGCCAGGTGTTTTTGAACGTGGGTGTATGTGGGTCTTGTTTGTTTTTCCCCGGAGTGCAGTGATAGGCCTTGACAGGCGGGCAGACGTGCCTTAACAAGATGTGGGGACGGCCTTGATAGTACACTCAGATGAGCTCTCTATTTTCGGTCATGGGACTCCGTGGACTCATTCACCTCAGCCAGGGCCAATCAGAAACAGTGAGTCAGGGATAAAAACATCAGGATCCAACCCAAGCGTTCTTTTATTTATACCTTCAAACAAGTATGTGCAGTATTAAAAGAAAACATGAAGCTAAAACATATTCATATTTCTGCATTTCCTTTAATACTAGCCCTACATGCAAAGTCTCTCCCAGTTTTGCCCGTTTAGAAACTTTTGCCCACTGTTTTTTAAACCCCAAAACAACTTATTTTTTTACAGAATGGAAAAGCGAGTATAACTTCTCCAGTTTTAGATTAGCCTGGGGTCTGGGCTTTGCTGTCAACTTGCTTTCATTGCTGCTCTGGCTGTATTTTTAGGGCTACTTTGCTGGAAGGGGATCGTTAGCACCACTCTACCCATTAGTTCTAACCAGCTTACGTACTAAAGAATAGCATGCCCACTACAAAATACTGCTACTACTGTGTTTCAGATGATAGTGTGTACAGGGCGGTGCACAGTGTTTTGTCCTTCACATGTAGCATTTCGCATGTTGGTCAAACAGTAACCTTTTGGTCTCATCAGAGCAGATCACCTTCCAGTACATTTGTTGTGTCCCCTACATCAAGTCCAATCAAACTGTTTTTATAAAGTGCTTTTCATACAGGAAATCCATCTCAAAGTGTTTTACAGATGGGCTGCAAAAAACTGTAGTGGGACAGTATATGGATTTCGTACAACAGTTACCTTCTTCCTGAATCTTCAGATGACACTTCTGAAGTCAAATAGATGCAACAAAATCAACAACATTTATTTAAAAAGTGAATCCAAGGATGCGTTTGATATTTCTCTGGTTCAGCATGCCTGAATTAAATGAATGGGTAATTCACTCCTAAAAAACTGAACGGTGAGGAGCTCATTCAGTCATTTGAATAAACTGTATTGGAATGGGACCACATTTTAAACACGCAGGACCTCTGATATGGACAGATTTAAATTTGGTTATATACCTTCTATTTCTATTTTACTTAATTACATGTACGGTCAACCTCCGTTCGTAACGGCAATTGGTAAAACGTTTTCAATGTAAGGAAGCCCAGGCGATTACATTAACATTGCAGCAACTCCTCACTCTCCGCAAACATATGGGAACAATGTACATATAAGAAAACCATTAATCAGGAAGAAACCTCCAAGAGAACCTGGCTCAGCATGAGCTGCAATCTAATGTAACTGACGTCGGGGTTAGAGAAGACAGAACAGAATGAGAAAACCAAAGGCTGAACATTTGCTGTGCTGTCCAGAAACAATTACTCATTCAGTTTTTTACTTGTCTCCCTGGCCAGCCTATTCAGTCACACAAACATGGCATTGAAGGTTTTTTTTGGGAAATGGCTCTGTAACCTCTCCTTCTGATCTGTCTTCTGAACTCTTTGGTTCTAACAATGCTTATGGTTACCTAATATTTTCAGATAAACATCCAAGGCCTTCACAGAACAGCATAAATATTAAATGTTGGACATGGATCATTACCATGATAGTGACATCTACTTTATCTAGGTTGTAGTTACAATAATAAAAACATAATTCCAGCTGAGTTGCCTGGTTCGCTGCCGATACGCCGAGTGGCCAACCTGAACTGTGTCCAGTGAGAAATTTATTAGATAATTAGTTTAAAAGACAGCTAACGTTAGCATAGTTAGCTTGTGAGTTAGCTTACCAATCGAGTAGGAAATTTGCCGTTTAGGTGTGTGTTTGATGCCTTGGAAATGTTTTACGTGGGTCCATCTAGTGTGGGCTTCACCTAAAATTACTCTAGTTTGTTGTTCTCTGTGGTCATTCCTCTCCTAAGACAGATAACAAAATGTCTGGGTCTCCCCCCCACCATCGCTTAGTAGCTTATGAGCTTCTTGAACATCCTTCAGAGTCTGGTAGAGTCCAAATTGTGTCTGATTCCAGTCAGCACATTTGGATGTATTCCACTTCAGGGTTTCATCCGTCTGGCTGACAGAAGATTGTTGATCTTGCAGACTGCCTGCTGGCTTGCGCACACGACTGAGTAGAAGTTTTTTTTGTTACTGAACATAGCATGTGTTATCCATCATGAGTTGTCAGTGGCAGCCATGACAAATGCTGCTTCCCTATCTACCAGTAAATTTATGTACTGTCTTTCTGAAAATCCACATTTGTAAAGATATAATGATTAAGGGAGAACCAGGAATGACTTTTCACCAGTCTTTTCATGTATCATTTTTTTCACCATTAAAATAAACTTCAAGAACATCAATTCAGCTAATGGAAAGGCTCATGGATTTATCACATGACAAAATACTTAGCCTACTCCCTTTAGAGTTTTTGACCTAAGAAATATCAAACACACACACACTAAGACTTACAAACTCCTCCCAGGGATGACAAACATGCATTGTCCTTTTAAGAAGAAAGAACAATCCCTTTCTTTGTACTAGAATGCTAAGAGGTTAGTCAAGTTCAAGGATCTTTCAGAGCTTCAGGACTGTGAAAATACACATGGAAAAGAAAATGGGGGAAAAAAAGATATTTGTCAGAGCTTTAATAGTTGATTTTACCTTAAACATATGTAAAATGTGCGCACAGAGATCTTTAGGTAAGTTCATAACGACATTTTCCCCTCTGTGTCCTTTAACTTAATTTCTTCCTGTGCACACCATCTCAAATGGCACAACTGGCTTCCTGGTTTCGCTTTGCAATGGTATCACCACAGTCTCTTTCAGTTGACATGTCCAACGCTTCACCAGAGAAAACGAAGTAACCGACAGCGGAGTGAGCGAGAAATAAATCTGAAACAGCCGATGTGGCTTAAAAGCAACTTTTGAAAAAAAACACAAAAAAAAAGTATTGCTTAAAGATTTAAGGAGAAACAGGCGCAATAAATCAGGAGGACATGATGAAATGTCTCAGTAATTGTTTTCTGCTGTTCTCAATTAGAAATTTGAAAACAATATGTGTATTTACTTTTTAGCTGTAGTGTTTTAGCATTTCCAGCAAGCAGATTATAACTTTGTGATATCCTAGAAAAGCAAAGGAAATAGAAGAGTGTAAACTGGTACATTGGGTGATTATTACTAACTGAACTTCTATCTGACCCATGTGATTAGACACCTGCAAGTGCAGGGAAAGTTAAACATGTGAGAGTCAAGCAGTTTATTGCTCTGGGGTCTGCTCTGTTTAAAAGGTGCAAATTGGTATAGACACTCCAAAGGCTGATTGCATATGCATCAGTATAATTTACTGGGTCGCTGAATCTTGATTTTTATCTCTCTCAAAATCTTTGAAGCATTTAGGGAAAAAAACCTATAATCTCATTAGTGGAAGCAATTTTTCCTCTCTTTTTTTGGTATCGGCTGCAGGAAGCATGCTGACGAAGATGAAAATGGACTAAGCTTGTAATAGTAATACTAAGAGTAATACTTTATAAAAAGTACTGAAATAAACACTGTATGAGTAATCTAATAATAGTTCATACATAACAATTTGGGAACGATCACAATGTACTTTGCATTACACTTTACTGAGGTAAAACGGTGCAACTGATCTTAGGCCAAATATTGACAGTTCTAGTGTCTTTCCTACTATAGCAGCCGGTGGCAGTTTTGGTCTGGGTGGTGGTGACTTAACACTTTCCCAGACCACCGCCAGTGTGTCACCACAACCAGCACTTCACTGTTTCAGGGGATGATACAAGCATGGTGGGAAAATTTTATCTTCCACTTGGGCCTGGAGGGGTTTTCAGATGTTCTTTATGAGCAGCTGATTATCAATCTTAAAGCTGATGTCTGATTTTAGACTTGCTTTAATATCCATTTCAGTATAATAAAACTGACGACAAGCCAAAAAAGGTTAAGCAAGTTTTATTGACAACAATTTGAATGTGTAAGAAGATCGGCAGTTTCTTCTTGACAAACAGGAAGTAAATTGTAAACAAGAAGTAAAGCATCACCCAACAGAGGTGGTTTCCCAGGAGATCCTTTTTTGAGACTTGGAACTCGGCCAACTTTAATCCTTCGAGATGTAACTGTTGAGAATAGAAGTGCGTCTATTTGACCGGGATTGCTTCATCCACTGTACGATATACTGTACTCTATATGCTCAAGACCACAAACCAGAAACTCTGGCAGCGGGGTAGGTTGAAGCAAACACACAGATCCTCTTCACAGAGCAAAACATAGATGAATCAGATGTTACAGAGTCCACTATCGAAAATTCTATGTTAGGAACAGGGCAGACAGAGAAGGAAGAACAGATCCTGAGTCCATGAGGCAGTAATCAGGGTACTGGAACATGAGTTAGAGCCATAATCAGAGTAACTCACAATGTTGACAGGGAACAAGCAGAGGCATTGTTAAGGAGGCAAATAACAAGTCAGGTACATGATCAGGAACAAGGACCAAATGCAGAGTAGGAGTTTATATAGGCAGAAGCACAGCTGGAAGAAATCAGCAACCAGTTGAAGCGAGAGGGGAAGAGCAGAGGATCAGCAGTCAGCGCATTTGGAAAGAAACTTCAAGTTCAACCTTCATGTGGTCCAAGGAGAAGCGTTTGTTCTCTAAGTGAATGATGAAGACCAGAATGATATTAGCCAGAGAGAATGTATACAAACACAGATGGTTCTAAAATCTCAATATCTGCGCACCTGTACAAAGAACATGTTTAACATAAACCTTATATAGAGCTTTCCAGGAAATTCATGCCATACATACTGCTAAAAGACATGGCCAGCTGTCAATTCCATGAGTTCTTCCATGTATCAGTAGCTGGTTGAAGAAAATGTAAAATATGGAGTTAACAAAGTTGACTGAAGTTCAGGAGCTAGGACACGCCTCTTACCCGCTTCGCACGTCCTAATCAGCCCTAAACTCGTCTCACCTGATACCCCCGGCCTCTCTCACATTGCTATCACGCCGCGATACACATATAAACCCCTTCTGCCTCTTTCTTCCCTTCAGTCTTTTTCGTTTCTGTTACGAGTCTTGTTCGTTTCGGCTACGTATTTCGCTTGCTCACCTTGGTGAAACTTTTTCCTCACGTCCAGCATGGATGTCCTCACGCTCGGCGTCGATCCATCCGAATCGGACGAGGAGCTTTACTTCCCCGGTCCCGCATCCGTCGGGGCATCCCCCCAGCCTCTGGTCCGCCATGCTTCACGCCGCGTTCGGCTCCTCTCGAGCCAGCGGGCCCCCGAGGCGTCTCTTTCGGCCTCGGGTTCTTCTTTCCGGATCTCCCAGCCAGATCCGCCCGCCAGATCCGCCCGCCCCCTCCTCTGGCGGCTTCACGAACCAGCCTACCCGTTCTCCCGCTCCACCTTCGAGCATCATTCTACTGCCCGAGCCATCTCCCCAGCGCCATCGCGCCGCTGCTCCGGCCCATCCTCCCCAGGTCGTCCCTCCTCCGCTCCCTCCCGGCTCGCGCCGGGCTTCAGCATCCCGCGCCGGTCCTTCCCCTCACGCTCGGCGCTCCCCGGTGGCCGCTCCAAGCCGCCCGGACATGTCCGGCTGGACCATGGCGCGCCTCCAGCGCGCCCTGCGGCACAGGGGAATCCCCTTCAGCCGCTCCGCCAACAAGGCTCACCTCTTTGGGCTTCTGTTCCCTCCTCCCGCTTCCCATCTATCTCCGCACCGCTCTAGGCTTCCCGCCCGCACAGCTTCCTCCTCGAGCGGGACTTCCGGTCACATTGCCCCGCCTCCGGCCGCCTCAGAGCCGGAGCCCACAGCGCCCTCTGGTAGCGGCGGACCGCTATGTCCCCCCACACCAGTCCCCCCTTTTCAACAATTTGCTTCTTTCTTAGCCAGTTTCTTCTCTTCCCTGTCCTCTCAGACAGGTCCGTCCACCGGCGCTAATTTGCCCTCCTTCTCTGGTCCTTCCTTCCCCCCCCTCTCCACATGCAGTTTTCCCGCACCTCTCCCGGCTCTTCCCCCTTCAGGGCCTAACTCCTTTTCTCTCTCCACAGTCACCCTCCCTCCGCGTCCTCCCTCCCTCCATCGCCCCTCCCCCGTCCCCTCCTCGCTTCGTCAGCAGATCCTCGCAGGTAACCATATCGACTTAGCCCTCCTTCTCCATCCCTCCTTGGGCCTCTCTGGCCAGCCCCGGGAGCTGCTCACAAGCCAAGGGCCGATGCAGCTGGGCCCCCTCCTCACCCCCCGATCAAGAGACCTCACCCCGGTTGAATTCGCTTTCGCCTTCTCCCTTTACCGAGACATTATTTGCTCCGCGTTCCCCGACCGGCGGTCCGAGCTGGACGACTATCTGTCTATCGTGCTGGACCTGGCCCTCCGGTTCGGGGGCACAGGGTTCTACACCTACCATACCCTTTTCTCCTCCCAGGCTGCAGGCCGGCTCGCCCAGTTTAACCAGGGCACCTACTGGGGCACGCTCGACACCGAGCTCTACTGCCGGGTTTTCGCTGCCAGGGCGTCTCTGTCCTGTGCCCTGTGTGGTGCTCCCTCTCACCCCGCCTCCGCCTGCACCACCGTCGCCCCTCTTCGGTCCCGGGCCCCCACAGCCCGTGGCGCCGGGGCCCCTGATCGCATGTCATTCGCCGCCCCTCCCCCCCCACTCATCCCCAAACCCCTTCCCACCAGGGCCAAATCTAGCGCCCCAGCCGCAAGCGGCGTCGATAAACACGGGCGACCCCTCCTCTATCAAGGGGGCAGGATGGTCTGCAATAATTTTAACGCACAAGGCTGCTCCTCATCAAGCTGCAGGTTCCTGCATTCCTGCTCCTTCTGTGGCGGGGCTCACTCCAGGGGCTCCTGCCCCCACAATCCAACCCCTCTGCCCGATTGACTAGTCCGACACCTGGCCACACCCATTAAGGTGAGGGCTCTCATGTCCGCCCTGGCTCACCACCCTGATCGAGAATTCGTAGAGTTCTTAGTCCAGGGATTCACCTGCGGCTTCCACCCTGGCATCGAAATACTCCCCACTAGCTCGATCTGTTGCCCTAATTTACGCTCTGCCCTTTCAGAGCCCAACATCGTCGATTCCTTGCTAAGCAAGGAGGTCGAGGAAGGGTTCATGATTGGCCCCTTCAGTCACCCCCCTTTTCCGGTCTACCGGGTGAGCCCCCTGGGCGTCGCCACTCGCAAGTACTCCGGTAAGAAACGCTTAGTCATCGTCCTGTCAGCACCTCACGGTTCCGCTGTTCCCAGCATTAACAGCCTCATCCCCTTTCCGGACTTCTCGATGCAATACGCTACTATAGACCACGCCATAGGCCTCATCCGTCAGGCGGGCCGGGGCTCACGGCTAGCCAAGGCGGACATCACCAGCGCCTTCAAAGTCCTCCCCCTCCACCCGGATTTCTGGCGCTTCTTCTGTGTCTGTTGGAGGGGGGCTTTCTACTTTGCAGTTAGGCTCACCTTCGGTTGTCGGAGTAGCCCTAAGATCTTCGATTCTCTCTCCGAAGCTCTCTGCTGGGTCCTGCTTAACACCTACCGTCTCCCGTTCGTCCTTCATCTTCTGGACGATTTTCTGGTTATTACCCCCGCCTCTTCTCCACCCTGTTTGGGGCTACGTGCCCTCACCGAAGCCTTCTCTGTCTTGGGCGTCCCCCTCTCCGTAGAAAAAACAATCGGGCCCCTCACCTCCTTAGAGTTCCTGGGCATTACCCTCGATTCGGTCTCTTTTCAGGCCTCTTTGCCGCTAGAGAAAGTCCACCGAATCTCCTTGATCCTTTCTAACTTTCTTCGAGCAGACTCCTGCTCCAAGCAGCAACTACTGTCACTTCTCGGTCATCTTAATTATGCAGTCCGAATTATCCCCCAGGGTAGGTCCTTCGTATCCCACCTCCTGTCTACAGCTGCCAGCGTGCCGCGCCTCCACGACCGCCTTACTCTCACCGAGCCCTGCCGCTCAGAGCTGCGGCTCTGGCATGAATTTCTCTCTTCCTGGAACGGCATTTCATTCTTCTATAACGATTTCGTCTCCCTTCCCGACGACATCCAACTCTACACAGACGCTGCCCCTTCCACCGGTTTCGGGGGCTATTACCAGGGAAGGTGGTTCGCTTCCCGCTGGCCCCCGGAATTCGATCGCTTCCAGCCCCAGTTTCCCCTCCCTTCCTCCGCTCTCCACGAGCTTTACCCCATTGTAATCGCGGCCCTTCTTTGGGGACACGAATGGGCTCAGAAGTCTATTCTCATCCATTCCGATAACGCAGCCGTCGTAGATATCATTAATAAAGGTCGATCTCGCTCTCTCCCTATCATGCAGTTTATTCGTAGGCTCACCCTCTTATCAGCTCAAAACCAGTTCATCCTCCGTGCAGCCCACATCCCCGGCCACTTAAACCGCATAGCTGATTCTCTTTCTCGTCTCTCTTTTCAGAAGTTCAGATCCTTGGCTCCCGCAGCAGACCTCAACCCGACTTCAATCCCTCCGTTTTCTGCCACCATATTCAACTGATGCCCCAGCTCCACGAACTAACCTCCATCTCTCAATATTCCATAATCGACAGCTTTTCACCTGGTACCCTCTCTGTCTACCTCACCGGCTGGAATGCACTCAAGGCATTTCACGTAACGTATGGTCTCCCCTTTCCTACTCTCACCCCCTTGTCAATCTGCCAGTTCATTTCTCACTCCCACTCTGTTCAAAAAATTTGCGCATCAACCATAAAATCCTACTTGTCAGGAATCGGCTTCTTCATCAAGCTGGCTACAGGTAGCTCCTGCCCGGCTCTCAACCATAGCCATATTCCCATGCTATTGAAAGGTCTCAAAAAACTAGAACCACCCTCAGCCGTGCGCCGCTTACCGCTTACCTCAGATCTTCTCGCTCGCTGTATTCAGAAGCTTCGTTCCGGATATCTCTCCCCCTTTGTAGACTTAACACTTCAGTCCATGCTGCTGCTTGCTTATTTCGGTTTCCTGCGATGTTCCGAGTTTGCCCCTACCTCCTCCAGACACGATCCCTACGTTCATCCGTGTCTGTCGGACATATCCATTCTTAACCGCGACACCCTCGTCTATACCCTACGCAGGAGTAAAACCGATCAACTCGGTACTTCAGTTCAAATCCACCTCTTCCGCCTCAATTCTCTCCTAAGTCCTTATGAACCCATCGCCCGTTACATTCATTCTCGTTTATCAGCCGATGCCTCACCACACGACCCACTCTTCATCTCAGAATCCGGCAGCCCCGCGACCAGGTTCTGGTTCTCTCATCACTTCCGTTCAATCCTCAGCTCGTCCGGCATCTCCCCAGAATTCTACTCCGTTCACTCCATTCGCATAGGCGCAGCCACCTCAGCAGCCTGTTCAGGGATCCCAGATCACATCATCCAAATCCTAGGGCGTTGGTCCTCCCCCGCTTACCGCTCTTACATACACAGCAATCCACACGATCTGCGCTACGCCCACTCGCTACTTTGTTAATCTTCCATCCAAGACCTTTTTGGGGGTCCTGAGCAGGCTCGGAAAGATGTCCTTTCCCGAAGACTGCACTCCCACACTGAGTCTTCCGCCGGGTCTCCGACGACACCTCACCCAGACCATTCGTTCCTCCACGCCTTCAATAAATGTTTAAATTCTAAACTTGTAGCTTCATTGTTGCCTGCAAACCATTCATCCAAACTGTGGCGTGGCCTAGGCTAGTGAAATGGAGTTAACAAAGTTGACTGAAGTTCAGGAGCTAGGACACGCCTCTTACCCGCTTCGCACGTCCTAATCAGCCCTAAACTCGTCTCACCTGATACCCCCGGCCTCTCTCACATTGCTCTCACGCCGCGATACACATATAAACCCCTTCTGCCTCTTTCTTCCCTTCAGTCTTGTTCGTTTCTGTTACCCCTCCCTTCCCATCCCTCTAGGTTACCCGGTCCCGCCGACCCGCCTCCTCCCTCTCTCTCTGGGTCCCGCCGACCCCCCTTCTCTCTCTGGGTCCTGCCGACCCCCTTCTCTCTCTCTATCTCTGGGTCCTGCCGACCCGCCTCCTCTTTCTCTGATCTACTGGGTCTTGCGACCCATCCACTCCTCTTTCTCTCCCCCCTCTTGGGTCTTGCCGACCCGCCTCCTCTTTCTCTCCCTATCTCTGGGTCTTGCCGACCCGCCTCCTCTTTCTCTCTATCTCTGGGTCTTGCCGACCCGCCTCCTCTTTCTCCCTATCTCTGGGTCTTGCCGACCCGCCTCCTCTTTCTCCCTATCTCTGGGTCTTGCCGACCCGCCTCCTCTTTCTCCCTATCTCTGGGTCTTGCCGACCCGCCTCCTCTCTCTCTCCCTATCTCTGGGTCTTGCAGACCCGCCTCCTCTTTCTCTCCCTATCTCTGGGTCTTGCCGACCCGCCTCCTCTTTCTCCCTATCTCTGGGTCTTGCCGACCCGCCTCCTCTTTCTCCCTATCTCTGGGTCTTGCCGACCCGCCTCCTCTTTCTCCCTATCTCTGGGTCTTGCCGACCCGCCTCCTCTCTCTCTCCCTATCTCTGGGTCTTGCCGACCCGCCGCCTCTTTCTCTCCCTATCTTGGGTCTTGCCGACCCCGCTCCTCTTCTTCCCTATCTCGCGGTCTTGCCGACCCCCCTCCTCTTTCTATCCTCTATACTCTGGGTCTTGCCTGACCCGCCTCCTCTTTATCTCCCTTCTCCTGGGACAGTTGCCGACCGGCTCCTCCTTTCTCTATCTCTGGGTCTTGCCGACCCGCCTCCTCTTTCTCCCTATCTCTGGGTCTTGCCGACCCGCCTCCTCTTTTTCTCTCCGGGTCTCGCTAACCCACCCCTCTTAACCCATCCCCCTTTCGTTCGCAGCATCCACAGTTCGCAGCATCCCTGTTCCACGATCTCGTACACTCCAGTACCACCCTTCTAACATCTCTCTCTTCTAGGTCTTGTCTGGGGGGGTCCTGAGCAGGCTCGGAAAGACGTCCTTTCCCGAAGACTGCACCCCGACACTGAGTCTTCCGCCGGGTCTCCGACGACACCTCACCCAGACCATTCGTTCCTCCACGCCTTCAATAAATGTTTAAATTCTAAACTTGTAGCTTCATTGTTGCCTGCAAACCATTCATCCAAACTGTGGCGTGGCCTAGGCTAGTGAATAGATAATTGTAAAACTGGAAAATCGAACGATGAGAGCTGTACTTATATTTAGGAACATTTCCACGCACAAGTACAAATTGATAAATACCACTCAATGCATAGAATTGTTCCTACGCACGAAATGCGCATGGATCTGTGCGTAAGTACAGGTGATAAATAAGGGCCTAGATCTTAATCTCTCCAAGATGCTGTGGAGAAATGCCTAGTTTATACTTCTCCATCAGCAAGTTTGCACACACGCACGCACCTGCGTTTTATACTTCTCTGTTGGTGTGTCAGTGTTGCAAAGCAATTCCCCACCAGGACAGGAGTGGGTTCAGACATTTTCTGGCGGGTCTGCCTATCATTGCAGTGATGTCTCTGGTACTGTATACTAAAGTTTATTTACCCCAGCTTGTAAATGTAAATCCACTCAAAGTGCATTGGCCGACAGAATGAGTTTTGATTGAGCTGGAAAGCTCAATTGAGTGCAGCTCATTGAAAATTATACAAACACATGTACACAAACAAACAGCAGTCTGTTTTTTTTGTCATTTACAACTCTTGGACTTCAAAACTTGGACTTCCAGGCAAAGGAGCATGTGTTACTACGGCTCTCTCCATCTTTCTGGCCGCCTGTGACTGTGCTGCGCTGCTGCCTGCAACATGTCAGTCACAGCCCAGACCACGCCCAGCCCTTCATCCCCCCGCGTTTTTCCTAGTCCACCAGGTAACACCTCCTTTTGAGCTGTTTTTCAAAAATAGACATGGGCAGGTTTACACTCTGGTAGGGGGGTGAGTTACTCTTTAAAAAGTAAATAAACCTCCTTTTTTTGGAACTCTTTTGAATTAATGCCCATAGACCTCTATGTATTGCTATATCTGTTTGGGTCCTCCTTCAACCACCACTACCTTGTCTTATTTCAGTAGTTATAAATTTCAATACTAAAGACAAATTATCGGATTGGGACTTGAAATTGGAGCAGATTTAAGGTTAATTGATCCGATCGGGATCAGAAGCCCAAAATGCTGATCGGGACATCCCTAAAACTAACCTTAGGCCTGGTTCACACGGCAGGATTTTGAAACTGATTGTTGCCTCAAATCTCCCCTTCTGACACGCCTTGATTATCGGGATGGCTCTTAATATAATCCTAACAGATACCGCATTTGATGTGTTCAGAGCGCTCTGGTCTGCCTGAAAGCACATTGACCACTTTGATCACAAATCAGGGATATTCAACATGTTGGATTGTCTTTGCAAGATTTCGCAGTGTGTGTAGTGTGTTTTAAGGACAAACGAGCATGTAGCCAATTGAACATGACGTATAGCGAGCCAGAAAGCGAGCTGTCGGGTAACGATACACCTTCTAAGCATCTGTTATTATTTCAAATTGTCGGCTTACTTGACCACAGTCCACAAATGCAAAGAAACAAAACTCAGTAAGAGCAAACCGTGTAAAGACGTTTCCCAGTGAATCCCCCTCCCACACGCACGCACCCGCTTAGCTCACCTCCGTATACTGTATAGAAAATATATCGCCTTCTCCTGCTGTGTCCACTCCTTTATCCAATTTAAAATTTTCTCTGCTAAAACTGGTTCATAAACTGTTGCCAATGTGTCATCCTCAACATCCATATTTACTTTAATCATGTTTAATGTGAGGTTTTGTGAGATTTCCTGTCTAAGATGAAATGTTTGTCAGAAGTTTGGGTGTGATGTTTCGTCAATACTGTGTGGCCACACACCACATACTGTTGCACCAAAACACTGTGCAAGTGGTCTGAAACTCTTGGGCCAATTTTAAAATCCTGCCATGTGAACCATGCCTCAGATAGATACTGGTAGATGGCTACAAGAAACTAGAAACCAAAAAACTGGCTAAGACCAACTATTAGAGAGTAGGGTGTTCCAACTTATTCCTCAGTTAGAATAACATTTTTTATTGATGTCTTGCAAATGAGAAAAACTAGGTTAGTCTTTTTGTTTACCTGTCATAATACTTTTTTCCTATATTATAGGGAGATAAAGGATAAGACATGATGCTTGAAAATTTCTCAAAAAGGACTGACTATTTATTGGAGGGTCTTATGTTTTTCATTACTGTAACTACCAAGACAAATCATCCAATATAACATGACAAACAACTTGATCTGAAAATCTTTGGTCAAAGGGGGAATTCTGAAATTAGCAACACTAGCTTTAGCTGGAAATCAGGTGTGCTGAAGCAGGGAAAACATCTAAAACATGCAGGACAGAATTACTTGAGGAGTAAAGTTGAAAAACACTACTCTAACAAACCTCTGATGCTTTCACAGTAAGGCTGAAATTCACACAGAAGTTGAATTACACACTGGTACATTTTATTTACTAATTTCATGTCTTAAATAAATTTTATTTAGGGGTATAAGAGTAAAGAATGATAATTATACATTTCCATCACACTTTTTGGATTTTTATTTGTGCTCCGTATACTTCAGCAATATGGATCAATTTGTGTTGGCCTATCTCATAAAAACTCCTATAAAAAAAATGGAAGTTCGTAAGTGAAATGCAACAAAATATGGAAAAGCTCAAGGGGTGTGAATGTTTTTTTCCCCACAGAGAAACGTGGTTACTTACAGAATAGTTCTAATACAGTGTAGACATAGAAAACATGTTACTCTGAAAGGTCAATTTCTTCCTGCAGTTTCAGGGATGAATGATATTTCCTCACTCGGGAATAATCAGATCACCAAATGGTGGTTATTATTCAGTTTGTGTCAGCTGTATATCCTCACTATCATTTCCAGATTTTCAAAAAGCACTCCACAGACTAGGAGAGGAGACAAGCTTGACAATATGTTTGATCTTTGAGCGCTTTGTTCTATACATCGAAGCAGATCCTTGCCTTATATTGGAACTGGGATACTGTTACTGTACAGTGATACCCCTGGTGGGACTAGGTGGGTAAGGTGTCTGAGCCAGAAACTGTTTCAATCACATCGCCGGAGCCTGGAATCATAGGAGATAAATCTAGAAAGTGGTCAGCAATCGAGAATTGAACCCGCTCTCAGTCCACAGCAGGACTCAGGAAGTGCTAATAAAGTTATTAATGATATTCATGTGTGCAATGGTATACAAGCAAGGATCTGGGCCAACATGAGACAGCTGGTGGATCTGTCTCAACTTCAGCTCATTGTGATTCATAAAGTGGGGATGAAAACAGAGGAAGCGACACGTCCACCAAGTCCTGTCACATCAGACCAAGATAAACAGATGGGAAGGGCAAGATGAGAAATAAAAAGGCCACTTTATCAATTAGTGTGATTTCCAGAAGTTGTTAAGAGATTACTGTTAGATCTTTCAAACTCCCCAAAACAATGGCTGTTGGGATTCTTTTCATTATTGTCTGTTCTTCATCAGCTTGATTTGACATATACAATACATATATATATATATACACACACACACACAAAAAAAAAAGGAACGGCCTATTGCAGCATCATTACTTGTGCAACTACTCCCTCTGATGGTTGTGCACACCAGGTAGAACAAGCTCTGATTCATCTAGAGTTTCTTCCAAGCAAGACATCTATGATAAGTCAACAACTAAGTATATTTGCTTGCTTGACATTCTGATTTTAAAGCTTAAATCTTTGATGCTAGACCAAAAAAAACCCATTATTTAGCATCATCATTTGTAAATTCACTTGACTTTAAAAGGTCGCAGAAATAAAACAGTATGAGGGTGATGCATGCACATTGTGCAGGTTATTGTGTTCAGTACTTTGTCTCCATCTACTGGTAACAGATGTCAACGATTCTATAAAGGCATTCCTGATGTTTTCCATCATCAACTCTGTTTCCACTGAGATAAGAAATACTGTTCTAAATTCTGTTCTTTTTAGGACTATAAGGGGACTTTTTAGACCTTCAAGAACATCATTACACACTTTGATGTGTAAATTAACTCACGTTGAGTGCTTTTTATATTTTACTGTGTGCCATGATGAGATGGGCAGTCGTTCACACAAATGGGTTCCTGATGACAGTGGTCGAGCCTGTATTTCATTTAAATGTGCCAAAATGTAACCACACATAAACCACCAACATATCCCTCAATATATTTAATGATTGGTTGCGAATGATTCATTTGTACGATAGTATGCGGCGCCAGCTCTGCATACGTTTGGGACTAATTATTGTGCTCAAGCTGAATGAAGATAAAGGAAGGACAAATTTATTGCCCTTGTGTCCCATTGATTGAATAACAGGAATTGCATTGTCCACATTTACAATCTACTGTTTTCTGTGGGGCTTTATGGGTGCAGCATATCTGCCAACAAGTGTTTCCTTACAAAAATCCAACAGATTCCAGTAAGCGGTGGCAGACAGCTCTCATGGCCTTAACAGGAAATCTGTCTTTGGGGGTACAAGATTACAACCTCTGCAAACCGCTGGTCAATGGAAAAGTTTAAATCCACTCAAAGGCTAAACACTCCCGGGTGCAATATAGGCTCCGGGAGATAAAGAGGTGGCCCATTTGACCAAAAACAAATAAATTCTGTGAAGAATAAAATAAATACTTGGAAGCACAGCATATGAGGAGCGAAAGAACATTTTTGTCTGTTTTCATTCAGTCATCTGTGAATGTGTCATGGCAAAACAGGGCGTACTGTGGGTTTAAATTCTGACTAGAGTAAAAAAAAACAAAAACAAAAAAAACAGGAAAGAAACCGTGGAGCTTAATATATATATAGACATAAGTTTTTATTTTAATAAAAAATGATTCTTTTTTAAGTCAGCACTCAGTGATAGTGAAATTCTAACAGCATTAGCTATTTTACTTTACTAGAAAATCTTACCTTAAGATTTTTATTAGAGTTCAATCTAAGATGTTGGTTCAGTCAGCCATTTTTTCTTAGTCATTGGGAGGGGTGTCCGGCAGAGAACAGCTACACACAGTGGACCCCTGGCACTGGTAGAGAGGCCAGTAGAGGGGATGGAAATAGGGCTCAGTCCCATGGTTGTCTCCCAAACTGCCTCTGCACAAAATTGAACAGCGCTAGGACCAATCAGAGCAATGAACAATGTGACATATTCACAAAGACAGAAATCAGTTATCAATAATCTAAAATCTTCAATCAACAGAACAGTAGAAACAAAGGCCTTCAAGGCTTCTAGCGGCTCATCTCTCAAAGAAAGGGCCAAGTTTAAATCGTACACTTAGCTGACCCAATGGTGGTAGACAGGCTGAGGCTATAATGAGGAGTGTGGCTAGACCAAGCTGCAGATATAGGTACAAATGTGTAGGACAAAGTAGTTATATCTGTTTGTCCAGATTTCTAGGCTCTGAGACTCCTCTAAAAGAGCTTTTAAATTGCATATTCTAACAATTCAAGCATCAAATATACCCGTTAGGAGTCTGTTGCTGTGTGCTGGTGGATGGGGGGGAGGGGGTTATTTCTCTGTTACCTCTCTCTCAGGGTGTGATTGGCAGGTGCTGCAACAGGTGTTCATCATCATCCTCATCCAGTGTTGGGGAGAATACTTTGTATATTTATTTAGTTACAAAATACTGAATAACTATTTTGAAATGTATTTTGTAACGTATACCGTTACTAAATACTTGAAATACTTACCCTTAAAAACAACATTTAACTATATGAAATGTCACAAAATGTGCTGGTAGCTACTCCCGCAGAAAAACAGAGGGCATATTAATGCTAAACATTAGGTACTGACTGGGAAAAGATTAAGTAGTCTATTCAATTATTTTTGTTACAACACTGCTACCTATCAGTGACCAAAACCAAGCAAACAAACAAAAAACCTGTTTCTTAGCAGTAATATCTCTTTACATTTTATTAGATTTCATATTTAGTCATTTTAAATTAAGTTTAACTGTTTTGCAGCCAATTAGGTTATTTGCGACTTTCTGTTATAGATATGCAAAGTGTTGTAAACGGACATTCACTGCACTCCAAATTGAAAGCTTTTATCCTGGTAGCCATAATTTTCAGGAAACCCATCACAGCAACATATAATCAAGTTAACGTCAGGTCACAGTCAACCACTGAGAAATTACCTAACTAACACGAGATAGGCCATGTAAAATAATGGACAAAAATAAAACAGTGGAAGAGGACTTTGTTTTGTTTTTGTACATCGTTGCAGTGTCTTTTAATTATTTTGTGACTTTCACATACCTTAAAATGCTGGCCAGCCGGATGCTTTAAGTTTCTATGCAGTTGACATTGTTGATGTGCGGTGGCGGTGTAGTTTCCTTAGACCCACCAGCTATGTACAGACCCACAACAATGTAAGAATTTTCCCACCTGGATCCTTACTAACCTTTGCAAAAAATAATTTAGGTGGTAATACGAATATGCCGCTTCATTCATTGATTCCGAAATACAGCTGCTTCAGCAATCACTGGAGTTTGCTTGCATACTTTGACACCAGATGCATAAGTGGTGTGATTCTATGACTAGAGATGCCAGATTTGATCTTTTCTCTCTTTTTAAGCACCATGCCTTTGGTCGGGCTTTTGGCAAGAATGCTCGAATGAAATCTAGCATCACTTGAAAAAAAATGAACTGCAAGAGAGCGCCACTGAATGCATCATTTCCTTCACTGCTAGTAGGTTTATTTGGCTGTAGGTTGTGGCTCCAACCCCCCCAGCTCCGGGTCTGAATCCATACCTGGCAACTCACGTTAATGTTGGTGTTTGGGCCATTGGATCTCTATGGTTACAGCGGCATGTTGTTTAGGGGTTTTATGGGAAAGTCTACACAACGCAGAGACAAACATTTCCCAAAATTTATATATTCATCTTTCATTTGGAAAGTGGAAAACACATAAGTATTCCAATGGAATTACGAAAGTAACTGTATTCTGAATACCATATTTAAAAATAGTAACTGTAATGTAGCACAGTTACTCATAATAAATATTCTAAATACGTAACGCCGGTACATGTATTCTGTTACTCCCCAACAATGTTCTCATCAGAGCTGCAGTTCAAAAGGGGAGCGGCTCCTAGAGGCTGACTCCAGATGGTTCCACTACCAAATGTGGTACAAGGCCAACTCAGTAGCTCTCCGTAGCTTTAGCTTTGTCAATATTCCAAGTGGATTCTTACGTCTTGTCTCTCCACAATTGCTCTCTTGAGATCCTTCAGAGTCAATGGTGTGAAAATGTCACGGTTGCTCCATTGTTAACATAGCTTCAAGAAACAAGCCACACTCACCAAGGACTAGTCCTTCCAGATTCCCTCCTGGTCAGGCTCTGGCGTCCACCTGCAACACAAGAATAAAGAATTCACCTTAACCATTCGCTGCAGTCACCTGCCTGTTCACCCTCCAACAACTCAACTGTAAACCTGCCAAAGAACAGATACAAGGATCAGGACTGCCTTTTACAACCTGCAAATAAGAGTCCGTCACTGTCACCACTCATCCCGAGCCAATTTCAGCAAACATGCTCTTACTTACTTTCCCCACACTCCAATCTCCTGACACACAAGTAGATTATCTCAAGCAAGTATATATAACCATCTACCAGATAATTTTCATATCAACAACCATCTACCTGCTCACTTCCAGTGTTTTCCAAAGTTCCATCCTGCCTGTTCCTGTGTTCATGCTCTTTGCCCTGCATATGAATAAACCTTTTTAAAACTGTTATCTGCCATCTGGACTTGTGCTTGATCTAGAGTCATCCTGAAAAAACAAGATAATACCTTTATTATCACCACCATGGAGGTTATATTTTCACAAGGGTTTGTCTGTCTCAACATTTGTCAATAATTACAAAAGTTATAGACAAATGTTGATAAAACTTCCAGGAAATGTCTGCAATGAGACCGGGACCAAGTGATTCAAATTTGGGGGTGATTTGCCAGCATCGTAATCCAAAATAAGATTTATTAAAGCTTCAGCAATTCTAGAACAAGATCCCTAAGATTTCAATATTCTACTAATGTTGTTGAAATGTAGCACACTTTCTCATGGCCTCTATTAAATGTCAAGTTCCAGTAGAAAAAATGTTATCTTGAAAATGTGTAATCTGAAATGTATGACTCTTGTTTTTAAAATGTCATATATAGTATAGCCAGTTGTCATTGTGGTATTGTACATGATTACAACATTTTTTAAGTAGAAATCAGAAAGATTATTATAACCACGTTCGCGGGGAAACCAATGAGGATACATGAGGATCGCAACTCATGAGCCTAGCCCAACTTCAGCAGGGGAAGACGCACTTAACATGCAGTGAGTTATGATGCATGTCTGGGGGAACAACAGGTAAATATTGACACAGATGTCAGTTTTATGGCCATTATTGACACTAAAATAGCAAACATTTTGATGTTCAGTAAATAACACTGCCCCTGGATTGCCACTACTTGGGCCGGTCTGATATTTGGGCTGCAGGGGCCGCTGCAGAATTGCAGAATTGTTCGATTGTGTCAAATGTGCAAATAGGCAAAAAAGATGTGCAAGAAACAGTATTTCTGAATTATTTTGATAAAATGTTGAATTTGCAGGGGAAAGTTTTCAAGTAGTTGCATGTAATTGCTTACTATTTGGCATACACAATAGTGTTTTTACCAAAACGGCATACCATACAAAGCTGCTTCACAGCGACCAGCTCGCAGGCATTTTTTTCTATAATTTTTTTGGTGCATCTTTAAATTAAATGTCAGAACACTGGGTCAGCGCCGTTTGAGAAGTGAAGGGTGGCGTGGAGAGGACTATGAGTACATAGAAGAAAGCTTAAACAGACGCCCATTTTTGCTCATGCAAAAAATATACACGAAAACAGGCGTGTGGTTTGTGACAGGTTACAGCTAACAAGGACAATGAAACAACGAGATGCACTTTCCCTGCTAACCAACATTCCACTTAGTATATCAAGTCAATGAATTGTGTCACGTTGTGGCAAGTAACGAGTAACAGTTTTAATAATTTGATACGATGGCAAATAACTGGGCAACTTTGTCTTGTACCTCAGAGAGATAAAAGTAAAATCCAGCATCAAGCAATATGAGGCGATCCGTATAGGGTGGAGCAGGAATACTTATTGTGTTAATATTATAAATTTGTACAAATATTATAAAAAAAAACATTGTGTAGACCTGCTTTGAAAAGTGCACTGCAATGCTAGCTGATTCAGCACTGCAATAATAAAACTGAAGTCAAATAATTGAAGGCTCTGTAAAATTGGGAGATTTGTGTTGATAATTGTGATCACAGTTAAATATGATTTAGTGTTTTAATTAGAGCAAAGAGTGTGGTGATGAAGGGATCTTTCTTGCCCCCCCCCCCCCCCCCGTGACCCCTGAAGGACTAAAAAGTTCAGAAAATGGATGGATGGATAATTCCAATAAAATAAAACCACTTTCTATGCCCGCATAACAGTGGGACCTGTTATATTTTTTATTTTAAAAGTGAGAAAATAAATCCAGATTTTAAAAAGAATAGAATTAAGTAAATATAATTTAAGCCTGCATGTTTTGCCATTGAAATACTGTTAATACTTACAACACATTCATTAACAATATCAGAATATTGAGCTGCTTCCTTCGTAATCAATCCTTGATTAAACTGCTCGCCCTTTCACACTTCAGTTTCCCTAAACTAATCAACTGCAACTACCACAATAAAATCATATTCTCTAAAGCTTCAGTGCTTTTGAAATGGATATTTAGATGTGAACAAAACCTGAAATAACTTCACCTTGTGAAGCAATTACCCTTATTTTGTAGAAAAAGTACTCTAAATTACAAGGCTCTACAGAACAGTGTACTATTTTAGCTTTAACATGCAAGGTTATAATTACATGATTCTAATAACGGATGTAATGATACCACTTTTTTCAAACCAATACCATACCAGTCCTTGGATCTGGGTACTTGCTGATACCAAGTTCCAGTTCACTTCTACCACACAAAGCCTACAACGTAACTGAATTGAAAGACATATTTTATTTTCTTCTCTGCTTGTTATAACAGATGATGGTGAATTAGATAAAAAAATAAAATATTTAAGTTTGGTACAATTCAAGCCAGACTAAGGTGTATACATGCATTCCAAAAGTTTGATTTCAGTTGGGCTAAGGTAATAATTAGACTTTCTATTGCTGCACCTAAATGTACTGGGTGTTGATGTCATGAAAAGAAGATGGCACAAAACACTTTTTTTGCTATATTTAAGATGGGAGGACAAACCAGATGAGGTAAAATATATAATTTTTTTAATCAAATTTAGAATAGATTTAATTGAATTAATTTAAGAAACATTTGAACTAATAAATTCAATAGTTTATTTTATCACTGTATTAAAACTGTGAAATTTAGAAGTAACTAACATGCCATTTAAACAAAATTATGGCTGAATATTCCACATGGATGTTTTTACTTGCACCTTTTTAATGCCAACTCAAACTTGGTATAATTGCTAAAACAAAGTCCAAAACAGAGAAGGGTACAATAAAGAAATAGCTGAACCACATTCTAACAAAACCAGATGGGATGGCTTTCATGTGTTCCAAAATTTAGTTTATGATGAGTTTTATGTTATGACTGTAAATATCTCTATAATGCTGTTGGGCGTTGAGGTAATGTCCCTAACTTTAGTGGGAAAGATGGCTTTTCTACTTTTTTGCCACCATTTTCCCCCACAGCTAAAAAGTCAGATCAAAGGAGGATCTCAGGAGCTCACAAAGAAGACACACTGAGATGATGATGAAGAGGAAGTAAAGGATGAAGCCTTAGAGGAGCTATACTCCAATGGAACCTTAAAGTGCCCTTTGCGCCCTCCTACTGTCAGACAACCCTGAATCCTCTCTTGTGGCAAACTGCAGTCAAGCTGAGCCTACCGACAGGATTTGGCAGCCCTGACTGTCACTCTTTTTGCATCTGCGGAAACGTCTTCTTCCTCAGCAAGCCGAGGGGAAACTTGAGGGCAGACACACAGACCGAGCAGACAGACAAACCGCAGGCAGCCTTGCGCTCTCGAGTTGAAATAGCAGTCACAATTCATAGGAAGTCTTTGCTCACTGCGATGCTTCACTGCTCAGACACAACAAAGTGGGCTTCTGGAGACACAAACACGCAGAAAGAAATGTGTGGGGTTAAGTGAAGGCCAGGAGCAGCATGAGAGCTGAAATAGAATGTGTGCTGAATGCAAATTACACAGGATGAATAATGCATATATGAAATTAAACTGACGTAAACTACTTTCAAACGAAAACTCAAGCTTTTGCTTTCACCTTTTTGTATATAAAAAGTATTCCCTTGACATTTTTCAATTTCTTCATGTGAAATTCTAACGTGAATCTGTTTTTAATATGGTTTTTATGCGATAGACCAACACAAAATGGTCCATAAATGTGAAGCAGCATGAATTACAATTCTGCCTCCCGAAAATAACAATTAGCACAACCTCTTTTTGCTCCAGTTGCGCTTACAAGTCTTTGGGAGTTGTTCTCTACCCTCTCTACACACCTAAAAAATTATACTTTTGAATTCACTTCCTAGCAAAAAACTCAATTCCAGAACTGTGATCATTCTTTTTCCAGTTGTGCCACCAGTGGCATTTTTACTCCCTAAAAAATAGTTGGGGTAAGAAATAAATAATAATGGGTAGACTCCAAGTTGGTTGCTAGGAAGCAGGAAATGCGGCTGCCATCCTAGCTGTATACATAAACCAAAACAGCAGCCATAGATACAAGATGCCTGAGTATCCTGTGGTGTATTCCTGTTAGAATCTGCGGACTATTGAGAGTACACTCCCCACCCGAATAAAAACATGATCACAGATACACCCCACTCTTTCCAACCTAATCTCCCATGCACACACACCCTAAAAGCAACAGTAACCAAGGACATTTGACCAGGTACTGATAAACCAGGTAAGAAAAGGCCATCAGAGGACCCATCTACATTGGCAGCAACAGATTGAAAGCAACAGACAAGGCACCACCCCATGGAGCCCAGCAGAGGGAAGGCAAAAAACCCCACCGCCAGCCAAGCACTACTTGGAGAGCACCCAGGCATCCACAGCCGATCACCTCTCCCGATGCAGAAGTCTCCCATATAGAAATCCTAAAACACACGGGGAGCAAATGGAGTGATTTTAAGACCGGTGTAATATGCTCCCGCCTCCTGGTCTTCATCATGACACGTGCTGCTGAATTTTGTAGAAGCTGTAAACCTGAGATAGTCTTATTGGGAAGACCAGAAAGAAGGGCATTACAATAATAATTTCTACTGGTGATAAAAGCATGCATCGGTCTCTGTATTGGTCCGAGAGAGAATGGGGCAGACTGTTGCAATATTATTAAGGTGAAAAAAACTATTTTACTAATGTTTTAATATATGGGATTAAAGTCGCTCAGTCAAAAACCATCCCCAGATTCTTTACTTGTAAAGAAGGATTAAAAGACTGATTGCAGTTTGGTAAAGTTTCACTCTCTGTGCCTCATGACCAATGAATAAAACTTCAGTTTTTTCCTGGGTGAGCTTGAGAAAGTTATATGCCATCTAGGATTTGCTATCTAAAATGCTGTTAAAAAGTGCATCCATTTGCCGTGTGTCATTAGGAGACATGGAGATTTACAACAGTGTATCATCAGCATAACTGTGGAAGTTAATTCCATGTCTTCTGATGACACTGCCAAGAAGGAGCATATGCAGGCTAAAAAGCACTGGGCCTAAAATCGAACCCTGGGGCACACCATAAGGGATCTTGTGGAAGAGGAATCTAAACTTTCCATAAAAGTCCTGTCTGAAAGATAGGATGTGAACCATTTGTGAACAGCACCAAAGAGGCAGATCTGTTTTAGATGGGTTAAAATAATAGTGGTCTACTGTATAAAAGGCAGCACTTAGATTCAGTAGAACCAACACTGTCACCTTCTGAGCATCATAGTTTAAATTATTTTAAAATCTTCATAAGAAGTGTCTCAGTGCTGTGGTACACCCTGAAACCAGACGGAAATGTATCTAGGACATTATGAGCGTTACTTCATAAGTTGAATTAAAACAAACTTTTCTAAAACTTTGCTTTTAATGAAACGTTTTTTAAGATTTTCAGTGAAGTAGACCTTAATGCCTTTGTTTCTCCATTCGGTTGTAGGTTTTGAGTGTATGTTTACAACTTTAAGTGAAGCCAGCAGGTCAAGAGCAGATTGAAGCCTACTGTTAAAATCACAATAAAATAACAGGGGGCCGTTAAAGGTATATGAAAAAACTTTGGAAAAACTTCAAGAAAACCTTAAACCACTTCGGGGGTTAGATTTTGTTTCCTGACAATTCTCACAGAGGTTTTTAGTTGGATAGAGCTGGTGATATATATATATATAAAAAACCCATACAGTAGTGGTCAGAGACAGGCAAGTCAACAACATAGGACACACTAGTGGATAGGCCAAATGTGATGACCAAGTCCAGGGTGTGTCCTATTTCGTGTGTTGGCTGCACGACATGTTGACTAAAGTCCATATAATTCAAAATATTAAAAAAATCTGTTGATAAAGAACCTAAAAGGTTATCTGTATGTAGATTGAAATCAAGAGCTAAAATGATCTTCCATAAGAGTTTTTCAAAATGAATACAAAACCTGTAAATCCTTGAAGAAAAAGTGCACTTTTTTAAAGAGGCCTATAAACTGTGACACTTAAATTCTGTGGAGTGCCAGAAACAGATGCAGGATATTCAAAAATGCTAAAATTATCAAATAAAACAGGTTTGGCAGAAAGGGTTGATGAACCTATAAAAGCAGTTCTACTTCCCTTTTACTACTCCTCATTGAGTAAGTGAAATTAAAATTAGGTGGGGAGGCCTCTTTAAGAACAGCAGGGGCATCTGCATTCATCCATGTTTCCGTTGACAATAAACAATGAAGAATATCGTCTAAAATCAGATCCTTTGTTATAAAAGTTTCATTCAGTAGAGACAGAACATTCAAAAGTGCCATATTAATGGTGTTTGCAAATAGAGTGAGTGTATGATTTACTGTAGATGGGACTTTGGGTAACTGTTTGAGATTATTAGGGTTGCATTTGTTCGGTTTATGATTATTTGTCTGCTTTCTGCTGATAACAGGTATGAATGATTAAGGGTAAGATCCGATATGTGGGTTACTGTTAAAATCAGGGCTGATTTCACAGGAGCAGGGACCAGCTGCACATCAGGATGTGGTGGAAGGGGGCAGAGAGTGCAGGGGCAGTTGGGGCCGGTGTGGTGGACATGAGCGGACGTGGGCATGTCAGGCTCATTGTCAGCATATGGGGACCTTGTCTGTTCAGATGTAATCCAAATGCCCCTAACAGGTGCCACAGAAAATGTTAAAATTGTCTATAGAACCTTGAATTTTATAGTGAATTAATCACACAACAATCTAATGTCCCAACAGTGTTGAAAGGAATGTTACATTGAAACAGATTTCGACCTCAGCCAGCTGGGTGGTTGTAAGATTGTGTTATTTTAAAAACACTGCTACAGGATGTAGTTATTGTTTACAATGTCTGTTCTGCTATCATATTTCATGATTCCAGGGCAAGTCACATGTGAGCTCAAAAGGTTGCCAAGTCTCAAACACTAAACAGTGTGCTGCCATTTGTAATATGACACCGACTGGGCTAAAGACTAACATTGAGCTAACAATGCTAGCAGTAAAATAGTCAGCTCTAAAAGTTACTAAAGCTACATTTTTAATTACCATCAACTTGATATTGGGATGAAATTTATTTATATACTTATCAACTTACAGAGTATAACCAGAGGTAAAAAGTAACGAATTACATTTACTTGCATTTTTTTCCCCACATGTTCGCTTTGGCTACTAAGTTCCTTGTGGAAACTTAAAAGAGGGCCACTTTCTTGTTGGCATTCTTCCATTAAAGAGTAACTGACCGCTTAGTAATGTCAAAATCCGCATAGATTTTCTATTGAAAGATTCCTCAATATGAGCCGTCGAACAAGACCAGGAGGGCTGGGTGTGGTTTGCACTGTACAGTGACATGACTGCCTGAAGCTTCTACAGCTCGACCGAGCGGGACACACACAGACAGCCAGAAAGATACAATGCAATAGTAACATGAGCCCCATTGCCTCAGAGACGGGCAGTTATGAGGTACAATATTTCTCTCCACTTATTTCAGAGGGAAGAGAGTAGAGGAAGCAAGGTTCTGCAGAGGAGGCGAGCAGCCCTAAGCCGCATTGTTTTGACGTTATTGCTCGTGAGTTGCCAGCTCCCTATGGAGGTGTGGCTGAGACTGAGCTTCTTTTATACTCCACAGCGGCATGACACTGTTTTCAGAAATCCGCTGATGTCAGAAACCCAGGCTGAGCCGGCAGCAAAGCCTGATTTAAATTCAAGTGCTGTGCAGTGTAAAGTTTTAACCAGAAGAGGGCACTCCACTAATGGTTTTTGGTACAAAATGACAAAGAGCTGTCTAGTCATTAGTGTCTCCCACCTGAGCTGTGGATCTTAGAAGCTCCTCCAGAGTCCCCATGGACCTCTTGGATGCTCCTCTGAACAGGTCTATTAGAGTAAAATTACGTATCAGTACACATTATTTTGTGGCCCAATGAGATCAAGTTTGTAGTTGTAAAATCGACAGGATGTGAAAAAGTTAAAAGGTTTTTATGATTATAGTAAGGTACTACACATTCAATTATTTTTCATTGTGGGACAGTTCTGGAAGTCACCCTACAAAGAATGATGTTACTGTTCCTGGTGCATTCAGTCTCCCCGGCTATCGAGTGTCAGAGACCTCCAAGAGGACCTATTTAAAATGTCCGATTACTGTTGTGGGGTGAAACAGCCAAACAAGTGGTGTGCGGGGCTGTGTAATGGATCCATCCAAACATTCCTTTGTGTATGTGAGGCCCCTGCAAGGTTCAATGTGCAGCTGACACAACAAAGAAAACCTGTGTTTGACGAGCAGGCTGATGCCAGGACCGCTGCAAGGACGCCAGGGTAGGCCGGGACACTCTGAACTCACCTGAATTTTGACTGCCGCAGAGGCAGAACAAATATAAAAAAGCAAGGAAAGTAGGAATAAAAAATGTATCTTCACCCCAAAAGCACCTCTTAACCTCTTCTTGACTGTGTTTCACTTTAGTAGAATAACAATTGAACTTTCTCCTTTTAATAACTTTGCCCCTGTGGAGATGTTTTGAAAATATATTTTCAGGAATATAGGAGTTAGAGGCCTTGAAGGTAAGGAAAAAAAGAAAAAGAACTTTATTTCGCTATCAATCTCTTAAAGAGTGGCATCGCCAAGGGGAAAAAAGGGGCGCACTCCCCCTCCTATAAATTTGCATTCATCTGCATATTTTTTAATAAAATTCATCAGAGGGGAGGAGAGGATTCAATGAGCAGCAGTTTTTTTGTTTAAGTATATTGCTTATTTATTAGGGGTGTAACGGTTCACAGGGATGTGTTGAACCATTTGCTTCAGCTTGTATGTTCAAGCCACTTGCGTACCGTTTTCGGTGTATTTTTTCATTAAGTAATGGTATTATTACCGTGATATTAAGCACACAGGGATGGAGCAGTAGATAAATCCAAAGTTGTATACTGACATTGCTCCACGGAGATTAGGTATGCAGGCAACACATCGAACACGTTAACACACTTCAAACGGCACCATTCGAATGTTAATTTCACTTCTACTAAGAAAAGCAGCCTTGAGCAACTACCGCTAACGTCAGCATTTAAACAACCCCTGTCAAGTAGTTTGGATCAGGCAAAAAGTTTTTATCCAAATACTTTAAACTTGAATAGTTAGCTTTTTGATATTCAAACTGAAACTGTTGCAGCTGTGTTAAACATTTTCAGGTCATATATAGTAATTACAGTCTTTTATTATTATTATAAAATGTTACAAAATATGTATTTTATTATATAGAGTACAATTTACTTAAGATATCACCCAAATGAGTTGATTTTACTAATTTTATTCTGTAATTCTACTGTTTATTGGAGTCTTTTCAGAATAAAGATTTTGTAAGTATTCATTTTTTTGTACCAAAAATTTACCAAACTGACCCCTTCAAGACACTCCACAGAAGCAAATACGATTTTAGCGTGCTGTTACACCCCTATTATTTATGCTTGTGTTCTTGTTTCAGTCTTTGTCTGCTCATTATTTACTCATGGGACTGCAGTAGAACAAAAGTTAGGCTTTTATTTCTGGGCTGTATCACTTTGAACAACTTACAGAGGCACCCTGGACTGGATATTTAAGCATATTGGAGGTTTTAACTAGCTTTTAGCAATAGGTTCTACTGAAGATGCAGGCTGAAGCTGGTCATAGACGGTTATCCGCAGTGAAGTGAGTCCTGTAATGACATGGGCTCAAATAACACTCAGAGTGGAAGAAGCCACTGCAACAAAAGGAACACACAATGTCATATTACAGTTTGCAAATGTTTCTGTGTGCACTCATGGAAAATTCTCTTTTGTGTGTATGCACTGTCATTTTAAACTTTCAGTCAGGCAGATAGCAGTTCACACTAAGTCAAGTACTGCTGCTTGTTTTAAATTAAATCCACCAAAGAGAAAAAAAAACTAGACAATTCTGACTTGGTATGGTTGAGAAAAAAATTAAGATTACATTATATAATTCATTTCTAATTCATACCTTTAAACACTTCTGTAGGTGTTTGTTTTATAGTTATTTCAGACTTAAAAATTAAAAGTTTATACAACTTATTTAAATTTGGAAATTATATGATGGTAATTCCTGTGATAACTATATGTAAACTTCAGGGTGAAATTTTGGGTGCAATGAGGAGAAGTGCACTGTAAAGGTTAAGGCAGCAATAACACATACTGTTTAAAAAAAAAGAAGCGGATGTGCTCATTCTGAATCAATTACGTATGTGGGTTCATCTGCAAAATAATGAAATCTGGAATAAATAAAGGGAAGTCTGCTCTTTTTTAGGCTAATATAACATCAATGACATTTCTGAATGCAAGTAATCTAGTATGTAATCTAACAAAAGAATAAAGAACGTGGGTTTAAAGTATTTAAATATTTTTTTTCATGTTGTAGCAATGGTCTGGAGCTCATTGTTTTTTTCACATTTTTACTAACCACTTTTCAACAGAGCCAGAGTGCATTCTTAAAGTGTACCAGCTTCTTTTCAGCTGGCTGTTTGTCTTCGTGACTGCCATTGTTTGGGGAATTACACATTGCACTATCTCAGTGACCCTGATTGGTATGTTGAAGCTTTTATCGAGTGACGAAAGAGGAACAGATCAGGTGCATCCCTGAAATTCTAGGTGATTTCTCAATGAACTTGGCTCTTGTTTTTTAAAGTGCAACCCGGGGCCAAGCCTTTCCCAGTCAGTACGAGCCTTCACAAAAGCAAACCACGGATCGTGCTCGAGGCGCAGTGCAAACACAGACAGCGCACAGCTCATTGTATAAGACGGAGAGAACCAACATCACACTGCAAACACTCCCAGCTGTTTGGTGGTGCGGGGTGTGTGCATTTACATGTGCGTGTATGTCTTGTGTGTGCTCTTGTCGGTGCACTTGTGCTCGTCCATAGCTGCGGTCAGATACAAATATAGAGCCACACCTTAAGTCAATGCCACTCTGTTTAGCATTCACAGGTATGTAAACTCCAGTGCCAAAGCATGCATTTGATGTATCCGCCAAGTTTACCCGAAAGGAGAGGAAAGTTAATACCTAATGCCATTCTTCAAGGATATCCACAGCATTTCCCCCTGCCTATACACAATAATAATCTTCTCTGATATCAAATACCACTGCACATTTAAATCCAAGATGACGGATGTAATAACTGGGCACAGTAATTTTTTTAAACTGCCTTATTCTTCTATAAGAAAAACCTGTTTTCATAGTTTAGTTAAAATATATTCTGAAATACTGTTAAAAGTGATAAAACCTTGACTGATTTAGTTCAGTTGGGATTGCAAAAATTACTGGTATTTACTGAATGTTACAAAAATGAGAGAGAAAATATAAAATTTTTTCCCCTTCCAAATTCAGAAGTTTACACACATTTCCTTAGTATTCTGGTAAATTCCTTCCTTCGTGTCTTTAGTAATCCCCTTTTAAACTGTGGGTCACACCTTTTATTATATCCTTTCAGAAGCTTCTCACAACAGTTCTTTGGATTAATTGTGTGTAGGCGAAAAAACCCCAAAACAAATAAAAATAGCTACTATTATGACAAAAAATGTATATTTAAAAACTAATTCTTTAAATCAGGCCTATGGTAAAATCTGAAAGCAATCCATCTTTTTTAGATATTCGTTTTACATCCCTGACCACTTGATGCAGACGCACATATATTTTCAACTGTATGTATAGAGTAAAGGTGACTAAATCAATAAATAAAAATATTCCCATGAGAACATCTGGCCATTATTTCAGACCTGGACCCTGTAGTGCATCCTGCTATCTGGTAGCTCGGCAGGTTGAAAAGTTCCTGAGGCTTACTGGCACATTGGTGACCGGTGCGGTTGATTACAGACGCACTCCAAAGAGCCCGGTATTGTGAAAAAACATATATGCTTTGGTATTCTCTCCCGCTGAAGCTTGCAGGTCAGGTTAGGACTTCTTTACGACTACTGATCACTTTAATTAGAAAAAATGTTCCCTAATTTCAAAACGTTGTCTGAAGTGACAGTTTTAATCCCGGTTTCTGGATGGACAGCGGCACTCAAATTGAGCCTCCAGAACATCAGGAAACCCATGAAAGGTCATTTGTCATTTGTGTAAAAGACCAAAACCTCATGATAACAGCTTCTGCAATACTACTTGAAACAATTGATCATGCACATGGAGGAGCACATTTTTATTCATGCGGATTTCATATTTAATTTATTTGCAATTTCTCCATCAGTCAAACTTTATTTTTAAAGCGCTTTTCATAAAAATAAATGCAACTCAAAGTGCTTTACAGATTGAAAATGACCCCACTTTAATCCCCTGCCCAACAAATTTAAACATGAACACAATAATCTCCCTGTTCCCCAATCCAACCCCACACCCAGTAGAAACATAGAACAGACATTAAAATGGACAATAAAAAGGACAATAGGCTGAGTACACATGAGCCAGGTTAGGTAAGGAAATGCCGTCAAAGGAGCCATATGCATCGGCAGTAGCAGATCACCAGCAACAGCCAAGGGTGACCCAGGCACTGACCGAGGACACCCAGAGGAAGGGGAGGCTGAGACCCCCACTGTCACCCAAGCGCTACCTTGAAAGACACCAGGCAGGCACAACTGACCCAGTGCAGAGGGCTCTCACTGAGGAAACACTGAAAGATTACAAAAACACGTTACAATAAAAATAAAAGGGAATGAACATGAAAAGACTAAGAAGTAACATGCTGATAAAAATATTAACAAGTACTAACTATAGCTGTGACATTACAGCTACACTTTTTCACAGACGTCTAGAAAACATGATTATTATGATTATAATTATAATTTAAATTTTTTTATATTCTTCACATCTCACCACAAACGTAAAATTGTATTGTTACCATTAATTTCTTTGCACCAAAATATTCCTGATAGTAAGCTGATATTTTGCAAACCAGCACTTTTAAAATAAGATTCTCAAACCTGAACCATGATCATCATAACTGCTGTTGCTGTCAGTCTGTACTTTTGGTAAAAAATATCTATATCAGCAACCATCTCCTCCTGCCTCTCCAGTGGACTTCAGTACTACAACTGAGGAGGGAAAACTCTCCACTAACAGGAAGAAACCACCAGCAGAACCTGGCTTGGTACAAGCAAGCATCTACCACGAGACAATAGACATAGACAGAGGAAAAGAATGGATGTAAGAGTACTTAGTAAAGAAAAGTTTATAACTGGACACGGAGGATGTTCAGTTACTGGGAGCATCATCCCTGTCGATGTCCCCCCACCAACAAGGAATTAGAACTGCAGGATGCCGGACCAGGTGTGCCTTCTATGGAGAGAAAAATGTTGAGACAAAATAAAATTAACAATCTTAATAACTGCAAATAATGCTATTGGAGTGTAGTAGTAGAGTGTAGTAGAAGAGAAAACAAAAGTAGCAGAGTGAAGAAAAATGGTCAGTCTGTCTTCCAATAGTCTAAGCCTATAGCACCCTAACTTCAGAGACAGACACAGGATGACACATCATTTTAGAATGAGACATGAGAGAGGTAGAGCCAAGGAGAACTGTCTGTCTGGACTGCAATGGTCACAAACTGGCTTAGGTTGTCAGCTACTACCACCCCTCCATGTCACCACTCATCCGACTGGCAAAAATCAGTCTGTTCTATTTCATTCCTCCTGACTGCCAGAGGATGGTTCTCAACACCTGGAGATCTATGTGTGCACAGCAGAGAGGTCAAAAATAAATATAAACTAAGTCACACCATTGAATGTGACCTGTTTGATGTAGTGCTAGTCTGTATACACCCAACAAACCCATGCTTGTTTTTTTATACGTTCTTGCTTCTTGCAGAGGTAAGTTATTGGATACTTATTCAGATACAGTTGCTCCCCTTGCTTTTAGCTTCGCAAACCATATGGTTAGTGTTGCGTGCCATTCCCCCATCCTCTAGAGGCTGTGAGACATGGTCTGACTACTTATTTCAATTGTTGGATTCCCTCATTATAAGTAGGCAACATCTTTCTCCGGCTAGGTGTTTCACCATTCTGTGACATCTAAGGCCTAGCTTGATAGCTCTGGCTCATTTTCCTGTGCTAGCTTTACCTGCTACGTTTGAGCTGACAGGTTGTTGTTTGACCTGAGCGAGCAAGAGTTATTTTTTTTTTTGGCATTTTCATCTTTTGTCTCGATACTAGCCCATAGTGTATTTCATATGTGCAAAAGCTTGATGGTAGCAAGCTTTGTCACTTGTCATGAGTGTTTTCCCATTTCTGACCCCTCCTTGACTGCAAGGACCAGTCACTGTTTAATGCTTTTTGGCTGTAGGTAGGGATTGGTACCGATGTCTGGTGCCATTATGGCCATTATTGCATGACATAAATGGTAGTAACCAAAAAGCAGCGCACATTTCGGTGCCTTATTTCGGTTCTTTTTCCCCCGGAGATGTCAAGCACTATGAATTCTAGGCATGCCATCAGCCAAGAGCGATATCCTCTATCACCAGAAAAGGTAAACATGGCTGTCTTTGTGCACAAAAAAAAGCTAAAAGTTAGGGCCATCAAAATTGACGCACCAATGTGGGTGAATTCATTCCTAGAATTAACTCCTTTTTTTAAAAGCCATTAATTCATACACAGAATACCGCCCTGTTTATAATTCAGCCTGCACCACATCAGCTCTCCTTCCTAACCTGCCAAACTGTGGATTGTTGTGTAGCAGCATGTGTTTGTGGTCCTAAATGACATGAGATTATATTGTTAATGTCATTTTGGCTCTGTGTCTCTGTATAGCTTCAGTATATTACATAGTGAGATACTGCTGCGTTAAAAATATGAAATTATTCAGTTAAAGTGATGTTTTCAGACTTTAAATTAATGATAACTATTAGCGGAAGTAGCTGTGTACATCTTCATTATGAGGGAGTTAATTTCCTGTTGTGTTGAACCAGGGTTTTATCTTGGTGTTTAATTATGGGAAAATGGTAAATTGTGACATTTGATCACTAAGTCTATTACATTTGATTTATGTGATGTTTAACACAGGCTGTTGATATCCAAATGTCAAGTTTATTCATATAAGTTCACATCCAGCTCCCGTTCCCTCAGCATCGGCGCCCCCCAGGGATGTGTTCTCTCCCCACTGCTCTTCTCCCTTTACACCACTGACTGCACGTCGAGGGACCCTTCTGTGAAACTCCTGAAGTTTGCAGATGACACCACCGTCATTGGACTCATCCGCGACGGCGACGAGTCTGTGTACAGAAAGGAAGTGGAACAGCTGGTTCTCTGGTGCAGTCAGAACCACCTGGAGCTAAACCCGCTCAAAACTGTGGAGATGACAGTGGACTTCAGGAAGAGACCACCATCAACATCTCCTCTCATGATCCTCAACAAGCCAGTCCCCACAGTGGAGTCTTTCAGGTTCCTAGGATCCACCATCACACGGGACCTGAAGTGGACCTCACACATCAACATAATAAGGAAAAAGGCCCAGCAAAGGCTGTACTTTCTGCGTCAGCTCAGGAAGTTCAACCTGCCCCAGGAGCTGCTGATCATCTTCTACACAGCAATAGTCCAGTCTGTCCTGACCTCATCCATCTCTGTCTGGTTCGGATCCGTCACCAGGCAAGACAAGGACAGACTGCAGAGAACAGTCAGGACTGCAGAGAGGATCATAGGAACCGATCTTCCCTCCATTCAGGACCTATTCCGGGCCAGGGTCAGGAAGCGGGCCAGGAAAATCACCTCTGACCCCTCACACCCTGGCCACAATCTGTTTAGGCTCCTCCCCTCAGGTCGGCGTTACAGAGCGTTGTACGCCAAAACCACCCGACACAAAAACAGTTTTTTCCCCCAGGCTGTCGCTCTGACGAACTCTGTCTAGTCACAGTGTGTGAGTGCACTCACATAACAATAAACTATAACTCTGCACTTCTGTACATACTCACTGTAAAATAACCCCGGCTTGGTGTATATATTATCCTTTATTATTTACGATCTGATATTTATTTGTATTTTTACTTATTTTTGTTCTTATTTTTCTTTTTTTCTTTTTTTATTTCACTTATTCAAGTTCTGTACTGGAGGAAAAAGTTTGCCGGAGTCAAATTCCTTGTATGTGACATACTTGGCCAATAAACTGATTCTGATATTTGCTATTTGTTATTAATTTGCACACGAGACCACACATACATTGTGAATGTGATTGTGGAGTTCAAAACAAAACATTAATTTATTTTTCCGTTATTTAATTTTTAAAAAGAGCAACTGCATTCTTTAGTCCTTTATTTAAACTGAAATGTATAGTTTTTTTGGTCATATTTAGGAATAGTTCTTAATTCACAGCTACCATGTGATTAAGTAGATCGAAATTTTTAATAGTTTAACAGATTACATTTGTATGTTTTCATTCTTTAACGTGTAACTGAACCCCATGAAAAAGCATTATCCCGCCCCTAGGCAACTTTTGAAAAATTCTACCAAAGTGGGCAGGGCCAGGAGCCATGGGGGGACATGGCCAAGTGAGGAGCAAGAGCAGGGAGGCGGGAAGAGTTGGCTTGTCAGGGGAGGGGGGTGTCGCGAACTGATACAGCAATATTGGCCGCTGAGCTCCATAAAGCCTCCCTGTACCGGAGAAATCATGATGTCTCTTCTCTGTCATCCACCAAAGGTAAAGAGAGGCTTTATGGAGCGCAGTGGCCAAACACTGTATCCGTTGGCTCGCACTGCCTGAAGCTAGAGCTGCTGCAGAAGGAGACAGTATGCAACGAGCCTCTGAGTGGTAATGCTAACAGAAGCTAACGTTCAAAACATCCCTCATAGCTCTCTAGCCATAGGCTGCTCTTAGTCCAATCTGTTTACTCTAACTATTTCCACGGTTTTTGGTTTAAACCTCCTCGCCATTCTTGTCCTCCATGGTGCGATACACGGATTTCAGTTCTCCGTTTTTCCCAGTGGTGTGCGCGTTGCACACAAGATACACTTTCCAGTTTGCCACAGTGCGGGCGACTGTGTCAGAGAGAGGGAGGGCATCTTTGTGAGACCATGCCTGTAACGTAGACAATGGAAAAGATGTACCATTGTCAGCCAATCAAAAAATTCCAATGCAGTTCCGCACAATGACCATGAAAAGCAGCACTAACAGGTTTTTGACCAAAAAATGTATAATTTAACAAGTTTAGACGAAAATGTGAATAAATGCCCTGAAACTGAAAGGTTGTATTGTTAAAGAGCCATTTATGCAGTTTATAAGCAAGTTGTTTTGGGGTTTAGTTACTTTTTAAGCAGCGTCTCGAGCGACGTTTAAGCAATGGCACCGTTTCAAAAGTACCGTTTTGGTATCGGATAAAACATAAACAATATTCATCCCTTGCTGGAAGTGGTTTTCACACTGTGCCTTGTATTATTGCTTTGTCTGTGAGTGGTTCCCACTCTGTGGCCTTTTATTGTAGTCAGTAACTGCGTGGGCCTGTTCTTGTTGGAGGAAAGCTGTAGCAGCTGCTTGGCCCTGCTGAGCCCAAAATACGGATATATGTTGTGTCCTTTGTGTTTAGGGACCAGACACATGTGGGAAGCCCTCACTGACAAATCATGTGTTGATTGTTTCTGTATACCACTGGTGGAGATGTCTGCTAGACTGGAGATGGTACAAAATAGAATGCTTCAGAGCATCTTGGCCTCCAGCCCCGGGAAGGTACCCAAATAGTGTAAAGCCTAATATTTGCTTCTCTGTCTACGTCGGAACAGATAGACGTATGCCATTGTCCGTCGACACAAAGACTCTCCATGACGTACGTAAGGATGCACAGCATAGTGCCCAAATTTTAACTATCTGTCAAATGAAATGGAAAGGGCATACCTGTGATTGGTCAGCTCAGCACCAGCCAGAGATCGTTGCACCAAAACTGTGCTCTATAGTTGATGTAATCAGTAGTTAATGCAGCGTTTGGGCACTACATGCTTTGTATTGAAAGGACAATTTATCTTATTTGGTCTTTTGCCGATTTTGAACACAAGGAGGTGGAGAGAAACAACAAAACATACCATTATATGTGTTTACATGCGTTTTTAGAGTATTCAATGTACTGCGCTTCTAGTAAAAAGCTTTACAGCTTCATCAAAATTTACTTGTCCATTGCTCATGAGGGAGAGATGTGTTCGCAAGCTGAAGAAAGATAAACTCTAGTTAACCAAAAATGAAACTGTAGTGGTAAGCAGACCCGCGGTGAAAAGTTGGCACCCCCTACTGTCCTGGTCGGGAATTTCTTTATAACACTGAAAAACTAACAGAAAACGGAGACCCAGAAACGAGAGAACCACTAATCAAAAACGTTTCAGTCAATACGTCTGTGTTTGGATGCAAACTTGCTGATGGAGAAGTATAAACTAGGCTTTAGTCTACAATCAATGACCCCGTAACTCCTACCACACTCTCTGATGGTCACACAAACCAGACTAATATGTCTGACATTTGTGAACAACAAGATGACACAATCTCTATAGCTGCTACTTATTCCGTGTTCAGGAACCAGACCAGTTATATGGAGGACCGGGATGTTGGAGAGCGCTCCTCAATTAGAGGCCTTTGGAAAAAGGGTCCCCGCTGGATGCTGGATTTTCCTTATTTCATTAGACTGTTCAACTGGCTTTTTACCCATTTGGAATTAATAATCCGCCTGCACAGACATCTACTTTAAGTGCCTTTTTTAAAGCCACTCATAAACCGGTGTTCAATGTGCTGGCCTTCCACTGATTAGCTTCAGCGATTTTGGGCAGGTCATAAAACACAAAATAGTTGCTAATCAAGTATGTGAGCATCTAAACAGCAACAACTTGTTTGAAGAATTTCAGGCAGAGCTCATCATAGCACTGAAACAACGCTGGTGAAAGTTACTAATGATATTCTAATGGCCTCAGATAGTGGACTTGTGACTGTTCTGGTCTTGCTGGATCTCAGTGTTGCTTTTGACACAGTCGATTATAATATTCTCTTACAAAGGCCGGAAGATGTGGCGGGGATCATGGGAAAAGCACTTGGTGGGTTTAAATCATATCTGTCTGACAGATTCCAGTTCGTTCATGTTAATGATAAACCTTTTTCACACTCAAGGGTTATTGTAGAATACCACAGGGTTCTGTGCTTGGACCGATTCTCTTTACCATATATATATATGGTTCCAATTGGTGAAATAATTAGACAGCATGGTATGAATTTCCACAGTTATGCTTATAAAACACAACTATATTTATCCATAACTCTTGATGAATCTAATCAGCTAGGTAGATTACAGGCATGTCTCAAATACATAAAAAACTGGATGACTGAACTTTCTGCTTTTAAATTCAGACAACACAGAAGTTGTTGTCTTTGGACCAGAAGCTTTAAAAAGGAAACTGCTAAGTCAATCACTTCATCTGGATGGCATTAAATTGGCCTCTGGTAATAGTGTAAAGAACCTCGGGGAAACTTTCAATCAAGGAATGACACTTAAATCCCATATTAAATATATTTTCAAGATTAAATTAAGATTTTCCTATGCTCCTTATAAAAAAATCTCCATCCACACATAACTGGATAAATGTGTTTTTCAGCACATTCATAGACATGGAAAACCTATAGGGGGCAGTAATTCTCCCAAATCCTATCCTATCAGAGTAAGTTTCTATCCTCTATCTTCGGCACGCAGCAGTAAAAGAAGACAAACAAAACACACTTTAACAATGGATGATACCAACACAGCTCTGAGGGAATAAATTATGTTTTTGAGAGCAAACACAGGTCGCATAAGTGATGTTTGAGCATTTTTTTTGTCAAGGATGGTGATGTTACGGCTCTTAAAATTCAGTTTTCATCCATCCACATGCAGATACTGAAAACTCAAATCTCCACTTTGGTCGGAGTTTAAGATTTGTTCTTGATGCAGAAAATCTCAGTTTATGTGTACATGACAGGCCAAACAACAGAAAAATATCTCAGTTTTGTGAGATACCTGGCTACGTGGGCAATAGTGAGAATGGCTTAGGTTATCCTGATCTATCTCTGTAGTTACAGCCTGGACAGTTTGCCAGTCCATCACAGCGCCACATAGAGACAGACAGGACAAACAACCATGCACGCACACACCCACAACTAAGGACAATTTAGAGTGATCAATTAACCTTACAGTCATGTTTTTGGACTGTGGGAGGAAGCCGGAGTACCCGGAGGGAACCTACACATGCACGGGGAGAACATGCAAACTCCATGCAGAAAGGTCCTGGGCCGGGATACGAACCCACAACCTTCTTGCTGCAGTGCAACAGTGCTAACCCCCCAATTTTCACAATAATCCATAGCTTTTAGCTCTATGTAGGATGCAGCTCAGTATGGTTTGAACCATATGCCCTCTGTTGACAGCATTCCTGCTAGCCTACTGGTAGCTCCAGCTAGCACTGTCCATCCAGAAGCCTACTGTCCATATCCTCAATGCAGTGTCACTGATGAGTTCCTTATAATTGTCCCCAGCATCCTTAAATGTAGACCTCCGGTGTGGCGCCAAGCTATTTTAAACAAGCTGTGGTTCAACGATGCAGAAGGAATCTGACTTTGATCCTTCTGCTTTGACAAACTTTTGGCGGATCTTCAAGGTAACTTTTTTATCCAGTATTTTGGGGGAAAAAAAATTTCCCATGGGAACCTATGTTCCCAAACTTGTCTGAAAGCCAATTTTTTAAAACCGAAGGCCTGGACTTGGTATGGATAATCCATGATAATTTCTTAAATAAAGTGACAGATGGTCCTTCTTTCTTTTTCTTCATTCTCTTTCTTTTGATTAACTGATTTGTGGTTTTTGGGCAGCATGATGACTTGCTTTAAGGCTACTCTAATCTTGCTGGCTTGACCTTGCTGGTGTCAACGGTCGCTGTTGAGCGAAAATAAACCATTTTGTGCCTCCACGAGGGGTACCCTTATAACCGACTTTGTGTCCCACAGGTTTCCGAAATAGATTTTCATTTAAAGAAAATCACAAAAGACATTTTAAAACAAGAAAGAGAAGTACCACACAAATATATTTTAAAAGTTATGTTTTTAAAACATAAAACATTATAGGGTTCTGATGAGTAGAGGTCAGCAAAATAAGCATGTCCCCTTTTACCAAAAATGCTCTCTTGTGAATTAAATATAAATAGACGGCAACCAGAAGATTTTATTGGTGATAACCATCTTTAAAATAACACAATTTACTTATGTCTCTCTGTTTTTTTCAACTCAGTAACAGCATCCAAATGTTCCCCCTTTTTTAAAATAATTGTTCGGTTTAACTCTCTCAGCACCCAGGAAGTGACATCAATCAAGTGTTTTCATGCTCATACAGTAAAGGACGATAAGTGTTAGGATACTTTTCGACCTATATATATATTTTTTTTTTCATTAAACTAATATCACTAAGCTCAACTGTGGTATTCTGTTAATACAGTTCTGTAGAAATAATGATATGATTGATTTGAAAAAAGTTAATTGTCTTGAAAAAAAAAGATGTATTGCTTTTCTTATGCTGTATGCTGATTCAAACATGAGTGAATGTGGACTTAATGGCTACTTTTAGCTAAAGTGTTCAACTTCATAAAATTCAATCATCAAAGAACTGTTCTGAAACGACCAAAACTACAAAAATATTTAAAAAAAATAGTAATTAATAATACATTTTCCCCAGAGGTGAATATATATAGTTTCTTATATCTACAAATAGTCTCAAGAAGGGAGAGGGGCCTATGAAAGATCAGCTGTCCAGATGCTTTTTAATGTCCCAAATACATTTTATAAACCCAAAGGAGACAGAGCCTTCACAGATCGAGTTGTCATCTGTGTTTTAATTTTATATCCTTTATATGTACCTATACATTTTTTTCCCTATATTTCCTATAACTAACTATTAACTTATAGCTGCTTTACTATTTTATTCATTTTCTCTCTCTTATATGTTTTATACAGCAGCTATAGTTTTTTTTTAAAGGTGCTTTAGAATTGACGCATTTCAATATGGCATGGTAGGGCATGGTATGTCACCAGTATGTCATGTAGTTAATTTTTAGTGTCTTTATTTTTACAAATAGAATAAAGATTTGAATCTCATTTTTTATATGTATTATTTTGTTTCCATGCTCGTTTAAAGATAAGTGTTTCTAATGTCAAATACATTGAAAATTATGATTTTGGAATCTTTGAACTACAGACTACTTTAGTACTGTTACTGGCTTCTGATTAGCCTGATGTTCTATCCTTACTTACACACCATTTCCATCTGTTACTGCCTTTATTTTTTACAGTGCTGTTGATAAATAATTTAAAAGTGGTGGTGGGTTCTTCAGTGCTTTTGTAGTCAAGTATCATTAGCAGTTTTTATGGGTCAACTCAATACAATAGGCCAACTCAATTTAATTAGTCATATCATGTTAAATCTTCATCAAAAACTCAGTTATGTACATTTAAAAAGGGGTATGAACCGCAGAAGTACTTGTCACAATAAATGTTTTAGTATGGGGAAACTGAAAAAAAGGACATCCAAAGGACATCCTATAGTTTTGTTCCGTGAAGACTTTAAAGCAATGTACCCCTGAAAAATGTATTGCTTGCTGTTGATCTACAAAGTCCAGAAAATGTCCATGGTACAGTAATTATCCTATGTTTGCTGTTTTTCCACATTAAAACAAGATTAATGTAAAAAACAACTTTCAAAAACAACAATCACTGTTGTATTTCAGATTATTGATGTGCTGGAACCAAAAAAGACAAACACATTTTCTTTCTAGCATTGCTTTATGCATCCTTCTAATTTGCAAATAAATCAGAAGTGTTTGTGCAGACAAAATAAAGTCAGACAAACAAACCCTAACTTATGCCTTTTTCTGTCTGTCAGAGGTTCTCTATAGAGGAATCAGGATAATTTCCTGTTGAACTGTCACATACAAATACAAGATTTATCAAATGGTTATTACTTTACTTTTTTTAAACTGTACATGCCCCTTGCAAGCATTTTATATGTGCCAGGTCTACAGACATGGTACTTTAGAAACCTAATCTCACTCATTCCCAGGCCTCCTTAACTTGAAACTACTCTTTTCTTTTCCTCATCTTGCTTTACTGAGAGGGCCCTTGAATAGAGGCTACAGCTCTGGCACAGTGTCCCATACTGTCAGATCTAGGTAAATTTATCCACCCTCCCTGTTCTGTCTCAGAGCCCTGGCCTGATTAAGAAAACACCCATGGCAGTTTGGCTCACAGGCTTGGTAAAAAGGGGCCTATGCATCCATCCATCCATCCATCCATTTTCTAAACCGCTCATCCTCAAAAGGGGCCAATATGTAAACAAAAAATAAAGCAAATTGCCGTAATTTCTGGACTATAAAGCACACCTGATTAGAAACTGCACCAGCCTATATTAGGAAAAAAACACCAATGTGTACAATTACATGCTGCACACAATTATAAGCTGCAGGTGTTTTAACTTTTAATTACCATATCTAAGGGTTTGTGCAGAGCAGAATGTTGGGAAAGTGACTGGTGTTTGGGAAAGCTTAGATTTTTATTAACATTTCAATACCGTGGAAACTCCTGAGACCGAACATAATATGAATGCAAATGCCTGAAAATACTATACATACAAATGTTGAATGTCCACGAGGTGAAAGTGACTATGGTATGATATGGGCTTAAAAATGCCATTTTAATAATATTTTTTGTTATAAAAGCCAAGATCATATTTACAGAGATGGTACTTGTTTCAGAACCACTAGAGTACAGCATAGAAGAACCTGCTACACCAGTGTGTGAGGATTTAATCATACAACACTGAGATTCTATATTACAGCTGTGACAGACCAGGGTAGACACAAAGGTCAAAGCTATAGTTAAGAAATGGAAGACTGTTGTTGGGTGGTTTAACCTCTGACATCCAGGTCCCTGTTATTACAAAGTACTCCTGGGAATACCCTCAGTTTCGAGTTGTATTGTGCCCTATATTCACAGAAAAAGTTAGAGGAAATGTTAAACTCAAGAAGAGCTGAGATCTCTACTGAGATGTCTGATGGAGATGGAAAGGGGGACTTTGCAAGCAAAGTACAGCTATTTTCTTCCTCCTGCCTGGGGCCCAGAGTAGATGTGGTGGACCCAGCCCCAGACGCCACTCCGTGGTTTGGCACGGTCTGCCTTTCAGCCCTCTCACTGTTTCCAATTGAACCAGCTCCCATGCAAACACATGGGCAACCGGTGGGTTTTCTTATTTAGTTGTCGGTCAAGAGTACTTAATAATATTCAAAAAGACAGAGTGACATTGCATCTCATCCTTGCCAGAATGTGATCTTCCTCTCTTCTTCTGAACCTCTGCTTCGGTTAAGTTTGCAGAAATTACACTCAGATAAAAAAAAGAAGAGGAGATTAACAATGCAGTGCAATCTTAAAAAAGCTTGGCGGACACTTGTAAAGCACAAGGAGGACAGTGATTTCCTTTCAGGAGGCTCTAAGTGGAAATATTTCACATGCAATGGCCTGTATGTGCAGTTTAAAGCACGCGCAGTGATGTGGCGTCCTCAGATTGATGTCCTCGCTAAACCGAATACTCTCATCCCCTGCCTCAGCTTTTTGAAGTTAAATAAACAGTGTGTCATAGGATCCTCTAGATACCACCCAAGTGCTACAGTGTGTGAGAGAGTCTGCAAGTACGAACAGTGCTTGTTTCTCCAGTTTGATTTGTGGGCCTTCACTCACTGCAAGCTCAAAAGCCAGGAGGCCTGGGAGTGTGTATGACCATGCACTGGGAACGCTGTCAATGAGCAAGCGTTGATGCGTGTGACATGTCTGCAGTGAAAACAGCGGGGTGACAAATAATGCTGACGCACACTGTCCCCGGTCTTTATCCAGCCACCATAAAAATGCTGGGCCTTTGAACATTTTAATTAAACTAAACGGGACCATCCCCACCCAGGCCTGTGATTTATGAACAATCGAGGACAAACAAGACCATCTTTTTACAGGGTAGACATCAAATGGAGGTCTTTTTTATGTCACCCTGGTTCCCTAGAGTTCACTTTGATTATTTTGAAAATCCATCTGGAATTTTGATGGGCATGTTTTGAACGAAACAAGCCCTCAAGACAATAAAAGCGGGGATGTCTTGAAACAAAAGGTCTCTGCGGTTTTGTCTGTTTCTCGTGCTGAACCACAGCCTTACAGTCTGTGCACTCAGGAAACTCATGTCTGTAATTTTAGTTTATGCTGTCATTATTACAACACGTTAGCAATTGTTCATGTCTTTTTTTATGGTTGGAAAGGGTGAGTCGCGTCATATGTTATTTTACAAAGCCAAGTTTTGACTATAAAAATGAAAAGAATGTGCAAGATAAAGTCAAACTTTTTGCTGCATATAAACAGCTAACCTGCTTCGCTTACTGTATGTGCCGATATGTACAGTGTATCCATCCCCTTCAAGTCATTGTTTTGTAGCTCCAAAGTCAAATTCAAATACAGCTGCAAGTCTCTTGGGGTCTATGTTTAAAACCAGTCAGATTGTTTTGAGATAGGCACCAGCCCCCTCCCCACAACCCTTTGACGATAAGCGGTATACCTAATGGATGGAATGGATATTAACCATACTATTGTAGTTGTTTATGGTTGTCATGGTGGAAGGTAAACCTTCAACTGGGTCTCTGTTTTTTTTTACTGCCTCTAAACGATCTGTTGTAGGATTTATCTGTATTTAACTCTATCCATTTTGCATGAACTTTGATCAATTTTCATGTAGGTCTAGAAGAAAAGCCTCCACACACCATGAAGCTGCCACCCTCATACTTTACTATTTTGGTGATGTGCTCAAAGTGGTGTGCAGGAGTGTTAGTTTTCTACTACAAATAGCGTTTTGGATGCAGGCCAAAAAAAGTTTTTTCATTGTGGTCGCATTTTGCCGTGTCCAAGCATCAGGGGTCCCCAACCAACCCCGGCCCATTGTTCCACGTGTTTCAGATGTGCTGCTGCTCCAGAACAACTGATTCAAATTACTGCTTTACCTCCTCAACATGCCATCAAGTGCGGCACAAGCCCATAATCGCCCATTTACTACTGTCAGGGTAGATGGGAAGCATTGAAAACTTCCAGGATAGTGGAAGGACCAGTGGACCAGGAAACATTCAAACACTGGATATGTGTTCATAGTCTAACCAGAGAAGCACTGATCAGGTCATTGCTTATACCAATTTTGGATTTCCTTGGATTTTCCTACTGTTTACAATTTTAAACACTCCCATTGTTTAACAACATCAAGGAGGAAAACTAGATGTCATATATTATTTTAAAAGGTCGATGCATTTAATCAATAAAGACAAAAATATCAAAATTTCTAAGATAATATGTAACGAAGCAGACTAAATGGGTTGGATATTAGAGGCAACTGTGCTTAATAAATAATGCATACCAAACTTTACAATTTTGAAAATAATGTCTCATTTTCTCTCCACGATCATGTATGCACATGCTTTATTTTAGTCTATAATATGAAATTGAAATTAAACACAGTGAAGTTTGTAGAAATGTGACAACGTGTGGAAAAGCTCAGTTGGGTTTACTTTTGCAATATGTTTATGTTTAGTAAAGTTTAGTAAAGCTGAACTGAATTATATGCAAGCTAATTGACCTATAAGTTCATTGGTTGCTTTTGGTGGAAATGACAAGAAGCCTTCCAGCAATAAAAAGGCATGTTTAACAAGACAGCTAAAAATGCAGTTGCTGTATGTAAAAAAGGGAAAAAACGATAGGCCAAAGTATGTCATAATTTAGACAGACCTGTCATGATGTTGAGACTTAGCTTAGATCAACGTCTTACAGCCACCAGAGGGAGTCTACTAAGTAATGTGATGTTACCCCCAAGAGGTTTCCTTTAACATCTGCACAAAATTCCCATCCCAATAACTCAAAAAAATATCTGTTTGCTCTATATTGTTCCTGCAGTGTGTTTGACAGGGCACCAATGCAATGCATTTATCAGAAAGCCAGTTCATCATAATTACTCATTTTTAGTCATGCAGTGATATGTTTTCTTGTAATGCAAACAGCTGGAAAGCCATTTGATTTTACTGGGCTTAGTGTTGTGGTGTGGTCCATCCGGGGGGAGCCCACACTGCTGGGGCAAAGCTGTGATGTTTCAAGCGCCCAGTTGGGCCTATAAAAGGGCCATTTCATTTCGTTCCCTGTTAGTTTTCTGTAGGCTACAACAACTACACGTGTTGAGCTCAGGCTGTAAGCCCTTCCCATTCACTGCATATCTGTGCAGGTAGGGGAAGAGGAGGAGGCGGAGGCGCACAGCCCTTTTGTTACCTGTACCTACTAGACTACCTGGCTGTTGAACGGTTGTCATATGCCATGAGTTTGAGTTGCAGGAAAGCTTCAAGCCAGATTCACTGATTTTGGATTGATGTCTGCTGAAGGCAGCAGGTTTTTGTTTTTACCTGTAAAGGCGCACCGAGGAGGAGGAGGAAGGGTGGTGTAACAGTTAATTAGAATTGAGCGTTTAAAAGTGAGGACGAATAGGAGGCACTTCCTCCAAGAACTCATTCACCTTTCAATTGCAATCATTGTCCAGCTTTTGTTTCGGACTCCTATCAGCATCTCACCTGTTCTGGACGATGGGTTTCTCTCCGTCGACGATCTCCAAAGAGCTTCAGCTCGATGTGACGGGAACCAGGCGGTTTACGTGCCTCTGGGGGGGTTAGGAAAGCTGCACATGTCAGCGCCACTTTGTGTTAATAGTGCATGGCCTCTGGATTAAGTGCTACCGATCATGCACAAACCCCTCCGAAAGCGGAGTCTCTACGTGTTCCTGTGTTTTGGCATCATATACCTCAGACTCGGGTGAGTTGATATTTTTTTCTGTCTCACACTTCCTTACATGCGCAAGCAGTACATTTGAGAAAAACAAAACAAAAACATAACATGCACAAGATGTAAGGACTTAAATTGCCCTCTGACCTCATACTGAGAGAAAGGTTTTAATATCAAAATTAGATGCATGAACTGTAAAAATATAAATATGTACTTTAAATCCCAGCTGAACTTGAAAACCTTGTGCGTAAAAAGTAGCGCACATTCGCTTATCGCACTGCGTATTCACAGTTAGAGACTTTATTTGTTTAATTTCCGATGACATGTTACTCATTTTTGTTGCAGAAGGTTATTTCAGCCAGTGTCTCTGCTCTCGATCCTGCATACCTTCATTAATAGCGGTAGACTGAGTTGCATTTCCACATTCCATTGCCTAGACTGAGGTTGTTTTTTTTACGTCTTTACCTGTTTTGCAATAGCTCAACTTAAAAAAAAGAAAAAAAGGGGGGAACCCCCCCCAAAATAATGACACGTCCAAAGTCTAAATTATCAGTAAAACTGTCATTGTTTTGTTTTTGTTTTCTTTGCAAATACCTTTGTACATTTTGCCAGAGTCGGTCCACGGATTTATGAAGTCCACACCATAGTTTTTGTTTTCTTTTTTGTTTTAATAAAAATAGAATTTGGATCAGTAGGAGTGAAATGACTGTGGAAATTAGCCCTAAAGTCCCATTTGTGTCATTGATACCCCCCCCCCCCCAGTAAATTATATTCGCTTTTCACATGTGGAGACCCTCCTTTACCCTTTCTTTTTCACGACACTGAAGACTTTCAAATATGTGAGAGCAATAGCAAGCATAAGTTCTACACAGAAAGAGGACATGAACTGACAAGTAAGGGATGTAAAATAGGAAACATTGGTATTGTTTACTAGCTTAACATGATATATTGACATGTATTAACTAGTCATCATTTAGCTATCATTATCTGCATGCAAAAGCATAACTCAACTTTCACAGCTCGTTTGAAAAAAGACCTGTCAAATGGTTTTTGCTTTTTGCTGCTTCTGGCTGGTTGCTGAACATGCTGCCCTGCTCAGCAGAACTTGTCTGTGATCTACTTATGTCCCGCTAGTGTATGCTTAAAATACATTTAAAGATGGCTCGGAAAAAATATGTTATCACATATTAACAGCTTAAATGGCTGTAATGACTAGTTCAAGTGCAGGAGGCAGAGGGCACCAACACCGAAAGTGCTGGGACATTTCCCATGTTTACCCCCCGTTATTTACCTTATGGGGGTGGGGGGTGTTGAGATGGTATGCTTGTATTCAATAGATCATGAGTTCACTGTTTTTCATGCTTATAGATCTCGCCTAAAACTTTCTTGCATTTAGACCAGTAATACATGTTTAGATTTAATGCCTGAAAATGTGGTTTATTTTCGACAGTATATCTCAAAATTTTTATATTTCAGTGAACAATTTAGATATTCTTTATATTTTCTAAATTGCTGTTAGAAGAAAGTACTCCTTACTGTTTTTGTGTTTTAAAATAATTCTATGAATGCACAGTGGTGCAGTGTTTAGAATTGTTGCATTGCAGCAGGAATGTCCTGGGTTTGGGCACTATCCCTCCTCCACCCATGATGCCTCGAGGATAAGTGAGGTAGAGACAGTTGTTGAATGGATGGTTCATTTAGCATGCATCTACATGTACTGTGGGAATTTATGTATCCTGGGGCGGGGGGGTCCTTTATCCGTTGTTATCACTAGAAGCACTGAGGGGAGTAGAGCAAGAGCATCATTGCCACCTCTACAAATTTTCTGGCTCTCTCTTGACCAACCAGATGTATATGAATTCAAGAGATGACAGAATGAGCTTTGGCAAGGTAAACTTTTATTTATTTATTTTGTGTTAAAACACCAACATAACATTTCCGTTATAGTATTACATTTTGCTGTGCCATCCCAACATTATCAGCTGTCAACATCTGGCTACCCCTCACAAAACTTTCTAAAGGTACCCCTGGCTATCATATGACAGTAGCTCCACTATGAAGTAAAAGTAAACCATCTTCATGTTTACTAATCCTGAGCTCTTGGCTCACTCCTTCCATCCTTTCACTTTGGCTAAAGATCTTTCATGGTACCCTCTTTGCTTACAATGGCTTGAAGGCTGCAGGTTTTGAGTGAAGGTCACGATACTGGAGCGATTAAAAAGAACATTGAAAAAAAAAAAAGAAAATGAAAAAAAGCCTCTGTCACAAAAAGCACTAATAGTGTTATACAGTAGAGTCCACATATTTTAAAAAATATCAGCTAAAATATGATGGAATTCTTATTCAAAACAGTCTTCAATTTAAAATTCTATACAATCATAACCGTCATACCTTCAGGATAAATACGAAAATAGTTAAAGAAATGAGAAACAGATGGGCGGATTTTGGATGCCAAGGGTTGTCTTTTTTTAGGAGAAACATTAAGACTTTACACTGTAAAAAATAAATGTGTATAGAACTAAATATAAACAATTACTATATTAGTTCTCAAATGTAATTTACAATAAGAGTTCATTGTAACATTAGCTACTTTATCTGGTGAGAAATCCAACCAAATATTTTGAGAAAAAAATAATAATAACCATGTTTGTTCAGTCGACCATTAGCCTCATTCATTGTACAGTACACAATGCCCAACAGAGAACAGTAAGGCTAAAATGTTTATATAGCTTTTATTATAAAATGCAAATAACTCAGTTAAAGGCAAGAAGCATAATTAAACTTTGTAAACTAATTTTGAAGCAGGGCTAAAGTCAACTGTGCTAGCTTATTAATCATGAAGACTTTGTTGGCGATGAAAAGCTTTGCTGGCTATCAGGAAAAAGCTTTGCATGCCGCATGATTAAAATAAACTAAATAAGTCTGTGTCTAGCTTCAACTAGTTTAGCAACAGCATCCGTGCTATGCTGAAACTTGCTCCCAAGCTGAGCCTCTAAACCCTAAGGTAGTCAAGGCAGATAAGTGGCTGTGTCTGTCAGGGAAAAGGTTTACATGTCACATTGTCGGAAAAGAAAGTTTATTACTGTTTCATAAACATTTCATGCCTTAATCTGTAAAAATTGTAGTTTACCATCACTAGTGAGAGAATGTGTGTGTGAATGACTGAATGTTGTGTGAAGCACTTTGGGGTCCTTGGGACTAGTTAAAGCATTATACAAGTATAAGGCATTGACCATTTATTATGAAAGAGTTTATACTTTCATTTTATTTTAAATTAGAGAACAAAGCAGGTAATTTATTTGAAGAAACAGTGAAGGCGCTTGTTTGACACAACAGGCCCTTTTGCACTAGTACCTACCAGCGTGGCTCGACTCAGCTGGGCTCAACTTTACTCAGCACAGTTCCTGTGGCTTGGTTCCGTGGTTTCCATTGCAATTGACTAACAGCTCTAGTGGGTGGGGTCATCATATTGTTGTGTGGTGTGGTGGATTTGACTAAAAATGTAGCTATTTGGTAAATAATAGTCAAAGGACTGCTTATGGCAGTCAATAAGATAAATAATTTCTGAAAAATTATTTATATTTACGGGGCACCGCCTGGGTTTCCAGGAACTATTTTAATAGCCAAATATCTTTTTCAGTCTCATAATCTGAAGGAGTGAATTCTTTACCATCAATTGGCCATAATCCTTGCCATATGTGTGTGTTGAATCAAAGAGACACAGTGACTTCCAAAATACAAAGTTTATTTACAGAAGAAGGGGAATACAAACATTTAATCACTCAAGCTAGTAAAAGAACACACTACTGATTAAAATAAATTAATACTTAAAATAAAAGAACACAAAAAGATTAATATGCAATAAGATGAGGAACCATGGATTCTGATGTCAGTTCTGAATGAATTTGGACGTTTTTAAGAATGAAAGCTAAATTAGTTTACCAATTGATATCACTCTAACTAATTATGCACCATTAATTTATGTGTAAACCAATAAAATGGAAAATTAAAATTCTTTGGATCAAGAAATGTTTGTTTGTAAATTATCTGGATAATAGTACTTCATGGATTAATTAATGGATTGACCACTGCAGTGAACAATCTAGTTCCAGTATTTTGATGAAAAATGAGTTCCAAACACAGCTAATAAGATTAGTTTCTGTTCTTAATCTTCTCTGAACTGATATTTATTTGAACACCTGATTGTTTATTCATTGAGGGCGACTTGGGCCTGAACACGTGAGTTAATCTTAGCCTTAGCTCGCTATAACACTCGCAGGTGTTTGAAGTAGCTCCAATACAATTATTAAACATTAAACATTAAGCTTCCTCCTGGCTGGCTGCATGGCGATCGGCCCCCTGGCATCCACCTTTTTAACAGTACCTTTCTAGAGCTCTCCAGTTCGGCATTCGCCTCTTATTTGCTCGGTGGCGGCGGCTATATGCAGGTTCTGGCTGGTTCAGCTCTCGGCACATGTAGCTCACAGCTCCCGTTTCTCAGTGGTCGGTAGTCTGAAACTCAGAGGGGTCTCATCGGACTTTGGGGATAAACAACGTCTTTGTTTATCAATGATCAAGACTCACCTGGAGTGGTCTTTGGGTTCCTTTTGAGCGGATTTTTCCCAGAAACTTGTCCCTCCCTCTGCCAGCGAAAGAAGATGGTTGGGGATTATCTTCTGTTCCTTCCCCAGCCGGCAGCAGCATGCAGAAGGAAGAGTGGCCGTAAGCGGGCTGTATTTTATTGACTCAGCCTGGTCGACTTCCGGTGGAAGAGAAATGATACTGCCAAGGAAGACCCTACAGAGGTCCTGGTGATCATGGCCATCACATGGGCATTTTAACACCCACAGTTTTCCTAATGAGATGGTTAAACACCTCTGACTTTTCCTGCAGTTTTACTCAAAAACTGCAGTGAGCACCTCCAACCTGAGCGCGTGTTCAACTCTGACAAACTCTTGCTCCACCTCCTTTGTTACACTTGGCTCTGTGTCTGTGTTCACAGCTTCACAAAGTGTACATACAAAAATCCAGAAACAGATAATTTTCCTCCACTCAGAGTATTCTTTGCAAATACTGCATTCGCTTGCATGAAAAAGAACCAAACATAACTAGCAAATCATAATACTGGACTCAGCAGCAAAAATTAGACAACCAAATGGTAGGATTTAAAGCACAACTCACCCCAAAATCCACTTTTTTTTCTGATAAACTGTATAAATTAGTATCTAATAGTGTTGTCTACATGTCTGGTCATTATTTTTGATATTTTGGTAAATTTTAATAAAAATATTCACATTCTATCAAAAACTGTCAGGAGAGTGCCCTCTTCAGTTTAAACCTTTACAGTGCACTCAAACTTGAATCAGGCTTTGCTACAGGCTCAGTTCTTATTGTAGTTGTCAGACTTTATTCGGAAAATTACGCTAATCTTCTTAATTTGAAATGGAGGCCACATGATTCAAGTTTTTTCCCCAACTGTCAATAACAAGACTATTTGGAGAAAAAGAACAAAAAAATTCAACTCAGGGAATACAACAAAAAGAAGAGATAGGAATGTTTCACTTTTGATGATAAACTGAGGCCAAAAGTTCATAAAATTGTAGTCAAAAGAGCATGACTAACACCAATTAAAATGTGTTGTCTAAAGGAAAACTGCTTAGAATACTTAAAACTGCTAAAGATTATTAAAGTGTTTCTGTTTTAGTTAAACTATTTAGTAATGTTTCATATAAGTCTGTAGGATTTAAATCTATATTAAGGCAGATAAAAAGATTGCGAAAATGTTAAATCAATCATATTCTGATAAATTATTTTTTTTTCCTTGACTTCATTCTTGAAATACAAATTATCAGGTATTGGCAGATATGTACATTTTAACCCAGTATGACAGGATTGTTAGAACCTACTACCGTAATAGAATTGATCGGAGTACAACTGTTTTAAAAAAAAAAAGTTTATCTAAACAATTTCATATAATGTAACTAAGTTTATTTTAGCTGCTAGACTGTGAAAATAGCTCAATAAAATTTGTTGAAATGATTAAAACGGTTTTATTGGCTAAATACAAACAGTTTGTGTTATCAGAGTTGTTAAAAAAACTTATTTTGCAAATATCGTGCTGAGAATTAGAGTCAAGTCTTAAAGTGCGTGCTCTCAAAATGAATTTGATGCTATAAAATGCCATTCTTCAAATATCAAATGGTAAACTATACTGAAAAGTTCTACACGCCCATGCATCTGGTTCTTGTGAGAAACTGAAATTTACTACTGAAGGCATTATATCTGCGCTCAAGAAATTATATTTTAATTTGTATTCTAAAATAAGCAAAGATATGATTTTACAATGGTAACAACTTGTTGAATAAGAGAGAGATCGTGTCAGAGAAGCGTGCGCTGAAGCTCACGCAGCCTTCGTCTATGTTTGTTTATTTTTGGCTGGATGGGTTTAGGGTAGTAGCGGTGGTGGTTATGGAGGTTGATCATGAATGAAAACTCCTTCACATCCAGCGGGGAAATCGGATCAGTGTCACCCCATTGTCCCGCCGTGGCAAAGTGGGCGGATAGCAGTGTCTCCTCCTGCCCAATGGCAGGCACGATTCTCATGAGAGAGCAGAGAGGCACTTTTCTGCCATGCAGAATCCCTAAAACCATCATCATTCCGGCTCGGAGAGCCCACAGTGGTGTGAAAGAGCCTTGGCTGCTGAGAGATGTCAGAGCCAACCTCGGTGCACAAACGTCCCTGCAGGGAGCTCGGAGCTGCGTAGAAGCGCCCGCGCATGAGATATCTGGTGTTTCTCGATCCTCTCTGGAACGGACATAAAACCGGGAATAAATACAGTTTTTTCTTTTGCTACTTTTATCGGCGTCGTCTCACTCCTGTCCGACCGTGGACTTTCGCTCAATGTCATCATGATCATCCTCTCGTCGCGCAGTGTACTGCTGTCAGTCTACTACCCGCAGATCTTCCTGATCCTGACGAGCGGCAGCTACCTGTAAGTTAGAGCCAATTAACTTAACTGCTCCGTAATTAACTCTGCAGCCTGCGCGCTCTCATCCACAGCCACACGGAGACGCACCGCCTTGGTTTTAATCCTGCTAATTAAATTACAATTAATCTAGTTTTTATTTTCCTCTAAAAGGCTGTAGGTTCAGCGGAAGGTGTTTAATACGTCCTTGTTTGGAGAGCGCGTAACCACGTGCATAACGCACAAATACTTCTTCCATTTCATTTTTCATTCCCATTGTTTTCAATTATAAAAGGAAATTGGGAGTTCCAAAGTGCACATCGTCCGGAAACCTATTCATGTGGGATAGGGCTATTTACTTACGCGCGAACGTGGCGTGTCCACGCGTAAGGAGCCGCTGTTGATTAACCTGACCCTACATAAAACGTTTTTGCAGGATCCACAAATATAATTTAATCATATGTAATTTTTTGAGAAACTTGTTCATGGATTCATTTCGGCCACTGAGTGGCAGAGGTGTTCTAGTCAATTCGGATGTGGATATTCAGATTCTACTTTCTTTCTGAGAGGATAATTTAATGCGACATTGTTTAAGTTTATATATGTACCATATTATATCACCTTGATACACTGATGCACTAAATTTAGATTATTAGATCCTATTACCTGTAAATCTGTAAGGCAGCAAGTGATTGATACAGAGGAGCCTCCAGACAGAGGCGGTCATCCAATCAAAAATCTTTCTCCTGTATTGTAGTTTTCATTCTTATAATAGTGCAAAGTGTTCATAATGCCCACAGAAAATAGAAACACTTGTTTTTTAAATATTATAATTTCTCAGGAAATCTCCAACTGTGTTTTTAGGAATCACCAATCAACATAAAATAGTCCAGTTCACATTTGATGAGTTCAAGTAGCTGAAAATCAGATTTTGTCTGCTGCAATATCAGCAAGCTGCAATTCACAGCCATAATTCACTATAGTGCTAATACTAGGGCTGCATGAAACCAGAAAATCTAGAGAGGGTGAAATAATTGTTAAATATTACATATACCAATTAAATTAAAGACACATTTCCCTCTTCTTTTCCTTGTTATGTCTGAAGTAGAACGCTGAGTTTCTTAAAGTTTCCAAAAATAATTCCTTGTCCACTCCATCCTGCTCTTCTCTCTTTGCTGCCCAGAGACCCCAAACCTGAATCCAAAATAGATGTGGTTTCCACTACTATGAATAGTGATGGTTTGCACATCAAAGCAACACAGAACAGTGTCTGTTTTAATTCTTTCAGCATAATTTATGCTTAATCGTAACCAGCTATTCCAATAAGGATTACAAGTAATGTAACTGTGTTTTAATAAAAACTTATTTGACATGTTACTTCACAGAATTTGCTTAAATGCTTGTGGCAAGTAGAGAAATGGCAAACTCTCCACTTTCTGTAGGAATGTTGTTGTTATAACCGGTATTGAGGTCACTTCAATATAGGCTTGTCTCTTAGTTGTGGAACTTACAAATAAACAGTAATAAAACAAACTGTTATTTTGGTAGCTCTGAAACAGATATAGGGCACCCTGATAACTTTGTCAGATCCCTTCCCTATCCTCTGCAAGGCTCCTTATTACAGCTGGACTCTCATGCTGTGATGCAACATGCGGTCCAAGTAGGCAAGGGCCCGCATCACATTGTTATTGAACAATAACCCTGAGTAAGAAATAGTGGAGAAACGCGCTATTACCAGAAATTTGAAAAGAAAACAGAAATATGACAATTAATCCTACTGCTGCTAACACAACTCTGTTTCTCTAACACTTTTGTTGTTGCTGTTTGTGGATTTTCTGGTTTCAATACTTTTTGTTTGGTTTTTTGTCATACGTGTGGCAAAGAAACTGCAGCCGGCTGACCAGCATCATGCAGCATTGTTTTGGGGAAGGGCTGAACTGTGTTACTCTTTGTTCTGTACTTGCTGAGAAGTATATCATTGATAGAAGTTTGTTTGACATTTTTATGTGGCAGCGCTGTGCACATTATATAATCATGAAGTTTCTGAATGGGCAGCCAAAAAGGAAACGCAGCATTCAGCACTAACACAACAGTTATTCCCTGCTTTTATTCACTTGACTCAGTTGTGTCTCAGGCATTTTTCGGTAAGTGCATTCCTCAGCGGAAGATGCATGCCCCTGGAGCTTAACAGTGTTTCAGTCAGGTTCATAGTGTTTCATCTGATGGAGTGGGTGCCTGGAAGCACACTGTATGCCATGAGGGTATGGTTTCATTTTAGGCCATCCTGCTTAGTAATAAAACCTGCAAGCTGTTTTTTTTCTTTTCTCTTTTAAACCACTGGCATTGGGTAATACTTGGTTGATGCCTCTCTGGTGTTCCATCATTTCGAACTATACAGACACAACTTTGTGACAGTTTTCGGTTGATTTTTCTATCTCACGGGAGAGCTGTCCCAACGTGGACAAGCTGTCCCCAAGCTGCTAACAAAACAGAGTTGAGACTAAGCAAACAGAATCGCATTTGTGTGCTGCGATGATGCAGGGATTTAAAAGCTTAGCTCTGGAATTCTCTGTTTGGTATTCAACGGTTTGGGACGGCATCGGGACTTTCAGAGAAATTACCAGACGACGAACAACAGAAACGCTCAAGAGGAGAAACCAATTGCAGCGTTTGCCACCTCCGTCTGCATGGTTTTGCATCAGCTTTCAGCAAAGAAACTTGAACAATAATAGCAACAAAGAATCCAATACATGTAAGAACATCAGGGTCATTATTGCTTAATACACAAACAGCCTAATTTCCCCTGTACCAGCTGTGTTTTCCTAAATGAGTCAGGCCTTCAGCTTATACAGACGGGACATCATCGTTGCTAGGAACGACCACATATACAGCTGAGGGTCAAAAAGGGTCAAAGGAGTTCAATCCTTTTTAACAGCGGAGAGAGCAAAGAGGGCCTGAAAGCAGCAGCTGGCTGCAGTGTTTGCTGTGCACCTGACAAATGTCTTGTTCCCAGCCCAGTCGACCTCAGGTTTTTTTTTTTTCTTTCTTCGATGTAACATCTGAGGCTCTGTTGTGCAACTGCATTAAATAATACTGATAGTGGGATTTGGCTTTAACTTGCTGAGAAATCGAAGAGTCGCTGACAAAAATCCTTTTTGGAATGCATTGCTTAAATGTTTCTTTCCTATTAAAGTTTTTCACATTTTGTCATGTTACAACATCAAACTCAAATGCATTTTCTCAGAGAAATGTATGGCTTTTTTGCAAAGTGAAGAGAAAATTAAACATGGTTTTCAAAAGTTTGAAAAAAAAACATCTGAAGAGTGTGAGCTGTATTTGTATTCAGCCCCGTTTACTCAAATATGCTTGAAGAAATACAGTGCAGCTATGACCAGCATCCATGGTCCAGCTGATGAAAAAAATGCCCCTAGGATGATGCTCCCACTGTCTTATTTCATGGTGTGTTCAGGTTGATGTGCAGTGTTTGGGCTTCTTCTGGAAATTGTCAAAAAAGTTTGGTTTTTGGTCTCAGCTAACCTAAGCAGTTTCTTCAGTTTTTCGTCACTAGTCACACCGAAATTACATTTATCACATAATAACTATTACTAATTCAGTGATTTAAGGATTTGTTTACATTAGTTTTTATTTAAGGGCATCATAGTAATGTTGGGATGCATAAACAAATGCTTATTGTAGGTTTGCAAATTACTTTTTTAAAGATATTTAAAAAATATATATGAAATATGCACTCTTTTCTTCCACTTTACTAGTTTGTGTTTTTTAGTTTTGTTTATCTGTTACATACAATCCAAATCAAATACATGTGAAATAGTTCTGCAAGACACGGAATGCTTTAATGCTCTTTTGACAAATAGTATGAACATTTTCTGGAGTTTATGTGTGTACAATTTAAAAAAGATTTAGTTGTTTTCTTGGGAGGAATTAAGGTACTTGTCAAAATGCGATTATCTGGGAGTCATTTTTATCAGATAGATATATATTAGTTCTGTGGTCTTCTCCCAGAAGCTTTGTAAACTCTAAAACTGTCCAAAAGACAATATTTCTTCTGAATTGTTCCTCCTTACTAATTCTTCCAACTCGCCTGAGTTTGTTGGCCGTTTATCCTTTCTGAGGTCAACATTGTATTTCAAAAGGGCACCATTCCTCCAAGTTTATTCCTGGCTGCCCATCCTCAATGTGCTTAAAAAGCATGTATCTACACAGCTTTGATAGCACTAAACAGAGCCCTGGAGAGAGTCAGCACTTTGTTTTGGAGCTTTTAATATTTTGGCTTCCTCACCAGCTGCAAAGCCTACCTTTAAACATATGCTTTCTGTGTATTTACAGCAAATCACTGAATGTGTGTTGTTGTCTCTCTCTAGGTAAAACAAGACGAGGAGGTGTGTCATTTTCTCAAAAGCATAATAACACCTTGAATTATGTTGATTTGTGTTGAAAACCCTTTTTTATGTACTCGTGACAAATTAATTATGGGATGTGGCTGAAGCAAAAGCAGACTCTTGTGAATAGCGAGGGCGGCACTTTTTACCTCAAGACTCCGTCTCAAACATGTAATTAAAAAACCCCTGAGATGTATTACTTTGTGTGAGATTTTTTTGAAAGGGGGACACTGCATCCACACCGAAAGAAACCACACTGGTTTACAGTGTGTTTCCAGAACACTCTGAAAGCTCAGTCACAGCACTATGGTACCAAACAATTAGCACAAAAACCCCAAATGCAGTACTCATCATCCCATCATCCAAACCAGCACTGAATGCTGTCAGTAGTAACGTGCATCCGGCTTTCTTTCCGGGGTATTTTGTGCAAATTTCCATCTCCTTTAAAGATTTTATGTTGATTTGATGTGAATATTTTTTTGTGGTTTTGTCTGAAGCAACAAGTGAAAAAGTACAAAGCATTGAGAAGAATTTGTTATGCTTTGGACCTGTTTCTCTTCCAAATGACCTAGAAACGTGTTAACCTGCATGGCATTGTGAACCAGGACATTTTAAATAGAAACCCGGTGGTCCAGGTCTGAGCACTGAAAATGTGTTCCCATTGAATATCTCAATATGATCAGAGCAACATAAACATGGTTAAACTTTCTTGCAAAAACTCGCCAACGTAATAATGCTACAGAAAACCTTTGAGGTGATATGGAGAAAGGAGAATGTGAAAGAAGAACCACGACTCTGGGAGCTTTAGAAACGTTCGAAGATCCCTCTTTCTGTTAAGGCTCTCTGTCAAGTAGAAGTTTGTCCTATTAGCAAAATGAGTTATACTTAAAGTAATGAAAGCAGAACAAATTTACTCAGCAAATGTATTTTTATTTTTTCAGCATCAAATTATGCAGCTATGATGAAAGATGATCCTGTTTTAAGGCTATTTATTCATCCTTACTAGGGGTGCAAACAATTCTAAGCAAATTCTATCTCACTTTATTTGTGTGTGACTGTTTAATGTGTGTGTGTTTCTCCATGACAGGGCCCTGTCCTCGGTTGTGGCTCTGGGTGCCAACATCATCTGCAACAAGATTCCGGGGCTGGCACCTCGCCAGCGGGCCATCTGCCAGAGCCGCCCAGACGCCATCATTGTTGTGGGCGAAGGTGCCCAAATGGGCATCAATGAGTGTCAGTACCAGTTCCGATACGGACGCTGGAACTGCTCGGCGCTCGGAGAGAGAACGGTCTTCGGTCAGGAGCTTCGAGTAGGTCAGTCTGGGTTCTTTAACCGTAGGGAGAAGGCTCAGTATGTGTGTGAATGTATGCTGTTTTCTATAGATGTCTGAAATATACCTGTCTTTCTTTTTATGGAGCAATTTTATTTTGATACACCTCGTTTCTTTCCTGAGGAAGCTTTATCCCTTTTGACCACTGGAAATGGGATCAATTTAGTTTCATGAAAGAAGTGGCTGTATAAACAAAGCAGACCAAAAAGATTTCACTATTCCCTTGTTTGATCTCAAATGGATGTAGTCAACAGTCTAAACACCACCAGCAGGAATGGAGGATGAAGTGTCTTGCCCAAGGACACAGCGACCGAGACAGACAAAGTAGGGTTTTGAATAGGAAACTCACCAGATACGGTGCAAACTCCTATCACCTGAGCCATGGTTGCCCCTGTTACTGCTAGAAAGTACTGATCAGGCCCAAGATGTGCTCAGGGTGGTTTTAGTTCAGTGGTAAAGTTTTCAGCCTGTGACCTTGAAATTATGGGTTCAATTTCAGCTTCATGCTATATGCTTTTTTGTCCTTGGGCAAGACACTTCACGTACTGGTGGTGGTCATAGGGCCAGTGTTTAGCCGCCTTGCTTCTGTCTGTGTGCCTCAGGGCAATTACGGCTACGATGTATTAATGTCCCGCAAAGACCTTGAGAAATGTAACCATGGATTTATCTTTAGTCTAATTAAATACTGCAACAATCACAGGTCTTCTTAAAAAGTCCTTTAAATCGAGGCAAAAAAACGAATTGTTTAGACCTGTCTTTGATTAAAAATTACTGGAACATTCATTTCAGTCTTTATTCCAATGATTTATTTGTAATGATTTGGATTATGACATTTGAGGAAATGTAGTAATTCTTGCTTGTACGTTGTTAATATTTTTATCACATAAAGCACCTAAAATTGCCTTTGTAGGTTTGAAGTTGTGCCATAAAGTTTCCATTTTCAGATGATGGATTGAACAGTTCTCTGAGTTGTTTAATGTTTCGGATCTTGTTTATAACCTAACTCTTCTTCTTTAAATTTCTCTTCACCTTCATCCCTGAGCTGAGTGCTCCGTTTGCTCTCTAGGGTTCTCTAACCAACCTATTAGGTCTTGACTTTATGCTATCTATGTTTTCACTGGGATTTTTACAGACAGGTTGGAGACTGCTTTACTAATTTAGTGATTCTGGATGAAAGTCTGTTGCACTGGATGTAATTGAAGGGTAACAGAGTAGAGAATGCTGCACACAAATGTATGACGCAGATTTTCGTTTATAAAAAAAAAAATTTGTTCACTTTATGATTTTACACTTTACTGTTGTTCTATATATATATATAAACTTACAATGGATCCATGGATGTTTGTGGTTGTAATGTGGTATGAATACTTTTGCAAGACAGCGTATTGGGTGAACCGTTTTGGTTGCCAATGATGTAGTGAAAAAAATCCTCATACTCTTGTCTTCATTATAAAGAGAGAAAAGAAGCTGCGTAATGCATGCCATCATATTGTTTTGATTTTATGAAAAATCTAAAACATTCTGTAGCCATCCCCAACCCACTGAACCCCATGACATGTGTCTCATCACATGCCAGACCTAAGCTGCGCACTTCATGCATCTTAAAACTTAAACCAGTAACTCCCAATCTTTTTGACTTTTTTTCACTAACCATGCTCAACCGAGCTTCACGTACTGCTGATTTGACGCCATCAGAGTTGGCCTCAATTAGGAACATTCTCCCTTCCAGCATCTTTTGCTTTCTGTCGATGGAGCTTCTACTTCTGTCAGGATTTTGTAGTACACTGCCTTTGCTGGCCATGTCAGAGTCCTGAAAAGGCTACGGAAAAAGTCCTATTTGAGAAAATCTACAATTAAAAAAATTATACCTAAAGTGAGATAACTAATAGTGTTGTTGTAGAGAAGTCATGTTGAACCTGAATAGATGGCAAGGTTTTTCCTGCGTTCAAATTTGCATGGCGGCGGTGTCCACCTAATTTGCTTGCCGCCCCAGCCTGATATTGCCCTGCCCCCAGCTATATTGATGTTATTTTAACTGCAGTTGCAGCGTTGCGCCACTATTGGGGCGCTGTATCAGCAGGGTGTCCCGGGGGAAGCCCAGAAAAATAAGATAAAATTATTTCCCATAGAGTGTAAGGGTGTTTCTGAATGTCAAGGCGCCTCACCTACCCAGGCATTGCCTAGGTAGGCGAGGCGCCTTTCTTACGAGGACACTGTCCTTCCTTGGTCAAAGAAAACGGTTAGGAACGGACTTACCTCACTCGACGCGGCTGCTGGCTTACGTGCTCTGTTTACGTCCCGCCCATCGGAGTAGCATTGTAGCGTAGTAACATTACTTCAGCCATGGAACTGGAAATGTATAACGAGCATTTTACTTTTTTAACTGTGTATATGTCAGTTAAATTAAATGTGTAAGCGAATTAGTACCTTGTAGCCACCGAAGCTGCAACTGCTAAGCAACTAACCAACCATATATAACCGCTTTGGATCTAAAAAAAATAATAATAAAAAAACCGCATACATTTTAGATATAAGCCCGATTGCTAAAATTAGTTGTCTTACATTTAAAATGGAAATTTACCCCTGAAGTAACTGCTGCCGACTCTATTCTGGGAAATTTTTGACCGAGATAAGGCATCTAGGCACCTCTGATGTATCCTTGGTCAGTTAGCTGAACGGCTAACAAACGGAGAACAGATTCCTCCGTAGCACATGAATATAGGAACGCGCCAAGGCATCAAGGTGAGGTTCCTGGGCATTGGGAAACACAAACCCAAAAATGGGGTTTTCCCGCTAGTTGGTGCAATCGGTTTGCGGATTTTAGCGTTACAGATATGATTTGGAAAAATCAGCCACTACTTTAAAAAACAACCTTGCGAGTAAGGCCAGGAATCCAGGTGAAACAGTGCAGACAAATTAACGTAACAAGCAGTTAAAAGGTAATCATGGTTGTGACAAGACATGGAAATTGCAGGCAGGGACTGGCGAGGGTCAGAATCATGGTCAGAATGCAGGACAGGACACTTTTTATGACGAGGTTGTCTCCACCAAACGTGAGCCCTAGTTCATAGCAGCCGTAAAATGATCGTTTTTGACGTCTGACCAACTTCTTGCGCAAGCGGCAATGCAGGAATCCGTTCTTTTGCAGGACTTTGATCTGTGAATTAAAGATTAAGTTTCTCTGCACAGAACGGGCAAAAACAGCAAAGGTTGCAAAGGTAACGCATTTTATTGTCGCGCATATTCTTCTGGGGCGGATACGTATAAATTTTCCATCCTTGTGCTATATATTGATTTTTAATGTCTGCCATTTGAGACACAAAACACATAATCCTTTGGATTTCAACTGTTATTAAGTGAATAAAGATGCGTTTTTCCACACTTGTTTATACCTTCAGTGCTTATTGTGATGAAATGTGGAACAGAATAATAATAGGCTGTGAATAGTTAATCATTGAATAATTAAAGTTAATAATAATAGTTAATGTCTGGCTGCCTGATGTGTGAATACATCCTTACAACTTAATGAACTTTCAGTTTAAGTTGGCTCCTTATTTTTGTATGTATATTGTTTTAATAAAAGAATGCTTTACCATGATAATAACATATTCTTATTAGAACGCCTAACTAAAAATATGTTTTCTTTAAAAAAAGTTAGTCAGTTGAATGCACAGAATTCATGCATGTGTTGGCGCATGGTCAGGATGGTACCACCTCTTTCTCAATTTGAGCCAGGAAAAACCCTGGATGGACACATGTGTTGCAAATCAAGTTATATTGGTTGTGTCCATTCCTGGCTGCTTTATTAAGAAGGAAGAAGGAAGATGCATTGAATATAGGAAAAGCCTTAAGGGTGAAAAAAAAGTAATTTGTTAATGTGATTTTTTTGGGTTGTCTGTGTTATATGTATTTCAGATTTCTAAATAATATGTTCTGCTTTCTTAAATAAAAAAGTGTATTTTTTGCTATTGTCCTGCAGTTTGACTGTGCATATATTCAGTGGGCTTGGTCTTATTTTGCTGCAAAACACCCCAAAATTCCTGTACCTCATAGATGGATTCGTGTTTTCATGGTTGCAAGCTTACCCCCTAGCCCCTACCCCCTACCCCCATGATTCAGACGTTTGGAGATCCACAGTTCTCTTTGTGATATCTTGATTGATTTGTTCAGATTTTTCCATGATGTTCCACAATGGAGCATTATGTTTGAGATTTTTACATAAGATATGTCCATAGCTGTGCCTCTGTTTAACTCAAATGTTGAATCAGAATACTACAGTGCAAACAGAGATTATTTTGGTGATCCTAACTGACCCAAAACAGGGAATGCTTAGTCTAATATATTGCCAGCCAGACAAAAAAAGGTCTATAGCATAGCAATCTCAATCATGGGTATTATTTCACAGTGTATGGATATGTTTCAATTGTATATCTGCTGGTTATAAGTCCAAGATTCTGTTATATATGTATTTTATGTTGTATTTTTGTTTTTACTTTGCAAAAAAAGCCTAAGTAATTCACAACATTTTACAATATTTCATGAACTTTAATAACAGGGATGCCCAAACTTTTTACTTCAGAGGGACAAAATGCAAATCTATCAGAGGGTGGTGGGCCAAATGTAATAATATATTACAAGAAATACAAACACTACTTTTTTATATTTATTATATTTAAATAACCTTCCTTTCTCTGTAAATAACATTAAAACTAATATGACAAATACATCATTATATAGGCATTTAGAACACATATCTGAAGTGCATTGTTTGATTGATTTAACAATTATCTTTCGTCTTTGTCTGGCGATGCTGCTTCATTTGATAAGAACTGCTGAAGTTAGAAGCTTACATGGGACCCTACAAACTTGAGGGTAGTTCAATTTAGTCTGGTGCACCAGCAAAGGCTTATTGGTCATGTTTTAAATTGATGGAATATGACCATTTGGTCATATAAAGTGAGCAAATGTAAATACATGCTATGTTAGCCTTTATTCCAATTTTGAGTATAATTTGTGATATTTCAAATATAACATAACCACCATGAGTAAGGACTATGTGTTGCCCTATGAATATTCATTTAAACCTTTTACCACAAGCAGTATCAGCAGGAGAAGAACAATCATAATGCACAGTTAGCTGACTGAAAAAAGTCAAAATTTCTATGTTGGATCCAAGGCACTCCCTGGCAGACCAAATTTATCGGCTCAACTTTGGACCGCAGGCCCCACTTTGGACAATGCAATTGTTTGATTTGAAGGCAGTTGGTTTCACTAGATTGAGAGGGGGGTATGAGAGGGAAGGGGTCCGAACACAAAATACTATGTTATCTATGGATAATTATTTGTATAAAATTTTGAAAATCAAGCATAATTTTTCTTCCAATTTACAATTTCCATTACATTTTGTTGGTCCTAAAATCCCATTAAAATAGATTGACTTTCGTGGTTGTGGAAAAGGTCAGTGAATACTCTTGCAAGGCACTATGTCATCATCGAAAATTGTGTAAACCACAACTTCTGCAGAGCTGCAGTATAATATGGATACAACCAGTGGATGTTAAGCTGTTAACATTTTGTACAGACACTCTAATTTCTAGATATAAAAATAACATTCTTGGTTGCAATAGTTTATACATTTCTTGCTCATAACTGAAAATCTAACTATGTTTTTCTAACTGTATACATACCATACCATTCATACATGATGCTACCATGGTAGCATCATGTATGAATAGCATGATGTATGAAATAATAGAATACAGTTCTTCATTAAAATGTTCCAATAGTGTCTACAAATCTCTAGATGTCGATGTGGTAACATCCACATCCTATTTAAGCTCAGAACCAAAAAGCTCTTCGTTTTCTTTTCCCAGTTGAGCTTTTCACTTAGATCCCAAAAACTGAGTATTAAAACTTCTACCCGCCTTGTTATCCAGGCATAGTTTTGCAATTTTTTAAGAGAGACAGGGACAACTGTTATGGATTTTCTCTGTGCTACCCATTCTTGGAGGCAGTTCTGGAACTGTTCCATTTTGTTCCATTGGATTTCAGAGAAACACACATTAATAGCTGGGTTATTTGGAATAACTGTGCCGGGGGTATTTTGATTGAGAATAGATTAATTTAAAGCCTTTTGAAAAAAAATATTATCCCCAGACTTTTCCACATTTTGTCACATAATAACCTAAACCTAAACCCTTTATATGTTTCATTGGGATTTTATGTGATATCCCAACACACATTGTGAAGTGGAACAAAAGGGAGGGATGGTTTTCATGTCATTCCAAATAAAAATCTAAATTTTGAGACTTACATTTATATTCAGAATTCAGTCAATAATTAGTTGTATTGCATTTTTTTTTTGCCTTTTGGGGCATGCCTGTACCATATACTGTATTTAGATGTATGCAACCTCTGTGACGTCACTGGCAGGTTTCTGAAGAGCTGAATATAAGCCTAATGGGCCGTTCCCACCACTGCCATCTTGTCCACATTACTCATCCATTCACTCTTGGAAAATACAAAAATGGGCTAAAAGGTGGAGCTGAGAGTGAGGCTGTAAGGGTGGGGGCAGATGGCTGACACCCATCAAACTCTGAGCAACATAGCTACGAGCTAACTCAGCTAACCCGCAGCTAACTGAAGCTGATAGAGTTTGGTGGGCGTTTTCTAACCAGAAAACTGTGGTTGAGGGACTCTGCTACTCCTCTGTCTTCCAGGCAGATTCAGATTCAGATTTTAAACAGCCCAATCACTGCCAGATTGGATGTAGAGCATCTGTGAACATCAAATTTCAAGTCTTGGCTTGTTTTGGACTTTGACTACGCCACACTAAACGTTAAATTTTTTTAAAGAATATAAACAAGGACAAATTGATAGCTGCTTCAACACAGCAGACTCAAATGGCTGAATTACAGGTCATCAGCCTGCTCATGACCTGTTCATTTGATTGAGCTAAGATGAGCAATGTAAAACATGCAACACCCTCGCTTATGAGGATTGATATTGAACAATTTATTGTAATAATTCCACTGTTCTAAAAAGCAAACCAGAGCAAATGTGCAGCCTGCATGACTAATAGTTGTTCTACCTGAGCTGTACATTTCTGGAGCTCTTACAGAGTTAAAGTAGACTGTTTGCCTGCTTTCACCTTACAGTGTAGGTGGATGATGATATCTTGTTAAGTTTTGCACGTGTCACGGTTGTGTTATTTTCAGTTGGTGAATTAAGCTGTGCTTTGTGAGCTTTTTAAGGCTTTTTAACCTAACCGTGTTATAAATGGGAGGACGAATTTCCTTCTGACTTGTCTGCTGTGTTTCTTGGTCTTTATGATGCTGAGGTTCTCTTAGCAAATCTCGTAGGCCATAGACATTAATTGTCTTCTCCAGACAGTTGGTTGTTCTGATTCTGTTAGTATGTGATTTCAAATGAAAGGGCCTCAATACAGACATGTAGCACATTTTCCAAATTTATATTTGTTAAAATTGTGAATTAACCCATGTATTTGTCTCCCTGCACTTAAAAACTAACTATTATTAACACAAAAAATTGGGGTTAAGGTTATGGTTTAGGTCAGGGTTATTGATTTTAGTGTTTAAATAATTATGGGGGATTCCTAACACACCACTTTACATTAGATGAACTCATGTAAAACTTCTAATTAGTGCCTTTGTTATTTCTTATTATCTTATTTTCTCCAGCTGACAGAGTGGAAAATAAACACAATAAAGTCTTAATGAATTAAAAACAAGGAGTTTAGGAGGATCTCTTTTTCCTGTGCAACTTATGTTCCTTTCCTCATGCCCTGCTATGGTGTTGGCTATGGTGTGGCTTTTGGGAAATGTGGATTGAATTATCCTGTGCTGAAAGAGATTGGTGTTATTGAAGGATTTGTTGCAGTCTGTGACAAACTACTAACAGAATTATAGCCAAATCCATCAACCAGTCAGGTTTAACATAAGGCCTTGAGTGAATCATGGTAGCTGAATGTTACTTTTGTTACTGATCTTATTTGCCTTTGTTGGTTGGCATGTTTGTGCAATGTGCAATAATTTCTTCATGTGAATTGTTTTATGCATTTAACATAAACACTAGGTTTGAGTCTGCAAAAGAGGTTGGCTTTAAATCTCAATTCCATCACAAATATAACGATGTTTGACTCTCTTTTTAAGGCTGACATCAAATTGTTAGCTGTATAAGCATTTTTTCCCTCTCTACTGGCATGTTTTGACTGTTAAAGCCTTGTTCGGTGTGCAACGGTACATTCCTTTGGCTAACCACCTGTAACAGAGATGCCCTTCACTTAAAAGACCTGCCTCTGTACACCTTACAGCTCTTTTCAAACCGCAGCGCACTTGAAGTCGGCGATTAGAGCTTGAAAGTGGACACCTGTCAACGGCTACACTCAGCATCAAAGGCCAACACTGGACCCCTTGTCATTAAATGGCCTGCTCTAGTTACTCCCTGTTTGACTTTGCAGCCAGTTTGTCACCATCCTGATCCATAGTTTTTGTCTTTTTTTTTATCTGAAAGAGGTTTCTTGTTGTGCTGGTAGTGAAATATGACAAACGTTAAATTATCCTGTCTCTCGCTGATTGTGCGATAAGGAAAACAAGTTTACCTTAAAAATGTTTCAAGTGAGGTTCTGTTAAAAAAGTTTGAAGTTGTCAATATCTTACTGGCAGTAGATAAATCTAATGATGTGCAGAATTCTTTTTTTACACTGGCTTTTAGTATCTGGGTTGTTTTCATAGTTTACACCTACTGATGCTGGGCGGGTCCTCCTTCTGCTTCAGCTTCAGTGACACAGATCATCAAAATGGCAGAGTTAAGAAGATGATAATAACAATGAAATTAGACCAACAGAGCATTAATCTTAGATTACAGCACAGTGGTTAGGGTTTATGAAATAGGTAGGGTTACCCCACACTGTGTGAAGATGTTTAACTAGAAGAGATTTACCTCTACTTGTCCCAACTCTTGAGTGTGTGTTGGGGTTTACAATACAATGATTAGGCTATATATTTATGTAGAGTCTGTCTAACTCTAAGGTGTAAGGTGTAACTGTAACAAACTTTAAATGAATTTCGCCACCTTCAGTGTTGACTCTTAATGCACAAGAGACTAAAGGAAAAAAAAGATGTCAAGATCACAACCCTGTGCTTCACAGTCATAAATTGGAACTACTTTAATAAAATAGTAAATGGCCTATACATTGTGGTTTATCTAGTCATGAGGACCCCAGAAGAGCTTTACACTACAATCAGACATTCACACACACACACACACACACACACACACATTCACACACAGGTGGTGATGGTAAGTTACAGAATAGCAAGAAACCAAGCGTCTCCTGGCACAACTTCACCCACTTGCAAGGTGCACGGAGAAGGTTGAGTGGAATAGTGGCTCCAGCAACACTTAGAAGTACTATGAAACAACTGTATTAACAGACCGACACATTTCTGTATGTAGCCTACATCCGGGTCATTCCTGCTTAATGCCAAAATGCGTTGGTCTATTAATAAAAAATGTTCATACCACTTCCAAGATACGGAATAGCCTCAGCTGCCCTGGGGCACACTGACAAAGGCAAGGCTGCCGTGCTACCTGGCCCTGTGACCAACACCAGCTGGCGAGGTGGATGTAGTGCCTTGCGTAATGACACATTGACTGAGAACAACAGAGTGAACCAGCAATCCTCTGGTTACAAAACTAACAAAAAATAACTATTCTGAAGAGGTTTTTCTCTGGGTGTTACCAGGTGTTTTCCATAGTAGCCATTTAGAGCCTCTAACTGCCCGCTTTGGATTAATTTCTGTACATATGAACTTCAAAAGGCTTTAATTCCTAAATCCTTCAACATACGGTCACCAGTAAGGACTTTACCAATGGCAATACCTGGAGGATTAATGATCCATTGCCAGATTCACAGTCAGCACTACTAAAGTATAAGAATTGATGTATAAACAAAATAAAAAGGTAATCTTTCTTATTTTGCATGATGAAAATGAGTCAGAACATGTTTCCAGTAAAAAAACGAACCCATTTTAAGACATAATTTCAAACAACTTCCCAAACTTCTTACATATTATGTTGAAGCCACACTTTAAATTAAGATGCCACATTACTAAAAGTCCAAAAAGTATTATTCTTTGTTTCATTGTCTACACACAGGTAAACAAATAAGTCCCCAGTGTGCACTTGGTGATGTATTCATTTCCCTACCTTTAAAGGAGACATATCATAGAAAAGCCACTTTTTTAGCCCTTAAATGCATGTAAATGTGTTTTTTGGGTGTTTAGGAGTGCAGACAACTTACATTTATTCTCTTCTGGTGCTGTGGTTATATCTTTACATTCTTTTTTGGTCCTATTTTTCAGTCTGTTTAGTTTTCTCTATTCGTTATTACGTTTTCTTGTCTATTACGTCACAGCATTTGTTGTTGAACTGCCTAATAAGGTAATGGACTTCCGGGTAACCAATTTCGTGAAGCCGCCATGTTTTCTCCCCCACAGCGATTTTGTAGTCCAAAGTCAGTCATGTCGAAATTACAAGAAAGCAAGTCTAAATGTTCAGTTATTGGGTGTATTAACCCACACAAATCCCTACATCGACCCCCAGCATCAGAGCCTCTGAGAAGTGCCTGGTTAAATTTTATTTTTAGTGGAAATATACCGACATCCGTGGGGAAAGTTCTCCTCGTTTGCGCGAAGCACTTCGAGGACGAGTGCTTCAGCAACCTCGGTCTGTATCAGGAGGGATTTGCCGAAAGACTTCGTCTGATTGAGGGGTCAGTTCCTTCTCTCCACGGAAACGACGGACAAAGCAAAGCGGTAAGCTTCAAATAACACTAAAATGACAGTAAACTTTATTTTAGACATGAATGTTGTGTGTTGATATGTCGTACGGGCGATTGTTTTGATAGTTGTAGCATTGTACATTCTGCTTCTGTTAGCGATGTGTGCTAGCTTTTAGCTGAGGATATAACTGTACTGCATGCTTTGAATAAAATGATTGGGCTTTTTTTGCCGGTTTTTGTCGTGGGGTACACATGATGTACAGGAATTTAGCGACGATCGCTTCGCAATAAAAAGTTTATCTGCCGGTAGTAATCGAATCGCTGCTATCAGACTACAAAAATGTCCGAACGGGGTGGAGCGGAACGCTCTGTAACCTGGAGGGGGCGGGGCATGAAATGTTTCGCTTACATTTAAAGGGACCGTACGAAAATGAGTTGCTCTAAAGATGCTCCTCAGAACGGTATAAGGAGGGTCTGTGGGGCTACAATAACATGGAATTCAGACCAAACCACTGTGGTTCTACTTTACATAGACCACAAGTGAATGATTTACATGTGAAAAGGAAGGATTTAAAAGCATGATATATCTCCTTTAACAATATTTTACAGTTAAACATCATGTAAGCAAACTATAGATTTACAGTACATAAACGTTAATTGTGATGCACTTAATGGTAAAGGACAACACCCTTTCCTTCTAAAACCTCTCCGCCAAGTCAGTTCGGACCAGTCCTCCTCTGAAATGTAGATGCCCTTTCTGCAGACCAACTCCCCCAATCTCATCTGGGGTTTGGTGTCATTATTTCTTTAGCAAAGAACTTTAAAATTCATCCACTAATGCTTTACTGTATGTGCAGTCACAAAGCAACAGTGTTGAAATGAACAGTGTTTATACTCAACATCCCATACATTCCTTTGCATGAATCCATTTATATATTTGAGTCTTTTTAAGATAGCCAAAGTCAATTTTGCTCATTGAACCTCTCAAATCAGTTGTTAGATTCATCCTTCAGGGATAATAATTATACTGAATAAGGATGTCATGGAAGTTTTCTAGATTAACTAAGCCTTTAAAATATTTTGAAAAATTCTAAACTATTCCCCTAAACATTTACAGGCACAAATTATGTTTTTTAGTGTTTGTTAAAAAGGAGGACAGTTAGGAAAAAAATGTATTGAAAATGTGGTCAGAGAACAGATGTTGTGTTCATGTCAGAATGTTACTGTAATCTGGTTTGGTATAATCTCTTGTTCCTATTACCATTCAGGAGCTCAGAGCATGATGAATACAGAGGTAAATCCACCTGCCAGTGCAGCAGACCTGCAGGGGCCAAAGCGGCACCTAGTCACCCAAAGGATGCTGGAGTCAGTAGGCTCATTGAAAACCAGCTGTGTGGAAAGAACTCCCTGACAGGCACATACTTGGTTGGAAGCTAGAGAGTCCGAGCTCCTCAAGGCAGAGCTGCCTCTCAAAGCAAGGGGGAAAGGTCACCTAAAGCAGATAGTGCCAGACATAAATCAGGATTTGTTTTCTTTTCTAAATTTCAGGAAGGGAGAGGTTCAGTATATCAGCATATTTCAACCATAGTCCTCGAGGCACACTGCCCTGCATGTTTTCAGGGTTTCCTTGCTCCAACGCACCTGATAAAGTGTTTAAGCAAGAAAACATCTAGAACATGCAGGGCAATGTGCCTTGAGGACTAGGGTTGGGTACAACTGCAATAGGGAATAGGGTTAAGGAGACATGTAAGGGTGTTTTTGGTTAATTATATTGCTTCACAAAACCTGAATTTACTGCATAGGGCTGTTTGGTTATTTTTTATTTCAGGAATGCAAAAATCCAAACACTTTAGTTTTTAACTGTACCATTACCAGGACCTTTTTGCCTGGAGCCTTTATGTTATTCACAATTTAACCAGAGTTTTTTTTCTGGATACTGAAATTTTCACCCAAAGTCTGAAAACAGTGATTGCCATTTAGGTTAATTGGCACTACTAAACTGACTGTTTCACAGCAGCCTGGGCAAGAAGCAGCTCCTCTTGGTCCTGGGCCAAGTTTCTCAATAGGAATTAGGTGGACTGCTTGCTGTAGGTTTGGGCTCAGGCTTTTCATTAAGATAATAATTTTGAGTATTTTAGTGTGTTCTTCACATGACAAAGCACGAAATTGGGAAGAGGTTGACAGATTGGAATCTGCAGTAAGTGGAGAAATGCTCAGGTTTGTCATATGCATTGAAGCATCCATCCTAATTTACCAGTCCTTCTAAATTGTAGTATAGCTTCACCACTGGTAATGAGAGATTAATCATGCCAAGAAAGAACAAGATCCTGATATAAACTAACTCTATAGGGTGGCTGGACCTCTAACCTCCCTTTAGAGGCATTTCCCATGGGTTGAGACCGTGGTTCTGGAGGAACTACATGGTGTGTTTGGCCCAGGAATGCCTTAGGATCCCCTATAATGAGCTAGAGAATCACGGATAAGCTGAAGCTCATGGACGAATGAATAGAATGAAGTCACCTTAGAAGTGAGTGTGTGTGTATGCAGGGTTATGGTGTTGGCTCTGCAATGCACTTCAAATCTCTGTTCACCGCCTCTTGCCTGTTTGGACAAGAACGACTTTCACAAGACCCTGAATTGGTTAAATGAGAAAGTGGATTGGTTTGTTATACAGTGTGTGACATTGACAGTTAATTTACATATATACCAATATTTATCCTTTTTTATCCTTGAGGTGGCTGTACCTTGGGAATTGGTTTCCCATTCCATCATGGCCCCCTTTCTATAGACTGGACTCCTTCTTTGTTGTGGTAATGAACAGGATTTGATCTAAGTATTTTCCAACTCTAGAATTGATGTAGAACAGAAAAAGAAAATGTGTGGTAAAATATTAACATTTCAGGGTTTATTCCCTCTCCAATTGTTTAAAGGTTGTGTCCATTCATGAAAATGTTATTCCTTCATTCTGAACAATGGTTTTTGCATTTCTATTTACAGCCTGACTTAAAGAAATATCTGCAAGACATTCATTGTGATTGTTTGTATTAATGCCTTAAAAGGACTGAGAACGTTGGCAATAGGAGCCTTAAGAAGTACAAAATATTGAGTTGAACAATGTGTAGAAAGCCTGTGTACACTGCAATACTAGTTCTTGGTCTGAGGACGAGAAAAACCCTTGCAGATAATAAATGCGCTGGCCGAGCTCCTTCCACTTCTCGGAATCGACACACGGTCCATTGTGGTGAAACCGTATCCCGGCAGAATGCAAAAAGCACAAAAGCTCAGTCCAGCCGAGAGGCTAATAATGAGCGGCCGAAAAAACCCATTCCAATGGTTGTGTGGTTCTGTGCGTGCTTTGTTCCCTCATTTAGACAAAACTGCAAGCTGAAATATTTATTCAGAGCCGAACCTTTTTCTCCCTATAAATCAGCTCTGTTTTAAAAAAAATGCAAATAGAAAATGATCAAAAGGATAAAGTCTCTTTGCTTGTAATTTAGTGTAACTGGAGCCACAAATACAATAGAACCAATTATTATTAAAAATGATAAATAGATTGAGAAATGAAATTAATCTAGAAGACTTTGTCTCACCTTGTTTGAAAGGGAAGCGTCACAGTCAAGAGTCTCTCTTTAACAAATTATATGGATACACTTTATGAAATGTGAGCCTAATCAGTTGGCAGTGAGTGTTATACGCAGGATTTAGCTTAATGAAGACAGTCCAAGACTCATTCTTCAAAACTGGAGGGTGTTTCAAGAGCGCACAAGTGGATACTTTGACTCAACTCCCTAAAATCCCATCAATCTTCCCCCTGTCTGAATGTGGGGGGGGGCCCCCCCCCCCCCCCTTTCTGGGATTTCTTTCACGCTGATTCTACACCCTGCGGGCGACATTGTGCTTATCAGTTTGGATACGTAATAATTCACCCAATTCTGTTTTTCCCCGTGTGTGAAAAACAAGAAAGACTGTCACGAACATATGATGTAGCAAGCCAAATTCTTCACATATCATTGACCCATTTGTTTATGACTGAGCCACCAGCTAAAGCGCAGATTCCCTCCCAGGAATCAAGCCAAGCGCTTGACACCATGCGGATAACAGCATGGAAATGATGCGTGCATTGTGTTATGGTGGAACGGTGGTGGATAAAAGGCCTATTTTTCAGCTCATCATCATGTGGGCTGCAGTAATCCTCTCTGCCCTCCTCCATCTGAGTCCAGAGAAAATAGAGAGGTGGTATGGATGTGTTCATGTTTGTGTGCAAACTTACTTCCACCCAACCTCAACTTTACTAGATACATTAAGGGAGTATGATGCTTTGTCCCTCTGTGGTCATCATGGATTAGGAAAGGTCATCACTCGCTCCTTTTCTCCTCCAACATGTGCTTGTGTGCAGGGTGGGGCCTCTCACTGCTGGGCCCCTTCACTTGCTCATTCATCAATTCTGTCTCCTTCTCAGTTAGTGTAGACGTGTCTGGAGCAGGGATCCCACTTACTTCTACCATGCCCACTCACCGTTTGTCTACAAATTCAGGTTGTTTTAAGTGCTGGTCCTCAGGGGGCTCTCTCCTGTCAGTGGATGCGTTGTTTTGGCCCCTGCCCTCCCTGCAGCACCGTGCTATCGGTGGAATCTACGTCTGCTGAGTCTGCCAGTGACACAGACAGTTGCGGGAGGAAACAGGATGCGAGAGGATCAACTGTAATCTCGCCTCGCGCTTTGTGTCGCACAATCCCAGGCCGATCGGTGTGTTCTCTGCATGCTGGACACTTACATGTGCCAACAATCACATTGCTGCTACCCTCGTTAACTAAGTGAGGAAGAGTTACCAGGGCAGGGGAAGGGAGACACTTGCAGGCCAGACAGGCTTCAAGAACTTGAAGCTATAGATTAAAGCCTGAAGAATTGAGGGACATTTGTGATACAGGGCCTTGCCTTCTGAGACTCTGCTACAACCATACATTTCAGTATATTTCATTTGGATTTAAAGTGCAGGTTGCAGGTAAGAGACCCCCTTAAACCATTACTTAGAGAAATATATTAGGAACTGTTTCTAAATAAAAATTTACTAATACTGTACAGTATATACATTATTTTCGCTTTTAGAGTCGTCGACCTCGCCAAAGTGAGTCCTTGCAGCTCGATCAATAAAGAATGATGGAATATAATGCAGACTTTGAAAGAATACATTTAAAACATTTACAACTTCTTCTTCTTCCTTTGAAACCTGTGGGCTCGATGTCCTGACAGGCTGGTGTTTGTACAGCAAACACAATAGTTGACAATTTTTTAAAGAAATGATCACAATCCAAAGCTAAGGAACACACTCACTCTTGATAATGTAACCACAGGATCTGATAACTGGAAACTGAGAAGGTCACTAGTCAAGATTAGGTAACTTTTTAATTAAATTGTTTGTCGGAATTTAAAATAATCTCAGTAAACATTTCTAATGGTAATTGTACAACATTTTATATGGATATTAGAAACTATTTAACCTGCAACCTGCACTTTAAGGTGATAGACCAAATGAAAGTAGTACATCATTTTGAAGAGAAAGGAAGATGATACGTAGTGTTCAAAATATGGTGTGCATTTGTATTTATCCCCTCACAAAAAGGACAACTTGTTGTACATTCCATAAAAGATAAGCAAAAAGAAAGCCATTGCTGAAAGAAAGCTATTTTTACCACAAGCTATTTAGTGGACTTGTGTAAGCAGGTGCTTTGGACAGATGAGATCAAAACTGAACATTTTGACCTAAATGGTAAAGCTGTCTGCATAGCTAGCTGCATTATGCTAGTGAAGGCTTTTAGAAAATGTGTCAGAGATTCTAGATGACTTGAGCCTAGGGTGTGCATTCATCTTCCAGCAGGAAAAAAACCCCAAGACATGCAGCCAGAGCTACAATGATTTACTGTAGATCTTGGTCATTTTCACACCTGATAGTCCGGTAAACTCAGTTCGATTTGAATGCATTTTGCATTCACACAGGTAAAACTCGAAAAGGTTCAATATTTTAGTGTCACACTCTAATCATCTTATTAATCCTAAACAAACTCAAAATGGTTCCTTTATCCTTTAAGTGGTCTCTCAGTCTGGTTCAATAGGAATAACGATCATAGGAAAGACTGCTGACTGGACAGTTGTGCAGAAAACCATCATTGACACCCTCCATAAGGAGTAAACACCTCAAAAGGTAATTGCAAAGAAGTTGGATGTTCCCAAAGTGCTGTATTACACATTAATAGAAAGTTATGTGGGGAAAAGTGTGGAATAAAAAGATTCTTAAGGATAGAGCTGGATGATAATTCAATAGCAGTATTTATCGATCGATAGACGTGTGGTGGGATAGAAAACAAAGGGGTCGATAAAAAATTTTGATAGAAAAAAATAAGTTTCCCCTCATTTTTTCATTATAGCCTATTAGGTAGCTTAATACAACAGGCATTACTTACTCCAAACAAATTATTTACACATACCCACGCAGCTCTGTCAGCCACCCCTCTTTCCTTTCAAACCACTAAAAGGATTAAATGATTACAATCAAATCAAACTTTATTTATAAAGCACTCTGAGCTAAAAGAGATTTCTAAAAGAGAATTCTTTGATAGTCCCTAAGCGAACCATCACCGTAACTTCGCTGCGGTCAGATGTCACAGCAATGGAGCAGTGGAGGAAGTTGTTACAGATTAATGTTTCAGTGGCTCGAGTTAAGGTTGCGCCCCGTTTTGAATCGATCCTCCATGCACTAAAACACTAAACTTAGCAATACTGAACGAAATATAATACTATGATCATCTGTTTTAAGCAAGACTCCCCTCTCCCAGCTCGCTAGCAACACCTGTGCCTCGCACTGCTAACAACACATCCTGTTGTCAAACTGCCCTTTAACAACTCTTCAACAGCTCAGTGGTCCAAAGTCTTCTTCTGTGATGAGATGAAATTTTGGATATCTTTTTAAACTAAGGTCCCAGAGTCTGGAGTAAGGATGGAGAGTCAAACAATCCAAGATGCTTGAAGTCCAGTGTGAAGTTTCCACATTCCGTGTTGATTTGGGAGCCATGTTGTCTGCTGGTATTGGTCCACTGTGTTTCATTAAGTCCATAGCCAACATAGCCATCTACCAAGACATTTTCAGCACTTCATGCTTCCTTCCACAGATGAGCTTTATGGAGATGCCAACTTCATTTTCCAGCAGGATTTGGCACCTGGCCACACTATCAACAGTACCTAGACGTGGTTCAATGACCATGGGATTACTCTGCTTGATTGGTCAGCAAACTAGCCTGAGCTGAACCCCATAGGCATTGCCATGAGAAAGATAAGAGACGTGAGGCCAAACAATGTAGACGAGCTTAATGCCACTATTGAAGCATCCTGGTCTTCCATAACACCTCATCAGTGCCATAGACTGATAGCATCAGATTTACTTATTTTCTGAGATTTTTAATTTGTGGTTTTCATAAACTGTGAGTCGGTCATCAAAATTCTAACAAATAACAGCTTCAAATATATTGCTTTGCCTGTAACAAGTCTAAATCATATATTAATTTTACTTTTGAAGTGTATTTACCAAAATAAATACATTTTTGCATGATATTCTATTTTTTTTTAATTTCACCTGTATTCAAACGAACTAAAGTTGTTAAGCAACATCTTAATGCCTGTGGTGCACCAAGAAGTGCTGCTTCAGGGGACACTTACTGTTTCGTGAAATGCAAACAAACATGGAGTTGCAACAGATTGTAACGGTTTTTGGATTGATCAGCTGTCTTTGGCATATGTGTAAAACAAATTTGTTGCAACAATGGGCCCAGCATGAACTGAGAGTTGGGCAGAGTTGTATTTGCGCAGTAGCTTTGGTTTTAGTTACCAAGGGGTGCCCTGCCATATAGTTCGCTTCCTGTTATGGAGTGGCCCTGTCCCGTTTGTCATTCACATATACAGCTTTTTGCATCTCCCCTGACGGGTCAATAACAGGTCTCTACAGAGCTGAATGAGATGCTGAAGAGGGACTTAAGCCATTTTATTCAGTTGTGTTGGGGAAGGGATACATCCAAATGTTGAAGAACAAAGGCTCTTGAGGACTAGTCTTAGTCTTAGTCACCCCTTGCTTAAACCACTTAAGAAGCTAATATGGCAAACAATCATTCTAAAAGCAAAACCTTCGTGAAACTTGAATAACAAGGATTGCTACACTTCAGATTATTATTTGTAAAGTATTCTGGAAACCATGTCTCATTTTCTTCCACTTAACAACTATGTGCTACTTTTGTTGTATACCCATGGACTTTGTGATTTTTGTTTTGTATTCTGTTTTGGTTGTCATATTATGAGCTAATTCTGTATTTTCTATACTTAACTCAGTTTTCATAGTGTTTGGTTGTATTAGTATTAACTATGCTGCCATTATACTCATCTCCCTTACTTTTTTGTTTAGCTCTCTGTCATTAAATCTGGTTAATTGTACTCACCTGGCTTCCATGTCACAATCACACCTCCTTAGTAATACCCTCTCTACTTCTTTGGTTTATTGCTGGTTCCTGCTGTTCTCATGCTGGTTCTCTTCTCCTTAAGTGTTTTTCCATTGTTTAACACGACTTTCTGCTCTCCATCATGCGTCTGGTTCTGTCAAATTGACATCTGGGACTTCAACAAGCTTCATACATGACACTATCACATAAAGTCCCAATAAAACACATAGCAGTTTGTGGCTGGAGCGTGATAAAATGAGTTTGACTACATTCAGAAGGCACTGCGTGTGGAAACTTAAACTCTGTAGACCCGTTTTGTAATGAGAAAAGAACTGTGTCATCAAAGTGATATTAGATTTGCTGATTATAGTGATAATGATAAACATATCTTCAGGTGTATATCTCAGTAAATATGTTTTTCACAAAGATGAAGTGAAGTCAGATAGGATCAAAACCATGAAATCCTCAAAAATCACCTTACTTGAACCCAATAATTGCTTCGCACAGCCCTAATTTTTTAGATCTTAGCAGGTGAGGTCCTGATTTGGTGTCATTATTACGATGAAAGGAAGGTGGAGGATTTGTGCTTGTTTTAGCAAGTCTGAGAGTTCAGTCAAAAGGATTTATATCCACCTCAGGGACCTTAGAGAAGAAAATGGATGCTTTTGAAAAAAAATTTCAACCAGAATAATCTTATATGCCTGGGAGGCAGGTTACTTAAACTTTCAACATTTAATACTCTACCGCCAATGCTGAATACTCTCATAATTGGGTTAGCTTTACTGCTTAAAGCCCTCTTCATTATGTGAATCAAACTGGGGACCCATCAGTGAGAGGCTGTGCCAGAGCTTGTCACTTCCTCGATTCTGTGATGCGAGTTCTGAGGGAATGTGGAGCCCAGTTCTGGTAAAACAATATTATTTTATTGTACAGGAACATGGCTGTGCTAATTCCTCGAGCTGAAAAACCTCACAGACCACAACTGTGTCTATAATTTGCTAGGAGCATATGTTCATAGCAACGGTACATAAAGCGGAACGGAAAACAGTAGTGGCGAGGGCCGCAGTCAGTTCAATGATTGGTACACAAAGCTAGGGGTTTTCCTCCAGCTTTCCTTCCCTTTCTCGGGGCCCCGGAGACACACTTCCAGGATCGGCTTGGTTTTGGTTGGAGCCTATTTTCATTACTTTTGCTGTCTTAACTTTATATGTTCAGCACTCTATCTTTTGATGTAGTTGACTTGAGCTTCTGCTTATTATCATATTTATATTTACTCAGCTGTCTAGTAGCTTTGCACTTTAGCAGTTTGAGTTTGTTGTATACGGTTTTTGTTTCAGAGTGGATTAATTAATCAGTTCTAAGGGGTGAAAAGAGAAGAATGTTTTGGCCCATTACAGATTTTTTTTCCAGTTTTTAGTTTTGTTACACATAAAAATTCAGATCATCCATCTAGTTCTAATATTAGACAAAGTTAATCTTAGCAGTTTTCACAAGATTAATTTTTATATCAAAGGAAGAAATAGTTAATCAAAGTAACTTGGTTTGAGGGGTCATTGATGGAGTGAATTATGTTTGTGTGTAATTGTCCTTTAAAAGTTTAAAAAAATAACTATTTCACAACCTACTTGAACACAGTGCATGTAATTGAAGAACATTTAGCCTTTAATTATAATTATAATAATTATATTTAATAATAGGGAGCACAAGTTCTGCACATCAATGAAAAAGGGTTGTAATTATTCCCATATTAAGTGACCACTAAGGGATGTAAAACGGGCAACATTAGTGTTGTTAATTAGCTTAACATAATATGTTGACATGTATTAACTAGTCATCGTTTAGCTAACATCTGTATTTAACAACATGACATAACATAATAACAATTTACAGCTTGTGTGGAGAAAGCTGTCAATTTTTGCTGAATATGCAAGTAGATATACAGCAGCTGTCTGTGATTAACTGCTTCCTGTTAGCTTGTGTATTCTTGAGGTGTGTTTAAAGACAGATAGGAAAAATAAATTACCTCCTATTAAGGGATTAAACAGCTGAAAAAAAGTGCAGGGCACAGGGGGCACTGACACAGAAAGTGTGGGAGACATGTCCCAGAGGTAACCTTTCCAGTATGGTAGATGCCCCAATGCGCCACAGAATGGATTGTTTATTTAAAAATCAACCATCTGCAATCACGCAGCAGGCCATTTCAGCGACCAGGCCACAGGGAAATGTCCCACCTCTCTGTTATGTTGGGGTGGTTATCTTGTAGGTTGTAAGGAGCAGGCAATAGGCACCTTTCATCAGCGTTATTTCTCAGCTTCTCCAGCATACATCCACATGTCAGCAGGCAAATAGTAATATTTTTCTTCCTCTTTTCTCTCTTACACTCTACCACGCATACTGTCCCCTAATGGTTCAGAACACAACACTCTCCCAAAGCTCAATCCACGTCTGGGTTTCGGTCCTGTTTGTTAGTCCGGACCAAATTTCACTGGTCCGCATTCACACCAGGTGAAATGAACCATACTAGCAAACAAACTTTAGTTACTTTACTTACTTTAGTTTGTTTTAATCAAACCAAATGCTGCAGGTGGGACTCGACCCTAAATACAAAATGTCAACAATGCAATCATTTAAAGGAGACATATCATGGAAAATCCACTTTTTTAGCCCTTAAATGCATGTAAATGTGTATTGTAGGTGTTTGGTAGTGCAGACAACTTACATTTATTCTCTTCTGGTGCTGTGGTTATATCTTTACATTCTTTTTTGGTCATATTTTTCAGTCTGTTTAGTTGTCTCTATTCGCTATTACGTTTTCTTGTCTATTATGTCACAGCATTTGTTGTTGAACTGCCAAATAAGGTAATGGACTTCCGGGTAACCAATTTCGTGAAGCCGTCATTTTTTCTGCCCCACAGCGATTTTGTTGTCCAAGGTCAGTCATGTCGAAATTACAAGAAAGCAAGTCAAAATGTTCAGTTATTGGGTGCATTAACCCACACAAATCCCTACATCGACTCCCAGCATTAGAGCCTCTGAGAAGTTCCTGGTTAAATTTTATTTTTAGTGGAAATTTACCGACATCAGTGGAGAAAGTTCTTCTCGTTGGCGCGAAGCACTTCGAGGACGAGTGCTTCAGCAACCTCGGTCTGTATCAGGAGGGATTTGCCAAAAAGACTTCGTCTGATTGAGGGGTCAGTTCCTTCTCTCCACTGAAACGACGGACAAAGCAAAGCGGTAAGCTTCAAATAACACTAAAATGACAGTAAACTTTATTTTAGACATGAATGTTGTGCGTTGATATGTCGTACGGGCGATTGTTTTGATAGTTGTAGCATTGTACATTCTGCTTCTGTTAGCGATGTGTGCTAGCTTTTAGCTGAGGATATAACTGTACTGCATGCTTTGAATAAAATGATTGGGCTTTTTTCGACGGTTTTTGTCGTGGGGTACACATGATGTACAGGAATTTAGCGACGATCGCTTCGCAATAACAGGTTTATCTGCCGGTAGTAATGGAATCGCTGCTCTCAGACTACAAAAATGTCCGAACGGGGTGGAGCGGAACGCTCTGTAACCTGGAGGGGGCGGGGCATGAAATGTTTCGCTTACATTTAAAGGGACCGCACGAAAATCAGTTGCTCTAAAGATGCTCCTCAGAACGGTATAAGGAGGGTCTGTGGGGCTACAATAACATGGAATTCAGACCAAACCACTGTGGTTCTACTTTACATAGACCACAAGTGAATGATTTACATGTGAAAAGGAAGGATTTAAAAGCATGATTTATCTCCTTTAAATGCAAGTGGGAGAAAACTTGAATGTGCAGATTTCAGATGAGAAGTGGGAGAAAAATCATTAATAGAATATTTTCGTCATAAATTTGTATCAGACATATTGTTATGCAATTCAAAGTGGTACATCGACTCCACTGGTCTAAAATCAGATTGAGTAAAATCAGAGATTATGTTAATCCCATATGTGACAGTTGTAATCAAGAGGCCGTGTCTTTGGCACACTTTTTCTAAATTGCATAATCTTTGGAAACTCATCTTTCCAACTTTCTCAAAGATCTATGGTTCTATATTGAATCCCTGGTCATTTATTGCAATATATGGATGCGCGTTTATCAAAAAAACATACCAGTTTGTTTGCTTTTGGAGCACTGTTGGCCCCTAGAACAATTATTATTATTACTATTCAACTGGACAGACCAATACCCACCAACACACGGGTTATGGGTAAGAGACGTTATGCACTATCTTTAATTAGAAAAGATATACAATAAAGGGTTCTGTACAAACATTTATAACATCTGGGAACCGTTTCTCACTCACTTTGAACATATGGGTCCAGAAGTATTGCAATTTAATGTTCGATTATAAATATGTTGTTATACTGCCTTTTACCTTCTATGTGGCTTTGTAAAAAATTTTCTCATTTTTATTTAGTAAAACTTACTCATTTTCTGATCCATAATCTGGCAGGCTATGGTTGTGGGTGGGGTTTAAGGGTTCTATAAAGGTAAAATTGTACACAGAATGATTGTACCATTGTAATGTGATGAAATGTAATATTTTAAATAAAAAGATGATGATCTCCATGATCATAAAAAAATATGGTTCAAGGTGGCTCAAAGTGAAAAACTAAATAAATGCATTGTCATTTCTTGCAGCTGGTAATGAGACATGTTGGTCCCTGTGGAGGAATCTTGACCCGCTCTTTGTTGCAGAATTGGAGTCTTTTCAAGCATAAATTGTTCCTTGAAGGTTGTGCCATAGCACCCTCAGCAGATATGTGTCTGGACTTTGACTAGGACATTTCGAAAACATTTTTTTTTTTTTTAGAGATATGCAGAGGTATAATAGATTTATCTAAACGGGTTATCGTTGCCTAATTTAAAAAATGTATGTGATCTGAAGCGTAAATGAGAGAAAAGGAGGCAAATTCTTTTTCACAGCATAATTACACAAGTACAGTGAATTTTATTTTATTTTTTTTTCAGTGAGGACATACAGCTGTTTTCATAACTCTTAGAGAGAGAGAGTGGCCAGGAGTCTTTAAACTGTTAGTAAACATTATCATTGTAGAGACTCCTTACCACCAGCAGGTGACACTTTCCACTTTGTTGTTTGTAGTGTAGTTTATCTGCGACAGGATCTTCTTGTTCTTAATGGACATGAAACTCAGCTGTGTCACTGTCCGGCTTAGATGTCCTGTCTTATGCAATCTAAGCCCTATGTGTCCTCAGGGTGTGAGTGCACGTCTGGGAAGAGTGGACTTCACAAAGCTTTCCCCTTCACTGCCCCACCACAAATAGGATTGGCTTATGCAGAAAGGCAAATCAGCTGCACTGCTAGACTCTGCTGGCCTCTGTGTGTTTGGGAATATGTCGTAGCTTTCGTGTATGTGTGTGCTTCACTGTTTCAAGGCTTTCAACTGTATTCCCCTTTCATTCTGCCTTTTTTTGTCTTTGCTGCTCTTCTCAGATGCAGGACAGCGCATTGCAAACATATTCTCTTCCCTTGGACTTTTCCACACTTTGTACCTTTACAAACAGATGAACACATGAATTTGTTTGATCTATGCCCGGGGTGCTCAAATCCAGTCTCCTAGAGGTGCTGTCCTTCAACTCTGGGATCCACACACACCTGAATAAAATGGCTTAAATCCCTTAACAGCAGCCATTTAGCTCTGTAAAGGCCTGCTAAAAAGCAGTTTATTTAATTCAGGGCTGCTGGGGACACGGTGGCTCTACAAAATGTAGAATAATAGCTCTCATGGATTAAACCCATTCCACTGTAGCTCTGAGTGTATGTTCTGAGGTTGTTCTGCTGCCAGAGGATGAAACTTATTGAACCATTGCTGAAGAGAAGCATCTTCTCAGCATGATGCTTCTACCTTGTCTCACAATAGAGAATTTCAGTGTTTGATTTCTACTTCATGGCCAAAAAACATATACAGACGTGGACAAAATTGTTGGTACCCTTCATTAAATCAAAGAAAAACTCATAATGGTCACAGAAATAACTTTAATCTGACAAAAGTAATAATAAATAAAAATTATATAAATGTTGACCAATGAAAGTCAGACATTGCTTTTCATCCATGCTTCAACGGAATTATTTAAAAAATAAATGCATGAAACAGGCCTGGACAAAAATGATGGTACCCACAACTTAATATTTGGTTGCACAACCTTTTGAGGCAATCACTGCAATCAAATGATTCCTGTAACTGTCAATGAGACTTCTGCACCTCTCAGCAGGTATTTTGGCCCACTCCTCATGAGCAAACTGTTCTAGTTGTTTCCAGTTTGGTGGGCGCCTTTTCCAGACAGCACGTTTCAGCTCCTTCCAAAGATGCTCAATAGGATTGAGATCAGGGCACATAGAAGGCCAGTGTTTTCCACTTAGCCCTTCTTGGGTGTTTTTAGCTGTGTGTTTTGGGTCATTTTCCTGTTGTAAGACCCGTGAACTACGACTGAGACCATGCCTTCTGACACTGGCCAGCACATTTCTCTCTAGAATCCCCTGATAGTCTTGAGATGTCATTGTACCCTGCACAGATTCAAGACACCCTGTGTCAGATGCAGCAAATAAGCCCCAGAACATAACCGAGCCTCCCCCATGTTTCACAGTAGGGACCGTGTTCTTTTCTAGATATGCTTCATTTTTCCGTCTGTGAACATAGAGCTGATGATTTTTGTCTCATCTGTCCACAAGACATTCTCCCAGAAGCTTTGTGGCTCGTCAGCATGTAGTTTGGCATAATCCAGTCTGGTTTTTTTAATGATTTGTCCTCTGGCTCAAACAGCGAAGGATGTTCCGATCTGACACTGATGTTCCTTGAGCATAAAGTTCAGCTTGGATCTATTTTGAAGTCTTTCTAGGCTCTTTTGTTACCATTTGGATTATACGTCTCTTTGATCTGTCATCAATTTTCCTCCTGCAGCCACGTCCAGGAGGTTGGCTACAGTCCCATGGATCGTACATTACTGAATGACATGTGCAGCTGTAGTCACAGAAACATCTAGCTGCTTGGAGATGGTCTTATAGCCTTTACAGTTAACATGCTTGTCTATGATTTTCTTTCTCATCTCCTGAGACAACTCTTTCCTTTGCTTCCTCTGGTTTATATTGAGTGTGGTACACACCACGTCACCAAACAACACAGTGACTACCTGGAGTCCTATATATAGGCCCACTGAGTGATTACAGGATTGTAGACACCTAGGATGCTGATTAGTGGACATACCTTGGATTAACATGTCCCTTTGGTCACATTATTTTCATTCTTTTCTAGGGGTACCATCATTTTTGTCCAGGCCTGTTTCATGCATTTATTTTTTAAATAATTCTGTTGAAGCATGGATGAAAAGCAATGTCTGACTTTCATTGGTCAACATTTATATAATTTTTATTTATTATTACTTTTGTCAGATTAAAGTTATTTCTGTGACCATTATGAGTTTTTCTTTGATTTAATGAAGGGTACCAACAATTTTGTCCACGTCTGTATATTTTGGCTTACATGGCTTTGGCAAACTGCAAATGAGACTTGATTTTTAACAAGGTTCTGTTTGCTAGTGTTCCGTACAAGCTAGATTGGTGGAGTGCATTAATATTTGTCTTCCTGACAGGTTGTTCCACCTGATGTGTGAATCTGCAGCTACTCTAGTTACCTAGTGTCTATTAGTTTGTCCCAATCCCATCTTTGCATGTACAGTATGTATTGCAGTATATTTGAAATGGCCTTGATTGAGTGATTGATTGATTGATGTTTTATTTCAGGCAATACATATAGCCACACAATGACATACAAATTCCAGTGTGACATACTTATACACAAAACAAATTAAAGTTACTTCACATAATAAGATAATTCCAATTACCTGAAAGGGAGTAGGAAGATGAAAACTTATTAAGTCCTACCCCTTTTTCAATTAGTGATTTTATTCTGCTTCACTGCTTGAGCTTAAGTAAATTTTCCGTACTACACCTTAATATAAATTAAAGTATAGCTTACTTTCAGTATCTCATCCTTCCGACGTGTAACAATAGCTTTTTTTAAGTGCATCCCAAATATTATGTTCTCATGATCTTTACCTTAAATATCAACAAATCACATTCAGCCAATACCAACGATATTAACGACAGCTCAAGTCAATAATAACAATGGTGATAAGAAATGTCAAACTGTAGTAATGAGACAACTATATTTACTCAGTTAAACCAAGGACAATCAAGTCCCATTATTTATATATTCTAACTGGACCTGCTGTTTAAATATTTGTTTAAATTGCTGAAGATTCTTGTATTGTTTATATTGTACGTCCAAACTATTACAGAAGTTTGAATCCTCGAACAGATAAATAAAAGGATTTTTTTGTGGTGCCAAATATACGTAGGTTTTGAAAATTCTTTGTATCTTTTCAAGTTATGAGGTTGTTCTGGTATTGCAAAATAAGTATGCAAATGATCTCATAATAAATAATTATTGTTTTGGTAGGTTTAGAATATAATATAATAATCCTTTATTGTCCCACAAAGGGGAAAGTTAAAGTACAGCTATGGTTATTTACAAACATAATCTGAAAAGTTCGGCATATAGTCTTAGCTTTAACAACCTGCCCATCAACTCTAAGCAATCCTCCTGTCTCTGCTGAAGAAAAGCATGGGGAACATGATACAGCCACAACCTTGTTTCAAGCTGGGGTTAATGTTTCCAGGGTAATGTGTAGTGTTAGTTTTTTAGTTGCTGTGTCCTGTACATGTCTTGTGGCAAAGGGTGACTATGCATCAAATCAAAAAGTCTGTTTCTGGTAGAGAAAAAAATACAAAGAAAAAAGTTGCCATAAATTGTTGATCTTCTTCTTATTAAACAAAGGGAAAGCCTTTTTTGTAGCAAAGTTACAGGTAGTATAAGCCTTCAGATTCACAGAAGAATAGTATAGGATAACTTAGTAGGATAAAAAAAAATAGAAAAAAATACTACCAAAATGTACATGTGTCGTTATGCATTAGAAAGTAAACATTATTTATAAGCATATAAATAATAAAATGAGAAAAACGGATGTGCAAATAACAGGAGCAGAAGTGTTATTTGAAGTGAGATAAACAGTGCAAATAACTGCAGGTGTGTGAACATTATTGGGTTTGTTTGGAGCAGCAATGGTTTTATAGCCTAATAGCTGCTGGGAGGAAGGACCTGCAATAACGCTCCTTCATGCACCTAGGATGCAGCAGTCTGTCACTGAAGTAGCTACAGCTTAGCAATATCTTCATGCTTGGGGTGGGAGACTCTGTCCAGCAGTGATGTTATTTTTGCCTGAATCCTCCTGTCTCCTACCACCTTCAATGGATCCAGGGGGCATCCTAGAACAGAGCTGGCCTTCCTGAGCTTAGCCAACCTCTTCCTTTCAGCTGAAGATAAGCTGCTGCTCCAAAATGCTAAGCCATAAAAGATGGCTGATGCCACCCCAGAGTCATAGAAGGTATTTTGGAGCGCTCCCAGGACTTCAAAAAATCTCTTCCTGTAAAGAGCACCAGTGTTGTTGCTCCAGCACACGCAGTATTGTTTTATAACCTACTGTTTTAAACTTCTCCACATCGTTTGTCCTTTACCTGTCTTCTGTATTCCTTATTCCTCATGATGCTGTTAGATCTTATGCTCTCTAAGAAACCTCTAAGGCCATCACAGAAAAGCTGTACCTTTATCTCTATACTGAGAATAAATTACACATGGGTGAACTTATTTTACTCTGTGAGTAACTTTGGAAGGTGGTTGGTTGCATTTTCTTCTCACTTCACAATTATTTTCTACTTATCTATCACTTTATTCCTAATAAAATACACTTAATTTTGTGGGACTCTGCAGCTCCCCTTGGCACTTCAGCTCCTGCGAGCTTTGTAAAGCCAGATTTATCTTTGTTTCTTTTTGCATTTAAGTTAAACAATGTTTATGCTTCACTGCTATTTGCTCGAGCTGCATGCCTTGCTTTGTGCTCATGCAACCTGAATGGTCACAATTGGATTAAAATTTCCCGGCCAGCTATGCTAACAAGGATAATTTCCCCCCCCTATTTCTAAGCATGTATGGTGCACCACAATGCACAATAGAAAATCTCAAAATCAAAATGAAGAATTAATTTGTAGTAGCAGAGCAAGCTTAGTTACTTGATAACAATCTATAGGTGCAGGTTGCATTTAAGAAATAAAGAAATATTGTTAGATTAATATGTATGGTTGACTGTGAAGAAAAATATATTTCTTCCTTTTAAGATATGTAATAATATTACACTGCAAAAATAGTCAAACCTTTTCATATTTGTCTCATTACTCTGATAAACTTCAGTCTATTTTATTAATGAAAATTGACCTAAAGGTTCACACTCCTAACAGGATTAGATTTAATGTGATTTGTTTTAAAGCAAACCATTAATCAACAGAATTACTTTGAGTCGAGGTGATATTAATATTTAAGTGGCTCAGCCAGAGTCCCAATGTGTATTTTGTGGTGAATCTATATAGGAAGCTAAAAATTTGGGTGATGCAAGGAGGCCTGCCAACTTCAGCTGCAGCTGCTCAAAAACGTCCTCGCTAGAACCAGGAAAATAGAACACATCTCTCATTTCAAGCACCTTGAATTGCCTTGTGTTGAAAGTGTGCTATACACTTTAATTTTTCTTGTCTTGCCTTAAATCCTTATACTGGCTCCCTGTCGCTCCGAGAATAGACTTCAAAATACTTTTACTAGTTTATAAGTCAGTGAATGGCTTAATACATTGTATGCTGAAGACGTATTTCTACTATATCAACTCCCCTGACCACTCAGGTTTTTCATTTCTAATCCACTAGAGAGCTGTAAAGCTGCTGAAACACTAATTTCCTTTAAAGTAAGGCTAAAAACCATCTGTGTAGAGCCGCCTGACTGGTTAAATATAGCTAGAATGTCATACATTTTATGTGTCTCTAATGTTGTCTTTTATGAAGATGAACGGTGAGTGGAAAACACATTACCCCCAGCTTGAAACATGGTGGTGGCTGTATTATGTTCCCCATGGTTTTCTTCAGCAGAGACAGTAGGATTGCTTAGAGTTTATGGGCAGATTGTTAAAGCTAAGAATGTATACCAAACTTTTCAGATTTTGTTTATAAATAACCATAAACCATTTTCCTTACTCTTTGGCAATTGTTTGATACACTACCGTGCTCTATTACATAAAATCCCAGTATAATAGACATTAAAGTTTATGGTTGTAACATGAAAGAATATGAAAAAGTTAATTTTGCACGTATACTCTTTTAAAGCTCTCCGTGTAGTCACATACAGACGTACAACCGCTATATGTTTTGTTTGCTTCTCCACAGCCAACCCTTTGTCCAAATCCCAACCGTATATCTTTTTCCTTTTCCTCTCCTGTCAGCAGCACAGACTAGCCTTGGTCTGTGATCAGCGGACAAACCAAGGCCTTTTGAGGTCAGCGGCTGTGTTAACATCATCCAGTTTATGCTACACCAGCTCTGCCTACACAGTATTGTTGGTTGTAAATCTCTTGTGCTGTGTCATAATCAATGCTTCCCTCCATCTCTAAACAGAGATTGCCATTTCAGCGGCCAGCTGTGTATATATATATATATATATATATATATATATATATATATATATATATAATATTTGTAAAAAACAAAACATGGTGGGCATCTCAGCTGGAGCCAAAGTGATGTAGGTGTTTAATGTGTATGCCGAAAGCATACTAAGTCAGTATCTTTCAATCTATTTTCTTGTTTTGTTTTTTTTGCTACTGACATGGGGAATATTAAAGGATATGCTTTGGTTGTTTATAACCTCCTGCAGCCGTTTTTAGGAAAGTAATGCTGATCTGCTCGCCTCCTTTCTTGGCTACCGTAGCAGACACTTGCCACTAAACTCCATTAGACATCTGGTTTAATATAGCCCCATTCTTTTCTCCCAAATGTTTCCAAATTCACTGAGGTTTCTCCACTAAGTCCAACTTTCCACTGGCAGCTAGCTAGGCTATCCCAGGGTGGTTCCTCCTGGAGGACTGTCAGAATGTTTGGGGCTAAACTCTTTAGGGATTTTTGATGTTCTAATTGGTGCATTCAATGCAGTTCTGGTCAACGGGGCACTGGCTTTTATTATCACAGGCGTAAAGTTGTTTAGCAAGTGTAAAATGATAAATTAAAATATTTGGTAAGAATAAACTACTCTGTTATGTTTTCTTTGATTAATTTCACAAATAAAACTCAGCGCTTAAAGCACAAATTCCACTTCTGAAGTTACTGACTTTTTTTTTTTACCAGACCTAGACCCAATGGGGGTGGGCGGGGGATAAGAACTACAACAACCTCATCGTCATGCATTCCCCCATGAACAAAAGAGCTCAACAGGCTTGTAAATGTGCTGGGACTGTTAGGCTCAGGGAACCACCCTTTCTCTGGAAACTACCTTTGTCCTGTTTTAAACATTACAGTTTTGCTCTGTTTGTGCATCGATGTACAAAAATCCTTTTCAGCAGTCAATGCATGTCAGGGCGGAGGACAGTGTGAGTATGTAGTGTATTTTTATTATGTGGCCAGTCACTTTGTGGTGTATACATGAACATTACATTTGTGCAATTTTTGTGTGTGTTTGTGTGTGAGAGAGGTAGGGGCAGCAGAACGTTACCACAAGCTGGTGGGGCACAGCTCTGCTGCTAACCAAAAAAGCAAGCAGTTATGAGTCAGTCCCCTCTGGGCAAACCTGTGGCCACGGTATTAGTTGCAGAGTGCCAGTCCCAGCATGGGAAATTAACAGCAGCTTTGGGTGAAAACATGTTGAAGAGTTCAAAAAATACCTCTAAGACTCAAATAAGAGGTGTAAAAAGCCCATCTGTGGAGGAAATCAGCGGTAAAACAGCTGCAATTAGGGTCATAAATGCACTATAATTAGCAGTACATAAAAATAAATTACTTTTTTTATTTAAGGGTCTCATAAAACATAGTACAAAATGCAAAATAATCCTCAAAAGGAAGTAATGTTAAACCTTAGATTAAATCAGATTGCGATGGTGTTCATGAACTTTTCTGAATTTTTTTTTTAAACCACAAAAAACATGCAGGCAACATTTATTTATTTTGTTCTCTTACAATTAAAGCTGATTTTAATTTTTTTTAAAGTTAATAATTTTTCTATAGCTGCCTGTTGATGAAAAATATAACTCACATGTGCTTCCTTGAATGTTTTTTTTGTTTTGTTTTTTGACAATGATACATATGAAAGCTCACTCTCTGTAGTGTTTAGCAAATTCTTTCAAAGAGAGAGGTGACATTAGACAGTTTGTTAATATTTCTTGTGGCGGACAGCATGTAGTCGTCTGCTGTGCAAACACTGTTGCGAAACACTTTATATTCATTCAGATAAACCTGCGTTCAGTCTGCTTATGGTGTGTATGGTCTTTAAATTACAATTTTGTTGGTTGATTTTGTGCTGCAATAAAACAATCAGGCTCATAGTGGATTAAAAAACATCTCAAGAAGGGGTCCATGCTGTCAGATTTTTGGTTTTTCCTACATTCTAATCCATTCATCCAATGGTTATGGCTCAAATTAAGACTCAGTGGACAAGTCTACAAATTGTAGCCTTGGTTTCCTCATTTCAGCTGGTTAAATCATTCTGCATAAGGTTTGACATAGTCTATTGTTCACAAAGAGGAAGTTTTCTACTTTCCTCGTGCTTTTGCCCACTCTTGATATTTTTTCTTTTTCAGATGATGACATTCAGAAATCATTCAAGTCCCCTTTCTTCCCCATTTCTTTTACTCTGTTTGAAGTTCAGTAAATTGTGTAGAATGCTAAATTCATTGAATTGCTGCCATGTGATTCCCTAATTCACAATTTTAATTAACAGCCAGTTCATCTGGTGTACCTCCTGCACACCCTCATTGATAAAATCAGACATTTTTGATGCTACAGACTTAGATTAATAGATTCCGGTATTTAATACTCACCACAAATTCATGGAGATTTCCTACAAATACTTACTTCATGTTTTTATGGCTGTGATCTGTTATTTTGGTGATGATTCGTAACCAGATCTTCTTCAGTTGGTCATTTACATGCAGGAACATCTTCCCAAACAATCTTCCCAGAATAGTCCTTGCAGGTTCTGTTTTGCTCCCCAGAAAACCATTAAAAGAAATAAATTATCATGGAGAGTCTGGTTTGTATGATTCAAAAGCAATTTATCAAGAGTAATGCTAACAACTGTGATGGAGCACGTAAAATAACACACAAGAAGAACGGGAAAAAAATCTCCCACCCTTGGTGCTAGCTATGCGTCTGTTCCTTCTTCCAGATTCCTCTCATTCAACGAGAGAAAATATTTCAAATAACTCGCAGCCCTCCTTTAACTTTAAAGTGCGCTGCAGACATTAAAAGAAAATTAAAGTATTCCATCAAATGAAAGGGGAATGAGATTGTTTGGTGGACGTATTGTCATCTTTCTTGAAGGCACATCTGTCCTCAAGTCCTGTGTGCTCTGGCCCACAAACATTCTAAATGATGTAATGAAAACAAGATGACATATTACTGAGCAGAAACAATAAATCACCAGAATTACTTTAAAAAAATTATATTAAATAATTATCTATATTACAACCAGTGTTGGGCATCTTACATTAAAAAGGTAATTAGTTATAGGTACAAATTCCTTTTTCCAAAAAGTACTTGAGTTAATAATTCAGTTACCGCATTGTAAAAGTAATTGCTTACTCATTAAAGTAACTGCAGCTGCACAAATTTGAACTTAACTCAGTAAGATTGCAGCCGTTTTCAGAAAAATAATCATATATAATAAATATTGGAGATAAATAATCACACACTTTTCATTTAAGTGCAAAACTAGGACAGAAAAATGTGAGTAAAAAAAACCCCAAAGGAAAATCTTTTGCAATTCTCTGTATCTGTAATATTGCACTGTAAACAGAGAACTAATGAACTTCCAAGTATGTAGATTAACATTTTTGTTCTCAGTAAAAATAATTAATACTGGTTGTACTGCAGCAGGAGAAGCTTTTAAAATATTTTGTCATATCTTCGTCTTTGGAGAGAAGACAAGCTTGCCCAGGCTGAAGTGAGAAGTACTGCTGATACTTCCAATTTGAAATCACTATTTTCAAATTTCCTTGGCTTGATGTCCTGTGCTTACAGCTTGCAGTGAGACAGCTAGAGCACTCAGGGTATCCATCTGTACAACCAGTCATCATCGTGTTTGCAACAGCATCAACATAAACACCTGCTCTCTCCCTGCAGCTGGAGTGTGCCTGGCAAAAAGCCTGATACTACTTTGCTTGCTTCATTCAACCACACTGTAGTAGTGGACCGCTTTACATCCCCAGTAACGTAAAGGTGTTGCAACAGTGGAAAAGTAATTAATTAGATTACTCTGTTACCTAAAAACATAACACCATTAGTAACGCTGTTGTACTCAAATGTCATTACGCCCCACACTGATTACAACAGAGAAGGGTTTTCAGATTTCAGCTCAAACTTTAATGTGTTTTGATTAGAGGTTGTTAAAAATAGTTTCTTAAAGTAAGTTGGTTTTCGGGTTTTGAGTCAAAAATATAGGTACATATTTTAATCTTTAATACATAAATTTATAATGTACTGTGATCTTTCTACAGAAGTCAGGTTTATACTAGATACCACAGACCGGAAGATGGATGGATGGATAGATAGATGGATGGATGGATGGATATATTTAGCTTTTAAAGAATAAGACAAAAAATAGTTTTTGATAAGCCTGAAATCAGATAGTTTTGTCCACATTACCCAGATTTTTCCAGAATGCTTTGCACTGAAATGATTGAGAACATTTTTTTTTTTTTTTAAAGATGGGTGCAGGGTCAAAGCACTGAACTGGCCTGAGTTTTACATGATTTTACAGAAACATTAATGCTGCCATAATAGATTTAGCTGTTGTTGCCCTGTGGGCACCCTGTCACCTTTGGTCATGGCAGAGTGATTCCTTCATGTAAATGAGGCGTGCATGAATGAGGGATCAGGACCTGCAGACCCCAGCTGAGTGCAGTGTGGGCAGCAGAACAAGGTGCTCCTGCAGAGGAATTCAGCACTTTGGACAGCACCTAAAAAAGCTCTCCCCACTCTGGAATTCTGACGCTGCATTCTCCGGGCTGGGCCCAAGGACTCTGCGGTCAGGAATGTAACCACATTTGTACCAAGGTGCAGGAGGGAAGCTGCTCATGGAAGGAAAGGGAAATTGGTGATTCATTAAGATGATATGGCAAATTTAGAATCTGTCCTATTTATAAGATAATTACCTGCAATAACCGACATCATGACTGAATGGATTTCTCAGACCTGTACACTTAACATTCCATTGACCTCCCAGATGCTTGCTTTTAAAATTACTGCTTTTTTTTCTTAAAACAATCTAATGTCTTTCCTTTAGGCAGTCGGGAAGCAGCTTTCACCTATGCCATCACGGCAGCAGGGGTGGCCCATGCAATCACGGCTGCCTGCAGCCAAGGCAACCTGAGCCAGTGTGGCTGCGACCGCGAAAAGCAGGGCTACTACAATCAGGAAGAAGGCTGGAAGTGGGGAGGCTGCTCGGCGGACATCAAGTACGGCATCGAGTTCTCGCGACGCTTTGTGGATGCCCGGGAGATTAAAAAGACCCCCCGTCGCCTGATGAACTTGCATAACAATGAGGCAGGCAGAAAGGTAAAGATCGTTCACTGAACCTCACACTTTATGAGACGTTTAAAAAGAAAGGGAAACCACATTTCAAGATTTCTTCCAAATATTAGGTCAGGAAACTGCTTTAATCTTATTTCACACACTACAAACACTGCTTTTTTAAAGATAAGCAGCAATTAATCTCTTTCGCACTTAATTTTTGATTCAGCGATTAATAAAAAGGATAGCTTAGGTTTAACCATTTTCTTGTATTCCAGAGTAACTGCAGAAATGTTTCTGCAAGTATTTGGGCTTGCTCGACGAAATCTGAGCTGTTCAGGTTTCACTTTGCAACTGTTATTTTGGTGAGTAAATTCCTCAACAATGACTTCTAAAACTTTAGCCACAGCTGAAGAGATCTCTAAATTTGTCAAAAACAATAAACTATACCGCTAATACAGCTGGATTTAATGTGAAAGGGAGAGATGCATTTCAGACCTGAAATAGTCAGATGAAAAAGTAAGGTGAGCACTTTCACTGGGAAGAAGCCAGACCTGTGGAGTACAATATGAAAGGTTGTCCTTTTAACACATTATCCCAACTGGGGAGAAGATTCCTGCATCTCCTCCAGGGTTACTATGGGCAAAATACAAATAGCTTCCACAGTATTTAGATTTTTATTCATAAAACCTTTTAAATTTATGCATACCTTTCCTACTACAGCCTTAACAGGATTATGCAGGTTTTGACTTGGTCTATTACATAAAACGCCTTAAGAATAAATTGAAGCTTGTAGTTTTAACATTAATAAATAGGAAAACACTCAAGAGGCAAATATACTTTTTTCAGATATCAATGCTAAGTGATTGATCAACAAGGGAATGTTTCAGCAGCTATTTCTGAATAGAAAAATTGTAACTAAATGGAATAAAATGAATGATCTAATCAATAGTTTGGTTTCCATTCTGTTTAGCCTGCCCAGTAGTTGACAGAGGGAAAATTTCCTTTCCTTCTTTTTAGTTCTGTTCATGGAATTATGAACTGTGAAGTCAGGAAGTGGATATTATTGCAGTTGTCTGCACAATACCAAAACATGTCATTCCCATTTGACTGCATCTATTCATGGTGTGAAAGCAGACTGACAATGGCGGTGTTAGCAGAGTAGACTGATCAGGGTCAGTGCTGGTGGATGCCAGGGTGCTGGCATGCTGCGCTGACAGGTTTGGTGCTTCTGGTTTCACCCCGGACATCGGAAACTAAGTCTGGAAGCCCTAGTACAAATTAGTACAAATATTTCATAACTTTTTCCAAAGTTTTGGTGTAAATTGATGGATAATTTTTGTACAGGGTGCCAACCAGCATGTCTAATGACACTGGTTTTACTTTGTAACTATCTGTAATAAGCTTGTTGAAAGCTATCCGTAGCTAGGAATAGGAAATGGTGATGTATAAGGTCCATTTTTAGGTCAGGTTGTGAAAATCTACAAAAATTAAAACATTTTGTCTCAAACATGGGTGATCCTAATACTGAAATATTATACAATGTTGATTATTATTATTATTATGGAACAAATCTGTTTAAAATACTCTCTGTTCAGTGTTGAAGTAGAGATGATAAATTGCCGTCTAGGTTGTAGTCTAGGCTATTTCCCAGTTGTTTTACTACAACCTAGAGTGCATGTAATCATCTCTAGTATAGCTTTGGCTATTTTACATTTTAAATAACTCTGAAATAACACTTTGGTACTGTGTCAAAAAAAAAAAAAACGCTTATTTTATCTTTGCTGTATTGGGTAGAAAAGTGTATGTTGGACTGGCACCATAAAGGCAGTGGTGAAGAAAGGGAAACTGTCTTATATTCTGCTCTGTAAAGCTGGAGAAAATACTGCTCACTTTCTCTGTAAGTGTGTGTGGGATCAGGATTCAGGAGCTGGTAGAGCTTGGTGTCCGGGTGCTCACTGGGCTTGGTCTGGGGATGCAGTTCATCCGCTGTGGCTGTTGGTGTGGCGCCCCAGCTAGGAGCACAGGGTGGTGCTGGTATGTCAGTTGTGGGAGGTGGCTTGGGTCAGCGGCATCATATGCCATTCGTCAGGCCAGCTGTGGCCTCGCGGTTTGGCGGTGGACAAACATTGACCGATCCCTGGTCGGGTCCCTGCCGGGGGGCACGGGCACCCTGGGGCTCTGTTTCCTTGGGCGGGCCCACCCACCCCACCCTGGCGTAGCCGGTCACCTGTGGGGCCCATGAGCTCCTCGCTGCAGCCCCCGGGGCTCCTGCTTTGTAACTGCTGGATTTTCCCTTGGGGGCTTTCCTCTGCTCCTCCCTTTGAGGGTGCAGTCAGCCCTGCGTTAGTATGCAGTATGGGGCTCCTATGCTCTGGGGTCCTGAGGACGTCTGTAGCCCGGATCTGTTTCATGTCTCCATCCATTCCAATCGAGCGCTGGTATTGAAAATCCTTATATACAGTAGGGAGAACAAGTAATGTAAGACCTGTAATTTGAATCAAACGTATATCTTCAACTGTGAGGCACAGAATCTAAACCAAAAATGCAGAAAATCACAGTGGATGATTTTTAAATAATTATTTTCCATTTTATTGCACTACATAAGTATTTGATCGTCTATCAACCAGTAAGAATTTAGGCTCCCACAGACCTGATAGTTCTTCTTTAAAACCCCTGTGTGTACAAATTACCTCCAAGTAGAGGTTCGCTCAGTGAATGCAAGCAACTGAGCTGTGTTTTCTGGCGTCTCGCCGTTATAACACGTCATTACTACTACGGAAGCCGCGGAGTAAATTGTCAGAGTTAAACAGAAGATAAAGTATTTGCTGGACTAACTGTGTCAAAGATAACGCTAACATAAACTTCATTGTTTAATCTAATTAACTTACGTGTCAAGCAGAAAGCCTGCAACCTTCGAGAAATAGTTTCCATCTGGTAAACGCCCCACCGATGTAGATTCTTGTTTTCTCCCTGGTATTTCTTTTTGTTTTCTGTGGTATGGTTTCCTCCCTCTCACGGGGCAAAGAGTACAGATGGTCCTCCATTGAAATTGAAAACTACGATCCATGGTCCTCTATGCTCGTTGCTTCTCTTCACCTTTCCCCCTCCCCCCGACATCACCGGCTAAAACGCGTAAAGCAAGAAGTTTAACCCCTTTCGGCTAATGTATTCAAATACGGCGATGCAACATGGCAGCTCATATGGGGGGGCAGTGCACCTTCTGTATCTATAAACAACGTATTTTAAGACACAAGAATGCTGTCAGGTTAATGCGATTGTGATTTGACCTCGGTAAAATACGTAATTTATGAAAGCAGTACTTGATTTTTATTAATAAAAAGCCAAATATTTTACACACTTGGCCTTTAAGAAGCCCTCCTTTTGTTGAATCATTACCTGTATTAACTGCACCTGTTTGAACATGTTACCTGTATAAAAGACACCTGTCCACATACTCAAACAAACTCCAACATCTCCACAATAGCCAAGACCAGAGAGCTGTGCAAGGACATCAAGGATAAAATTGTGGACCTGCAGAAGGCTGGGATGGGCTACAGGACAATAGGCAAGCAGCTTGGTGAGAAGGCAATAACTGTAGGTGCAGTAAGTAGAAAATAGAAGAAGTTCAAGACGACGATCAATCTCCCTCAGTCTGGAGCGCCATGCGAGATCTCTCCTCATGGGGGCATCAATGATCATGAGGACAGTGAGGGATGAACCCAGAACTACACGGCAGGACCTGGTCAATGACCTAAATAAAGCTGAGAGCACATTCTCAAAGAAAACAAACAGTAACACACTCCGCCATCATGGATTAAAATCCTTCAGTGCATACAAGGTCCCCCTGCTCCAGCCAGCGCATGTCAAGGCCTGTCTGAAATTTGCCAATGACCATCTGGATGATCCAGAGGAGGAATGGGAGAAGGTCACCTGGTCTGATGAGACGAAAGTAGAGCTTTTTGGTCTAAACTCCACTCGACATGTTTGGATAAATTAGAAGGATGAGTACAACCTCAAGAACACCATCCCAATTGTGAAGTATGGAGGTGGAAACATTATTCTTTGAGGCCTTTTTTCTGCAAAAGCGACGGGAAAACTGCACCGTATTGAGGGGAGAATGGATGGGTCCGTGTATCGTGAGATCTTGGCCAACAATCTCCTTCCCTCAGTAAGAGCATTGAAGATGTGTCGTGGCTAGTTCTTCCAGCATGACAGCGACCTGAAACACTTAGCACTAGAACTCCCAGAGAGCAGCCATTTGGCTTTTCTACCTATAAAACCCACAGGTCAGCCGATCGGCTGGAAGGCCACCTGTGAACCCTCCTTTTGTTATGTGAATGAGGCAATCACTGGGGCACCACAGGACATGACATGAGCCACTTCACTCAAAACACCTTGACATAAAATGGGGGAGGGGGAGAATCAGATTACAGCAGGATTGCTCTGTCAGAGCTGTTAACTGACTGGGCATAACACATGAACTGAATCAAAATGTAATATATGTATTAGGACATAGGAAAAGTAAAAGAACAGAACCATATCAACAAAATCACTCAAAATCTGTGGTTATCCCAACTGGGTCTTCATGATATTTACAAATAATATTAACAAAAATTGTATTATCAGGATACAGTGTTAGAGAGTGGAAGTGAGTGAGACTTTAGACTTAAAACTTTATTGATCCCTTTGGGGTGACTCCCTCAGGGAAATTTGAGTTTTCAAGCACACAGAGAAAACTAAACAGTAAGTAACAGTGATTGAGGTGAGTACATTTCAATTATCACTCACAATCCTGGCACTGCCAAGCCGTCTCCTTTCTGCGTTTGCCACATGTGTATTTGTAGCAGTCGATACATCGCACAGTGGCATGATTGCTTGTACACTGAATTTTAACCTGAAACCTGGCTCTTTTCCCAGGGCTAGGTGTTGAAGGTTGTTGCCGAAACAATTGTTCGTTTTGTGCCTGCTTTGCACCCACATGAGAGTGAGTCAACTCTCTTGCAAGTTCCACCAGGAAGTCCATCCGTCTCTCCTGCCTCCCGGTGCATGCTTGATAGAGCACATAACCATTCAGTGCTGCCCTATCAATCATGTTATAGAACACAGCGACTGGCCAGCGGCGTGTTCATGTGCGGACAGTGTACTCCCGCACCATCTGGTCCATCACATCAACGCCACACTTTGTGGTGTTGTAAAGGGTGACAGTGTTTGGCTTCCTTTTGGTGGTATTTTCACTCTGAACCACACTGTGCATGCTGCTGAGAATGTAGACTGTCTTCTTCCGTTTGGGCGCATACACCGTCAGCGTGGCACCAGTGGTTGAAAATACCTGAGTGGTGAATTCATCGTGGTCCCTGTCTTGTTGATTGTGGAATTTCTCGCCGAATCCTGTTGACTGTGCCAAGGATGGTGGTTTTCCGGCTAAGCAGTCATTGTGCAAGTGACAGCGATGTAAAGAAATTGTCCATGGTAACATTTCTGCCATTGTCCAGGAATGGTTTCATCATCCTCATAACTACATTCTCAGATAGCCTCTCCCCACTGGGACGACTGGGGTCCTTGCCAAGATATGGGAGGACATTGCAGATGTATTTGGATTTCAAGTCACAAGCCACCCAAAACTTGATCCCAAACTTGTCAGGTTTCGTTGCAATGTATTGCAGTGAAAATCAGCGAGTCTTTGACGGGAAAAGCTGTTCATCAATGGTGATGTGTCGACCAGGGTTGTAGGATGTGATGCAGTTGGTGACAAACGATCCCCATACACCGGAAATTGCAGCATAAAGGTATAAAGGCGACTCGAGAAAAGAGAAAATAGAGGGACAGAGCAAAACAGACAAAAACAATATACAAATTCTTAAATAAAACACATCAAATACATTTCTGTTGTATCTCAGTTAGAAAAACATGTTACATAAATTAAATCATTATCTTGTACAGATATCAACTTGATGAGCAATTCTGTAAATGACTGGTGGGGCTACCACAGATTTTGAGTGCTTTTTTTTGATGTGGTTCTATTCTTTTACTTTTCCTTTGTGTCTGGTGGGGATGTTGGAAGCCCAGTGTTGTAGGGTCCTGATAACTTCTACATCCTTCTACATATATTACATATATTACATTTTGATTCAGTTCATATGTTCTGCCCAGTCAGTTAGCAGCTCTGACAGAGCAATCCTGCTGTAATCTGAATCTTCCCCCTCCTCCATTTTATGTCAAGGTGTTTTGAGTGAAGTGGCTCACGTCACGTCCTGTGGCGCCCCAGTGATTGCCTCGTTCACATAACAAAAGGAGGGTTCACAGGTGGCCTTGCAGCCGATCGGCTGCCCTCTGGGTTTTATAGGTATAGCAAAAAATCCTGGGTCTTCTAGTGTTAGCCAGGGCAACTAAGGAGTGGGTCCGTAGGAAGCATTTCAAGGTCCTGGAGTGGCCTACTCAGTCTCCAGACCTGAATCCAATAGAACATTTTTCGAGAGAGCTGAAAGTCTGTGATTTCCCAGCGACAGCCCTGAAACCTGAACGTTCTGGAGAAGATCAAAATCCCTGCTCCAGTTTGTGCAAACATGCTGAAGACCTACAGAAAACATCTGATCTCTGTAATCGCAAACAAAGGTTTATGTACCAATTATTGAGTGGTGTTTCTCTGATGTATCAAATACTTATGTTATGCAATAAAATGGAAATTATTTAAAAATCATCCACAGTGATTTTCTGTATTTTTGTTTTAAATTATGTCCCTCTCAGTTAAAGAGTACCTTTGATACAGATTACAGACTTCTACATGCTTTGCAGGTGGGAAAACTTCAAAAATTAAATGTAAAAATGTTTTTAAAATGTTTTCTTCCGTTTAGTTTTTTTAGAAAACCCCCCAAAAATGTAACGTTTAACTATACATGAAATCAATATCAGACTATCAAGAAGAAGGCTGTTAACATAATTCATATACGTACATTCTGCGTGTACGGTATTAACGCTGCTGGCTGTTTGTATCTGTTGAATTCCTTATACTTAATTTGTTCGTGTTTTATATACTTGCTATTTGTTTAATAAAGTAATTCTAAGAAATGCACCGTACATTCTAACATCCACCCATTCATGTAATGATTCCTCATATGTAGGCGCAGGCCCCCGAGCAGATCTGGTACCTACAATGTCACACTCGTAGGACAGCGCGGGACATTTTGGCCCAAATTGCAGCACATTTTACCACATACAGCCTGTTAAAGAAAATGGAACGATATTTGGTTGGGCTCATTCTTTTTGGTTTATAGTGCTTCATCACTCAGTAGCATAAAAAAAAACTGGACGTGCATGTTTAGTTTTTAAGAAATCCTGCCCCATGCTCGTTTAAATAATAGACTTCTAAAAGGCTTTCATGAGTACGGTAATGACTTTAAAATAATGATAGAAATAATTAGTCTCCTGAATTATAAATTTTATTAGTAGCAATGATAGTTACATTTTTGATTTTATAAAAATTTAACTAAAATCGGAAATAATATTCAGATAATTTTTTTTCTATTCAGTATAGTAAAAGTAAAAAGCAGTAGTCTCAAAAAGACGAGAACTGTGTAAACTCAGCGTTTCATTTTAAAATTCATCGTCCTCTGTCAATTTATAAATAAACTCTAACTTTGCACAGCATTATTAATGTTTCTGTGTCCATGTGATCTGCGGGATCTTTGAAACTTTTTTTTTCTACCTTCCTAGTTCTCATGTGTGCATCATTGTAATCCCCATACCAGGAAATCATGATCAAACAAATATTCTGCATTGATTGTAATGCAAACTGCAATTAAATGCATTATTTTTTTTGTGAATTTGCTAATTCTTCTGTAAATAATTTATCACAACTAACACATTAAATTCCCACACCTATTTATTTCATTTTTTATCTTATTCTTACTTTGTGATAACATGTTTTCTATTCTCATGGGGATATTTTTCCATAATGATAATTGATTACATTAGACAACATACAGTAAACCAATCATATTTGTATTTGAACTGTGTAGCTAGTAGCTTAAAATGTTTTTAATGCTACCATTGCATACAGGTTAATTGCACTTTCAAAGAAAATTGTATCACAAAACATTTACAATGACAAAAATATTCATTTTTTGCATTACTTGTGGCATCAAATACCACAAAAGTTTAGAGTAGCAATCTTTTTATTGCCAATATCAAAGAGAAATTATGATTCTGATGAGGGAAATAACTGCACCCAAGACAGGCTCAGATTTTTTTTTCTTCCAAACACTCATATGGACCATCATTAAACCAGAAGTCTATAATTACAAGATTATATTCTGTGACCAAACCAAATGTAAAAGAACACCCAGTGAAACACCACACTGCTTAAATCTTGCAGGATTGGAAGGGTTGGGGGTTGGGGTGTTTGACAAGCAATCTTGAGATGGGACTCTGGTCATGCTGGACTAATCAGTAACAGATCAGAGGCTTTGATCGACGTACTTTAAGTAAATGTTTCCATGCATCTGTCAGGCTCCCTGTGCCAGGCATTCCTTGTGGGTTTTGTGCTGTGCATTTTTGGAAATCCTCACTCTGAATCAACATCCGCGGCAAATCTGACAGCTGACCCTGGATTTTATGTAGCCCGGGGAACTCATGTTTTTTCAATCAAACGTCTTTAAACTGGGAAACTGTGACCGCATTGGTGCATAGACAAGACTGACAAAGATACTGAATGTCACTTGTGAATGTTCATAAGTGTTGTATAGAAGGAATGACTTGTGCCTCTGGAAAGGTTGAGTGCCAGGAAAAAGCTACACAACCAACCAACATATTATACAAAAAGTCAAATGTTTGGTTCAAGCAAGTTGAGGGTTCCTAATTGGGTTAAAGGCCTCATGTCAGGCTATTATAGATGTGTTAATAGGAGCCATTTGAACTCCACACGCTTGTTCCTGTGTTCCCTTGCCTTTAATATTGATTCAGCTCAACCTCAACAAAGCAAAGATTTTATTGTGAGTGTTTTAAGTTTTAAAATATCAGAATAGAATAGTCACCATATCCAGGGAGAGCAGGGTACTTTTATACTTAGTTGCCATAAATAGTAGAAAACCTCAAAGAAAAACATGAACCAAGCTTTAAGAGGGAAGTATCTAAACCTGAAACCAAAAAAAAAAATCAAAATCCTCCTTTTACAAATGGGTTACATATAGTAGTTTACTGATTTAATTACTAGTGTGTTATTATTCAAGGCATCACATAATGTTCCCCTTCAAGCTGTGAACTCATAATTGAGCTGATCTTTGTTTGGATATGCATTTCCTGAAACATTAATCTTGATTTAACTCTTTCAGGATGAGTGATGGCTTATTTTTCCTCTATGATTGATGTGGTTTCGAGAAGATAGAGAAAATTACAGGATGGAACATTACTAGTACATATAGTTTACCTTCTTTCAGGACGGGCTGCTACATGCAGAATAGAGAATTAAGATGTGTTTGGATTAGTTCACTTGGATCAGCAGTCATCTAGACTGATGCTGTCTGATGAATTGCCTGTAGCTGCAAGTGTTCAGCACTGTCATCTTTTACAGAAAATATCAGCAAAGATTTTTTTGTTTTGTTCAGAATTGACCTGGAGCCTTGTGTTAGGTTTGTAAAGAAGCCTTATATTTCAGTTTCTCATTTTGAAACATATATGTAATTAAAGCTTTGAATTTGAATTTGAATCTTCCATTTGAGAAGATTATATTAGTGTTGTGCACATACGTTACACAACGCTTGGTCAGAAGGAGTGAACAACACCCTTTCTCCAAGTTAGAATATTTGTAAAATAATTAACTTGAGGCACTCACATATGCATTTTTAATCCCCATATTGCAGGTCAATAATGAAAATAGGTGATCCTTTACACACACAAAAAATGTTGGATGAACATAATAAAATTATGTAAATAATTTCCACCCAACTTTTTGTTTCGATTTAGCAATAAAGCATTTTGTTGAGGGAAGTAAATGCAAACATGTTGGGTCAACTTAATATGTTTGGATTTGTATAAGGTTCAAAAAGATATACAGCAGGGAATGGGACTCGAACTCAGAAAAGGGACTCTGTTTTCTGAGTACCTGCACTAACCACTTTGCTACACAATAACTCAGGAAATTTGTATATAATAGCACATATGACGTCATTGACTTCACTGTTAACTAAACATGATCATAATTTTATAAATACCTGCCAATTTCATTTTCTCATGAAAAAAATGAAGGATTTGTATTACTGAAATCATAATTATTTTTCACTTAAAACTGGAAAGTCATATGTGTTATTATATACAAATGTATCAGTTGCTGTGTAGCAAAGTGGTTAATGCAGGTACTCAGAAAACAGAGTCCCTTTTCTGAGTTCGAGTCCCATTCCCTGCTGTATATTTATTTGAACCTTATAGAAATCCAAACGAATTAAGTTGACCCAACATGTTTGCATTTAGTTCCCTCAACAAAAGTCTTTATTGCTTAATCAAACCCAATCATTTGGGTGGAAACTGTTTACATAATTGTATTATGTTCACCTAACAAGTTATTTTTTTGAGTGATAGTTGCTTAGTTGGTAGATCAGTTTGTTAAATGGTTAGTTAATTGTATAATTTCTTAGTCAAATGGCTTTGTGTTGATTGGTCAGTTAAGTGGCAGATTGGTTGATTGTACAGTGAATTTGATAATTAGGTGCTTAGGTTAAATAGGTGGCTGCACGGTGGCGCAGTGGTTAGCGCTGTTGCCTTGCAGCAAGAAGGTCGTGGGTTCGTATCCCGGCCCAGGGTCTTTCTGCATGGAGTTTGCATGTTCTCCCCGTGTATGCGTGGTACTCTGGCTTCCTCCCACAGTCCAAAAACATGCATGATAGGTGAATTGATCACTCTAAATTGTCCCTAGGAATGAGTGTGAATGGTTGTCTGTCTCTCTGTGTTGGCCCTGCAACAGACTGGCGTCCTGTTCAGAGTGTACCCTGCCTAACGCCTGATAATTGCTGGGATAGGCTCCAGCTGCCCCGTGACCCTGAATTGGATAAGCGGTTAAGAAGATGGATGGTTAAATAGTTGGCTTTTTCATTTTATAAATAGTTGGTTTATTGGTTAGTTTGACAATTAGCTATTTATTGGTTGGGAATTTGGGTGTGTTTGTTCATCCACATCATTGGCACCCACACCCTGGGTGGGGTCGGCAAAAGGGCCTTTCTGTGTGGAGTTTGCATGTTCTCCCCATGTTCCCTTGGGTAGCTAATGGTGTTACTACTCTCACAAAAACATGCATCAGTCCTGGGTTCTACACTGCCCCCTCCTGTGGAGGATCTGGCTGGAATAACGTGATCCTTCCATGCGCTACGTCTAGATGGGGAAACCCCACCCCATCGGGTGAAAAGAAGGGCCTGCTCACTCCTCAGACAAGAAGGAGGCCTGAGTTCAGTGTGGGGCCCTGCCGCAGTTGGTAGAGGGAGAGCAATGCCCAGGACTGCACTTAGATAGGAATACTGGGTGATTAAAAAATGGGGAGCAAAACAGTGGGAAAAAACATATTTAAAAAAAGTTCCATTGCACCTAGGTATTTCAGATTTCCAAGCGACATGTCTTTTGAAAATATCTTTTCTTTCACAAATAATTTGGAGTTACATTATTTAAAAAAATTTGCAAACATTAAACTACGAATGGGCAGGGTTTAATGTAGTTAGTTGTTGAATTGTTGATTGATTGGAATTCTTGCTTGATTAGTTTCTGTTATAGTTTGAATGGTTTGTTATTTGGCTGACTGATTATTCAAGACCACTCTCACATGTTTGTTTGCCTTTATTTCTTCATCTAAAGTTCTGAGTGCTCACCTTCATCCTAGCACAAAACAGTTGCAAATGCTTTCAAGTAAAAGTTTTCAAACAAGTGAAAGCTAGGTGACATGTGGTTGTCTGATCTAGTTACATCTGTTTCTTCTTCCTTATCCCCCTGCAGGTTTTGGAAGAAAGGATGAAGCTGGAGTGCAAGTGTCACGGCGTTTCCGGCTCCTGCACCACCAAAACCTGCTGGACGACGCTTCCAAAGTTCCGCGAGATTGGCTACATACTCAAGGAGAAGTACAACGAAGCTGTACACGTGGAGGTTGTTCGGGCTAGCCGGCTACGCCAGCCCACCCACCTCAAAGTAAAGCAGACTCAGGGCTACCGCAAGCCCATGGAGACAGACCTTGTTTACATTGAGAGGTCACCCAACTACTGCGAGAAGGACGCAGCCACGGGGAGTGTGGGCACCCAAGGACGCCTGTGCAACCGCACTTCGCCACACACAGATGGCTGTGACCTCATGTGCTGCGGGCGAGGCTACAATACACACCAGTACACCAAAGTGTGGCAGTGCAACTGTAAGTTCCAATGGTGCTGCTTCGTCAAATGCAACACCTGCAGTGAGAGGACGGAAGTTTTTACCTGCAAATAAGGCTGCAAGGAATTTCCTCATCAGCAGGTGAAACACCAAGGACTAGCTGAATAAAGACCCGACAGAGCGAGATATCCGCACGTTTTTGAGCAGTGAGAGATTGTATAACTAAACAAATGGAATTTACACTATCAGCTCTTCGTGGCATCATTTTGCACAGCAGAATCTATCTAATTGCTTTTCATAAAGTAATTGCTAAATATCAGTAGGTGATAGCCCAGAACTTTACTGTCAGATAGAGACTGTGCTCATGCACTGATGTATCCACAGTGAAGTTGAGACTACCCATAAGGAGGAAGGCCCTCGGAGGGAACAGTACGTCACAGACTGAGAAAAATGTGTGTCAGTTCTTGAGAGCCTTGAACAATGAAGAACTCAGAGAAGCATGGAAATGACAAAAAATGGCCACAGCTGATTTGAGGTGACTTGGGAAGATCTATGATTTTTCTTTAAAAAAAACAACTTACTTTTATAGATCTTGTATTTCCACTAAATGGGAGCTTAACTGAATCTTGACTCACACCCTCTAAATTGTCTTGGGCCGGTGTTAGAGGCTGAGAAATGAAGAACATTTTGTAAGCATGGTGCAATGTGTTGCACCAAAGTTTGAGTGGGGAACTCTGTTAAAACCTTTGCTGCCAACTGGAATACGGTGGAGAATGTTAGTTTTCCAGTAACACTGGAACTGTCTGTTCTGAACACTGAAAATAAATTGTCTATTTATGTTATAGTATCTTAAAACAAAGCACTAACGGGTAGAGATGTCTTTTTTTGTACTAAATGTACTGAAAAATACCTTTTAGAAACTCTTAGAAGATAACCAAGTCCTTCCTAAAATATTACATTATCCTTTAGAAAAGGAAAGAAAGGTTTCATTGCTACTGTTATGTCGACAGCAAAATACATCATTCCAGACTTCATAGCTTAAAGTTTGTTTTTCTTTTATTTTTAAACTGATGTTTGAAAACTCACATTTTCATTTGGAGGGTGTAGAGCAGTTCCTAACAGATTTGCCATCAAAACATGGTAATAAAGTAAAACTGCACAAGCATGTAAGGTTTTATATTTTAAACATAGTGAGTGTTGGATTACAATGTTGTAGCATATAACAAAAACATATTTATTTCAGCGATGAAGTGAAAACCAATTGTTATGCCCTCAAGTTCATTACACAGAGTGACAGATGTAAAGTTTTTATATTTGTAAGTGTTAATGCTTACATCTCTTAGCTAATGATAATCCATAAAAATAATGGAGAATAACTCAATATTGCAAATAACTGATGTAAAAAATTATGTTTTTAATACGAAAATGTTACACAATTATTTGAAGGTTACACACTTGACAGTTGTCCAGCAGACAGCCATTGAAATCTTCCACAAGGAAGAATCGAGTGGAAGGATTAAGTGTGGTAACAAAAAGAGCAAAGGCACTTGGGATAACCACAGCATTATTGTGTGGAATGTGACTGGTGCCTAAAAAGTCATGACACACAGATGTATCCAGGACATGAGCTAGTACAGTCACAGTTCTGATGTTGAGTTTCTGAACCAAGGACAACTTCATAAGCCTCTTACCTGGGCTAAAGAGAAAGGATAAAGACCATACTATTGTTTATGTGGTTATAAGTCCTTTAGTGAAAGGTTGTTTAAGCAATCTGGCATTCTTTAAACCTCATCTTAGCCACATGATGGTTGCCTTCATGGCATACTTCATTGATGCAGTAATTTAAAGGTATAGCGGAGGGTTTTTCATAATTCTTGGAAAAAACTGACCTCTCCACTTTTTGAAAAAAAACACACAAAAAACACTGTCAGAACAACAAATCCTTCTGTGAAAGTTACCATATAGCTGTACATTACTACTAGCATGCCAAACTTTAGCCTACCTGTCGAGTAGAAACTTGGTGATGGAGGCATAAGTGGGAGCCCAATCTCTGCTGTCAGCACACGCTATCGTTGGAAAGAATCTCCTAAAAGCACTCTAGTCTGGTTTCTCTCTTTTGAGGCCGTTCTTTTCTTTTCATACATGTCCGAGACACTTTTTTCTCTTGTGAGTCAGCCATGTTCAAACGACCTAGTGAGAACGGCGAGGTAGAATAAAATGGATGATGGCGTGGTGCTACACTTTAACACCTGAGAGTGCGTATGCATATGCAAACTCTCAGGATGATGATGATGACAATTAGAAAAAGAAAAAAAGATCCTCTGCCATACCTTTAAGCAAAAGTAGCTAAAGAGAACTTATTCCACAAGACGCATAGAAATGCCTTTTAAGTGGGATGAAAAATTCATTTTCTACTGGTCATTGCTGAAATGTATTTATCAAAGGATGACAACAGATTTCTTCAGTTGGTTAAGAATTTATTAAAGCTTGTTAACAAGGACGTTCAGTGAAGACCAAAACAATATTTTATATGATACTGTTTTGAAATTGGTGTTTTTACAGCCTTCAAAATAAGATAATTTTATTAATCCATGAAATTGTATTATTTCTTGGATACAGAGCATAGTATTATTATTATTATTATTATTATTATTATTATTAGTATTATTAATAATAATAATAATAATAATAATAATAATAATAAGCTATTATCATATTAATAAGCTTCCATAGTGTATGCAGAATTTATACAATTTATTATTTTAATTCAGTTTTAAATAATTTGTGATTGTAACATTATTAACTCCATATCACTAGTTATATAGTATGATATATTCAAAAAATGTACGTTACCTTCATACATTTGAAGTGTCAGTCAGATAAAAGAATGGAAATATAAATTAGTACGGTTATCTATACTTTGTTAAAAAACTTAAGCATATCCTCAGTTCTTTTAAAATGGTTCATTTTCATGCAGCATACTAAAAAGTAATGATGTTATCACTCAGAAATTGTTTCTCTACGTATGAAAGGGGAAATTCCTTTGATTTAATAATTAACTGCTTTATGAAACATACACTAGCCTATCCTTTAACCCTGTAGAGTAAGAACTTCACATTCTTCATTTATTGCTTTTGCATGTCCGTACAAGACATTTTCTCTTCGGTGTTTAGTTGACAGTTTCGACTGTTCCAACAAACTTCCCAAGCTATTATTTATATATATTTTACCTCTTTGAAGCAAAATGCACACATACAACTGGCAGACAGATTGGGGAAGCATAAATCATTAAAAATTAAATCTAGATAAAGCAAGCATTCAGCTGACTGCAATGTTACTTTGTACACAGCATATGTTCATAATATGCTGCGGTCATATGTCTTGATTGTGGTCTACATGGAAGAAAAACTCTTATTTTTCTTTGCTCGTTTGTAAAACAGTCTTCATTTCTATGAAATGTGATCAGAATCACAATAACAGAGAACAATAAGCATAGATAATAGGAACCAACTGACAATCATGAAATACTGATGGAAAGAGAAAAATCTCAGTAAATTCCTCTGATTATTAGAATATTTAATGAGATACTGGTATTGAACAATATTTTCAAAGTCTACTTCTAGAGTTAGAAACCAGTAAAACACTATTGTCAATTAATAACCTTATTAGTAATTCGGCGGGTGTATTTAGGAGATCCTTTTGTTCCTAGGCTTTAACTTGGCACATTTTTGAGATGTTGCTTCTATATTTTCTTAATAATCTTATTTTCTCATCAAGTGCATCAGTCCCTCCTGTAGTGAAACACACACACACAACATGATGCATCCACCTCAGTACTTCACAATGATAGAAGTTTCTAAGGCTTACAAGCTTTACCTTTTCACTTCCAAATTAAACGATGAACAATAAAGCTGCAGTCTGGGACAACTGAGGGGGAAGATTTTTTTTTAATCCCTCTTCCAAAGCCCATTTCCAAAACACGGACATTTCAGAGGTGAACAACTTCTACCTGACTGATGCTCTTTTCTGATATGGCGACTGTAAACAGGGGCAGTTTTTGTGTGTGGCCCCATCCTCGCGCATGTGTGTTGAATGACTGCTGTGAAGGCTGAAACTCAAGTTCTACTGGCTAAAAAAAATTGCCGGTCAGTGTTAAATGCATAGGGGTCTATGCGAGGAAGGCGAGACTTAGGAAGAATAATAAATATTATGGAGTACTACCCATTTATCAGAGTACTGAACCCAACTACATTTTGAATATATGTAAAACTGATACATAAATATATTCTCTAGATGCAGCTTTAAATTGCCAAACACTTAAGTTTTACCATCTGAACCATCTGAACGTGTCTTGATATACTGAGGAGAGGATTGCAAGCAGGAATCTGCCTGTATTGTGTTATGTTTGACATAATGACTTCTTCCTCTCTGAGCAGCCTTTTGGTACATGTTGGTATGGGACTCTTTTCACTGTGGGAAATTACACTTTCTTACCGGCTTCATTCAGTATCTTCACAAAGTTTTCTGCTTTTGTCCTGCTTTAAATAAATACATTTCTAACCAAAACATGTTTTTCTCCAGAACACGGAACGCTTCCTCTGTTTAAACAGTATGATGGCTTGACATTCCAATACTGTTTATACTAGCATATAATAGTCTGAATAGATAAATGCGGCACTTTTGGGCATCTGGAAATTGTATCTAAGGGTGGACCGGGCTTGTGAATGTCCACCCTTTTTCCTATCATTTCATAAAAGTATGCAGGGGTGTCTGAGCTGTGCCTTAAATTATACTCACAAGTGTGTCGGTTTTTAAAGCAAATAGTTTGAATTTACTTTATTGAAAGATTTTGGTAAATTTAACAGAGATAGTGGCCATCAGTGAAAACATGTATGTAAATAACGGTTTTCAACACATTATTGTAAGCATAGAGATAACATAATGTCCAGCAAATTAAAAAATAAAGACTAAATAATGAACAGAGAGGATTTTTCATACTGGATGAAAGGAGAGCCGGATCAGCACTTGAGCCTTGTGTTTACTGCTCGGCCAGAGCTAGTTTGGCGATTCAAAATTAAAGGAGGACCTTCATGCAAATGATCTGATGTGAATGGGAAGTGGCTCAGTGTGCCCCTTATTTGTGGACACACAGAGAGGAGTGTTAGACCTTTTGTGGGGGTGTTTTGGAGATGGATGGGATGGCTCGATGAAAGGAGGTGCATGCGTAGCCGGAAACTCCCGACTGAAAAGAGCCGTTATTTAAGAGAGGAGCTAATTGAGGGTGGTTTTATTGGAGAAAGAGTGGGTACACTGTGTAAGTAGGAGCAGCTGTTGAGGCAACTTGGTTACTGGTATAGAGAGTAGTTAAAATAAATGTAAAAGTACATTTAAAGTTATTTAGCGTGTTAAAGCCATTCTCCTGGATAGTCAAAGTTGCTTTGAGTTTACATTTAGGAGTTGGAAAGTCCTACAAATAGATTGTTTTGAAATCAAACTGATCTTTATAATCAGTCACCACATAACACCTAATTTCACATTCAAAGTTTCTTTGTTTCTTTGAACTCTTACAATGATTCTGTGAGAGCTACGCTACTTCATCCATTTCCCCAATGTGTGTGTGAAAAGCATTGTGGCTGTGCAACAGAGCAGAAGTAAGATGTGTTTTGTTAGTTGTCTGAAGCCCTGGGGACCGGAACCCCGTCAGCTCCCCTATATCATGCCCTTCTGGTTGAGAATAGCTAAATCAGTTTGTTCCGCATTTTGCGATTAAAAATATGACTAATAAAAACTAGTGTCTGCAGTGTACACCTTTTATTGTTTTGATGGCAGGATCATTAGGCCAATGAGATATTTCTGATCTACAACCTCGTTCGACTTTTATAATTTTAATTTTCGATTTCGTCATACAGAGTTGTCATACAGAGTTGTCTTTACTGACAGGGGTAAGTTTCTGCTTCAAATAATTCAACACCCACTCTAGTATTAATTGTGTGTACGTCATATTTCCCAGGACTTTTCTACATAATTTCACATTATAATCGCAAACACAAAAATATTTTTTATCTTTGTCTGTCACATTTTATTAGATGTAACTTGTGCTCGGTGAACTTAGCTTAGGCCTGCTGATCAAGGTTTTACATTTTTAAAATTTTCATTAGTTTTAGTTTTTATTTGGTTTTGACTTAAGATTTTCAATTCTCTTCTTGTTTTAATTATTGTTTTACCATTTGTAAGTTAAATTAAGTTTAAGTTGTTTTAATTCAGTTTCAGTTTAGTTTTTATCAGTTTCTGTAATAGTTTTAGACTTTTTGCAACACACACCCCATACCAGGGTAAGGTCTGAGGAAAGAAGAAAAAAAGTGCAACAAAATATCTGAAAATTATTATGCTTTTTAAAAAAAAAATGTGTTGACTTGTGACAGCTGAGAAACCACACATATCAAGAAAGTATAAAACCATATGTCAGAGTAACATTCATAATTTCTGTAAATACAATAATAGCACCTGTAGGCCTACATTACAAGGCATAACAATAAAGGCAGGTGCTACATTTCTGTAAAACGACTGAAACTGATTGCCAAGACTACAAAACAAAAACCAAGCCATCATGAGTAAAATGATGTTTTTAATTGTTTTTGCACACAGAAGTAAATAATTCCAAAGTGGACTGTGACGCTTTCTCCCAACCGTTGTTGACATGAGGCTGGATGTGGAAGGACTGTGGCAACACTGACGATGTAACTAACGTATCTGCCATGTTGGCAGAATATAGTACAGAGAGTAAAAATTACCAACAACAACCAGAAACTGGATAAAGATTATTTGTTTATCAACACAGCAGATGTGCCCACAAACTAACACCAGCCCTTTACACAGTTCTGGTTCCCATTGTTATTTGCAGTCCTCTTGCAGTTGCAGTGTTGGTTCGCGATGTTTGCTTGTTTGCTACCTAAAGTTTACCTGATATTAAGTTATTGCTGCAGACTGTAGCATGTTCAATCATGGTTCCAATCACTTCTGATAGCTTGCAATCCAAAGACGTATTTTGTTTGTCTTGAGCCAGGGAGCGAGTTGGTAGAATTCTACAAAACTTGTCAGTTTTGTTGCTTTTAATCAAAGCAATTTGTGCAACTAACAGCACAAGACACGATTGCGTGCCTTTCTGCAGTAGAGCAGTAGAGTGACCTAGACAAATAATCCTTCTGGACTTTAGAGTACTGCATCTTAATAAATTCAGTTCTATTTTTGTGAAAATTCATTAATTTCATTTTGTTTCCATGTTGTTCCATGTCTCATTTTTATTTGTATTTCAGTTAACTAAAAATATTTTTTATCAATAGTTTTTGTTACTGTGTCATTTTTCATTATTGATAACCTTTCTGCTGATCAACTGTACAGAGTTGGCTCCTCTCTCACTGCAAGCACCACACAGGTGGAGAAAGCTCCAGTTACTATAACATTGTTTTCCTTGTTACTGAAGTAACAGTGTGAACTAACATTTTAGCATGTGATCTTCTAAAACCTTGCTATGTCTTGACTCTGGAACCCAGCCCAATTTTAGTCCCAAAATAACTGATAATGCATTTTTTAACCTTTTTAGTTTAGTTTTATTTTTTTATTCCATGGAGATGTTTACTTAATATGCATTTTTTAATGCCCTGCTGTGTTTCTGGGGCGTATAAGTACCTTTACTAGATGGATATTCATTTGGCTTTTCTGCAAGTTTAAAAATAAAGTCAAACTAGACCATACAAAAGGGATTTTAATATGATTTATAATCTGAGATAATATAACGATGCCGGTCCTAAACCTTAAATAATGCAGAAGAAAACACAACGTAGTGCAACCACAGCACAGCCTGCAGCAATTAAAACAGCAGTCTTTTGTGTCATGTGATCAGCCTCAGAACAGTTTCTCTGTGTTGCTATATCTTTGTTTTGACTGCTTGCCTTTGTGAAAGACCATCATTTGGAGGTTTCTCATCATCTGTTTGATATTAGTGGTGAGGAACACATGGCCATTCAAAGGCAAAAATCCCTGTGTGACATCATAGACCACAAGGCAAAGTGGGGATCATGGAGACCCCAGGCTGAGGTCTGTTAACACAACCTGACTTTATTCAACCATCTGCAACTGGATTGTTCAAACATTGCACCAGCAAGGGCTTTCTATCTCTTTAAGTGTGCTTAGTGCATTACTGTTTGTTCTCAGCAGGGACACTCTAATGCAGAATTGCTCAGAATGGTCAATGTTTTTATTCTCAAACCGTTGTGTTTAAATGTACCTATTTATGTTGAACACCTAGATCCATAGCAACACAGCTATACCTTAGTCTAATAGTTGGTTGTGCATAATTTAAATGCTCTGTGTATGAACTGTAAACAACCTGAAATAAAGTATTTATTGTGCATTGTACACCTGGAAAAGGAACAGTTTGGGTGGATGCAATGGTTCTCAAATTGTGATGTCCACCTGTTTATATTGGACGGGGAGAATGAGCTGTACTTGTAAAATGAGGTTCATACTCTTGTGGTGATGCCCACAGGCCTCACAGCTACAGGGAGGACAGCATCAGCAATACGAGGGAATGGGATAGATCTAACCTCCGGTGCTGTTGTATTTCTATGTCTTCAGTTCATTTGTATCATCTGATAAACTCTCTGGGTGTTTGCTCACCTCACATTCTTGTCTGAATGCTACTTCTTTAGGTGTGAAGTGTTTTTATTTGTGAATGACCAAACCAGTGGTTGACTCAGCCACAGCTTAACGTCAAAGTCAATGTTCTCTCTTTGCTTTGTTTTCACAACATCAAGTTGGGCTTCTGAAAGCAAACTCCACCCAGGAAAAAAAAAAAAAAGAAATACCACTACAAGAACCTGAGTTTTCGCTTTTATTTGAATTTTGCCTTCTTACGCTATGTGACATAACGAGGAGCATTTTATAGTTCGTGAAATGCAAATTAATGAGTGAAAACTCTTATCTTGATCAAGCCCTAGTGTCTACCACAGTTTCTTTTTTACAGTTTATTTCTCAACAATTACTTTTTCCAATCCATGATTAACTTTTTCTTGAGTTGAATTTCATATATCATTCAGATACAGAAAATAATAAGATGAAGCGAAAGCTAAGATTACAATGAATTACCTCAGTCAAAACCAAAGAACCTCAGAAAGGCTCCAAGTTCTGCACTCTAAATGATCCTTTCTGATAAAACAACATCAATATGGTGTGCAGCTGAGACCGCAGAACTTGACACTCCACAGCTGCCATTTGTAAAATTCTGGTCTTTAGGTTTGTTAAGTTACACAGCACCAAATGTTGTTCACATTATTAGAAAAAAATACTTGAAGCAGTTCATAGCTTTTCTTCAGCTTCACTGCAAATCTTCAAAGTTTACCACAACGAGATGTTGGGATAAAAACAACAAGATTTTTTCCATTTTTTTTAAATACCATTTTGTTTGTTTAGATACATATCAATAATCCAAAACTGTGTTATGAATAATCTGTAATCAGTGTAATATAACCTAATCCATATTGGTCTAATCTATATATTGAAGTTTTAATGCATGTATAATTCAAAGGCATTCCTGATGCCATAAAAGTAGTCTTAAAAACACTCCCTTGTGCCTTTGAATTAAAGTAAATGTTTTATTAATCAATTTTTTTAAATAATTCTTGTTCAGTGCAAAATATCCCATTCATGACCAATTCTTCTAGAATTTGTGTACAAATAAATTCTGCAAAAAACGGAAATAGCCTTTTAGTTTAGCATAGACCAAAATATGAGATGAACAATCTAAGCTTAGCCTCATTAAAGGCTAACAGTTAGCCAGTCACAAGTGCTCCTCAGTGCTTCTGTAGTTGAGAATTGTCTGGAAGCTTTTATTTTATCGACTCTTACTCTAACTTTCACTATTAAACATAGCCCTTAGTTCTACCGTTGTTTTTCTTTAACTTGATTTCACCAAATATAAGGGATCGCCGATCACAAACAGTCAACAGTTTTTGTTTTTTGTGGCCACATTTTTTCCTCGAAGACGGTGGGTCCCTACTATCCTTTCACTTTTTAATAATGCATTGCACAGTTCTTAACCCAATTTTAGCAGTTTCCGCAATCTCCTTAGATGTTTTCTCTGCTTAAAGTTAACAATGATTTCACCCTTCTCAAACAGTAACATCTTTTTCCACAATCAGGCGATGTGTCCTTCACCCTGGTTTGCTTATGAAATGAGAAAAAACTCATTGCACCAGTCGGGGTTAAATTACTTGTTGCCAACTGAAAGATAATTGCTCATGCAGTAATTATCCAAGAGGTGGCTCTTACCTATTTGTGCAACTCTATTTTTTTTTTACCAGGGAGTATATTTTGTAGTAATTGAAAATGATCTAAGCACAACTTAGCTCAATAGCTAAAGTTAACACTATTTGGATGTTTAAAAGCTAAAAAAGGAATATCAGTCTTAATTTAACATTATAACATTAAACTACATTAAAACAGAGTGTACTTAATCATTGTAGAACAACCCAAGTGAATAAATACTCTTCAAGAAAAGCAGGAGAAGGTAAGAGTGGCTTTTGTTTGCAATCCTTTCTCTATATATGTACTTGTTCTCGCGTGAACCACTGATATTTAGTGGTCTGGCTGGACTTTACGCACACAAAACCACACCTGCTGTGAACGGCAGTCCGCTTGACAGCCATACTGAAATTCGACAGCACGCTTTTTCAGGAAAATGTTTTTTTTTTATAAATATGCCAGTGTGGAGGTCCATTACATCATTCCAGTCATGTTTTCCTGTTGGCTGGCTGTTAAGTGGGCATGACTGGGGTTCAAATCCTGCCTGTTGCTTGGTTGATACTTTGTAACAAGTAGAAATCATGCAACCAAGCACCATGTCCCCACAAAGAAAGAATCTATACACCTGCATAGGTTTTGAATGTGAAATTTATCAAAATGGCAGTTTTCCTACATTATAGGTGCATATACGTATGTACCTATAATGTAGGTTGAGAGTCCTTTTCAGATTGGTTTCAACACGGACTTCTAGCAATGATACTTCCTGCTCACAGAATCACCATTAACAAGGACTCTTTGAAGATACTTTGACGATATGAATTATGACAACCTTTAATATCCCTTTGGGATAAATATGCATTTTTTATTTATTAATTTGAACTGAATTTACAAATGCAGGATATTTTTCTGCAGAAAGAGGAATCCTATGGATGTTTTAAGACAAGGTATCTGCAGCTGCACCTGCTACTTATTGAGATAAGTGGGGTAAATACTTTCAAATTGGAATCTCCATTAACACCACAAAAAGTCATCTAATGTGTTGTTGTTAAAAGAGTCACTAGTGTCAGAAAACTCACTAAAAAGCTGACAAAACATCTAAAATGTCAATAGTGTATAGATTAAAAAAATATACAATAATATAAATCTGTTGCCTAGTCCATTGGGCCTTGATTTAAACTGCCACATTCAGATGGTCAGAACTGTGTGTAAACAACATGAAAGCATTGGTTCATCCTGTCAAGTGGTCATGGGTCTGGGGGTGGAAATTTGTTGGCACAATATGAACCCCATAGAGCAAATGGACCATTATTAAAACACCACAGCTCAGTATTGTTGCTAAATACAGTGTCACACGCTTCAATCGTCACTGTATTCCTATCCAATTGACTCGACAGTCATGACATCTCAAATCAGTACAGCACCTTTAGGATATGTTGGAATTGAAGATTTGCATCATCGATGTGCAGACTGTAAAACAAAAAAGAAAAAAAAACAGCAGATGCTGAGTGATGCTGTTGTGTCGATACAAACCAAAATCGAGAAGAATGTTTCCAACACCTTGTTTAAATGATGGCACAGAGAATTAAAGCATTTCTGAAATCCCACACGTTATTTTGCAGGACTCATCATAATTGCTTACATTCACTTCACTTTAACCAAACCCTGTAAATAACAAGTGAAATAAGTTTCCAGTGGATCTTCCTTCCATGGTCATGGAAAAGAAAGCTAGAGGAAGTTAGGAGGTTCAATTATTTGGGTTATATACATGGAAAATCCTACTGAATTTGCTGCTTTCCTTTAGGATTGGAAGCTTACCGGATCAACACACATGCACACAGTTCGAACATTTTGAGTATGGCTCATTATACAGAAAGCTTCATTGTTAAAAAAAATCATCTTCATACTTTAATGGATTTTCCAGTGATTATGGCAAATTTTGATCAGCAGTGAGTTGACAAAGTTCAATTAACACATTGTATTAGTCCATCTCCTGCTCAGTTGACGGCAATAGTGTCTTCACCACAGAGAGAGCAACATCGGAAAAAAAGTGATTGCCTAGCTCTTATATATTTCTATCTCCATCTGTGTCATAAGCTGGAAGTGGGCAAGTGTACATGCCTAATATTTCAATTCAGTTTTCAATTCAGTTTATTTATATAGCGCCATTTCACAACAGATGTCATCTCAAGGCACTTTACAAAAAGAGTTATTACAATACAATGTTTAGTGTAGAAATTACAGAACCACAGAAGATTCCGTCGTGGAATTCTCAGCAATCCCTCATACTGAGCAAGCATGCAGCGACAGTGGGAAGGAAAAACTCCCTTTTAACAGGAAGAAACCTCCGGCAGAACCAGGCTCAGCACAAGCGGTTATCTGCCGCGACCGTCTGTGGCTTGGAGAATACATAACAGAGACACAGAAAGAGCAATAGAACTGATGCAGAAGTTTGTTGCAGGACGTGGAGAATTTTCCGTCACTGCAATGCCATCTTAGTCAGGGTCGTCAAGCAGGGCTAATCCGGAGCACCTACTATAATAGAAAACAGGTTAGTGCTTGAATTGACAGCACATCATGCAGTTGGGGAGAAGTAGGAGAGAAAGTAGGAACAGACCCTAATAATGTCCTCCAACAGCCTAGCCTAAAGCAGCATAGCTACTAACATTAACCTGTCTCCTAGCTACTAGGAGACCTGGCTACCAACACTCTGTCTGAGTCCTCCTGATCGAGGCTCAGCCCTGGTGTAGGGCCGGTAACGGCCCCCGTCATGCCGGGGTCTTCTCGGAGTCGGGTTGTTTGAGAATGCAGCCCAAAGTGGGTGGTAAACTCCATCTAAGGCTAAATACCGGCACGAGACCGATAGTCGACAACTATCTTAAGGAAAATTGACAGAACTGAGAGGACAGAGTTGAAGAGGGCGAGAAACGTTTAAGAGATAAACGGGTGGGGTCCGCACAGTCTGCCCGGGGGATTCAACCCGGCAGGTAATGGGCGGCCGCACTGTGCGGGAGGATCCCCTTGAGGGACCTCTCTCCGGCGCTGGCTGGCCCCCGTGGGGCGCATTTCTTCCGCGGCGGTAAGCCGCGACCGGCTCCGGATCTTTACCTGGCTTACATTAATCTATCTCTACCTAGCTACTCTACCTCTTCCTATCTCTTCCTAACTTTTGACACTCTGCCTGACTACTAACATTAACCTGTCTCTTCCTATCTACCTGTCTGACCTGACTCTAACTACCTATAAACATATCTCTAACTGTAAGCTTTGTCAAAGAGGAAAGTTTTTAGCCTAGTTTTAAAGATAGACAAATTGTCTGCTTCACGAACCAACCCTGGGAGCCGGTTCCATAGGAGGGGAGCCTGATAGCTGAAAGATCTGCCACCCATTCTACTTTTAGAAATCCTAGGAACTACCAGTAAACCTGCAGTCTGAGAGCGAAGGTCTCTGTTAGGAACATATGGAACAATCAGGTCTCTTATGTATGATGGAGCTAGATTATTAAGGGCTTTATATGTCAGAAGGAGGATCTTGAATTCTATTCTAGATTTTACTGGGAGCCAGTGAAGAGAAGCTAAAACAGGGGAAATGTGATCTCTTCTTTTAATATTCATCAGAATCCTAGCAGCAGCATTTTGAACTAACTGAAGACTTTTAATTGTATTCTGTGGACTACCTGATAATAGACAGTTACAGTAATCCAGCCTTGAAGTAACAAAGGCATGGACTAGTTTTTCAGCATCACTCCTGGACAGGATGGTTCTAATTTTTGTAATATTCCTAAGGTGAAAAAAGGAAATCCTACAGACTTCTTTAATGTGAGATCTAAATGACATATCTTGGTCAAAAATGACACCGAGGTTTTTTGCTTTATTACTGGAGGCTAATTTAATGCCGTCCAGGTGAAGGGGCTGACTAAGTAGTTTCTTTTTCAGAGCTTCTGGTCCAAAGACGACAACTTCTGTTTTATCAGAATTTAGAAGCAAGAAGTTTAGAGTCATCCAAGTTTTTATGTCTTCCAGACATGCCTGTAGTCTACCTAACTGATTGGATTCATCAGGATTTATGGATAGATATAGCTGTGTATCATCTGCGTAACTATGGAAATTTATCCCATGCTGCCTAATTATTTTACCAATAGGAAGCATATATATAGTAAAAAGAATCGGCCCAAGGACTGAACCCTGTGGTACTCCGCAAGTAACTTTTGAGGTTGAGGAGGGTTTATCATTTACTTGAACAAACTGAAATCTGTTAGACAAATAAGATTTAAACCAGCCTAGGGCTGTTCCTATTATACCGACACGTTGAAGCCTTTCTATGAGAATATTGTGATCAACAGTGTCAAAGGCAGCACTGAGATCTAACAGGACCAGAATGGTCACCAGTCCATTGTCTGAGGCTATGAGAATATCATTAGTAACCTTCACCAGAGCTGTTTCAGTGCTGTGATGAGCTCTAAAGCCTGACTGAAACTTCTCAAACAGCTCATTATTGTTTAAATGCTCACATATCTGGTGTGCAACTATTTTCTCAAGAATTTTAGATAAGAAGGGAAGATTAGATATCGGTCTATAGTTAATTAAGTCGTTTTGATCAAGAGAGGGTTTCTTAAGTAGAGGTTTAATTACAGCAATCTTAAACTCCTGTGGTACATATCCATTGACTAAGGATAGATTCATTATATTTAAAATTGGAGCAGCGATCAGAGGGAAAACTTCTTTTAAGAGTTTAGTTGGGATTGGGTCTAAAACGCAAGTTGAAGGTTTAGATGAAGCTAATAATTTTAGTACATCACAAAGTTCGGCTGCATTAAAGCAGTTTAAGCATATATTAGGTTCCACCATTTTTGAGGCTGCCTCATTAACTAAGGAGGAAGCAAGCATATTGGGAAGGTTCCCAATTATCTTATTCTTTATGGAGTCTATTTTATTTATAAAGAATTGCATGAAGTCGTCACTGCTTAGAGCTTGGGGAATGGTTGGCTCGATAGAGCTATGATCCTGTGTGAGTTTGGCAACTGTATTAAAAAGAAACCTAGGATTATTTTTATTCTCCTCGATTAAAGATGAATAATATGCTGTTCTAGCTGTGTGAAGGCTCTTTTTATATAGCAATAAACTATTTTTCCATATTAAAAAGGAATCATGTAAATGCGTGGAGCGCCATTTTCTCTCTAGTTTTCTAACATTCTGCTTTAGGGTACGTAGCTCTAAATTAAACCAGGGAGTTAATCTTCTATGGCTAGCCACCTTCCTTTTCAAGGGGGCAACTTTGTCTATTGCCCGACGCAGGGAGGAATTAACGCTATGAACTAAAATGTCAAGTTGTGAGGGGTCACGAGTTAAATCACTGTTTTCTGTTCTGCATTTATAAACTGAGGAAATTAAAGTTGGAAGAGCTTCTTTAAAATTTGCTACAGCGTTGTCTGATAACGTTCTGGTATAATGAAGTTTTCTTTCAGGTTTGATATGATCCATTAGAGTAAGTTTAAAAGTGATAAGGAAATGATCAGACAGGATAGGGTTATGTGGAAAGACTGTTATTTCTTCACAGTCAATGCCATAAGTCAGCACGACTGGCTGATGGGGGCACCAAGGTCACACTGATGTTATGGAGAAGTCCTTTAGTTACTCATTCAGTCTTTGATCACTACTTTTAACCCTCTCTTTTTATGAGCCCCTTCAGTGAATTAGAATATGGATTGAATTGCACTGTGTTTTGCAGTGGGGGGGTCTTCAGGGGTCTTTGGTAACACATGTCTTTGTTTAAGATACTGCTTTTGCACACAGTCCTCCAAGCTCTTGTGCTTCTCTATTACTCAAACAAAGTAAACACAGAGCAGCTCTCAAAGGGTGAAATCATGAGAAAATGCACACATTATACTAAAACCGTTGTCTGTTCACTAAGTTGGACACGTGTTAAAGCAAGACTAAGCAGATTTGTTATTTTAATGCACCACCGTTTAATTTGAAAATTGATATTTATCTGTTAAATGTACAATACAGCCAGCCTTTAGGAAATTTCACTTGGCTTAAGGAGCTGAAACAACATAGCTGAAATTTCTAAGGGTGCGGATAGAGGATTGTTTAAAATATCAAATTGTGCAATAATAACTGCTTGATTAATAGCCCTGATTACAGACCAGCAGCAAACTATTTTTTTTCTTGAAGTAGAAGGACTTCAAAATGGCATTGTTATACATTCTTAATTTTAATTAACTTTTACCTTGCCGACGATTTTAAAAGATTATTTGTAGGTTTAACTCCCTTGGAAAGAAGGTAAATATAAAAAGAAAAGTAGAAAAGTACTTGTAGAGCACAGACCGCTGCCAAGGCAACTGAGACACCCCGTATTGTGGTCTAATTCTACCTTCTTTAGATTCTCTGACCATGAAAGTATACTTTTAGCAACTGAATTCACATTGATACCATATTAATTCAGGAGTTATTCATGAAAATCACTTTTTCAATAATAGCAGTTTTCCACTTACCCCCAAATTCTAGTCACTTGTTCCTGGTCTCATTGCAGATATTTCCTGAATATTTTATCACAATCCACAAAAAGCTTTTTGATTTATGCTGCTGACAAACAAACTCACAAGCCCTGGCAATTACATAACTTCATTGGTTGAGGTAAAAAGTTGCAGGGATTAGCATTGTTCCCATAAACTTGTTAGTCAAAAGCCTTTCTGCAAGGACTGTAATCTTATTTTCCCTAATGATATCTGCAAAATTGAGATATGACTGCTTAATATTGTGATGATAGTGGTGACTGATTAACAAACCTTGTTTTTTACTGCTATATCTACAATATTATTGGCTAACTTTAGCATCTAATCCATAAAAAACTCACATTTAAAAAACATATCCAGTGTAAAAGTCAAGGGAAGTGAGAGACAAGCCAACTGGTAAAAAATATTTTTGGCATGCAGATTACATCAAGCAGTCCATCGCAAGTGCGATGTTGCCCACATGGAAAATGGCATGATGACTGTGATTCAGTATATTGTGCAGCTCTCGTTCTCCATGTGGATGAGCATTATACCTCTGACAATAGACACCAGCTACCTTCTGATGTGGCAAGAATTGAGCAGTTTTGGAAAATATGTGAATAATTAAGAGATTTTTCTCTTGTTCTTTTGATTATCAGTCTGCTTTTTAATATAATACTTATTGTAGATTGATTTGATTATGTCATCACAAGAAAAAACCATGCCAAGTTATCATAATTCACTACGCAACACCGAAGAGATGCAGCCATGTGGATTTAAGCAACAATATATAGCTCTTAAAATTAACATACAATAGAATTACATTCTGAAACTACTATTCAGTGTTATAAATATGTCAGCATATCTGTAACATGGTAATATTACAGGGAGATCATTATTAATCATGGTAATACCAGTATTTAAGATCAAGATCTGATATCACAGCAAAGTGGACATCATTTCTAACTATATCAGTGGTTGTGCTGCAAGTTTTTTTTTTGTCTGTGATTTTGAATGATGGGGCCAAACAGATGTATAAATTACTTCTTTATCCCTTCTTTATTTTTAACTTTATTATTAACTTCTTTATCCCTCAATTTCCAAAATTACTGTCATAACATAGTCAGTAGTGCTAGATTTCATTCATTTCAGTCATTTTTTTTTATTTTAATTTCATTAATATTAAATCTGAACAATTTGAACAGAGAATCCAGATCGGGCCAGCATACATTTAGTAAATTAAAAGGCTACATGTATTAATTATTAACATTTCATTTGCTGTGTCCTGAATGCTCCGCATGGAGCTATATTCTGCCTATGCGTAATGCAGGCTGATTCAACCAAAGTTTTGAATTGAGCAAACATTTCTCTAATTGAAGTGATCTGAATTTGGCAAGACTCTCTGAATGACAGCTTCTTTGATTGCTTCAGCCGGAGGAAATAATGCAGCATACTTTCTTTGCATCAGTGTTTCAGCTGCAGTGATCTGTCCCTGGCAATCCTTATTCAGTGCAATCATTGATGTGCCTCTGTGACTCTTCTTCTTGCTGTCAGCTCCGGCATAGCAAGATGCATTGGGTAAGGTGTCCCGATCTGAGATGATGCACACATTTTCTCATAGGTTACTTTATCAGATTTATATGATCTGTTACCTATACTCCGAGCCTAACGGTGAACATGTCTGTGCATTTGCGTCAAGTATTCAAAGGTGTGAATACCTCCCTGTCAGAATGACAGATGTCTTTCAGATTTCTCTGTCACTGTTTGAAAAAAAGTCAAATATTAAACATATTTGGTTTACGTGACCCCTGGGCTACATCTGACTCCAGTTGGTGCCAGTATTGGATCTCTGGCTTTGCTTGCTAGATGTTTTTAGTACTCAGAGAAAGAAGAATCCAAGTCTTTTCCCCATCCGGTCGGCTCATGGGCCCCCGGTCGAAAAAGACAATGAATGAAAATCAATAGAGCGACAAAAATTATTTTCTGCTCCTCTTTGTGTTACGTCCTGAATCATACATATGTTGCGCCTTAATTTAGATAATATCTGATTATGTGCTTATCAACTTTGCTTGTCAAAAAATTTGGTATTTATTTGATTTAAAAAATTTACACTTTAAATGCCGCTAGCTCCACAGTCTATTTATCCCTCAGCATAACTACCCAATTCCACATGACCAGATTTATAGTGGTTTTCTCCACGTTTAATGCTCCTTCCATCGTCCTGGAGGCTTCTTCTTCTTCTTCTTCTTCTTCTTCTTCTTCTTCTTCTTCTTCTTCTTCTTCTTCTTCTTCTTCTTCTTCTTCTTCAGTTGGAATCTGCTAAGCGTTTTTACATAAAACCCTAAGTAACTTTTGCCGGCGATCGAACATAAGCGTTTTCTTTGTATCAAAATGCATCTTTAAAATTCACAGACATCATATGTTCAAACCTTGTCGCATTTCAAAGGGGATCAGAAAATAACTGGTATCGCACTATTGACTCGCATTAATTTCTTTGGCAGTAGGGGACCCATGGACCGGAATTAGATAGACTTAGGCTCCCCATGGGTAATTTTCTTCTTTTTTTTTTCTTGTAATCAATCCAGGAAGTGCACAGGTTGGTCTTTGATTTCAGGATTTGCAGTTTTGGGCAACTGTTCTGTCAACGAGGAGCTGGTGTTTAGCACCTCTGGTATCTCTACCAATTCTGTGAAATTCTGTGAATTGAAAAAAATCCTTCTGTGCTTTGCTCATGTATTGATCCATGTCCGTGCTTATCTTAGCCACGATGATGTCTAACATGAGCTGCCATGTTGTGGAGAGACAGGTTATTGGGCGATATTTGGATGGGACTGCACCTTTGGTGGAATCCTCTTGAATCAGGGTCGTTCGCACTTTGGTTAGCCATTCTGTGTGAGTCCCATCTCTTAGGAGCTGGTTCAGTTGTACTGACAGGCGCTCATGGAGTGCTGTGAGTTTCTTTAGCCAGTAGGCATGGATCATGTCAGGGCCTGGTTTTGTCCAGTTTTTCATACCTGAGACTCTGTCTTGGACGTCTGCCACTGTGATGGTAACTGGATTGTGCCCAGGGAGGTTGCTGTGCTCCTCTCTCAGAGAGGCCAGCCATTGAGCACTGCTGTTATGTGCTGCCTTTTTTTCCCATATGCTCCTCCAGTATCTTTCAGTTTCCTGCCTTGGTGGGTCTACTCTGCTGCTATTGCCCTGCCACTTAGCGTACGCCTTTGTTGGTTGGGTTGCAAACAGCCTGTTCATTTGTCTTTAGCCATACTCTGGGAGTATGGGGTACCGGGCCCTTTGATAAGGGCTGTTGGGTCCCTGTATGACCGGTGTCAGATTTTGGTTTGCATTGCCGGTAGTAAGTCGAACTCGTTTCAAGTGAGAGTTGACTCCACCAAGAATGCCCGTTGTCACCGATCCTGTTTATAACATTTATGGAGAGGATTTCTAGGCGCAGCCAAGAGTTGAGGGGATCCGTTTTGGTGACCTCAGGATCGGGTCTCTGCTTTAGCAGATGATTTTGTCCTGTTGGCTTCATCTGAACATGATCTACAGCTTTCGCTGAACCGATTCACGGTCGAGTGTGAAGTGGCTGGGTTGAGATCAGTACCTCAAAATCCGGGACCATGGTCTTGAGCCGGAAAAGGGGCGGGCACGGGGTCCTTCCACAAGTGGAGGAGTTCAGGTATCTGGGGGTCTTGTTCACGAATGAGGGAAAAATGGAGCGGGCGATCGATAGACAGATTGGTAAGGCGTCTGCAGTTATGCGGGCACTGTATCGGTCTGTCGTGCGGAAGAGAGAGCTGAGCCAAAAGGCAAAGCTCTCGATTTACCGGTAGATCTACGTTCCTATCTTCATCTATGGTCACGAACTCTGGGTGGTGACCGAAAGAACGAGATCACGGACACAGGCAGCTAATATGAGTTTCCTCCGCAGGGTGGCTGGGTTCTCCCTTAGAGATAGGGTGAGAAGCTCGGTCATCCGGAGGTGGCTCAGAGTAGAGCTGCTGCTGCTCCATATCGAGAGGAGCCAGTTGAGGTGGCTCAGGCATCTGGTCAGGATGCCTCCTGGACGCCTCCCTGGTGAGGTGTTCCGGGCACGTCCCACCGGGAGGAGGCCCAGAGGAAGACCCAGGACGCGCTGGATGGACTATGTCTCCCGGCTTGCCTGGGAATGCCTCGGGATTCCTCCCAAGGAGCTGGCCCAAGTGGCTGGGGAGAGAGAAGTCTGGGTCTCTCGGCTTAAGCTACTGCCCCCGCACCCCGACCCTGGATATTCGGAAGAAGATGGATGGATGGATGGCTTTACACATAACTCCCCCGATAAATATATCAATTTGTTAGATGTTTCTGCTTAAAAATGTCTTTGGCTCATTGTTTTACCTTTTTGAGAATCTGTATATGATCTGTGTTACAGTTAATACACAAGACGTATTTGTAACAACTGCAAGCTTTAAATAAAGGTGTGTGGAGGGTCTTGATGAGCCGCAGCCGTGTGGATGTGCTGATGCCAGCTCCACTGACGTGTGCAACTTTCTGCATTCCATCATGCCGCCCACATGCTGCTTAGGTACCATTGACTTTTCATGTAATCTAGCTGCCCTGCTGCCTGGCAGCAAAGGGCAGTCCGAAAGTATCTTAAGAAATAAAAGTTCAGATCTTGAGCTCATTGAGATGCTGTGAGGTTACTTCAAACAGACTGTACATGCAGAAATCCAGATAAACACCAGCAAACATCCCTAGACCAAGCCAGTGGGTGTTTCTCAATGCCAAAGAACCTCGTCTTGATGCCTTGGTCCCACCCCGGTTGCCTAGGAGATACGTCATCAGAGACCTCCAAGGCGTGTTTCAATGTTCATGTGCTACCAAGGAATCTGTCCTCCGTTTTTTAGTCGTTTAGCTAATTGACCAAGGATATATCAGAAGTGCCTTGATGCCTTCTCTCGGTCAAAAATTTCCCAGAATTCCAGTGCGTAGCCGCAGCAGCTACTTCGGGGGTAAATTTCCAGTCTAAATGTAAGTCAACTAACTGTAGCTATCGTGCTTATATCTAAAATGTTTTATTTTTTTATTATTATTATTTTTTAGATTCAAAGCAGTTATATATGGTTGGTTAATTGCTTAGTAGTCACAGCTTCGATGGCTACAAGGTACTAGTTCGCTTACACATTTGATTTAACCGACATATACACAGTTAAAAAAAAGTAAAAAGCTCATTATATATTTCCAGTTCCATGGCTGAAGTAACGTTACTACGATATTATGCCACTACGATGGGCGGGAAACAAAGCATGTAAGCCAGCAACCGCGGTCACTTGAGGTAAGTCTGTTCCATGTAGCCGTTTTCTTTGACAAAGAAAGGACAGTGTCCTCATAAGCAAGGGGCCTCGCCTGGGTAGGCGAGGCGCCTTGACATTGAGAAACACCCAGTGACTCCTAGATGATTACAAGAAGTTTGTCTTAGAGACCAAATGTTTCCTTCTTGCACGTTTTTCGTGAAATATAAAATGTTGAAGTGTCTTGAAATTTTACATCAACAGAAAAAAGTGTGTGCTGTAGCTGATTACATTTTAATGTTTTTTAAGGCTTCTTCAACTTGCCTTATTTCAAGGTGAGCTTGTTTGAACAGCCAGATCTGGGCATGCTGGCAGTTTTTTTGGAACATCCCTAATTGTACTGTAATTTATGTGCTGTGGAATAGAGGATTTGAATTTTTAAAGAGTCTTCCAATTCTTCAACAAGAAACATAAGCTGCTACGATCTGTTTTCTGAAGGCTTCAGACAGCTTGTTAATCTTACCCTCATGTTTAGTCACTTCAACAGTTACAAACGCATCAAGCTAAAGGTCTGAGGTTAGAGGTACAGTGCATATACAGTATATCCTTACACGTATCACGCTTTTTTCCATAGATTTTAACAGTGAAACATTTTCACAAGTTCACATATGGAGAAGAGCCCATTAGTTGGCATCAAAGCTTTACATCTAGGCATCTGGTTTTTGTTGTTGTTTTTTTATTGTTGCTGTTTTTTTATCTGCTTTGATCCCACAAAGTTTTTAAATTAAAGACACATCTTTAGAGTTCAGCGTAAATTTAGTCTAAAGCCAAGCTTCGTCTTTGTACTTATTTAGTAGTTCTGAATTGTTTCATTAAGTGTTTCTGCGAACAACATATTTTTCTTCCTGCGAGACGTTAACAGGGCTGTGAAGTGCCATATGTGCCATAAATCTATTTAAAGTGCAGAACAGTTTGATCATTTGCTTTTAATACTGTAAACACAAAAAATCAGATTTATGTTTTCATATAAAAATCCAGCATTATTTCTGCCCTTAATTTTAATGTTTTTTTGTTTGTTTTTTTCATGCTATGAACACTTTGAAAACACACTCAAAAAATGTGAATTTGTTAAGCGCTGATTTTTGCTAGGCATGATACAAAGAAAAAAAAGATGGTTGAAAGAATGGCTGCTCAATTTGACCATTAGAGGATCGCTTTACCCTCTGTTGGATATGTTCTATCAATTAGCTGGTTTGGGCAGAAAGCAGAGGAAAAATTTATGTTTCTAATTTTGAGTGTCGTGGTTTCTACATATGGACATCAGTTTTAATCACTCCAAAGAAAACTTCTACCCTTATATTCCTTGTTTTATTAAGCTGGAGTGCCAAAAAAGAGATCCACAAATGCCTAAACAAATTAGAACTCGCTGGGAAGTACCATTAGATTCCTAGAGCAGTGGTAAAATCGTTTAAAAGTGGGGCCAACAACCTGCAGTTACACCTCTCATCACCCAGGCCATTATCGAACACAAACTACTCCACATGGAGCTAGGACAGCTGAAGTGATGGAGAACACAGACACTCAGGCCTCTGCTGTTCTGTCCTGTAATGTCCAATGCCAACTGTCTGCTTGGACTCTAGAGTATTTCCCATCTGTATGAGATGACAAGGCAACAGCAGATGTCAGACGGTGGTTGTGTGCCAAGCAAGCAGACACATGTCCCGCTACTCTGAGCCACAGAGTGATGATTGACCCAAAAGACTGTCTCAGACTGGTAGAGTCATGTGGGTCAGACTACTAGTGGATATGGTGTGGTTTTTCGGATCAGTGGTAGCTAAAAAAGGGCCGAATGCTGACTTCAAGGTATACAGAGATTTTTAAAAGGTTTCAAAACGGCTGAATGTTTCCGTCATAATGTTTCTCTGGTTTAAAATCTTTTTATTGAAATTCCAGAGAAAATGTTGAAGTAACTGAGTTTTTTTCTGGTTGTATGGTCTCCAAAGGGCTTGACATTCTTCTCCATGTTTGTAATTGGCCACACTAAAAAAACATCTACAAACAAGCTACGTATGATTTTGTTTTTGTCTTCTCTGTTCCTGCTTGGTGCCACCCTCCATGTGGGAACATTTTTAACAATGCCGGCATTCACAGCCAATCCTGTTGAAAAAAAACATAGCCTGCATCATCCATACAAATAGCCTGCTGAAAATTACATTTCACAAGTCAGGTTTTGAAGTCAAGTGGAGAACAGAGTGGATTACTAAGTACTAGTTGCATCTAAGAATGCTGACAATTAAATTAAAAATACTTGATCCCAGAGTGAAATTAAGTGTTGTTAGAGTTGATACTAATTTATTCTTCAAGGAGTTGCTGTGGATAATGATGGCTGTCAGCAGGAAGGGTTTCCTGTAGTCATCTGTGTTGCAGCAAAACTGAAGAACCCTCCATCTGAAGACACTTTGTTGTAAGATAGTCTTATGAAGAGAATACTTAGGGTTTGCCGATATTTTTTTTATTTTAATCAGAACCCATCTATCCATCATCATCCCCAGATGTTCCACAGTCATCCCCAGAACAAAACAAGCTTTCCTTATGAGTTTTTTTTTTGTTTGTTGTATTTTTAGGTCCCTGGCTCCGTGCTGCTTCCCCAATAGTTGATGGTTGAAGAGATTACACTCGCCACAAAAGACTTATAGAAGACATGCAGCATCTTGCTTTAAACCTTTAAGGACCTAAATGTCCTCAAAAAGTACAGTCTGCTCTGTTTGTTCTTGTAGATGGTTTCACTGTTGATTCTTCAGTCAAGTCTGTTGTCCAGGTGAACTCTGATGTATTTATACTCCTCAACCACCTCCAGTTCTTCTCCCGTAATACAAAGAGTGTTTGTTTTAACTCCGTTTCTTCTGAAATCTACAATCATCTGCTTAATTTTGTTCACACTAAAAGCTGCATTCTGGAGGATTTACCTATTCATTAAAGTTTTCCATCCATCCATCTTCTTAACCGCTTATCCAATTCAGGGTCATGGGGCAGCTGGAGCCTATCCCAGCAATTATCAGGCGTTAGGCAGGGTACACCCTGAACAGGACGCCAGTCTGTTGCAGGGCCAACACAGAGAGACAGACAACCATTCACACTCACATTCATTCCTACGGACAATTTAGAATGATCAATTCACCTATCATGCATGTTTTTGGACTGTGGGAGGAAGCCGGAGTACCCGGAGAGAACCCACGCATGCAAGGGGAGAACATGCAAACTCCATGCAGAAAGACCCTGGACCGGGATACGAACCCACGACCTTCTTGCTGCAAGGCAACAGCGCTAACCACTGCGCCACCGTGCAGCCCCTCATTAAAGTTTTATATATCATTAAAATTATGTGGGATTCAGTACTATGACAAGGGAGCAGAAAGCTTGCAGGAGGGGGGGAGAAGGAATGTTTTGGGAGGGGCCTTCGTACGTTGGTTAAAAAAAAACACTCCTCGAAATGATCCGGACTACAGCTTTAAGGTATGACAATTGTTTCCACAGTATGCCACAAAGCAGCCCAGTGACCTTTGTATTCAACTTCTTAGTATTTCGGCAGATGACAGTTCCCTGACACAAAAATAAAATTAAGATATAGGGAGTGTATGTCGGCCGTTTTCTGTTGGCGCCATCTTTTGAGATAAATACATTGGTGCTTTGGCTTGTCTTTTTTGGGTGGTACTGAAAAAATTAAAAAAAAATTCTTGGAGTCAGGATAGCCAAAAATAATTAAATATGTTTTCATAGCTTATGCTGTCCTCATCTTTCCCTGTATCTTTCTCTCTCTCAGTCCACCTGGTTGCTCTAGAAAAAGGAAATTATCCCTTTAAATAATCTGGACTTGTAGGTTCAATACATACTAAGCATCATAAGTGAAGCATAAATTATTCTAAAGCGTCACCTGTATGTTTGTTTATTACCAAAATTATACCTGAAGGTTCTTGCTCTGATTCCTCACCACTGCTGTCTACTGCTGCCATTACCGAAGAACCTTTGTAGCACTTGTGCTGCTGACAGTGCAATATAAGTCATAAAGCATGTTTTTTTCTTAAAATTTGTATTTATTTGAAAAACTGATGAGACAAGTGCAACTTAGAAAATTTTGAAAACGTTTTCACCAAAACTGCATGTTTTACAGCTTTATCTAATTTAGCTAATAAGAATAGTCTTCTATAATTACAAGGATTCACTGCTAAGGATTAAAGAGATTTTACAAGAGTGCATGGGTGATGTAATTGTCAAGACGATATTTCGATTTTTAAGAGTCAAAAATGCGGCAAAAACATAGAGCAGACCTTAGTGTATAGAGCAGACAGCGGATTAGGTTGGCTTCATATTTTTAAATCTAGAAATCTGATTGGCTGTTCTGCAGCTCTCGCAGATATGTACACAAAGACAGTCTCCGCTTGTTAGGGCAGGATCATCATCTAATCTAATCACAGGATAAGTGAAATGGCACAGAAGTGTACAATTTTGAAATAATAGATTTTTAAACTATAATTATTGGGTCAAATATCTTTTTATATCAAAATATTTTCAAGTAAATAGCTTCATGTGCGAGTCAAGTCAAAGTCTTTTAACATTTTTTAAAGACAAGTCTCAAGGCACAAAATTAATGATCTGAGTGTGACTTGAGTCCAAGTCATGTGACTTGAAACCACACCTCTGCAATTCAGGTCCCACCATGATGACCATATTTCTGATAATCAACAGTGTATTTTTTTATTTAATCCAAAAATTTTCCCTTGAACAACTTCTGGTTCTTTCCATACTCAAAAGAGCTTTTGATGGACAAATTTCAGAAAAAGGTCCTCACTTTTCCCTATTGTATTGGACACTGAACACTCATAAATTGTTTTATTCAAGAAGTTGTTTGATTTGCTTAATGTTTGCTACTAGAAATCTTTTGGACTGATTTTTTTTTTTTTTTTGTAAATGGTGTTGCTGTTAACAAATTTAAAGGGTAAATGGCCTGTAATTGGACCAAAGAGGACTACACTACATTCAGTCATTCACTCATTCACTCACTGGTTGATGCACCCACATCTGCCTGGGGCACAATGACAGAAGTGAGGCTGGCCAACACTGAGGTCACTGTTAGGCAGGGTAGGTGAAGTGTCTTGCCCAAAGACACAATTGCATTTAGCAGCAAGAAGCAGGAATTGAACCCCCGGTTTCTGGGTCACAGGTCAACAACTCTGCCATTGAGTTACAGTTAGTTTTAAAGGAAGTGGCATGCCCGCCGGAAACAGGTTTTGCTCTCTGTAGCTTTTAACAAACATTTAAAAAAAGTGGGCTTGACTCAGTCACCCTTCGCAGAGCTCTTTCATCAAAAGATTATTACACTGCGTGTCGCCATAACTCCCCTGATGAAAAAGTATAGACTAGGCTTTAGTGTGTGTAAGCTTAAAGTGTGTTTAAAGAAAACTCGGAAAAATATGATACAGCATTTTAACAGATGAGCTGACTGTAAAGGTTGAAAAAAGTGCAGAGGAAAGAGGGCACAGACATGGAAAGTGTGTGTGTGTGGGGGGCATTCCCCACACGTACCCCATGTCTGTTATGCCAGTATTCAGCAGAGTAGATGCCCTAATGAGTGAGCTGAATGACAGACATGTTTATTTATCAATCAAGCACGACCCGACCTGACTGCAATTGCTAAGCAGGATAGTTCGGTGTCCAGAGCACCAGAAAATGGGTAGTCCGCTATGGGCTGTCATGACTACATTTCAGGAAAAAACTCTCTATTTCTTTCACTATTTCATTGATTAATATTTTATAATCTGATTAAATAGATTCACAGCCGAACAAAAATTGATTTATGCCTCACAGTTCTTCTGTTATTTAAAAATTAAGGCCTATGCTCTTGTTCACATACTGCTCATAGTTCCCTCAGTGTGATCTCCAAATCTGGCAGGGAAACAGGGAACACAGCTTGAAACTCGGTTAGCAGGAGTGATGGTCATCACTATGGCAACATCCTTGTGTTTGCAGTTGGACATATCAACAGGTCCTTTTGTGCACCAGTGTGTGGGGATGGGAGATGTTTTTAAATGAATGAGGTGACTTATTAGAAAGTTTGCTAATTACAGAGGTAGGCTAAGGTATGCAGTAAATTTTCTAGATTATAGGTTGGGAGAAACAGTGAGACAGACTATCTGCAAACTCAACACTTAGTACCTTAGAGGCCTCATGATTGCAGAGCTGCATGGCCATATTGTTAAGCCATGGCATGAAAAACTCACAATTCAAACTAAGGCTACATAAAAGTCAACCTGATGAATGTAGATTCATAAAATTTACTCAGGGGGAGGAGAAAAGGAAGGTTCAAATTTAGCAAAAGCGCTAACTTTATTCTTTCCAGGTTACATTGATATACTGACACACATAATGACCTAAACTCCATTAATTTCCTATATTTAAAGTCCTGAAAAATTCACCCAAATTGATATTTGTTTCCTGATTTAAGAATGTAGTGACCTGTTTTACTGTGTTTTAATGTTCCCAAGATCAGATTCTTCTGTTCTTAGCAGTTAGCACTCATTTTGTTTTAGTAAACATTTATTCAAAAAAACAAAAACTAATGAAAGAGATTCAAAGAGACTGAACACAGCTAGATCTATATGTTGGGCTTAAGTATTGGAAGAGTAACAGGAAGGAGAGAAATAAATAAAAATAAGTTTTTTCAGCAAGGGGCTCCAACAAACCATTAGCATAAGGCCAACATTTTTGTTTCACCCTTAACTGACCACAGAACTTGTTTTCCATGTTTGCTTTGTCCCCAACCTGCCTTCTGTCACACCTGTATTCACACCTGAGGGTCCGGTAGAGTCCATTCGATTGGGGACCAAAATTTGAACATTGTTGCTGTTTTTAGTTGCCGTGGTTCGCATTCACATTGCCTTTTTATTATCAGAAAGTCCAGAGCTTTGAGCAACAATTTCACCTCTTCGCCTGTGGTGGTGGAGAGGTGGAGCTCTACTTCCTCCTGCCACAGGGGAACTTCCAGTACAGCAGAATGCAAACCAACCCAGAAGAATAGCAGATTGCAGGGGTTTTAGGATTGATCTGTTGTGTTTGACAAATGTGCCAAATAAATACTGCTGCAGTAACTCAGAATGTACATAGAAGAGGCGGAGGACTATGGAGAACTATGGACGACTGTGAGCATTTTGCTATGATTAGCACCACCTGAATACAACTTCCAGCAAAGATGGCCTCCTTATAAAGACGCTGAGCAAGGTATGTACAAGATCCAGCATTTATCTCTCCAGCATTATTGGTTGTTTAGATTGTATCTACCCAGGATGCCCTGTACAATAGCCCGCTTCTTACTTTTGATGCGGTCCCTGTCCGTTTACCATTCACATATACAATGAAACCGAAATAGAGGTAATTTCAATCAAATAGAGACCACCGTTTTTATGTGGACTAGAGTTTGTTTGTTTGGTCCGAATCAGAGTTCAATTGCCCATTCACACCTGCCCAAACAAACTGGACTTTCCAGACAAACGAACTAGTTCGTTTCAAGCGGACTAAACAGGGCTGGTGTGAATGCACCCTTAGTGTGCAGTCGTATTTTAGACAGAAAATATTTTGCATTTACATCAGAGTACAGGTACGATCAGCCAGCGGCAGCTTCAAGGGGGTGTATTAACATTCTGGACTGGACTGGCAGGGTTAATATCTGCTCTGACGCAGCAGGAGTAGAGCTGCAGTAGGCTGGGCAGGTAGCGCTTTGGCTCCGCTGCTCAGTGAAAGCAGTAACAATAATACATGCTCCACGTTAGTCTCAAAATATCCAATAACACATAAAAGTCACTATATTTGTCTAAACACTCGCTAAATATAGTAACAAAGTTACTGCGCTGGCATCACTGTTCCCTTCTGGATGGGATGAAGTCACATGACTGTACGTAGTCACCTGACTCAAGAAGAGCACTCTTTTTTAAAGGGGCATGAGCACCGCTAAACTAAAACACATCTTTTCATTTTTTTAAAATATCGAATTTACCGAAACGGGCAAAGTGATGTTCGTAACAGTCATAAATTTCAGTATTGGTAAATTTTTGGTATACTGCCCAGCCCTAGTTCAGAATATAGTTTTAAAAATGTTCATAACATGATCTCTAAACTGTCTGCTTTGTTCAATGGTCTGGGTTTTTTTTCTCCAACACTCTTAAACCAGCCTATCAGGCCTTCGTAGAACAGATTTTTTTATACTTAGATAAAACTACGCAGAAGTGAACTATGTTTCTAAATGAATTAGATCACTTTCTAGTAAGCAGTGTCAGAGTAAAGAAGAATGAATGTATTAGCATACCACAATTTTAGGAGTTATATTTAGAAACGAAATTAAAGCATGTATTCTTTTCCTTCCAGTTCATGGAAGTTCATATTAACGTGAAAAATTTCAAGCATGGACTCTTCTTTAAGTCACGTGAATAATTTAGTGTAACTAAAAATACAATCATGTATTTCTGTGGGTAGAAAAGAAAGATGAACAATAAGCCAATTTGCATTTTCATTATCCTCACGTTTACCCAGTGATTTAAATAAAACTAAAACAAAAAAAGTTGATATTTTAACAAAAAGGATTACTATTTAATGCATTTAATTTAAATTATGCTTGTATTTATTCAATATTTCTTCAGTGTGAATAAATAAAACCATAACTTGTTATAGAAGAAGTAAAGAAATGTGAAAGCACTTCATACACAAACATTCCCATTGGTTGAGAGCAGGAGAGGCTGGGTAATGAGAAGGGAGACAGGAGACATAGGAGGGAGACAGATCTAGAGGTTGGTGTATTCATGCACAATAGGCCATGAGAGGTTCCTTTTTCCCCAATGGCAGGCTCTTTCACAGGTTCCTCCTTCCCAGCTCTGAAAAGGACCCCACATGAGTCCTCCCTGCCCCAACAGAACACTTTTCTTTCCCATCGTTTCCACACAGCTGTCTCTTGGTCGTGTTGTGTCATTATTTGGACTCATTTATAGCCCCCTGCCTGAGTGGAGCTTGGTTTTCACAAAGTTGCTGTGGTAACCTGCTCACATTTGGTTTAAAATATGTTGCTTGTTAGTTATTTGATGGTTTGGCTGGGACAAGTGTTGGTCAAACTTGTTTGGGCACTCAAAGAAAAAAAGAACATTTTAAGACATTATTCAAAAATATTCTCTTTTTTTTCCCCTGAAGCCTTGCTGTCTTAACATCGCATGAATGTTTTTTCTTTAACCATAATATAATATTTCTGGCATAACATGTCCTAAGAAATATTTCCTAATTCTGAATAGGGAAAATAATCTGTGATCAGAAATCAAATGAAACCAACGTGGCATGTTTTTGTGTGCAGAGGAAAACTCTGCTCTGCAATTTTGGGTAAGCAATGAGATTTCTCAGACACTCTGATTTGAGAAGAGTAGCTTTCCCCTGTACCACAGCAAATCAGACATCTCTGGGGCTTTCAGTAAACAGGTGCACCACCGCAACCCTTGCAGATGAAGTCTTTTTACAACTAACCGACTATTGGTCCAAATCCACATGAAGACCCTGTGGACGGAGCAAGATACGGTATATCAACAAAAGAAGTGACAGGGCACGCACTACTTTTTGCCAGATGAGCTTCAAAGAAAGCTGTTTGTGGTGAAAGTGATGAAGAGAGGCCTCCCGGTTTTGGCAGCCATGCATGTTGTAGACAATCAGGTGTTATTCTAACTATCATTTCATAAAGCCAGTCATTTAGGTGTCTAAATGAATACCTGCCAGATATTTTCTGATAAACATTTATTTCTACTGAAAAACTCTGTTTGATTTTACCAATAAGTTAAATATGATTTGATTATAAATTATGAAAGTTAAAAATAGGTGGTTTTGCTGAGGTAAAATAGGATATTGTTTTATAAAGAGTTTTAATATTTACTGAATAAATTGTTAGTCTGTTATATTGATGAATTTCGATGTTTTAATCATTCTCATTAAATAAAATGTTTGATTTCTTATCAGTTTAAAATATCTGTCTAAAGTTTAATTTCGAAGTTATGTTGTTTTTTCATTTTCCAGTGGGTTTTAACTTTTTAACTGCCTCATGTAAATGAATGAGATTAAAATTTTAAGCATTTGTACTAACTCCTCAACTGGAATTTAAACCATTGTATTATATCCAGGCTCATAGAGTCAATAAGTCACCCATTAGTAATAACATTAATGTATATTAGTAATCAAATACAAATGACCAAACATAAGTACACAAATGCTCTGGGTTATCGTGATTAAAGATACAGGTTAAAATTTTTACTATATCAAAATATCTAGTTTCTTGCTGACAGATAAACTACATTTTTTGTGTGTATATTTTGGATTTTTCTAAATGCCTGGCTGAAGTCTGACGGAATGTTTGGAAGAATTTAGAAGGGAGATTCAAACAGTGACCTGATGTCTGACAGGATCTTACAGGAGAAAACATTCTTAATCATGAGACAGAACAACTTCAGGTTTCTGCTCTTCTAATTCTGCCTATTCTGCACCTAGGCAGAATTGTTGACAGTCTTGCCTTCCATTTGTCCAAGAAGATTAGGATTCAAGATTATTTGGGCTCAATATAATGTCATGATGAAGGCCTTTGCCCAGTCTTGGTTAGAGTGCGTGCATTTTTTTATGTAAAAAGTTAGATTGCTTATTTTTTCTTCATGACTATACTGGTTATATTGGTTTGCAAATAAAAAATACACAATACTGTTGTTACTAGGGAATCAGTTGTAAAGGTATCCAGAATGTTCTTGTGTGTGCAAGACCCAATTACTGGGATGAATATCATTCTTCCATCCATCCATCCATCTTCTTCCGCTTAACCGGGGTCCGGTCGCGGGGGCAGTAGCCTAAGCTGAGAGACCCAGACTTCCCTCTCTCCAGCCACTTGGGCCAGCTCCTCGGAAGGAATCCCGAGGCGTTCCCAGGCCAGCCGGGAGACATAGTCCCTCCAGCGAGTCCTGGGTCTTCCCCTGGGCCTCCTCCCAGTGGGACGTGCCCGGAACACCTCACCAGGGAGGCGTCCAGGAGGCATCCTGACCAGATGCCCGAGCCACCTCAACTGGCTCGTCTCGATGTGGAGCAGCAGCGACTCTACTCTGAGCCCCCCCGGATAACCGAGCTCCTCAACCTATCTCTAAGGGAGAGCCCAGCCACCCTGCAGAGGAAACTCATTTCAGCCGCCTGTATCCGTGATCTTGTTCTTTCGGTCACTACCCAAAGTTTGTGACCATAGATGAGGGTAGGAACGTAGATTGACCAGTAAATCGAGAGCTTTGCCTTTTGGCTCAGCTCTCTCTTTACCACGACAGACCGTTACAGCGCCCTTACCAATCCGCCTATCGATCTCCCGCTCCATTTTTCCCCATTCGTGAACAAGACCCCAAGATACTTGAACTCCTCCACTTGAGGAATATCATTCTTGTAGCCTCACAATGTTGAAAGGTGGGGTATAACAGTACGCCTTGGTAACTCCTTTTAATTGACTAAAACTGTGCAATTCTTTTGGGTTTATCTCCTGGTTGTTTGGTCATGAGTTTTGTACAGATGTCCTGCCCATTAATTTGCCATTCCCAGAGTATGCTTTGGAACCTTTTATAAAACAGCTTCAACAGAGGAATTTCAAAGAGTGTTATTTCAAACAAAATATCAGACAAGTAGGGTGGGCTGTTGAAGCTACAGTGGGTCAACACTCCTTGTTTATTAATTTAATTAAATATTAAATATATTAATATGCATGGAAAAAAGTTCAATTCTACAAAATAAGATTATAGTTAAAAAAAACATAAATGATGTGTGATTTAAATGGTTTCTTGTGTGAGATGAAGGAAAAGAAGGAGACAACAGACCAGGTTGGCTTCTTTAAAACTAAACATAAAAACAAATACATCCCAAATTTTCTGTCTTTACTGAGACAGATAAATTGATTCCGAAGTTGGAATTGAGTTTGTTGGATTTTTTTTTTTCTGGTGCAAGTGAGTTGCCAGGAAGGTCATGAGGTCTGGGTCCCAACATCCCCTCCACTTAGTTTTCAGTTGCTAACCATGGTGTTGCTTATGCTGACACTCAGTGTCGGGATAGGTCAAATGACCATTCAGAGGAATTCCATCTCAGACATTCCTATCCCTTCAGCTTTACATCATGAGGGATTTAAGAGAAAAAGGTCAAACAATGTGATGTGGAATCTGGGAGAGAGTTTGCCACCTTTCATTCCCAAATCCAGAGATATGAGTTAAACATGCGGAATGTTAATCTGTCAATGTGTGGTCATAGTGCCTTCTTTTTAAGCAGTTGTGATTTGAATCACGAGGCCCAGCAGTTGTGCCGGGGCCCTGGCTGTCTATCAGCAGTGATTAGATGTAACCGATTCTGACACCCCGATGACCATGAGAGACATCCCTCGCCCGCCAACAAAGCCATATGTCACACACGGCCATCTTGTTTTCTCTCAGACAGTCTCTGGAATGTAGTTCATCCCCTTGGCCACCTAAGGAAGGCCATTCTACAAATTCAGGTTGAGAGGCTATTGAAATTTAACCCTTCAGGGCGTCGGATACAAAACAGCTCTCAGCATGTGAAGCTATGTATAACGAATGCATTTTAGCGCCCTTTATTCGCCTTTCAATAGTCTGTATTCAATTAAACAGGAACTCTAAAGGCTGTCTCGGTAAACTTGTCTCCAAACTGAAATGGTGAAACAGCAGGGAAGACATATGTAATCATCAACTTAGGACCTTTTGGAATCAGAACAATACCCTGTCAAGAGGGAACCCATGGTTTACTGACAAGAAGCACAAAACATATTTCTGAACAGTTTAAAAGGGGTGTAGAATGGAAACATGTACAATTATCTTTGCATTTTTCTCAACTGTAAGAAATGAATGTATTTTCTAAACATCACTGAGCAACTATACATGTTGGAAAAACATTTGCACCATAGTTCTGGTTTGTGGCTGGCGAATGTACAGGGAGTGGTTTTCCTTTTATGAAGTGATTCTGTTACAGCTGTCCCCTCAAACTTTCCCCCCACCTTTGCACATACTTACTTACTTACATTTAACCACAAATTCTTATCCATCTGAAACATAAATGTTGTGAGTGTGGAACCACACCCACAACACCAAAAAATTTGTTATTTTGAAATGACAATGTGCAATCTTAGTTTTTTTAAGTACCAATGGTTACTGTTGTAAAGAAATATCATGGTTTCTTTAATTTTATGGTCATTTACTTATTTCAAAATAAACATAAAAAAGGGCTTTGAATGAAGTTGAACACTTATCTAGTCAAAAAGATTTTATTCCATTATAACTTCAATTTAATGTAGAACTTTCACAGCAATTCATCAGAAAATAAAGAACATTACAAAGTACATAAAAATAACATATGATAATTCCTAATAACAAAAATGCATAATTTGCTTCTAATAAGTCTAATTGATACCTTTGTATCTTTTAACTCTCTTGTGTTTTTTTGTTTATTTCTTTTAATTATTGCATTGTTACATTTAATCACTGTAGCTATTCCATAACCAGAACCTTCTTGCAGAAATACAGTGAAATAAAGATAAAAATTCTGACAACTAGTTTTACAAACATTTGTTCCTCTGAAACTAATTATACTTTCCCTCTTATTTGGAAAAGTGTTAGGATACTAATCAGCAATTGATTTTTGATTTGGAAATTTTTATGATTTTTTATTTGATAAACAGAGAGTTTGTTGGTTCTGTTTTATATGATTTTGTGATTATTCTTATGGCAGAAGACGGACTGAATTTGTTGTTGTCTGTGTTCTCCCACACTTCAACAGTAGGTCAAGTATGGGAATATGGAGGGGCAGTACAAAATGCATAATGATGAACAAGAAGTTGCATCTCTGGGTGGGCACGATTGGCCTGAGGGTCTCAAGATTGGAGCCCTAAAGAACGACAACAACAAGTGGCGTCCCCAGGTGGGCCAGATCGGGGCTCGATGGGCAAAATAAGGCCCTGAAGAGGAGCTTGCAAGAGTAGTGAAGTTAAGGTGTGCCGGGGAGAGGAACTCTACCTGGCACCAGATGGTGATCTGAAAGTGTAGTAGGATCGTCGGTGACTGATCCGGCCGTCAGTTGCCAACCTTGCAGTAACCACACAGGGTGTGGGCAACGAGTGGGCTCCATTCGGGGGTAACTGACCAGACCCAGACAGTGAGCCAGTAGCCCAATAGTCTGAATTTTATCCCTGGGCTCGGTCTGCACAGACAAGAGGCTTTAAAAGGCAGACGATGCAAGAAAAAGGAAAGATGCAAGGTAAAGAAAACTCACAATTGATAGGGAAGAAAGAGATTGAAGCCTTGGTGCTGATGTCCCTTGGGAAGATGATAGAAAGCCATTTTTGTGCGAAGATGGGAGTAATGCCTTGCCGTCAGGTGTGGAAGAAGATAACTGCAAAGGAGGGAGTGCACTTGCAACGGAATAATAAAGATGATCAGGATGTGCAGCAAAGAAAGATTGTATTTGTCAGCCCAAGGGCGGGTGGTCCCAGAAGAGTACGTGGTGGACGTAGTGCGGGGTGTGCATGGGGCACATGTAGGGAATTTGAGGAGCAGGACCAATGTGGTAAACCCAAGCACCAAGCATTTTTACTACTATTGAAGAATCCCTTGAAGGTGACACGACTTAATAATCTACAACTATCAATGGAATATTGATTGCTTCTTTAATTGCAAAGCTTAGCAGGGATACAGCCAAAGTTGAAAAAGAGTAGATTACACATTAAACATTTTAAACATATCAAATCAAATGTATCTTTCCCTAAAACTGTGGCTGAGAAGACTTTTGATGAAATAAATTTAAATCGAGACAGAGAGAGAGGCTTGTACCTATCTTGGCAATCCCTCCTGTGGAAATCCATTTGAGCGTTAAATAGAAACTTTGTTGAAATCCAGTTTTCCCCAACTGGCAGTTGTCAGACCCACAAATCAAATAATAAGGGAACCTTGATGATGGATGATGGAAATCCTCAAACTGAACAGAAATCTTGAACAGGAATCCAAAAAGGTATATCCATCAAAAATGGAAACTACAGTGTGAGGAGCTATTTTTAGAGTCTGAATCTAGAAGCCTCAATCCTTGTTGGCCCGTAGATTGTCCCCTAATTGATGCAAAAACTTTAGTCATTGGTCGAGGCTTTGTTTCTCCCAAAACTGCTGTGTCTTTGCTGTAAGTCCTTGCACAATCTCTGCCCAATGTTGACTCAAAGCTCTGCAGGGAAACAGCCAGTAAGTTTTTCCATAGATCATTCTTATAAACCTTCAAGGTGTAACATACTTTGTATATGTGGCTGTTTGCTACTTCTACCTGAATCTCAATTCCTGGTCCTAATAAGGAAATAGTTCCTGTGTGTCTTCATAAACAGCACTGACCCCTGACTCTGTCACTGCTGTCTGACCTGTCCTGACCTACTTCCCCATTCTAAACCATTTAGATCCTCTTTTGCCATTCTGCAACCCTTGACCTGTTCTGTACACCTTTGCATCACACTTGAACTGGTCTGCAGCTTCTGGCTATATCTCGCTGTTGTCCTCCCATTGCTAAGCACATGTTTCCTAACATAAGATAAACTTATTTTTGCTCCAGGTTAAAACTTATCATCTTGCCCAATATTCCTCTGTTTGGACAAATTATTCTTTTTGCTGGTTCATCACAGTTTCACAAATTTCTTTCCCTAACTTAAGTGAGTATTATAATTTCAACATTTTGAAAAGAATCATCATCTAAATCACAAAAACTCGAATCAAACATCACATTGTTTCATGGTTATAATTGTTCAAATTATTCATTAGGTCTCTTCAATGAAAAGTAAATGTTAACTCTTATGCTGCTGCAAAAATTACAAAATCTACCTGCTTGTCCTCCACTTCTGCTTTTTCCAAACTACGCTCAGTCTTGCACCTCAGTACTTCCCTCTTTTCTCTCACCCTCGAACATTTAATTCTGTTGTAACCATTATTACAAATTTCTTTGTTAAGAAGGCCTCTTTTAAAATATGCATAAATCCTAATCGAAAAATTTCATTGATTTAAAATAAAATAAAATTCCATATAAGAAAAAAACTAATCTTCTGAGTGCTTTAACTTTTCTAAGTTACACCCAGCCATGCCTCACAATACTTCCCTTCTCTCAGCCTTGGACATTTCATCATTATGCAGCCAATATTTCACATTTCTCTGTTAAGAATGCTTATAATAAGAGATATAACATCTTAGTTGAAATAACAAATTTCATTGATTTAAACCAAAATCAAAACCCTTTTAATACAAAATATGTTTCTAATGAATACTTGTGATTTCAACTTCAGTTTTACAGCCCAAACAATTTAGATCAACTTTAAATAATTGCAGTTCTCTTGTGACTATAACTTCTTGTGATTAGATAAAGAAAGAAAGAATGAAAGCAGGGTCTGCATAATACAAAATGCATACTTATAATCCTATTGATGATTTTGAAATCTAATTATGCTGTTAGTTTTAGATTTTTCTTTCTGTGATCAATTTAAGGTTTGATTTTGAAAAGCCTGTTCAGGATTTAGTCTACAATTTAACCTTAAAAAATAGGCCTTATTGACAGAACAACTGTTTCTAAACTAGTTTTATGTCTTAGCCATGCTCAAATAAATTGAGATAAAAACGAATATGCAGGCCTTAATTTTTTGAATGTTACTCCTCTTTGCTTGTTAACCCTAATTTTCAGTATGGGATAATGAGGTGATCTCAGGTTATTTTGACAACTGATTTAAGAAATAGTTACCTTTGCATAGAATTTAAATTGATTTGGATATTTTTAAACTAATATAGTTCATATTTTTTGGGCAAAACCTCCTTTCATTAGTGATAGCATTGCAGAGGAAACATAGCTTGATTTTCCACCATGACACTGACTCTAAACAGATTGCCGGGGCAACAAAGAATTGACTACATAAAATGCATTACAAGGTTCTAGAGTGGCGTAGATCGTCTCCAGACCTCAATCCAATAGATAATCTGTGGTGGGAGTTGAAACCCAAAACATCACAGCTCTAGAGATGAGCTGCATGGAAGAATGGGCCAAATTACCAGATACAGTATGTGCAAACCTGGTGAAGATCAACGGGAAACATTTTACCTCTGTCATTGCCAACATAGGATTCATTACGCATGTTTCCACAATCGGAACTTCAGGGAAATTTAACCAGATCGATTGCTGGTGGGGTAATCCGTTGCCTCTGAGGAGGACCCTTTCCATGATATCCAGGAGCTCCTATCGGCAAAAAGGTCCCCAGAACAGAAAAAGTGCAAGAGATGAACATGGAAGAGGCAGGGCTTGTTGGTTACCTAATTTTACAAAGGTGACAACATCTGTTCATTTCCTTCTGAATTACAACCATTTAGCATGACTTACCTACAGCTCCTGCTCAAGGACAATGACTAAGACGCAGATGACAGGGATTCAAACCTGCAACCCACTAATTACAAGACAAATTACTACCACCTGAGCCATGGTTCCCCAGACCACTGACAATGTTGTCAAGATCATTGGTACAAGATCATTCACTCGAGCTTCCAATAAGAATATTTTTTGTCCTTTGTGGTTAACATGTTTAATATTTTAATTTCATCAATTAGGTTAATACTATGTTTTTCTTGCTTTGATATGTTTATCACTTCATCTAATAAGAAATTTAAAAAGTGTTTAATGTCCTCTAATTCCTCTTCAGTAATTAAGCCTGCATGAACTACCTTGCATTAGTTTGTTAGCTAGTGTCACACCACCTAGGCTTGGGCATGATGGATCCTAAACCTACAGTCAACTGATAGGGTTTGGTAGATCCTGGGCAAGCAGGCAGCTGGTATATCCTGCCTCTGGAGATGGCTGATAGAAGCAGGGTCTGTCCATTGGGCTGTGCGGCTTCTCTGCTGGTCCTCAGCTCCGCTACCCAATCCCACACAATGTAACAGATTATGAAGGCTTTTATGAACCTCGAGCCAGAGCAAGCCTTAATAGAGCAAGTAGAGCAAGATGTATCCACAATGTGACAAGCTCAAGGCCCCCAGATCCAGGTGTGCCAAAAAATCTTGGTCCAGTCAAATCACACTCCCACAAATTTGATGTTTCTCATTCATCCAAAACGTATCATTTTGGACTGATGAATGAAGGACTGAGAGAACAATCTTGTCAGACAAAGGAGGCGGCAGCCATATTGTTACAGAAAGTCACCATGTGTCAAACAGCGACCAAATAAAAGTTGCCTTGTGGGTTTTTATATTTTAAAATATTTCTTATTCAATGTCAGAGAAAGAGTTTGAGGGACCAAAGTTTTCTCTGGCTGCTGCAACAGTAATCCAGTGCAACTCCTCCTCTTCTTGTGTTGCTCACTGCCTGTTAATAGGCTGCAAGAAGGACATCTATACCTTTCTCTTGCTTATAAGAAATACACATTTGGCTGATACGAAACATTTCCTGTCACAAAATAAGAACAATGTATTGACATTGAAACACAGTGGTTACAGCACGTACAGTGGTCTGGGATGCTTTGGCTGTTTTGAATAAGGAGGAATTGACATTATTGGTGGAAACATGCATGCTAATCTCTAGTAAAAATTAATGTATGAGAATGTATGGCCTTGAGTGTGCGACATTAAAATTAAGCACACTTTACCTATCACTCATGATGATTGAAACACTTTCTCTGAATGGCTGAAAAACACAGAATTTTTTGTGAAGGACCTATATAATGCAAAAAAAAAAGTTTTGGGAGTTTTCAATCATCTGGTAATGGAATGTTCTCATAAAAAACCCAGCCAGAGTGGGAGGAGGCAGGAGGCGGGATTATATAGAAACAAGCCATTTTACTATGTGGTCCAACATTACCGGCAAGATACAAGTTAAATTTTAGGAGAAATGATTACTATATAACACCAATGGTAACATTTTATCATATACCTGTTTATCCCAGAAGTGGAACGCTGTAAATAGCATGATATAGTCCCTTTAAATGGTATAGTCCAAGTCCAGACTTATTTGATAAAGATGCTGGGGTATGACTTAAGTGGCAGTAAGAAAATTGAGTTTTTATTAATTTTCTTTGCTAATTACTGTGATACTGTCTATTTATTGTCAAAGTTATCTTTCACTGGTCTGTCTCTTTCTAGGGACATCCTTAATCTTCACTCTGGTGTATGAAGGGAAAGAATAGGTTAAGTTCTTTAAACACTTAGCTGTCTGGCTAGTTTGGGGTTAAGCAAATCTTGAACAGATTATCGTATTTACTCTCCTTGGCAAGGCTCTGAATCGATTTGGTAGGTAGTTGTGGCTTTTCTGGCCATGTGTTTATTGTTTGTGATTTGTATTTATGCCTAATTAATGCTGTGCTGATGAGTGTAGTCACTAACTTTGGCGAGCAATTGTCTGGTCTCACGCAATGAAAGGATGATTTCCACCTCACATTCAAGGTCTTGGAGAACAGCAAAGAGCTTCTACTAGCTGAGCACTTTGGGCAGGAACACAGAGGACTAATGGTCTAGGAAAAAAAATCACTAAACCACAGAGTGTCAGTCTTTGTGCCAACTAGTTTCTTTTGGAAACTGTTTTCTGTGTGAAATGAACATAAATTTTTTTTTTCATAATCATAACCGGTAAGCAAATTCTCAGAACCCCTGTTCAGATGAATCACGTGGGTAGCTCTCTAGATGTCTTTTTGACCCCCTCCTCAATACAGTTTCTCCATCAAACAAATTTTAGGTTTATTGTTTTTAAATGATCTGCTCCCTGACAAAGGATGTGACCAAATTTTTAATAATGCATGTTGTCTATAGAATTTGCAATATTTGTTCAATTGAAGTTACCAATGTATGCCTTGTAGGATAAAAAGTGACTTATACTTTTCAAATCAGACGTTATTTGTATAGCACTTTTCAAATAAAATAGCATTTCAAAGTGTTTCACAGATTAAAATGACCCCACATCCACTCGCCCCCTCCTCCAACCCAGAATAAAAACATGATCCTAGCTATAAAGCGGGGCATTACAGTAATCGATTTTACTGGTAATAAAAGCATGCATTAGTGTCTCTGAATTGGCCCGAGAGAGAATGGGGTGGACTCTAGTAATATTCTTTAGGTGAATAAAACCCTATTTTAGTAAGGTTTTTAATGTGTGGGATAAAAGTCAGCTCAGAGTTAAAAATCTCACCCAGGTTCTTCACTGGTAAAGAAGGATTAAAAGACAGTGATCATAGTTTTTGTAAACATTTCTCTCTGGGCCAAAGGACCGATAACGAAGACTTCAGTTTTGTCCTGGTCGAGCTGGAGAAGGTTTACTGCCATCCAGGATCTGATGTCTAAAATGCAGTTAAACAGTGAATTGAATGGCCATGTGTCCAATGTACTTTTGTCCTTCTGTGACCTTAAGGTTAGAACAAAAAACTTGTGGGTTGGTTAAAATTGGTTAGATAACTCAACGTACGGTATGCTATTCTGCTAGATCTACCCAGCTCTGAAACAAAATAAAATGTAGATGTTTACAATAAAGGACCACAACCATACAGCCTGCTCTGATTGCGTCAAACAGTGACGTGAGGGAAATATTTTTAGCATCTAGCTCATGCTAATCGATCACTCTGTGTAGCTTAGCACTACAGAACAAAGACCCAGGTGGAACAGAGTAACTGATGTTACATGATTAAAATGAAAACAGCCATTAAAATTATATACCATCTAAGTGGTATTATTATACCACAGACTGAAAAACCTGTTCGTATCCAAGGAATCTGAAGAATGAAATCTTACAAATTCAGTAAAACAGAGACATGGACAATAAAAAAACAACCCTTTAAATTATTTTATTCTAAGCTTTTTTATCTTTAACACAAGCTGTGGTTCAAAAGTTCAACAATTTCATTTAGTGGGTGCGAGAATAGTCTTCAAAATAACCTGGACCTAAGTAAAAAGAACATAAATTTCTTCCAAACCATATAAATAGGTTGTAACATCATATATTGCAACAACTGCCATTATTGGGATGATTAAACATTGTTCCTATTTTTATTGATTTTTTTTATAAAATGACTTTCACTATGGTTTACTGGAATCAGAAAACATTGGAAATGCCTTTGTCATCTTGTCTTAAATGCCTTTATATCATGGCATGATGTGTTGCTCTTAGTTATTTTTAACCTTCTTTTCTCAGGTATCAAAATTTTCATTTGAATACTGCTTCGTAAATTAACTTGGAGCATTCTCATCTGATGTAAGAAAAAATTACTGTGTCTTTATTTAGTTTTCAAGTTGGAGAACATCAACTCAAGGAGGAATTTGAATAGTGTGAAAGTAAAATATCACTGAAAGGAGCATCCACACCAGGATCACTACAACATTATTTAACATGTTTGCTTGTTCTGATCAGAAGAGGCTAACTCGGCCTTTCCACCAGCAGCACTTTACAGGAGCAGCTCGTTTGCCCCCCCTTTTTTTGCTGCTTGGCCCTTTTGGTTCAGGTGTATGAGGTGCGTAGCAACAGAGAAGCAGCTGTCTCCGAAAAAGCATGAAATCACACAACAGTATTTATTTTGGTTAGTTTATTGTAGTTTAACTATTAAAACTTCAAGGCCCATTTATTTTAGCTTGCATAACTGAAAAGGGTGCATATAGAATGGGGCAAAAAGAAAATTCACATTCATAAGTAGCATAAACTCACCATCTTGCCCCAAAACAGCAGGTACGTCTTTATACTTCTTGATGTTGTCTTTATAAAAAGTCTGACTGGGGTCACACAGGATTGAGTGCTTCAACACTTCAATGATCAACGGATCATCATCCATTATGAAACACAAATTAGACCCTCCCGCAAGGTACTGACTTCTCACTGGGCCGCACAGCTAGTGACTTTTTTTTAAGTAAAGCCACCGGAAAGCAACACCAGATGCCAGGCTGTCTGAATTCCTGTCTTCCCCTATCATAAAATGTTGAACTTTATGCGTTTCAGAGACATACCATGTAGAAAATAGAACTACTGCGTATATTTAGAAAAATGCCAACAAATGAGGCTCCTGAGACGAGACAAACTCAAGCTGCTTACCCATCCGGTGGAAAGGATTCTTTTGACTACAGTGGTGGCCATCAGCTGCGTATGATGTGCTGCTCCTATAACATGCTGCTTTCACGTCCTGTGGAAAGGAGGGGTAAGAGTGTGAAGGACTTCAGCTTTAAGGGTCATGGAGAGGTGATGGAGTCAAACCTAGCCGCCATCTTAAAAGAGGTTATTGTTAAAAGTTCTTCGCATGATTATTACTTAGAAAAACAAGATGTGCACTCAAACTAAAATCTAAGAGCTTTTTTTAAAATTGCCAATGGATCTAACATGCATGTATTATACTTCTCAGGGGCAATGAAAGATCTGCGAATAGTTCATACAAGCTCCACAAAGACGCTCGAAGATTTAGTCAGGAAACCTAGCTCTGACGTAACAGTACTATCTACTCTTCTGTAATTTCCCTTCAACTTGAAATGTATTGTCACTAACTTCATGTACCTGCCAAAAGTTTACCTATGCACTGTTGTTTGGTCTCTCCTCCCAGTTGTGCCAGCCTCTTCACCCTCCTGTCCACCACCTTCTCTTCCCCAGGTGGCCGAAAAGGTGTCATTGATGAGAGCACTGTGAGTGAATAAGAGGTGCTTGGCTCTCATGGTCTCTGGCAGTAGCTCCACTGAATAGGTCCCATTTAAACAGAGACACCTGTTAACAAACACCTACACTACACTGCATGTCTGCCATTTCAGTGCACTCCACAATCTGACCCCACTCCCACCTCTTGTTCCCCTTTTGGACTCTCTCTCTGGTTAAAGACTCTCTGTTTACACATCCTGGCTCATAAGGCACAGCGTACATAGAGTAGTTCAGTTTTCTCAGTCTTCTTTGAGCTGTGACAGAAAAATCACTCGATTTATGTAAATGTATTTTGTGGTAAAAGGGAGAGATGGATGGCTGCTGAATGTCAAAAAGAGAACTGTGAACTTTTTGTCACAAATATCAACATTAACCTTTCAATTTCATGCCAAATTGTGTTAATGTAATAATTGAAACTATTGTAGGGTACACTTAAATACACCAGGTTTGACCTTTTACCCTTTTTGTCCAGTTCCCTTCTAAATATGCCAGTGGGATCTCACACCCCAGTCAGTGCTGCCCAAAGTCCCCAAAAGACCTGTATCCAGCAAGTTTTAGGTGTTTTCCTAGTTCAACACACCTGAATCAAGTTCATTTAGCTGGCCTCTGCAGAACTTTGACATGCTGAGTAAGCTGCTGTGTTGGGGTAGACACACATTTAAAGATTGCAGGACACTGGCCCTATAAGAAGTGGGGCTGGACACCGATGCCTTAAGTTAACTTCTGAATGACTCATTAGTCCCTCATGATAGCTCCACCCTTCTTTGGTTTTAGGTCAGATACAATTACTAAGTTGTCAGAAATTCATTTATAAATGTCTTCTAAATCAAAAGTTTATATACAGAATGATTATAATCGCTTTAAACAATGAGGGAATGCCCATGTGATGATATCATGGCATAGGATATCAAATATGGGGATGTATTTTTATGGCAAAAAATTAAAATCTGGGGATGTATTTTAATTTCACATCTCTAAAAAACAGTTTTCTTGTTTGACACCAAGGAAAAATCAACTGAAATCAGCAAAGATACCAGAAAGAGAATTTTGGAGCTGCACAAGCCTGGTTCATCCTTAGGAACAACTCCCAGATGCTTGCAGGAGTTTCGTTGATTTGTTCAAACAATTATATGCATTATATGATAGGAATATCCAACCATCATAGCACTTAGGAAGGAGACAGTTTCTGTGTTCCAGAGATGAACGTGTATTTCATTCAATATATGCAGTATGACCCTGGAATAAAAAATAAAACCTTGGAAAGATGCTGAGTAAAGCTGGTAAGGAAGTGTCATTATCCACACTAAAAGGTGTCCTGTACCGACATGGGCTGAAAGACCAGTCAGCAAGGAGGAAGCCGTTACTCTGAAAGAAACATAAAAAACCCAGATTGTGATTTACAAATACACACAGGGGAACTAAAGTGGAACTGTTTAACTATAATGACCATTATTACATTAGGTCTCTGTTAAGCCTGAGAACATCATCCCTGCTATGAAGTGCATATTTGGGGCCATGTCAGGACCCATGTACCAGTTTGGGGGTATGTACTTGGAAATGGCCTTTTAGAATCACTGGGTTAAGTCACGCTGAGTGGTTATAATTCAGAGAGAAATGAGCAGATGTTACAACAACAGATTTTTTTTAAATAACTAGAGTTGCTGGGAAGCAGTTTATAACAACATAGAAAACAGAAACCCAACAGCAATACTTGCAAATTTGGTCTGTCCCTTGTTATTTCTGCTGCTGATGTGTTACGCTGCTTTTAGCAGAGAGAGATATACAGACATATTAGCTAATTCTTTGGAGAGACAATGGCTGAGGGGAGTGGGCCAACAGGTTACCCAATCAGAAAAGATATCCAGTAACATTACCCTGAAGTTCAGTGAGTGGAAACACATATATTATCTGATTCCACCTCAGGCATTATAATATATTGATTATCCATACTTATAAAAAAACAAAAAACGTTATTTTAGAAAAAAAAAAGTAATCTCTGAAGGGATATTATTAGCACGTAGGCAAATCTTACTGATACAAAGTGTTAGTGGGGTGAACATCTTCAGACATCAAGCTACCAGCTGCTGAGCACAACCATTCGGGATGGGGCTACACTCCACAATGGGTCTGAGCATTGCTTTTGTGCTCACTCTGGGGGGTGAGGGGGGTTCGTAACCATTATTTCTTTGGGACGGATAATACCTTCACTGGTCAGCTCACCCTCCATTCCCTGCCACTGCTCCATCCTCCCATAAAATTCCTGACAATAACTGTGTTCCCTGGGAGCCAGTAGAAGAGAAACTAAAAAGCAAAGGGAGGAGGTAAAAGAAAGAACTCTATAGTGGGGAGTCTACATTCATCCTTGGTCTATGTGCTGCAAACAACAACAGTATAAGAAGAAAGCGCCACAATGGTCAAAAGCTGTGAAGGACTGGCCCAGTAGTCCCCACCAGGCTCCCTTAATAACTGACTGAATTCACACTTAAACCCTGCTTACTGGTAATACAAGTCTTATTAGAGACTTCATTGGCATTAGTGGGATAAAGCCCCTGGCAGGAAAGGGAATCAAAAGCCACTTTTACAAAACAGTATTCAGCATGTTTTGTCTCTGAAAGGCCACTCTCCAATTTAGACAATATGTGGCCTTATATCCTCTTTGCAAACCCTTTAATCTGACACTCTAGTATATGGATTAATTCTATGTGTTTTCTGGGTTCTGAGACCCTGTGAAGAATGAGGATGGATGTGAATAATTCATAGCAACATTTGGGAGATAATCTTTTGATCAGAAATTTTGAGATTGACATAAGTGTTGTTTTTTCACATTTGTAAGGTTCATTGGTCCTGTTAGGTTAATTGGTCTTTGCAAATTGCCCTCAGGTATGAGAGTGTGCATGCATGGTCGTTGGTCCTATGTGTCTCTGTGTTTCCCTGCGATGGATGGTGACTTGTCAAGGGTGTTTACCAAGCTGCTTTTTTGAATGTTTTCTAGAGAAGCTCCACCATCAGTGATTAACAACTGCTGTTATTTAACTTTTGTTAACAAAGTTTATCTGAGAAAATAACTTCCTACCACTTATTTTACAGGAAACAGAATGTCACTCTGTTCTTCATGTTGTTCTTGGAGATAGGTGGTTTCATTGGTGCCCTTCTTGATATGGGATAAGCAACTAAACGTTTATGCCTCAGTGTGTTTATTGGCCTACTCATACTTCCCTGCTGCTCCTCTTGAGTAAACTCTGCACTGTTGGAAACCCAGCTGAATCCGCTTTATGAGACAGTACTGGGATTTGCTCTTTTATTACCATCAAATTCAGCTACTTTGTCCTAGTTAATTCCTTTGAGCCATTACCAAGATAAATGAAATTGTAATCGCATTAGGGTATTTGTGTCAGGATAGAATACAGTGAAAAGTATTTGCATTTAGCTTTTGTTCTCTAGGAAGAAAGCTTGTTAAAAAAACATGACAATGAATTCTTTCCCATTTAGTTAATCACAAACTAAATTACTTCCACAGCTAGAATAACTGAGTGACAAAGAACTGAACTAGTAATTCAGATTTGAACAAGTAATTGAGTTTGTAGTTAACTTAATTGAATCTGTTTGCAATTTACCACCTTACAAAAAAACAAAGCTGCAAATCTTGTTCAAAAAAAGATTTCGCATCCTCTCAAAAAATTGTTTATTTAGCAAGTTGCATGTTCTTTCTTTTTGTTCCCTTCTGCTTAACATGTATGTTAAGGTAATTAACTGGTCTAATCTATTCTCTGTGACTCTGTGCTACCCTGCATTGAATTTGTCACCTGTCCAGTGTGTATCACGTCAAGGGGCCAGAGGTTTCCCGAACGGCCAGTCTGTTCTAGGGCCGGTGGCCGGAGAGTTTTTTGTTTTGTTTCTTCTTCTACTCCAAAAGCAGGTGCTGTTGAACCCACTGTCATGATCCTGCTGTGTCTTTTTGTGAACATGACTAAGTCATCTTCTTTTACAGAAAATCTTTGTGAGCAGTAACGCAGCTGCAATGCTGTATTGAGCTGGGCTATGCACCTTTGCTAATCTCCACTGTCCATCAGCCTGCAGACCATTAGGTTGCATACTCATATTGTAAATCTTTAATTAATATTTAGACTCGCTGTTAGATTCTGTAGGTGGGTTAAAAAATTTTCAGCAAAGGAAACACTTTTTTGTTAAAGTAAAGTAAGGTAAATTAATTTTACTCAGTCGACAGATTACATATTAACTTCAGATAGTTTCATAGGTAATTTTAGCAACTAGAATGACTGGTGGTCAGATGTACACAATAGATACTATATGTCAACTAAATACTACATTATGAAAGTCTTTTATATTCAGTTAAGCTTATAAAATTATTTGCATGCCAAAATTGGCTGTAACAAAACAAAACAAAAACATTTTCCCTTTTGGGGTTCCATAAAATATTCGTGAATTTGAATATTTATTTATAGATGGGGTTTTTTAACCAAGTGGTGTCTTCTAAATTGGCACTTTTTTCAACAAAGAAACTGAGCTAATTTTTTTAAACAACCACTGCAACAATAACATACATTTATATTTACCACCATTGCATTTTATAACTCCACTCTTTTTCACATCTGCCTCATTGCTGGTGACATTGTGACCCCTGGGGATACACTTGACAAAGATGTTTAAGACGATGAGGCTGGTTTTGAGAAATCTATGGGGCTCTCTGGTGGGGAAAACTGTCTTCTAAACACATCTTAGTGATGTGTCAGCAATGGATTTAGCCAGCCTCCAAACCCTAATGATGGAAGATGCAGTGGCCAGTGCAAAGAAGCTACACTAAGCCCTCCCTGCAGTCCAACCTGCATGATGTATTCAACCAACGAAAGACCATCCAGAGATCTCAGTTGCAGTCCTCAATCTATATCTATGATTGTTATTCAGCAAATCCCGCAACACTGTCTATACTGTTTATTCTACTAAAGCTTAAATAATGCTCCAGGAAAAAGTTTTTATATGCACAAACAACTATAAATGACTGCACAGTAACTTACCCTAATGTCAGGACATGTTGCCATTTTTAATAGTCATTTTAAATAGTTAAAAGTAAGCTTTGTGTTCGGATCTTTAAAAAACAATAAATAGTAATGCAGCTGTTAATAAAATGATATTTACTTAATATTTACTTAATATTACTTCATATTTACTTAATATATTTGTATCAGTCAATTTATTCACAACAACTACTGAACAACTAAATAAAAAATGTGACAAAAACATAAATTGACAAACAGAAAATAGTAAATCCATTAGGTCCCTGCTCTCCTCTCCTCAGCCTCTCTTTGCTACTTCATGTCCCTAACATGAAATTAAACTTTCTTCCACAGGATTAAGCATTTTATTATCAGTCACCCATGAGCTGTTAGAACTGAACAGCAAGGCTGGTATTGAAGAGTTTGGGAGTGAGGCTAAGTTAACTTGAAACTAATGGCGTTTTGTGTGCCAGAAAACGGCTAGAGAAAAATTCTATTTTTTTCCGTTCACATGGTGCGGGTCTCAGCCCGTAATGGAGGTATACAAATAATTCTATAGCTATCCAACGGACTCCAGTCCCGTGTGAAAATACTCTAACTGACAATGATTAGTTTAAGAGTAATGCGAACAATTTGGTTTTTGCTCATATAAACAATTCACAATGCAAAGGAAATGTGAAGACAAAACATTATGTGGTGGAAGTAATGTTTCAAACCATTTGCCAAATCAGAAATCAATAAGTGCTTGTAAAAAATGATTTGGTTTATAAATCAGTCACCAGAGTCATGATCAGACATTAATTTAGTATGTTTCCTTTGTTTTTGTGATTTTTCTTTTTCAAAGGAAATATATATTTATGTTTGGGATCTAGAGGAGGGTATAAATGTCTGGTTAATAATTTGGAATAATTAAACCAATAACCTAATACTGGGATAATTATTAATAAAACTCAAATTGTATGTGACTAAGTGGGTGAAACGGGGCACCAGCTTCTTAATCTATATATGGAGCAAGTATTATTTACACCAGACTATCAGTCTTTATCTTAAGGATGAATTATTTTACCCTTGTATTGAATAACGCAACACAAATAAATTCAATCTAAACAGAAGGGAAATATGCTATGGTTCTAAATGGGTGTATCTGTTCTATCAGGGAGGGGATAAGTTGTATACGGAAGACAAAATAAAAAATACTGACGTCACAAGGGAGTCCGACTTAACGTGCATGCGTAATAGGCATATGCGGGGAGAGAGAGGAGTGCAGGCAGGCAGGCACCGCTTAGCAATGTGCATGACCAACCCAGGAAATACAAAGAACAGCTTGGTCTTAACTAGCTAGCCTTAGTTACTACTGTGGCTAGACAAAGGATTATGAAGACAAATGGCCACAGCTTTCCTTCTCTTTCCAGAGTGGATGCGCAACAAAGCTACGTTCGTGGAAATCAAACAATTACACAGCAAAACACAAAGCAAGCAACACACTGATTTTGCTTACAAATAAAGAAAACAAGTAACTGACTTAACATTTAACACAACCAATAACCAGTTTCAGCATAAAGTACACACACATTTGTATCTTTATGCTAAACCTGCTCCACCCAGGAATTAAGAAATTGTAATGTTCCTATTTTTGATGAGTTCTTCAGTCCATGATCAGAAGATTGAAGCAAGGCAAGGCAATGTTATTTATTTAGCACACTTTCAACACAAGGCAATTCGAGGTACTTTGCATTATTCAGTGGTAAGGAAACCAAATACATGACAAAGTGTTCAAATTAAAACAGGGAATCACTAAATGAAAGCATAAAAGATAATTTCTAAAAGAAAATGTGTGTAAAATTATGAAAATTAAAAACAGAAAGCATTTATTTAATTTAATTTAATAGTCATTTGACAAAAGCAATAACAGTAATAAAAAAAGCAAAAATCATATCAGTTACTCATAAGCAAGTCTAAATAGATACGCTTTGATTTTTGGATTTAAAAGAGTTCAGTGACTCTGCAGCTTTGCATTTATCTGGCAGTTTGTCCCAGACGTGGGAGCATAACAACTGAAAACTCTTCTCGGTTCTGGTTCTAGAAACGATCAGTAGACAAAAGCTGGAGGATTGGAGTAGTCTGAATGGTTTGTGACATTATAAAAGATCTCAGAAGTGTTCTACTTTCTTGGCTCTAGTGAGAACAAGAGCAGCACCGTTTTGGATTAGTTGCAGCTGTCTGATTGATTTTTTAGGCAGAACTGTGAAGATACTGTTACAGTAATCAAGGCGGCTAGAGATAAATGCATGGATGAGTTTTTCGTGATCTCCTTGCATCATTGTCCTTTAATACTAGAGGAGGAGGAGGAGTAGAAATACTGTGTTAGGTCCTGTGTAGGTTAAGTTATCTACCTCAATGCGCAGAAGAGATAAGAGTTAGAAACAGGTTGAGGACTGCATTTGGCCAAGATGCTCGTTGGGAGAAACACCACCTCATAGATAGCTTTTTAGCTTGGACTGGATGGTGCGCAGAAAACCCCAGTGCAGTTTCAGAGTAATTCCTTTTGGACCAACCGGTAGAATCAATAGAGAGAAGAAATGGCATCGCTAGCGGTTATTTGAGTTTTCCCTCCTTTTCCACTCAACAGAGCTGAATGAAAGAGAGTGAATATGTCATCGTGGCCACCTTATATCAGCGTAATCCTTGGCCATCATTGACCAATGGGGAACTGCGGGGGGTCAGCAAAATTGCCGCCGACCCAGCGCAAGGGATGCTGAGAGACCATTCAGTTTATTGTGGGCAAACCCAACACTTGGCAGGAAACCAGAGAAATCTTTTAATGTCAGAATTAACCCAACACCAGCCTGCCATAGACCCATAATACTGATAATATTTTGTTGTTGATGAAAATTATGCTTCAACAATGTATACAACTTGATTTGGATAGTATAATAACCCTGGCTAGCTCATTATGAAGTGGATGTCATATCACTGGAATTTCCAACTTCTGTGGCGAATGGTATTTCTCTGTGTTTGCTTTAATTTATATAAAATAAACCAAAGGGAACTGGCTAGGTCAGACAAATATAAACACACCATGCACATGTAAAAGCAGTCAGTCTTTTTAGGGTGCTGTATGCTGCTTCAGCAAGAAGTGTACATAAGCCCCTTGATACAAGACATCAGTCAAAACAAATTTAAAGTGAAATTATAATTGTCAAATGATTAATTTTGGGGAAAGTAGTATTTATTTGATGATTATTCTAATCCTATTTTGGGACTTTATGAGATACATGCTAATGATCCAAACTTAAACTGAAGTCTGTATTACAGTTTGCTTGTGAACGTGTTGTGAATACTGATGCGTCCTCAGCTAAAGCACTGGTGAAGCTAAGGCCTCTGATTGATATTCTGGGGCAGCATTTGTTGGTATGCACCATCTAGTTTCTAATCTCTTAAAAATGCCAAAAAAAAGGAAAGAACACACATACACACATAGGTCTTGTCCTTGTCCTTAAGTGCTGAAGGGAGATTAGATTCCACGTTACTCCTTTTCTTGGTGGGCTATAGGCAAGATGAAAAATAGCCTTGTGGTCCTAATCCTGAAGACGCTTAGCACAGTCATATTGTTCTCCAAGGGTGCACTTCTTCTGGCTTCCCATGCTGCCATGGTGACAGGTAGTTGTAAAACCATTAGTGGACTTGTCATGAGATTTCAGCCTGAATGCACAAATCAGGAATCCATTGTGTACAATTTAAAACCACATGTCGCAAACACACAGCCCTCCCTTGCACTAGTTTTATGATAATTAGAGCAATCGCTACTCTTTTAGCATGGGATGTGATGATGAAAACATATGCATTTAGTTCAAGAAAAACAGCGAGGTAAGGTGAAAATCCCTTCAATATGGGATCTCAATGATGAGTGGTGCTAGAAGCCCGGCTTACAGCCAAGAAACCATTACTAATCCCCCAGGGCTGTTGGAGTAAAGGTTGTGTGTGCCAGAGGATTGCAAGTACCATTGAGCATTCTTGTGTATTTGTGTGTGCTTCCCAGCTCTAGAATTTGTGCCTTCCCATGACCCCTGCTTTACTTAAAAAACAGGCACAACAGCTAGTTAAATAGTTACAAAGCAGCAGCAAATGTTCCAGACACCTGGAAGTAGTAGAAAAAAAAAGTTTGAATAGAAAAAAGTCAGAATCCAAATTAAAAAATCTCAAATAAAAGTATGACAAACTAATCAGAAACCTTTGTACTAAGTAAAAACAACTTACACGTTTCTTTACAGCTGCTGCATTACATCATGCATTACACAGTGGTGAAGGCAAGCTACGTTTTAGCTACAGTTGCCCTGGGACAGAATGAAAGAAGTGAAGCTGCTTAACACAGGCATCACCTGGCCTCACTGACCCTCAATAGGCAAAGCAGGTAAAGCGTCTTGCCGATGAACACAACAACCGAGACAGACAAATCACCAGTTGAAGATGAATGCTACCACGTTAGCCATAATAACAAACTTGAACTACAGTATATTGAGAAATTTATTGGGAAAATTATGGACTTTGTTAGATTGTTTTTTTCTCAAATAGAAAGTCTCTCATGGATAAATAATCATACAGTAAGGTTCAGAAATGATTTTGTTTATCAATCAAATGCTGACTCCTAGCCTCTAAATTCCTGCAACTTAACAAACCCAAACTGAAAAACGCATTTCCTCTGTATTTCCATGCATAAATGCCCCTAAAACCCACGACAAACTGCTGTTGTGGATGTCTGCACGACAGCCTTTGATGTCCCTTGAGAAACCGCAAGAAGATGAATGAACTCCCACACTCATTTGCACAGGGGAGACATAGAGGAAACTGCATCAACATCAGCATGGTCAAGTTCAGAGTTCAGTAACGGGCAGCTTTGAGGTTTAGTTTGGCATTTTGGCTTTAATTTACAGCATACTGGATTCTAATAGTTAAAAGGGCTTTACTGCTCTTTCATGAAACTAATTTTAAGATCAAGATTTTAACAAAATACAGCTTGCGGATTAAACCATCTGTCCCTGATTAGCTTGCCTTGTTTTAATCATATTCCTATAAAATTAAGATTATGTGGTCAGGATGTCTTTGGTGCCTTTAATTTTCTGAAATTTGCCATCTTTTCTGGTGAAATAAATCTCCCTTCTCAGAAGGGATAATGTTGTTTTCTGCTTGCCAAGAGAATAACATTTACTTATTTACTAATCATACATTCAAAACAAAATGTAGGGTGCGTGTTGAGTTTGGCCACAGGAATGTAAAAAAGACATTAATTCCCCAACATCATAAAAAGTGCCTTACATGAAGCCAAAGCAAAGGCAAACTCAAATAAAATGGCATCCAAGTCTTTTTTTAATCCCTTTTTGCAGAAACATAACACATTACTCTGCATAAATCAACTGCAAAACATATATATACTGTATGGTGCTTAGAAAAACAAGAAAAAACAACAAAAAAAACAACAATCACAATGACACCTTTCACATCTTTTTGATCAATGCTGCCAAAGCAGTTCAACACATTTAAACTTCACTCAAGTACCATGCTGGCACTGGTTTACTTCGCAAAGTTACATTTTTATCTAATTTACTTGCTTATGCTATGAACCCCAGGTGCTTTTGTACATGTGTTGCTGGGTCTCCGAGAGGGTGAGGCTGCTCCTGCTGCACTACTATTCACCTGTGTCTAATCAATTCATGACACCACTGCTTAAAAGGACCAAAATTACTCTTCATCAACGCGTGAATGTCAGCACTGGTTGCAGTAATCAATCTTTCTTTGTATTATGTTTTTAGTGACTCCTAATGATTTACTTTATGCTGCTTTGTGACCTAGAATCACTTACCTGAGTCTTACAGGAAAATCCATTACTTTTTTTAATCACTGCCATGTTCCGCTTGAGTCTCTTGTTGCTCCTTCACTCTGGATGTTCACCAGTAAACCAAATCACAAGAACCTACACACGTGGCCAAAACCCATTGTCAGTCATCTACTTCAGCCAATTCAGAAACCTTTGCTCTTTCTCCATCATACAAGCCAGAAAAAACCAAATACCTAGCCTCACTTTACCACTTCTTTCATCACACACTGAGCTGTCATTCAGGCCTTGTAAATAATACTGGTGCGTCTGAAATGGTTAAATCATTATGAAAAACCATAATGATTTATGACCCAACCATCCAGTCCCTCTGAATTCATACACCGAAATCCATAACATAGATCCATTACACAAAGTTAATTATATTGATAATTTATGGCTTACAGATCATGAAAACCCAGATTTCAGTGTCTCAGAAAATTTGAATAGTGTTAAAAATACATATTGGAAAACCATGGTGTCACACCCTAATCAGATGAAAAACTCAATACACCTGAAAAGATTGCCTGAGCCTCTAAATAGTCTCTCAGTCGAGGACAGTATTTTACACAGAGACAGGAGAGACTGCTAACTGGGCCGATTTATTGACACACAAGGTAATTAAGAAGCTGGTTGTTTAAATTTTGCTGTATCCAAACATATATATACAGGTTTTAGAGGAAGAAAAACGTAGAGTAGGGAGAGGTGTACCAGCCCGTAGGATACCACATTCTTGGGATTATTGTCATGCAAAATTCATTCTAGAATTTGGGGAGGCTTCAGTTGGTGTGGACTGAGACTGGTGTCAACACATCAAGGGCCACACACAGACAAAGCCAATACAGGGGCTACAGGCATCTCACCCCAGTTAAAGAGAAAAAGAAATGAAATAATGCTCAGTGGTGACATTTTCTCTTTATAGGTGAATGCAAAATTTGGATTTCACTTGAAAATCAAGGTCCCAAAATCAGGAGAAAGACTAAAGAGGAACGCATTCCACATTGCTTCAAGTCCACTGTGAATTTTCCACAGTCAGAGAAGTGTTTGGGGATGCCATGTGTTCTGCTACAGTTACACTGTTATAAGAAGGGAGGGAAAAAATGTAATTTTAACTGACCAGTAGTGTTTTTCATGCTTGTGCGGGAATTTTGATTGTTTTAAAAGATGTTGTTATATTTGTGTTAAGCTTATTGACCCAAATGCAGATCACCACTAGGAAGACTGGTTGTTAATCTTAGATTTCATTGAAACAATGGTAATGTGAAAGTTATGATGTTTGCAAGAACTAGGAACACTAGCACAGAGATGGAACATGGATAATGGGAGAACTTGAACAGCTGGTTCTTTTCCTTTTCTTAGTTATTAAATATTTTTGCCTTTCTTGATTGTACAGGCCTTTAAATGAGTTCAAACAAAAAGTGAAATAGACTGAAATAAAAAAATCTAGGTTGTTGTGTGTGAGTGTGTGTATATCCATGTGTGGGTGTGTGTGTGTGTGTGTGTGTGGGGGGGGGGGTTCTCAATTTTAAGCCAATTTTACAAAGCAGAAGGCTAAAGGAGAACCAAACCTACACACACCTGTGACAACATGTACGTACTGTAGATGACTTTACAATCAGACACATCCAGCCTCACAGTCCATAAGAAGTGTGTACGTTAATATTCCTTAGTGGATGTGATGACAGAGAGATATGCCCTGACCTCAGGCAAGCCTCCTATTCATCCATCGAGAGTGGAAGCGCCTGGCTGCCATCGCTGTTGTCCTGTAGTTTGTTTAAAAGTTGAGGGGGGTTATATTCATTTCTAGCTAGCATTTACTTACTAAAGACTATTTATCTGTTACTGCTGTAATGGTTTATAGCCTCATGTTAAGGCCAACAAGTCAGAAAAGTTAAGGTTAGAGTAAATCACTAGCAGCTAGTTGCTGTTACAGAAAACACTGTTTCTGTACTGTCTCATTTATTAATATTTCTAACATACCAAACAAGCCATCTCTCTTTTGGTTGTTGATGGACAAGTAACACATTTTGGGATGCACCCGTACCGACACTAGTATCGGGTGCGATGCTGTTCTTATGAACTCTATCGTATCAGTTAAAGTTAACAGATACCATTAACCGATACTTAAAGTGTGGAAACTCTGCAATAATTTCACTGAAAATGTTTATTTTTCACTTGAGATTTTAGTTTTAACCCATTTTTATTATTATTATATTTTTTATCTAATTCACTATCATTTGTTTTAACAAGCAGAGAAGAAAATAAAAACTGTCTTCAATTCAATTCAATTCAGTTTATTTATATAGCGCCATTTCACAACAGATGTCATCTCAAGGCACTTTACAAAAAGAGTTATTACAATACAATGTTTAGTGTAGAAATTACAGAACCACAGAAGATTGCGTCGTGGAATTCTCAGCAATCCCTCATACTGAGCAAGCATGCAGCGACAGTGGGAAGGAAAAACTCCCTTTTAACAGGAAGAAACCTCCGGCAGAACCAGGCTCAGCACAAGCGGTTATCTGCCGCGACCGTCTGTGGCTTGGAGAATACACAACAGAGACACAGAAAGAGCAACAGAACCGATGCACAAGTTTGTTGCAGGACGTGGAGAATTTTCCGTCACTGCAATGCCATCTTAGTCAGGGTCGTCAAGCAGGGCTAATCCGGAGCACCTACTATAATAGAAAACAGGTTAGTGCTTGAATTGACAGCACATCATGCAGTTGGGGAGAAGTAGGAGAGAAAGTAGGAACAGACCCTAATAATGTCCTCCAACAGCCTAGCCTAAAGCAGCATAGCTACTAACATTAACCTGTCTCCTAGCTACTAGGAGACCTGGCTACCAACACTCTGTCTGAGTCCTCCTGACCCGTGGACGGTGTAGGGCCGGTAACGGCCCCCGTCATGCCGGGGTCTTCTCGGAGTCGGGTTGTTTGAGAATGCAGCCCAAAGTGGGTGGTAAACTCCATCTAAGGCTAAATACCGGCACGAGACCGATAGTCGACAACTATCTTAAGGAAAAATAGACAGAACTGAGAGGACAGAGTTGAAGAGGGCGAGAAACGTTTAAGAGATAAACGGGTGGGGTCCGCACAGTCTGCCCGGGGGATTCAACCCGGCAGGTAATGGGCGGCCGCACTGTGCGGGAGGATCCCCTTGAGGGACCTCTCTCCGGCGCTGGCTGGCCCCTGTGGGGCACATTTCTTCCGCGGCGGTAAGCCGCGACCGGCTCCGGATCTTTACCTGGCTTACATTAATCTATCTCTACCTAGCTACTCTACCTCTTCCTATCTCTTCCTAACTTTTGACACTCTGCCTGACTACTAACATTAACCTGTCTCTTCCTATCTACCTGTCTGACCTGACTCTAACTACCTATAAACATATCTCTAACTGTAAGCTTTGTCAAAGAGGAAAGTTTTTAGCCTAGTTTTAAAGATAGACAAATTGTCTGCTTCACGAACCAACCCTGGGAGCCGGTTCCATAGGAGGGGAGCCTGATAGCTGAAAGATCTGCCACCCATTCTACTTTTAGAAATCCTAGGAACTACCAGTAAACCTGCAGTCTGAGAGCGAAGGTCTCTGTTAGGAACATATGGAACAATCAGGTCTCTTATGTATGATGGAGCTAGATTATTAAGGGCTTTATATGTCAGAAGGAGGATCTTGAATTCTATTCTAGATTTTACTGGGAGCCAGTGAAGAGAAGCTAAAACAGGGGAAATGTGATCTCTTCTTTTAATATTCATCAGAATCCTAGCAGCAGCATTTTGAACTAACTGAAGACTTTTAATTGTATTCTGTGGACTACCTGATAATAGACAGTTACAGTAATCCAGCCTTGAAGTAACAAAGGCATGGACTAGTTTTTCAGCATCATTCCTGGACAGGATGGTTCTAATTTTTGCAATATTCCTAAGGTGAAAAAAGGAAATCCTACAGACTTCTTTAATGTGAGTTCTAAATGACATATCTTGGTCAAAAATGACACCGAGGTTTTTTGCTTTATTACTGGAGGCTAATTTAATGCCGTCCAGGTGAAGGGGCTGACTAAGTAGTTTCTTTTTCAGAGCTTCTGGTCCAAAGACGACAACTTCTGTTTTATCAGAATTTAGAAGCAAGAAGTTTAGAGTCATCCAAGTTTTTATGTCTTCCAGACATGCCTGTAGTCTACCTAACTGATTGGATTCATCAGGATTTATGGATAGATATAGCTGTGTATCATCTGCGTAACTATGGAATTTTATCCCATGCTGCCTAATTATTTTACCAATAGGAAGCATATATATAGTAAAGAGAATCGGCCCAAGCACTGAACCCTGTGGTACTCCGCAAGTAACTATTGAGGTTGAGGAAGATCTATTGTTTACCTGAACAAACTGAAATCTGTTAGACAAATAAGATTTAAACCAACCTAGTGCTGTTCCTATTATACCGACACTTTGAAGCCTTTCTATGAGAATATTGTGGTCAACAGTGTCAAAGGCAGCACTGAGATCTAACAGGACCAGAATGGTCACCAGTCCATTGTCTGAGGCTATGAGAATATCATTAGTAACCTTCACCAGAGCTGTTTCAGTGCTGTGATGAGCTCTAAAGCCTGACTGAAACTTCTCAAACAGCTCATTATTGTTTAAATGCTCACATATCTGGTGTGCAACTATTTTCTCAAGAATTTTAGATAAGAAGGGAAGATTAGATATCGGTCTATAGTTAATTAAGTCGTTTTGATCAAGAGAGGGTTTCTTAAGTAGAGGTTTAATTACAGCAATCTTAAACTCCTGTGGTACATATCCATTGACTAAGGATAGATTCATTATATTTAAAATTGGAGCAGCGATCAGAGGGAAAACTTCTTTTAAGAGTTTAGTTGGGATTGGGTCTAAAACGCAAGTTGAAGGTTTAGATGAAGCTAATAATTTTAGTACATCACAAAGTTCGGCTGCATTAAAGCAGTTTAAGCATATATTAGGTTCCACCATTTTTGAGGCTGCCTCATTAACTAAGGAGGAAGCAAGCATATTGGGAAGGTTCCCAATTATCTTATTCTTTATGGAGTCTATTTTATTTATAAAGAATTGCATGAAGTCGTCACTGCTTAGAGCTTGGGGAATGGTTGGCTCGATAGAGCTATGATCCTGTGTGAGTTTGGCAACTGTATTAAAAAGAAACCTAGGATTATTTTTATTCTCCTCGATTAAAGATGAATAATATGCTGTTCTAGCTGTGTGAAGGCTCTTTTTATATAGCAATAAACTATTTTTCCATATTAAAAAGGAATCATGTAAATGCGTGGAGCGCCATTTTCTCTCTAGTTTTCTAACATTCTGCTTTAGGGTACGTAGCTCTAAATTAAACCAGGGAGTTAATCTTCTATGGCTAGCCACCTTCCTTTTCTTCCAACTCAGTGCATTTTTTGTGTGTATTAGAAGTATCGGCACTGGTACTTGGTATTGGCAAGTACTCAAATCCAAGAATCTGTATTGTAACGGTTTGAAAAATGTGATATCGTTGCATCCCTAAACCCAGTCTTAAATAAATATTACAACTAGCAGTCTAAGGCTTGACTGATATATTCTTATATTCATGTAGATTGTACAATTGTTTTTATAGGACTCAAACTTTAGATATGTTTAACATGCAATTCCAGCTGTTGGCTTGGGGTCCAGAGTCAGGGATTTTTTTGACTCTTGGTCCATACTGTATCACCAGTTAGCTGTGTTGTGCTGCCTTTTGTGAAGCTATTTTTATTTTTATTTTTTAAGATTTTTTTTCTAAAGCCTATCTTTGTTTTGTTTTTACGGCTTGCAAAACTGTACCATTGACCATGATGTTGTTGTTCACAGTAAAAGATAATATGTTACTTGCTGCAGGTCCCCACCTGTCTATGTCGCGCCACCTGCTCTGTGCGTTGCACAAACCTCAGTGGTAAGTTCATGAAACAGAAGAACAAGTTTATGATAAGATGTTGTTTTGCATGAATGAGTGGAATTGCATAAAAAATGTTATGGATGAATCTCATGAGAGCAGAGAGCTTGAATATCAATACCAATGAAATATTAGGTTGTGACTCACTCTTGTGACTGAATCCGTGTGTATATGTGTGTGTAAAAACACACTCATATACACACATATCTCGCTTATGTCCCTAATTGGTGTGTGTGTGTGTGTGTGGGTGGGTAATTTTTAAGCATCACTGTAACTCAAAGTGCTCATATAAATCAACAAATTACTTTTTGAGAGGAAACTATATCTCCAAAATGGCCTAGTCAGATACCAAAACTATTCTGAATGAAAATTTGTGGAGTCAACTGAAGAGGGATATGAAATCAAGGTATAGGTTACTGAAAGACTTGTAAAAAATAAAGGCTGAAGTGAATCAAAATGTGTTTTATAAATGTTTTTAGTTAAAAGTGTTTTTAGTTAAAAGTGTTCATCTTTTACCTAAAAGTGTTCACACTTATCCAAACAGGTAGCTACAGATTAATTATTTTGTAGTTTTTTTTTTATTGCATTGCATAGAATAAATATTACAATATCTATGGATTAAATTTGAAAGGAATTTTCATTGTTACATTTTTTTGCATCAGAAGAATTAGCAATTAGACCAGGGGTCTATAGACTTTTGTCTGCTGAAGAACCAAAGATCAAAGCATCAAAATAAAAAATGCTTTGTGATGTCAAACTGAGCAGTTGTCAGCCTCTAGAACAGCCATATTTCACTGAAGTTCATGACAATGTCATTCACGTGAATGCTTTTTTTCATTACGTTTGTAGAATAACTGTGATAACATGCTGTGTCAATTGATTAATCTAGTCTGTTTCTTGGATTAGCAAATCTATTTATGGTTCCTCCAGGTTATTTGGTCTATGCATCCTGCTTGGTTCTGATCCCAGATCAGGTTCTGGCAGGACATCCCTCCAATTCAGACTGATGAGAACCACTTAGTCAGTACCCAAGTAACAGACAGGCTCATTAATCACTATAAAAGAGAGGAACAGAAAGCACATTGGAGGCAAAGATATGTAGAAATAAAGAGGGTTTTTTTATTTTACAAAAAAATCATCTGGTGCACCTATCTCCCCTTCTTTCCAAATTATTGTGAGGTTTATTTGATGGTTAGTTCTGAAGACTATGTGACAGAACTTTCATGATAACATTTTATTTTTAAATTAATGGAGGACTGTGAGTTTCTAAAATAACCCGTTAGTGCTTAGAAAAGATACTATGGTACCAGTGATTGACCTTTTAAAGTACTTTGCATTTGAGCGGCGTTCAACCGACTTTGCTAAAGTGATACACATATTTTTAGACAACTTTGGTTTTATAATTTTTTTGTGATTTTAAGGTGTTTTAGAAGGTTTAAACTGCTATTTCTAAATCTTCAAAATTAAACAGTGGTTGTGTCTTTGCCATGATTCTATTCAAAATGTAAAATGCATCAATTTATTGTCTGTTTCATTTAAGACTCTTCTTGCCTAAGGCTCTCACCTTTTACTTGGGGATTTCCTGAATGCAACAACACACACGAACGCACACACACATACTTCCAAACCTATGTAAGTCAAGGTAGGGTACATCAAAGGCTTGGTTAGGACAAGATGATCAGAGCTGCCATGAACCGCCATCAGCTGCAGTTTACTTCAAGGCGGTATAATGTGTTGTTCTGATCTGCCTTGACCCCAGGGGTCATATGTCACCAACCTTAATGGATCCGCTCTGTGTGAGTGTTGATGGTAAAAGGCTTTGGGGCCTGGAAGTGAACCAGCAAAGGGCCAGCCAAGGCAGCACCTGCATGAAGTGCATGAAGAACATGAAGAACTGATGGCAGGTGCAGCAGGTGCTTTCCCCTTCACAAACAGATGGCTTGTATCAAGCCTTTATGATACAAATACTATAATGAGATGGTTGATATATTTTTGTTCATAAATAACATTAGAGAAACTTTGATGTTGAAGCAAGTGGCAAGAGAAAAAAATGACGAAAGCAAAAAGCCAAGAAAAACAGATTTATTAAACATGTCAGTAATCTTAGATCAAAAAGAAGAATGTAAGAAAGAAAGCTTTTATTATTAACTCATAATTCATGTGTAAAGTTTTATCTATTTTGCTTCACTTTATATTCGCAACTTTAATCTATGTAGTTCTAAAGATTGTACCATTGTCTTTTCATTGAAACATACATGGCTGCTATGAAATATTATAAGTACACCAGTTTTTTTTATTATTACCAAAGGGAAAGTAAATCAAATTATTATTCACTCTGTGTTAAAATAAAGTCTGAGGATGAGTTGTTTCCCTTTTTTCTGGGCTGTTGAATAGTGGATCAGATCTCAACCCTTGCAGTGTGGCTGATCCTAGTAAACCAAACTGAAGAGTTGTTTCTCCGTCCTCGACTCAAAGTCAAGCTTTTTGCCAGTTTGGGTTAGACTGTGTCCCGCCTGCCTGGTCATATTTGGTTTTTAAGAACAGGACTTCAAAGTGCAGTCAATGGTGAGGGTCACTGGTTTCAGAACCTTAGGTCGAATCGTTGATTTTTGTAAACCGTGGCCTTGAACCTGTATTGAAGAAGTTCTCAGCTAGTGTCCTCATGAGTGTCCTCATTCAGATAGATGAAAATTGCCCGTCCTGGAAAAACGTAGAATAAACCGACCTTGTTGGAGGTCATGTCTTTCCTCAAGTGAAAGATTTCAAATAACTTTCAAGCATATTTCAAGTGGAGGAAACTCCAGGGGCAATAAGTGGAGCCACTGCTTTCCTGCATTAAAAGAGTCTGTTGAGGTGATTGTCCAGGCATACACCACTGGTAGGAAACCCTTGGCAGACACAGAAGAGGCTGGAGACAACATAGTCTCTTCTCTAGCCTTTGAAAGCCTTGAGATCCCCAGGAATTAACATGAGATGGACACTTAGGAGGCATTTCTGGATTTCTCTACTGGATTCCTTACCCCTTGACCCAGTCTTGTATAGGCAGTAGACAATTTATGGATATATGAATAATTTTTCAATCAGATACAAAAGTGACCTAGAACTGAGGTGTAAAGTCTATGTCACAGGCATTTAAATACCCTAAAACAACTTTTTTAGAAAGTTGCAAAAGTATGCACAACAATGCCATCCCAGTAATGCTCACACACATCACAAAGCAACCACAGATTATAGACCACTTCTTCTATAATTACTACTGGCCAGGCCTGAGCCATAATCTTGCAATTTCCTCTAGGACATGCACAGCATGCAAATACATATAGGCACCCAATTGCACACAAATCTCCATGTTCTTTGAGAATTTAAAACACAAAGTACTATGAAGGTTTTTAACGACCACTGTCATGATTATTTCTTTTTCATTTTTAATGGCTGTTCTTAAAGGCTTTCTGAAACATATTCCTTTTTAGGCAGTGACATTTTTCTTTAGACATTGACATTCCTTTATAAATTGTTTAACTTGTGCTTGAAAATGACAGAGTACTGTGTGGGAACAGAAGAAGATAGACCAAGAATAATATGATTATCTGCAACGGATGACCAATATTTGAAATTTACTTTATGTCTTCAGGAAATGGGGATCCATCAAGTCAGTGTGCAACATGTGACATCCACCACCCTTGATTTAAATGTGTTCTGAATGCAGAGTATTCTTCCGATCGGTTTTTGGAAATCACCTCATTAGTTGTGAAATTGTACTTCATACTTGTCAAATTGTTGCTATTTTTAAATAATTTAACTCAAGAAATGGGAACAAAAAAGCCCCAAAAAGAACAACAAAAAACTTAATTAGGGTATGTGGCTAACAGTTACATTTCTCTGAAACTTTAACTAGGATGAACATGAATGCAAATGCTTGTAGCTTAAAAAAAATTTGTGTCAAGGTTTTACCGTGATTGTTGGGGTGTTCTGCATCACTGTCCCTTTTCTGGGTTACAAGGAAGAAAGTAGTGTGTTTTGGAAGTTGTTGAACAATAGCAGAGGGCATTTATCAACAAAACTAGCAATTTAGCTGAAAATTACTTAGTTGGGGCACCACCTGGTTATCAGGAACTTATTTTGCAAATAGTTCTAACTCTAGGTTTTGTTTTCTACTAATTCTCTTTAAAATATAAAAGTTTTTTAACAAAAATAATTCAACCTTTCAGTTAAAGTACTTTACTCAACAAACTCAATAAGCTAGTAACACACTAAAGTGCTAAAAAATAACAATGAAAACTAATAAACTTCTGAAAATAAAAGTCTATTAACAAAATCTTAATAATTTAACAATTTTCTGATAATATGACAATTTATTCTTAATTTATTGGTTAGTCATTGCAATGATGGATCTAATGTCATATCTTGGGAAACCAAGATGGAGGATTTAGAACATGTTGCCCCTCACAATATGTCAGCTTAAATGGGCGAACATAAGTTTTTTTGTTTTTTTAAATAACATTTTTTAAGTTTGATATGTATTTACAGAAAGTAAATTATTTTTTTCATTTTTCAACCCCTTTCATTTTGTGGGAAAGTAAACGTCTCTCCACCATTATTTGTTGTGTTTCCAATGAGGGGAAAAATGCATTTTTTTATGGCTCCTCTGAAAAAATAATGGAAAGACTGGACGAAGTTCATTCCGCTTATAGTTAATTATCTCAAGGTATGAAGAATTTCTACTTCGTCCATATATCTGCTCTTTAAACATGAAGAAATGAGGGACTCCTGTACACTTTTGCATAGTACTTAAGATTTGACAGATAAAGGATTAGGCATTAGCACAAGTGTACCAGCTTCAAAAACAAACACATTTTATGTTGGTTCATTTCCTCGTGACCATGGCAACTGAACATTTGCCTTCGTCTTCTTTGGCGTCACACACCTTCCGTGCACCACTGTGGAACTTCTGCACACAAATAGACTCACAGTGTAACACAAGTCAACCAGGCATTGTTTTGTCTTTAACAAGCTTGTACAAGAAACAAGTGTGAGCTAAAAAAATTTATTTCCATGAGGTTTGGCTATTGCCCAGAATTGAGCAAATATGCAAGTCAATTTCAAGTTTTGATGTATTTGTTCAAAACTGTCAAGCATTTTTTTGAAGAAGACTGCATATCATCAACAGCTGATAAGAAGTGGTCTCCATATCAAGAACAAGAATATACAAGAATATAAGAAACATTTGCACTATCGGAACTAAAGGGTAATTTTACCAGACTTTCCTCTGTAGAGATAAATCTGTTGGCCCACTCCTCTCAGCCATTGTGTTTCCCTACAAAATAGCTGCTTTAAGGAATTTACAAATACATTAGTATATATTGACAATTTCGGCAATGAGTAATGTTACTGATTAACACCAATAGGCACCCACAGCACCAGATGATGACAAAAGACCGATAGATGGTTGCAGTTTTTCTGTCAGGTTGATATAAACTGCTTTACCAACAACTCTTCTTATTTTACAAAGCAGGTTCAATACCGATCACTGTTCATTTCCCTCTAAGTTGCAACCAATCAGTGTGACTTAAAAGGGAAGGGTTTTCTTTCAACCAAAATCTTCTTTAAATTACTGGAGAGCTGGGTCGGACTCACTGGTACAGCACTTCAATGGTTTGAGTCTTGCCTCATGAATAGGAAGTTATTTGTCTCCATCGGAAATTTCTCATCAGAAAAAACAGAAATCACATGTGGGGTACCTCCAGGGCTCCATCCACCAAAGTATGCTGGAGATCTGCTGTCACTGTACCAACCCAGCAGACCATTTAGGTCCTCCAACTCGAGTTTACTAAACATTCTTAGAATTAGAACTAAACAGGGAGAGGCAACTTTCAGCTTCTATACTCCACAAATCTGGAACAAACTTCCAGAAGGAAGCAAAAATACTGAATCGTTAGGCTCCTTTAAATTAAAGATTAAAACTCTACTATTCAGAGCTGCCTTGAGTCCTTAATTGCGTTTTTTGATCACTCTTTGATTCTCATGGTTTGATATTTATTCTTATTTTAACTGATTGTGTTTTATCTGTTTTTAATCTATATTCTTTTGCATAAATTTGTTATTTACACCTTCTCTTTTTATTGATAAATTCTTATGTTTCATTTGTTTTTAAATTAACATTCTCCCATAATTTTTTTTAATTTTTCAGTTGCTAAATGCATTTAATTTAGTAATGATCTGTTTTACTTTTCATATTTTTATCATGTATTAGGTTGCATTGCCACTGAATCATGTAAAGCACCTTTAATTGCCTTGTGTTGAAAGTGTGCAATATAAATAAAATTGCCTTGCCGTGCCTTATTTAAAGCATGCATTGTGTTTGCCTCTTCACCCAAACAAGATTGGAGCCACTTGGAGCCCATGTGAAGAAGTTTATATCCAGTAGTGATCATTGTATATGCATATGTTGGGAGTTTTGAGGGCAGGGCAAGCCTTGCCTGTAAATAAGGCATTATCTGCCACAAAACTCCTTCATTTCAGGAATATTTTGTCATAAATCGCTGGTGCTATTTCCCTGTGAGTTCATACTGTCTCAGAAGAGCTTCTTTGTTGTCTTCCTGGTTATTTACAGGTGTTTTTTTCCCAACGGATTACAGTTTACAAAAAATTAAATCCCAATTATGTCGCTGCCTTCCTCCATGATAGTTATGGTCTGAGCAGGATTTTATTCAGCACTCTATGGCAGCAGACGGTTAGACAGAACTTGCTACTTGCTACTGCTACTTGCATGTTTCCAAATTGCACAAACAAAGTGACCATAGTGACTGTCATATAGCACAGAGTAAAAGTCCTGCTTAGACTACAGGTGCAAAGGGGTACTGCAGTAACGTCACTGAAACCATAGTTTATTGTAAGTTGGACTAAACACCTGTAAATATCTCAGAAGACAACAAATAAGCCCTTCCGACATGTTCCGACCTCCGAGGGGAATAGTGCTTGGGATTAATAACAAAACATGGTGAAATGAAGTAGTTTTGTGGCAGATAATGCCTAATTATTAGAGTGCCCCCACAACTTTCATTATATGGTTATACACTGATCACAACTGGATATCAACGTCTCCCAAAGGACTCCAAGTGGCTCCAAACTTGTCTGGGTGAGTAGCAAACGTTGTGCATGGTTTAAATAAGGTCCAGGTTGAAAAAAAAAAAATCTTAAATTACAGCTCCTGCCCAGCGACTCTTCCAGGCCATTTCTGAGAAGTTAGTTGCTTTAAAAACAAACAAACAACAGCCATGATGTGACAGACAAGGTACAAACTGTAAAAACACAACAAGTAAACTATTAGCTGCTAATGATTAATGAGAAACTAATAATTAATATAGCATATTCGTCTTACATTAAAGGGTTACTATAAAGTTTTAATTGTGATAGGACTGCATTCTAACCTCTAGTTTAAACTCTAGAGAAAATGCTTGGAGTGATCAAAAGTTTACCTGGTTGTTCTACACTGAAGAGAGCTTATAGTTTAGCAGTTATATATAAACACAATCATCAGTACATTTTTTAAAACATGAAGAGGGCATTTTCAATATTTTTTTAGCATTAGGACTACCAAGGATCTAAACCTGGAGAAAAATTGTAATACATTCATTATTAAAAACTGGACTTCATAATTGTACAGATTGTTTCAAACACAGTTTAGGATATATGTGGACAAATAGTTTTTCAAAAATATTACTCTCCTTTTAGTGAACCCAATATTGCTCATCTTAGAGCTCAAAGTATTGTCACAGTCTTATTAGTGTTTAATCTGCCTTGTACTCCTTCTATTCCTGTTGATTCTCGCATCTTTTTATTCACAACATTGCCTATATTAGAAAAGGCCCTTTTGGGGTTTTTTGGCATAGTTTTGTCAAATTAAAAAAATACTCATCCGCATACTAAGGCAGGCTTTTCTGTCTTGAAATGAGATGTTTATATTTCACATAAAATGTACAGTACTAATTGCTGTGCCCAGTCACTGGAACGAAAGGACTGATCATACTACATCTACCAGCATTCATAGCAGCGGCAGCAGTTCTGCTGATTTCACTGTGCCATCTAGCCGTCACAAGGACAGGAGAAGGATAATGCTCTCATTAAGTGAACATCCTCCATATCCTGTTATCAACTTTTTACTTTCTTTAACATAGAAATCACCCATACATCAGTTCCTTTGTTCTTTCCTGATCTTTCTTCTTAAACCCCTAGTCAGTCGTGCAGATGGCCGCTCATACTGAGCCAGGTTCTGGTTCTGCTCGAGGTTTCTTCTCGTCAAGCACAGTTTTTCCTTTCTACTGTCACTACTGTGAAGTCAGCAACACAACTCAGGTGACTGACTATTGTCGGTACTTGCTCAGAAGGAGTGAATCCTGCAACTCAATGAGTCGAAGCAATCTGTGTAGATTACTTAGATAGAAACTTTTTAACTTATTGGAATGTATGTACTGTACAATTTAACTGAAATGACTTCTCTTGTCCCCGCGACCCCTGGAGGGACTAAGCGGTTCAGAAAATGGATGGATGGATGGACTTCTCTTGTAAAGTGCCTTGAGGTGACATCTCTTATGAATCGGGCTATATAAACTGAATTGCATCTTCAAAAGAAGAAGCTAAGAAGATGATGATTTAAGCAATTTGGTCTGTTTGTCTGCTGACCACAATGGCAGAAAGAGAGGAACCTGAGCAGATTCTTAATTTTGTCTTTCCATTTTTCTTCAATTAATATTTTTGCAATTGACAATGAGGGAAAGATAAAAGAAAGAAAATAAGAGATTGGATTAGATCCAAAATACATGTCTTCTTTTGTTTTCCAACTGGTAATGTAGGAGTAGGTAGCACACAAAGATAATGTTTTTTTGTGTTAGTTGTAAGAAAAAAATAACACACAGTGGGTCAAGCATCTCACTGTTAAACAATTTTCTTTTAATACCAGTAAAATTACAAATAGGCTATAATATGTGGCTCTGTTTTATGAGCATTGAAACCTCTGCAAACCAGTTGAATTATCTATAAATGAGCTTTATTAGAGAATTTTTGTTTTAACATGCGTGTTAGAGTTTTTATTAGGTGTTTCATAAAACTTGAGACAAAAAAAAATGTCGGCTTGATAGATGAATTATTCGACAATCTTTAAATACCTTATTTCAAAGCTTTTACGTAATGCTGTCTTGCACGCTCTTTGTTGTATAGTGGGTTTTTAATTTGAGGTAATAAATAGTCAGAACAATGACATGTCTTGAAAGCCACATTAGATTTTTGGCATATTGGACTGTTATCCTTTTTCTATCTTCTAAAGATCTTTTAAGTGTGAGATATTTAAAGAATGCTGGAATGTAACGTAGGAAATATTCTCTTTAAGAGATCTGTAAAACACTGACCCCTAGTGTTGGAGCAAACAACCCTAAAACGCTTACTTTGGAGAAGACACTGACACACACTGTTTGCAAGATAGTCCCTGTAGTTGATGCTTGCAGAGAGAACAGATTCATGTAGGTATGCAAAATACTAACAAAAAAGCAACACTTCACCGTCTGTTTGTTTTTCCCACGTTGAATTGTGAAAACAGAAGGGAGGCTTCATCCAAAATATAAATTAGGCAAGAGGTGAATGATGCTGATACAATTAAATTTGACATTGTTCCCAAAACCACACAAAGACAAATAAACATTCCAACGTATGTCTTCTTACTCCCCCCCCCCCCCACACACACACACACATGAAAAGGCAGATAAACAGTAGAGTGAGCCTCTTAAAGCTGGAGGGCTGAGAGTGATAATTATGCGTGTAAATTCCAGGGCCCCTCAGAGTCGCTCTACTGACTGGTGTTGAGAGCTGCGTCCTACTGGTCCTGCTGGTAATGTGCACCCACATTCAACCAGCTGTCTGTCACTGCTCCCCGCCCATATCGTGCACTTTCACTGCTTCACTGAAGTTTTCGCACAACTGCACACACGTCTTATAAAGTAAAAAAAAAAATCTAAAAAATTAAAAACAGGTTTAAATCATGCTGTAAGTAGACCTATAAACATTAATAAGTTAAACTTTATGATTTAATGATGCAAAAAAACAATGAATTAATTGGGGTGTAACAAAACATCCAGCATAGGAGGAGATGTGACGCACAAGATGAGATTTTAGGACTGTTCAAGGGGAACTCTAAGAGTCTCCAGTCTCTATTATCAATCACAAATTTTTCCTTTATGTTTCATAAATGTAAACTATTTTTAAAGGGGAAGTACTGTTTTGTTGCAACCTGGATCTAATTTTTAGCATTAAATACGTTCATTTACTCATCCAGACAATTTTGGCGTGACCTTCGGGAGATGTTTAGATCCATTCACGATCATTGTACGTCCATATAATATGGAGCTGTTGAGGCACGCAAAGTGCAGCCTCTACTTCATCCATTTTCTGCCACAAAACTCCTTCATTTCTCCAATGTTTGGTTATGAATTGCTATGACTTTTCCCTTGTGAGTTTGGAACATCTCAGATGTGCTTTCTTGTTGATATCTGGGTTGTTTTACAGGCATTTATTCCAACCAATTCCATCTCACAACAAACAGCAATTTCAGTGTTGTCATTGCCGTGGCCCATGGCAGTTGTAGTATGAGAAGGGCTTTCAATCTTTGCTCTACTAATTGCTACTGAAAACATCAACATGTTTTCAGCACGTTTTCAAATTGCACAAACAAACTGGACTCAGTTCAGCTTCTGCAGGCTCCCTTTCCACCACCTGCTCAGTCTGACTCAAGCCTAGTTTATACTTTTCTGTCAGCCGCTTTGCACCCAGATGCAGACATATTGACAGAGACATTTTAGCATTTATAGTTCTCCGTTTCTTTGTCTCCGTTCTCCAATAGTTTTTCAGTGTTGCAAAGCAATTCTTGACCAGGACAGCAGGGGGTGCTAATAATGGACGACAGAAAGTAAGTTTTCTTTAAGCTGTAAAGCTTTTTACCAGAAGCGCAGCTCATAGAATACTCTAGAAACACATGTAAATTAAGTTAGCGTCTGTTTTGTTGTTTGTCTACACCTCCTTGTTTTCAAAAATTGCGAAAAGACAGTTATATTAGACAAATTACATGTTGTCAATATAAAGCATGTAGTGCCCAAACGCTGCATTGACAACTGATTACATCTACTTTAGAGCATTGCTCTGGTGTAATGATCTATGGTTGTTGTTGAGTTGACCAATCATATGCATATGCTCTCCCTGTTGATAGAAACAGATAGAAAATTGGGCTATACTCCGTCCCTCCTTGCTTAGGTGACAGAGAGCCCTTACATTGATGGATAATGGCGCTGCATCAATCCTTTTCGACGTAGACAGAGAAGTATAAGCTAGGCTTCTGACTACAACTGCAATGGCAGACGAAAGCGACTACACTAAAATCAACATTTGTTGAAAGATGCTACTATATATTCATGTCTCAAGCAGGTGGACAAACTAATCTCAAAATGATTGACACCCTTCAGATTTTCCCATCACCATTTCAGAAAAAAATGGTGCTATGCAATCTGTGGGCAAGAATTATGATATTCAACAGTGGAAGCTATAAAAAACATGACAGTTATGTACATCAGATCTCTTTTCAAATCCTCCGTCGGTCTAGAGAAGGATGTGAGCCCCACATCAATACCTGCCATAACAGCATCTAATAAAACAAAATATTTTCAGAAATTGGATTAGGTTTCCACATCTGTTCTTAAATTGGAAACAAATATAGCTATTGCTAAGGAGGGCTATATCATGTAGTTAAAAACATGATACAGCGATGCTACATATTAACCTGTTTTTCTGCGAACTAGTTGATGCTCTCTGCGCCTTGTAATCAGCTGAACATCTTCTGTACACACCTTCACAAATTCAGAAGAATTGTTGAAGCATAAAAGAAGTATTTCAAGGGTATGCTGAACTACTCTGTTGTTAAAATCTATTTCTATTTTGGATTTCTATTTTTGTCTCCACACGCAGGTGTATACAGTTGCGTAGATGACATTGAGATGTAGCACAGACTAGGCTCCGTGTCAGTGGAAAAGCAAACAGGTTCTTTGAAAGAACCAACTAAGCCCTGGCTGAAATCTGGCTCTAGAACCAACTCTGTTTCTACTCCAATGGAAAAACCCTAATTGTCTTGAATTTTAAAATTTGAACTGCTTAAATGGGTTTTAAAGTCAATGACCCCATGTGGTCATTTCAACCGAAAGACTGTGGAAGTGGAAGTTAGACAATGAGACCAATGGTTGGACAAAAAACATCTGCAGGGTATTCACATATGTCAGAATACACCTACAATGATGAGGTGACTTAGAATGACCAAACTGACCTCTTCCTTTCGTGATCAACACATGAAACTTTCCATGAGGTCAACATGACCACAGACACCACAAAAGGAGGTTTTCTTCCTTCACTTTCTCCCATGGTAATTACAGCAGTGTGTTTTCCCCCTCTCCTGACTGTTTTTAACTGGTAGGCATGGTGGTGGTTTGATGTCTGGGGTGCAATGAGCCAAGACTGCTGTGAACACATTCCTTTCCATACCTGATTGATGAATGCTTGGCATGTAGATAAAGTGAGTGCCAATGAAACCTATCCAGGCCACACTGCCACTGCTCTGTGTCCCACTTAGCTGGAGGGAAAATGGTGCGTGACAAATATAAGCCTGAATCCACATCTGCATCTTAAAGCCGGATGTCTGGGATGCTGAAGAGAAGAACATGATTTATTGAATACAGCTCATGTCTGGCTTGGCAGATGGCAATCACATAATGCAACTTTTTTAGCATCGCAGTCACAAGCAGGAATCAGCTGGTTTTAGACTGAGATGTGACTATGTGTCACGGAGAAGAAAAAACGGAGAGCCCTGTGGCAAATGGCCTGGACTGATTTGGTCTTTATGAAACAGTTAGCAAAAAAGGCATTTTAGAAAGGTAGCAAAACGAAGGCGGGTGGGTGGCAGTGAGGATAATGGGGGTCTGATTTCTGTTACATCATCTGCGATTGACAGACTTATCTGTCAGTGCTCTCTGGATGCACTTGTCTGAACATGCAGTGAGTCAAACTTTCTATTTGCCTCAGTTTTAACACCTCCAGTTACATGAAGGCAGGTTACAGGGGAGCTTCCATCCAATGTTTTGGCATGCAATGCAAAGCAATGTGCTCTTTCCACGCCTTGAGGTGGAACCAGGAGAATGAATTTAGCATTTTTACTCTACAGTAGCTAATCTTCAGCGCCGGCGCACCGCACACACGCACATCACGCACCGTGCGTAGGGCACCAAGAGCCTGGGGGGGCACCAAAAATTCTGGGTCGCATAAAATTATCACAATAGGCAACTAGTATAAATAACAAACAAAATGTCTAAAGCATGTCGATATACAAAACGCAAATACAAAAGTAATTTAGGCCTAGACCAAATTAGTCTAAAAAAAGGTGAATCTCCCTGTCTCCCTCTGGTGCCCCCTTCCCCACCTCCCAGTGGTCTGTTCGATTATGCCTCAATGTCAAATTTGGTTGACACCGACCTCGAACTTTAGACATGGCCTCGAAAAGGCACCAAGAGTCGGGGGCGGAAAAAAGGAGAAAGAAGTGACAGCGGGATGATGCTCGACAATGTTTTGCAAAATGTTAGTTTTCTGTGCATGTGTGTCTACGCTTATGCTAGGTAATTTTGCCCGGACATGTTTGGCCATAAAATTATGTCCGGAACCGGCGAGATTTTGTAAAATATTATGTCCGGGTTTGCTGTTTATTGCTTCACTGACTGACCGGCTGATTACACGACGGACTTTGTCAAAATAAAACAAAGCAAACGAGCAGCTGCCGAAACTTAAGTAGTTTCACAGACGAATTGCAGAAAAAAATACCAGATGTTCGGTCGTGGTAGTCGGAGCAGCTAATTCACGCTTTGTTTGAGAATAAAGGTGAGCAGTAGAGCTAAGCTAACACAGTCTGAGCTGCTGCCAGCAGCAGAATTCATTGTGGGACAACACAGATTAATTATTAACCAAAGTTCGTAAAAGCTATCCCCGACAATCATTTGACTCTGACGTCGCGGTAAAAACAGTTCGACTTTGGATCAATATTTCATCCCCCTTCCCGTTGATCAATCAGGACATATGTGGTATTGGTGGGTAGCTTGGGATAAAGATGCTACTGTCATGGCTCTATCTGAAAAACTGAACGCAACAGAATTAAAAAACTACAACATTAACATCAAGTGATCTTGGGTAGTAATAGATCAAATAAAATTGAGAATATTCCAATTTTAAAGCATAATGATTGATGACAAACTCAGTTTCTGATTATTATTATCTACTGTTGGTGCATATGAGTCAGATTTGATGTTTTAAAATAAGATATATTATCTTGAATATATATATATATAATGGTGATAATGTAATAGTAATCATTTAATCAAATGTATGACATAGAAAATAAAGTTTTATACAATCCAGCAGGAAAATGCTCAGCCTGCTATAAGATCCAGTGTAAAAATTCTGTCAGACAGCAGGTAAAACACTGAACATGACTGTGATTTACTGTAGAATAAATTCCCTAATCATTTTTAAAAAGCATATTTGCTGGAATACATTTCCAAAAACTCATTAATAACAATATTTTTCTGCAAATATAAATAAATATTCTTTAGTCTATTTGATTTATTATGCTGGTTTTTCACAGCAAACCTTTTTTTACGTGAGAGAGATGAAAATGACCTCTGACTGTATTTACCTCAATGATTTGATACTAGTTTGAGTATTGTCTAACCTGAATCCATATTTTATAGATTTGATTAGATTTTAAAGTATTACTTGTTTTTTTTGCACTTTTAACTTTCTGTGTTTACGTTGTTCAGTTCCAAATGTGTGTTGTTTGTAATTGAAGTGGTATTTGGTATTTATAATTTTAACCTTTATATTATTTATTTATTTTCATGTTTGGTGCCATTGTTATTGTAAAATTATTCGTATACAGCTGTTATTTTGGAAGTAAAGAGAACCTAAATTACAAATTCTGAATGGTTGTTATTCCTTTGGTGGTGGCAGTTTTTTTTGGGGGGGCACCATCAAGCATTTGTGCTTAGGGCACCCATATGGCTAGTGCCGGCCCTGCTAATCTCTCTGGGCAAAATTAAAAAGTCTATCAGAATAAAATTACAAATACTTATTGCTGCTTTAAGTGAGCCATATTTTTAGGATCTGCTGCGTGACATAATACATCAAAATAAACAGGAACAGAAAGGTGCTTAAAAGAAGCTCATTTACATTTTTCAGTGACAATCTAGTGACAATCACTTGGGTAAAAATGAATTATCACATATTATTGCCTTGTTTAGAGTCAAAAAAGACAATATTTATTCTTTAGTTTTTATCTATTTTGATCTGTCAACACTGCCATTGACAAATATTGTTGAGATTTTGAGATGAAACTGACTCAACAATCAACAGATTAGCTACCTGTTCTGGCAAAGTTACTTGGAGTTGTGATTTTTAGCTTTTAAATTTACACAAATCCGTATTAGATATCTCTATCAGCATTGCAAGCTTTTCGATATTTATGGCATCAACTTTAAAGTGCAACTCACCCCCAAATAAACTAAGACTAAATCTGAGACGTCTGCCTTTATTTCTGACAATAGCAATCCCACTGCTGTGGAGTATAAAACAAGCCCAGTATAAGCCACACCTAGGTAGTGAGTTGGAGTTGGAATAGCAAGGAATTGTTAATGCCGCGCAGTCCTCTCCCTGCACATACCTTGTTCCACCAGTCAACGCCTCCTTTTGCCACATTTTTCAAATGTAGCTGGCGTAATACTCTGGAAGGGGGGTGAGTAGCTCTTTCATCTAAGTACAAGATCTGATACTGGCACCTATTCTCAAACACATATCAATATTGACAGAAGAAAACAGGAGAAGGCCTGGAAAAGTAACACCCCTGTTGGAGAATATTACATGCATCACCTGCTACAGCACTGGATGGGTCTTTCAGTAAAAAAGGCTTCCTAAATGCGCAAAGGACCAAAGTCTTTGGTCATCCTCGCAGTAGCTGTTGCAATACAGAAGTATAGTTACTTTGCACACCATAAAAGATCTTTTAGGTACTGTAATTACACAGTTAATGTGAACCTTACAACATCTCCAGGATTCACAAACAAAGTATTATAACCTATTTATATGTTTTGGGTTTTTCTTGACTAAGCTCTGATAATATCATGTTAGGACCTGCCATCAAAACCGCATTATATCTCCCTTACAAGTTTACTACAACATCATATAATTAGTAGAGCTGGCTCACCTATTCTGGGTTTTGGTTTGATTCTGTGTTTGTGTTACTACACAAGTATAACAAACGAAAGGCAACAACAAGAGAAAAATCATGTTTACCTACACCCAATAATAATAATAATAATAATAATAATAATAATAATAATAAAGTCAAAATATGACAATTATGTTTTATTATAGGATGTTAAAATGCAACAAAAGCAAATCACTGGCCTCCCCTCTCCTTTTGTCTCATACGATTGTTCTGGGTCCCACCCATGAGTAAATTCAACAATAACCGATAAAGACGACATCCTTAACTTGTCAGGAAGCCCCATGAGTGGGACACAAATTAAAATTAGATGCGCATCCCCACTTAAAAGATTCCCTGGTATTTTGCCTTGGCCTCCAAATCTCGAAATCCCACAAAGACAGAGTTTAGATCTATTTCAGCCTCCCTCTACCTCTGCATTGTAGTTTGTTCTTCCATATATACTGTTTCATGTTTTCTTGTTTTCATGAAAGGTAATGTAAGGTAACAAATTTTAATATAATTTTATACATATTCAGCCAGATAAAATCAATAGGCGTGTCTTATAGGAATACATACTACAACCATGGATTTTTACTTGAAGGAAGAGATTAGTAGAGCTAAACTGATTACAAATGCTAATCAGGAAACTGAGACCAATGAAGATAAGAGAGTTGCTGCAATACGTTTTTCGTAAATGTCTGGGAAATGGCATTTGGAACCTTTTAGTGGTTCTATCAATTATTTAAAGGGAGACTGAACCCTACAAGCTGCTGGGGCAGAAATGTGTTCCTGCCAACAGGACATAGACTGAGAGAGTGAATTAAGGTATGGGTGTAAGATATTTACAGATACACCTTCAGAAAGGCAATGTAATCAATGCTGTTTGCAGAGGTTCAGGGGCAACCATAGCACTCATTATCTCAGAAAAAAAAAATCTCAGCTGACAGAGCATGCAAGGCAGCTAAAAAAATCCAAAGGAAAGATGTCACTGAACTTTGACATAATGCTTTAGGAAGATGAGGAGGCTGCAAGAAGGAAATATTAATGCACAATCTGACAGATTTATTGGGATTAATCTTGTTTAAATTATGTGGTGAAACCTCCAGAGGAGTATCACTAACTCAAGTTCTCCATTACAATTTTTTATTCTTTCATCTCGTACAAAACCTTCTCGGTCTGACAGGAGATGTTAAGCTTTTTCAAATTTAAAAAGCAAGATATATTTTGGACATACACAACAAATACCAGAGTGGTAAGTAGAGTGCTGAAAGCACTGTTCTAGATTAGAAGGGACAGTAAATCAAATTACATAGGAACATTCTGGATGTTTATAAGGACAAGATTCTTGTAGTAAGTAGTATGACTAAAATGATGTTTTGTTATATCATTTAGAAATCTGTTGATGCTCAAAGTGGTTTGTGTTTAAATCAATGGTTTTAAAAAAAGAGAAGCACACAATAGTCCCATGAAGGGAACCGGGGCATTCACAGAAGAGCTTATCTGGAATGCTGAAGCTTGTACAAGTTCACACTAAAACACAAGCAAATACTCAAAGAATGACTCAGACAGTAGGAAAGGCAAGGGCCCAGTGGAGATAGCTGTTAATCTGAGCGTGAAGCGTAAACCCAAACCCAAAGTGACCACAGGGCAGGCCACCAGAGCGCAGCAGCCAAATGCATCAGATACTAAACCCCAAAACGCATGAGAGCCAGGTGGAAAAGCAAAGACAGGGCAGCTCTAGCCTACAGTTGAAATGCTTTACTACCAAAGTATTAGTGGAGAATTGGTGGAGATGAGACTACTGAAAAGTTATGTAAAAAGATATTTCAGAAGGAATGAGAAACCACTTTATATGCATATATATATATAATGGCTTTTGGAGGAGAACAGTCAAAGAAATGTCAGAGATGTGAATATTGATATTTTAAGGTCTTTTAATATTGGAAAAATGGTAAGGCAATTCAAAAGAGTAGTAAAAGAAAGAATATATATATACAACTGAGCAGACCTGGAACCACAGTGTTATTTTAAGTATATTTTCAGAACGTGGTGTTTTAAAAAATAATAGCAAAAAAGATTCTTAATTTAGGGTGACCATATTTGGATTTTTTTAGGACAATTGGATTTTTCAGTGGACACTTTGCCGAGCCTACACTTTTGATTTTATCATTTTAAAGAATGCATTCTCTGTGGTTATTATTTTTTTCTTTAAAATAATGATATAAATATTTCCTCCTCTGAATTAGAAATGTTATCATTATCAATGATAGTTAACTTTTTAATTTTACAAAAATGAAACTAAAATCTGAAATAATATTCTCAAAAAATGTCCATTCGGTGTAATAAAAATAAAGAGCATCCCAAAAGGACGATAAAAACTAGTTAAACTCAGTATTTCATTTTCAAATTCAACATCCTCAGTCATTTTATAAATGAACTCTCACTTTTCAAAGCATTATTAAAATATTTGTGTCCATGTGATCTGTGGGATCTTTGCAACTTTTTGTCACATAGAGAAACATACATGCCAGCTATGGGAATGTTGGCCTCCGCCATGCGTTTGTTGCATGGTTTATCTGATGTGTTTTCGTACCTAAGGCTTGTGTTTCACTTCATGTAAACAACAGCAACATGGCAGAAGCAAATCGGCGCACAGCCAACTGTCTGTTCTGTCTCTGAACAAATCAGAACCAACCGCTCGTGGAGGATAGAACATGGAGAGCTGTTGTTTTGTGTACACTGTAACATTCAATTTAATTATGGTCCCCTGATAAACAATGAAAATCCCTCGGAACCCCTGGAGAGCACTTGGTCACCCTACCTGCCTAGCCTAGTGTGCATCATTGTAATCCACGTACCAGGATATCATGCTCAAACCAATGCTCTGCATTGATTGTAATGCAAACTGCAAATAAATGCATTAATTTTTTTAGCACACTAATTCTTCTGTAATTAATTAATCGCAATTAACATGCTAAATTCCCACTAGTGAAATTTATGTTGAATCTTGTAATAAGCAGTGGTAATAAGTACTTGATGAGGTTCCAACTGAACATCACAATGGGGAAGACAGGAGGTTTAAAGGACTTTGAACATAGTTCTTGGCGCCAGCCGGTCTGCTCTGAGACCTACAGAAAAAGCTAATCTAATTGGACTTTTAGCAATCTCACAGTTCCAAAGAGGTTGAGGCAAAATTGAAAAGAATGTCCCATCAGTTGTGTGGATGCAAAGGTAAGTAAAGGAGACTGAGGCTGCAATTCACACAGAGGTTGATTACTTTTCCTCTGTGGACTTGAGGGGTTGTTAATGACACCTGGTGAAAATGCCATGTGCCTGACTGCTACCATTCCTGGTTGGTATGGGGAAGTTCAGGGTCAGGTCCCCATGTGACATCTGCCCTGCTTTGGCTTCTAGTGGGCAGGTTGCATGTGCTCTTACTGAGGCTGACTCTGTAGGGCTTTGGAGCTGGGGTGAATGACATCATGCCATCAGCAAGCAGAGGGTTCTCCATTACCCCAGTTTCAAACCAAATTTTTAATACACTTTGGTTAAACACATCTACATTCATAGGTATCCCTAGACAAAAGCAGAGTGTTCACCACGCCATGATAATTCATACTGTCAGTGAAACAATAACAGCTTGGTTACTTAACAAACAAGTTTAAAATACAGTTGTAAGCTTCCCACATATGTTTGTTTGTAGAAATGCCTTGTCCTCTATATTGCACATCCTCCTCCATCAGTGGAACAACACACCACAGGGCCTTGACCTCACGTTGCGGCTTCTCAGAGAAGAAGTCGCGTATTTACCAAAACGGATTTCACACAAACGTGGCTGGCTCTGATACAAATCTTCTACCAGTGGCTCTTTTTGGAACACTTTAAAAAGCTACTACAAGCTGTGTATTAGAATTGTGAATAATTCATTCAAAATATTTGAAGACAGAAAAACCAAGTATGTATGGAGGGAAGAAGCACATAAGAATATAATTGAGTAAACAGGAAATATGGGCATAAGAAAATGCACTCTGCCTTTTCAGTTCTACTCTGTCCTCAGCGCAGAAGCTATTTTAGGACAGAGCGGGAAAACAGTCAGATTCTGAGAATAGTTATTGCTCCTGGTTTTTGGAGGAAAACGTTATTTTATTATACATCAAATAAATGACAAGTCCAATGAGTGACAGTAGATACAAAACTGGATATTTGTGAGTTGAGCAGAGACCACAGAGGAAATAAGGAGCCAGATTTCCACTTTATTGTCTCCATCTGTCTAGTTGAAAAACTTGCACTGGATATCAGCGGATGTACTAGGTTTTTCACTTGCAGAGCTGGCAGTTTGCCAGCGTTTTGGGTTTCTCTCATTATTTATGCTGGTGTCCCATCGATGATCACATGCAGATAATGAATAGTCGAACTTTTACTGTTCCTGCAATAATAATCTCATCAAGTGGGCTAATGTCCGCAATGTTAAGCTAGAAAGTGTTTTATGCATTGAAACAGCGTTCAATGAGTTCGGGCTGAAAACTGGAATTTTAATTGTGTCATGGGAATCAGGTAATTAAGCCTCTTGATCAGGCTGCTGTGTTGTAGATGATGAGCAAGTAGAAAGAAAAGCGCTTAGGAAATGTTGCCGTAAATTAATCCTGGACGGCTTTTGATGGTTTTCCTTTGTCATTATGAACAACAAAGGGTGGACAACAAAGAGGAGGGGACTTGAAAGAGGAGGCTTATGAAGAGAATCAAAAAGGGGTTAGTGGGTGCCTATGAAGTTTGCTAAAGAAGGGATGCATCCTTTTCAGTCTCAGGGGGATTAGAGATATTCTTCGAGTGACAAAACACCTTATTAACCTCAGCCTGACCTCTGAGGATTGACCTTTGGCTTGTGACCCTGACACAGCCGTGCTTTTCCTTCTGTTGGGATTCATCAGCCTCAGCATTTTCGGGGCAACCAATGACTGTCTGAACATTAGTGACGTGTTGTTTATGAATGAGCTGGATCTAAAGGCCGAGTCTTTGTAGAAGATGAAGAGGAAGAACCGACTCCTATTACGCATAGTCAGGACTTATTTTGATGGTCACACCTTGCAAAGGCAAACTAGGATTCTATAATTTTGTTAAGAAAGGGGACAAACTCTCTAAAAACAGCAGGTGTAATAAGCTAGGACAGCTGCATAGGGTGAAAAAGACACAGAAAGATAGACTTTTCAGTAATGTAATTAAATATCTGTTTAGACCACAATTAAAATTCAAGACCTACTGTATATAAACTTTGTTAAGTAACCTAATAAGGACTAAAGTGAACCACATTGATTTAGCTTACAATTATGTCGAAACCATTTTCCAACTTTACTTTTATGTAAAACCTAAATGTTTCAGATCGTGAAATTATTTACTATTATTACTGCATACTACATACAAACTAAACACAAATTATTACAATTTAAACCAAATATGTACATATGACAAATAAAAAGACAAATATACCTTCTCGCTGTTTAAAGTTAAATTAGATCAAATTTCTCTTGTTTTCTATTTGCTTAATGCAGCAATAATGAGAGCAAAATATGTCTGAGATTCAAATATTAATGTCTACAAAATCATAAATTTACATAAAAGGTGATTACTTTCTTTTTAAACAATGACCGATGGCCCAGATGATGATGTCATGGCTTTGGAAACTTCTGATATGTTCAGTGATGTTAGAGATGATATTTATTGAAAAAAAGTTTAATTGAAATATTAATCAACAGCACCTGAGTAAAATAAAGCTTTAATTACTTTATAAAAGAATATTCTTAATTGATTAATTATAACAAGCAGAATGGATATTGCAGTATGAAGTTAAAAGAAGAGCCATTTCAACACTTTAGGAACTGGCCCTTTTAAGAGTGCTGAGCCAAAAGAGCCAAATCTTTGGAAAGATCCAACTGTCCAATCACTACTTGGTGTCAGTGTGCGAATCATACCGTGGGCTTAGGGGGAGCCCCCTATATTGTTGGGGGGGGGGGGGGGCAGCTCTGCAAGTTAAAATTATAATGCCAACTGACTTATAGCCTGCCACACAAAATGTAGGCATACCGATACATAATGACTAACAACGCTCATGCAACAATTTTCATAACCACCACCTGATGACACTGGTAAAACATTCCCGTATATCACACTCGCATACTATGATGCTTGCCATACACATTATAGTTCAGCCTAATGTAATCACCTAAAGTAGGTCTTACCTTAGCAAAAAAGCGACCACAGAGGCCGGGAATCAGCTGTTTTTGATGCCCGTCCACCAGCCCATGATGTAGAGTAACGATGACCGGATTCAATCCAGGAGGTGATGAAGGGTGCTGGGTCGAATCTCTCTAACGGAGGTCCATTGAGATCGACAAAAAGTAGAGATGAGAGGCTGATTTCACGCAACATATTGCGGGTCTTGCTGTCGGTGTCATTAACAGCTGAAAAGCCTCTCTCACACTTGCTGTAAGTAGTTTATCCAGCGTTATGCCTGGTCCCACATCTTGTAATTTCCAGTGACGGAACTCCTCAACTGCTTCTCTGGCAGATTTCCTGAGTGTTTTAGCAAGAGCTCGGACCTCGTTATCTCCATACAGGATGAGTGTGTTACGGTGCTGTGGCCAAAAGTGCTTGTTGAGGGGTTTCGGCATATGGAAGAGGTCTGATTCTGGCATTCGCTTTGTGAGATTGTCTATGACAGACTGATAAAACTGACCCCGGTTGATCTTTCTGCTGCTCCCGACAAGTTAAGCATCCTTAAACAGCCCTTGTGAAATGCGCTGCTCGGCCTTCAGCGCCGATTTACCTCCACTCACTTTCATGGCCTTCACTAAATCCTAACGTTGTTAGGGTTACTTGCTTTCTTTTGGACATTAGCTAGGTGTATTTACCGCTTGTTTGTTTCCTTTATCACGTATTTAACGTAGGCCTAACAGAAGTTTTACTTGCAGCGCCGCCACGCTTCAGTGGTCATGGAAATTATAGCATCCATAGTCGTATAGCGCAGGCTACAGTGAATTTGCGAGCAATCAACATAAACTTTATCGTCAGTATTATGGAGACCCCCCAACATTTCATAAATCATGTTTCTAGGGGAGCTCATGTCTCATTAAGGGGAGCTAAAGCTCCCCCAGCTCCCCCATGGTTCGCACCCTGCTTGGTGTGAATGGAACCAAGAACAGGATAGATAGAGTTGAGAGCAAAGTAGGATATAGAGGAGTTTAAATAAGAAAACAGCACCCTCAGTAATACATTCTTTCTCTCATTTATTTTTGTATACAAAAAGAAGCAGAGTGGAGGATTGGCCAGCGGAGATGAGAAATTTCTAAAAACAGGTAAGAGAAATTTTGGCTTAACACTAGAACTCCCAGAGAGCAGCCATTTGGCTTTTCTACCTATAAAACCCACAGGTCAGCCGATCGGCTGGAAGGCCACCTGTGAACCCTCCTTTTGTTATGTGAATGAGGCAATCACTGGGGCACCACAGGACATGACATGAGCCACTTCACTCAAAACACCTTGACATAAAATGGGGGAGGGGGAGAATCAGATTACAGCAGGATTGCTCTGTCAGAGCTGTTAACTGACTGGGCATAACACATGAACTGAATCAAAATGTAATATATGTATTAGGACATAGGAAAAGTAAAAGAACAGAACCATATCAACAAAATCACTCAAAATCTGTGGTTATCCCAACTGGGTCTTCATGATATTTACAAATAATATTAACAAAAATTGTATTATCAGGATACAGTGTTAGAGAGTGGAAGTGAGTGAGACTTTAGACTTAAAACTTTATTGATCCCTTTGGGGTCACTCCCTCAGGGAAATTTGAGTTTTCAAGCACACAGAGAAAACTAAACAGTAAGTAACAGTGATTGAGGTGAGTACATTTCAATTATCACTCACAATCCTGGCACTGCCAAGCCGTCTCCTTTCTGCGTTTGCCACATGTGTATTTGTAGCAGTCGATACATCGCACAGTGGCATGATTGCTTGTACACTGAATTTTAACCTGAAACCTGGCTCTTTTCCCAGGGCTAGGTGTTGAAGGTTGTTGCCGAAACAATTGTTCGTTTTGTGCCTGCTTTGCACCCACATGAGAGTGAGTCAACTCTCTTGCAAGCTCCACCAGGAAGTCCACCCGTCTCTCCTGCCTCCCGGTGCATGCTTGATAGAGCACATAACCATTCAGTGCTGCCCTATCAATCATGTTATAGAACACAGCGACTGGCCAGCGCCGTGTTCATGTGCGGACAGTGTACTCCCGCACCATCTGGTCCATCACATCAACGCCACACTTTGTGGTGTTGTAAAGGGTGACAGTGTTTGGCTTCCTTTTGGTGGTATTTTCACTCTGAACCACACTGTGCATGCTGCTGAGAATGTAGACTGTCTTCTTCCGTTTGGGCGCATACACCGTCAGCGTGGCACCAGTGGTTGAAAATACCTGAGTGGTGAATTCATCGTGGTCCCTGTCTTGTTGATTGTGGAATTTCTCGCCGAATCCTGTTGACTGTGCCAAGGATGGTGGTTTTCCGGCTAAGCAGTCATTGTGCAAGTGACAGCGATGTAAAGAAATTGTCCATGGTAACATTTCTGCCATTGTCCAGGAATGGTTTCATCATCCTCATAACTACATTCTCAGATAGCCTCTCCCCACTGGGACGACTGGGGTCCTTGCCAAGATATGGGAGGACATTGCAGATGTATTTGGATTTCAAGTCACAAGCCACCCAAAACTTGATCCCAAACTTGTCAGGTTTCGTTGCAATGTATTGCAGTGAAAATCAGCGAGTCTTTGACGGGAAAAGCTGTTCATCAATGGTGATGTGTCGACCAGGGTTGTAGGATGTGATGCAGTTGGTGACAAACGATCCCCATACACCGGAAATTGCAGCATAAAGGTATAAAGGCGACTCGAGAAAAGAGAAAATAGAGGGACAGAGCAAAACAGACAAAAACAATATACAAATTCTTAAATAAAACACATCAAATACATTTCTGTTGTATCTCAGTTAGAAAAACATGTTACATAAATTAAATCATTATCTTGTACAGATATCAACTTGATGAGCAATTCTGTAAATGACTGGTGGGGCTACCACAGATTTTGAGTGCTTTTTTTTGATGTGGTTCTATTCTTTTACTTTTCCTTTGTGTCTGGTGGGGATGTTGGAAGCCCAGTGTTGTAGGGTCCTGATAACTTCTACATCCTTCTACATATATTACATATATTACATTTTGATTCAGTTCATATGTTCTGCCCAGTCAGTTAGCAGCTCTGACAGAGCAATCCTGCTGTAATCTGAATCTTCCCCCTCCTCCATTTTATGTCAAGGTGTTTTGAGTGAAGTGGCTCACGTCACGTCCTGTGGCGCCCCAGTGATTGCCTCGTTCACATAACAAAAGGAGGGTTCACAGGTGGCCTTGCAGCCGATCGGCTGCCCTCTGGGTTTTATAGGTATAGCAAAAAATCCTGGGTCTTCTAGTGTTAACCCATAAGCTTTTATCAAGTCCGCTGGAAAATCCTCAGATAAGTCTAGTCAGTCTAGTTTTATGGAAGTCTAGTCCCACAAACTCAGAATGCAGGAGGAGGGATTTAGCAAACTTTGCATGAGCTCCAAGCCACTGAGCTGGATGTCCAGTCTCCACGTGTGCGTCAGACTGTGTGCACAGAGGGGATGACATGGGGAGGAAGCTGCTGTCAGGACACTTTGAGCTCAAACACCTAAACTCTGACCAAAACAAATTCAAATGATCTCCCAGGACTTTCTGGCCACCAAAATGCCCGTCCACAAGTGTGAACTCTCCATAGATAATATTTTTTTTGGAAGCTGTTATCCCTCATTGGTTTTATTAAAAACTTTTCTGATATTTACATGGCCTTCTCTCTATACAAAGTTAGTTTGCTTCAAAAATGAAATTTTCCTCCTTCAATAAACACGTCCTTCTCCTCTAAAAAGTTGCTTCACCACAAAGGCATTTAATACAGAAGCTTGCTCAAAACACTTGTGGCTGGACATAAAGGTCAGCAGAGTGTGAATTATTACTTTTTAATTTCTACATTCTGACAGATGTCTTTACTTTTTCCCATTTTCTTTCTTCCTTTTACCTGTTACTCTTACGAAGCACCTCCGATGCTTTTCTTCCTGAGGTATTCAACCTGGGGGAAATGGGGCATCGGAGTGATGACAAGGAGCAAGAATTACTGAGAATGCAAAGACAGCACTGAATCTGTCCTAGCACAACCTGCGCCTATTTAAAACAGCCCTCTTTCAACTCTGAAACCAGGATCATGGAGAGAAAACACATTAGGAAAGTAGGCAGAAAGCTGAGAGACAAAAGGCAAATGATTTATTATAGCTTTCAGCAGAAATACCAGCAGAGGAGCACGGACCCTCAGGTGCTTTTCTGGCAGAGTATAGAAGAGGATAAGAGCCTCGGTGCTGAGAGATGCACAGGAATGAGGAGCCTGGAAGTCTTTGGCAGCAGGTAAGCAAGAATCATGTAGGTAGCTCTCCCTGCAGCTGGAGATTTTGCACCATGCAGTGAACGGTGAAGGGTAGTCGGAAAACATTTTTGTCAAGGGAAAATTGTTTTCTTAAACGCCTTGTATTCATGACCTACGGGCTTGTCGTTTTTGGTCTTGTCTGCTGTCACTGATTACCATCTTGAAAATACAGGAAAACTCGACACCTGTGGGGACGAGCTGAGGAATGTTTCGAAAACGAAATGTTTTCATGATAAAGGAAACATCTTATAAACTAAATCCATTCTACCTTCAAAACCGCTAAAGAATAACAGTATTTTATTTCTCAAAATATGAGATGCTGTTAATAACCTGCAATAAATCCATTAAAGGAACTTAGGTTGTCTTAATCCAAATCTCAAATTCTGAGTCGAGCCCTAATCAGTTTTAAATTGTCTGCACTGGTGTCGCTGACAAAATTTATCTCACAATCGCAGTTGTTGGTTTTCTGATTGTATGTAGAAGAGAGCCATAACAGAAGGGTGGAAAATCCCGTGTTCCAACCAGGATAGCAAGGGATGTTAACTTTTTGTGGTGGGTCTGCCTATTGTTGTATTGTAGTTTCTTGCTTCCGTTTCATATTTTTATTTCCACAGTGTTTTAAAACAAGAGCACAGATGTGTTCATCCTTTGAAAGCATTTGAAGCAGGAGAGGTTACGCTATCTATCTATCTATCTATCTATCTATCTATCTATCTATCTATCTATCTATCTATCTATCTATCTATCTATCTATCTATCTATCTATCTATCTATACTTTAACATGTCCTGTCTGGCAGTGCGGCACTCAGAATTGGTGTCTGAGTACCAAATACAAGCCGAACAGATTTACTTTCTCAAGCAGAGCATTACAGCTTTTTCTACAGTACTCCACTTGATATATAAGTGTAAAAATATCTTTATTATAGATTGTTGTGGGTTTAATTTCTTGAAGTTATGGACACAAAAATAGAAAAGCAAGAGAGAAGAAAGAAAGAAGATAAAGAAGAGAGGTAGGAGTGTGCTTTGACAATAGAATGGGAACAAAGAGAACACAAGAAAACATCCCAGACCTCCACATCCACTGGACTGCAGAGAGGTGGAAAAAAGAACAACAACCAATAAAACGGAGCAACATTAACAAAACAAAACACATAATATGGACTAAGAACTACACGTTCACTGACTAATGCAGGGCTGACCGCACTCCCCAAGAGTAGCCTCTGGTAGTAATGTAAAGAACCTCTGTGTAATTTTTAACCGAGACATGACATTTAAATCCCATTATCAACAGGTCTCAAATATTTCTTTCTTTCACCTCCGGAATATTGCTCAAATTAGAAACATCCTACCCAGGAAGGATGCAGAGAAACTAGTCCATGCAGTTGTTACTTGAAGGCTGGACTACTGTAATTGCTTATTGTCAGGAATTCCACAAAATGCAATTAAAAGCCTTCAGTTGATCCAAAATGCTGCATCAATAGTTTTGATGAATATTAAAAAGAGAGATCACGTTAACTGTTTTGGCTTCTCTCCATTGGCTCCCTGTTAAATCCAGAATAGAGTTTAAGATCCTCCACCTTACTTATAAGCTTATATTTTTTGTAGTTATGCTGCTATAACTGACCACTTTTCTACTCTCTTCTACTACTCTCCAGATAATTTTTTTCTGCTGTTATTGCTATTGCTAATCAAATTTTCTGTGATTGGAGTCTGCATCATCTGGGCACAACCTCACTTCGATTACTCGTCGCAATCTGCTGGGATTCCTTCCATAGAAACCTTTTACTGTTTGGAATGTTTGTATAATTCCATTGAAATGACTTTTGTTGTAAAGTGCCTTGAGATTACATTTGTTGTGAATTGGTGCTATATAAATAAAAGTGAACTGAATTGAATTGAACAGAGGGAAGCCCCGGGGGAACATTCAGCAGCTACAATGCTGGGACTCGGGAGTCCGCATGGACGAGCCCATGGGCTCAGCCAGCAACCAGCAATGCCAGGGTGGGCCCAGTCCAGGACCTGGAGACCCCAGGGACAAGGGGCGCCCCCCCCACAGGGCCACTACCAGGGATCCGCTGACAGGAGTCCCCCGCCGCCGCAAGGCAGGGGGACTGTAGCCCTCGATGGATGACACCCGCCTACACTATGGGCCAACCCCCAGCGCTGACACAACCCAGTCCCTCGACCCCACCCCCACATCAGGGAGCCCCAGCAACAGGTACAGTGGATTCCCCCAAGTCCACGCCCAGCCAGCACCTGGACACCAAGATCTACCAGGTCCAAATCCTGCTCAAAGCAGAGCGCTGAGACCAGACACCCAACCAAGGCCAGACAAACCCATCAATGACCTGACCAGTATTGGAACCCACAGAACAGGCAGCTGATCCAAGTGCCTGATCTGACCCCCATGGAGCCACTGAATGGCACCACCCAACAATTCAAACCTAGCACCCCCAAAAGAGGAGCCCCAACAAACCCAAGGAAGACCTTGGCCCAATATATCAGCCATCCCAGGACCGGCCAGGCACGCACCAAGGCCAAGCCGGACCGCATCTGGGCCCCTAGCCCCAGACATCGAGAGCCATCCCATCAGCGAACCAGTGGGCAGGGGCATCAGTCACTGGAAGGGAGTGACAGAGGGGAAACACGCCCCCACTAGATGTTGGGCCATTCGATTTGCCAGGCGAGAGGGCAGCCAAGAACCAAATCTGACAAGTAGACAGAGACACACAGACACAGTCATACATAACGTCCCTCTTATACACACACATTTTCACAAGCACATCACGCTGTACACTCACTCATATGCCCCATACACACTCTATACTCACAGGTCCAGGCACCGATGCACCAACAGGGCAACCTGTCCCTGCACCCGAGGGACATTCATTCCTACCTTCTAGGATGGAGACAAGCAGACCGCCAAAGCCACCAGAGTGGCAAGCGCAGCCCAACAGCCCAGGCCCCAAACCAGACAAACTGATCTACCGGTCAGTAGCGAACAGGGGCGTGGAAAGACCCCGAGCATCTCTCCTCCCACTAAAGTGTTGTGTGTAGATCGGTACGACATGTGAATGATGACAGACATGCCTGTCCCCCACTCCAGGCCCTCAGTGTCTAAATGTAGGTCAGCAGTGGGCAGGGCATGAGAGGTGAGGCTCATCGAAGTGCTTCCCCTATGGAACTGAAAGGTGTACCCACCGCAAGGTCCCTATTTGTGTTTGTCTCATGAAAATTTTAAAAGGGAAAGTTTCTAAGTTGCACAGTAAAGTTGGGACCCAGGTCACCACTGGACAGCAGAGATGGAAACCCTGCCCGCACCCCAGTGACGTGCCCACAGCCCAAGACCCTACATGAGTGCTACAATGATGGAGCAGGTGGACAGAGGCATTGGGGGATGGGGAGGAAATGACTGGAGGATAAAAGGCCTTCTCGGGGAGCCAGCTCCCCTACTGTCTCCGATAGGCATCCCCATTCAACACAATCCATCAGGAGAGGGAGGCCTTGGCACATCCAATTCAGGGCCGATGGCCACAGCACCACCAAGTCCCATGGAGCCCAAGGCCGTTCCCCCGTCCCCATCCCAAAGGGAGACCTAAACCCAACCTGACATTCGGGCTGCTATCAAAACACTAGACACCCAGGTTGAGTACACCATAAAAAATTCTACTTTTTGACAGTCCTGTTTTGATGATAGCTTAAACCCAAGAATTAAAACAGAATCAAAATTTTATTATTTTTGCACCCTTAATACAAGTATCCTTTTTTTGTTTTTCTGGCCAAAAAACAGTAGCAGCGTAAATTTGCATTTTTTTTTCTGCTGTGATTAGCATTGTTACATTTACTATTTTACATTTTTCCACGTTTTCAATGTTTATTAAAATTAAAACAATGCCTCTACCAGAATGGAAAATGACATCCACTCTAGTACTGCAGCTAATTGCTTCCAAGTATAGTTGCCCACAGTCCAAAGTATCGGTCAGGTTGACTAAACAAAGTAGGGTTTTTGTTTGGGTTTTGCCATACTGCCACAGATGCCAAGTTCCTCATTTGTGATGTCTGTAGCTGTGTTTGTGTATTCTCTGAATGTAAATCCTGTAGGGGGGGGGGGGCTGCCCAAAAGCTACTGTGATGAAAATAAATATGACTATTATTCCTTGTATGTTGTTGTCCTCATAGGCTGTGGTGAGCCAGTCAGGAGATCTTGTTTCAAATGCTCTCGCTCATTCTTGGGATCATGCATCAATATCCATTCCATTAATTTTTACAAACACCTCACATGCATCAAGTCCTGGTTTGGTTCTAAAAGCATCACTGGCAACTTGAAGGAAAAGCAAATATTTAACCTAAATTTAAAAATAATTTTCCACCTCACAAAGAGGACCACACACATATACACGCAGACTCACGCCAACACATATGCATGCATGCATGATGAACCCGCCTTTTTCCCTCCTTCACTCTCATGTTTTTTCTTCTCGCACTTTCTCTCTGGTTCTCTCTCTCTCTCTCTCTCTCTCTCTCTGTGACTCTCTCTCTCTCTCTCTCTCATACATACACAGACACACACATTCACAGTTCTGTTTTCCTTCAAAGCCACATCCTGGATATCCTTCTTCAGGGGAGAGGATTTACACTGTGGTTGTCCTTCAGGTAAACCGTAAGAGCCCTGCTCTGAAGCCTCTACTCACAGAAACCCCTGATTTTCAGCTTAGCTATACAGTAACCTGGCTAGACTGGAAAGAAAGAAAAAGAGGTAGGTCGTCTTTCCGGTATAAAATCCTGCAAGTATTGGATAAATTCCAGATTTGGATGCATAGTTCTAAGATTGGTTCCTCCCTGATCTGAGAAACATATTGTCTCACAAAACCGGAAAAAGCCAGAGCAAATGCAACAGCTGCCTAACCTTCATTGGTATTTTTGTTCTGAACAATTTTTTTTGTTTTGTTTTCCTTTACCACAAATCCATGGAGGAGGCTGAAGGGGGCTTGAAGAGGGAACCCAAGGTCAACCCACTGGAGAAGGCTGGACAGGGAGTTGACACAAGTGATCTACATGTCCCGGGTTACAATTACTCAGTTGCCATTACTGGAGGTGGAGCCAACTGTGCAAAGTCTAATGTGTAATTCAGGATATAGTGTCAACGTGAATGTCTTTTAACCTTTTGGGGATGATTTGGTTCTTTGTACTTCACGTACATATATCCACGAAATTCTCTAGCAGTCAGCTGTCCTAAAATTCCCTCCTAAAATACAACATTAAAAATTATTTTAAAAGCCTCAGAAGAGTCTGTGGTAAACAGAGAAAAAAGATGGACATAACTTGTTTTTGTTTATTTCCTGACTTAAATCTTGCTTTAAGTCTTTTTGCGATCTGCTCCAAAAGAAGCCTGTCCTTCAGTGCCCCCATGAACTGTCTAGTGATCGACTCATGGATGTGAACCTCTGCATCACTGCAGTTTGCCATCTCAGCTGATAAGATTTGCAAATGCTAAATGAACTCCCCATGTTTACTTGTATTTTAGATAATGTTGCTGGATTTGGCTCATCACAGATTCAACACATCATTATGCTCTCACCCTCTGTTCCAGCAAGGTGTTACGGCTTCACTCATACGACCAGCAGTAACGCAGTATTATTAATACCAAGCTTGCTGGCACGAATGCTGCAAAATTCCAGCAACACCACGGCGCATTCATATAACAGCGTACCGGGACACTTACCCTAATTTACTGGTATGGTGTGTCTTGTGAAACCACCAAAAGAAAGAATATTTTTACATTTCGAAATCAGATAAACCAATTTGTGTTGTTGAAACGTTGAAACGACAACCCATCAATTTACAGAATTATTTGCTGTTACATGCAAACCCCTGAATCTAACTTTAATCAAGCACTTATCATCATGGGTTTTCATCTCCAGTTATCAAGATTCACCGTCTGGTCAACTTTTAAACCCATCTCTGTTTCAACACATCTGAAACAAATGACTCCTTCAAAACCAGCCCTTTGTAGAACTTGATGACATCCTGCAGAGGATCACTTAGTCAATTTATTTGGGTGTGTTGTTACAGGGATGCATCTAAATGTTGTAGGACAATGACCCTACTAGACACCTGCGGCTCTGCTGGAGGCTCTGGCACCAAGATATTTGCAGCAGATCTCTCAAATCTTCTAAGTTACGAATTGAAGCCTCCATGGATCAGAATTAGATGTAAAACAATCTTACACATTAATATTTGCGAAATTCTGAAGCCAAGTCAACACACTGTCAAACATTCCTGAAAATCTTTTTATATATGGCAGGGTGCCTCACCATGCCAAAAGCCAAAGCCACCAACAAGTAACATTTGCATGAAAGGATGTTTATGATCTTGAGCAATGCTTATGCAGGATATAAAAATCAAAGTAACATCCACATGCATTGCAGAACCCAAGATTTCCTTGCAAAACATTGCCCAAAGCATCACACTGTTTCCAACAACCTGCCCTTTTCCTATAGTCAATCTTGATGCCATGTCCTTCCCAAGTATGTAATGTTGGCACAGACTGGAATCACCATGATGTAAAAGTTGCTTATCTGACAGTGCTTTGTCCTTCAGTGCTAATGCTCATGTGTCTAAATTTGGTGACAGAGGCCAAGTATGGGTACCTTGATCGGTCTGTAGCTTTGTATTCTGACACCTTGTTACCATCTTCCTACCAGAACCAGCATTATCTCTTTTCACATCACACATGACTATAAACCCCTGTATATGGATCAATTTGCCTTTTTACATATTAAAATGTGATCTACCAATAACCCAAGCCCATGTGTTCCCAGTTCTCAGTGTTGTGGAAGACATCTTGCTTTGTTCCAGTACCAAAGAAAATGTCATCTGGATAAAGCAGGCAGCACTGTAAGAATCGTGTTCTTTGATTTCTCCAGTGTATTTAACACAATTCAGCCTGATTTACTTTGTCAGAAACTCCTGAAGATACAGGTGGAGGCCTCAACAATCATCCGGATAAATGTCTATCTGACGTACTTTGTGAGACTGAAGAACTGTACTACAAACCAGCTGGTCAGCAGCACAGGAGCACCACAATGACTTTACTCTCACCATTCCTTTTCACTCTATACACCTCAGACTTCCAGTATCAGACATAGATCTGTCATCTGCAGAAATACTCAGATGACTCTGCAATAGTCAGGTGTATCAGAGGGTTAGGGTTAGGCACTAACAGAGAATAAGCTGAATACAGAGATCTGGTGGACCGGTTTGTGGCATGGTGTGGAGACAATCATCTTACCTTGAATGTGAACAAAAAAGAAAGGAGATAATTATACATTTCAGAAGAAACAGGGATAAGTCAAATACTGTTTCCATCCTGGTAGAAGAAGTGGAGGTGGTTGAGGAATATAAATAGCTCGGAGTTCACCTGGACAACAAACTGGACTGGAGAATTGCCAGCAAGATGGTATGAGACTTCTGTAAGTCTGTTGTGGAGAGTGTTATATCTTCTGTCATTATCTGTTGGGTGAGCAGCATCAGAGCCAGGAATTTAAAATGGCTCAATAACCTGATGAAGAAGGCGGGTTCTGATCTGGGAACGACTGTGGAACAACTGGAGATAATGATGCAAAGAAGGATTCTTCATAAAATGTAAAAAAAAAAACAAATGCGGACAACCCTGAGCATCCTCTTCATGAGACTATCCTACAGCAACAGAGTATCTTCAGTCTGAGGCTTCCTCAGTTTCGCTGCAACACAGACCACTACAGGAAATCCTTTCTCCCCACAGCCATCATGATCTACAACAACTCCTTGAAAAATGAATTAGTTATGAGCAACAACAACATTTACTTTCCCTCTGGGATCAATAAAGGATTTTGAATTTGAATGACTGATTCCAGATGATGCAGCCAATGGTGTGGAACCACATGACTGTGGCCTACAACTTGCTGTGTTCATCTGAAGAAGATATAGGGGAACTCCAGTGCCCAAGGGTTGGTTTCCTGCAGGTATTAAACATATCCTTGTTCCAAAACAGCTAATTGTAATCGCTAACTTATGTAGAATTAAAATTTATCAAAAATAATTCAGTACATGTTCAAGCAGAGACAAAATGGAGCCAATTTCCAGTTCTCACTTTTATTTTAAACAGATTAACAAATTGCAGTTTACAGAGAAAACATGCCCTATTTTCTCTGGGCCAGACAAAGATTTCTCACGAATAATGGTTTCCGTGTCATAACTTTTATAAACGTCCAAAACCTCCCAGGATTAATCTGCTCCAATCAGAACGTTTTAAACAGTGTCTTAACAATGATTGGATTTCAAGAATTATATGTGTCCTTCTCCTGGATCCAAGTCAAAAGTTCATTCTGAGTTTTATGGTTTTATGATCCTTCCTAAGCAAAACTCCCAGCTTTATGGCCTTGGTTCCCACTCTACAGACATCCTGTTTTTACAGCCTGCAATAAAACTCTTTGTCTCAGAGGTCCTCAAAGGTCACACATACTCCCCATTATCCAAGGCCCAATTCAAATACTGATAAACAGTGTGTCTCACAAAGTGTGTCGCTTTTACCTCTGAATTCTTACTAAAGATATTAGCCCCAAAAAAATAAGATACAACAACTCCCTCTTTCAATCTATCTTCAAATAGATTGATTACTTCTCTGTACTCTCCTTCAGGTTTAGTGTTTAAAACTTAAGATCTAAAAACATTTGAGAATGCAAAAAATGTCAAACCCAAGAAATTTTATCAGTTTAAAACATGAAGTCTTTCATATGATACACTAAAAAAAAAAGAAACTTCAAAAGTCGAACTTTAGGTTAAAATTTAAAATGCAACTAGCCAATACACTTGTAACCTTAAAATGATAAGAAAAAATTTAGATCCCTCAATTGTTGATATACCCTCTTTTGACCTAATCTAAAACCCTTATTTTAACTTACTCCATTAACTGGTAGCTGTAGCAATCCCCAGAAATAAACACACAGAATTAAAAGCCAAAATATAAATAGTCAGAATACAAATGTCTAAGTGTGAAAAGTTAAATAAGTCTAGCTTTTAATGTATGTGAATACTGTGGAGGAGGCCCCAGAGAAATACAATACAATTTAATACCCACAAGATAATGAGAAAACACAATTGACTATCTGTTCTGAAACGGATCAAACTTAAAGTGTTAAGAAACCTGTGAAATAGAAGGTATTAAGAAACCCTCTTAGGCAGTATTAACAATCGGCACCTGTGAATAAAAATGGTTAAACAACCTGTAAAATGCAAAAAATTATTAAAAAGTCTATTCAGTCTTTTATATATTTTTATCTTCTGTTCTTCTTTCTTCTCTCTCGTGGTTAACCCCCCAATGGTGGCACCTGGCAGCTGTACAGAGCTGATCAGTGTTCCAGTTTTACTCCCATATATGCAGATAACCACTCTCTGAAATGCCAATTACTTCATTAATTGAGCATTTCCCCCAATATACACAAATGCACAGCTGGTCCCTCTTCCAATAGCTTACCCCACCGATGTGGGGTGGTCAAAACCTGCTGTGAAGCTGATTGATGAGTTGTAATCCTCTTCTGTAGATCCCTCTTTGAGATGGCAATTTCAATTGCCCATCTCCCTCATATGGCACATAGATCACACTGGATGATTAATATTAACACCCAAACAAACTTCTGGGTGAGTTAGGCCCCGCCGCCTGTGGCTTCAGCTTCCGTTTCAGCTTGGTCAAAACCTTCTTGACCCTCTTTAGGTAGATTCCTGCTGATCCTCAACCAGGTTCGTCGTTGCCGTGGAGCTGCACTTCGTGTGTGTTCCCAGCTGTCATCTGGAACTGGCTGAACCACTTGGACTCCTCACGCCTTCGACCCGGAGCTGTACCTTGGACCCCTTCAGCAGCTGTAGTCAGCCGTCGCACCTCTGAGACCAGAGGAGACTGTGTGCTCCTCACGTGCTGCTGAATCCTGGGGGCATAAGCTTGTAAACATCTAAAAAATGACAGTATTTGATCCGGTCTTGTGATCACTCTTGATGATCATCAAAACAATTTAGAGGGCCTTTCGACAATAAGCCCCGACTGTGCAGTCATGTTAGCCAATTTTGATCTTAAATTAAGATGCAGACGTACAAGTGAATACCAAAAGAAATCCGCAACCCTGACCGAAGTCATCATGTATGTAATCAATCATCCCCTTTATATAAGTCACATAAATTTTTGATTAAAAGATTTTGCTTTATATTCGGTGGGTCATTAAGTTAAAAAGAGTCATAATCTGAAACAAACATTAGCCTAGAATGTTGGTAACCGTATTAAATCTTTGCTATATAATATTCCCCTATTAATAATACTTTGACATTGTACTATAATGTTTGTTTTTCTCTTTTCTGAGTCCTGAGTACCCCTGCAGAATGTATTGTCCAATTAGAGATTAGTTTCTGCCAGTTACCTCAGCCTTCCTTCTTATGTAGCATCCATGTTGATAGAGACAGTATATACCAACATGACCAAGTATGTCATTTTAATAACATAACAATACAAATGCACCATCTAAAATGCAAAAAATAAACTATTATCTAACATTGAAATATAAGGTAAAAGTTAGTTCCCGATTCCTTGTTCTTTCATTGGACATCCACTCCTTTTCAATCTAATCCAACTGTATTGTGCTGAGAAATTATTTCACCCTTCTAATTAAAGAATAATCCCTGATTAGAGCAAATCCATCTTATTTTGGTGCAACACCGTTGTTATTCCTGAAAACTAAACAAAAACACCTCCCTCATTAATGGATTTAAAAGCAAGAGCAGGCTCAAGAGTTTACTTTTTGTCTACAGTTCAACTGATTACTATCCATTTGCTTGTTCACCTAAATTGATTCTTTTATTTACTAATTTTATTTATCAAGTTTAAGACACTTATGTCTGTTTTACTATGCCTCTTTTTAAATGTTACCAATTATTCTATTATCCATTTCAGCTTTTTAATTATCTTAAACCGTTAAGCACTTTGATTCATTCTTTCTGCTAGAAATCAAATAAAATTCTGACTTACTTTTGATTTAGCTGTTCCATTACAATATATCCTATCTTAAATTTAGTACATCCCTGTGGATGAAACGTAAAAATAAGGATTTCATTTAAGTAACTGTCTGTTACAGTTGTGTATTAATAAGGAATGTATCCTTTGGATTCCTTAGGTGTTGAATTTGCTATGTAAATAAAAAAGTTTTCTCTCTCACCAGCCAGCAACTCCATGCTATAGGCCCAGTTCTTCCTTCCACCCAACTTTCCAAATTTTGTTCCCGGTAAATGGTGGTGTCTAACCTGGAGATAATTCTGGGGAAGGCACGGGGGTTTCAGAGTTCAAGCAACCAGGGCCACCTTCGATCAGAAAAACAGAAATTCTTGTGGTTAGTTCAGCAACATTGACATTGAATCAGCAGCCTTTGATCGTCACTTCTTCAGCAGAAATTGTCCATTTTACACCAGCCAAGTGGATTCACACATATTGTCCTTGAAAGTTCAGTTCAGCATGAGAAAATGTGCTCTTTTTTAGGGTGCCCCCTGCTTCACCCCTGAAAATATTCAGTCACTGTTGCCCCCCTTGTTTTGGGAGCAGAGAACTTCTGCGCTGGTTGTATAGATTCTTCTTTCTTTGGCAGTTATGGCGGGCGCCTGGCACTCGTCAGGCCACGCACCCCCTCCCATCTCATCTCCCCAGGAACATAAATTACATCTCAAGAATGTTATCTGAGGGGTCTCTATTGCGGGATGGGAAAAAGAGAAAAAAAATATATAATTAGAGGAAGAAAAAGACAGACAGAGTCGATCCTCTCAGCCTATTCAAATCAAGTTTTATTTAAACTTTTTATTTTCATATTCATTAGTCTCCTTCCTCGAATGCTGAATTTAAATATCTTTCCCACTCAGACTGCCTATGTGGGCTCTATTTTAATTTTATTTTAATCAGTTATACTAGTAATAATTTCTTCAGTATTAGTTCTGGTAAAAATATACTAATTAATAGGTTTGCTCTCTCCAACAGGAATGATAATTACTCCTTATATGTCTAATTAAACTGTTGTTCTAATTCTTCCCCTGCTTATTTTAATAAATGCTTCCTTCATTTTTTCATCCAATTTATATTCTATACTTTATCAATGCAATGCCTTTCTCTATTTTGTCAATTTGATAAATGTCTCTTTCATCTCATGTGTAAATTAAATATTTATAAAGATTGACCATCGCAATATTTTATCAACACACTTAGTTCTTTTTTTTTTTTAGTGATTTAACCATTTTATATTTATTTCAATTCATCACCCCCATAACTTCCTTCCTGGGCAATACATTTCAGTCTCAACAGTCTCCCAACTCCTTGAGGTGAGTAAAATATCTGAAAATTAATCAGTAAGATCAGTAGGCTCTATGTTGATGTCCTACAAAATGGTGTCTGAGAGCAAACACAACAATTCAAAACATAATGTCTATTCCTCAGATATAAACTGCATTGATAGCATTCACTAATTCTTTTCTTCAAAGTTTAGTGGTCTGTTCACAAAGTAAATAGATAAATAAAATAAAATTAAAAAAAATTAAAAAGGCTGGATTTTTCTGTTAGATATTGCTAAAGCACCACTAAAACATTGCAATAACAAAAATAAAGGCAATAACCCTCTGCAAAGGTTCTATCCCCTTTTTTCTGTCCCTCTTGTAAACAGTCTCTATGGAAAAGTGGCTCTCCTGGTTTCGCTTCACTGAGGTTGAGACGAATAGCTCATATTGAACTAAACCCCTTTGAAATTCAGACTTCACACCACTTTTCCCAGACTCTGTCCCTTTAATCAATTAATAATTTTTGCTAATATAAGCATGCTACTTACAGTGAGATAATGATGTCCAACTAGGTTCCCCTCCAATTATAACTGTTGTTGGTGTTATCAAGGTTACCTGTGAAGCTCCTCCCATCTGAGCAATTACCAATAAAGATCCAGTCTCCAAACTCCCCATCACTTAAGTGTAATGGATCTCTATCAAGCTGGCTCAGACAAAAAATATCAAAATTAAAAACATCAAATGTTTAAAACAAAATCAGAGAATAGTACTGACTGATAAACACAACATAGTTTACAAAAATAGTCTTCAGTTTGCTATACTTCAAATTCTATCCATATTTCTAAAGAAAAATCCAAGATTTAAATCACTGACAAACCAGCTTCCCTATAAATATTTTCTGTGGGACTTTAAGACCGTAGTGCAAAACATGCACGTCTCATTCCCTGATCAAATTGATGTGAAAGTAACCAGGTGGTTGCTTATTGTTAGAAATTGCCAAACCTAAAGTACTTGTTTTTTTTAACACAATCCAATCTGAATTCAAAGAAACTTGTGCTTATATGATTCCTCTTTAAACAAACCCAAATGTGCTAACTTGCCCAAATATTCTGATTGTAAATAATGAAAACATTTCATACTTCAAAAACATCTGTCCGATTCTGTGAAGTGAATCAAACATAGTCAAACTGATTTTTGCAACTAAAACTCCTCTTAAATTTTTTTAGGATACATAGTAGTCTAATTCCCCTTAGCAGTAGAACAAAAAAAAAATTCAATAAAAGAGGTTCAAGAGATAAGATTTCTCTAAACACAAACTAGTAGCATTAAAATAAAAACAAAAACTAGCATTTTTCAGTATCCCAATTATCCTCTCAGGCTTCTTTTTTTTTTTTGCTCCAATGATAAACACCAAATTGAATTGAAGCTTCTAGAAATGTCAAATAAATTACCACTGAATCATGTTTTCTTTAATCCAGCTTCTCAAATTAACATTTTCCAAAGTTCTCATTAATAAGCAGACCGCAATTCAGAAATCTGGGTCAGAATCCAAATCAATACAAATATATAAATTTTGAGAGAGAAAGAGGAAAAATAAAAATAAGAAAAAATAAAGAAAATAAAATCAAAAAATCTAAATAAATTGTCAGTTACAGAGTCCCCACTAATCAAATGATATATTATGCCATCATTCTATGATCAGAACTGTTCTAAAATGTTTCAGGACCTGTAAATTTACTCTCAGCATCAAGTAGACTAGCTAACAATCAATGAATAACATCTGAAAGATTAATCTTAAACTTTTAAAACTAAAACCAATTCTTATTTGTCAAAACAAAATGTGCATTCAAATATATGGTAAAAATTATTTCAATGTAGCTGGTCCAATCATATTTTGCTTCTACACGATCAGAATAAATGAATTAGAATTTACTTCTTACTTCTAAATGAAACCATCATTTCGATCACCGCCGATATTCATTTACTTTCAATCCTTAGACCAATTCCAAATTCATCCCCAGCCTGTTTAAAAACAAACTGATGCCTTAAAGATGATTCTGTGTTTCAATGTTTTCTTTTTTTCAAACTTAAACATTCAAATCCCACTAGTTTAGAAAATATGCTGGGTTACTCCTTGAACCTCAGTTGAAATTTGATAAATCCAATAAGCATTTAGTGTCCAAAAAATCCTTAAGAATGTTCAATTGTGTAAATAATTTAACACCAGTCTCCTTTAGGTCATTTATTCAGAGACTAAGCTATATTTCCAAAGTCTATAGAGCCATCAGAAATAAGCCAAACATAATTTTAGCATAAATGATACTTATTTAAATCACAGACTCATTCTCTGTACCATTCAACACGGTGCTTAAAAAAATAATTTAAACCAGTTTGTTGCTTTCCAATTAACACCGTTTTTTTTTCGTTCTATTCTTATAATTACTGCTCTTTATTTAGGCCAACTTAATCAAATCCTGCTTAGATCAATCAAAAAGCAACAAATCCACCTAATTAAAGATTCAAAAAATGCAACTTTTATTTTTACTATACACTCCCCTCTTTTTAATTTTAAAGATGAAATCAAAAATTAAAACTTCACCAAGTCAGAATCGACTCATGAGTAACTGTTCTTAGTCATTTGCGTTAAATTATAACATGCATCATTATCCCAATAACTGTACATGCTCTCCTCATGTGATAAATTGAGCTTTCTCTGGCAAAACCAGTTATCTAAATTCAGCATGTACTTCTCGATCTTTAATCTCCGTATTGTAACAGTTCAGTTAAATGTGAAACACCTTAAATTGCCCTTCGTAGAAAATGTGCTAAAACATTGCCTAAGGGAGTCCAAATGAGCAGCAAACAAAATTTATCTGAACAGTTATTTTGAGTCCGTTTTCTAACAAACGTCCAGTCATGTAAAATATGACATCCTAATTAATTAGAAAAATTTAACAAAATCCAAATTCGTTTAAGTCTTAACAAGGCAATCGTCTACAGGAGTCTGTAATCACTTTCTATCCAAAATCAACTTTTAGCTTACAACACACAGAACATGCAGTTAGGATTAAAGCACAAAACACATTGACCCACAACAGCAAAAACGCTAGCATAGCTAGCAGCCTGCAGCAACGTGGTACCGTAAACTCTCTTTGTGCAACGAAACCTAAAACAGTACAAAACGTACGGCGAAAACACTCAAGAAAATCGCAACACACACTTTAGAAAATTACTTACCGCAATACCAGGACTTAATCCGCACAATTTATACCACTTTACCAAACTTTAATTCGGCACGAACAAAACAATCTCCTGTCCGTCCAACACGGACTGAAACATATGTTTCCAAAACAGCCGTCCCGCACAGAAAACACCGAATCTACAACGTCCGTTACAGCCCAAAACCATTAACAAAAAACACAACATTATAAGCGGTGACTTTTAGACCTTATTAATTATTTTATCGCGGAGGTTTACACCAATCTGTTACAATTTTCGTAGTCTTCTTTGAGAAATTTCCCGGCGCCGGCCTCCAGAAAACCACTTAAAAGACTCGAACAGATGGCAGAAAACCGCCTATTACCAATAATTTATTTATCAAAACATATAGTCAAAGCTGTTGTATGTTAGCCGTGCTATTAAGCAGAAAATCACACAGAAGTAGCTCCGCCATCACACCACCTAGCTTGGGCGTTCGCTCTGATGGCCTGTTGTAAATGTTCACAACTAATGCTTATAGATTTTTAATTTCAGTTATCCATCATATTTAGTTATATATTTATTTATCTATTTTAATTTATTTATTATACTCGAGTTCATTATTTATACTATAACATTTTAACACAAACGCAACATCTCCAGCACGTCTCGCAAAGCGCCTGAGTAAAAAACCATCACACACACATACGCACATGCGCATCACACACCAGCTCGTCACCTCAAAACATCAAATACAGTACTTTTACAATATTATTAAAAAGTAACACCAACAACACTAACCTCAATCGGACACACCAAAAGTCGGACCATTTCACAATCCAATTCGCGTTGCTCAAGCGCACGTTTGGAGAGAAGTCGGCTTCATCAAGGTAATCCGTCCAGATTAACAGAGGGCATCACAGGCTCTACTGCAATCTTTTCCGTTTGCCAGCCTTGAAGAATCTTACGAAAGCGTCCTTTCGAAATTGAGATGCCAATTCTCAAGCCCCGATCCGCACTGTGCGCTCCGATTTTGAGTCGTTGAAGGGACCGCACCATCCGGTCCATCTGCTCCATTGTCCTGCAGAGTAACAAACACCATCTCCAGGCAGGCACTGGTGTTTCTCTGCGGAGCGCAAAGAAGGTCGCAATCATGCGCAGAACAGAGAGACAGACAAAAACAGCAGCTTCAACTACGGGGCCCGAAACAGTTAATCTGCTCAAAACAAAAAAAACATATTTAACTTGCATGACAACATTTACCCAATGTTAGATTAACCAATCAACAGAATTAAAAACTACGCAACTCTGCGCAAATTGTCAATAGAGCAAATACATGTCCGTTAATTAACTTAAAAAATAACTGGATCTTGGTCCAAACTCTGCACACGGTCGAGGTAACCATTTGTAGAATTAAAATTCATCAAAAATAATTCAGTGCATGTTCAAGCAGAGACAAAATGGAGCCAATTTCCAGTTCTCACTTTTGTTTTAAACAGATTAACAAATTGCAGTTTACAGAGAAAACATGCCCTATTTTCTCTGGGCCAGACAAAGATTTCTGACGAATAATGGTTTCCGTGTCATAACTTTTATAAACGTCCAAAACCTCCCAGGATTAATCTGCTCCAATCAGAACGTTTTAAACAGTGTCTTAACAATGATTGGATGTCAAGAATTATATGTGTCCTTCTCCTGGATCCAAGTCAAAAGTTCATTCTGAGTTTTATGGTTTTATGATCCTTCCTAAGCAAAACTCCCAGCTTTATGGCCTTGGTTCCTACTCTACAGACATCCTGTTTTTACAGCCTGCAATAAAACTCTTTGTCTCAGAGGTCCTCAAAGGTCACACATACTCCCCATTATCCAAGGCCCAATTCAAATACTGATAAACAGTGTGTCTTTTACCTCTGACTTCTTACTAAAGATAGTAACCCCAAAAAATAAGATACAACACTTACCTCCCCAACATGTTCTGAAAATTTCCAGAGAGCTGGTTATAAACCTATAATTTCCTTCAGGTGTGCTGACCCAGGGTGCCATCTAAAAATGAGAGTTGAGAAAGCTGCATTAATCTATGCTATATCTAAGTGTCCTGATGTTCATGTTATTTACTTTCATCATCTTTCAGTCTGGTAGGCTTGAGCACATGGATGTGCCTTCACTTTCTACTAAGCTGTGGTTGATGACACACCTGCTGTTAATCCTCTGATCAGCACTGCATTCCTATTCACCCCATATTTTCTTTTTACCCTGATATTTTTTTTACAGATATTTTGTATTGGAAAACAGTGTTATGAAATATTTCACCATTTCACTCAGTGCATCTCCAATTTCAATTAGGGTGCATTCACACCAGCCCTGTTGAAGGGATACCAGGCAACTTTGAGTGTTTTCTCTACGATGCTCCCCCTAACGTCCGTTAGTAAGTTTTGCTATCAAACACACTGTCGTAAAAACGAAGCTCTTTTGTTTCCACCCCCCCCGCCTCACAGCTCGCCACGAGCAACCCAGCTGATCAGTTGCCAACCCTAACCAGGCACAAAGTGAAGTATAAAAATGTTACCTACAAGCGCAAAAGCAAGAATGCGAGGTCTGTATCCGACTTGGAGCCTTTGGTGTCTTTCAGCTCTCGCCATTCAGTAAAAGCTTGACCAATATTGATGCGTGTGAGCCCTCGCTCGGTCTGAAGCTCTTTTTCTTTTCTTGGCATCTTCCATCAAGGGTTTTCGCTGCTTCTTAGCCGGCTCTGCCATCAGTTTACCACACTCGCTAGCCGGGTTTCGTTAGCCTGCCTCAGTGTTGGGGATGCGTGCCGAAAACTGATCCTGCTTCTCGCGATGTCTGAGACTTCGCGAGACTGAAGGACACCGGGTCGGTACACTGAACTTGCAAGTGGGATATTCTGTCTGCAGGCAGTAGGGGCGGGCGAGAGAGTCTTCATTCACCCTGTAATGAGTCATTTAACCATATACCAACTTACAAAGATGATTAATTGACATGATAATGTTGCCTACTATCCCTTTAAGTTCGCTTGAAACAAACTCTACTTCGTCTGTCCGGAAAGGAGGTGCAAATGGGAAATCAAACTGATTGAGACCCAACGAACAATCTCTAGTCCGCCTAAAAACGTCACGGTTCGATTGCATGTGTGAATGGTAAACGGAGCGAGGCTGCACCAAAAGCAGGGGGCGGACAATTTTCGAGGAAATCCTAGGTAAATATAATCTAAACAAGTACGCATGCTGGATAGATAAATACTGGATCTTGTAAATACCTTGCTCAACGTCTGTATAAGGAAGGGGACCTGTGGTGGAAGTGGAAGTTAGGCTGTGCTACTCATTGCTCACTGCTCATGTAGACCCATCTCAGCTTGTTGTATAAAAAAACAACAATCTCCATAGTCCTTCTCATTTTATGTTCATAGGTTTTTAACACCTAAAGAAAATCGCCAGAGTCTGCCCCATTCTGTCTCAGGCCGATACGGAGACACTAATGCATGCTTTTATCACCAGTAGAATTGATTACTGTAATGCCCTGCTTTCTGGTCTTCCCAAAAAAAAACTACCCCATATTCACACCTTTTACAAAATTCAGCAGCACGTGTCCTGACGAAGACCGAAAGGCAGGAGCAAATTACAACGGTCTTAGAATCACTGCATTGTATATGTTCCAGGATTGATTTTTAAGGTTATTTTAATTGTTTTTAAGTGTCTTAATTGTCTTGGGCCTTTTTTTCTTTCAGAAATGCTTTTACCACATGAACCCTTGCAATTTCTGCACTTGGCTGGTAGCCACCTCCTATTCATACCCAAAGTCAGGACACACACTCATGGTTAGGCGTCTTTTCATTATGATGGCCCTCACCTCTGGAACAGGCTGCCGATTTTGATATGACACCAAGTTACTGCTGCAGTATTTATCTGGCACTTTTGCCAAACACAAAAGATCGATCCTACAACCGCTACAATATGCTGCTCCTCTGTGTTTGTTTACATTCAAATGTACTGGAAGGCATGGGGAATTAAAGCTCTTCAACAGCGCCAACACAGGCAGAGAGGTGAAATTGTTGCTCAAACTTCTGGACTTTCAAAAAATTAAAAGCCGGTGTGATTGCGAACCATTTCTAAAAACAGCAACAATGTTGCAATTTTGGTCCCCAATCTCACCAAGTCTACCGGACTATTAGGTGTGAATGCAGCTTTAATTTCATTTCTCTGCAATCTAAATTTCAACTCTCCCGAAGCTGCATGACTGTAGTTTGCCTAAAACCTTTTTACCACACCTGTTCGAATCTACTCCCAATATTCCCTTTGGGAGTCATCCTTGGTTACTGCCTTTGGTTTAGCCAAGGCATTCTTGTCGTCTTGCCGAATGCGAACCTCTATTTATGCTGCTATGACAGCATGATCTTTTAAATGGACAGTATGACATCTGAAATCAAGGAATGAAATGTGGCTTTTGTTATTTAAAGGAAAAATAATTTTTTTGTTCAACCTGTCTCTAATTTATTAGCAAAAATTACGTTAATGTACTTACCCAGGGGACTGCACGGTGGGGCATTGGTTAGCACTATTGCCTTGCAGCAAGGGTTCGTATCCCAGCCCAGGGCCTTTCTGCATGGAGTTTGTATGTTCTCCCCGTGCATGCGTGGTTTGCTGTGGGACTCAATATAAAAGGGGAGGATGTGGGAGGATGCCGGAGTACCCTCCGGGTACTCCGGCATCCTCCCACAGTCCAAAAACATGACTGTCAGGTTAATTGATCTCTCCAAATTGTCCTTAGGTGTGAGTATGTGCATGGTTGTTTGTCCTGTCTGTCTCTATGTGGCCCTGTGATGGACTGGCGATGTGTCCAGGGTGTACCCCGCCCCTCGCCCGTTGACCGCTGGAGATAGGCACCAGCCCCCCCACGAACCCTAGAGGAATAAGCGGTTCAGAAAATGGATGGATGGATGGATGGATGGCTGTACTTACCCAGACAAGTTTCGACCTACTTGGAACCGTTCAGCAGGATTTTATATTGAGTCGCAAGCAACATATATCCACATAGTAGGAGTCAATGTGGACAGGAGTTCGCTGCCGCTAATAAGACATTATCTGCCCCTTCATTAGACATGTTTTGCAATGAATACTTAGCGATATTCCTCTGTGAGTCCAAAACGTCTCTGATGTGCAAAGGTATTAGCATCAGGGGTCTTTACAGGCTTTTGATGTAACCAATTCCAACTTGCACTAACCTGGATTTTCAATGACGTTGCAGTCATTGCCATTACAGCTGTAGTCCGTGTTTGTTGTGGAAAGGAAGTCTGTAGAAGCTGAAGTTAGTCTCACTGGTAATTCTGTTTTTGCAATTTGGAAACACATAAACAAGAACCATGCTGATGACTGCAAATGCAAGTTCTGTCTAACCGACCGCCGCAGAGCACAGAGTGAATGTCCTGCTCAGAATACATATGGGATGGAGCATGGTAGTAACGTCATGTCATTGTAATCCTGTGATATTGTAGTTTTATTTTTGCCTCTAAATCACCCCGGAACTGAACAAATTATCACTTCTGAGATGTTTTGAACTCGGAGAGGAGTAGTGATAATGCTTAATATCAAAACATGGTTAAATGGAGGAGTTTTGGGGCAGATAATGCCTCAATACCAGCAAACTCTTGCCCCAATTGACTCTCATTATATGGATATACACTAATAGTGACTTGATATAAACTCCTCCTGAAAGACTCCAAGTAGCTCCAAACTTGTCTGGGTGAGTAAATGAACATAATACTTGCTAAAAATAAGGTCTGGGTTTAAAAACAAGTAAGACGAGAATAGCTGCTTTGCTTGGCTTGCAATGCTTTGAATGATCAAAATAAATTACAATGCTCACATCTGTTTGAATCCTGTTCTGTGTGGTTTTATGTGTGTGTTTTTCCCTCACTTTCCCTGCAGGGGCGTGGCTGATTGGTGGCAGGTGCAGCTTGTCTGGACCTCATCAGGCTCCAGCTTTAAAAGAGGGACAGGAACTGCAAGCTGGCACCAGATTGTCTGCAAGCGTGGTAACACGGCCATTTTAGTTTCTGGAGGTTTGTCTCAAGGTGATTTTTGTGTGGATTTTTACTTATCTGGATTTCCCTCTCAGAATCGGATCCATTCTCCTTCATCCTCCTGGGTTTCCTTCCTCGCCTCCGTCCCATCCGGAAGGCTTCCCCTGGAAACCTCTTACCTTTCGTCCTGGATCTCCTTCTGGTCAGCCTCTGCTCCGTTGCCTCCGCTGGTCTGTCTGTCCTCGTCCGCCTGCCCTATCAATTTGCACACAGTCAATATCATCAGCCTCCGCCCACAGAACAGGATTCTGACTATCACCTCCAAGACTTATTCAACCCATACTCCAGTGAGTACCTACCAGAATCGCTGGCTATTCTCCTGTTTTCCCCCCTACAGTTTGCTAACCTCATCTCTCTGCCTCCAGAGTTTCAGTACGTTCCTTGCTTCCATCCCTGTCGATTTCAGAAAACTGTTCACATTCAATACCTTTTGTAAATAAACTTATTTGATCTAAATTCACCTACCGTTAAATCTTCTCTGAGTGCTATTGAAGCAATATGAATTTTAATACACTGAAAGATAAAAATGTGTCTGCCTATTCATTTCCTAAGAATTCATGCAGTAAAAATATTACTCCACGGCTTCCTTCGATTACATATTTTTGACAAGAAAGGGTGCTTGGAGACGTTGCTGAGGCAGTTTGTTACTGCTGCCGCTTTGCCTAATCACCTCATGTATGTATTTGGATAAGCCACTTTACCCTCAGCATGTTCCATGGCAGCAGCAACACCACTCCCTCATGTCATTCATCTTTTTTTACAGCGTTTTTCTGGCTATTCGATGCAAGAATCATCAGAATTGCGGACCATGATGGATTTGAGTTACTTATGGAAGTAGGAGAAATGTGACTTTCAATCCACTAGCCATTGGTTGCTGGATGTAACCTATTGAATGGTTAAATCAGGTGGTGATTTTTTTTCTCAGGTAATGCACAGTTAAGGTTATAGGTGGAAGTGATGGATAATATTTGTAGACATTTACCACTCCATTTCCACTTTAGATAGTGGTAACAGATCAGTAAAGGACTACAGATTTGGAATAGACATTTCAGAAGTCCATTTTGCTTTTCTTGAATTTGTATGGGTTTTATTGTTATGGACAAAGCAATTTATTGGAGGACTTTAATCGGAATTTCATGGCTGTGAAAATACTGTTTTTGTTAGAAAAGGAAACATTTTCGTCACCTTTCCTGGACTGCGAAGTTTGTGTTTTTGCAAAAGCGCTCTGTTTTTATAGTTACTATTGTATTCGTGATTGGCATACTCAGTTGTATATAGAAGACTCTTAGCTTCTAATGATATATCATATGCATAAGTTCATAGAAGTTAGCAACATGAATTTGGATGGATTGCAACTAGCAAGTGGGCTAAGCCCGCCCTCAGAACATAAGAAAGCTAAGAAAATCATGTATGTGGACCAAAAATTAAAGAAAAAAACAAATATATATATATATTTTTTTTTGAAGATGCCTTGCGATGGACTGGCCAAGGTAAAGGCCTTCCACCCAATGATTAATGGTGACAAGCACCAGCCCCCCTAAAACCCTGCACAGGATAGACTGGGTGGGTTGGTTGGTTGGTCGAATAGATGGATGTTGAAGTTATACAAAATATAAAAATGAAGGACTTATTCTAAATAAAAAGTTTAGTTTGATGGTGGTACCAGAGATTCATTATCAAGGGGCTATTTATGTATAAATAAAGTGCATAGCACAAAAAATTGTCAGTTTTATGTAAACCTTATTCTGGATACAATATCACTTTACTTTAGTAATATCTGAGGAGAATAGGAAGTTAAGACAAGGATTTTACTCATTGTGGAAGAGCTTTGCATACTAAACTGGCTATCTTAGATTTTACTAAATTTTACTGACCTCATTGCATTACATTATTTTACATGGCCAAAATAATTAGCCTGTACAGACTGCATCTTAAAACAGAGTGTCGGCTTGGGTTTAGTAAAGTTGGCACATAATTTCTTTGCACTGCATTTCAGTTTTAATACAGAGATATGTCAAGGCATCTGGATTTAATCAACAAAGCAGGTTTCTAAGAATTTTTATACAAATGTACAGATGTAGTCAGAGAACTCTGCTGGAGAGTGAGAACTCCACTGGACGTCTGGAATTAAGAATAGAAAACTACAGTTGTGAAGGAATAGATGGTTTCTCTGGTAGAAATTTGTGATATTCCTTAAATATCAAGAATGATGCACTACATTAATCTTTGCTAAATCATTCACATCCTCGCTGGCAAATGTAGGATGGGCTATACTGTACATGTGCCTTCTGGAGCAAATGGCCTGTACAGGTATAGCATTTTACTTAGTCCCTACTGCCCAGGGGGGCACTGACAGAGGCAAGGCTTCTGGTAACTGGCGCCACCGGGCCCTCTGACCAACCACCAGTAGGGAAAGGGTAGAGTCTTGCCCAAGGACACAAATAAAAAAAGTCAGCGCTTGGGCTCGAACCAGCTTACAAAACAATTACAAGATGAACTCCTAACTTCTGAGCCACAGTCACCTCCTCTAGAGCAAGGAAAGAGCTTTGTTTAGATCTTATGATGTGGTTGCTGAGATCCTTTGACAGCTCTAGCATTGCAGATGGTGACAGACGTTGAAAATGAAGAACTTGATTCACATAACTTAAAATTAGATGTTTTACTATTGAAACAAAATCCTTCCTAATTATAGTTCGCCTATACCTTGCAAAATTATTTTTAGAATTTTAGACTCTTTGTTAGTAAGGATAATCAACAGGAATTAAATAATGGTCTTGAAACTAATCTTTTTTACAGGTATATAAATAGCAAAATAAACTAAATGTAATTCCTCAATAAAGGCTTTGGTATTATACAGTATATTCTTCCTACTCTGGTATACGGAACACAGTGGGGTGCCAAAACCAGCAGTGGAGTACAGTTACAGCAAAAATGTTTGGTTGTAATGTTTTTATTAAGGTGAAATGCTTGTGTAAATGTCACTTTCCTTTTTTTGTGTCCTCTTTGTGCCCTCATTCAAAATCACAAGGTGACTGGATATTTTTACAATAGATTATGCTGAGCCAAGTAATATAATCACATTATATACAAAATACCTGTCCTTGCCAGGGTAAACCTATGCTGTTGTCCATTTGCTGTCAGACCATCAACTTCCCATGAAAAGTGGATTAATCAGCCAAATTTTGCTGAATTTGTGGCCAGGGCCGCATTTCATTTTGGCTGTTACGTGTGTCATAGATCTGCATGTTGTCCTGATGATTGAGCAATGGGCCAAGAATTGGATCCAAACACAAGGCTTCCTGAGTTCAGAGGAGTGAAGTATACTGGACGAGCTCTCAAATAAAACTGGCTTGTTTTTCTTTAAAAAAAGGTTGAGGTTTTGGGGTTTCAGTCCTTCGCCCCTGTACCAAACCAACCTCCACGACTCTCCATTTGCACAATGGAAGCTTTATGGCTCATAGAATTTGACCTTTTGAGATCTTAACAAAACCTGTTTTACTGAAAGTTTTGGCTTGGCTTAGTTAATGTCAGCTGTGCATAAATGGTGCTAATTTTAGCTATATTATGTTATTTTAAAATACATTTTGAGAAACATTTTATGCAGCATAAACAACTTTGTAACAAAATGAATTTAAACCTTTTCATTTTCCAAAGGTTTGAAAGAACGTCAGGTTTCTGGTTACATATGTCTTAAGAGCCAGTGTGGGTTCTATGGATTTGAGGATCTTAATTACTACATGATCAGACTTTGCTTACTTGCTTATTGATATGCAATCTTTTGTTCAATGTGGAGGCTACAAAGGAAAATTGTAATAATTATAACAGTAACCTAATACTGAGATACACAACACACTGCTTCTGCTTACACATAAAAGAAAACAAGTAACTAAACTGAACATTAAACACAACCAATAACCAGTTTCAGCAGAAAACACATATACATATATATTTATATGCTAAGCTTGCTCCACCCAGGAATTAAGAAATTGGAACATTCCTATTTTTGAAGAGTTATTCAATCCACGATCAGACAATGAGGGCGTTAAAGAAACAGTGTTAAATCTCAGATCAGATTAAGTAGTCTACCTCAATCCGCAGAAGAGATGAGTTGGTTTGTTACACCTGTTGCAGCAAGATTGTACTTGGTTCAAATCCTGGCTTGGAGTCTTTCTACATTGATTTTATGTTTCCCCTGTTAATGTATACCTTCGTGCATACCAGGTACTCTGGCTTTTACTCCCTCAGTCCAAAAACAACCAACTGTTAGGTTGACTGATTGCTCTTAATTGGTCTCAGGTATGACTGTGTGTCTTTATTTGTTTTTCAAGTGTCCCTATGCTGCCAATTGATGGGACTGTCAACCTATCCAGACTGTATCCTGCTCTCGCCCAATGACCATTGGAGAGAAACAACAGCAGCCCTGTAATCTATTAACAATTGTTTGATGCACAGTATCCCAATAAAACTTGTTCTTTTTGCAGAAAGTACAGTGCATGCAATTTGGCAGGATTTCTTGGAAAAAAATCAAGATTTGGTAAAAACGAATGAACTCAGTGGTGAAAAAGATGCAAAGGTCATGTTTAATAGCAATTGGCCAACTTTCACCAACTTTCAAAACTAAAATCAAGGAAGCACATAGATTTGGAAAGCTGTTTAAAATCATTTGTAATAAAAATATTGACTCTTCCTCATTAGGGAAATTTCAAAAGAAACTGTATTCAAGCTGAAAGATATCAAAAAGACAAGATCTTGAGCCGATAGCAGAAAGGCTAAAAAGGATTGTTCTGCTGTAGCGTTTATCCAAAGTTTCATTTTTATTGATACTAACGGAACCATTTACCTATTGAAATCTTTTCTCTTTTAAATTATAAAACCTTTGCTGTAGTATTATTCAGTGGCTATAGTGCTGGATTCAGCTGACCTAATTGTATATCAAATATAATGGCATAGGTGCCGATTCCGTGGGTGCTCGGGCCCCGAAGCACCCACGGAGAATACCGAGCACCCAAGGGGAGTTCCACCCACAGTATCTGTATCCCATGTGGTATAAATAGGAAAGTCCGTCTGACAAAGCATAAATTTCAGTTACAATAGCCAATCAGCTCCCGATTCTGCGACACTAACGTTATTTAAATGCTGAAGTAAATATTTATGGTATGGAGTGTTGAAACGCGGTCTTTAGAAACTGACCTAAATCCAGAGATTGTTAGCTACTGACAGCTAGCGGTGTACTTTTTCATCCACAACGGCTGAAGGACAAGGGATAGATCTGGTTGCATGACAGACAATAAAAAAGAGGTGGATGCTACACCAAGGCAGCAATGAGAGACCAAAATGCAGCGCAAGGAGAATGCAGGAAAGGGCTGCTTCAGATAGAAGAAGGTTCAGATACAGCAGAATCTTGAGGATTTCTGGATGGGTAACAAGTTTTTACTGAAGGTTAATAGTGGCATGTTTGTGGACACCCGAGGAAAAAGTGAGATTAAGTCTACAGAGAAATGGGTGATGGATTTTATTTTCAAGTTAGCGATGTAAAGAGCATCCATTATGAGTGCAAGCATTTTATTTGTATATTACATATGTTTTTGCCATTCTATTTCGTTAGTAATCAGTAAGTGGTAAAAAAAATTACAAAAATGCTATCAATTAAAAAAATCTAATCCAACGCAATTTATTGTTTAAAAAACTATTTCAGGCGCGGTTGTGGCAGTATGTTCTATTGTTTAGCTGTTGGATTTTAAGTAGGGATGCACCGATACTGGTATCGGGTATCCGCCCCGATACTGCCTAATGTACTGGTATCGGTTAAACTTAACTGATAAACATGACTGATACTCAAAATGGGGAAAATCTGCAACAAATTCACCAAAAAGGATAAATATTTCACTTTAAATTTTATTTTTGTGGTAATTTTATATTTTACATCTGTTATTTTGTCTCAGTTATGTTTAGTTTGTAAAGTCTGGTGCCTTTAATCCCTGTGGCCAAGCAGCCAGGGCACATGATCTAACGGAGCCATAGTGACAGGACCTCCAGACTGTCACAAATAGTGTCGGATCGGTATCGACAGATACACAAAATCCAGCCATCGGCATCGGGACAGAAAAAGTCGGATCTGTGCATTCCTAATTTTAAGGAATGGAAACACTGCTTCTTTTACTTTATTTTCATTGAATGGTTGGTTTCGTTATCACCTTGTTGGTGTCTTATGTGAAATGGCAACAAACAGGATGTGCCATGAGACAATCATAAGATAGATAACAATAAGGAACACTTTGTATAATGCTGAGACAGAAAGTCACAGGATCTGTCATAAGTCAAAACCACATAATTACAAGAGTAGTCATAAGTCAACATAAGATGTTTACATACAATTGATTCTTGTTTGTATCTTATTAATCAGAACAGCAATCTAAGAGCTGAGTAAGAGAATTAAACTTTTTATAAATGTCCCAGCTACAAATTTCTGTCACACAAAGTTCCTCCAGCGAATCCTGGGTCTTACCCTGGGTCTCCTCCCAGTGGGACATGCCTTTAACACCTCAACAGGGAGGCATCCAGGAGGCATCCTGACCAGATGCACAAGCCACCTCAACTGGCTCCTCTCAATGTGGAGGAGCAGCAGCTCTACTCTGAGCCCCTCCGGATGACCAAGCTTCTCACCCTATCCTTTCTCAAAGGAAACTCATTTCAGCTGCCGCCCAGAGTTCGTCACCATAGATGAGGGTAGGAACATAGATTAACCGGTAAATCGAGAGCTTTGCCTTTAGGCTCAGCTCTCTCTTCACCACGACAGACCGGTACAGCGCCCGCATAACTGCGGATGCCTTACCAATCCGTCTATTAATCTCCCGCTCCTTTTTTCCCACATTCGTGAACAAGACCCCCAGATACGTAAACTCCTCTACTTGAGGAAGGACCCCATCCAAGACCCGAAGACGGCACCGTACCCATTTCCGGCCCAAGACCATGGTCTCAGATTTGGAGGTGCTGATCCTCATCCCAGCCGCTTCACACATGGCTGCGAACCACTCAAGCGAAAGATCATGTTCAGATGAAGCCAACAGGACCACATCATCTACGAAAAGCAGAGACCCGATCCTGAGGCCACCAAAACGGATCTCCCCAACTCCTTGGCTGTGCCTAGAAATCCTGTCCATAAATGTAATGAACAGGATCAGTGATAAAATGCAACCTTGGCGGAATCTTACTCTCACTGGAAACAAACTCGACTTACTGCCGGCAGTACGAACCAAACTCTGACACCGGTCATACAGGGACCTAACAGCCTGTATCACCGGGCCTGGTGCCCCATACTTCCGGAGGATCCCCCACAGGATTCGCAGAGGGACACGGTCGAACACCTTTTCCAATTCCACAAAACATATGTAGACCGGTTGGCCAAATTCCCACAGACCCTCCAGGACCCTGCTGAAGGTGTGGAGCTGAGCCAGTGTTCCATGGCCTGGACGAAAACCGCATTCTTCCTCCTGAATCTGATTTTCGACTATCCGTCAGAACCTCCTCTCCAGAACCCCTGAGTAGACCTTACCAGGAAGGCTCAGGAGTGTGATCCCCCTGTACTGGGAACACACCACCCCAGTCTGCCAATCCAAGAGAACTGGTCCCGATGTCAGAGCAATATTGCAGAGCCGCATTCACCAACACAGCCCTACAACATTGAGAGCCTTGAGGAAATCCAGGTGAATCTCATCCACCCCCAGAGCCCTGCCACCAAGGAGCTTTTTAACAACCTCGGTGACCTCAGCACCAGAGATTGGAGAGCATGTCCCAAAGTCCGCAGACCCCGCATCCCAACAGGAAGGTGTATCGGTGGGATGGTCTTCGAAGTATTATACCCACCGACCCAAGATGTCCCATGGTGAGGTCAGCAGCACACACCTTCCCCCCGAGACGCCGGATGCTGGACCAGAATCGCTTGAAAGCCATACGGATGTCATTCTCCATGGTCTCTCCAAACTCCTCCCACTCCAGAGTTTTTGCCTCAGCAACCATCCGAGCCCCACTATGCTTGGCCTGCCAAAAAGGCCCGATAGGACTCCTTCTTCAGCTTGACAGCATCCCTCACCGCCGGTGTCCACCAGCGAGTTTGCGGGTTTCCGCCACAAATGTTACCAACCACCTTGCAGCCACAACTACGGTTAGCTGTCTCCACAATGCAGACACAAAACATGGCCCACTTGGACTCAATGTCCCCCGCCTCCCAAGAGGAACTTGTTCGAAGTTCTGCCGGAGGTGGGAGTTGAAAGTCCTTCTGACAGGGGCCTCTGCCAGATGTTTCCAGCAGACCCTCACAACATCGTTTGGCTCTGCCAGGTCTGTCCAGCGCCCTCCCCCACCACTGGAGCCAACTCACCAACAGGTAGTGGTCGGTGGATAGCTCTACCCCTCTCTTCACCCGAGTGTCCAAAAAATGCGGCCGCAGGTCAGATGAAACGACAACCAAGTCGATCATTGAGCTGCGGCATAGGGTGTCCTGGTGCCATGTGCACACATGAACACCCTTATGCTATACAACAGTATATTTCAGGCTAAATAATATAACATCTTCCACACTCATTATAAAAACCAAAGTACCATTTCCTTGTACACTGTTTCCACTGTTTAAATTATTTGTAATTCAACTCATATGAAAAAATCATAATATAGATGTAATATTTTTCCTTTCTGTTTCCCTCACTGTACCAACTTTCCTTTGAATGTTAAAAAGCTACCTACCATTTTTTTCACATGGTCTCTGGCATCTTTCCTTGACCTTGGGATAGCTACAGATTGAGCTACTTTCTGTGGGAGATAATTGGCAACACTGATTAAGTAATTGAACAGAGAAATGTTTTAATTCAATAGAATCCTTTAGATTTGAAAAAAACATAAAGCCAATGGTTTTGAACCACAATGGTTTTGTGTTTTAAATACATTTGTTTATTGAACAATGTGCTATTTGTTGAGTAATAATGACTTCGAATCCTAGGTATAGGCTACTAACGGAAATTAATTTGGTCCAAAAAAACTGGAAAAAAAAACAATCACTCGTGCCTTCAGGTCCTCCAGTGGGTACCACCACTGACTTTTTTGACCTAGAAAAAACCCTGCATGAGGCAGACACTGTCTACTTCTAAGACTAAGCTTAAAACCTTCCTATTTGATAAAGCTTACAGCTAGAATGGCTTAGGTTATTCTGAGTTATCTTTTAAATTATGGTGCTATAGGCTTAGACTGTTGGAGGACAGACTGACCACTTTTCTTCACTCTTCTACTTTTCTCTTTTACTACTCTCCAGGTGTATTTTTTGCGGTTATTTTGACTTTTAACCAGTTTTTTTGTTTTTCTCTCCATTAAAGCGTTTAAATGACATCTGTTGTGAATTGGCGCTATATAAATAAACTGAATTGAATACATTAACAGCACTGCAATATATAATATCTGAGTTCTTATCTTAAACACTATTTCTATATTTTCTTACAAGTTCTTGAAGAGAAATTGGAGTTAAACAATACCCGCACCTGCAGGTCTTTTATTTATGCAAAAAGTCAAAAAAATTACATTATTTTCATCTAAGCTTTTCTAGTCATATGTCACAGTAACATGCTGTTTTGTCCATTTAATCAGTAGTTATCAGAAAATAGAATATGCTGTGTTAGAAAATAGATATTTTTATGTAAGATGTAGACAAAAAACTGAGGTGTAAATGTTCTTTTAACCTGGGGAAAGCCTGAGTCCAAAAATAGTAAAAGCTCTTTGGGTGTAATGGTCAGCAGTGGTCAGTAATGCCCAGTGGTTTGGCGAGATCTGTGCCTTGTTACACAGCTCTTCCTGTCCACACACATGGTGTATAATAAAAACTTCCTCAACAGATTTGAAAACCACTCCACTCTCAACAACAGACTTTGGTTGCTCCTTATCCCGTCTCTCATCTAATTTTTTCTTTCATTCTTGCTTTTCTTTAAGCCTCATTCATCCTCTGTTTTGCACTTTCCCTCTTTATGCTGACCTTCCCTGGTCTTTATATTTCAGGGTTTGAGGCTACAACTGAAACAAAAGCAAAATTATGGTTCTGGTTTGGCTTGAGGAGTGCGCAGTGACCCCGGCATGTGGTTTTCGTAGGCTAGACCAGAGAGAGGTGAGGTGGGGAGAAGAATTTGTTTGAATCTAGCTGTGTGTTTGGAGGAAAAACCTAACCACTGCTAATTTGAATTTGTCACTTGGAGGAAGATTTGATCTAGACATACAGCAATAGAATGAAGTCCACAGTCCGCCTGATGCACCACCTTTCTATTTTGTTGAAGGGGGAACTTGAGGACGTAGGGGTTTGTTTTCCGCAGAGAACAAAAATTACTACATATATGTGTGTGTGTTTTGTCATTGTTAAAACTTACACTAGTACGTGACGGCACAATGCTATCCTCACAGGAATTGATATACAAGGTTACAGTGTCTATGAATTCATCGAAACTGTCAGAAAGAGCCCTAATTGCATGGCAGTCTAGTTTCTAAAAAAATATGAAGCTCTTCGCCGGCCTTGTTTCTCCAAAGTTTAGTAGTCCTTCAACCTCTGTCTGTACATGGGGATCAGCTGGATCGTCACGCGGTCAAGAAAGTCCAAGTGCAGGGGCACTGTGTGATAGGCTGCACTTATGCTTTTACAGTGATCCAGTTTCCTCTCCTCACTTGCCGGGCATTTATTATACTGTCTGGAATATGGAAGTTGCCTTCATTTAAACTCTCATGATTATCATGTCCTGGATGACTGAGAAACTGCACCCATTTTTTTTCTTGCTTGTTGTGGTTGAGAACAAGCAGGGAGTGCTTGTTATCTGGTCATCTCTGTGGCTGTACATAATGGTCAGCCCTAGGGTACTTTGTCACATGTTTTGGATCATCCAGGCCTTCTTGACTGAGAAAGTAGAACATGTTTGAGGTAAACACACTATGTCTAGCTTTGATTAGGTAGCATTGGTTGTCTGTGAAGAGGTTTTCTTCACCACAAAATATTTTCACGTTGTGGATAAATGTAAATCTAATTATACAGTTAATGCAGGTCTTCTTCAGCAAAAGTAATTTGGTATTAATGGAGGTGTATTATCAGAGCAGCTTTGAAAGGAATAATGCTGCCAGGTTCTTTCTAAGCGTAAACAAAAGGGAAATAACAATAAATTAAGAAAAAAATTTAAATAAATAGATAAATACAAAAAAAGAGTAGACAGCTATACTAGTAACACCACAGTTCTAACTGGAAACGGGTGCTACTACTTTGACATTAGTCAAGCTGCTTATAATTATATTTTCACACTGGTTAAGCTGACAGATAAACCTTTACATCAAATGCCTCAAAACTGCATATGATGTTTTTATATCAGCAGGAGTAACGAAATGGCTGGCACTCTCCAATCGAGGGCTTTTTAGCAGAATTCTTAAACAGTCATTATATGCTACATTGAGTTTCCGTAAGCTCGATGGCTTATAGTTAAACCACAGGTCTGCTGTATACAGCTGAGTACATTACAATTTAAAAAGTGTCCTTTTCAGCGGATCAGAACACACACTGAAATTACACACAAGCATACTGGCCTGTGCATACATCATGCGGCACTGCCGGTAGACATCATCATCGTCGTTCAGATCATTATTGATGAAATCACCCAAATATTTATATTTCCCACTCAATGCCAGGTTATTGCCACACAACGTAAATTGGGGAAACTTCAAACCCTTATCTTCCCTTGTTCTACAGATCATGATGATGCTCTTGCGCGAATACTTGGAACAAATATCTAAAAGTTCCTGGATACCTGCACTGCTTGGACTCAATATAACAAGATCATCAGCATACATGAGATGATTGACAAGGGTAGAACCAATCATACAGCCAGTTCTACATTCATTTAAGTGTTGGGACAATTCATCCATATACAAATTAAAGAGTAAAAGAAAGAGGATTTCGCCTTGCCTCACTCTGTTGAAAACACCAAACGAAGCTGAGACATTAACACCATTAGTAACGTTATACTTAAACGCTGTTAATCCGAACACTGGTAAGGGTCATGTACCTCTACTGTCTGCTTGCTGGGTAGAGAGCTGTCTGCTCTCCTCCTCCAGCGCTCCTACCTGCTGCGCCCCCTCACCTGCGGTTCCCTGCTGCGCGGGCTGCCTCCTACTCTGCCCGGTGTGTCAGTGAGCGAGTTATGACCAACTTCTTTAGCTGACTTCGGTGGCTCATCTGCCATCTTCTCACCGGAGATAGAGTAGCCCTGTGAGGCAACACATCCTCAGTCTTCCCTGACCTTACCACCAGCATCTTACAATTAAAAATAAATTCAGCCCCTGCTGCTCTTCAGTCCTCTTCAACTGGAACCCGATGAAGTATTTTGAGCTCTTTTGACTAGCAAAAAACTGAGCATTTTGTGTGGTGCTTCAACGTGGTGTTTCCTAATCTTAACCAGTGCTTTCCAATCGGTAACTGCTGTTTACTGCTGTACCTGGTGCGTTGAGACAGTGCTCAGAGGACGTGTGGATATCCAAAGACTGAATGCAGGATCAATTAGGACACTCCTATCTCACTCAAAACAGCAAACATGGATGTTTTTTTTTCCAACTTTGTATGCGTGTAAATGCACAAGAGACACACAATAACATTCCAAATGCAAGGAAAAGTGATTTTTTTCATTATGTCTCTTTTAATTAAGTAATGATTCAGGTAGGGCTGGGCTATTAATCAATAAAATCGATTCAATCCAATTTTCTGTCTATGAAGATTTAATTTTTGGAAAATAAATTTTTTTGTAACCAATGCACTACTTGGACTTCCATAGCTCATGGTGGTGTCAACTTGTCCAGGGTCTACCATCTTTTTATAGAAAGATACTTTACAGCTTGTTTTTAGTTCGACTTTGAATTCAGGACAGCCCCAAGACAGGGTGACTGAAATAAAAACAGCTGTTTGAAAATATTTTTAATAATTTGCAATTTCTTTTTAAGAAATCATAGGTATATATAAAAAAAACTATTAAAATCTGAAATGGGATTTTGATCTGAGATGACATTTTTAAGCCATATCCCCCCATCCCTAGCTTCAGGTTCTTTTTAGATATTTGCTGCTGCACCAGGAAAAAGTACTAAGTTGTGTAGACAGAAAATTGTTGGCTGTCACCAACAACATCCAACAAGTATTGAGAACTGTTGCATTAGAAAAGGTCAATACTTGCGGGTGTACATGCTATGTGTGTTTCCTGCAGCTATGAATAAGAGTTATGCAAGGGATGAATAATAAAAGGGTGAAAAAAAACACTATTTTAGTAGTTTTAATAGTATAGTAACTTATTGAGTATAAAACCATGTTTGGGCTCTTTTTAAAGGTAGCACCCTATAGTTTCAACCATAGAAATTAGAATCATTGCAGGTAAGACTGATAAAAACTAATGACTTTAGAACCCACAGACAAAAAAAAAATGTTCTTGTATAAATTTTATTTGTGAAACAGAAGGTTCCTAAAGCAAAAGTAGGTAGCTGGAGATTGAAACACAATATGTGCCAACAAAATTACTTGTTGACTACTCACATTTCAAATTTGAAAAAAAAATAAAAAAAAAAAAAAAATATATATAATGTATATAATTTTTTATTTTATTTTTACTTTTTATGTGGGTGTGTCCAGGTGCTCCTTTCATTCATTTGATGTGTGTATTGTCCTGGTAGTTTTGCATGGTAAGAGGGTTAAGAGTTGTGAATTTGTGCAACACTCTTTCAAAAAGAGAAAAAAACTATTACTTGCAGATATACTGTATATTATCTAAATTATGTATTTGGAGCATTTAAAGTAAAAAGGTACATTTATATTGTCATTTTACAAAGAAAGTTTGTCAGCCTGATCAGTAATGAGACAATGATAAAAAAACAAGCACAATTATGTATTTTTTGGAATGTTACGCAAATTTATTCACCTATATTAAAACAGCGAGCAGCTCACAGTGTCAGCTTGTGTGAGAGTTTCCTACTGTGAGCCTTTATCATACTGTGTGGTCTTAAACCCCATTTAGATCTACTGAGTGACCACTGTACAATTAGGTGCACCATGTTTCACAGTAGCAGCAGAAAGTGGAATGTCTGTCAATGATGCAGCAGACATTATGGTGTTTAGTGCCCACACGCTTACTGTAACATCTGTCAGTAAAGTCAAGTAGAAATATGATTTATTGTAATAGAACAATGTATTTTCTAATATGATAATTATATTTTATAAGAAAAGTCACACAGGTAAATGATAATTTGAGAAGATGTTGTAATCATTCTGATTGTTTGTGTTAAATATACATTAAACATTCCATTGTCAATTTGCATTGTCAATTAAATAAATATCCTTTCTCAATCTCTTTTTAAGGGAAACAACAAGCCGAAGGCCTGACTTCTTGCTGAAATGACTATTTAATTTTTACCAGTAGAAAAACAAATTTGAACTGTCCAGGGAGGATTTCAATAAACCTCAGAGTCAGTGTCAGCACAATCTAACAGTCTGTAAATATTTCGGTTGTGGAGAGAAGAACTGCCAACGATTCTGAATGCTTCTGTCATTCAGTGACTGCTGATCGATGACAGCTTTGGACATTCGCAAAGACAGACCAGACTGTTTTGAATTCTAGGGGTACATGCAGAATGAGGTCAGACGGACCAGCAAGAATGAAGCTAAATCACATTTTGGTTTTATTTCCTCACGTCAAATGGTCCCATGGCCCATTCAAATGGTGGAAAGGAGACCTAAACCATCCATGTATAAAGGACGGCCTTACAACCATGACATCCTTGAGAGAACCCAGTGAAAAGCCACAGCTCTTAATATAATGCTAATGATGGAGAGACTCCCCAAAGAGAAATTTGTTTAGCCATGCTACTACTTGATGACTGGTATTGGTGAAAGGTTTAGCGACAAATCCTTGTATGAAATGTTGTTGCTTCATCACCTTGTAACCCAATTGTACACATGAGGTTTTAAAGTAATAGCCATTGTTGGTTAGCCGTAACACGACAACCTTTGAAAATCCTCAAAGCATTCAAAACAAAGTTCTTTTCTCTATTTTACTACAGTCTGTTGAAAATAAAGCTGGCATCTAGGAGTATCTTGTAACTAAACACACCTTATTTATTCGTTGCAAATAAAAAAGATACAATGCCGTCAGTGATGGATGCTCCTGCCCGCTGGTCAATAATGGCTCTCAATGCCTGGGGCGGGGGTCCCGGTTGAGGCCCGGCTTGGTCCTGGTGCATGCCTGGCTGGTCCTGGGTGGGCCGGTGTGTCGGGCGACCGCTGTTTTGGGCCGACATCCTTCTTGGATTGACTGGGGCACCTCTTATGGGGGTGCCGGGTTTGTAAAGTAGGTTGGTGCCGTCCGATGGATCGGTGGGGACCGTACCCGGCGCCCAAGCTCCTGCCAGATCCATGAGTTCTACTGCCTGGTCGGTTCATCTGGGGGGGCTGTCCGGCATTGGCTGGGCCCCAGATCTTGGCGCTCTGCATGGGGCGGGATCTGGACCCTGGAGCAGGTAGATCTGGATGTCCAGGTGCTGGCTGGGCGCGGCCTGGGGAGGGCGTACATCCGCTGTGGCTTTTACTGTGGCTCCCTGGCGTGTGGGTGTGTGGGGGGGGCCGGGTTGTTGGCGGTGGGTATTGGTCCGGGGTGGCGGCGGCGTGTATTGTCCGTCGGTCGGCTGCGGGTGCCTCCTGCCCGGCGGCGGCGGCGCGGGACCCCTCTCGGCGGGTCCCTGGTCGGGGCCCTGCTGGGGGGCGGGGTGCCCCTGATCCCCGTGGCCTCCGGGTCCTGTTCCGGGCCCGTCCTGGCGTAACCAGTTTCCGGCTGAGCCCGTGGGCTCGTCCCTGCGATCTCTTGGGCCCCAGGATTACGACTGCTTGGTGTTCCCCTGGGGCTTCCATCTGTTCCTCTCTTGGTGGGTGATCGGCCCTGTGCTGGTCCGCCTCCGGCTCCTGCGCTCTGTGGGACTCTGGATGCATGCGTCTCCTGCCTCCTTCATGTCTGTGTCGATTCCTGTAGGACGGATTGACGGTTCCTTACACCAGCTATCAATCACTTGCATGGGGAAACCTTATTCAGACCTGAATGCTTGCACACACACATAGGTGTGGGGACATTGGTGTGGACGGACATATCTTGAGCTGAGGTTAACGTCATTAGTTAGTTTTTACCAGGAGCTTACCAGAAACATTAGTTTGTGTTCATTAATCCATGCTTGTGTGTAGTGAATGTGTAATTCTTAGTTTTTATTACTTGATCTGAACTATTGGTGTGGTTCTGTTCAGTTCGTTGTTTTTGTTTGTTTTGTTTAACCGCTTCTCTGCCATCCGGCAGAGGCGGAGGACTGGGATGTTTTGTTGTGTTCTTTGTTTGCCTCCCTGTCTTGTGTCGTCAATTCGCGCCTCTGCTGGTGCGGTTTCTTTTCTTCACCCTCTTCCTTTCTTCCGTCTTGTCTCGGTTTCGTGTCCATGACTTCAGGAAATTGAACCCTCAGTAATCACTACTAAAGATTTTTTAATACATATTCATCTGCTTGGGAAAGTAAATCTGTTGGGCTTGTACTTGGTACTCAGACACCAATTCTGAGTAGCAAACTGCTAGACAGGACACATTAAAAAAAATAAAAAATAAAAATAATAATTCAAGTGCATTGCAAAGTTTTAACCTGATGAGGGCTTTCCACTACATTTTTTTTGGTACAAAATTAATGTTTTTACTAAAATGTATTCAAGCACCAAAAATAATGACCCGACATGTAGATGGCACTATTAGACACTCATTTGTACATTTTTGTACAAATGAGTGTCTAATAGTGAGGGATTCATTAATCAAGACACCTAGGCACTTGTATTCATGAACCACGTCTGTGAGATTACCTTCAAGAGTGGACAGTAATAGAATAGTTCCAGTACCTTCTTATAAGAAAGAAACATTAGCCTAGTTTTGTCAGCATTTGGGGAATAGTTTTAGCTGAAGTGAATGCTGGACATCAACAAAAGCTTTCTGTAGGGTTTCAATGGCCTGAGCAAGTGATGTTCCAAAACAGTAAATAACTGTAACATCAGCATATAAATGAATATCAGCAATATAGGCTTTAATATATACAGCTGTCAATTACTGGTTGGAGAGATAAACAGTAAACAGCATAAGGCACAGTTTGCAAAAGTGACCAAGTGCTATGCAGATGTCTGCAGACATCTTTAATACGCAAGCACAGTTGGATGAGTTATTGTTCAATTGGTCGAAACGTTCTGGGATATATATGACTAGATAAGTTGCTGTTACTACTAAATCCAGGGCAGTGGAGGCTAGAGTTCTTCAAAATGTTTTTTTCAGAAGGTGAGAAGGAGAAGAGTGTGTTTGAAGGGTAGGTTTGTTCATCCACGATCCAGCTTGTTGTATTGATCCAGTATGTATCAAAGATGACCTGGACAGAGTGGAGAGAGGCCCTTATGATCTCTCCTACTGTTCTAACTTCATCCTTTATTTGACAATTAAAGGTGGGGTCCCATTTTGAATCAATAAGGGATGCTTTTCGCCCCATATTTTCATAAATGTCCAATACGTCTGTCGCACATACACACTCAGAGATTAAAGTACCGAAATGTATAGTTTTAGGAGTACAATGTCACTTTGTCACTTTGCAAAATTAAGTCCTTTACTTTATAGCTTGTCATATGCATATTTGAAAAATTTTTACTATGTTTCTCCAACTTATCTCAAATAAGTATTCAATATCTTGGGTAACATTTGAGGATTTTGACCAAAGAGTCCAATTCAAATAAAACAGACAAAGATATGGGATTTGCATTTTTCACAGTATTGAATAAGTTGCTTTGACGATAGAACAATAGAGCCTAGTATTATCATGACATTTTCTGGGCTGAAATACTTTTTTTTCCCACTGTCATGTCTCAAAGGAGATGGCAAAAATTGCTCCCTCATCTTCTGTATTCCACCGGCACTGAGCGGGTCTGCTCTTAATTGTGGCAAAGCCCGAACATCAGCAAGAATCACTTCATCACACAGACACAACAGAAACAGCTGCAGTAGTTTCTGCAAGCTGCCTTTTCTCCGGGAATTAGCCACAAGTTGCAACCCCCCGAAAAAAGAAAAAAAACACTAAGGGACGATGTCATCACCTTGGATTTTTCAAAATACCAGAAAGTCTGAGTTTTATTATGAAGATCATCAAAGAGCGTAAACAACTGTGGAGCAAAAAAACAGGGCTATTAATTGAGAAGGCAGATGGTCCCTTGCGGGCTGGACAGCAATGAGCCAGTGCTGTGGAAAACAAAGCATCCGCAGTGACCACGACCCTCCATTTCTGTCGCTCTGACTGGGAGACTGGTTCTAGGCTTGGAACCCACAAAACTCAAACAGAAATCACCATTATTGCCTCAGTGAGACACACAGACAGGCTAATTCACAGGAATGACTTGTATTAGGTTTCTGCAGAGGAATGTTTATACACGTCACCATAACTGTTGTGTTTGTCTTTGATAGATGTGGAAATAAAAACCACATCCACCCTGACCTAAAATCTGCAATGCAAAGATATATTGAACCTATGAACATTACACATAATATATTAAGGTCAATATTTTGCTTGTCTGCAGTATGAGTTAGTCCACCTGATAAACAACATGTCTGATCATCTTTTTGTCTGGTGTTTTTACACATAAGAATTTTGGGAGACAAAAATTTACTTAAAAGATGACTTCCCTCCCTGACTCAGTAACTGGATCCTCTGTTTAATATTTTTGCTGTTGCAGGGCTCTGAATGAGTGGTTTCCATTCCGCTGGGCTGTAACCGATTGTCCTAGTGACCACAACAAAGGACGAAAAAAGGAAGGAGGGTGAGGGGAGAGAGAACAAACCCAGGCTCAGAAATGAACCAGAGGGTCTTGAGACCAATGACTCAGTGGCTTCCTAATGGCTTAACTGCAGTTTTGTGCTCCAAGCTCATCTATACCCTGAAACATCTGTTTTATCCTCACCGCACAAGTCATGGCTGGATGATCGATGTAAAGCATCATCATACTAATAGGATATGCTGTTTCAGAACCAATGTGGCTTTTTAAACGCTACAGCAATATATAGGAATCAAGACAAGTTTATCTGTTTAATTCTTGTCGGCATAAGAGTAAAAAGAAGAAAAAAAATCCTGATCATGTATGACATGGCTGACAAGGGAAATAACAGGATATCTAGTTTTGATTGCTGTAAGCATAACTTTGATGCGTATTTATAGAAATAAACACTGATCCTTCACATTTGCAGAGTCCCTTGCAAAATTATTGTTTTAAATGCTATACTGTTGTATCCATAAACTTTAGAGAACTATTTTTGCTGCAGTTAAAGCTCTAGGTATTTTGGGCCCTGTATCTAACTGCTTTGCCAATCTAAAGACTAAAACTATTGGCTGTAGGAGATCCTACTGCTTTCCGAGTTTTGCTGGCCCCACGGCCGGCCGCCTGAATTATCGGATGGTTCCACAGCCGATCCCGCAAACCCCACTGATAAATTCTTTTGGCTATAAGTTTTTGTTTTTTTCCTCACAACATTTAGTTTGGACACATTTGTTTTTGACTATTTCCTTGTTGGTTCCTGGTTCTTCTCGCCGTCCTGGGCCCCCTCCTCCTGCCCTGGTTAGGTTGTTTTTTGTTGGTTCCCCAAGTGACACACCTTTAAGATGGAGTAATGTCATAGTTTGGTGTATTTCCTTGTCTCTGTGTCTCTAATTGTTCCCCCAAGTTTACGCTGGATTGTCTGCCTGATTGCTTTCCCTGTGTAATAATACCGCTCTTTGTCTCCATGTTTTTCTCAGGTCATCGTCATTTCCACAATATCATGTTTCATCATTGCTCTCATGAGGTCTTGTGAGTTTGGCTCTAATCCTCATTAAAAATGAGTTTCCAAAACTCTGAACGCCTCTGCATTTAGGTCCAAATACCACATCATGACACCAACAAGGGCATCCTTAGTTTAAAGCAAAAGCATCTGCTTTCTAAAACCTTGGATCCATGTGGTAATACATTTTTTGGAAAGCTTATTGTCTTGTACTGGATTGGATTTGATCATATGAAAAATTCAATTTCTCTAAGTAAATGCACACCAAAAGATTGCATCGGTGTCATCGGTTCTATGAGGAAAGATGTCTGTAAGGTTGAGACTATTTTAGGTCTGTTAGATGTGGTCAGACTTTTTTCCTTTCCATTGCTGTTATATTCATCCACGTAAGCAGCACGGACGTCACAGTGTGTTTCAGAGCTGCTTGTAACAACAGAGAGACTCCATAATGAATTTTCATGAGACCAGCCTCAGTCTATATTTCCCAATGTGATTGATCCTCTGTGTACATTGGCTACTGTTTGAGTTCAGTAGCGGTAGTTGCATTCAAAATCTGTAAGTTATGGAAGGGCACACTTGTACACTTTGTATATTTCTTTAGGTCGTAGTTGAGGCCCTTTTCTACTTGGTCGCCTGTCTATCTCTAAATTTTAGTAGAGTGTACTTAGATAGGCAAAAGTCAGATTAGGATCATGATGAATTCCCGTAGAAATAAAATACAATATTGAAGTTTAAGTGTTATAGGAAAACCTGCTGCATTAATTAGGTAGGGTTTTTTCTCACTAGTGACTTCTTCTGTTATACAAGCTGGGTAGAGTTATTCAATGTCCATTGTTGAAGCTCCATAGACCCGTGGTTTTGTGTTGTATGTGTCTGCCATCTATTGGACTTTTTAAAGCATCACTAGGTATATTTATGTCACAGCTTTACACAAAAAGTTTTTTATGCCTTTTGGTATATCCCTAATTTATTGTAATTTAACTCTTTTTCAGAGGTAAAAATAATCCTTTTGTCTTAATGGGCATGAAATGTTCTTAATCATGAAAAGAAAAGAGCAAAACCAGAGAAAGCTGTTGATGCCCATTGGACAGAAATTGCATATGGCAATGAGGAGCAGTGGTTTGCGAAATAGAGAAAAAAAAAATATTCCCAAATGTATCATAAGAACTCACTTATATCCTATAACATGTGTTGCGGTGGGAGCAAGCAATGAACGCCAGGAAAAAGGAGTGTGTGAGTGTAGGAGTAAGCCGAGCACGTGCCTCCCCGAGGTCCTCCGGGCTCTGTCTGGGCTCAGCTTCTCCAAGTTCCGGGGTTAGACTCCTGTCAGCCCCGAGACCCCATCTGTTCTTAACCAGACACCACAGGACCGCTCATCCTGAGAGCCCTGACCACTGTCATGCCACAGATGAGAGAACAAACAAACAGCTCAGGCTCACGGGTCAGCTCCCTCGCCATCAAGTCGACTCAGGAAGCCCACTCGGTTTAGTCATAGCAGAGGCCTCCAGCGCAAGCAGCTCCGTCTTGGCTTGGGACTAACAATCTGGCAGAAGATATTTGCTCATTTGTCCCCACACATGTATATGGTTTGCTAACGCTGCTCGGGGACCGCTGCCCCAGTATTTCTTATTCTGGAGTAAGAAGGACCTTTTCTGGGTAATGTCCTCCCACAAAGTCTGACTGTGTGACTTTTATATTGTTCTACTACTCTACGACTGTGGCTTGCAATTGGAGGGTCGTAGGTTCGATTCCAGCTTCCTCCAGTCACATGTCGATGTGCCCCTGGGCAAGGCACTTAATCCCCAAATTCTACATCATCCTACCGAGCCATGTTGGCTATCGGTGCATGAAAGCGAGTGTGAATGGGTGAATGTGGCTTCAATGTAAAGCGCTTTGAGTGGTCAGTAAGACTAGAAAAGCACTATATAAGTTCAGTCCATTTCAGTCATTTACCATATTTAGATCTTTATTTTACTACTCTGTGTTCCTATGGATTTGCTTTTACTGTATATTCAAACAAAAAGATCCAACCTAAGCACTATCTTTGTTTTTTCTTTTAAAACTCAAACTGAAACAATTTCTTTACACGTGAACGAAGTAGTAGTTGAAATGAAGTAAGGAGTTTAAGTAAAGGCAAATTAATCATTATTCTTCTTTCGGTTTGTTTACTCAAAATGTTACGAGTCTCTCATGACTGTAAAACTCCACACTCAATTTAGTCCTTTCTGTTATTAAACTTACCAGCATTTCCATTTTCATTGTTCTTAGTATTATGAACTGATTGATGTATAGCAAAATGTATTTTTTTTTATCTCTTAAATGAAGCTTATGGTCTAACTGGCCTCCATTAATTATTGATATTAAGGTTTTTGGTTGCGAAAGTTAAAGTAAACATGCATGCCCCAAAAGGCACCTAAATTCTTTCTCATTTTATGCCAAGCACTAGTTTGAATTGTTGGCTTCTGTTTTCCCTGAAAGGAGGATATCACACTCTCTGTGGGGCTTCACAATCCATATCAACAGTTGAATTGTGATTGTGATATATTAGATGTCTCCTCTTTTGTCTTTGAAGCATCTGGAGCTTTGGCTATGGCCGTCCACAGCGATGATTGCAGTAATCAAGCCATTGCTAACATATTTCTAGCTCATTACTTTCTCATACCCCCCCATGACTTATGGAAATAAAAGGTTTGTGTTACCAGTCAGGCCAGTCATGCTTTCATTTTCACTGAAACTTCTTTATACTTGTCACCTGGATTTTCTTTAAAGATATAATAAAATGTCCCCATTTGGTAAACGCCCGAGGGCATTTAGAGGACCAGCATATCTTATCCAACTCTTGACAGCTATCGCTGGGTGCAAACACAAACACAGCATTTCGAGATGTCACCATGGAAACTGAAATTCCACAGAGCACCACTAACAAAAGCCAAGCGGCTACGATAGCTTGAATCATATATCTCTGTTTGTTCGCTAATATTGACATGTCTGACCTTTCAAAATACGGTTTTCTGTCATTAGTGTGGTCAAGCTATTGCAAAAGTAATTATGGTTTAATAATTGTGGTCCACCACAAGGTGTATTTAGGGCTTTTGCATTGCAGCAGGAAGGTCCTGAGTTCAGCTTTAGGGCCAGGACCTTTCTGTCACAGTGTGGCGTCTTTCCCTGTGTCTGTCAGTCTCTGCATCCTTGATTGTCCCCTGTTACACGAGTTTCCCTGATTGTCTCCCTGATTACCTTCCTTGTGTATTTACTGTATACCTCTCTGTATTTCCATGTCTTTGTTGGATCATCATTGTGTCTCCCATGTCGAATTTCCACTTCGTGTCTTGTCAGTTCGTCAGTGCACTCTGTGTTCCTCTACCTCTGCATTTAGCTTCAATCATCATTAAATTTGAGTTTCCTAACCTCAAAACTCCTCTCTGCATTTTGGTTTAATCAACAATTCATGACGGTCTGCAGTTTGCACGGCCTTTATTTGCATGCACATCGCTTTTCCAGATATTCTTTCCACTTTTCTAAACAGCCATGGGTATCTATGACATTCTGATGGCACAATACACATTATAAGAAATGCAATGTTTTATCAGCTAAAAATAATGGACACCTTAATCATATTCCTGCCATTAAAGAAATAAAATAAATGGCTAAACCTGCTGTTACTCTAATAATGTATACCAATATTTGCAATGTTATCTGTAATGTTTGTACATTGCACATATATATTCAAAAAACTCAAATTATGGTTAATAAGTCAAACTATCTCCTCAGGTAGCCTACCTATTCTGCTGTCAGTCGCTACACAGACATGCTACTCTTAGCTTGTCAATTGACATTGAAAAATAGGATACCATTAAAGCCCCTGTGTGTAAGAATTACCTCCAACTAGTGGTGCGCTCAGTGAATGCAGGCTACTGAGCAGTGTTTTCTGGCTTCTCGCCGTTATAACACGTCATTACTACTACGGAAGCCTCGGAGTAAATTGTCCGAGTTAAACGGAAGATTAAGTATTTGCTGCACTAATCTGTCCTGTGTCAAACATAACGCTAACATAAACTTAATTGTTTCATGTAATTAACTTACCTGTCCAGCAGAAAGCCTGCAACCTCCGCGTCCGTCTTGAAGTTCGTGTCCCTCGTGAATAGTCTCCATTTGGTAAACGCTCCACCGATGTAGATTCTTTTTTTCTCATGGTTATTTCTTTTTCTTTTCTGTGGTATGGTTTCCTCCCTGTCACGCGGGAAAGGGTATGGATGGTCCTCCATTTAAATTGAAAACTAGGATCCACGGTCTTTTATGCTAGTTTCTTCTCTTCACTTCTCCCCCTCCCCCGGCGTCACTGGCTAAAAAGCGTAAAGCAAACAAGTTTAACCCCTTTCGGCTAACGTATTCAAACACGGCGATGCAACATGGAAGCCTGATATGGGGGGCGGTCCACCCTCTGTATCTATAAACAACGTATTCTAAGACAAGAGAATGCTGTCATGATAATGCGATTGTGATTAGACCTCGGTAAAATGCTTATTTAGGAAAGAAGTACTTGATTTGTATTAAAAAAATGCCAATTTTTTTTTACACACTGGGCCTTTAATAAGATTTATAAGTGATACTTCCTTAGTATCTACACAAGTAAAGGTTTATGATGCTTTAGACAAAAAAAATTCAAAAGAGATAAATTTTTCTTTATTTGAAGATGAAAAGTGACACGCAGTGCACAGCAACATGTGAGGCAAGAGCAGAGATGCATTACTAACTGGAAGTTCTGGCCACTTAAAGACACCTATCTGGTATTTTATTTATAACATTTAAGCTAAATGAACATTATAATAAATATTTTAGAAGATTTAAAAATGTACTTTAAAAAAATCTGTGCTGTATCTTTATACAGGTAGCAGGCTCATGTCTGGTCCATGAACTTGTTAGGTTAACTGAAGTCTCTGAATATGCCCTTAAGGATGAGTGTGTGTAAATGGTTGTTTACCAGCTGTATTGGTCCTGTGATGGACCAGCAACTTGTTGAGACTGTACCCCACTTGTCACCCATTGACCATTGGGGAAAGGTACTACTCACTATCCAGAAAAGAAGAAGATGCTATAGACCACAGCTGTCCAAAGTGTGCCTTAGGATCCATATGCAGACCCAAGAATGATTTTGTCTAGTGCCTGACAACAGTTCAAGAAAAGTTCTATTTGTTTCTTATTTAACAACTTTGTAAAACTTGGCGATTGATCTTGTAGAAAGATTAAAATATGTCTGGTTCCTCCTGCTCAGACTAAATTTACCAACAAAATAGAAAGCATTCAACCCAAAAACTTAAGCAAACTTTTTAGTAATGGATACAAGCTTGAGGCCCTTTTTAAAGTTCTGATCAGAAGTGGTTAACAGTCCTCAATTACAACTACTTGGTTTATTTTTTTAAATATTGCATGTTCAGTTGATTATTGAGGATTTTAAAAACTGTGGTCTGTGAGCACTTTCAACTTACGAGTTTAATGCCACATAGCAAAAATTTTAGACACAATAATTAAAGACACGGCATGAATTTATTGATGGTACACTTCACAGAGCAATGCTTCTAAATTTAGACATTATCATAGGAACATTATATTTTCACATATTTTTTAAGGGTCGGATTACTTCGTCACAAAGTATAAAACTTTTTTTTTGCCCCTTAGAAAGACGCAGATTGAGTTAAATATTTTTGTGAGCTATAGGTGAATAAAAACCAAACTTTGACAAAAACAACTTTGAATTAGCTTCTGTTTGCACAAATCTACAATACTAGATAATCATAGAATAACTTAGTGGGCTTGGCTTTAAATTTGAAATGTAATTTGAGCTGGACATAAATTTGAGCTTGGAGTCCATAGTTGTTTGCTATTAGCAGCCAGCTTTCTAGGTAAGTCCTTTAGGGTCAAATATATTAAATTTTGTTCAGAAAACTAACAATACAGAGAGACAAGGTAGCAGCCATATTTGAAGGCTATTTGCATTTGCAGTGGAGTCACATTCATTTATAAAACTTTATTTTCCATTAACCGTCGTAGCCTGACTTTCAGTGAAAACACCTAATAAATACTCTCTTCTCATGTTGTGATGGGAATATTTTTATAAGGATCTATTGTCTTTTCATCTGGGATGCTTATGCTACTTAAAGCTCGTAAAGAGATAGATTTTGAAAAGAAGGAATGATAGCACTACAGTTCAGCCTTCTTTATACCTACTATTACAGCAGCCATTTACGGGGAGTTACAGATTGTTATCTTGAAAGAGATAATTTTGTACCTTTCCATGATAATTATTTTCAGATGTCTACTGCTCAAAAATCTTTTAAATTCTTTATGTACATTTTGAATAAAAAAGCTACTTAAGATCCATAAACATTATCAGATGAGATAATGAAACAGAACTAAACTAAAATTGGGACAATAACCTATGGAAAACTATGATTAGAAAGACTATTCTTGAAAGGCTGGTCTTAAAGCTCCTTTTCTGTTTGGAGTAAGGCCAGCTGAGATCTTAAGGCTTAGTGTTTCAATGTTTTATTACAAACCAGAAAAACTGAAACAGCGAAATTTGTCTAACAAAATTAAGCTAATGTTCCTTAAATAATAATAGTATTAATGCAAAAGGTTCCTTGAAATAAAATAGTATTTATTCTGTATAAAAGACTTAAATACACAAATAGATTTAGTAAGATTAAAAAAGGGAAACAATAAAAAAAAGTGTCAAAATGTTATAAAAACGATTATTAGAAAAATTCTTTACATACATGCACTTCAAAAAAACAGCACATCTGTTTCTTTGACATGTTTTAATACTGACAACATAGTATAAGGTTTCTCAATAACTGTGCACTTTAATCTGAATTTGTCAACAAAATATAGAGCTTTCATCAGAAGCAAGCAGTGGCCTTTAATCTTAACAACAGTCAGAAGTATTGACATTGTCAAAACATACAATAAAATCAATGACACTGAGTTATGTCTTTAACTTACAACAATAACATGCTATATGTCTTGTAAAATTGAAAATGTTCTTTTTAGAACCAGAACTCTGACACAAAGATGTGAACATTGATGATGCTCTGGCCAGATTCACCTTGGGTTGTAAGGTTGCGCATTGACAGTTTCAGTACTGTTTCCCTTGGACCAAACAAAGGCTTTATGAGGCGAACAACACCTAGAGGAAGACAAAAAAATGATCACAATATCGGTAACAGTGTATTGTTTATTATTCATAAGTCATGTAGTCATAGTCTGCTTTTGTCTCAGGGTTTTGTTCATTAATTGATATTAAAAATGACTTAACATCTGATGTGGTACAACTTTAAAGTGTTTGGGATAGACTAAATCCGACAAAATTATTTTGGTTCAGGTTAGTAAGGATTATCCATTTTTTTCAATCTAAGAATACTGAGAGAGATGTTTTTGTGAAGAATGTCCAAACAGTGGAAGTTAGAGGTTTACATGCATTTTCACAGCATTTCTCTTTTAAGCTTCAAGACTTGCATTGGACATTTAGGGTTTCCTTCCACCAGTTTCTCACAACAGTAAATAAAAAATGAATAATTGCTGGAATGGGATATTTTTTTAATGTATAGTATGTTTTTGTGTCTATACTGTTGTATTTTATTGTTGTTCTCCACAAATCATGCTAAGCAGATTGTGTTTTCCCTGTTGTTGAACGTGTGCCTCGCCTCGCCTTGCCTAGACTGGGTTTTGTGATGACCACTTTATAACTTTGGCTTTGTTGTCCATTTATCCCTTTGTAACTAATCGGGTCAAATCAAAACTGAGGTTTATCTTCAATGTCTGTTAATGACTTTATAAAAGTTCTTTTTTTTTTTTTTTTTTTGGAGGATTAATATTGCAGGCACTTTTTGTCAATTTAATTTAATGTTTTGATTGATTTAAAGGAACTAAAAACCAAATGATGCACTAGAAGATTTATGGTTGTGCCACTAGACAGTCAAAAAAACTGTATCAAAACAACTGTTTTGACGACTGAAAACCCTAAATCAGGTATCTCCAAATCCAGGCCTAAAGGACCGGTATCCTGCATGTTTTAGTTCTTTCCCCTTTTCAAAACATCAGAATGAAATTATAGCTTGTTAGCACGCCTCTGCAGAACTTTGCTCTGTTGAGGACGAAGTTGGACCATTTGAATCAGCTGTGTTAGACCAAGGAAACACCTAAAACTGGCAGACTCCTGCCCTAAATTAATGATATGATAGAAACAACTCTATCAGTGCAAAAATATATTTACCAGGAGAGGCAAAACACATCAAATGTTCAAGAATAACCCCCTGTTTTGTTATTTACAGTGTTAAAAGGCATGGAGTACTTTTTGTCTTGCAGCATAAACTTTAGGTCAAAGACCAGTGCCATGAGGCAAAGTGGTTTGACAGATAACTTCACTAACACGTGTGGAGGGTTGATTCTAGGTCAGCACTGTCAACTATGAGGTGGGTTACGCAGCCAAGCCTCTTGAAAAATAGGTCTCAATTTGACGTTTCTGAAAACCAGAAATATGTGCAACATACATGTTCTGTTCATAAGCATCACACTGGTTTTTGAACGTGTGCCCACATACTTTATTTCTTGACAAATGAGAAGGTATTTAATACAGAGTCATGCATTTTTCCCTTACCCATATAGGAATTTGAATGTCCTGACCATTAACCAGGTAATTTATTTTATACATTTCTGTTCATATGTGAAACCACAAAGTCTTTGGTTCATGTATGGGACCAATTCATTTGTATAAAAGAGGGAGGAAAAAAGCCCAAAGAGTAGATTTATGACTGCCTTAAATTGTGATAAAGGAAGGTAAAACAAGAGGTTGGGAAAAGGTTATTGTACAACTGTCAGATCTATGATGTTAGAACGATCTGACATGCCAATCTACGGTACTCAGTTTAGCTCGTTGATTGTTAATCGTGCATTACAAATAAAAAATTGTACATAAAGCCTGTTGATTGTGTGCACAAAAAATAAAGCACAAAAATATTGAAAGCAGATATTATTTTATTTATTTATTTGTTTGTTTATTTGATAGGGACAAGTGTGTACATTAAACCTGTGACATATTACACATACTATACTATAATACCTGTCAGTGCTACTGTGACTACTACTAGATATGTTTTTGTAGTTTCTTGAAATATGGCTCACTTGTTTTGCAAATGAATTGTGTGTATGTATCGTGTGTATGTGTAGTCTGGATGATTGAGTGTTCTACAGTTGTGTTTCATTGTTTTTTAGACCATTTATAGCTCTCTCTGTACAGCTTTACCATTTCGTCTTCGATCCCAGTATCAAGCGTTTCAGTCCTTCGATATACTTCGTGCTCTAGTGAAATTTTGACCCTGCTTGTATTTGGATTCTGCCTCTGACTTGGAAACCTCAGGTTGTTTTGATTTACGTGAACCAACCTTGAACTGTAATAGAGGATTGATGATTTCATTCCAGTGAGTTGAGTCTTGCATTTGAGTCCCTCCCACATGTGTTGCAAAACAGTGTTTTCTCTTGTCTAATTTACGGTAGATTTCCTTTGGAATTTTTTTCTTTTCAGGTGCAGGCAAAATCAACCAGGAGGAAACCATATTCTGCCGTATTTTACAACTGAAAAAGATAGCAGTAAATATGAAGACATATGCACAGGATTGTTCTTTTGTAGTGTTTTACACGGAGATTAAGTCAGGTTTAGCAGCAAAGATATTTAATTCAAAAAAGTTTTATCCACAACGAGCCAGCATTTTAGGACAATGGAAAAGATCATGTTTGATTTGGGTCCCAAAGTGGAGAAACCTCACAGCGTCTGCTCAGTTTTCTCAATGATTATGAGCTCTCCGTCATTTTTTCTGACTGGCTGACGTCGCCGCCCCATTCCTATATTTAATGTGCATCTCTGTGATAAAGTAAACAAACATGGCATTGTATGCTTTTGCAGTGCTAATAAAGCAAATACTGACCATATTATGGATACAAGAATATGATTTACTGTTACTCCTCTATCACCAGCAGAAAATATGGATACAAAGAACCAAAGACACCGTGTGCTTTTGTAAAAAGCACCACCAGTTTTAGCAGCTTGTGTGAACCGTGGGGATAAAATTTTTTGTTGTGGTGCCATTTTTACAGCCTCTGTTTTTTAAAAGTACATTCAGTTTGTCTCTGTGTAAGCAAGGCCTGAGACCGACACAAAAATTAGCCTTTTTCTGAGAAAAAAAAAGAGCAGGAGAACTTCAGATGATGTCTGATTGGACTCAACAGTATGGAGATGGGAGTTGTCCTTAAAACTAATTGCACTGGTTCCAGAACATTATATAATCCTCTTTTTGTAACAAAAATTATTATTAAAAACATACTAGACATTTAAAATAAATTAAGTACTTTATTTCAAAGCACATGAACTTGGCTTGAGCTTTCTGACCTTACTACTTCTAAATGGGATGATCTGAGTTCAAATCTGGTTTTATTAATTAGTTAATTTTACCTTCTGCCTTATTTACATTTACCCGCCTCCATCTTTAATCTGGACCCAGTACAATCCTTCACTTGCAGAAAAAATATAATCTGGAGTGTTTCAGTCACATTTTCTCTCAAAAATTCTCAACTATGAAGATATGTTATACATGTCAATGTGTATTAATCAGTTATAAATATATTCTGCATGTCAAGCTGACAAAATTACAGGAAATAAATAAAAAGCATGAAGAAGGGAGATAATAGTCTGCAGTCTCTGTCTTCTGAAAGTTGTGAAGTGTAGCTTCCAGCGGGCTCTAAACATTACTGGGGGAAACAAAACAAAAAGATTAAAGTGGAAATGCTGGATCACAACGGCCTGAGTGGGGTAGACCGCAAGCTCTAGAAGTTCATTGCAGAAATAGATGGCATTAATGGTGAAAGGCCAGTGAACAATCAGAGGGAGAGTGGGCTAGATACTGGCTCCAGCATCAGCAACTGTAATGTCGGAAAACTGAGTGATGACTGATTCTTATACTGGGTCTTTGCTGTAGGTTATAACAAATAACAGGTTCTGTAGTTATTTGGCACAATGTATTGTTAAATACTGTACTGTTGTTGTGTAATGGGTCAAGATTACAATTTCTCCTACAAACCTAGGTCTAGATGTGTACATACCATGGAGTGAGTTACAGGTCTATGGTCTGTACGAAAATTTAAGAGTTTTTTGCACAAGGGTTAGAAAGAATAAACATGGTGCTGCAAATCATTACTGAATTTCCGAGGAATTCACTGGGTGAAGTTTTTAAGTGAACATACGATTATCGGGGGGCGGGGGGGGGGCAGTGTTTATGCAGGCTGTCAGCAAACCTTTCCCTGCACAAGGTTGGTGACATTCTGCCTTGGCCTGCTTGAACAGAACCACCTCTATGTTCTTTTTTTACACCTTTTAAAAATCTATTTTTTTCTCCACTTTTATTTTGTGTAACTTATTCAGTACTAGAAAAAGACTACTAGCAGAATGATTCCATAGCTTTTTCAGCTTGGATAAGATGATGAGACATCACTGCCTCAATTAATCAGAATTATGAGGCTCCTTTCTGTGGCACTTAGAAACTAGAAGTGAAACCCATTTGGTTGTCATCCACAACAAGGAAAATGATGATCCATAATGGACCAGTCACCACGTCCTTTGGGAGACTGGCATTGTAAAACGGCGGATCCCCCACCCACTCATTCTGCTTTTTCCCCCCTTCTCTCTCTTCCCTTCCTGCAGGGGCCTGGTGTTTGTGGTACCATCACTGTGGCCCACAAGGGTAAATGAGTCCCATGTGTTTGATGGAAAGGAGCAGTCGCAGTCACGCAATAAAGCCATGAAGGCATTCCTCCAGGAATTTTTATTAAACTCAAGGAAGGATAAACTTTTGGAAAAGGAACTGTTTTCTTCTCCTCTCTCTGTCTTATTTTGCTTTCTCATCTTTCTTGATCTGAGGGCAAACACGAAAATTCATCTTATTCTGGCAATAGGCATAGGGAAGAGTGAAAGCTGGAGCCCCCTTATACGAGCGGTACCTCCTTGTTTAGGTGTTTTTTTGTTTGGAATTCTGTTGCATGGCGACAATTGACAGAGATATTATCTGAGATATCATTTCCAAACCTTCGAAATAATCAGAAAAGGTCTCAGCTTTGTGTAAACATTAACTGATATTTTAAGAGAACTGTCAGGGGGAGGTAGAAGTCTGAAAGTTGTTTTCTGACTGAAACCAAATTAGTTCGATAATCAGTACTTATTTATTGACTCAATTCAAAGGTTTAAATGATGCAGAGGGTAAATTTCGATTAGTTTTGAATCAGGATAAAAAAAAAACGTCCTCCAATACTCATGCTAACTGTTTGTATGAAAACATCCTAAACAATCTAACCACATAGGTCACTTAGCATAAGACACTTAACAAGTTGCAGGGGCACATTATATCTACACTGTTTCATTAGGACTTCTAAACAAAGCAATATGTGGAATGTTTCTGGTGCCTAGTAGTGTTTTTTAAAAATTGTTTTGTGGTCTGATTAGTGTGATACATGCTCTCTTTTGATCAGAAAGGCAGTTATAATGCCCCATAACTGTTCAAAATTTCCTCTGAGGCTGTTGTGGAAAATTACAAACTTTGAAACGATAAAATAGTTTGCTATTGGGCGTAGCATGAAGCATAAATGGTGATCCCAATTATTTTAATATTGAGTGGCACTGTAACAATACAGCAATGAAAAACCAATGATACAGCAATGAAAGATTTCGATGCTAAAGTCGTTTTGTGTGACCTCTTAGTACCCTTTGCTAAATCTTAACTTGATGGTTGCATGTTTCCGTAAGCTACCCATCAAAAGCAGAGTGATATCCTCAATGTGGGGAAAGAATTAGCAAATAGCTGGGCCTCATTGTACACAAAGTGAACCTGAGGCGAAACCACAACCGCACTCCCATCCTGAACATTTCATCCAGATGAGTGGTCAAAAGGTCAACAACCACACAACAGGTTCACTTGGATTAGCTAACTAACAACAGATAACTTATTTAAGCCAGTAAACCCTTGGAGAGCATGAAAACTTTACAATTAATCTCAGACCTGGTCTGTTTGGGGAGGAGTTACGGTTGTAGGCCTGAGAAAGTTTTAGGTCCACTTTCCGTTAAATGAGATATCAACCACTGAGTACAAAGGTGACTCCACTAGTCAAAACAGCCACAACCAAACAGCTGTACAAGCCATCCATCAACTAAGAAAAAACACACACCAAATAAAGGCGTGCAAGTAGCTGAGACAACCTCACGAATGCCAGCAGCCATTTGTCATCTGTTATGCCCACAAGGTCTGCAATATTGAAGGCTTACATGTAAACAGTACAATTTCAGGGTTTTCTGGTTTCTACAACTCAGCGAGAAAGTGTATGAGAAAATCTAAAATGAATGAGTTTAACACCAGAGATAAATGAAAAGCATGCATTGACTACACCACAGTGTTGTTTAATGACACACTGGATATGGTGTCATGGCGTGTACATGGCGGTGAAGTTACTGGAGAATATCCAAGTAGTCCACAAAATTCCAGCGCATAAAGAAGTCCTTGAATGACTGATAATCACTGCAGTTTTAACTTTAGCATTCACTCTCTGGCCACTTTATTATGTACAACTATTCAATTAACTGTTTGTAGAAATAGCAATTCACCAAATAACATGACAGCAACTCAATTTTTTAAGAACTAGAACATCTTTTAGAATATGTAGAACTAGTGAAGACAAATTGCTGAGGAATAAATGTATCTTAAAAATCATGTGAAAAGGGGATTACGTCACTTTCAATTGATTATGTGTGTTTGTGCCTCACAGGCTGGTAATCTGTGGTCAGAAACCACAGATTACCTTGGACTCTTATACGTGACCATGTGTTCAACAGAGAAAACAAAGACAAAAAAGAGGAGAATATTAAGTGAGCACCAGTTGTGTGGATAAAAACGCCTCTTTGATGTCAGATGAGAATACTGAACCTTTAATTAAGGCAATTCTGAAGGTAAAGGCATTCCATGTGCCTTTATTCAGTTTGACCAGCCAAGATGTCTTCTCAGCAGTGTTCAACTCAGCCGTTCTTACCTAACTATCTGTTCGCCATGCTTAGTAAAAAGGCCATCTTTATCTCCACAGAAAATTGAAAAAAAAAACTATTTTAAAGTTAATTGGGATAAAAATGCATTTCTTGAACCAATACAACTTATACTTGATCACTGTTGTTTTCTTCAGTGCTTGAGAGCTCTGTAATGCCAGAGTCATGTCAAATTAAATTTCAACCTTGTTCCCTTGTTTCACTATCTGTAACCAAACTAATTTAAGTTTTGATAAAGGTTCATGGTGGCTAACGTACAATCCTTCTAAATTACCAGGCAAAAACAACTTGACCAACTGTAAATTGGCAGAGTGCACATGCCCCTCTGGTATAAGGTTCTGTGTTTACAACCTTTTCACTGGTATACAGATGACCATTTGGGTAAGGCTATCCAAACACAACTTTGACCACTGTGGAGCGCCAGTTGGAAGCATGGGCAGTCCTATTTGGCAGGGCCAGCATATGTGGCTTGATATTTTAAGGTCAATTCAAAGAGAGAGTCATTGTCACTGATCTTTTCAGTGGCTCATGGGTTATTGTTGGACAGTGACTGGTGACATCACTGAACAGTAGCCTAAAGGGCACAGATATGTTCTTTTCCTGGGCATTCAGTTTTAGCAGCTGTGGGCCAGAGCAGCTGAGATGACATAACATGCATCATTATCTTTACCACAACCTTTGCACAGCAATACAAGTAACCTTTCAAAGCCATAACTTGGAGGCATAAAATAGCCTCAATGAAAAGAGTTGCAGAAGAAAAACTGCTTTGTCTGCATTTTGAATCAAGTTTCTTTAATAAACTCTTCTAAAATGCTGTAAATGGAGCAAAGAGGCAACTTGCTGATAAGTTTTTGAGACAGTACTTTTCAATTTGCTGTGTTACATACGTATATATATATATATATATATATATATATATAAACGTCAATATTTATTTTCAGAATTACTGGTTATGTAAACAAAACTGGAGTTTTTTAAGGAAACATTGTTAACATCCCTGCATTTTCCGCCTTCCGTTTTTTTTTTTTTTTTACGGATACCAAAATTAAAATTAAAGCTATTCTTGAACCATTTTGAGTAGAGACATGGCTGAGATCTCTTTGCAAAGAAAACACTCTTCCTTCTTCCAGAACTGTGATAATATGTGCTATGTTATATGCAATCTGATTTTAAACTGAAAAAGAAAACATTTTATGGCTGTCTATTTATTTTTTAAGAATGCATGCTTTAAATTTGGTTATATATTAAGGTAGTGACTTAGAGTAAATCATACTGTGGGTCTAAAGCCTGAATTATTCCCTTTATATACACCAAATTTGACAGCAACATACCAAAAAATTAATATTCTGCACATATTTTTAAAGTACTGGTCAAAGGTCCCCAAAATTATCTCATTGCGCCCTGTCTGTTTAGACGTGTTAGTCCTTGCTGCATTAAAAAACATTGTCAGAATCATTACTTTCTCTTTTCACATAAACATCCACAGCTTCTATCTAAGTTGTATTTTGATAGATAATGTGTGCTTAGACACGTTTCTGAAGTAGTATATTACCCATGCGCCCTGTGCGTAAACATCTCCTGTGCATTTCTGGATACATCCTTTTTACGGTTAAGAGTTACATGCAAAAAAAAAAAAAACTATGTAACATAGGTATGTTAGATATCTACATTTACAGCATTTTGTTGGCTATTCAATGCGTCAATCGTGTTTATAAAAAAAACTACATTGCGATTAGTTTGGGTACTTGGACGCAAAGCGAAAATGTGACTGTTTATCCATCATCCACTGGCCACCGATCTGACCCGGAAGGCGATCTCCAAATGTGTTTGACTGACTGTAAAGGAGCAGCGGCTCTACTCTGAGCCTCTCCCAGCAGACTGAACTTTTCACCCTATCTCATTACTCTTGCTTTTATCTGTGATCTCGTTCTTTCAGTCACTACCCAGAGCCATTGACCAAAGATGAGGCTATGAACATTGATTGACTGGTAAATCAAGACCTTGGGCAGAGTCCAGCTCTTACTGAAAATGAGCTCAACATACTGCTGCCTATGTGAACCAAGCCCTGACACCACTCATACAGGGACCCCCCCACAGGACTCTATGAAGGACCAGTTAAGCTAACCAAAGCTAACCCTCCACGCCCCTGCTTAGGATGTGAAGCAGACAAAAACCGAATTGTTCCTCCTGGACCTGAGGTTCGAAAACCAGTCAGACCGTCCTCTCTAAAACTCCTGAATAGACCTTACCAGGGAGGCTCAGTAGTATGATCCCCCTAGCTACAGTATATTTTGAACACACTTTGCCATCACCCATTGTAATACTTCTTCCGCCATGTTTCACTGTGGTGACTGTATGTTTAGAGTGAGCAAAAGTGTAAGCTTTCCACCACACAAAGTTTTTTGCATGAAAGCTAATCAGTTAACCTTTGGTCTTACTTAACCGAAGTACCTTGATTGCACAACGTTACAAGTAACCTTACAAAGTCAAAATTAGGAGGCATAAAATAGCTTGAAGATGGGTAGATGGTAAGGTTAGATTAAAAATGCAGCTTTCTCCACATTTTGAATCAGGATTATTTTACAAACTCTAGAGAAGCCTTGTCTAAATGAACCAAAGCAACAAGTTCATGAACTGTTAAATCATTCTTTTTGGGGGGTTGTCATTTTACATGATAAGTATTTATTAAAGCATCAAAGATATGATATATTTAACTAGTTAACTAAACAATACTAAATTTTTCTAAGAACTTATTTAAAAGCATGGACTTAATGATGAGTTTAAATTAAACAGATCCAACAAACCTCGGGAAGATGAATGGATCAGGTTGACTTATGTAGACAGTTTTATTGTAAGTAATATGTACTTTGTGTTCACACTGTGTACATGGTATGTCCCTTCAATGACGATGTCTCTGCATCAGTATCTGTTCATCGGTATGCTTGACTGTGTCAGACCACCCGAGGGGTGCGCTATGTGTGTGACTTCCAAATCACTGGGTGGAGAAGACCCTGGTTTTGATTAGCTCCATAAATCTGCTGAACAAGTATTCCTCATGGGCTTGGCACTCTCTGGTGGGCCCCTTGCAGCCTTGTCAGGATTCATCAGCGATTCAGAAAAGGGGAGTTAACCATCTGCTTATCACCATGGCTGTCCTTAGCTCTGCGCGAACACAAGACACAGCCAAAAGCCCCAGTAGGTCAGAAGTAGTCATGTCTCACACTAAGAGCTCACATTCCACCAGCTACTGTTGGCTGCACCGGTGATGATGACTACCTGTACAGAGACAAGCTCCCTCTTCTTTTTATTCATCAAGCTTGCTCTCAGCACTCTGTCAATGCAGGTGGAGATCAAATCAGCCGCAGAGGCATATCTACACCAGTGTATGAAAAATGATAAGAATTTAGTGTTGCCATCTTAAATTTACAGTTTCTCCAGAAGATCTATATGCTGCATGAAGAAAGGCTCCACATTATGGGCTGTTTCCAGTAATATAAAAAAAGTACTGGATAATAAAACTGTTTTCCCACACAGAAAAGATTAATGTTACAGTAAAGTCCTCCCGAGACAATCACTTATAAAGAGGAGTTGCTCATAGAAATCAATGGGTGACTAAGCAGGCTGTCTGTGTGATTATGTAGCTGTCCTTTGTCTTTAAACTGGATTCACACACAGAGGACTAAGTGATGGTGATGTCTGAACAAGTAAAATCAAGGGTGTTTATCTCAATGTTTTGCATAGTTGACAGGTAGAAAGATTTATGCCATTTCACAAATCAATAAAAGAAAATCTAGAGATATTCCATTGACACTTGCTTTCTAGATAGATAGATAGACAGATAGACAGACAGACAGGTAAGTAGGTAGGTAGGTAGGTAGGTAGGTCTTTATAATACCCTTAGGGAAATTATTTTTCACATGCACTGTCAGGGCATGTAAGTGCAGTTAAGTCACAAACAAGTGATCACAAAATAAAATATATATGTACAGCTGGCAAGGAGCAAGATTAGTGTTTTGAGCTATTAACAGCAGCAATGGCAGAAGAGAAAAAGCTTTTACTAAACCGTGACAGCTTCCACCGCAGAGTCCTGTATCTGCGGCTTGAGGGCAGCAGACAGAAGTGGCCATGGAGGGGGAGGTCTGGGTCACTGCTATCTTTAATATGCAAAGACATGAGAGATGTTTGTATTTCAATGGTAGGCAGCAAGAAAATGGTGAGATATGAAAATTACTCCACCAATTTATTAATCCAGCAACTGCCTGCTACACTCAATAACCCACGTATTATCTCCATTCAAACAACCTTCCCCCAATTACAAGTTCTACGTTTCATCACTTAGTGAGTTTACATGTGCTCTTACCACACATATATTCTTATAAGGATGGATATATCGCTGGTGGACTTGGTGTCTTTCTTTAACTGTAGGAATTATATGGGGTCACTACTACACCACTGCATTTGTCTGAGAAGATTTTAGGTGTGTAATCATCCGAGATCGTGATTTCCAAGTGCTGAGAGACTGTCCTGTTTACTCAGATGCACAAGGTCCTCAGGCTTGTCATCCAGACGTAACAGAACTCCTAAAACCAGAGATGGATGGCCCTGGAGTGGGAAATAATGTGGCTCTCACACTGGGCAATGCGTTCAGCCGCTGTTGTACTTGTGTGTGCTTGTTTGACTATAGAGTTGTTCTAAAGTGTACATACCTCTTGGACTTTTGTTTTCACTTCCCAAAAACAAACTAAAGTGTATGTAATCAGGATGTAACCCTTGCAAAGTAGTTCACACATTAATATTCAGCCTCATTTACTCTGATGCCTCTACAAAAAACAGTGCAACCTTCAGGAGTCAATCAATACATAAATGAATAGACTCCACCTGTGTGGTTCATCGTATCAAATGACTACACTTTTAAACTATCCACAATAGCTCTGACTCTTACTTTAATCCTTTTTTTCACCATGATTGTTTCTCAGTTAACTCCATGCAAATTCCTATAACTTCTGACCAGCATCCCTGTCCCTGCTGAATGAATGCATCCCCACAGCATAATGCTGCCACCACCATATTTAACTGTGGAGATGGTCTTCTAAGGGTAAAGTGCAGTGTCAGCTTTGCACCACATAAAACCCTTTTGCTTCTCATCGTCTCGTGGCTTTCTTTCAATGGTTTTTCAACAGTTCGCTCCACTATTTAATAAACCCCAGCATGGTTGAGTATGACAATTTTCATATAAATCACCAGAACTCCTCCAGAGTTACCATTGGCCTTTTGACTGCTTCTCTGGTTAATGTTTTTTGGGCTTGGACAGGTATGTGTATTCCTTGTGTTCCGTAACTTCTTACACTCACACACACACACCGACACACACACAGACATACACACACACAAACAAAAGTTTGTACTGCTACCAATATTAGGACAGTCCATTGACTTCCATTGATTTTAGTAAATATATGTATGCCTAACCCAGACACTTTTCCTAATCCTAACCAGTACTGATCTATTCTTAACCCTAAGCCTAACTCAAACTCAATTCACACCATACCTCTAAACCTAACCCCTAACCCTAAAAAGTGGATTCCAATGTATTAGAATTGGGCTTTGGTCCTACCAACGTCCATCTGTCCTAAGAAGGTTAGTGAAAATCCCAAAAAGGTCCTAGAATGGTAGTAATACAAGACCACACACACATACGCATCATTTGCATGCCTCTGTCCAGTTGTCAACAACCTCCAAAGGTAACATTTTCCATTGCAGGAAGAGTGCTTGCAGACAGGTCCTCCCTGACCTGTCTGCTATGTTACTTGGTATTCATGATGTGGTTTGTTCATCAATGTTCTTTAACAAACCTCTGAGACCTTCAAAGAGCAGTTGGATTAATATATAAAACACAGTTGGACTCAAGTCACTAATATTTTGCTATCACTGGGCTCTTTAGGGTGTCAGTGAAGGTGGCAGAATAAAAATGTTTTTACCTCTTTTGAGAATTTTTCACACTCAATTTGTGTCTAATTCACACTTTGTGGTCATCTATACAACAAAATCATAATAAAATTTAGCCACATTTCATTGTAATGTAGCGATATAATGAAAAAATTAAGATCTGCCAATCATATTATCTAGCAGGAACTTTTTTTTAAAGCCAGCAGTATATATTTAGCATTGCTACCTGTGTTGTTTGTCACTTTAATATCTCAGAATATGGAAAAAAAGGCCAAAAGTAGTTTGAGCTGCAATACGTTCATCACTAGAGCCTGAATGTCTGCTGCTGTTTGTGTCTCACCAAACAACTGAGTTACCGGAGATGCTGGAAACTAAGCTTCCTCGTGTGACACATCAGGAAGCCTCATACAACAGTTATACAAGTCTAGCATCTGTGGGCCAAAGCACCATTGGCGCAAATTAAAAAGAAAATGCGCCATCCTCACATATGAAGGCTACACTTCACAGCACCAAGTCAGTGACCTAAAGTTTCAGTGAGCGAGGGGCATCGGTTTGGATATGAGATGAGCAAACTGCTGCTAACATGGACTAAGCTGTATCTAATAAGCAAAATGATGTGTTCGGGAGAAAAACAGCTCCTAAAAAACAGGGCTTTCATGTGGTTGTCAGTTTAAGTGCTCTAATGCTTGGCGAGACAATGGGGCATATCGTGAAGAAATGGAACAATACATTCAACCACATGAAGCGGAGAGTCACAGGATTACACTGGCACATATTTTTTCGCTCTTATTTTCTCATTGTCTTACTGTCTCACTTTGTGTCTCTTTTTCTCCTTGCTTTTTTATTTGCATTCCTTCCACTGTGCGCACAAACACACACATTGTCTATGAAAATGGGCACTAATATAAAGAGGGAATTAATCAAGATCTTCTCTTTGCACACACCCAAGCACATACACAAATTACTGATGCTGAATTACACCACTGCGAATTCCAAAAAAGCATGCCATTTAAACTAAACGCATGCAATTATAAAATCTGCAAATATCTGTATGAATTATTACCCCAATAGCACTTTTCACCCACCACTTTCTATTAATTGGGATGTGTTTGATGAGCACAAATCTGTTTCTGCAAATTCACAAATGTGACAGAATTGGGTACTCTCACAATCCAGCCTTCCAGAGGTGGACTTACCATTAGGCAAAGGTAGGCGATTGTCATGGGTTCCAAACGCTTTAAAGGCCCCACGATGAACACTCAACTGAGATTTTTAAGATAATTTTTTGCTCCAAAATTATTCAGCACTGTCATTTGAACAAACAAACAAACAAAAACATCATACTGTAATGCCATTAGACTGCCTATGGGAAAGTATTTCAATGCCCCCTGTCGCCAAGCTACAATGGACTATTCCATGACTGCAGTAACAATAGTGAATGACTGACTGGGGTGCTTTTGTCAGTGTCCCAGAGGAAGAGCAGATAAATAGCCAGTCCTGTATGATTGCTAAGAAAAAGAGAGGGACCCAACCTGCAGTTACGATGGCTGACGAGGGTGTTGCCATATATCCAATACATCCCGGAAGTCTCAAGCGTAAACCGCTGTAAAACAAATAGAAGACTAAAGAGAAGTCCCAAGCAGAGGTTTCTTCTTTGTGTAATGTATGTATTGAGTATTCGGTTTCCATGCCGAATGTTTTTCAACTTTATCGAACATAAAACAAGTATACAACAAAAAGACACAAACAGCCAGGGGAGTTATTATACAAATACAATCAAAGAGTCACAAATATAAATTGTTTGCGAGTGGTTTTTTTGTTTTTTTTAAGACGAGTGTAATGTTAATTTTATTTATGAATCTCCTCTTTAGGTCATACCAAATTGTACCTGTTAAAAGACAAGGTCCTGCCTTTCTCGTCCCCGACTGGCTAGCCTGGTTGATGTATTACTAATCCTAACATTGAAGGAGCATTGCTTAAACTTAACTTTACTATTTTCCTAATCCTAATATTCGAAGATTGTGCCTAAAACTAATGTGATTCATCTATTTATTTCAACATTTATGAGCAGTTATATCTGTAATAATGTAACAGTACAACTTAGTAATCAATTAATTTCCGCTTGAAACTTCCAGTATGGATTGGATATATGGTGTCGCCCTTTACAGCTATTGTAACTGCAGGAAGGTATTCTTGAATGATCAATATTAAATATCTGTCCAATTAATTTCATTGAAATAAATGTGTTTGGGGTGTTGGAAAACCGGCAGAAGCTACAGAAAAAGCTGGAAAGTTTTGTATCGACACAATGATAAAGTTGATGATCTCGGTAGCAACGGTTGAGAGCTCCTTCCACCAAGTTTTCCATCTAGCAGAGGATTTAACAGATAGCAGCTTTGCTCCAATTGTTATTTGGTATGTTTAATTAGTCTTAGCTACCATATTGCTTTGCTTTTTAATGCTGTTTACTTTTTCTTTTACTCACCTCTATCATTTGTTATGTGACCATAATGAGCTGTGAATAAGGCTGTGTTTTGTAGTATGCTTGTGTTGCTGTGGTTAGCATAATGCAAATGCTGCTCTAAATAACTGTTCCTAAATAGTTGTTTTTTTACATTTTTGATAACGATGATCAGTGTTGGAAATCATACAAAAAAGTAAAAGATTAAAGTTATAAATACCTTTTTCCAAAAAGTAATTGAGTTTGTAACTCAGTTACCACACTATAAAAGTAAATAGTTATTCAGCATAGTAAATGTGACATTATTTTATGTTCTACAACACAGTGACGTTCTATAATATCTAAGCTGTCAAAGAATTTAATTGTTTAATAACTGAATGAAGAATAAAAAAACACCATATAGGCTGTAGTGTTTTAGAACAGTATGCAGAAAAATATAAAAACATACAAAATAATCATCGGAAATTAATAATTACACACTTTTCATTCAAGTGCAAAACTAAGACAGATAATGATGAAGAAATAAATGAAAATTTGGCTATTAAAGTTCTCTTTCACTGACAATTTTGTAAAACTAAGTTTTCTTTCATTAAAATCAGTCACCCTGTGTTCTGAAAGCATGCTGCATATAAAAATTGTATACCAACTCCAGTCCCTGAATCAGTTACATAAAGATTATTAGCTCATATCAGATGAGACAACTCGCTGGATTTAAGCGTATAGTTCAGTGGAGGAGAATAAATTATCAAGGAGTAACTCATAGCAAAGAAGGAGACCGTGGCGCCGAATACCTGTCTTCCTGCGGTGTGTGGTGTCCTGAAGACTCTGACTGTGCTACCTCTGGTGTAGTGTTCTGCTGCGGCCAGTAGTACGGTCTTATTTGGTAATGCTAGTTAAACTGGGTGGTAAACTCCGTCTAAGCCTAAATACCGACATAATTTTGTCTCATGTTACTGATTTTAGTAAACAGAGACAATATAAGAGTAGTAACGATGTTACTCCCAACACTGATTATGATGCTTCTCTTGCATTTTATGAGTTTCTGCTGCTGCTCTTATTGTCATAGGCCATTTCTCAATATGTGGACTTGTGTATTTGCATACTTAAGAAACGTTATTGACAGTGGCCCAAGTACTGTTCCAGTTCTTAAGGATGCATCAAGGCAAGTACGCTCAACGTTCCCAGAAGTGTTCTAACTTTGCCCATTTTATCGAGGATCCATCAGAGCATCTTTCTGCGAACATCAGCCAGCAGGTTATCCCATAATGCCTTGCGCTGCCAGTAGCATTAAACAGAGAAGGTGAGTGCTGAAATATATCGCTTTTATACAACTATTAACTCGTCACAAAAAGCAATTTTAACATGTTTTTAGGTGAGAAAGTAGACCTTTAAACTTCATCTATACGGTCAGTTTATTAGGAATCTGCCTACTTTAAAATGTTCTCCGGTGTTACTGGAGCAGCTCAGTACCCCAGATAGGCTACAGTAGCTTCAGGCAGCGGGTGGTCGGAGTGTGTTTCCTCCGCTCACTGCAGCCTGATCTCCCTACGTTTGTCTATCAGCTGAAAGTGAGATATAAAGGGTTTAGTATATGTGGCAGATAACAGCAAGTATCAGAAAATAAAATATATTATTCTCTGGAATTTGAGATACTTATTTAGTTAATGATGGTATTTTATAAACTGTGTCATCAAAGTTTAAAAAACATTTTAGCATGTCATAGTAATAAATTTATTCTAACACAGTACCCATTAATGATCAAACATTTTTAATCTGTAAAGCATTTTGAGAAACGCTTTATAAATAAAGTTTGATTTGATTTGATTTTTCTCTTTGTTGACGTCTTTCTAAGTTATTTTAACACACAAGCACACTACTGCACTTATTTCCAGTTGGTGTACTTCACGTTTTGGGAACCCTTTGTGTTTTACTCGGTTGTTCTCGGTGTGCTAAGATCTCGCTAACTCGTTAGCTTTCCTTCGTAGCAGGTATGGCTACTTCTCTTCTGTCTAGCTCTCTTTCTCACTCTGTGACTCCTCTCTCCTGTTCTCTGTGTCAGATGTTTAGTTACTCCCCCGCCTCCTTTCGTGATTATGGTAAGTGTAATAAATGTAGCATTTTCATAGCTTTGGAGGCAAGGGTTTCAGAGTTAGAGGCCCGGCTCCACACTGTTGAGAATAGTCGAGGCCCGTTAGCCGGTGAGGAGCTAACAAGGATAGAATCACCTAGCGGTCCTCCAACAGAACCCAAGCATTTTCACTTTTTGTAAACAATCATGTTTCACTAAGAAGCCTAAAAAAGAAATATAAGGTGGTAAACAGCCATTTAATTAGTAGAGTCTTTTATAATAAATAATTTTAAAAAAAGTTATGGTCAATATTTTACAGATTTTTCTATTTTGTATCAATACTTCTACCTAATTTTGAATATTTGACAAGGGTCAAAAAAGGTTTTTGTTATTTTACTCTCGATTCTAAATGTGTAAATCAACCCATTCCTGAGTAAAACTGAACAATTTACTGAAATTCTGGAATGATAGTTGCTGAGCAGCAGTATCAACCAAGTATGCTCTTTTCCAATTGGGGAACTACTGTACTGCATCCTTGAAGAACAAACTTTCAGATGTACTGGCCAAGTAAGTACTCACACTCTCGCACTCATACTCTCCATTTAGTTGCTTGTATTTCAGTTTTAAACCTAAGTTGTGATATTTAAAATATAATTTAAGCACCATGAGTGAGGATTGTATGAGCCCTATTTATATTTTTTGGGTCCACTAATCAGAAGTGTAATCAATACAGGACTTATTATTATGAAGCACATTAAATTGATAGTCTGATTTACGTAGATTTTAATATAAGATTGAGGGCATCCCATGGTGGGCAGAATTAAATAACTATGGGGGCAAACTTTGCCCCGAGGGCCTCTCTTTGGGTGTGGCTGCCTTATAGTTTGAACACACCCTAGCAACGCTCTTTAAGTAAGGAGGTCAAACATAAATTCTTAAAATGCATAACGTCTGACATGTACGAAATGCTGAAAATTTTAAGCCTTCATGATGAATGCTGGCTCAAGGCAGTATAACTTTACTTTAATTAAAAAAAAACTACTTCTACTAAGCAAAACAGAATGCTGTTTCTAGTCATAAATGCCAGAGGGTGGCAAACATTACATAATAAAACTGTTTTTGTGTGACTCTACTCACCCACATATACGCCATTCTCCACTCGCTTGATGATGTCAAAGGCGTTCTCTATGTTGCCCTCCAGGATTTCAAACTTGACGTCATAAGAACCTAAGTGGTACGATCCATAAGCCGGAACTGTTGTTTTCAGAAAAACGATTTCTGATGGAAGAAAATTAAGGACAAAAACAAAACTTTTAGGACCTAAAATTAATAAGGACTTTGGGATTGTTCTGTCAAATGTGTACCACATGATATACTAAAAGATGCTGTAGTCTGTGTTTTGTTCTATACTGAGGGGGTAAGAGAGAGGTTGAAGCTTTTTAGTACTGTTGCTCAACTAGAGTGCCTTGAGTCCTTTACACCCCAATGTGGAGCTCATGAAAAATCACAAGAGTTTAACTCTGAGACACTGAGCATGTCTTTGACAAGCCAAGCATGCTGGCCAATAGATGCTTGTCCGCTGTCACCATCTGCAAGTGATTAGAGTTGTTACTTCCATACAGGCTGCATGACACTAACTCTTAGCTAAAGGACAGTCAAGCTTTTTTTTATTGAAGATGGATTTACAAATGCCAAAACTCCAGGAACCTGAACATATTTTGCTTGTTTGTGAGTGAGAAAAAGATTAAGTGAGTGTTCGCCTCAATTTAGTAGTCAAGAACACACTGAACTAATCTAAAAATAGAGAACTTGTGCATGGTTGAATTTTTTTTTTTAGTAAAAATCAATTTGGGTTAGTTCAGATTAACTGCTCTGCAAATGCTGCATTTTTTTTCTTTTACAGGTGTTTCTTTTCCTTCAGGGTTGTTAGGTTAAATTATTGAATTTTATTACGATTGGTCACATAGAAAAAAATATATACTGGCTACATGATATAAGGTGCATGTTGAATGTTAATCTATGATCAATTCTAATTGCGGTTTAGCAAAAAATATAAATAAAATGGTCTGTTGCTATACCTTTTGCACTTTAGCTGTTTTTAATTTACTTGACAGACCTTGCAAAAAAGAGAAAGGAGGATGGGAAATAAGAGGAATGTGTACCTACCTTCTGGCCTTGTGAACTCTCTGAGGGTGGGCAAGGAAAAGAAGGTGTGGGCCACAGAGACTGTGGGGTCCAAAACGCAGGCAATATCATTGGGCTTACAGGATTTTATACAGCGGATGGTGTCAGATCGTTCAAGCCTTGGAGCTCTACAGAAGAGAATAAATCACATATTCCAAACAAAAATTACAAACACCAAAGGCCTCCAGTTTTTAGGTGCTTTCTATTTCTAGTTTTCAGAGTCAATTACCTTTGCTTTCTAAATCCTACAATTACAAGCTACTCAAGAGTTCTGCCCACTACATAATCAAGAACTCAGTGGGATTCCCTCGATGGCTGCTACACAAACACTGCCTATTCAAGACAGCAAGGGTGCTGGATATAGCACTTGGCATTAGGAATAATCAAAATCCATGTGGTTAGGAAGAATAATAAAACTAGAAATGGCCAGAACTCATGCCATGCAGACTTTATAGCATGTGGAGAGTCGTGCCACCGTCGATGCTCTTCTGATGTCCTATGTCAAGCTGTGTAGGAAATAAATTACTGCACTCACAAAGAATGATACACAACCTGCTTAGGAAAATATTTGGATTTGCCGAACATCCCCAGCTTCACATCAGATAATCTCCTGAGGAGGATTTATGTAGCAAGGGAATGTTCTAAAAGACTTCTAAATTGTGAGCAACATGACTCGACAACTCCCCGTCCTCTCCCCTGGGGCAGCTCTTATCCCATTATTTAAGACTTTGTTTATTTCACAGACTAATCAGTGACAGGTCGGAGACACTGGAGGACCTCGACTGGCTCCCAAAGCCAACACCACCTGGAACATCACTTTTTACTTCCTTTATAGGAGATCATGAGACGGTTTAAATGCATTAACACCCTCATAAATCAACACTTTGTCTATGAAACAGTGAGGAAGTTTTAAAAAAGAATCCTTGATGTTAAATTAGGCTGCTCATGGCTTCACAGAGGAGACATGTCAGTATGTGGTTATATTGGGTTACAAAAACATGAGAGTTGCCATGTATAGGTCAATTTAATGTGCACGGGCAGCCATATAGCCACATGTGAGTCACGGGGCTGTGGATCTTCGGTGCTTCTCGGGGGACCCATCAGCTGCAGCTCAAAGCCCAGGCCCCGATTTGACTTGCAGCACTCCTTTCATATACAGCATGGAGAGGAGCCCCTGACAAAAAGTCAAGCCGCCACTATAGGGGCTTGTAATTAGCAATTAGCGGGCGGGTCCAAGTTTTGCTTTGGTCCAGGCCAAACCCACAAAATGTTCTACTAGTTTATAATACCACTGCCTGAGCTGGGCTCTAGAGGACGAGGTGAAAGCTGCTGAGGTAGGGAGTGAATTTATGAGAAGACAGCTATGTGTGAACTGCCCCGTCTTACAGTGCCATAAAGAAAGTTTTTATGAACTTTTTTACATTTTGTAACCCTACAACCAAATTTTATTGTGTATCATTGAGATTTTCTGTACATTGGTCAACATAAAAATGCTGACAAAATGTGAAGAGGAGAGAAAACAGTAGACAACTTTTTTAATGTTTTAGAAATAAAAGTTCTAAAAAAAATTGTGGCTTACATTTGTATTCAGTTCCCCATGAGTATATAGAGCACTGTGTACAACCACCTTTATTCGCAACCAGTTTAGGATGTGACGAGACATACAAATATATCTAAACCATTCTAATAAAACCTCCAAAGGGTATTAATCCAGGTTTGACTTAATGAGGCATCACCAATCTGTGAAATCTGACCAGCTTCTCTCTGCTGAGAAAAAAGTAATTGCATTTCTACCTGGAGGTGTAATATTGTTGGTTCGAATTCAGTATCCCATCCAGTGTCAGGACCTTAGATTAGGAGTTGCAATAAACACATGGCGATAGCAGAATGAAATAATTAACTGAAAGTAGCTCCAAAGCTGTCCTGTTGAGAATTTCTCCTACCTGCGCTTCGTGTCTTCAGCTCCTCCAGAGCTAGCTTCGACCTCTTGTGTGCTTTGTCATTGATGCTGTGATTACCCGGCCAATCAATTTAGCTCATTTGGCAATATTTTGGAAGGGGCCACGCCAACCTCTCTCAATTTTCAGATTATCGATTGAGCCATGATTGGATTGTTGTTTTATCAACCTAACCTGCTTCGAACTTCACCAAAACCTTGATTCTGACCTCTCTGGTATGTTCTTTGGTCTTCTCAATGCTATGTTCTCCAACAAATATATCAGGCATTCACCGAACAGCTGGATCTATACTGAGAATTAATTCTAAAGTAGAGTCTCTTTACTTAACCGGTGGATTCTAAAGGCATTGGTTGCACCTAGTTTTAAAAAGAAAAAAAATGGTGAATACAAAAATACAAAAAAAGTTTTGTAATTACCTTTATGACATGGAAACCCACATATCGGATTACTTATTCTAGGTTTATATCACACATTTTCAATATAGTAGAATGATTTAAAGGGCATGAAGACTTTTGCAAGGCCATGAACATACAGGTGGGCACTTTAAAGCAAGGGCAGTAGTTTAAGGTAAATATATGTCTATATTGGCAAGTCAGTTTTACACTCAATCATGCAAACATGCTTTCAGCCACATGAACACATGCATGTCTTCCTCGGCACTCCCAGCCTCACGTGGCTCAGCCGGGGAGAAAAACCCTAGGTATTGACCTAGAGACCAGAAAGAAAAACAGTCTTTTTGGATAAAAGTGCTCTGGTCACCCTTAGGGCCCTGTGTTTTTTTGGTAATTATTATTTATAGTCGGCACATTGATAACGCCCCAACACAAACACAGCAGGGCATCATTCATTTTGTGTGTGGTGATGTTGCCGTACCACAAATTGTTCAGACCACCAGCCAGAGCCCAGAGCCCCATAACTCAATGTCAAAGGGGAGGAGGGGGAAGAGGGGTGGGTGCTCCGCCAGGCTCTTATTTTAAGGATATCCGTGCTAGGAACCAAGTGCATCCTCACGGCCTGACAGCTCAGAACAGAAGGAGCACAGGACATCTGAATTTACAGTTCATAAAAGCCTCAGGCTTTGGGCAGCAACCTTTCACCATGTCAAACTATTTATACAGTATCCCTGTCTCCCCCCACGACCACCTTCCTTTGCCACTGCATCCCATCTCATGTCACTTACTTTGCCTGCTTCTGGATTATCTGTCTGCTTTGGGGTCTGCACCCGCAGTGGAAATCTTTGCATTTCACATTAAATGTTACGGAAGCCAAGAAGATGTGCTTGAAAATAACCGCTGCACGTTGTGGTGCGTTTAACTGACATGACGGATGTGGGAGTAGCAATACATTAGGTTCAGTCTGGTTTATTAATGCAATTTGGTGGTGTAGAATTACTTTGACCGTATTAGGATAAAAAATAAAGGTGTGTGCTTGATAGCACTGACTGTGTTAAATCTAGGAATGGTAAATCAGAATGTTTTGGTTTCTAAACCAATTTAATATGCACACTTTATGGAATTTCTGTTTGCAAATTTTACAGATTCAGGTCACTTTAAAAATAATCATTTGAAGTACTAGAGAGGAAGACTGGAGAATTTGAATGCACAGCTGCATTTCCTCTTTGCTGAAACCACTGGAATACAAGAAATGTAAAACTATGCGAAGGAGCTCTCCATGCCTACAACTGTGACTTGGCCTCCCAACCTAACGGCTCCCATCACTGCATTTTACTAAAGCCCCACAATGTCCCATTATCAAGAACAGGATTTGACTTGAACATGTGTTATTTCTATCTCAGTTTTAATAGAAAAGTGTTCATCCAGCACCAAAACCATGAAACACTGCGAAATCTCAGACTTTATCATGCAACCATCATCAAATTACACTCACTCACAAGGCATACTTGGGTCATTACCATTTAACCATTTACCCAGACCTAGGTCGCCACCTACAGTTGTGGCTATGACAATGCAGTAACACTAAAAAGGAAAACAAAATAATCAACTCAGATGTAGTTTGGAATCCAGAAAGATGATGACTGGCAAAATCAAGACTGTGGTACTTTTTTTACCTCAACATTTTCAGATATGATGTATTCCAGAGAGTAGCAACCCTATCCAAGTCCTACATGTTTTAAATTAAAATCAGTCACTGTTGGGTGAGGGTATTTTTAAAAACCTCTTTAAAGTATGTAAAATATGTCATCAATGTGTTTTGGCTCTTTTCATAAAAATGTCTAAAAAGCCTTAAATTAAATGTATCTTTTAGTCTAGTAAAATATATTTTTTATGTTTTTTTTATTTGATTACATTTATTCATTGAAAGCAATCATCCTATTTTAAGAAATATTTAAAACATTGCTATTCTCACCCCTGACAATTACACCTAAATTAATAGTCACTGACAAAAAGGCCTTTACCTTCTTTGTATTGTTAAGAATTGGAACAATAAGAGACCACACCATTTAAGAAAGGTAGGTGTGTGTTAATCTTTTTGTGTCAAGAAACAAGAAAATAGGTACTTGCCAAAACTTGACCATAGCTTACCGAAGAAATAATTTAGGAAAAATGTATTTTTTCTAAATAACAAGGTTTGACAAGAGTTATATTCACCATTATTGCTTAGTAAGCAAGGCATAAAAACTTTCCAATAATCACTGTTAGGAGGCTGTTACTGCTGTAAAAATAGAAAAAATGCCAGTCTCAACATTTTAAAGCAGAGCTAGAAATTTATCTTATTCATACCCATACCAAATTTTAGCTAGAAAATTTAATTCCAAGTCTGAGTGTTGATATTACAAAACTTTTATTAAATCAATATGATGAAGTAAATGGTACTGTCAGTGAATCACATAGCTAATATACGTGTAGTTTCGTAATAAATGTTGTCTAGCACAGGAAAGATTGACTATGGTAAAAGTTTCTTGATAAGCAATACAGACCGCTGCATACCCATTGCTCACAGATTTTTCTGTGGAATATAACTTGAAATCATAACTAAAATATTTGAAAGAAAATGTAGCTTGGGAGGCTGAAATACCGAGGTGCAAGGCTCCTTGCTATTGGCTGGAGCACCATTCGTTTTCGGTAGCACTGATTGGCTGTACCCCAAAGAGCAGCAAAGGAAAAAGCAGGGAAACTGTTATTTATAAAATTGTTTTAGACCTCCGACCCCATTCCGATCTTTTAACCTAAAATCCGATTCAATTTCGAGTCCCGATCTGATATTTTAATAATTCATAAAACTCAGATATACTTTTAGCGAGTAACTCAACTTTTTATAAGACTAATTTCATTAATGAGCATTACCATTACTGTTGTAAATCGTACAAAATCAAAATCTTTCAGAGACTTAAAGTTCAGCTTCAGTTTAATAATTCAGACAAGTGAACAGCAAAACACTTACTTGGTATAATTTCTTTTTTTAAAGTATTTGCAGCAGGTCATAGCTGGCATGCGCAGTTCTGCCCTAAACTGTCTTGGGGTTGGATTGACTATGTTCTGGAGTAAATAACATTATTAGAAAACCTACATTATTCCACATTTGTAAATTCCAATGTTATTATTGGTGTTTTCACTATAAGGTGAAATATCCTATGCTCATGAACTTGGCATAGCTTTCCGATGCCATTTGAATGCAACACAGGTGCTGTTCAGTGTCTGCCTTTTTTTTTATTATTCTTTTTTTATTTTATTGTTAAGTGTAAATGCTAGAAGGTGAGTTTCATGCCTTTATTATACAGTCTAAAGTACAGTTAAGCATATTTGTTGAAGTTTATGCATATCAGAATTGTGTTTAATCTGATATTCTGATTTGTGGTGAATAAGAAGTCTTTGTTTGCACCCCTACAGATGTATTCAATTTGGCACAGTTACATCAAACTTAACTAGGAGGTACTTTTGCAAAAATCAGCACAACTTGTCAGTTAATAAAGCCGATCTCCGATCACTGAAAAATGTGAAAATATCGTCCCTATCCGATCTTGGGATCAGGTCATCCCTAGTAAAAACTAACAGCTACTGTAAAGATTTCTATACAAATGTATGGCTAACTTGTTTCATGAATTTTTAAGTTTATAAATGCCTTCCTTTCATCCATGTATTAATAAGGTGTTTGCAATGTTGGCATAAAACAAACCCATGGTAACATATGCAGGAAAATCTTTGATCTCCTAGGTTTACAACTTCCCAGAGGCGAACAGGAAGCTAGCTGATGTACCATTGCAACCACCTAATATTCATTGAGGATTTTAGGGTTCTACACTTTCAAGGGAATACATAAAACAACTAATGTTAACAATTACAAATACTTACTGTGCTACCCATGCTACAAACCAAGACAGGCAGCTAAAGACAATTTAAAATGTCAAATCAGAAATCATTTTGTCTTTCTTTCAAAATATTAGCCATTTCAGTGTGACATCACTTCTGTTTCAGGTACAAATAATAATTAAAAATTGTGTGAATTTAACATGAATTGTTTCAAGACTTATTCATCTTTTCTGGAGGTGCCAATAATCGTCTAGAGTGCCTGTATCTTGAAGAATATAAGAGTCTACATCTTATCATTAAACTAATTAGTGTAACTTTCAATAAGTCATATGTTTACTCTTGGTAGGGGTTGTATGGTACTTTGGGCTCTTCCTGGGTGACAAACACCAGAACCTTAGCCAGATATACAGAGACCGTGCCATAGCGGCTTAGCGTCAGTTCCAGGTCCAGCTGAAAATCTTGCGGCTTGTCGATGAGCCTCCCCACTGACATCACACCCCCGGTAGACGTGCGCTCGACCTTGAAGAACCCCCCCTCGTTGCCAGCAATAAGCGCCACCTGGATGTCGTCGCCGGGCACCATGTGGGAAGGGCCCATGCGGAAGATATTGGTGAAGACGGGAATGTTGGTGGGGAACGTGAGGTAGTAGTAGGTTATTCTCAAGGGCAAGATTGGACACTCGACAGAGTCATTGCAAAGCAAGCGTTCACATCGACTGCAAGACGAGAGGGGTGGGGGGAGAGGGAGGGGAAAAAGGCGGTAAATTTTAATCACCATGCATTGCATGCAGAAAAAGAAACATGAGTTTTAATAACTGTTATGGTGTCCTCTGAGGGAACATGCTAGACGTTTTTCAAGGGTTGTTATCATACAAGGCTGAGAATACTTTTAGTTCGAAATGTGACGATAATGAAAAGTAGAATAATATACATATGCATAATTTCAACCAAAAAAAGAAGAACATGCTGCAGTGAAATATTTTCTACAATCATTCCAACATGAAGCAGATTGTGCATGCAGGACAATGGTTTAAACATATGAATATGGATTGAATTAAAAAAAAAACTTTTAAGGCCTAACTAGAGCCTCAAAGAATTCACTCCTTGTTGTTTGATCTGCACCTGCTAGTTATAAGTTTGCTATAAGACAGCCAAACTGCAGACAAATTCAATATTCAGATACTCACGTCTGTCCAACACGCCTGTAGTTGTTGGGACAGTCAAAGGACAGGCACCTGTAGTTTCCCTGTATGTTGAAGCAGCTCTCATTTTCGCTGCACGTGTGTCTTCCCGTTACACATTCGTCAATATCTGGATTGGCAAAAAGGTAGAAAAAAAGCGTTTTGAAAAGCGTTCACAAATATGATCTGCAAAGAAGTAAAAAAAATAAAATAAAAAATCTTGCAAGAAATAGGAACAGTGTTTCTGTAGTAGCAGATTACCCTGGCAGCTGCGCCCATTTCCTGCCAAGGTGTAGCCGTTGACAGGACAGGAGCAGTGGAAGCTTCCCGGGGTGTTGTGGCAGCGATAGGAACAAATATGGCCTCCAGTGGGAAGGGCGCATTCATCAATATCTACATAAATCACAGAAACCCATCAAAGAAAGTCAAAAGAAGATGTTAATTAGGAAATATTAATATTTATACATTTTGTCAAAACATATTCAGAAATATCTCTCATTGCATACAAGGACATATCTTTGCCAAAGGAAGGAGTAAGGTGTGTCAGCATTTTATTTCACCTTCACAAGTCATGGCATCTATGTCATTGAGTTGGTAGCCACGACGACAGTAACACTGGTAGGAGCCATACACGTTGGCACATTCCTGGCTGCATGGGTTGTTCTCACACTCATCCATATCTACAAAGAGGGAACCAAATGGTTGTAAAAGATATAAAGCATTCATCCCGACAGATCACTGATGTCTCCTCACAGATGAAAAACCATCTACAATTAGTGCATTTCAATTAAACAACCTTATGTTGCAGTTAAGACGTAATAGTTCTTAACAAAATTACAATAACTACACCTATCTGTACTCCCTATTCCTATAATACCTATGAAGTAAACAGAACTAAGCAGGTTGTGGTTTAATTTTTAATCAGATTGATCAGATTGTCTAAGAACTTTTAGTTACTGCAAGTTATAGCATCTTGTGATGCTATATGTAACTCTAGAGGGCCATATAAATAGCACTTTTAAGTTCTATCCATACACACTTAAATACCCAAATCAGTGTTTATTTGTATAGTAATAAATCACATCACTGTAAAACGAAGTTCAGTATTATTTAATATTGAGAAATACATGTTGAGACATATGTCTAGTAATATTTTTGCAGTTTGATAAAGACAGTTTTATCGGTACTTTCTGCCACAACCGGCCCTTTAAGAACATTCATTATCTTCATATGGCCCAAAACGGAAATTAGTTTGAGGCCGTTGCTCTAAAAGATAAACTCCAGATGTTTACGTGTCATTTGGAGCTCTAAAAAGCTGGCTTAATTGTGGAGAATGTTATGTTTATGAGATAAAACAGATAGATAAAACACTTTACTCTTAGCCTGTCCTGTTCCACCTCTCAATTATCTAGTCTGGGTCATTGGACCTACAATCTTGAACATCCCATTTCTCAGGTCAGTAGAAGAGGAAATCTCAGCACTCTTAATGTTAAGTGACCCTATGCCAAGTTTCTATCCTCTGGGATCCCCAGGTGTTTCACATGGGGTATGGAAGTTGGAATGGTTCTTGGCTTTGGAATTCAGAGCCAAATCATAAAGAACACCAAAGTTAACAGATTGGATGTGATGTTCTGATGTCTACCCGAAAGGCACTAAACTAAGACAAAACAAAACAAAACTTGCTGAAGGATTACCAAGTGTACAAAAATGCGACCAAATTTGAAACAATTGGATCTGTTTTGATAAAATTGAAATCCTTCTGTTAAGTCATCATTCTCTCATTCATACTCCTCTCCAGGCCCATCTCAATAGAGGCAAACAAGACAATTGCCCCCCAAAAAATTAAAAGGACTGATTTAAAAGATTAAGCTACTGTAATATAACAATAATTTAGGTTTATCTTCAGCTGCTGTACATGAAAAAAAGGTGCGTCTGCTGAGTGGTGTACATCATCCTCAGAGAGACAATGACACCATTTCTTTCAGTTTTAATCACTGGAAAAAATTGTCTGCAATGTGTTCAGAACATTAAAAGATAATCTATAAGTTGCTGATAAGTATTTTCTCACCCTCACAGTTCCTGCCATCTTTAGCCAATTTAAAGCCTGTGGTGCAGCTACACTTGTAGGAACCCGGGGTGTTGTCACATTTATGACCACACAGACGTCCAGGGTAATGTCTGCACTCGTTAATATCTAAAGAAAGGAGAGAGAGATTATAATACAAAGGATAAGAGAGAATATAAATCTAAGTCTTCATTACAGACTGCTGCAATGCTTTAGTTCAGTAAAAAACCACAACCATCTAGTACTATCTTACCTTCACAGAGCCGAGTGATGCTGTTAAAGTTATATCCAGTTTCACACTCGCAGCGGTACGATCCCACTGTGTTGATACAAGCATGACCTTCACAGGCCCGTTCTGGTCCTTTACACTCGTCAATATCTGCAGAGATGTACACAAACTCAGTGCAAACAGCCACCTCAGTTAAGCCTAAATGGGGCACAGCCTTCTGCCGTACCAACACAGCGCGTGCCGTCTTCATTGAGGTGGTACCCCCGACCGCAGTTCACAGAGTTTCTCTGGCAGATGTAGGAGCCAACCGTGTTTATGCAGATCTGCCCTCTGTTGCACGGACTAGTCTGGGCAACACATTCATTGATATCTGGAAGCAGAAAAAGAGACAGTGTATAATTATACAATCAATCAATACAATTATACAATAAAACATTTGCTTTCCTCAAAAAAAAAAAATCACACGATGGGGGGTAACAGTAAGCATTCATTTGTTTAACACAAACTTCTTCTTTCCTGCACTCAGCTTTTATCTTTCTCCCTCCCTACTGTGTCTTATCCCACAGTTTTTGTCTGTCTGCTCTATCTGAAGCGTTTCCCTGCAATTTTCTCAGAAAGCTGAACCAAAAGCTTAACCATGGAACTTGTCAGCTGTTCTCTGGGTGCAATTGCTCAAATCGTTTCAAATCAAGGGGCGGGCGCCGGGGAACCCGAATGTCCTCAGGGGACGTATACGAGTGTATATACAGTGGAGGGTTGTGTGTCTCTCTGTGTTATCGTTTAGAGGACTCGGAGAATCTATATATTTTGATTGATGGTGATTGAGTCTCTGCTGATTGGAACACGGTAGATCACTTGGTAGCTAAGTGATCTACCGGAATCTGCAGGAGGTAATTGCAATTGGTTAGCTGAAGGAGCTAACCGAAGGATTGGGACGTGCTGCTGGGACTCAATCTTACGAACCCTGACCAATTTTAAATATTCTCTCATATCTGCAAATGGTGCACTGCTTGACGATGGTTGCAATACCACAGTTGACCTCTATCTGTCTTCCTAATTATGTTGTTTGAGTTTGTGTGGCTTGATAACTGAATTTCCCCTCCTTGGACTATAAAGGTCTTCAATCATTCATTTATTCATGCATTCATTCAAAAAAAATAATTTCTCAACCAGCTCATAAGACTAACCAGATCATTTCTTGTTATTTTAAAAGCTACTGCTTTACTACTTGTACAGCAATGCTATTTGCAGCAGCTTTTAAAAAAATAGCCTCACATAATTAAGATCTTGCTTAATTAAGCAAGATGTTCACTAGATAACAGGAAGGCTGAACGGAATATGAATAAAGTGCTTTGGTTTGTCCTCCTCAACTTTCAGCCTCTATCTTTCATGAAACAGCCTGAATTTGTTGCAAGTTTTGGAAATCTCACATTAATGTAAGGATCTGTGAGTGTATTCCTGCTGGAAAAACTGAATGGTTACACTATCTTATAAAATACTATATTAATTATGTTTAATTCGCATTCTTCTTACTCTTCCTTCTTTATCATTTTACAATGTGTCGGCAACACTTCCTCATCTATAGCATCTGGCCACTAAAAAAACACACTGCATATGTGAGCATTAAGGGCTAAATATATCATCAATAAGCAGAGCATTAATACATCCCATTTTATATGTAATATCCAACCAAATACTGCGTTCAAACAGTCTTATTTGGTTGTAATGTTGCGCACACTGTTACTTGTGATGACAATTCATTCAAAGTATTTTGTGGCTCTACCACAAACTATTTAATGAATTTACAATGCTAAATATAAGATGCCAAAGGCAGTTACAGATGGCAGTTCTGTAATATTTTTGTCTGTGGTTTTAAACTATTAGAATTTATTTTTTTATAGTGACTACTTTCAAACAGTAAAATGATGATGTTGCCTCTGCTCCTAAAAAACATATTTAATAACCAGTCATTGCTGGAACAATGGGAAAAATATAGATCGTAGTTCTTAAAACGAAATCAGAATAAACGTTAATCTACACCAGTTGGTCAAAGCTTAAAAAAAAAAAACTGAGATCAGAAATCGGTCTCAAATGTCAGATCCGTGTATTTTTAACTACTCAGAGAATAAACCTCATTTTGCACAAGTAAAATTGCTTAAGTGTTTTCTTTTCCTTGAAACAGTTGAAAAAGCTGTGACAAAAGAAACCCTCACCAATACAGCTTCCGAGTGCGTCCTGGATAAAGCCATCGCCGCAGGTAGCCTTTGGGACACAGCGGAATGACCCATGGGTGTTTTGACACATAAACTGCTCACCACAGTTGTGGATGCCAGTCTCACACTCATCTATATCTAGATGACGTCAAGATAGAAATGTTAATTTACAAATTTCATACGAACACCAAAGAAAAGTATTGAGAAAATAGGACAATGCAGCCGACCTTTGCAGTCGTTGCTTTCAGTGAGCTCGTAGCCGGTCCCACAGCTGACCTCTCTAATGCAGCGGAATGAGCCCTCGGTGTTGATGCAACGCTCTCCACCCCGACAGTTACTGGATCCCAGCAAACACTCGTTGATGTCTGAGAAACAAACACACACATCTCTGTGACTAAACTTATGCTGTCATATCCATACAGGAACACTGACTGATCACTGTCTTTAAACATGTTTTAGATCAGTGTTAACAAGATCATTTACCATCACAGCTACTTCCATCGGGTTTGAGTTTAAAGCCTTTCATGCAGGCACATGTGCTATTCCCAAGACAGACATGATCACACTTTCCTGAGAAATGACGCAGACCAGAAAAGATTGTTTGATCACATGATTGCAACAGAAGTATTTTGTTATAGACAATCACATCTATTTAATTATCACAGCTGTACCTTTGCATGGATCATCTCCCACTGCTATACCTCCATTTCCTGTGGTGCTATCCTTGTCGTGCACTGTATTACAAAAAGAGAGTAAGTAAATTCCATTCAAATTTATTACACAAAAATTGCAGCTTAAGCTTGCAGTATTAGATGGTAGATCCTTATTGATGATAAATAATGTCCTAAAACAATACTGTTTACTCATTAATGAAAACTAAAAAGTGAGCTTTTGTGTGATAGACCAGTACAAAACAGTGCAATTTCTGTCTCCTGCGTGGATCATTGCAAACTTTAAAAAGGAGTGTGATTCTAAGTGGTAAACTCTAATTACAAATCATGTAACTTGCTAAGGCAATTCATTGACTATAACCCCCTACTTCCACTTTCCTCAATATGTGTGAGTCTATCACGTACAATCCTAATAAAATACACTAAAAGTTGTGGCTGTATTGTGACAAAATGTGGGAAATTTTAACGAGTGTGTATGCAATTCATTTATACATACTCCTTACAATTTATGAAGCTGTTAATTGAATGCATGTCTTTAAATCATCTTCTAGGTTCTAGAAATGTAATTAATTAATATTTATGCAGCATTTTAATATGTTGTTATTATGCTAATCTCAGCAAGTCAGTTTTTTTTATCATCCAGAGAAAACTTACTAGCACAACAAATCAGAGGAATTAGTTTTCTTTAATTCAATATTTTTATAGTATTAGAAGTTTGAATATTTTTATAGTTATTATGCTTTTGTGATCATTTTGATTTACCGGTGAGACAAGGAGGAATCTTTTCTTTATCAGCTTAAAGTGTTTACTTTATATCAAAAACCTACTTTATTTTTAGCTTTTCCTCTAAAATAATTGTCTCCCAGTAGTACATCTAAAAAATATATTATATTAAATTTATACATTAGAAGCCACAAATAATATTTATGTTGCTGACAACATTTTTGGTCCTGACAATTTTTTAGGCAACTATGCAAGACAATGTCAATAAACGTCCACCAGGGGGCACAATATCAACACTCAGGACCTTTTTTAACTGACTTTTTTTCTTTTCTTTGTTTTCCTTTGCTCAGTTTCTTTTCCCTCATAATGCAGAATATTTCTCCATTAATTGATAGTTTTTACATACGTTCAGACTGTCCAAGCTCTGGTGTCTGGTTGTCTGAGGCTCCAGCCCTGCAACAGGCCCGTGACACCAAGCTGCACTGATAGCCTACAGACAGATTGTGGTCGCATGGTATGTTTAGCTCCTGAGCTGCCTTCCCCAGAAGACAACAGTCGCAGCACATCTGTGTAAAAAGAGAACCCAAAAACTAATTTGAGACACAGTGAATCATTCACAAGTAAAACCTTGTAATTCTACAAAGACAGAAAAGCACAGTAATCAGGAATCTATGTTCCAGCAGAAGAAAATCCAGGAGTGAAAACAGGAAAGGACAGTTTGGAGGCCAAGGACTGGTTGTTAAACTGTGACTAGGACAGCATGTTTAGACTTTGATTAGATTTGTTTAAACTGCTTCAGATGGCCTTATTTAGGAGCTCAAAATAGATAGAAAAGAATGGAGAAGATACACCAGCTGACATGCTTCTACATCCCGAACAGGGAGCCAGTAAGAAAAACAAGCAGACAATTATGAGATGACATCATTCCCTCTGTGTGATGTGCTCAGTGTATCACTATGGTAGTTTGTCAGGAAACAAACAGATAGCTCAATTTGCTTAGACCTGAAATCTGACACTGAAGCCAGAAACATCTGCTTAGCTATGGTGGATCATTGCTACACTGACTGCATGATTGGTCATCTATGGGATTACTTTTACCAACAAACCTGAAAGGGTGTTTTCTGCACAATTCAATTTTATTCAGTTTAGTATACATATATATATATATATATATATATATATATATATATATATATATATATATATATATATATATATATATATATATATATATATTTATTTATTTTTTTTATTTTTTTTATCGCACATTTACCCACACCTTTTTCCTGCCTAAGTCCAGTCCTGGGCATTGCTCTCCTTCTGCCAACCACAGGAGGGCCCCGCACTGAAACTCAAGCCCCCTTCTTGTTTAAGAGTGAGCAGGCCCTTCTTTTCACCTGGTGGGGCGTGGTTTCCCGAGCTGAATGTAGAGTGTGGAAGGATCCCAAACCCCTCCAGCACCCCGGCTAGCCAGTAGGAGGCAGTGTGTGTATTTGTGAGAGTGGCTCACATTAGCTGCCCAAGGGAACACGGGGAGAACATGCAGAAAGAAGAACACAGAAAGGCCCTTTAGCCAGTGATGTCTAGGAACGAACACACCCTCAGCACAAGGACCTTCTAGGTGTGAGGTAAACTGTGCTACCAGCTGCACCACTGTGTCCCCGATGGTTTGATATTATTTAACAAAATTAAAGCATCTTTATTAATCCCAATGCAAAATTAAATGTTTTCATAACTGATGACATTCAAGCATCTCCATAGGGTCACTGTGGACAGTGATGCCATGGACAGGAAGGAGTCAGTCTTGTAATGAATTTGAAGAGGCGTCTGACTGAAGACACTGTTGCTGTATGACAGTCTCATAATTGTCGAGACATGATAAAAGCTCAATATTCAGACAGTAACATGTCCTTAATAACCCATCAGTTGTTGGCAAACTCAGCTAATCCACCTGATTTATTTTTTAAATATCTCTGGCCGTATTGTTAGAAAGCCAGGCAGAGAGACATTGCAGTGACACAAATCTGTGCTATTACAACAGAACAACTCCAAAAGTTATCCATAATTGCGCTGAAATATTTTTTTTTTTTTTTTTTTTTTTTTTTATTATTATTATTACAAGGTTAAATGTGCATCCTGTGATGAACTAGCCATCTGTCGAGGCTGTATCCTAGCTTTCGTCCATTTACTGCTAGAGACAGGCAGGGTTAAAGAGGATGGATGGAGGGATGGATGGATGGATGGATGGATGGACAGACAGACATGTGTAAGATATAAATATGCACAATATTTGTGCTATTTAAAGAGAATTTGGGTAGTTTTAACTAAACATTGGATCAACAATTTTGAGAAAGTGGGTTGGGTTATTCACAGGCACATTGACTTAAAGAGTTATAATAATACACAATACCTTTTTACAATTTTGCATCAGCATGCTATTATAAGAGTATTAATTAAATCACAAAAATGTGTTGTTGTTTTTTTAAATTAAGATAGCATTATCTGGTTATCTGCAAAGTGATAGTGCAAACTAGTGTTAGCTATTTTTTTAAACTAATCTTACAGGTCAAATGACACAAAGATTCAATTAAATTTCAATTCACTTTAATTTATATAGCTCCAATTCACAACAGATGTCATCTTAATGAACTTATCAACAAAAGTCATTTCAAAACAATTATACAAACATTCCAATCAGTTAAAAGTTTTCTATGTAAGATAAATGTAAGATAAAAAATAAGGACATCTAATGTGCTTTAATAGCTCACTAGTAAAGAGTAAATTACGCCCTTGAGTTTTTAAAGATGTGAAAAGTTGTGAAGCAAAGACTCAACTATTCTCTATAGAGCATTTTCCAACAAAAATATCAAAACATGATCATTGATGAATGTCTTGTCACTTAACCTGTTAGGTTTAATGTAAGATTACTGACTTGTAACTGTTACTTTTGATGCTGATAAAACTTATTTCACAATTAAAAAAGGCAGCAGAAAATATTCTGCCTAGAAACAAAGAACAATTTAGATGGTATTCTGTATCAAATGGAATACTATAATTAGATCCTTCAGATGATTTCATAATAATTAAGTGCTCCTGAATGAAATCACGTATGAAATCAGTTTTATTTTTTTTACCTACGGACTTTAAACAGCAACTCACGCCCCTACCAGACTCTTACTTCGCTTACATTTCTTCCCTGAAAAACGCATCAGAAGTCAAGGCTGCGTAGCGCTAATACTAATACTTCCATGCTATTCCAGCTCGCAATATAGGTGTGGCCGAGACAAGGCTTGTTTTATACTCCACAGCAGCAGGACAACTGACATCAGCTATAAAGGCTGAGCCAGTAGCAATGCCCGATTCAAAGTCAACTGAATGCTTTTAATGCTCAAAGTTTTAAACTGTAGAGGGCACTCTACTGACGATTTTTGGTAGAAAATGTAAATTGTTACTAAATGTACTAAGATTCCAAAAATAATGACCATACATGTAAACAGCGCTATTAGACACTCATTTTAACAGTTTTTAGGGAAAAAAAGTTTGGGGATGAGTTTCACTTTAACACATTAACCAACAGACTTAGTTTTATAGAAAAAAAAATAAATAAACAATATTCTGAGAGTTTTTCCTTGGAGGGTTTTCTGGGTACTTTGGCTTCCTCCCACAGTCAAAAACAAGACTGTTAGGTTAATATTTTACTTTAAGCTGCTCTTAGTTATGAGTATACCCTATGCACTGGGATAGACAAGCAACCTGTCCAGGATGTACCCAATGACCACTTGAGAAAGGCACCACAGATCCTACAAAGACAGGTGCATATAAATAATGAATGTTCCCTTAAGTTATCAAATGCATTTTCCTTACAAACCATTTCCAATTTAGAAATAATTAAACAGGCTTTACAACGGTAGAACATACAGTATATAGCAAAGGAGCATTGCTGCAACAAGGAGATATTTAACCAGATTTCCTTATTTTTTTGCTTTTAACTGTTGGCAAAATAGCCTTTTTGTGAAAAGAGATTCATCAGATAGTGTTAGGTGATGATGTCATCGCTACCATTCAGGTGGAACCGTCAACCAGTCCCTTTAATTAAACAAGTTAAAGGAACACAGCTTTATGATTAACGTATAACATCTGTGTTTGAGAAAGCTTTACCCATTTTCCAGATCACCTTCTGTTATCCACTACATCTGGGAATTTAGGTACAAGCCTGAACCACACAGCAGATCAAGCAAAGACAAGTTGTTCTGCTGACAATCCTCTCAAATAAACATACAAACCTGCAGGCCCCTGTGAAGGTTTTTTTTTTTCTCCAGATGTGTTGATAGGTGTTTGAGTGAGGTTGCAAATGCAGACAAGCTAAAAAGTTGTTGGCTGTGTGCCTATCAAAAGCTCTAGAGTCAGATCAGAATTTAAAATCTGACTGACAGCAACAAACTCAATTCCTCCCTGGAATGTCATTCCCCCTTCTAAACATGCAGACAATGCAAAAAGAAAGTATATTCAATTGAAATTCTCATTTTTCATGTTTATCAATTTATTAAAAAAGAAGATAAATGCATATTCAATGCATATACAAACTAGGTGCACCCACAATAATGTCTTTAGAATATGAAAGGGAAGTCTCAGTACCATTTTCGGCAGTAGTGGAATATCAATTTTATATCAATTATACGTGTATACTTTCATGTATTTATCGGGATTTAATGTACCACAGTTCACCAACACTTCACCCAAATTATTGAGAAGTGGAAGTTGCATGTGTACGGACAATTTTTTTTCCCCATTCCTCTTGCATATGCATATTAATATTCCAGTGTTGCCACCGACTTTCAATTTGATTTAGCTTTTGACTTTTAATGTCGTTCTAACAGATTTGTGATGACCCAAATGATTGCCTCCAACAGGTTTTTTTTCTAGAATTGCACTGTGTCCGTCTCCCCACTCTGCCTAGCTTCCATTTCTCTGCTGAAAAAAAAAAAACATCCCTGACCTGTCTACTGTGGTACTTGGTGTTCAGCAGAGTATAAGCTAAGTAAGGTGTGGTATAAATGCATAACACACTTTTCAGTTTTGATTAAAAAAGCATTTTTCCTTCAGGTTCACAATGATAGACTACTTCATACTGAAATATCACATGAAATACAAATAAAATAAAATGAAGCTACAATGTGGCAAAATTATAAAAGGTTCACAGGGTACTAACTGGTTTGCAAGCCACTGTGTAAGCACAGTAGAATGCAAAAACAAAGCCGCATGCTATGACCAAAATATACACATTTTCGAGAAAAGTAGTGGAGGGATGATAATTTGGGCTTATTTAAAAACTCTGAACAACTTGAAGAAACCATGATTTCTTTTGTACTAGTTTACTAAGGTTAAATCTTAGTTTATATGTCTAAACGCTTACGCTTGTCCCAAACATGCTGCATAGCATTAAATTCAAATACATCATCTCCAACAGAATGGTTTCCATTAAGACCACATGCTGATAAAAATTCCGAGACAGGGTCTTAACAGTGCTGTTCAAAACAGACAATTGTCTTTTTTTATATAACTGAACACAGCCTTGCTCTCTTGGAATATTTAGAAACTGTCTGGCTTCAGAATTACACATGGACTGAAAATAAAAAACGCTTTATTTCCATTTTCTTTTATTATCTGCATTCTGAGAGCTAACTTGAAAGTCTTCAAGCGTTTAATTCCACATTAGGCAACAAACGCACCTTTGTTGTCTTGGTCTCACAGGTGCCGCCAAGCAGAGAGTCGCACACTCCCTGCTCTTTTGCCACGTTGATGCCAGTGGAACACATGTTGTCCTCCAGCACTGACACACAGCACTGCTCCTGTGCTATCCTGTCAGAAGGAAAGAAATAATCATACTCAAAACCCAAGGGGTACATTTAGAGTAGGTACTTTAAGTATCTTTACATTATTCACTTTTTTCCATTGCATCAACTTCTTTAAATCCCAAAAGTTCATTTTATTTCTCATTAATGTATACTCAGAATTCCGTCTCGACAGAAAAAAACAGCAATGTAGAAATCTTTGGTTTGTAGTGACACTCATATTTATCTCACATACTTTTCATTTCTTGTGATCCTCCATGAGATGGTTCTGCTCCTTCATTGGAGTCCAGCTGTGTTTAATTAAACTGATTGGACTTGATTAGGATAAGCACACACCTGTCTATATAAGACCTTACAGCTCACTGTGCATGTCAAAACAAATGAGAATCATGAGGTTGAAGGAACTGCCGAAGGAGGTCAAAGACAGAATTGTGGCAATTTCTGCAGCACTCAAGGTTCCTAAGAGCACAGTTACCTCCAAAATTCTCAAATGGAAGATTTTTGGGATGACCAGAACTCTTCCTAGACCTGGCCATCCAGCCAAACTGAGCAATCAGGGGAGAAGAGCTTTGGTAAGAGGGCAAAATGAAAATGCAAATATCACTGTGGCTTAGCTCCAGAGATGCAGTAGGGAGATGAGAGAAAGCTCTACCAAGTCAACTATCTCTGCAGCCATCTATCAGTCGGGGCTTTAAGAGAAAGCAGCCTGAAGGCTCTCCTCAGTGAAAGACAAAAAACACATGAAGGACTCCCAGACTACTAGAAACAAGATTCTCCGTTCTGATAAGACCAAAATTGGACTTTTTGCTGTTAATTCTAACCAATATGTGTGGACAATAGTATGCTTCCAACTGAGAAATCCAGGCACGGCTTACCACCAGACCAATACAATCCCTACAGTGAAACATGGTGTTGGGAGCACCATGTTGTGGGGGTGTTTTTTAGCTGCAGGGAAAGCACGATTGATGGCAATTGAAGAAATAATGAATGCGGCCCAGTACAGAGATATCCTGGAAGAAAACCTCTCCCTCAGGACCTCAGAATGGGCCGAAGGTTCTCCTTTCAACAGGACAATGACCCTAAGCACACAGTTAAAGTAACAACACAGTGGCTTCGGAACAACTGTGTGACCGTTCTTTACTGGCCCAGCCACAGCCCTGACCTGAACCCAAGTGAGCATCTCTGGATAGACCTGAAAATGGCTGTCAAACAACGTTCACCATCCAACCTGATAGAGCTTGAGAGGAAGCAAAAATGACAGAGGATCCCCAAAGCCAGGTGTGAAAAACTTGCTGCATCATCAAGAAGACTCATGGCTGTACTAGCTCAAAACCTCCACTTCAGTACCAAGTCTTTTGCTCCCTCGTTTGTCCAGAATTGCCTTGTATTTAGCTTTTACTAGCATCCCAACAAATCTGACCTGCTTGTCTACCCTGATGCACTGGTTTGTGGTTGTTGTTTTATTGGAACTGTATGTGCTAGACCGTACCCCAAACAATTCCAATAAAACCCAATGACGCTGTAACGAAGCAAAATGAAAAAGTTCAAGAGGTATAAATACTTCTACATTGTGTCTAAAGAGAAAACCACTTATATATGATGAACTTGTTTATTCCTGGGGAGGGTGGTCAACAGTTAAGCGACAGACATTTGCTTGGAAACACAGTTTTCTAGCATCATCAACATTTCAAGAATCTCAACTATTCATACATCAGTGATGTCATCCTAAAAAAGTTTTCTAAAAAAAAACACTCCAGTCAGTAATATGCTCACACATAAATTATAATTATTATTAAAAGCCATAGATTGTTTACCTACTTCAAAATAAATCATGCTTACAGTATGTAATATTTGAGCTCAGATTAGATTCTGTTATGTTTGGATCGAGTTACCTCAAAGTCCTATATAATGAATAAATAGAAACAGACTATTTCTGTCCCCTTTTGTATCCATCTTTCTGCTGTCTCATAAGAAGGAAAGTATAAACCTCCACTCGTTATAATCTATTTTTCCAGCAATCTTATTTACATATTTTAACGATAAATCTCTTTCCCCAGATGCTGTTTTTATTATGGGCCACATGGAAAGCGGCCCAGTGCAGAATTAAAAAATAAGGGCGCACAAATAGCTGATAGAAAAAATAACTTATTTGTCCACTTTTGCCAGGAAGAAATCTTGTATTGCTTTCCTGCATGTGAAGTCCATGGGGAGTTGATGTCTGGACTTTTATCCCAGAATCTCTGCGAATTTCCTGTGTTGTAGTTAGATGCAGGAGGGGAAAGGTTGAGTAGAAGCAGGAGCTCACTATCAGCTTCACACAACGAAACCTCGCAGGGCTGCAGCTATAGGGAACGACCGATACTGGGTTTTTTTGTGCTGATGCCAATAACAATTTTTTTCTTCAGCCTTAGCCGATGACTTATACAGGCGGCCGATTTTGTTAGCTGATATTTGGAGCCGATTCCGACTCTGGTCCCTCAATTTACATCATAAAAGCAATGTTGATAACAATGTTACAAGTCCCAATTTAACATTTATTGAACTTTAAAACAACATTTAACAAATACTAAACATGGGTGAGGTAAAACGAGTAAGAACAAGTAGATAAACAATATATAACAAATATAACATTTGAGGTAGAACAAATAAAAAAAATAATTTAGTGCTGAAAAACTGCATAATTAAATTCAGAAAATAAATATTTAAGCATAAAATAATTACACTATTTTACACTGTAGAAACAAGTAAGCAGCATAATAAAAGCGAACGTAGCAACGTCCCATACACGTAAAAAACGTAATATCGGCCCGATATATTGGTCAATCACTATGCAGCTGTGCTCCCGTTATCACTCCACCCCATCTCTGAAACTGTTTTTTTCTTCAGTTTTAACATCGTTCAGGCTTTTTCTTCTTTTCATCTGTCACCCCCTCTAATATTAAGTTTCAGTTCCAAGGTATTTATTTGGTTTGAAACAGGCCCTTTTCTTAACCTTTGACCACACACTCACTCTTCTCCTCCTCCAGGTACACCCTCCTGCACCACTAATACCTTCCCTTTTCCAATCTTCCACTCACACTATAATTTAGAGAAATGTAATATAAGTCATGTCGGCTAGGGGAAAGGCGTTTGCCATAGCAGAAGAGCTCACTGGCCCAGGGGCCTTCAACCTTCTAAGGTTACAGGGTGGCCTGTTATTATCTCATCACTATTAGTGTTTCCTGCTCTCATATGAAGTGAAAAATGTGTTCAGAGATTTACGGGAGGATAGGTTAAGTTATTTTGAGAAAAGGAGTGAAAGAAATTTACCATATGCATCGCAAAGGCCAAAACTCAAGGAGACATTTGAAAATAACTTATGGTACGCTGATAGTAAGTGAAAGATTGCAACAAAAGGGGGTGTTTTGCATGACATACAGTAAATTCCAGCTGAGCCCCCCCCCTCTAGATTTACACAAATTGAGTCACTGACAGTAAGTGACAAGTAAGCACCTTCTTACCTGCAAGTCGTCAAAGCAGAAATGAGGGGGAGGGATGCACAGTCATGGTTATCATTTCCATGCTTCTGGCCATCTTTACAGCAGTCGTCTACTGAGATGTTCTCTTCTCCTGTGAACACATAAAAATATGCTTACCAAGTGACGGAAACTTGTGAATCCACTTTTTTGGTGATTTATGGATGGAACATGTTCAGCTAGAACATTGCAATGAAGAAAGGTGTAGATGACACTTTGTGTAGCACCTTATGAATTACAAAAAGGACAAAAGGAAAATAATTCAAAAGCATATTCAATTCAATTCAAAAATACTTTATAGATCCCATAGGTAAATTAAGTGTTGTTGTAGCTTATTGCTAATTAATTTTTCAAGGAGTTGTTGTAGACCATGATGGCTGTGGGGAGAAATGATTTTCTGTAGCGGTCTGTGTTGCAGCAAAACTGAAGAAGCCTCCAACTGAAGATACTCTGTTGCTGTTGGATAGTCTCAAGAAGAGGATGCTTAGGGTTGTCCATAATCTTTTTAATTTTATGAAAAATCCTTATTTGCATCATTATCTCCAGTTGTTCCACAGGTGTCCCCAGAACAGAACCAGCCTTCATCAAGTTATTGAGCCATTTTAAGTCCCTGGCTCTGATGCTGGATGATGATGGACGAAGAGATAACACTCTCCACTACAGACTTGTAGAAGAAGATTTGCAGCAGCTTGCTGCAAACCTTGAAGGACCTCAGATTCCTCAAAAAGAACAGTCTGCTCTGTTCCTTCTTGTAGATGGCTTCACTGTTGACTCTCTAGTCCAGTCTTTCGTCCAGGTGAACTCCGAGGTATTTATATTCCTCAACCACTTCCACTTCTTCTCCCTTGATAGAGACAGTCTTTCACTTATCCCGGTTTCTTCTGAAATCTACAACCATCTCAACTGTTTTGTTCACATTCAAGGTAAGATGATTGTTTCCACACCATATCGTAGCTGTTATGATTTACTTAAACTATATCCCATTTTGACAACTTTTTTCTCCTGAATCTGATAAAACTGACAGGAAATGTAAAACAAATGTTAGCTAGGTATTGCAGAATAATTCTTCCACCTAAGTGCAGGACCTTTTTGTCTGTTTTGTAGGGACACTGAGTTAGCGATATTCACATGCATTCACTATATCAGGTCACTTCCCTGAACCCAAATAGATCTTTGGTGCTATAACTGCTTAAATCCTATTTGCATTCATAGGAATATCTGGTCACAAGGTCAGACACAGATGTTGGACAAGGACTGAGGTTAGAAAACAGTTGGAAGCATACTATTGTCCAAAATGTCTTGGTATGCTCAGGCTTTAGGAGTTTATTTCAATAGAACTAAAGAGTCGAGCCTCATTTCTGAAAAAAACACTCCACTGAAATTCATCCAGCACCTGACAGCAACCCATTCTTTCACTAATGTTGGCAGAAGAGTTTACACAGATTAGGAGCGCGGAACGCTGCCTGTTGTGCAAAATGTTGCTGCACATACAGGAGGACATTTTGCAACTTGGAACTTTTGTTAACACGGAGAGTCTAAACATCTATGTGCTGCAAAAGAGAAACTATAATAATAATAATAATAATAATAATAATAATAATAATAATAATTAGAGATACAACTATACAGATACTGGTATCACTGGTATCGGGGCTGATATTGTTCTAATATACTTGTATCAGTACCGGTTAGTTAACTGATACCATGAACAGATACTAAAAAAGTGGAAACTCTTCAATAATTTCAAAGAAATTGTTTATTTTTTACATCAAGTTTTTGGTTTGAGTTCAGTTTTTTTTAAATATTTTAATTTAATCTAATTCACCATCACTTAATGTAAAAACCAGAGAAGAATATAAAATCTGTCTTCCAATTCATTGTATTTTTTTCATGCATTAGAAATATTTGCATTGGTACTCTGATACTTAGATCCAATTACCTGTATCATATCAGTTTCAAAAAAGTGGCATTGTTGCATTCCTAATAATAATAACCTGCAATTCATATTGTAGTATTTATACACAGCCTATAATATGTATAAAAATTTCACAAATTAAATAAACACTATTTCATAAAGGTAGATGTTAATTTTTTTCTTAACAGATCAGCCTACTTCTAAATTCCCTGTGCCAATTATTCCTAATTGAGCCCTTGATTATCATATAAGTCTGTCTGCTACAAATGAAAGAAGACTTTTTCTTTAGACTCTAATATTGTTTATAAGATTGATGAATTGCAACATATTTTACAGTCGTTAAGAGATTTATTTTTTTATTTTTTTTATTTTTTTGCCAAAGACCGAATATGATAAATATGTTGTTGCAGACAGAAAATAAGCTTTTGACTGGAGCACGACCAGTTCTGCGGTGATCCGGCTGCTGATTCATGTGAATTAGAGAATGTGGAATGCCTCAGCTCTGTAAATAATCAACTGTCGCAATCACATCAAGAACATTCACTTTCCTGTGGTTTGTGTGATTTGCCAAACCTGGAAAAAAAACTTTGGCAGATTTTGCAGACCTCTTTTTTTTCTGTTTTTGAAGAATTTTGCCTACGGCTGGAATCAGGATTAGTTTGCCAGGCTGTTATTAAAAATGACTCCCAAGGCGACAGAAAGGGACGAGACCAACTCACTCTGAAATAAGTATTTATTGGTTCTTGGTAACAGAACCTTGGCTGTGGTTTTTGAACAAACGCACTGAACAGCGATTGTGAAATACACTCTATGAATACTGTTGTCTGGGGTTTGTCTCGGCTGCGAGCGGTTTGGCAGGAGTGAGCAAGTTTAGATAGTAAGTGAGATTAAGCTGGGAGGACAAGTGTCTGGACGAGCGCTCCCTGGTTTTATAGATTTCTTTCTCCTCTTCCACAAGAGCCAAAGGAAGTGTAAAACAACCACTAAACTGAATCAGTTTTACTGTGATACATGCAATAGTTGTTATTATAACAAAAAGACTGAAAATGGACAAGAGTCAGAAAGACGTTTACATACAGTCATCGTAGGCATGCATCTAGCATTAGTTTTTGAGCCTTAATATTATTTGTTTTAATCACTCTTTTTCCATAGAGGATTGATTATACAAAAAAAGATTGGTTTTAAAAACAACAATGTTTTACTTTTATAACATTCCTATTAGAGGTAAGCAAGGCATAACTGGTGGACAAGGTAGATTCTACTGCTATGTTTACCAGAAATTGTATCAGTAATTTAAATCTCTTGGTATATTGGACCAGAGTATTGACATAGTCCACAAAATTGAAAAAAAATAGAAAAAAAAAACAACTGCGATCAGGGAATTCCAAAAGCTTATTTGTAGCCAACCGTATTTGTTCTAAAACAAATTTTGATTTGTGTGGGTCTGTTCTCCTTAAAGGAGCAAAATGTATTCGGATTTTAACTGTCTGATGCAGTAGTCCCTCTTCAGATAGGAGAAAATTGGTAAGAAATGGACGCAAGTTAAACACTGCCGCTGACTGAGACGGTGCTGACCCAAAAAGTAGCCTCTAGTCTGCTCCAAAATTGACACTTCCATGATGAAGTAAAATCTGTAGCTGCCCCCAGGAAAAGAAAAATTAATTCTGGAGAAAGACCAGAGGCAAAGATTAAACTATTTCCTCCAAAAACTTGCCTGAAGAAATCAATGTAGGTTTAGAATTTGTTTGCTTTTTTTCAACCTGGACCATGTTTATAGAATCCATTACGTTCATTTATTCACCCAAACAAGTTTGAAGCCACTTGGAGTCCTTCAAGAGAGATTTAGATTTGAGAGCAATGTATATTCATATAATGGCAGTTATTGGGGCATGCAAATGCAGCTTCTAAATAAGGCATTATCTGCCACAAAACTCCATCATTTCACTAATGTTTTACTATAAATCGCTAGCACTATTCCCCTGTGAGATTGGAGCGTCTTGGAGTTGCTTTGTTGTTGTCATCCGAGGTGTTTTACAGCCTTTTATTCCAATTTATAAAAAACCTGTGATTTCAATGACGTCACTGCCGTGCCCCATCCCACTTGCAGCCTAAGCAGGGCTTTTACAGAGTAACATCAACATGGTTCGCATTTACGTGTTTCCAAATTGCACAAGAAAAATGACCAAGTGGACTAAGACCGTCGTAGAGCACAGAGTAAAAGTCCTGCGAAGACTTCAACTGGGATGCCGCACGGCAATGACGTCATAATAAATAAACGGTTGTAAAAAAAAAACGGATGACCACAAGAAAGGATCTCTAAGATATATATATATATATATATATATATATATATATATATATAAAATCCATCCATCCATTTTCTTAACCGCTTAATCCTTAATGGGTCGCGGGGGGGCTGGTGCCTATCTCCAGCTGTCAACGGGCGAGAGGCGGGGTACACCCTGGACAGGTCGCCAGTCCATCACAGGGCCACATAGAGACAGACAGGACAAACAACCATGCACATACTCACACCTAAGGACAATTTGGAGAGATCAATTAACCCGGAGGGAACCCACGCATACACGGGGAGAACATGCTAACTCCACAGTGCTAACCACTGCGCCATCCTTCTATGAGCTTACCCAGAATGGGTCTAAACATTTCCTAAAGGACTTCAACTAGTGTCAAACTTGTCTGAGTTAGTAAATGAATGTAATGCATGCTATTAATAAAGTTCAGGTTGAAAAAGACCAAACTTCCCCTTTAAGAACGTTGTAGAAACAGTTATGTCATGGGAATGTTTTCCAGCCTGTGGTATGGGCGCATTCTTAAAAGTGGATGGAAAAAGGACAGAGGAATACATCCTAATTATTTAACCTCATTTCTAATCGACATGTGGTTGACACTCAGCAACAATTGGGTTGTCTGACAGGGCACTGATCCCACAATAAAACTTCACACAGTGGCACAGTGGCAAATTAAACAGTAGCCACCCAAAGTATTTTGGAATCCAGATGTAGTGAAGATGACTTGCTGAAGTTCAAACTGTGCATCAGAAATGGAAAGTAAGGAGATTTGTGGAGTGGAACAGTTCACTGTATTCCAACGGAGTAAATGTAAGTTGTGGTGGCAACAGAAATTAGAGTTTATTTGCATGTTAATGAAACATGCATTTATATTCCCATCATGCTCATGTTCAGGAAGCTTCTCCCACATGTACAGTAGATCTACATATACTGACTTTTGTTAGCAGATGTAAACCATCTCCAGCATACTCCAAAAGGCTCAGATATTCTCTGCTTAGTTTTTCTGTTTCTTTGACACAGGGTCTGTCAGGAGAGGGGCTTGTTTCCATTTTGGATGAAGCTGCTTGTAGTGAGGGCTATTCTATCTATGCAGAGCAACACGTGGCTGGTCTAGACAGCTCATGTAAACACCGTCTAGCGAGCCCACTATTTGAGCTCCTCCCAGTCAGAGTAGCTTTCCTGGACCAGGTCACAACAGAAGAATGAGTCGCTTTCCAAGCTGCACTCAATGCTTTTAATGGGAGCTTTCTGTTTTGTCTGGATCATCATAAAAGTATTGCACAGAAAAGATTGATGGTCAGCACTTACTCACTCAATAGCTCACTTCTGACCAAAAGTAGTAACTGTCTGACATAATGTAAAGCTATTAACATCTTATTTAAGAAAGCTTAAAATTCCCTCATGGATTTTTGGAAGACCTTTACCGTTCATTACCATGGGGCCCATACTACACCTCAGTGTCCATATGTGTATATGCCAGGGGACAATTACTCCTATCAATCTATGGGTGCAATGCTCTTTTAACCTTTTCAGCCTCTTATCCACAAAATACATGTAACGCTTATTATGACTGGTTGTAGATATTAAAACCGAGTCAGCTGGGACAATATAAAAGAAACATAAACAGACCCAAAACCCAATTACAGCATTTTCATTCATTCCTTACATGTGCATATATTTTAAGAATGGAAGATTACTAAAGGTTTTAAACTTGATTTAATTTTCTGGAGATTTTTTTCCGAAATACTTTACTAAATACGCTGTATCTAAGCACGACCACGACCTATAACACTCTCCATCATGGAAGGTGGCCTAAATTTTTGCCATTTTCAGTACAATAGAGGTGTTTTATGTCTATGCTATGAGAGAGTGAGATGGCAAGACCTAAAGCAGATAACAGGAAGGCTAAGTATATTACAGAGTAGTGGTGTTGTTTTATCATGCTGAGCTTTCTGCTGTTGTTTGCCATTGAACATGATGGATTTGGACCCACTGGTAGCATTTAGGAAAATGTTAGAATCAAGGTAAGCATCTAAATTCTGCAGTTTTTGTTATGCTAGCCAGAATATTGGCAAATACCAGGTGGTAACCACAGTTGAAAATCCTAGCTCCAGAATAATTAGACTTGGTTTTACAATATAAGCAAAGGGCAACATTGAATGTGTTTATGTATCTTTCTATATTTTAGTTCCCAAGAAGCCGAAAGTGGTACTGGCATGTCAAAGCTTTTCAATAACCGGAAATTAAAAATGGAGTACAAATTTCTAATCAACATCTTTATATTAAAAACTATTAAAGTGTTAGTTCAGATTCTTGAGGCAAGGTTCTTAAATTATTATTGGTAATAGTAACTGTAGTAGAAAGATGCCATAAAACCCATGAGCTCTAGTCGTGGAAACCAATAGCTAGCTAAACATACTGCTAAAATAATAAACTAGACTGAAGTCACAACACTGATGATCTTTATAGAAAGGGTCAGAGAAGACTATCTGCTAAGAAGAATGAGAGCTTTTAGAGTCCTGAAGACCTTTTTGTAATGTAGTTTGTTGTAGCAGAATCTTATCTACAGTTCAGAGGAAGTAGTTAGATAAGCTCATCAGGAATGCCACCTCTTTCCTAGTGCGCCCTCTTGACCCAGTGCAGGTACCGGGAGACAGAAGATCTCTAGCTAAAGTAACATTACGATAGCATGCAGCTGTCGCTGAACTGCAGAGTTCCTTCAACAGACAGACACCAGCGCTGCATCATTGTCACACAAAAGAGTTGCTGGGTTGTTCTCATTTCACACCTGAATTACCCCACTGTGGGACAATAAAGGATATCTCTAATCCATTTCAAAATGTATTTTCAATGTAAAGCAACTGAAAATGAACATGTTCATGTTTTTCATGTCAGTGAGGTTATAATACCACATTTCCTTTTAGCAACAGTTATATATACGATTATTGGAAACAACTTCACAGAACTTCACTTAGAAAAATTCAAACTGATCTTTTAAGGTTTGAGGACTCTTCAGACAAAAACAAACATACACAGACACATGAACACACCCACCCACACAGTGTCTTTAAAAGCCTATAAAACCGCTGCTACTAAGTCAGCATTCCCATATAACACCAGATCCCACTAGGACCTTGCCTTAGCATGGCAGAAGAAACAACCTCCTGTGAATTTGCATTTTAACAGAATTCATGTGACGCCACACCTTATACATGGTCATGATTTAAACCAAGGGGTGTAAAACGGATTATCTACCGACAGGATATTTTTCTGTTTAATTTTGTTAACATTATCTTTCACTGATGTACTGAGATAGGGATTTTCCTATATAGACCTGCAGCACTTTGAAGCACCCAGCTTTCTTCACATGCCCCAACTAGTCGCCAGACAAATAATCCCTTCCTGAAGTCCCACTCAATTTGATCTGATTATAATAATACCTTCAAACTCTTCTTGTGAAGATTCATCAAGCATGCCAACATTTTTTTTTTTACAAATCAGTAACAGTCTCATTTTGTTTTACCCCAGCTTAATTAAAAGTCCTCACGACTACAGCCTCCTCCATAAAGGTGACTTTACCTTGTCCAAGGAGCAGTCCGAACAGAGAGCAGAGCAGCACCACACGCAGAGCCATTTGGGTTTGCGGTGTATTCGAATATCAGACTCACGATGGTTCCTGCGGTTTAAAAAAAAGGTGCCCGAGTGCGATCTGGTTCAGAGATAGTGGTTGTCCTTGTGAGTAAATTGCGGCGCTTCTTTTAAAAAGAAAGGACCGAGTGGGTGGAAGGGGAAAAAAAGTGGATGTGATGGAGCGGGGAAGTCGCAGTTTGCAGCGTGACTGGAGCGTCTAATGGCCCCATGAGGGGCGGGCTGGGGCCACTGACACAACACTTGTCGCTTATCAGTTATAAGGTCATTTTCTTCCCACTTCATTAAACATTAGAAACCAATTCAGGCTACAAAAAGTTGATTCAGATCCTGTTTTGAATGTATTTTTTTAATGTATGCGGAATACCTCTTTTGCCTTTTTTCACTGCGTCCTGCTTGCACACATGACAATTGACTTAGAATTTGGAGCATACCTTCTCTCTGTTTGACCGACGCCTTTAGAGATTAGTAAAAATCTTGAGATGGCATTAATTTTACAAATGATAAGGGTGTACAATGTTTCGAGGCACATTGAGGTTTTCCACATTTTGTCGTGTTCCAACCACAAACTTCATTGTGTTTTATTGGTATTTCAATTTAAAATGTTTATCTTAAAAGGGAAAATGCATGTTGTAACTAATATGAACCAAGCATCTTGAAATAGATGTTGTGGATGTAGATACACGGGAACAAGTGATCACCAGTGGCAGTCAGTGTTGCAACGACTTATAGAGAAGACTGTTGCTGTAAAATAGTATCATGGCATGCTTACAACTCAATTTCTGGGCAGCAGAGACAATATTTCAGAGTAACATGTCCTGGATGACACCATCAGTTGCTGATCAACTGACCTACCTTGTGTGCTTTTGTCGCTCTGTCTTTCCGTTTTTTTGTGCTCCACTTATCTGGAACAAATTTCCAGACGACTACAAAGTTCCTTTAAATTAGGGCTAAAACTCATCTGTTTAGAGCTGCCTTTGACTAACCGTTTAATGATAGCTGGAATGTCATGTTTTAATCTGTAATATGTTACGTGTCTCTAATGTATTTTATGCTTGTATTGTTGTTCTCAACGAATCGTGTAAAGCACATTCCCTTGTTGTTTAAAGTGTGTTTTACAAATAAAGTTACCTTGCCTTGCCTTGCCTTACCTTGCATATAGCATAGGTTATGTGTGAAGAAGTTATCAGACTGAAAATAGCGGCATTCAAAGTCCACAGGATGTTGGTACATGTAAGTACAGTTTACCTTTATTTGTGCTTGTAATACTAAAGCATTAGGTCTATATGTTTTATACTGGTTATTTAAAGGTAACCAAAGAGAAGTGCTGGAGATCTGCAGGGAGGAGAGCAAAGGAAAAGCGCTGGAGGCTGAGATCCATGATGAAACACTTGAAGTGGAGAGCCATGACAAAACGCTGGAGGTGGAGACCCACGACGAAACACTGGAGGCTGGAACTCAAGAGGAAATGTTTGAGACTGGGACCCGAAAAGAAACATTGGAGACTGGGACTCACATAGATGCCCTGGAGCCTGGAGAGCTGCTGCTGTGACAGTCAGGAAGACTGCAGCCACAGCAGATGCTTTGAGTTGAGGCATACCGGCCATGATCCCCTGGGAAAGAACCGAGACCTGGTGAGGGCAACAGGGCTGGCATGTCCTCTGACATCCCCCAGAGAATGGAGGAGCAAGCTGGCAGAAGTTGCAGCATTTTATCTGACATCTTGACGAGGCATGACCAGGTGGAGGCTTGGGAGCCATGACGATGAGAGGAATCTCATCGTCTTTATCTCTGAGATGATGAGCGGGATCTGCGCCGTGACTATGAATGGTGGGATTGAAAGTCTGCCCCCCTCACCCCCAGGGGAGGAGTAGAGGCGTCCTGACGGCCACGTTCAGACTGCAGACGGCATGACAACTACAGGAAGGCAGGTTGGAAAGCTTCATACCGCCATGGTCCAGCTCTGAGGTGGGAGATCGCCAACCATGTGCTAAGGTAAGTTGACTCGGTTACTCTGCTGAGTTCATTGTAGTTGGTTTGTTCTGTCAGTTTCTGTGTTGTAGACCCAGGTGCAGAGAAGAGTCTTGAAGTTAAGAAGGCTTATTTAAATGCCAAACTATGCAGATTTACAATCAAACTCAGGACTTAGCAACTTAGAGGGTATAAATAAACTAAGAAGGTAATATGGGAAACCCAGGGGCAGCTGGGGCCAATTAAGGACATGGGGACGAATAGAGACAAGGAAAGACACCTCATTATGACAACAGATATTCATTTGATGTACCTTTATCAGTTACTGGAGGCCACTATCTAACATCATCAATCTAGGTATCCATAATGCTGTTACTGTTGAGCGTCAGTTTACAATGACAGCATAATGAATGAATCAGTGACACTGATGGCGGCGTCACAAGATAGTGACATAAACGTATTGCCTGCCGAGTCGGTGTATACATGGCTGTTCTATACATGCTATACATGTCCTGAAGTGACAGTTTAACAAGGAAATCCTTAATAGTAGAAACACCCAATAGAAAAATATTCACTCTGGAGGGGCTGCATTGATCCATAGTTAGCTCTTGTGCCCACCCCTAAGCACAATGCTGGCAAATGATTGGTCCGCACCAGTGGAGTTCAGTCTGACTGTATAGTTGGAGCAGTACAAGATGGATTCTCGTGGGTTTGGAAAACTCCAAATCTTCCAAGAATCCAACTTACAGCGAAAGGTTACTGTAAATTTGAAGAAATGCAATCAGCTATGATGGAATAGTTTAGGTCAAAGCATATTCATACAATAGATTACCCCAGTGAAATTTCAGAACAAAATCACACAGAGAACCTGAGGCAAGAGTTAAAAATCACTGCTCACAGATTCTCTGTATTCAGTCTGACTGAGCTTGCAAACAATCTGCAAAAATGTTAATCTCCAGATGTTTAAAGCTGGTTGAGAAAACCCCAAACACTTGCAGCTGTAATTACGGGAAAAAAATGGTTCTACAATGTTTTGACTTTAGGTGGCTGCATACAAAAGCATCCCACATTTTCAGCTTCTAAACTATAAACTATTTTTGTTTTTATTAAATAAAATCCTAATTATTTTGTATTATATAATTATAATACATTGAATTTTGTAGTTGGAATGTGACAAAGGATGAAAAAGGACAAATGCTGTGAGCACTTTTGCAAGAACCTGTACTCTTTTCCTTGTGTCCTTGCACCCTTTGTGTATCTCCGTGGCAGTTTCACAGTTTCCTTCAGGCACACAACTAAGCCTATTTTTCTCCATTAAAGTTAATAAGTTAAAGCTTTTGTAACTGTGCCCCCAGCTGGAAGGAAAAGGTGTCTTTCAGCCAAAATGATTATGGACTCTTAGAAGGATCTGGGTATAAACAAGCTCCGCACACACACACACACAAACTTACATTTGCAGACACTCGCCTCCCAGACTTGGCATGAAGTGCAGAAATAATTGCTAGACTTCATTCAAAACATTTTGTACCAGCTAAGGCCCTCTGTAAATTCAATCAGTCTACTAATTCTGGGCATGCTGACAGAAAGAGGTTAAACGATCCTCTAATCAGAGCCATATGTCTCCACCAGCAGTCTTTGTCAGTGTGGACTCGATATCATCGCACCGCAGGCATAAAGGGAAAACCACAGCTACACAACAGTGAGAAATAGATAACTGAATTGTGGAAAAAGGCTCTGCTCTGCTGGCCACTACTATGTTTTCTGGTTTTAGTTTATAGTTGGAGCCAGTTAATAGTATTTTCAGTTTTACCCCACTTTATAAAATACTTCCCAATAATAGTAATATCCTTCTGAATTTATTTTTTAACAATATAGCCAAATATATTTTACTGGGATTTTATGTGAATGGCCAAAACAAAGTACCGTATAAATGTGAAGTGAAAAAAAAAAAAAGTATGAATGGTTTTCAAAGAAAAACTAGTGCTGAAGGTTACGGATAGCCAATGGATGTAACAAAATGAGCTGTCTTTAAAGACATAAGAAGGTGATCAGTGAAACACAGGTGAGAACAGTCAACATAATGTGGTACACTGGAGTGAGAACCTAAACAGAAGACATGAGGGGAAATGACCAATTAACACTGAAATGGAGTCACAGGGATCTAAAGAGGACACACTAATTCAAAAGCTAAACACTTGAGTAAGAGCCTAAAACAACATATTGAATTTAGGATTATGATAGACAGTGATCCATGAAAACAACAATAACACAATATGATCCAAGTGACAAACAAAAAAAACAACAACCACCATTCACAACAAAATTACAGAATTCTTGCACAAGGCACTTAAACTGTCTATGTTTAAAATGCATTACATTTCTCCATTTATTCAGTTATAAAGTGCCATGCTGTTAGAAGGGCAGATATGCGGCAAAGGGAGAGCAGGAAAGTCATTACATTCATTTCAAACCAATCTGTTTTCTTAGTTGTTTAACTACTTTTTTCTGTTGTTGTTTTTTAAATACGTAGATTCCACTTTTATGGCCACACCTCAAAAGTACATTTATTTAGCAAACCAGCTCCTACTTTGGACCGTCTGAGAGAACACCTTGACAAAATATTAATTTTGTGAGGAAAAATACTGTTTTGCACTGTAACGAATGAGTAACACATTAAAGAATACACTTCAATGGACCTTAAAAGAAAGAATACATCTGAATATTAGAACCTCTTACTACAATTGTAATTGTAACAGTGTGTTTGCATTGTAAGAAATGAAACATAGGGGTTTTAAATTTAATGTATGGTTTTATTTTCAATGTACTTAAAAAATTTCATTTTAGGGTGTAATTAATCATTTTTCATTTGATTTAATCAATTTCAAACCCAAATTGTTTTATACTTAATTGACAGAGTTTTGTGGAAAAGATTGCCTTAACTTTATCAATTAAATCCAACGTTTTATTTCTTAGAGTGGTTTCTGTAGTAAACACAAGGAGGGGAGAACCAACTATCTCCTCTGGAACTGAAACAGCTATCTTGATAGTGAAGACCACCTCATTACTGCTGACCAACACTTTATCTTATCTTTGCATAGCGCAGAGATGCGATAACAGGCTGAATTAAGGATGGAGCAACATCCAGAATACAACATGAACTGTAGAGACCTGGCTCTCTGTAATTGCTCACTCCTTCCCATCTCCAGCGGGTCTTAACAAGAAGCGGCGTCAGGAACTGACCTCGCAACTAATACGTGGAGGAAATTGGAGTTCCTGCAAAGGTCACACTCCAGCAGTGTTAATCTTGTTGTGTGTGGGGGGGGGGGGGGGGGGCCCCCCCCCCAGGTCAGTTTCTTTGAAGCTCAATAAAGCTTGCCTTGCCACGTATGTGTCACTCTGCAGAGGGCCACTAATGAAGCCCGGCAGGGAGAAGAACGCCCACAGGACCTCAAACAAAAATATGGTTGTGCTTCTTAACACTGCTGCAGAAACTTGTACAACAATGTGACCAACAATACAGTGTTGAATGTCACTGGTAACAAAAAAAGTTTTAAAAGAAATGTGGTCTAAATTTCAAAATTTTAAGTATGATTAGGAATTAACCAGAAAAAAAAATACTGTTGTAAAATCTCAAATGGACGGTTCTTGATCTTGTTTTTTGCTGAGCCATTTCCACGTGTCTTAGGTGAATAAACAGTAAGGCTCAGCATAAATTTCAGGTGACGCTCCAAATGTCGTCGAAGTTTCCAGCTTGTCATGGTGGTTTCAGTGTTGGCCTGGCAGGGGGAGAAATACAGACCAATGCCGTTAGTTAGGAACTGGAAAAGCTGGAGCTATATGAAGAAAAGCCTTATATAGTGCAAACTACTTTATCCACACTAGCAGAATTCAGACTGTACAGTACATGCACCAAATACACTCAAAAGAAAACATTTACATAGATTAACATGGCATGAAAATACAAATATGCTTTTCCCCATCTGATAATTTACATGATTTCAGAACAATGAAGACAATAATTTTTTTAACTTTTGGATCTGAAATATTCTGAATAGTATACTATTCAGAATAATTGCCTGTTGAAATGTATCATTAGGGTCACAGTTGGTGCATCCTTTCACAGGCTTCTCACAAGTTTGCTGGAATTTTGTATATATATATTTTTTATGCATAAAACTGGTACGTTCCCAGGGTTATTTTGTTAGGTCAGGCTTGATGATGTGATACATGATTGGCTGAATGTTACAATATATTATGCATTTTTTGGAATAACTTTATTACCAAATAGCAAGTATACAAAACACGAATGAAATAAGTATATAGAAGAATTCAATCCAAACAGCCAGGGGTTTTACATAAATACCATGCACGCAAAATGTACGTATATTAATTATTTTGACAGCCTTTTTTCTTGATAGCCTGACATTGATTTGATTTATAATTAAGCGTATAATCTTTTTGGGGTTCTCTAAAAAAATAAACAGAAGAAAACATTTTTACATCATAGGAAAATCCGTCAAAAACACGGTAAATAACCTGTAGTTAGGTAGTTTGCCTGCGTTAAGTTGCCGTAGTGTGACGTTTTCAGAAAGAGCAGGCCCGCCCGAGCCGATCTGGTTACTCGAGCAGATCTGGTACCTACCCTGTCAGTATACTTCTTCAGATGTGCTCCATAGACATATGTTTTTACGACAGTGACATTGCCCTGCAAGCCTTCAGGACAGAGGGCAAATATCGGCAAAGTTACGGAGTGTCTTTTATAAAGTTGAGTGGCAGAAACGTTTTCAGGGAACCAAGTTATTTAAATTTACTTCGTTTATTAAGATTCATTGTTAGGTTTCATCGAGTAATCGTTCCTAGAATTACAACCAAACCTGGAGAAGCAGGATTCAGTTTCTATGATCCTCTTATCTGGAACAAACTTTCAGACCCCTGCAAAGCTGCTGATACTGAGTTCCTTTAACTGATTAGAACTGCTTCTGAGTAATTTATTAATATTAGTATGCTAAAGCTGTCTTCCATTAAATCACATTTATTACCACACAACATAAACTGTTTGATGTTCTATATAATATATTTATAATCTTATATTCAAATAATGTTTCTTTTAAAAAAAAATGTACTGCACATTTCCAAACATGGCATTTAACAGTAAACAAATGAGCAAAATCAGACCAACACAGATTAAAAATGATATTAATACAACACTTTACTGAAGCTTGATTCAAGAATGCATAATAAAAGCTCAACACCTGCATACAAATAAAGAAAAGTGCAAGGAAGTCATTTAAAAAGGCAAGATTGAGGCAAATGCTATATTTTAGGCTAGCTTAGTGTAAATTCAGTATAAATAAAACCCTACAGGGTTCGTGTTAACAAAGAGATGCATGTTGCTGATTTATAGCTATGCCTCAGTTAAAACTTCTCCAATTTAGACATCATTAAAATTCCAGTCACAGTAATGCAATGCGACACTAATCTTGTGAAGTGAATTTCTGACTTTTCAAAAGCCTAAACACAGCTCACTGCTTAATAAGCGCAGTGAAATATTTCACACTTCGGCGTTGAAAAAACAAAATGAAATCAGTTAATTCTATCTGCTAACTGAGTGTAAATGTAGATCTGCTGTATTTACTTCATGAATTTGACATAGACTTTTGCAATTTGCTGACCTGCTTAGTCCTGACTCCAAAAGAACACATTCCATACTTCAGTGGGAAGCATAAAACCATTTAAACAAATTTGTTATAGTTTTGTATACTTTTGACTTTAAATATTTTTCTGCTATCATGGAAGCAAATATCATCTTCCTCAAACAAAGACGATGCAGCAGTCCTTCCATTTCTGTCATTTAGACTGGCCAGAATCAACAGACATCCAATGCCCCGATAGTTAGGCCATGCTTAAACTTTTCTGCACCCTCCTATTCCTTAAACCATATGTTGCTAATAATCCAGTACTATTGTCCTCAGTCCCTCCTTGATATCTCGTCACACAAGGTTAAAGACACAGTCCTGTCCTGGCGTTTTTACTTGTGTCTCTGCTGCAATACAAGTTGATGAGTGAGAGGAGAGGAAACGAAGACACCTATGCACCCAGCACACAGCCTAAAACCTAACGAGCAAAGGTTTAGATGCACACACTAAATGCAGAAATATGGAAATTATAACTCTGATAGTACATCTTTGAGCTTTACACACTGTAATAAAAGGCTACATGTGCCAAAAAAGGCCAGAGATGCTAAAAAATTTTTTTCATTTCATTCATTTTCAAATTTTTTCATTATTTATTAATATAATATGTACTTATATTGCCATATAGTGAATATGAATATGTGTTTCTTTTGGTGTTTTTGATCTGAATTGTAAAGTTTCTCACAGAATACTGGAAGCCCAATGAAGCGTTATTTTACGCACTTTTAATGAAAGGTGAAGAAAATGTATAAAAAATGTTATTTTTAGAGACCCTTTAAACTTAGTCTCTGTCAAGATGTTGAAATTTAGTCATCAGTAGAGATCTTTATATGAACAACTTTTTAAGCACAATTTTAGAGTGTTAAGATGGACAACAACTTTTTTATATTTATATGAACAGCATTTACAAGGCAGGAGATGGAAACATTCCTCCACTAAGGGAATGTAATGTCCTCCTTTAGTTAAAACTCTTATTTCGTAGGTTGTTGGTTCCTAACCTCCATAGACATCAAAATCTAACATGGCTGCCTCGAGCATAAAACATAGTGATGGCTAGCAAAATATGCATAGTTCAAAGTAGTAATTTAAAAGTGGGTTTGACTCCTTCATCAAAAGCTTAGATCCCCTCTAGGGATGGGTACCTAATTCAGTACTTTTTAAGGCACGTATGTATATTGCCTTTTTAAGGCACTAACTGACCTCCGTGTTTTTTCCCATTATCACCCAGTGTCCGTTCCTAAGTCCAGTCCTGGGCATTGCTCTGCCTCCGCCAACCCCAGGAGGGCCCTACACTCGGCTCAAGCCTCCTTCATGCTTTGAGGAGTGATGAACCCTTCTTTTCACCTGAGGGGGTGGGGATTCCCTAGCTGGACATAGCGCATGGAAGGATCACATTATTCCAGCCAGATCCTCCTCAATCCCTCAGGCGCCCCAGTCAGCCAGGAGGAGGCAGTATATAGCCCAGAACTAGTGCATGTTTTTGTGGGAGTAGCTCACATTAGCTACTCAAGGGAACACGGGGAGAACATGTAATCTCCACACAGAAAGGCCCTTTCACCAACCCCACCCAGGGTGTGGGTGCTGATGATATGGAGGAACAGACACACCCTCAGTACCCACAGCGTCCCCAGCGGGAATCTAACCCAGGACCTTCTAGCTGTGAGGTGAGCTGCGCCACCAGCTACGCCACCGTGCTCCTAAGGTGAGACAGGTTTAATGGCGCAGCAATGTAGACAATATAATGATCCAGCGAGGACTGAAGCTCTCGCTGGATCTTAAATAAGGGTGGACAAGGAGGAACAGGTGCAGACAATCACAGAACACAGGTGCAAACAATGGGTGATCAGGGGCAGAGCCCTGGAGGCTCTGACATAAGTAGTATGGAGCCCGACAAGGGTCAGGTGCAGAAATAATTTTTGAGACGCAAGAATCCGTACCCTCGGTTTACTAAACCGTGCGCACAGGTTACGAATCCGTACCCTCGGTTTACCAAATCGTGTGCACAGATTCATGAATCATGTTTGACAGTATCGGGGATCCTTTCCAATTGATAATGGGCCCTGACTCTTTATTGTTTGTGTTGCTCCTTTGGTAAAGTGGTTATCACCCATGCTTAGCATTTGGGAAGCGTTGGATTGAATCCTGTCCTCGGAGCCTGCTATAATCAGAAAGACTTTATTGATCCCAAAGGGAACGTATGTACTGTATATTGTTTTGGGTCCCTGCAAGAAAGAAGGCTATAAACGTAGGTGTCATATTCATAAATAAAAGTTTTGTAGCCACCTATGCAGCCTGACAGGGTCCATGCACATGTGTTGCATCACTGAAAAACAGCCTAGAAATGGGCCACCTTGCCCACTGAAATACAGGCATAGTCCTGTGCTATCTGCATAGATGCATGGAGCAGGTGGCGAAGCATGAACACCTTGCATTAAAGATATATTAGTTAACCAGTTACTTGTTGATACAATGCCCACTTTGAATGCAAGTCTTTATTGGACGTAACAGGAATCTCTGCTAAAAATGTCTGACGTCGCAGCTATCCGACATTGCAGCTGTAGTCTCCTCCTCACTCCAATTGGTCATTCGGTTAGTGCAATTTGGAAACACAAAAAACTAACCATGTTGATGTCTACAGGAGCAAGTTCTGTCTAACCGATCTTTGTAGAGCACAGAGTGACAGTCCTGCTCTGACTACAACTGGGATGGAGCACGACAGTGACGTTATTGAAATCGTGTGTAAGTGTAGTTGGATTACAAACCTCGAAAACACACCGGAACAGAACAAATAAGCACTTCTGAGACGTTCTAAACTCTGGGCGAGTAGTGCTAACGATTAATAACAAAACACTGTTAAATGAAGGGGCAGATAATGCTTTATTACGGGCGGTAAATCTCCTACCCTGTTACGACCACCAGGTTTTTACAGGGGGCTTGATGTGTTTCAATAACTTTGTGTTTACTTTTTCAGGCTGCATGTCAATCCCTACCTGTTTCCTCTGCAGACTACTCTTCCTCAATCACTGATCAGGACCAGGTTTGGCTCATCGGGAAGGCTGGAGCTCCTGATTGATTTCCTGCCTTTTAAAAGACCATCAGCCTTATCTGCAGGTGGAGGTGGGAGCAGATTGACACTGCACTGTGCATGCCTTCTCTGTTTCTGGTCTGTGTGCTTAGGTTTTGTTAGGACTTTGGTTTAGTTTTGTACTTTAAGTTTGTGTTATCTTGGAGTAGTATATTTTAATTAACACCCTTCTGTCATTAAGTTAAAAATACAGTACTTGTTTGTTTCTCCATTTTATTTAAGGCTTCCCTTAGCCTGTATTTTTGGGCACCTTTTGTTTTATTGAAACCTTTAGCACTTGTCAATTTTGTTTAATACCTTTTTCTGTTCTGTACATTTGTTTTTGCTGCCCTATTTTGATCAAAGTTTTGTTCCTCCACCATTACCATCTTTGCAGAGTATTTTGTTACATCCCTTGACCAGTGTTGGACATCTTACATTAAAAAAGTAATTAATTATAGTTACAAATTACTTTTTCTAAAAATTATTTTAGCAACTCAGATACCAGACTGTAAAAGTAATTATTTGCTCAGCAAAGTAACTGTGAAGTTATTTCTATGTTCTATAACACAGATAGGTTAGGTTTTATATCTATAACATCAAATATTTTTATTACTGAATGACGATTAAAAAACACAATACAGCATTTTAGAATATTTGGTATTTGACCGTGAATCAGTAAGATTAATGTTGTATGCAGAAATATAAAAATATCAAAACAAAGTGGTAAACTAAGACAGACAAATTAGGGTAAAAATAAACAAAGGAAAATCTCTCCATTTATGTTTTGGCAATCGCTGTATCTGTAATATTTCACAGTAAGCAGTGCACTATCCAACTGGTTGTAGTAAGACATTTTAAGACTGATTTGCTGTCATCTGGTCACACAAACTGGAAGCTATTGCAGAAAAATCACATATTTGCAGTAGCATATTAATAAATATTACATATGGTTTTTTGTTTGTTTTTTTAAATTAGTCTGTCATGTTCCTCTGGTGTAAAGCGACAATTTATCAATATTTTGAGGCTACTTTGTTAGTAGATCTCAAAGGTATTGATTTATTTTCCGGGATTTATGGAGATTTATCGAAAACCAAACCCTAACTAAAACCACCTCCATCAGGAGAGAGCCTTCTTCGGCGATGTATCTATCTGCGCAGTTCTTGGTGAGATGTTGGAGGGAGTCTCTCTTTTGATGAAACTAATGTTCGTCGAATGTCCAACTAAAGACTAACTTCACCGTGGTTATACAGAACGCAGGCAGCGAGAGCGGTAAGGGCATCCGCCCACCCCGCAATCATCACCGACACCTATTCTCTATCCCTGCAAATGAAGTGTGTGAAGTGCTCAACTTCATTGTATTAGCATGTCTATTTACATCTCCAGTGACTGTAATGGCGTTGCAACGATAGGAAAAGTAATTAATTAGATTACTTCGTTACCAAAAAAATAATGCAGTTAGTAATACTGTTATATTTAAACGCCGTTACACCGAACACTGCCCCTGACCCCTAGCCCAACCAGGTTGTAACAAGCCTCAAATGACTCCCATTAAATGGCTATGAGCTGATCACAACTGGATATAAAGTTCTTCTGAAGGACTCAAAGTAGTTCTAGAATTGTGTGGGTGAGTAAATGTATGTAATAAATAATAACAATAAGGTCCAGGTTGAAGAAAAGGGAACTCTCCTTTAATTTTAGCTCCAGTCACCCTGAGCTGGAGTTTGATATTTAAAAAAACCAACCTATCAATATTTTCACTGTCAAAATAAAAGCATACAACTTCACACTGAAACACAGAATCCTCAGAGGCTCAATAAAAAATAGAGAAACTAAGCAGCCATCAAACCTTACATCAAGAAATTACAGTTGGATGAAAAGCAAATGCATTCAAAACACTGAACATAAAAAACATTTTACAATGAACTATAACTCATTAATTCAAGCCTAAGCATTAAAAGACACAAGTTTTTTCGTCGAAACCTAGTAATAAATATATCATGACAGAGCTTGTCTGGGAGATCTAAGGATAGTTGAAAAATGGCTTATAGGCGGAGAAACCTTTGAGCTCTTATGACACCACAACAACCCTCTACCAGAGTGAAACATAGCACATATGGCATCCCCCAACAGAACTTACTTTAGGTAATCAACATTGTCTTTGACTACAAAGTTTTGGATCTCATTCTAGTCCTGCAGACAGCTCTGAGACTGTGAAAGCCCATGAGGTTTTACATGTGAGCTTTAAAGTAAACCAAAATGATTTTAGCATCACTCATCTGTTCTTTCATTGGCAAGTGGTTGAAATGTAGAGAGGACTGAGGCAAATGTTTATTCATAAAGTCTAAATTAGCATTACCCAAGCAACCCTTTATAGGAACTATACTGCAACTTTAGGGTACTTCCCTACTTCAACACCCCCAAGTCAAATGTATATTTCGGTAGCAGACCTCTGCAGAGCTGAACGAAGATGATGAGGGAAATTAGCCCTGTGATCTGAGGCCACGTCCACACTAAGCCGGGTAATGCCTTAAACGTATAATTATTTAGTCTACATCCCCCTATCGTCCACACTAACCCGACGTCGTTTAAGGTCTGTGGCCGGATAACTATTAGCCGGGTAAGAGAGCCGTGTAAATCTAAACTCAACGGCTAAACGAGCCAGTGTGGACAGCTTCCCCGGATAATGAAAGGAAGTGGCGTCAATGAATGCTGCGTCAATAATAATACGACACTACAGACAAAGACAACAGCGAAGAGAAATAAATCGATCTCGTCGTCTTTCCGCACCAAAAACTCTCTCTTCTTCTGAGCAGCTATTGTTCTCTTCGGTTAACGGGACAAGCAGATATGTACTGTGCTGTAGAGCTTCTTGTATACATTATGTAGGCGCTGGTGTCACGTAGATTTTACGCATGCCCAGTATTTGCACAGGTCGGTATGGGATTGCACAATCATGGGAACTTAAACTGACCATAAACGGGGCGTAAATCCTCGTGTTGAGTGGATAACATTAGGCGTCTAACTCCGCGTATAACCTTATCGGCTTAGTGTGGACGTAGCCTGAGAAGTGTTGCAGAGGAGATTAATCTAAAATTTGCAGGATAATAGCTCTCGTGGACTTGTAAATTTACTCTAGTTTCTGCTCCTCTTAAGTCACTCCTCTCCTGACACGAATTATGTTATCAGGGTTCTAAAGCAGCAGCTTGACTTACGACTTCACCATTTTTCCCAATGCCATGTTGTTGGAAAATAGAGACCCTATCTGTCAACCCGCCATGACAGCCTCTACTGGCTGATAGATGTAAAGATAATGTAATTTTCATGCCTATTAAAATTTATATTTTATAATATTTTAATTCAAATATAATTTTTAGAAGGAAATATGGTACTTTCATTCTTCACAACTCTAAACGTACCGTAGAGGTATTATTATTTTTCTCATAAGCTTTTTATGAAAATGTTCCAAAGTCAACCTTCAATTTTGAGTAATAAATTGTAAACATATATATGTCTTTGGAGTATTAAAATGTCTGCTGTATATACATGAGGGAAAGGACTTAATTCTGCAATATCAACTGTGCGTAAACAATGGTTAGTCCTTTCACAACTGGAACTAATTAAGGCATGAAATAATTATCCATCAAGTTGTCCCATGTTTTAAAATTAACAATCATTGTTTCCACCATACTCAACGTCAGCCATCATCTACACTGTGAATGCATCCACTAAAGATCATCCAAATATAGTGCATAAGTGAGTTTTAACAAAGCACTTTGCTTTACTCAAGAAGTCCAAGAACATAATCTATAGATTTACTGAAAATTGTAAAATTCTCCCAATTATGATTGGGTTTGGAAATTGCCAATTGTTATTTGTTTTGTCTGTGGATATAATGACGGCCTGTCCAGGCCGTAGCCCCTACTTAACCATTAACTGTTTAGGAGAGAGACCAATACATACCACCACTGTACTTTAGAAGATGGTAAGGACTGCAGGTAGAGCTGCAGCTATTGATTCTTTTTGTAATCGATCAGTCTAACAATTTGTCAATCGATTAATATGATAATTTTTTTTTTACATTTTTAAAAAACAAAAAAAAATAATGCATAACGTAAATTATGTGGCTGTAAAATGATCAAGCATTTGCCTTTAATTTCTCAAAAAAACAGGGAACTACTTCGTAGCATTTGGCTCCAAAACTAAGCCCATTTATTACAATTCACCAATTAAAAGTGCCAGTGCCAACAATTAAATAACAATACAGCTAAGTGAACTTACTGTAAAACATGTATAATATGTAAAATTGTTAAAACAAATAAAGGCCATGTAGTCTTAGTGTTTTCTTGTTAATACAATATTACAAAAAAAGTAAATAATACATCATTTCTGGAGTGAGCCTATATGCTATGGTAACCTAGCAACCTGTGTGTTTTTGAATGCATGCTGTGCGTGAGTAAAAGAGACGAAGGTGCATGCGTGTTTGTGTGTGAAGGGGTTCTTTTTACACACAGTTGTACACATGTAGCCAGGTTTATGTAAAAAGGAGATTTTCCTCCGCTCCTTTAAAAAAAATCTCGTATAAATACGTTTTTCAGTAAATTTATAGATGTGGCAAACCCGTACGGGGCAGTAGTTCTCCCAAAATCCTATCCCATCACAGTAAGTTTCTATCCTCTAACTTCAGCACGCAGCAGTCATAAAGCTTGTAAAAGCAAGCGAGCAAAATGCTTTTTGACAATTGATGATGTCAACACAGCTCTGAGAGCATGAACGATGTTTTTGTGTAAACACAGGTTGCAAAACTGATGTTGGAATATTTTACGTCGCAGATAGTGACGTTACAGCACTTAAAACTCCGTTTTCATCTGTCCACACGCAGAGACTGAAAACGGAGAAAACGCATATCTCCACTTTCACCAAAAAATTTTTTAAAGATTCGTTTTTGGTGCCTAAAATCTTTACTTGTTGATGACAGGCTAAGCATAAGAAAAATATTTTAGTTTTGTGAGATACCCGGCTACGTGTGGACAAGACGTAAGTTTACTACTTAAAAACATTAAAGTGATACTCTGGACTTTGTAAGAAAAAAGAGAGAGGGGGACATGATTTGGAAAAAAAATGACCCAAGCTCCCTCCCCTCCCTTTCTGATTGGTCTTGAAGCCGTGCCTACTTTTCCGTGTACATGCCAGGTCAATGGGCCAAGACGTGCAAAGGAGAAACAGAAAACAACCAGAGTGTGAACAATGAAGTTATTGGAGGTGAGGATGCTTTTTTGGTTGGAAAAAGTCAGGACAAATGGTGGGGGCTTGATTCTGAGACTCCGTGTAAACAGGAAACTGAGCATGCGCACAGTTACGAGCACACAGCGTTTGTGATGATTGACAGCCCTTGGCATCACTTGATTGGTTCAAGTGGACGGCACCGTGGCTTTTGAGCCAGAGCTGAGATACGGGAAGGCGGATCTTACCTGTAATGTTGTAATTCATAAAATTACTTATTTTATATCAACATTTAAAGCCAGGAGGTCGATTTAATACAATTCTTAAAATTTGTAATTCATTTAGAGATCCAGACTATCACTTTAAAGCTAAACATCATATCTAGTCAAACAGCATCATGACAATGCAAGAAATACAGTATGCATCATTGTAGGCTTATGTTACATTACCTTGTTTCAGCGACGCCAGGTGAAACAGCATGTGGAATGTTTTTTCTTTAGATGTTGGATCATTGAGCTTGTACTGCTATGGCACACAGCTCTACTTTGCAGTATATACACAGCACTTTATTCTCTTCTTTTTTCAAAATGTAACAATAACAAACTTTATATGTTTTCTGCTTTTTATTGGCATCTTTAATCTCCTCCGTCGCGCCAAATAAATTCAAAATGTATCACGCTAGTGGTGTGCTTCGCATAGATGCATCCAAAAACAACGGTCCGTGTGGAACAATTAGATCCCTGCGCGTATAGTGTGTGTCATAGGAATTTAACGAGGCTTCGAGGCAGAGTAAATCGACGAATAGTTTCAGCCCTAACTGCAGGATTCCTGTTCCTTAAGTATGGGAACACTAAATTGTTGCCACTTCTCCTCCACCTCAATTTTATTGCATTAAAGTCACACAGGGCAATAGAGTTAAGAGGTGTCTCTGCTGTCACCATTCAGTGGTTCTCCAACACCCCATTTGCAACCCTAATTTTAATTCCACAGCACAACTGCAATCATGAAAATAATTTCGAGCAGCGCAGACACACATGCATACAGAAGGGACAAGGTTGGGGTTGCCAAGGGCCTCTTTTTACTCTGCAACTGCACTGGTTCTGCGGCTAGTGCAGTGGGGATGATGGCTGGTGGCTCTGGCAGTGTTGAAAGGGAGGCCTTGGCAAGGGGACCGTCCTACTTGGTGTTGTGTTATGTGGGGTCTTGTGGGGCACACTACAGTTTTGGGGGGGGGGGGTTCCTGCTTAGCAGCCCATGGTTCTAGAGACGTGATGAGCAGATTTTGGCCTGCAGGGTCTTGGCTTGATCATTGTGTAAGATCTGTATGCCACAATTTATATGATGATATATGATATGATATTTGGTTAAATGCATAGACTAATCCTGTGTAGGTTAAGTTTTTTGGAGATAATAAGGTGTATGTTAACAGTTAGCATTACACAAGATGTTTCTCAAGCTATCTGCGTTAGCTGTTAACTTACATACTGTATATATCTATGGCTAACTTAGAGGATAACAGGGAAGTAAACTCATTGTAGAAGTTTTTTAATCAGAAATTGTTATATGTTGTGATGACCCCGCCTGCTGTGGGACCAGTAGTGTGCGGGGTGCATTATGGTTAACCATGTTTTTGGCTGTTTTGTTCAATGGCCGCTGGCTGCTCTGCTTTTTGACCGCATGCCATGGAGGCCGCCATTGCTCCTCCCTTGCTGTAGTACCTCCATTTGGCCGCTAGGCCCCCATTGAAACGCATTGGACTTTAGACACGTTAAAAACAACTTTAATGCCTGGTGCCCATTTTTTTTTAACTTTCTATGGCGACATATTCTTCCTGAGATAACGCTGGGCTCATAAAAAACCTGGGCACCAGGCTGGTTTTCGTAAGATAATTTTTTTGAAATCTTGCATAATTAATGAGGGGGCCTAGCCAAGTTTAGCATCAGAGCTAACGACGCGGGAGTAGAATGGGCGTGATTACGACCGAACTACACGCCCATATACGCCCCTTAAGAATAAGATTGTGGTGCCAGTCAACTGGTGGAGTGTGGAAGGCTAAACAAATGATCTGCTCTAAAGTCATTAGACTCTGCCATTTGATGCCATCTGAATCTATTACTACATGTGGTTTATGAGACCTGGAATACCTGTAAACCTTGCTGTCAGGTAGAAATTAAGGTAGGTATTATAACACTCACTCAAGCTTGCATAACTATGACAGCCAGAACAATATATGGAAGGGTGGGATTCTACTAGAGCCATTCAGACGCTTTTTTTCCGTAGATGCTGAAGTGATGCAGCTGGAAATCAGCTGTTCCAATGTTAAGTCAATACGAGAGTGAGGCGACCGAACGCTTTCCTCGCTCTAGTGGGATTGTGGCGTATATCCTACAATTATCTTGGGATTACATTGGCAGACAGTCAGCAATAATTCTAATGCATCTTCCCGATATCATGCCTATCAGCTACCAATCTCCATAGGACGTCTCAACGAGGCACTTTATGTCAGGCAGGCACATGCGCCCCGATGTCGATAAGACCTAATTTGTTGTATGGGTAGTGTTTCCTCCTCGGTACTCAACAGTCTTGCTGCTGAGCCTGGGACAGGCTCCAGACTTGGCCCAGACTGGACACATAGCCAGAATGCTAGGTTGGGGGATTGGATATGTTGTATCTTTTGCTTTGCCTCTTTCACGTAGGGTATGTTTTCTTGAGACCTTTTTCTATGTCTGTCATAAGGGAAATCTGTGGGGGTGCCTGGCCTTTGTCTGTCTGTGGCTATTGGGGTCTTTTGGTGGCAATAATAATAATGTGCCGCTCTGAGGGTCTGAGTGTTGCAAATGTTCTACTGTTCTCACTATTCTAACAACTTTCAATCTCCAGGTGACAAATTATCTCTCACACACACCTACTCCAAACACACACCTTGACAAATAGCTGAAGGTCATACAAATAGAAGTACCTATTTTAATAAGATAGTCTGTCTACTTTGGTACCACATACGAAAGAGTCTTCCAGGCATCTGCAATGTCCTAGATTTCTTTTGGTAAGCTTATACTTAGCTAAAACACTGAGTCATATGAAAAATTATTACAGGTCAGAATTTAGCATGGTCATAACTGGTTTGAGAAATAATGATTGCTATGGAACACTGACTAAATTTACTGTCTTTCTACGTAACTACAGCCATCATTTGGCTCATCTTTGGTGGGAATGACGTAGGAAGAGGTTTATCTAATCTTGACAACTGAGCCCACTTCTCCACAAGGTTGATGTGTTTCTGGAGAAGTCCAGGAAACTGTCTTTGGTAATAAAGCAGAGGTCAATTATAATTTATTTTACTAGAAAAAGAGTAAATTCCAATATTGTGTGTGTGTGTGTGTGTGTGTGTGCGTGTGTGTAGAACTGTTTCCCTACTATATTTTTCTTACTGGAGTCACAACTGTGTACCCCGGTAAATTTCACTGTACTTGCATTGTACAGTGAGTATTCTTGTACTTGCATACAAGAATGTTAATTTTTTATATCAAAATTTTGAGGATGGATAATGTATTAGGTAAATTATTTTTCCTTTTTATAAATCCCCAGTAAACACACCTGTATAGTAGCAGATAGTATAGGATGATGACAGCCTTCAGGTGTGGTATATTAAGGTGTTTTGCTGATGTGGTTGAGATGAACTAATACAACCACTAATACTGTAATTAGGTACACATAGGATATTATTTTTTTCTTTGAATTGATTTCTGTTCCCTCCAGAAAATGTAAGAATTAGTTTAGGAATTGCATATCAGTTATGGACTTGGTGAAATCACTTTTAATTTTATGTCTGGCACCATTATCTGGATGAAGGGCAATTGCCAGTGTTTATTAGTGTATACTACTTGCAGAGTCATTTTACCTATATACATACACAGTACATGAGATTTGTCTACAACCCCAAATCAGAATGGGTTGGTTTGTTAAATGAAAATCTAATTGAAAACAGTACTTTTTTTTTCTTCAAAATATATATTGCAATTTTCGGTCTTGCAACACATTTAAAAAAAGTTTGAACAGTTAAACATTCTCCATCAACTTTGCAATTCCTTTTCACAACACTTACTGGTACTTGACAAAGGTTTACCAAAGTAGTCCTAAGCCCATGTTGTGATATCGCTTATAGATGAATGACAATTCTTGATGCAGTGGCATCTGAGGGATCTGAGATCATGGCTTTTCAGCCTTTGTCCTTTACACACTGAAGTTCCTCCAGATTCCTTGAATCTCTTAGTTATGTTATACAGTGCCGATGGTCAAATATCTAAATCCTATCCTGTCTTTCTTTAAGGAACATTGTTTTTAAACATTTCAATAATTTTCTTACATATTTGTTGACACTATTGTGCTACATACCGTTGCAGGTTGAGAAAAAATTTAGGGCAGCTGTCAGAATCGGATTTATTGCCTGTGATTGATTTCTTACCATCTTGGTGGTCGCAGCAGGCTCCACCAATCTTCAGAAGGCCTCTAAGTGCTTGTATGAAGCAAACCTGAAATAATAATACACATTTTACATTTAGTTCAACGTTTAATTATTAGCTATAGCTCAAAACATGACTGTACCTGGTGTCCTCATCTGATCCCGCTAAGAGTTGCACAGAAAAATTGTTTCACAGCTGCAGCACCCCGATTTTTCAATGCAGCGTTTTATTCTCTTCGGCCAACTCGTCTGCTCCAGTTCCAACTTTCTCAGTCCCGCGGGAGTCACCAAAAAGTCACACAGTTGAAAATGCAGACTACAAACATGAGTGTTTTGCATGGGTCTAAAGCTCTCCCTGCGGATCCTAGCTAACCACTGTGCTCGTAAACAAGCATCTTCACGGAAGGAATGAAAACTTATCTCTGTGTTGAAATGTGATGAGCAGGCACATTACCGGCAAGACAGTGTAACCTCGCTAAACCGGAAGACCTATGACCCACCTGCGACAGATCGTGCACAGAGCCACTTTCTCCGTGTAATACCCCGCCAACTGGTATGGTTTGCAGATTTGTCTACACATTTAAAGATCTTAACACGCATTTGCAGATTTGTCTACACATTTGCATATTTGAATACAGATTTGGAAATTTTTTACACATTTGCAAACATAATAACACACACAAGTTGTTTTACACATTTACAGATTGTAGTGCAGACACACAAATCTCATCACGCATTTACAGATTATTTTACACATTTGCAAATCTGACTGTGCACACACAAATTGAGATACAGACACACAACTCTGCACACACATTTGTAGATAATATTGCTACAATGATACCCCCATAGAATTGCCCTCTCGACCCAACACCAGTAGGCAAGGTAGGTGAAGTGTCTTGCCAGAGGACACAATGGAACGTAGCATGTGGAAGCAGGAATCAAACCCACAATTTCTGGGTCGCAGGCTGATAACTCTAACACTGGGCGGGGGACAACAAACTTAAACATACAGCCAAGCCTATACTGGAGTCATTTCAATCATAGAATGTTGATGTTTTAATATGACCCATATGACCTGGGCCCGTATCCCTAAAGATTCTAAGAATCCTCTCAGAGAGCTCCTAACTTAACCTAAAATTTCCTTGCCAGGAGTTTTAGCTTAGAATTGATTCCAGAACATTTTCAGTGAACTCTGAGCAGTCTATCTTAGTGAGGAGGTGTGGTTGACCCCGTTGCTATGTATGAGGTCATTTCAAAAGCCGTGATTGGTTGATCCTACAAGTTTGATAATGAGCAAAGGATGTACCCTCAAATCAATAAACATAATTATACACTCTAATCTTATGCAGACTGTAATTCCCTGTCGACAACTCCTTAGTCTCCCCCTCCCCTCTGGTCAAGAGTCTGGGTGTCATTCTCGATTCTTCACTATCCTTCCAGTCCCACATAAACAATATTACCCGGTCTGCATACTTCCATCTACGTAACATTAACCGCCTCCGCCCCTCCCTCACCACTCACTCTACTCCCATTCTTTTCCATAGCCTCATCACTTCCCGTCTTGACTACTGTAACTCCCTTCTCTTCTGTCTTCCCCAGAATACCTCCATAAACTCCAGCTTCTTCAGAACGCGGCCGCCCGCATCATTTACCAGAACTCCCTCCTTCCATCACATCACCCCTGTCCTTCAGCAACTCCACTGGCTCCCGGTTACAATCAGAATCCAATTCAAAATTCTTCTCTTTACATTCAAAGCCATCCATAAACTAGCCCCCCCGTATCTATCAGACCTTCTTCATCTCTCCACCTCGACCCGTTCCCTCAGGTCCTCCTCCTCCATCCACCTCACTGCCCCCACTGTCCGTTTGGTCACCATGGGGAGCAGGGCCTTTAGCTGCTCTGCTCCCCAGCTCTGGAATTCACTCCCCCCTGATATCCGTAATATTAACTCCATGCCTCTCTTCAAAACTAGACTCAAAACCCACCTGTTCCGTCTAGCATTCCAATAACTACTCCCTTTGCTCCACTCTGTTTGTTTGCTTTATATTGTTCTGTCTGTTATTGTTGTGTATTTTATTTATGACTGTAAAGTGACCTTGAGTGTTCAGAAAGGCGCTGTTTAAATAAAATGTATTATTATTATTATTATTATTATTATTATTATTATTATTATTATTATTATTATTATTATTAATTGTAAATAATATTTCACATTCAAGAAAATATCTGGAAAATTAATAGTAAGCTGTAGGGGTTATAGCCTAACAATAGAATCTAAAATATTTGAAAACTTAAGCTCATTACACCCTGTTTTAATAATGATTTGTGTTTTATTTGCTCATATTAATATCCTAGCTGGCATATTTTGAACTTTCACTCCCATATTGACCCCATTGAAAACAAGATGCCCTATCTCAAGGGGCTGTCCTTAATGAAGTAGAAATTGCAACGTTACAACTCAGTGTGGTCTTAACGAGGGTAACATGGCTCAGCTTTTATCAATGTCTGCGATTGCTGGCTGGTCTATTTATGAAGACTTGTTAACAAATATTCTATAAACACAACGGCTTAGGGGAACTCCTAAGCCACTAAAAGTCCTCTTCTCTGCTCTTAGCAGATCTTGCCTTAGGAGCCCTTTTAAGCGCTAGGAATCTTGAGGAATAGCTTTTATATTAACTGGGATTTTCGTGTCACTTTTAGGGGAAATTCCAAGATCCCTAAAGAATTTTTTGTGCAAAAAGTGGTTCCTAGCGGCCAAATTCTAAGAAAATTCTCAGAGTCATGACATTTTCTTAGAATTTCCCCTTCAGTCTGTGTAAAAACAACAAAAGTTGTTTTTACACAGACTTCACATGGTGGGGCTAAATACAGATAAGCAAAGACTCCAGTTCTTCTAAAAACTTTAAGTACAAACTGGAATTCTACTGGAAGGACAGAAGGACTATTGCAATGCTATTTTTCTCAGGAGAATCTTTCTTCCATTTGAGAAATGGTGAGAGAAACCACAGATCTTATGTTATTCCAACAGTGACGCATTCTAATATAATTTATGAGCGGTTGTCTGTCATGGAAGGGAGTGAGCTTACTAACAGTTCTGCCCATTAAACACTGCCATGAATAAAGTGGGATCAAAACGTCTTTTTAGAGTAATTTCATCCAGCAGAAGAGGCAGTGTTTGGTGATGATTTGTTGATATCACTGTATAAGGGAGCAGCATTATTTAAAAAATAAAGAATGAAAGAAAAGTGATAATGCATTTTGGATTGGCAGACAACTTCATAGGTTGTAACCCAACTGTGGTTGATTTTCAAGAAGAAGTTGCTAAGAATATGTACAACTACCATGATCAAAAGTGAACATGTAGCATTTTCAGAAAGTAAGATTGTAATGTTTTGCATGTTTATATAAATTTGAAGCCTTTGTAGTATAAAGCTTTAGGTTGCTTTCTGGAACACATTCACCCATGATATACATTTATACAATAATCGTTTTGTTGTTTCTACAGAATTTCTTATTGATCAAAGAAATATTAATATTACTCCACATTTTGCTAAAAAGATTAAAGTCAGTCTGGATAACATGCAGTAACATTTTTTCAGATAACATTTTTGAAAAGAGATTACATAGAATTGTACAGGATTTTTATTATTTAAATTTAGGTAAGGAAAAGCAATTTCATTTGTGTCGCAAACTTTCAACAACAGGGCAAGTCAAGGTGCTTTACATGATTCTGTGATAAAGAAACAAACACATACGACACGATAAAAGTTTTAAAGCATAGAATGCAACATTAAAAAAAGTTAAAAAGAAGCAATGAAGCGTAAAACACATAACATATTACTAAAAGGCAGCTATAATCAGATGAGTTTTAATTTTGATTTAAAGCAGCTCAGTGTTTCAGCAGCTTTGCGGTCTTCAGGAAGTCTGTTCCAGATATATTTTGGAGCAGAATTATATACTGGATATACTTTTAGGAGTATTTTGAAGTCTTTTTATTTGTTTTTATTTATTCACTTCAGATCTTTTAAACATTTTAAGATCAAATACAAAACAGAAAAAATATAGAGGGTCGGCATTGGTTCAAAAAAGGGAATAGGGAGACGCTGTAAGCTTTTCCTTGCCTTATCCCTCAACATTAAATCCCCCATTTTCCAAGAATTAGAAATTAATAAATTTAAATAAATGTAAATACACTTACATAAAAAACATAAAAAATCACAATTATGATTACTCTTCCTGCCAAACCCGTAATGCCTTATTGTGTTTCATTTTCTAATTAACAAGTTTCCTACATTTTTCGTTTATATAGCTTTTGAAATGTATAATATTTTCACTTTATGTTTTCCTCTATTCTGTTGTTTCTCTATGCTGTTCCACAAAACCACTCCACGGACTGAAACACACATACTTTTTATGTGGTGCATAAACATGGTTTTTGCCAATTTTGCCTTCTGAGTATATAATATCTTTCTCCTTAAAAAGTGTTTGTATATTTAGCAGAAGTTAGTTTTTTGCTTTATAAATTATTTACACTGTATTATATTTTACAAAATATGTGACCTTAAGCAGTTTTGATTGATAAAATAGTTTACTGGCATGCTCATAAAATCCTCTGTTATTAATTATTCTTATTGCTGAAGATTACATTATTGGCTGTAGGGTGGTTTTGATTTTGAAGTTTATTCTCTGAGATACATGGAGACAATCTAAAGAATTTTGAACTGCGGTGATGTGCTCTAATTTCGTGGTTCTACTGAGGATGCAAGAAGCAGCATTCTGGATCAGCTGCAGCTGTTCATTGTTCTGGATCAGCTGCAGCAAAAAGTTTGATGATTTAAATAAACATAAACACAAAACGCAGGAATAAAATAAGTTTTAAATAATACAATCAAGGTCACCATAAAAGTTCAGCATTTTACCTAGGCTGATGCAGTTGCTTTGTGGAAGCCTGGTGGATATACTGTACTTGTTCTAAAAGTTTAATTTTAATCATTCTATTTACTCCAAAATAGAAATATAATTCTGATGCTTTAATCTAGTTCCAAAAAACAAAATTTTCACATTGCAATTATATATCAAGCTTGATTGTTTTCCAAAATGCTTTATAGCTCTAGATAAATTAATTTATAAGAAGTGAAGGCCACAAATCCTCTTTCCACTGAAAAAAAAAGAAATGGTTGCTGTCACCTGGTATAGGGCAACATGCCCTCTTCATGTGTTTTAATGTATTTATTTGATGATCCATTAATACAAATATACAATACTCAGTCAGACGCCATAATTTCAGACACCTCCCGATATTGGGATGCATTCTCCATCAAAATTTCTGCAGCTCATAGACCCAAAAATTACAATCACGCCTTCAAAACATGGCACCATTATGAAGCCTCTGAGACAAAATGTACATACTGTACATGAACAGTGCATGATTTAACAACAGCCAAAATTATTATTAAAAAGCATCAACAAAGGAACAAAGCAAAAATAAAGCATTTGCTTTACTACAAAAACAAAAGACACTTAGAATAATTCTTAACTCAGTTTCATTTTGACTTGTAACAGCTCGTTCTTGTCAGCCTTGCACAATCATCTCAGAACAGTATTATTTAGAGAGAGATCTTTGTGTTCATTGTGAGAACCAAAACACAACTTGTAGTAGACTAAACAGTTCACTAATAAGATATCACATTCAATGTTCTGCTGCAAACTGAGCTCATTTAATTTGTGTGATTTCAGTGAAATTCATTGATCTGTCTAAGAGTACGTTTTGGAGTTATTTGTAGAGAGATAGTGACAACAAGAAGAGGTCCTGGGACGATCTGCTTTGAGGGAATACTTTGGCAAGACAGGTATCCACTGGTGCAGGTGGGTTAAGATTGTCTGCTTGCACCTGGACCTGAGACAGAGCCCTTTAGACACATCCAAGGGCAAAGGAGGGGGGGGGGGGGAGGGGTATGTGAGGGGCCCGATCCATGATGAATGAACTGATTAGGGAAACTCACTGTAATGGTGGTAGACTAGTACTCTATCCACAACTAAAGAGCCTGATGTAGACAAAGGCAATGAGGATAACCTTAATAGAGAATTCTTTAAATCTATTTGAGAAACTTTAATGAAATATTTTTTGTGCACTTGAAGAATAAAAGCTTACGCAAGAGTTTATGAAGAGAAGATACTGACATTTATGCATTCTGAACAGATGGAAAGGTTCTTTCAACAAGAAGTCTGCAAATCTTGCAGCACAGATCCCAGCAAGTGATTGCATGTCTCTTAATTACTGTCAGATCCTAGACAAAATGGAAAATTGGGATGTCTTTCAACAGCTTATTCTATCAAAAGCTGTGAATAGTGAGTTATTTTTTTTCCCTGTACACTTAAATCTGTACATGCATCTGACAACTATAATTTATGAAGCTTGATACATGCTCAACATGTTTTTTCTCCTCCATCTGTAAGGTCAAGCTCTCCAGGTTCTGTGTCTGGCTTTCATAAGCATCTTCAACAAGGTGTTTACCAAAGGTAAATTATATATATATATATATAAATAAATAAATCTTAATCTAAATTGTGTGTTTATGGAATTACAAAGAAACGAAAACAAAATTTACACATTAATGTACAAATATATATTTTTAAATAGATAAGATAATACATAAATAATTTTATTCTAACAGTACCTCTGGTATTTTTGTATGATCACCTAGCAGTCATAACAGGTAAGTAGGTCACAGGTTTCACAGGTAAATTCCTGTGGCTCCTGTATGTGAACACCATGCAGCAACAGCCTGTAAGGGGACATACTGTGGACATCTGGAAAACAATTAAGAAGGGCATACATTCTTTGTTTGTTTTTTTTATTCTCTGATAATCCATTAAAGGTTTTAATTGTTATAAAACATATTTTAGGACTTCATTTTTTCAAAATCTTGTGACATAATCATAAAATTTGATTTTCTTTCATAGAATGTACTGTATGTGATAAATCAAAGTAGAGTATTTGTTAGTATTAGTAGAATTAAGTGAAAGGATAAAAGCAGAATTAATCCAAGGGGTTTTGCTTAAATAAGGCCATAAATCAAATTTGAAGTAAGTACGGGAACATAGCAAACATGTACAAGAAGGTGTTTGGATCTGATGGAACCAAGACTGAACTTTTTGGCCTGCGTTCAAATTGTCACGTATGGCAGGAAATTACCACTGCACATCATCCAGAGCACATCATCTAGAATAAATGTATGTGATAGTAATACAACTACTACTTGAAGAAATATCTCTGTCTGCTCTACCCATTTCTAACGATTAGTGGTAGAGACCAGCATCAAAAACTCTGCTCGTGTTTACCTAAATACATGAAAATAAACTTAGAGTTTATTGAGCCTCGCACTTAATTATTCAGCATTTAACAAAAGAGAAATGAATATAATAATATTATATCCGAACAGTGTGAAATTCTGGTATTCTTTACTATGAAGTAAGTTGCCCTAAGAGAATTTGCCAATACAGTACAGCTCCATTAAAACTAGAAGCAAGGGGCGCCCTCGCGTGGTAATGGGGATAATTGCTTCATTACAAAGTTGAGTCTTTTAACACATGATCCACCTGTAGACGCTCCCGCCTACACACCAGGCATCTAATCACATACATTAAAAGAAACAGAAAAGAAAGCATGATAAAAATGTTAAGAGTTAGCAATAATGTAGGATAAACATAAACATTCCATATTCTTGGTCATAGTAAAACAAAGTGACTTTCATGGCTTTAAGTTGTGCAGCTGTGCAGCTTTTCACTTGTTCTATCATAAAACCATAGTAACTGTCTCGCTTCGCTGAAGTTACTTGACAGGGGTTCTACCATCCTGTCAAGTAACTTCAGACGACGGAAGATAATTACCATGGGTTTATTATAGAACAAGCGATCAGATGCAGAACCTAGAGCAGAATAAAAGACTGGAAAAGCAGACAAGGCCGTGTGTGAATAACTGGGCGTGATAACTCTCATCAGGAGGGAGCTCTGAACTGGCTTACCAGATGACAGAACGGAGGTGTGTGAAGGCTCTTCAAATGTGGAGCCCTAACCAATGAGAGAGGTGACTGTAATCTGACACAGGTGGAAATGGTTGGAACAGATTGTTTTCTGACATCCAGAGCTCATTCAGCTAGGGGAAATTTCAACACCAGCCCACCCGGGAGTGGCAAGGACCAATAAGAACTTCCCTGGAGTTCTGCACTTATGTTCTTGTGAAGTTTGAGGTGTTGTGGCCATAAAGAACCTTGTTCTTGCCCCATCAAGCAAAATAAAGCTGTTTATGTGGATGAAGCCAACGATAGGTTTGATAGGAAGGAGGACTTTCAAACTCAACCATTTTGAGCTAATCAGTAATAATTTTAAGACTTTTTTTTTCAAAAAATATAAAGTCCAGATTGTAACCAAATATGATTTTTTTTTACTAGATCAATCTGCACCTATTTAAAGAACTCAGTGTTCACATTCAACATCCATGCACAAAATATTAAAAATGATAGGCTCAGTTAGAGGCCTCTGACTTCATGTTTGGCTGATAACTTATCAACGAGGTTCAATGTTCATGGTCACGCTCTCTTATCTTTTATGTAAGAAAGCTCAGTCAGTGAAAGCTCAGTTGGGTACACATTCATGCACTGATGAATCTCTCTGCAGAGAGTAAGAGTATACCTCTCAGCGATGGCAACCGTATTCCACTTCTGGGATTGGGAACGTATGGAGACCCTCAAACGGTGAGCAGAAGAAAGCCTTCTGATTCTTTGAAAGACTTCATTAAAAAAAATACACCTGTTTGCAGAATCTGTAATTATAACCTGAAATACGTATCCATGTCATAGACACCCAAAGGCACGGCACTTGAGTGTGTCAAGCTGGCCATAGATGTTGGCTATAGGCATTTTGATGGGGCGCTGGTGTACTTCAACGAGCATGAGGTGGGCCAAGCCATTAGAGAGAAGATTGCTGATGGAACCGTTAGAAGAGAGGAAATATTTTACTGTAGCAAGGTAACACATAGATTTGTCTATTCTAATCAACTCTAAGTAGCTATTATATTTCTACAAAATTTTATATTTTAAATGCACATTATTATGCTGTAACAAGCAATGTGTCACCATCTCTAACAAGGACCTTGTTACCCTGTTGTTAAAGTGTGCTACATAAATAAAATTGCCTTGTCTTGCTTCCAGCTCTGGAATACCTTCCATCCTCCTGAGTTGGTGAGACCTGCCTTGGAAAGGACACTGAAAGCACTAAGACTGGACTATGTGGATCTCTACATTGTTGAGCTTCCCATGGCCTTCAAGGTGCCAATAGATTACACATCTACCGTTTTATCTTAACAGGATGCTGATATATGTGTAAGGTTTATTCAATGTTGAGATTAACTGTTGTTCTAGTTGAGGCAAAATGGCCAGATTATGCCACCACAGAGAGGATAAGACTTAGTGTGTTACTGTTTACATCCAAAGTGATCAACTGTGGTTGCATTTTAGCCTGGCAAGGAATTTTATCCTAAAGATCAGAATGGGAAATACATCTACCACCCCACAGATCTCTGTGCAACATGGGAGGTGAGTTATCTTTGCAATGTAATCTGATTATTACAAGCACTGTGTTATACAGTAAAGTGCCACACTCGGATTAGAATGTGCTACTAAGTAGGAAAATTTAAAAACAGTGAATTTGTGCAATAAAAATTAAGAATTTAGATACATACATTTAGATACTCTTTTACTGACTTTGATTGAAGTTTTAAAAAATGTGCTAATATTTTGGAAAAATAGAATTTAGAGTTTTGAGTCCAATAACCGTAGCACACAGATTTTAGTTGGTAATTTAGCCAGGGAATCTGCCTCAGTAGCTGTTCGCTGATATCAGACAGTCTGCTTTTAGGGCTTCAAACAGTTTTACCTTTGGTAACTTCTTGTTACTGAGGAACAGTTTTAGGAGCCTACATTTAGCTAGCCGACTTACAGTTTGCTGTGCTATTACTCCAAGAGCTCATTCAAACGATTTTAATAAGAGTACATTAATGGGAAATTACGTTTTTTTGGTTTTTTTACCTGGGCCTTATTTTTATCAAGACTGGATGTATAATACTGATGAACAGCTCAAACTGGCTCCAAACTTCTCAGGATGAGTGGAAAAAAAAATTTGCACAACAAAAAAAAAACAGGTCCAGGTTGAACAAAAAAAAACAAATTTCTCTTTAACACAGTTCGCTGACTCCTGGGTAGTCAGGACTGCTGTGAGTAGCCAAGTTTTGGCAAATCAAGTATGTCTTTAGTTTATCTTGGATTGGTATTAGTGTGTGGAAAATTGTAAGCTTCATTTTCTCTTCAGGCTTTAGAGGCTTGCAAAGATGCCGGGCTGGTGAAGTCTCTGGGAGTCTCAAACTTCAACCGCAGGCAGCTGGAGCTGCTGCTGAAAAAACCTGGCCTCAAGCACAAACCTGTGTCCAATCAGGTTACTATAAATCTGCACTATACTGAACTATATCCATGTTCATATATCCACTGACCTCTGCTTTTGTTGGATTTCAGTCTTGGTCCAGTTAATGTCAGTGTCTAGTAAACCCACATGTTTCTGTTTAAATAAATAAAAAAAACACGACAATGCCAAATTTAGCAATGTTTGTAGGGAACCAACAGTTTTGTAAAATTGTCATTTCTCAACAGATATGTTTTCTTTCCATCACTCAATGTACTCAAAGGGTGGGCTTTTCTAATATTTTCAGTGTGAGATTACAGTATTGTAATGAAATATGATCATATTAAAGCCTATAAACACATTTGATCAAGGATGCCATTAAACGTGTAAGGAGCATTAAAATGTGACAGTGATGACATTTCTGAGATGATCTCGACAAAGATTTTTTGTTTTATGATATGCTTTCTTCTCACTTACCTGCTAGGTTGAATGCCATCCATATTTTACTCAGCCTAAGCTTCTGGAATATTGTCGTCAGAATGACATTGTAATCGTTGGCTATTGTCCTCTTGGTTCCTCCAGAGATGCTTCTTGGTATGTTGTGTTTTGATACATATACGTACACACATGTTAGTGCTCAATTTGTAATTTATAATGACAAAAGCCCACACATTGACCAATGTTTAGGGGGAAAGAAAGTAACTTTCCTTGTCGTCTCTTATTTAGGGTGAATTTAAAGTCTCCTCCTCTGCTGGAGGATGAGCTTCTGGTGTCTATAGGTAAAAAGTACAACAAGAGTAGTGCTCAGGTGGCTCTACGCTTCAACATTCAAAGGGGAGTGGTGGTGATTCCAAAGAGTTTCAGTCCTGAGCGCATCAAACATAACTTTCAGGTAAATTAAAGAAATATATTTTGTCTTGTCCAAGTCATATATGCAAGTTAAATCTCAACTCACTGTTGGTCACACAGTGGTTAAGCTACCAAAAACACTGCATTGTTGTGGGTCTGGAAATGAAATCAATATCCTTAAGCCTCATTTGCAACAAAGGTATGCAATAAATACGAAATAAAGAGTGAGATGCAAAGTAGTCAGTTATTGAGGTAAGCTACAGCTAACATGAAACAGTTAGTATGACCCATTAATAGCCATGGTTTATGGTCAAGGTCAAATGTATTTGTATAGAACATTTACAACAGTGAGGACTATCCAGTGTTTCACAGAAGAAAATAGAAATGATGAAAAAGAATAAAAAGCTAAGCTGGTTTGGCTAGCAGACAAGAATTGAAAATCAAGACACGCACAGAAATACTAATAGAAAAATTCAGAAAACAGACAGACATTATAGTAAAAAACAAAGCAAACTTAGCATTATAAAAATGACCAAGGGTTACCTGAGACTAAAAGACCAAAAATGCTCTATCTCCACATGACTTATATTTATATTTGGTGTTAGGAACACCTAACAGCAGCTGCAAACTGGACCTCATGCCTTTAGTCTTTGTATTAGGTGTAAGCAGATCCGATAAATTGGAAGGGGGGAGAGCGTTTAAACGTTCGATTGCTAGCAGCAGTATTTTAAAATGAATCCTGTAAAAAACAGGGAGCCAATGGAGTGAGCATAGAACAGGAGTATTATGCTCAGACCGGTTTGTAGCAGTTAAGCAGCTGCGTTCTGGACCAACTTAAGACGGCCCAACGAAGATCAATCAAGTCTGGTATAAAGGGAGTTACAATTGTCCGGTCTGCAAATAACATACAGGTAAATTAGCTGCAGGTATTGGCCGGAAGGTACGGCTTCACCTTCGCCAAGACCCTGAGATTAAAAAAACTGGACTGGACAACAGAGCAAATTGACCAGGAAAACTTTAGGGGGCCTCAAAGAATTCCACAACTTTTAAAAATAGTTTCATTAAAAGGCAACAAAGTACCAAAAAAAGAGACTGGAAAGGCATTGGAAGAAGAATTTCAAAAGAGAATAATTTCTGTTTTATCTTCATTTTAGTTTTTTAAAAATTAAAGCCATTCAACTCTTTACATCCCCAAGGCAGGTTAGGAGCAAATTAAATGAGGATCCAGCCTGTAGCAGCAGGTATATCTGTAGGTCATAGCAGTGGAATGAGAAATTATGCTCGTGCAAAATAGAACCAAGTGGAATAAGGTATAAGAAATAAGGCCTAGGATGGAGCCTTCTGGCACGCCGCATTGGATTGGTGCACTTCCTGAGATAAATGGTCCTAAATGGAACCACTGCAGGATGGACTGTGTTTAAGATTGCTGAAAGATCCAGAAGCAATTGTGTGGCAGGGGTGCCTGAATCCATGGTTAAAAGTAAATCATTAAAAACTCAAAGCAAATCATTCTGTGTGCTGTGATGTGCTCTAAACCCTAAATAGAACTTTTCAAAGATTAAATTGATAAGAAGATGAGCTTGTAATTGGTGGTAGACAATTTTCTTGAGTACTTTACAAAGGAAAGTTAACTTTAAAATAGGCATATAGTGATTGTTTTGGGGGGGGGTTTTGGCAGGTGAGGGACGGTTGCTTTTTTTAAAACAAGGAGGTACACTGTCTGTAGTAAGAGAAAGGTTGATTAGAATAAGATGAAATACCCAATAGTCTCCAAAAGGGGTCTCCATAGAATCGCTGGCACTGGATCTAAAGGGCAGTTAGAAGGCCTAGTTGCTCAGACTGCCTTGGTCAACTCAGTAATAGAGATAGAATCAAAGTTTTCCAAAGTAGTTAAACATACTGGTGGCATACTAAAGTCAACAACATTGGATATGGACACAGATGACCGGATCAATGCCACATTGAAGATATCCCTGGTTAATAAATAAAACTCTCTCTTAATCAATGTTGTGGACTCTAACAGTTTATCCTTACATATGCTGACTACTTTTACATTATGTTTTTAGAATATGAGTCTCAGTCAAGTCTAAAGTTTTGGGGGGGAATTTTTTGATGAAAGTTAAACGTGAGTTCAAATCAAAGACTTCCCATTTTAGCTTTCTTTTCCATATCCAATCTTATTTGTTGTTAATTATTACTTACAGATATTTGATTTTCGCCTCACGGAGGAAGAGATGAAGGCCATTGAAGCGTTGAACAAAAGCATTCGCTTTGTCGAGCTGCTGATGTATGTATTCTTTTTTAAAGAAAACAATTGTTTTTTATGTAGTTTTAGACAAAAATTCCTGAAACAATAAACACAGACCATCTTTCTCTTAATTTTGACACAGGTGGAGCGATCATCCAGAATACCCCTTCCATGAAGAGTATTGAGTTTTTGAAACTCTTTTATTGTGTGTTTTTGTCATGTGTAAAAATTATTTTAAAAAATAACACGCTAAATAAAGGGAGGGACACCTTGATTATTGATCCTGTTCTTTTGCAGTCTTTGTGTCCTGACCAGTAGAGGGCTCTGTCTCTCAATGGATAAAACCTATTTTAAAATAGCTCATGAGCAAAGAGGAAAACTCTGTTTGCTTGGTTGTTTTTTTGACTAATTATTTTAAAAAGCTTCATAGTAAAAAAAGGGAAACAAATGCCTTGCTCCTGCTGCTTTAGTTGGCATGATCTGTAGGTACATTGTTGTATTAACGCTGCAACTGACACAGCAAAGGCATCATACGAGGCTTCATTATTATTTTTTTTGGTTAAATTGTGCTTACGTTAAGCCATGGTATTTACAGGATAACTACGTTTAGAATTGCTTGTCATTTTGCCTGCTGTTTTAGGGCATTTTTTAAGGTTTCTAAATTTATTTTTAGCATGAATCTTTGGTATATTATCAAAAGAATCATGAGTATTTATTTCAAAACCAGATTTTGTTTTGAAAGGAACCCCCTATATTCCGTTAGGTTACACTGTCTCTATCGGTGGACAGTCCAAGTGTGCTCTGTGCTGATAAGAGTTCCTGTCAGTTACTCCAAGAAATGTCAGCGCACGCTAAAAACAGTAAGACTGATACAGAATGTGGAGGTTTTACCATAACGTGACTATTTTTTTGTGGTTTACTAAATCCAAGGTTTTACTAGTCTGCTTCATGTGTGGACAGCAGGTTGCTGTTTGTAAAGACTATTCTTTCATTAATCCTCATCAGGCCTGTATCAACACAGAGACAAATGCAACTCTACCACTGGAGGTGTGTATGCACTCAGAGGCTTTTAAAACAACAAAAAACGGCGTACTTCATAAACTTTTTCTATTTTTGCAAACTGCTTTAAAGGTAAGGGGTGGGAGGGGGGCTTCCCGATGCCAGAATGTGGCAATATTGGTCATGTTGTTTGTGTGTATCGGTTAGGTTTTAATGACCAGTTTTTCCATCTTTCAGGATTTCGTTTTTAGGGTGTTTTTGTTGTTGCAAAATGTGATGAACTTTTATTGTATAAGAGTGATGACGATTGCATTTATATCTAAGGCCATTAACACTCTCTACAGAAACCGGATGACTTTTGCCTCTCATGTTTCCAAGTTAATGATAGTTATTAGGAGGGTTTTATTACTAAATAGCTGTAGAAGGTATTACCTGGCAGTGACAAAATGTTGTCTACAAAAAATTTTGTTTGGTTTTGGATCTGTGGGAGGGGGAAAACACTCAGTACAGCTTAACTATGCTGAATGTTGTGAACACTTTTGTGAGTAGTTTTGTTTCAGTATATCAGCAAGCTGTTGTAAAGTAAAGCTAAACATTGGAAATAATAGACAACAGTTCACAGATTTTTTTAGCAAGATTTAGAAGGTATTAAGTCCAATAATATGACTTTAACTGAGCTCTTGACATTAAACTTTAAATATGTTTCAATCCTTCTGACATGTATTGTGTTTATGGAGGACCCAACATAAAGCAGGAGTTAGGCAAGCTCATGTGATCTTTTTTGAACAAAACGAAAAAATCACTGAAGCACAGATAACAACTAGAAATGTAATGCGCAACAACACCAGAAATACGGAAACCTAAAAGTCACAAAATGCTGCTAAAATATAGTCCCACAGAACATGATAGGTTAAATTAGGTGAAAAAAATTCCACAGGGTGAAATTAAAAATCCATACCTCCCCAGATTTGTTCAAATTTCCTTTAGCAAGTTGCAAAAGCACTTGGAATGGCATCATTGCTGTAAATATACTATAAAAATAAATTTTCCTTGCCTGGATTTCCTCAAACACACTTTGTTTTTCATCATAGTTCATAAATGTTTTTATGGGGTGTAGGTCACCCCCATTCCAGAAGCTTTTATGTTAGTGTCTTAACCAGTTAAATCCCAAATTTTTCCCTATAAAATAAATCCATGCATTTCAGTCCTTAGACAGCCCAGAGAGATAATATCTATGATTTTTTTTAATTTGATGATGATTATGTTAGCGAAAATATAGGTTTTATACTTGCCAAAAATTGATGCAGGTGGTAAACTGCATAGTCTAAAATGACACACATTATCTAATCTGTCCTATTAACATGTATATGAGAATACGTATAATAATTACTTGCACAACCTGGCATAACAAGGTATGGTTAAAGGTTTGTATAATAATAGTTTTACATACTGTACATAAAGGTAACCATAGCATACAATGCAAACACCACAGTGTGGACAGACTTAGAATGTCATTAGATCACTTAACAATGAGGTTTAAACAGGGCCGGAAGTGGGACTCATTTTCAGCTCTGGAGTTTCATGCCTTAGACCAGCCCACGTTATATCACACCCTATTTTTATTCAAATTATGGATGCACCGATACCAATACTGGTATCAGGGCCAATAATGTTCTAATATACTCACATCAGTATTGGTTGAAGTTAAAAGATACCATGCACCTGCCACATATTCTTTAAAGATTTAGTGCATTTGATATAGAAAACACATTTGCCTTAACCAATTAAGATATACTCAATATTAACAGGCTTAATTTATATTACTTTTGTTCTATTTCAAATCTGGTGAAATTACAGAGAGGCATGAGAACTAATCAGGGAAAGCCGTTGTACGTGAGAGGGAGAGAGTAGGTACGAAACAAGGAGTAGTTGCCAGGGAGAGAAAAGGAAAGGAATAAACAGGAGAAGAAACATAAGGCAATCCTAAATTAGAAGAAGGACAAAGTAGAAAGTAACTAAAGAAAATATATCTAAGGAGGAACCTGAGAGAAACCTGTGAGCACAAGAAAAAAAGAGAGGAGAAAAAGAAAGGGAATAAATACTGGAAGGAAAACAAAAAGAGGAAACTATCTGATTAGAGAAATAAAGTTATACAGAAGTAACAAACACTGATCAACTAAGGAAAAACAAATAAAAGATCAAACAAAAACAATAAAAAAGTAAACAATTTAACAGCAGGAAGTGAAAAAATGGAAGCAAGAAAGGGCCAAAATCATAACACCAAATATGTAAAATAGTACATAACAGAACACCAAGACATAACCTCCCACACCAAAAAAACTGATAGACTGAACAAGAAAAAGAGGTAACCAGGTTGTACAGCCTCCTTCACGAAACATTTCCATTTTGAACCTGCAAAGATCAGCCACCTTTGATCTGCCTCTGGCCATCTATAAATCACTAGTGGAGGTAGGAATACCCCAGACAGCTGTGAGTGGGATATCACCAAGTGTGCGGCTTAGGACGACAGGATGTGTTGAGAGGCATCTTCATCATCTTTACACATTCAACTCAGTTTATTTGTATAACACCAATTCACAAAATGTAATTTTAAGGCACTTTACAAGAAAAAAAAATGTCAGTTCCATCATACATCTATTCCAATTAGTCAATTAGTTTATCATTACAATTAGTTTAGTAATGAATTAGAGTAGAGCACCCGCAAATTCAGCCACAACACAGGAATAGGAGCAAAAAAATGTATTTATTTAATCAAAAATGTAAAAGCTCAGAAAGAGTGAACAGGCTGTTGATTTATGTCTCCTCAATGAAAAATACAGCAAAGAAACTCTGGTGCACTAACCTGCAGCTTAGAGTGCAGCTTTGGAAGACAGAAGTTGCTGTGATGTCAGAGCAGGCGAGAACAGGGAGACTGGACAGTTAGATATCTCGTGGGGGTTTGGAGCGCCTGATGATGGTTATATAAAGCGCTCTTGTTCTGGCTGCACGTCACACCTCTGTGAGTTTTGCTGCCACAGCGATTGGAAAGTAAAATCAATACAAAATCCTGAAACGTAGTCAGAGGGAGGCAAGGGTCATATACCGATAAATAGGAGGCGTAATACTTATTTGAGGGGCAATTATTGAATCTGTGGTAAGAGAGCAGAGTGGGGGGGTTCAATTTCCTGAGATCAGAGAGGCAAACAGATTTTTCAAGGGCAAGGCAAAACACATTGAACCCGGGCTACACACAGGTCATTCACAAAGCAGCAAAACATGAAACTTTGAGACTCTGGACTTCTACCAATACGGAGGTTTTTGGTAATCTGACAGGAAGTGGAGATTGAGGGGAGTTTAAGAAGTGAGGATCACAGGTGAGGACAGGGAGATAATCAGGCAGTACATAGGTGCACTGCACAAGGCATAATGAAGACAGAAAAAGTGAGGCAAGATTGCAGGGGGAACTTAGCGTGGGGAAAGTGAACCATAACAGTACCCCCTCCTCAAGGTCCAGCTTAAGACGGACCACCTTGCTGCTCAGGGTGATCTCGGTGGAACTTCCGGATGAAGGACCTGTCCAAGATATGTCAGGCGGGCACCCAAGACCTCTCCTTAGGTCCATAACCCTCCCAGTCAACAAGGTAGTGCAACCCACGTCCTCATTGCCCAGACCAGAGAAGGAACTTCAAGTGAAGGCAGAACCTCCACCTATGAAGCGGGTGGGTGGAGGGGGCTTGGAGGAGGGCAAAAACCGTGACATGGAAACTGGCTTGATCCGGGACACATGGAAAGAGGGACAGACTCTGAGGGCCCTAGGGAGACGAATATGAACAGCCACAGGGTTAATTATCTTTGAGATGGGAAAGGGACTAAAAAAACGAGGTGCCAGCTTACCACACTCGACTCGAAGAGGAAGATCCTTTATCGATAACTAAACACTCTGTCTCTCTTGGTATGCAGGTACCAGGATCCATTGTCAATTGTCAGACCTAGAATATATGGCAGAAGTCTTGATCAAGTCTTTGTATCCACCTCTTGGTTAACTTGCTTCGTCTGACCAATAGATAGAGGAAGGAACCCTGACAAGAGAACCTCTTGAACCCCTAGCAGACTGTAAAACTCCTTCCAAAAACTTGAAGTAAATTGATGACCTCAGTCTGAAACAATGTCCACAGGGACGCCATGAAGTCTGAAGACTTCGTGTGACAAGATCTCACAAAGTTCCTTGGAGGACGGTAGTTTGACGAGTGAAACCAGGTGAGTAATCTTAGAAAAACGATCCACTATGGTTAGCAGAACAGATTAAATTTGACGTCCTTTAGCATTGACCTCCACCAGAAAAGGTCTTTGATAACTGCTAAGGTCTTGGAGGCTCCTGGATGACAATAGGGAGGTGAAGAATGACAAAATGAAAGTACCTCAGCAATCAGGTGATCCGGGACAAATAGATGGTTGGTAGGACAACACTCAGGGGTTGGTTCCCTTCATCCTCCTCGCTAGGTCAAGCCGAGTGATGGCCAACTGTGCTGGTTGTGGTAAGATAAAATCCTCTCCTCCCTTTGTCTGATCCTCCTCTGAGGTCTCATGAAGTCTGGATAGAGCGTACGGTTTGGTATTCTTTGATCTTGGACTATAGGATAGGGAAAGGTTAAATCTACAGAAAAATAGAGCCAAGCTGTCATGTCTGTGGTTGAGTCTGTTTGCACACTTGAGGTACTGGAGAGTCTTATGGTCCGTCCACACTATAAATGGTTCCTTTGACCCATCCCAGCAGTGTCTCTATTCCTCCATTGCCAGTTAAACTGCCAGAAGCTCTCAGTCTCTGACATTACAGTTTATCTCGGCTGTGGACAGATCTCTGGAAAAGAAAGCACAGGGGTGGATCATACCATTGGAAGATCTCTGGCTAAGAACTGCACCAACTCCAGAGTTAGAAGTGTGAACCTCAACAATGAATTGACAGGAGGGGTCAGGGGAATGAAGAATAGGTGCAGAGGGGCGGGTAAGGGTCATACACAGAGACACAGGAGGTGTAATTCTTATTTGAGGAGCAAAGTTTGAATCCTTGGTCAGAGGGCAGAGTTTGGGGGTTCGATGTCCTGACACCATTGCTTCCTGAGAGGTAAACAGATTAGTCAAGGGCAAGGCAAAACACAGGGAATTTGGGGATAGACACAGGTCATTCACAAAGCAGCAATACAGGAAACTTTGAATTTGAGAAGACAGAGCCAAATTCTCTGTCATAAGTCAGCGCAACAATCTTGTGCTGGACCAGCAAATGTTTCAAATGTAAATGACATGTCTTATCTTCTTACTTTTTTTTTTTTTTCTAAAATTATTGCAAAGTTGGGTTTATGCTCAAATTTCGGCATCTGGCTGGCAGGACAACCCATAAAATGTCAGTTTCCGTCTTTTCAGAATTTTGTTTTTATCAACTATGTCTTTGACATTGCAAAAAATGATTTTCAAGAAAGTTAAAATCCCTTGTTTATGGACATTTTTTTAATGGTTTCAGTTGTTCCATTAGCATCTTTTTTTTAGCTCATTACAAGCAAAAACTATCCTGTATTGATTTTTCTTAAACTTGCTTCTGGAGTAGCCTTTTTCCAGTGTACAATTTCGAATGATGTAAATTGTACATTTTATCGGAAGCCTTACAGTTGTTCAGAGATACCAAAAACTGTTTTAAAGTTTAAAAGTTTGGCCGAGACGGTTGAAACCTCCAACGCGATAAAAATCGTAAACAGAAATCAAAAATGGTTTTGCAGTGCATTAAGCACACATTTAATTTCTGGAATCCTAATCCAAACCTCAACCCTTTTGAAAATATGTTGACTATACTTTAATGTTGAGTCCATCACGTGAAACCAACTAGTTCTAATAAATTCTTCAGATGCTGCTAAGAAGAGTGGTCAAATATCCAGCTAGGATTCTCCCGCAAATTACAGGAAGCATTGTTTCTCTGCAGCTTGATAAGGAGCATTCATCAGATATTTTTTGGGGTTTTACGTATATATTTGAACCCCTGTACTGAATAGTGTTGACAATGTTCATAATTCCTAGATTCATATATTATTTATATATTAGCTACTTAAAAGTGTATCTTTCTTCAGTAGATCAAAGGAAAAATAAATCTACCACAAGAAACAAAGAAGTGTAAAAGGCAGTCAGCAGTCTCAAACAATTTCTTAATCCTAGCATTAAAATAATGCTAGATATTTAGGAGTGACTAAATAAGTTTCGCAGAAACTTGTTGGGTGTGGAAAAACACTGGAGTGGCCTATTACACTGGCCAACGAATCAAGTACACACATGCTTAAATCAATATAATCATGTTGCTTAAATTTATTTCAAACATTTTGGAACCAACCAACACTGGTAGTTAACCAGCTGGCTAACTTGAAGTTTAAACTACAAATTACCTCCTCATGTAAAGAAACTTTATACCCACAAATACAAAGCTGATGAAATCAGCTAATTTTAGGTGAAAAGTGACAAATACAGATGCTTCAGAGCACACTGACAATGCAGTCAGAGCATGGGCCTGTGGCGGTGCATTTAGTGGTGGAAATGAGCAGCAGGAAATAAGAGAAACAGTTTATTAAGTAGCTGCCCTCTTTCTTCTGTCCTATATAGTATCAGAATATATGTTTGCCTGCCAACAGTAATCGTACCACTCAGATTTTTAAGCTGACTCCATTTCAGACCGGTTTTTCCTGTTCTCTTCTCCCCTAGTGATCATCCTCAATCTGTGCATATTATATTCACAGATCCATACATTTGCTGTGAAGTTGTATGGATTTCAGGTTTTTCATCTTGGTAAATGGCCTACATCTTAACTGATTAACAAGTACGATGTAATGTAGGCACAGTTGAGCGGCTCAGCATGCTGGGATACAATTGACATAATTAATCCTTCCCTCATAACAAAATGAAGACGGCATGCCAAAACAAGCATGTTTTATATAAATAAAGGCTTAATGAATTCTTGGAAAAAAAATTCTGCCATGCGTAGAATTGGATATTACCCATGTGTTTTGAGCAGTATGGTTGGCTGCACTTCGTGCTGAAACCTGTAGAGAGAGATTTATAAGTTGGTAAGCAGCGTGCTGATGCGTTGGGGCAGGCAAACGCAGACATGTCCTCAACGTGAGTGGATAAAGTAAAAACTAATAATAAAAAATAAAGAGGGATAAAATAAAATTCTGAAACTATATATATATATATATATATATATATATTGAAGGTAGGGGCGATTCTAGCATCAAATTTGACTCTTATGTAGATTTTAACACATACACAAATGGAGATATAATGTTAATGGACATCCAGTCACTTAGCTAGTCAGTAGCACCTTGGCTTTAATATTAGCACATGCATTTAACATAAGATTTGGACAGTCCTGATAAAAATGTAAACTGACTTGATCAGAAGTTATCTTTAAAAAGTTTTTTTAAAAAGCATAACTAGGAGATTTTAGACCTCTGTCAAACACACTGGTGCAGTTTAGATTCCTTCATAAAACCTGATCATCCCCAAAATTTAATATTTCCTGGATATTAAAGCCCAATCCATCAACAACTTTGAAATATTTTGTTAACAGTTTTATATCAATTTAATTTTATGTTACTCTACAGTTTACTGTGTGGTTTCACTTCCCCTGTATTTTTATTCATTTATTTGTGTGCTGTCTAACATGAATTTCCACAAGTGGGATAGATAATCTGTTTATTCAGTCAATCATACATTCAGAGATGAACAGATATATGCAGGTAAAAACATAAACACTTTGGTGGCTTTAATTGGGATTATGATACAATTATCAATGATTCTAAATATCTAAAACATATGAAAACAGAAAAATAAAAATACAAAAATTAAGAAATGTGTTTTTTTCTTCAGTGGACTTCTGATGACTAGACTAATAAAAATGCTTGAAAGAAAGCAAAACGCTGTTTTTCTGAATTAACAAAAAAAATAATGAATAAAGAGCTTGGTCTTTTTGAAATAAATTACTAAGCACCAACCCACCTGCAGACATACTGTACCCGACTCAAACTTGTCCTTTTTGTTTAGTTGAATTCACTTGTACTTTGTTTTAGGGAGTCACAACAATATCAGCATGAAAAAAAACTAAAAATATTGGCACTGAAATATTGGTACTGAAAATTTAATTTGACATAGAAAAATATAATTGTAACTGAAAATCTTAATTTTGAAACTTAAATAAATGTAGTGAAAAATGATGTATTGAAAGTTAATAAAAATTTAAAGTTAACAAATGTCAATGAAACTCAAAATATATGCATTAAAACAAGTAACTCGCAATCAAGTTTTCCCACTTTCAACTTATATTTTCCATGCTTATCTTTTTTTTCGATGCACTCTAAAATGTTCATGTACTACAGCAAACTTCACTGCTATAACTGTCTGTAATGTTTATTTTGATATAAATTTTAACTGAATCACCGTTTGCTTCCTTTCTTCAGGTTTAGATACAGAAAATTGAGCATTTGCTACCTGACTAAAATGGTGGTCTAATGGTTTCAGACTTTACATCGTAAAAGTGGTGTCATGGGTTTGATTCCTGAAATTCAATGATTTTAGGTTGTTAATCATTTTTATTTGACCAGGTGACCTGATCCTTTAGTCGGCTGATAGTCTGCAGGCTGCACCAATTTTTTGCTTTATGAGCTCTATCTGCATTACCTTAAATCTTCCTTGTGCATATGCTTTACTTAATATAATAACATTATCTATGTATAAAATTATGGTGGAAATAAACAAAAGTGTACTTGTGTGCAAGGCAAAAGATGAATTAATTAAAACCAAACTTGATTGATAGATGGTTTTAAACCCATGATTTTAAGATCATACAATGTCTGAAACCATTGGACCACCAATACATTCATATAGCAAATGCTCCATTTTGTATATATAAACCTAAAGAAAGGAAGCAAATGGTAATTCATTTAAAATTGATATCAATGATATTTATTTGCTGGGTTAAATAACAGGTATAAAACAACCGATTCATTGACAGCTGAAAGCTAGCACATGCAGCTCTGAAGCCACGTCCCCTAATATTTCTTTTTAGTTTAATCTTAAATTGATATAATCCTGATCCCATATCGTTTGGGATTCAGATACTGAGAAATACTCATCTCTAACCTATGAAAATAGTTTTTCTTTTATGTAGAACTTATATCGTTAATTAAAATTTCTTTTTTGTAAATAAAATACAAAACTTAAAAACAGCTTTTCTTTTTTTAATCATTTTTGTAACCGGTGACAGTAACTAGCTTAACACATTATATTAACATGTATTAATGAGTCATTTAGCTAACATCTGCATTTAACAGCATAACAGTATCTCGCCTTCTCTTGGTTCACTGAACACGCACTGGCCAGAGATTCACTCGACACAAGTACTTGTATGATGAGCTTAAAGACAAGTCGGAAAATACATTACCGCATAAAAAACTTAATTGCTCTATTTTTATTTAAATATCACATTTTAAACAAGTACTGTATGTTTCAAATGTCCTTTAACCTAAACCTTTTATTTTTAGGTTTTTTAGGGCAGTCCCGCTCAAAGGTGAAGCTTTACTCGTCTTTCAACTCTTTTGCGGCCTCTTGCCAGGTTTTCTTCCAGGAATTCCTTCTATTTGTCTCCATCTATTTCACTTTCTTTGTCCGTGATGAAGAAACTCACCCCTGCGTTTAGGCCAAAAAGTTCCATTTTGGCCTCAACTGTCCAGAACACCTTGTTCCACATGTTTGCTGTGTCCACTGCATGGTTTGAGGTAAACAACAAACTGGACTTGACAGTGTTTTCTTTCACATATTTTTTTCTTCCTGCAACTTTTCTGTAAAAACAGAACAGCTGGATTCAAACACAGAGTAAATTATGCACAAGGCTAATTAGGTCACTGCAAAATGCATTTGGTGATACTGGATTTTCTTGAGTGCTATATCAATATCAATATGCTATATGAATATAAATGCACACCACAATTTTTTAGATTTGTATTGGCAGAAGATGATGAAAATCATGCAAGATTTGGTTTGCGTATTATTTTATAATGGTCTGTTACAAAGTTTTGTATCTTCCCACATCAGTAAACCAAGTGCATGAATGTATTAGTTTTTCAAAGTGTATGATCTTCTTGTTTCAAGTGCCAGTTGATCATTTTAGGTCATTCTTATTCTTTTCAAAGTCTTCTTGGTTTATAACATAGTCTTCTGTCGTTTCATTATTTAAAATTACATTTTCCTCTCAAGAATTTACACTTTAAATGGAAGTTGAAAAGAAGTTAGGATGTTGCATGAAGAAGAAAATGGGAAGAAAACCATCCCAAAGCATTTTAGAAAGGAAGAGTTGAAGCACATCCCCTTCCCTTCTCTGCCTCCTAATCTCCAATAAAAAAACCCTCTGGATTGTGACCTTAAAACAAATGCTTCAAACCAGTGCACTCTCTGGACTCCTGTGGTGGGAAAATGTTCTGAATGGGCAGCTGGGCATGTGAGGAGCAAATCTGGCTGTGGAGAATAAAGACGCCTTTCCGGGGGCTGAAGTAAGGATGTGTTTGCAGCAGCAGCTCCATATATATGGAGCAACATTTTAACTGCCATCCACAAGGCACAGCGACTGAAATATCAGTATAACTGTCAGTCCAAGAGGGAATTAAAAATCACTCTGCTTGTTGATTACGCATACAGTTTGAAATCTGTTGCAAGCTTCAAAAACAAAATTAGCATCGGTGTACACATTCGCATACATATGAAACAGAATGACATGCCTTTTTTTATCCAATGTGCCTTTTTCTTTTTTTAATTCTTGCAGTTTATGCAGAAGCCCTGGGAGAACAAGCCTGTCAAAAGGTTACGCAATCAGCCCACCACACTGAGGCAGCACAGACCTCCAGTGTGCTGTAGGGGGTGAGTGTGTGTGTTTTAGTCTCAATGGATAAAGGGGGCGTTTCTTCAGAGAGAGGCAAAGCAGAGGGGAAAAAAATCTCAATGTAGGCTGCACCAGAGTTTTGAGTTTCTCCCATCTCCGCCCCTCAATGTATGTTATATAGTGAAACCTGAAACGGTAGCTGGCTTGCATATGACGCCCCACTCTCCTCTGAAAGCCGCCGTCTGCCATCATTATGAAAGGTGAGTGCTGTATAACTATTTATTGATCACATAACACTCTGGTTTAGACGAATAAGCATCTCTTTATTAGCTGGTTTTGATCAAATATATATATATATATATATATTTAGTCATCTTCAATTTTTTATGTGCTGGTTTATGAGCAGCAAAATTCACCAAAAGGAATGCTTGGACAAACCATGTGCTTTCTTACTCTGTTTCATCCAACTCCTGTAAAGCTGTGACCAAAAGCTTGGCTTTGAAATGATCCGGTAAACCACTAGTTATCCTCCTATTCTTTCTGTGCAGACCTGATTATTCATCATTTATTGAAATACGCTTCTGTGTGTGCTTTATTTATATTGTGGTAAACATGTAGTAGTCTTCAGCAGGGGCGCCTCCAGAAAGTTTTGTAACAGGTGGCCAGATGGGGGCTAGTAACTCTGGGATGTCTCACCGAAAGCAACTTTTATTTAAAAAAAAGACATGTTGCCGTGATGAACTTTGACATTTAGATCCCTCTGAAAATGACACATAAATAAAATCAATTCTTAATTCTTCATAGTGTTTTTGTTGTTGTTGATCTGTGAGCTCAAACTTTCTAGTTCCCTGTAAACAAAACTCAACTGAATTGATATGTTTGAACAATGGTTTTAGAAGAACCTTCCTTAGTTGTCCCACAAGGGAAAACTCAGTTGTAACAGCAGCAAAGTGTTTAGATACAGAACTAGAAAAGTATAAACTATAAACAGAAATTCAGAAGTAAAAAACTGTGAAAAACCAATGTGGGAATAACAGAAGCAGAAATGTTAATCAGTGAGTTACAAAGTGTTGGGGAGTCACAAATCAACAAGTGTGTGAATCAAGAGACGCCTTTTCAGAAATCAAAGTTAAACAGCAACAATGATAATGGTCATGTATATTTATAAGCCTTAAAATAGATAATACAACATTGCTTACACGAAGATCAAACGAATCGGTGCCATATAACTTAGCTTGAATGGATATATTGGCTATGGATGTCCTTTGTGCTATTAATCCTGTTTGTGTATTACACTTCTAAAATAAACTCTTAGATATACCATTTTGCCTTAATGTCTCTAATGACAAGGGATTTATGCATTGCATTTTTATAAATTGTTATATTAATAATGCCGTAGTTAAATTTACCTGGGATGACTAAAGCAACTGAGAGAGTGAGTCTTGTATTAACAGTAGTGATGGATATTCCCTGACAGCCCCCATCACTCCTTTAGATAGACTGACAGGTCAAATGAAACGAATTAGGCAGACAGTCCAGACCAACCTCCAGTGAAATACGACCACCATTGGTCGATTGTGCAATCTGTAAAAACGACCCTATATTGCCTATGTGATCCCTTGTGGTTTAAAATGTCAGCTGTAAAAAAAAAAAACTGCCCTTGGACTACAATTCCCATAGTGCATTGCAGCTGCATCTTCTCCGTTGCCGTATTCTCTCCTCCATAATTTTACATTCTATGATGCTCTTTGAAGACTGACATAAATATGATGTTGCGTAGCACAGTGGTAAGTGCAGGCATCCTCACATACGGAAGCCTCAGCCCTCGTCGCAGTTGTCACATGTTCGATTCCTGCTCTGGTTGACCTTTGCCACATGTCTTCCCACACTTCTCTCTCCCAATTCAATGTAAAGGCCACTGTGGCCACAAAACCTTTAAAAAAAGGACCAATAAAACACTGCTGGATTCTATTACGAAAAGCATACAGCAGTAAAATGGTAAAGAATGCAAACAAATGCCTTTTAAACATACAGAGGCAGAGAGTGTTTTTGGACCCCAGGTAAACTTTGTAATCTGTTTGTTGTGTGTCCATGCAGTGTGTTTACAGTTGTAGAGGTAGTTAGTTAGTTAGTTTTACAATGTAGACATATTTAAAGGGAAAGGACGTGCATGTGCTGCTGGTAGTTAGTCTCGGCGGATGACCCCAGAAAACGCTAACACAGGTGGTTTTTTGGAGCTGTCACAATCGACCGTTATGGTCGTTTTAATTTGCGGACGTGTTGAAACAGTCAGTGGACAGTCAGGAAGCTGGAAAGAGAAATCAGGGAAGCAAAAAAAGAAAAGAAAAGGAAGGGAGAGAATATTTAGGTAAGGAAAGCAGGTACTCACTCAGTTCTTAGAGAAAAGAAGCACTACTAGTGTTGTACTAGCATACACAGTTTGAACTAATATCAGCAGCAACAGGTCCCTCATCATAACCAGATGACCATGTCCACTGTGGATGTAGCTTTTCATTTTGTTTCTCAGCAAATGAGGGATGCACCGATATCCATACCACTGTAATGTTCTTGTATCTCTATCACTTAATTAACCGATACCATGAACCAATACTTGAAATGTAGAAACTCTGCAACAATTTCACAGAAAATGTTTGTTTTTTGGTAATTTTGATTAATATTTTAGTTTTTATCTAGTTCATCATCATTTGTTGTATAACGCAGAGAAGAACATAAAACATGTATTCCGAATCATTACTTTTTTTTTTTCATGTGGAAGAAGTATCGGCATTGGTATATGGTATCAGCAAGTAATCAGATCCAAGTATCGGTATCGTATCGGTTTGAAAAAAGTGGAATCGCGGCATCCCTACGGCAAACAAACGTGAAGATAAGTAAAGCCTGAGTAACCTATTTCACTTTGTCAACTTTGTTACTTTCATGTCAGTAACTGAGGAGGTTTAAATAATGAGATTAAATATATAAACAAAATCATATTTATTATATTAGTCTCACACCATAGGAAAAATAGCTTAAGAGATATTGATAAAGTGAACATGGAGGCTGAAAAACACGATTGAAAACAAGCCCAGAATATCATTCTAGGCTCCTTTTCGTGACTCCATTGTGTAACTTATGCAACTATGTGTTATCAAGCTGAGAGAGGCCTTTGGCACAGGCAATTATGGATGTAAGATGAACCACCATAATTGTCTTTATACATGAAATGCTACAAGTTCCTACAAAACTACTCTGCTTGCTTTTTGTTATTACTGTACATTGAGCTATGCAGACTAATAGTCTCAGACTGGTCAATTAGTGTTTTAAGTTTTCTTTCTTTCTCTTGTCAACTCACTATGTATGCACTGTTATCAGTTCTCAGGTCCCTCCCTCTCCTTTTCTATCTCAAATGAACAGAAAAAAGAAAAACAAAAGACTTGCTAATTTGGAGAATCTCAGTTTAAGCTTTGCTTTAGTCAGCCATCAGCTCTGCAGAGATTTTGCGTAATATGTTGTCGATCACTTTCTGACAAGAGGTTCCTCTGTGGGTCCCCACCCTCTATTCAGTCAGCATGCAGATACGCATGCTGCTACATGCAGAGAGGAGAGAAGGAGAAGGAAAGTGGGATCACAGACACCCACTCAGGTTAAGTCGGAGGTTAAGCCATAGTTTAGATGTCTTGCTTTGTTTCTGGTTTTCAGTAGCGTTCTGAACAACATAGGTTTGAAGAATCAGGGTTAGGTTCTCAGAGAAGAGCTAACAGCTAACTGAGGTCTACAAACGACTTTTTTTTTCTGAAACGGCTTGATGAAAACACCCAATTACGCTTCTTTCAGAAAAATGTTCATCCACACAGAAGCTCTGAGAATGACCCAAACCGTAAGGCAAGGCCAGGAATAGCTATTTTATTTGTATATCACACTTTCATCAAGGTAATTCAAGGTGCTTTAAATGATTTGGTGGTAAAGAAATGAACAAAACATATGATAAAACCATGGACAGTAAACACAGCAATTAATTATAAATCTTAAAAAGCAAAAAAGATGAAAATAAAAAAACATAAAATGCATAGAAATTACAACATTAAAAAAAGTTTTAAAAAAACCAGCAACTAAACGTTAAAGCATGGAAAGTAAAATATAACATGAAAAGCATAAGAAAATACACCAAAGCAAGTAAAAAAACAGCAATTAAGCATCATAATCGTTGGCAATAAACATGGAGTAAGGAATATCTGCCAAAAAAATCCACACGAGGTCAGTGTTAAACACGGGAATGTCTCATTTTTCATCAGCCTTAGCTTTTCAGTTAAATAGTACAGTGTACAGAGGATTTCTGCAAGTTGATTTATGAGTTTCTGTAGCATTTGCAGCACAAACGGAAACTTGTAATACCCCATTGTTATTTCAATGTAGGCTATGCCTATACCATATGTTGTTGGGGTTATAGGTCAGGTTAGAGATTGCGATGATATTTCAGAATTTTTATAAAAGGCTTCTCGCTGTCCAGATGAATATGCAAGGGTGAAACTATCACTCTTGAACCCATTTCTGGAAAAAAAAACATGCTCTGTTTACACTGAGATAAAAACAAGGTGTAACAGCAAAGATATTAAATTGGTGTCTCATGCACAAGGAGTGAGCGTTTCAGGACACAGTGAACAATCATGTTTGAATTAAGTTCCAAAGTTGAGAAAACTCACAGCACGGCTCAGTTGTCTCAGTGATTATGAGCTCTCCGGCATTTCTTTCCTGAGTTGAAAAATTCAAGTCCTGTTTTTCATCTTTGATTTGATTAATAAAATGGATATGCCTGCTCAATGACTCTTCTAGTATTGAAATTATTTTCTCAAGAGAATCTCAAGACCACACACTTACCTGTTTATGAACCCACATGGGGTCGTAACCCCACCTTTGGGAATTGCTGATATAGAAGAATTATTGGTCTACAACAAACTCCGCTCTGCTGCGCATGTCGTCTGCAGAAAGAGTCGATCACATCTTGTGCTGTTGGTTGTTCAAATTGCTTTGATGAAAACAACAGTTTTCTATAGAATTCCCATTTCAAAGAAAAAAACATATTTTGTTTGACAAACAAACAACCTAACATAGCTAACCAACACTACAAATGCAATATAACCTCAAATAATAGCAATGTTAATCAAAGTTGAAGGGCTGATATGTTTTTTTTGTTTTGTTTGTTTTTTATTGATGCAGCCCCATTGCGTGCATTCCCTGTGTTGATACACAAAAAATCCCTCTAAAGCTCCTAAAATTACTCTTTTAGTGAGCTTTGAAGCAGATGCTAATTGCAGTGTCGCTAACCACTGCGGTTGTTCTGCAGTGATCACAAACTGTTCATATTTTTTCTTTCCCTCTTAAGTAGGGGTGGAGCCGAACCCGAATACGGTATTCAGAAAGAGCACAAATAACATGCTTTTGTTTTTTTAATATACTTGTTTCAAACAAATACTTGAAGAAATATTTTTTTTAGGGAGCGAGAAAAACTTTAAATCAAAAAGCTCACAAGATCGCAGTGCACGGACCCCGGATGAGTGAGTGAGTGAGTGAGTGAGTGAGTGAGTGAGTGAGTGACAGTCAGGGATGGGAGGAGAATAGGCATGACTGACACAGCTGCCCCACACAGCAACATAGAAGGGATGAAGAAGTGAAAAAAAACTAAACCAGATTACTTTTTTGTTTAATTAATTGTAGGAACTTAACTGGGTTCTGCAGGCAGTTTATAAATTTCGGGAAGCAGAGTTTTATCGGGAGATTATTCCATTATGCTGCAGTAACGTCTGCAGTCAGATGTTCTCGTGTTTGCTATGTTTACATGGCTCTGTTTGCTCTGTAATTTAGACCATATGCTGTTGACAGAGTAATGTTAATGTTCTGCTAAAAAGGTTAAAACAAGGCTCCCACCATTTCTGAACTAAGCTGAAACTCCCAACATGGAATTAGCGAACCAAATAGAAAAAAAGCGTGTCTGTTACTGTGCCATAGTCATCCACCTACCAAAAAAACGTGCTCAAATTCTGTGCAGAGTGCATTTTAGAGTCAGTGCTGCATTTAAAACCTAAGTCATATGTATGTGCAAAAGTCAAATCGGCAGAGGATTCAAACATCTGTGAACATCTGCAATCCTTCTACAAGCACTATATCATCATCACAGCCATGTTCTTCCCCTGTTGGTCTGTTTTTCTATGACTTTCCTTTTACATGGTCATTGCTGGATTTAAGGAAAAACATCAACCAATATTGCATATCCATAATCATCACAATTGATAATTAAATATAATGTAAATTAGAAGTGTATTTTCAGGCCAATTTAGACTTTTACTCGGATACAAATACAAATACTTTTCCGCCCTCAACAAATACAAAGACAGATACAAATACCAACTGCTTTGCACACCTTTACTTTTAAGGCAGCATGTTGGTAAGACTAGCTTTACACAAGTAGATAACCTTATTGGGCACAAATTTTGAATAAAAGAGTACACCTGAAATCTAAAGCCCATATCCTCTTGCACAAAATTCAGAGTGACTCACATGTGATTTGTTAAAAATAGGACCATTTAGACTGATGTTGCGTTGAAAAACATCAAGTGCGTATCTAAATGAGGATCACATGTGGAAGTGCAATGGGTCTGATTTGAAAAAGTTTTATTTTGAGCTGATTAGGTTGTCTAAATATTATACATAGTTCAAATATATAATATAAACAAGCATCATAGAAAAGTGTGGCTTTCTTGCTTGGGGAATAAACAAACAAAAAAAATGCAACATGGTGTCCCACTCACTGTCTTATCTGAGGTCATAGAAATAACATAAATTTACTTCATCAGACAAAGTCACATGCTGACATGAACTGTACAATGTACAATGCAAGGTGAGACAGACTTCTATACATTGTAATGATATATTCTGGGATGAAACAATATTTCTGCATAGGTAACCTTAAAAATGAGCAGTGCAAAAGGTGCTTTGGATTTTTTTTTCACTTTGGACTGATTTTCAGTGGATAGAAACATTCTTTGGTTTTGGTCTTGCTCTGACTGGCCACTAACTTGACTTTCAAGTCAGAACTAAAGAATTTCAGAACTGAGGTAGACCTCTGTTTAATGCTATGAAGATCCTGGCTGCTGATAACAACTCTACAGCCCTACTTCAAACAACCCCCTCATATCCAAATAAGGTAAAAAAAAAAAAAAAAAAAGCATCTCTTCACCACCTTTTCTCTGCCACAATCTAATAGGGACATGATTTGAGTTATGTTTCTACAATGCTAAATGCAAATTCAGGCAATGAAAGGATGCACCATTACTGCTGCGAGTCACTGTTAGGATTAGGAGTTTTTCCTTTAAGGTGTGCTTTTAAGCCACCTAATATTTCATAGAATCATTCTTTTTGTTTAAACTTTATGGAATTGCATAACTCAGTACTGGGTAGCGACTCGGATCCCACTGCTAAAATCATCTAAACACATCAGTGTTTGTTTCAATCATGACTAGAAACTTTTTTTAAATACAGGGCCTCGAATATAGTATTCCATGAACACTTGTACTTTTTGCCTCATAGCAATCCAAAACTTCATTATATTTTTATTAGAATTATATGATAGACCAACACAAAGTAGCTCATAATTGTGAAGTGGAATTAAAATGTTTCATTGTTTTTTTTCGTTTTTTTTCCATCTCCCTTTACTGTGAGATGCTAAAATAAATTACAATATAAGTAACTTTTTTAAATCACTTAATAAATCTGGTCAGAAAAAAATGGGTGATGCTAAATACAAGGAAATATTGACAGAAAACTGGGCCTGAGGTTCCACATCAGACCGATTATTGACCCTAAGTATACAGCTAGTGCTAAAGTAGAAAGTTCTACATCAAAGCACATTTGTGTGTTAGAATGGACCAGTCAAAGTCCAGACCTAAACCACTTATAATCTGTTGTAAGTGTTGAAAATTCCTGCTGTGATAACATTTTTGCAAGGCCCTGTATAAAAAGATATGTGAAATTTGCTATTTGTTAGCTCAATAGAAAGTTGTCATATTTTCAACTTATTCCAATTAACTACAGGTAAGTTCTTCAAGATACCTCAGTATATACTGGGTACAGAAACTTTGCTTGATGAAGCCTGGTTGCTATAGTGATTGTAACGTAATCTGAGGTCTAGGCTGGTTGTTCATTCCTGTCTTCAGGCTTCTGCCAAATCAGAGCAAAAATAAAATGTTCACGTTTATTGGCCAGTGTTTGTTCTATTTTGTTCTCACCTCCACTAATTGTTCCACAGTGGAAAAGAAAAGTTGCTCCATTTTTCAGTAGGTCAGTCACCCACTCTCCCTCTCTCTCCATTAATTGCACAGTCACCATATGTCATTTCAGTAGGATGTATTGTTGGCCCCCTTTAGTGGGAAGAAGCACCACTGTAAATGATTTTTCCTCTAATTATATTTTACAGTGTTTAAAATCCATAAGTCCAAAGGGATCTTTGAAGTCTCTTTCTGCGAAAAATTTTCTTTTTAATTAGGAATATATTTTATGTGCTGAGGTACTCACTCCAGGGGAAAACAGGAGGGGGGGGAAATGAAGGGAAAGATGGATCTGGATGTGAGGCCAGTAAGGACTACCATTTGCCAGGACAATACAAGAAGGGCTACTCTGCTTTTGTTGCCTCAAGCTTCCATTCCCACAAAGTGCGCTCTAAAAACAACTAACTCTATTTTTACCTCAGTCTCAGTTTGGCTTCTGTACTTCAGACCTTGGCCCTTAAAGCCGGTCTGATTTCCAACCCTATGCACAAACCCCACACAAAGTCATGCTTGTGCTTGACCTCTGCGCTTTGACAGCAGGAGCACATTCCTAAAGGTAGCTTCACACAAAACAGAGGAATAAATGGAATTCCAATACCATGTGTTGCTTTTTGCTGCATGGAAAAAAAAAACTGCAGCTAGATTTGTGTTTAGTGGCGTGGAAGGGAAACACATTTGAGGTATCCATGTAGCTGAGTTAGAGGGAAAACGTTTCCTGTAGACTGATTAGCAGTTTTTTTTTTTATTTGGTCCAAACTGTGACCACATGGTGCTCTGAAAAGAGGGAAAAGGGGCAACTGAGGGGCTGGTGAGAACTATGTTAATGCAACCTGACAGGAGTGAGCACAGTCAGTGAGCTTTCTGTTTCCTCCACTGTGAGACTTTTTTCTCTGCAAAACTGGCCACAGAACTAGGTCTGGCTGAGGCTTGACCCACTCTGAATGCATCAGAGTCAGCACTGACCTCATCTAGTAGGCTCAGTCGAATATTGACTGACATACAGTGTTTGGGCTATCCTATACAATCATGTAACTTCGTAGAACTAGCCATGGTCCTGAATGTATTTTCCTATTTTATTTTATCTTGGGATTTTTTCAAATTTAATTTAATTTGTATTGAGTCCCTCTTTTGCCTCCCATCAATAAATCAATTAAAATCCAGAAAACTCTGGGCCACAAAAAAAAGGTAGTGAGGTCCGTTATAATGCACGTTTAAAAAATCTTACTCATGTGTTCAAGCAGGGCACATAAACGCCCTATTCCCTGCACATGCATATGCATTATTGTAAAATTTTTAAATCTTTTCAAGTCAATTGAGCATCTACCCTTTCTAATGTCATCCTGGGCAACTGGTATAGCCCATATCAAAACAGCTGCTCCGTATAAAAAGGAATTCCAAGGATCAAATTTAGAGGGTTAAGCTGCTAAATATCTAAAAGTCAATATTAGTTTTGATCTTCAGGCTTTGTCTAAACTAGAGACCGTATCGACAGTGCTTGGTAAAAGTTTGCATACCCACTGCAACTTTTGTCACAACACAGCCACAAACCTAAAGTAATTTTGTTGAGATGTTATTGGATTAACAAACTCAAATTATGCATATTTATTAAGTAAAAAAAGAAGAAAACCTGAGGTTTACCGTCCAAAAGGACAATAAGTCTAAACATAAAGCTGGAGCTACAATAGAGCAGTTTAGATCAAAGCATAATGGGGTGTTTCAAACCTAAATTAAAAGAACAATTTGTGGCAATACTTCTTCCAACCCCTCAATATGCACTGTTCTGTTTTGAACTGTAACTTAAAATTGCAATAAAATATACCTGAGTTTAAGGTCAAATGCATAAAAGTCACAGAGGTTGGAACCTGTTTACGAGGCACTATATGTCTGACTCATCCTTTAATGTTAGTAAAGTGTGTGTGCTTACGCTGCTCTTTTTGATGTAGGTGAAAAACAAAATGCTGAAAACATGTTGAAGATGGAGCCCTCCAATGGTCATGGCAGGCCACTGGACATCGTCCCCAGCACGGAGGAGAAAATGATGGACAGGGGTCAGTGGGGCAACAAGATTGAGTTTGTTCTATCTGTAGCTGGGGAAATTATCGGTCTTGGGAATGTTTGGCGCTTCCCTTACCTTTGCTACAAGAATGGAGGAGGTGAGTTCCAAGAATTTTCTGCATCATTATTCTTGTTAACTATTTGATATCTGAAGCACAACCTGCAGGTCGTGATTATGTTAATTGAGGCTATGGGTGTGGTAGCTGGAATATGACAAGAAACTGAGACCTCGGTGGAACATGTTTTGAGTTGGAGGCTAACCTAACTTGATGAACTTTTTTTTTTATGTAGTAGGTACCTGTTGCAGTATCACAACCGAAAATTCTGGTGAATAACAATGCACCCCTTTGGTGCTCAATTCTTCGCACATATTTTAAAGATTTGGTGCAGAAGCCAAATTGAGATACTGATAGGAAAAGGACCGGATTTACAATGATGTGGTCCTGCAGGGTGGAGGTAGTCTTGGTGCCCTATTTATTAAAAGACCATTTTTTTGCCCAAATTACTGAACATTAATAATAGTCCTACACATCAATGGATATTAACTGATGCTTGGTAGATTTTATACATCCACTGGCCAACAGCTCCCAAAGAAATGTCCATAACATCCTAATTTTCAAACACTATTGTTTATATACATAAAAACGGGAAAATTATAATTTTAGATCTCTCCAGGAAACAACGAAATCTTGGACAGTTTTTTTACCCATTACAAAGAGTGTTACAGATAAATGTTTTTTTATTAAAATATATAAAAGAAACCAATGTTGTGATGCCTGACTCCATGATTTTAAAATTTACCACTTTTGCATTAAGTCCCCTTTACTTTGGTAGCACTAAATAAAAACTAGCGCAACCAAAAACCTTCTGAAGTCACGTAAATTGTAAATAGAATCCATCTGTGTGTAATTTCCGTTTACAGATTTAACTATTCAGTCTGACCAAGCTTTCGCAATGGTGCAAAGAGAGGAATGGGAACAGTGTGTTGATGTGGGAAATGTGGTCAAGACTCGAGACTATGCCCAAAAGACTTGCAACTGTGATTGGTGTTATGCAAAATGTAATGTCATTGAAGTTTGTGGTTTTAACAAAATGTGGAAGGATTTAAAGGGTATAAATACATTATTTTGTGCATACATGGCTCATGTATAAGATAATCTTAACATATCCGTAAGATGTTGCCTAAATGTGTACAGGGGCCTTTTTTATCCCATACCTCATCTTCCTATTTGCTTGTGGGATCCCGGTGTTCCTCCTGGAGACTTCTTTGGGTCAGTTTACCAGTGAGGGAGGCATCACCTGCTGGCGGAAAATTTGCCCACTGTTTGAAGGTAATGTCTTTCTCTATTCTGCCTTGTAATGCTTTGAGGAGATTCCTCTGCGTTATATGTTAAAGATAAACATTTATTCAGTAGGTAGTTAAGTGTTAAACTATATACCATAAGCTTATTTTCTTTATTTTTTATTTTTTTTTGGCATACATGGGGTCGATAAAAAGCGTGGAAAAAAACCACTAAACATGTCTGTGCAACAATGTGGCTTGAAGGAGGAATTTCAGACATGTCAGTGCAATGAGTTTGTGGTGTGAATTTATATATGCACACGTGCGCTGTGGAGATCCAGATGTGTTAAATTGACATGTGAATAAGGGAAGCCATTAATTATTATGTTTTGTGAAAGAGAGGTAATAAGGAAACTTGGAGATTGACATCTGGGAAAGAGAAACGTCAGGCTGCAAAACATGTGCCAAAGCACAGGTTCAACCTGAAACTCTGAAAGCTGGGAGTTAAAATTGTGCGAAAATGATTTCCATGTTAGCCTAAAGCTTCTCCCAACTTTTAGGGACAGTGAAAGAATGAATGCTCAACAAACTGTTCTCATTTACATTTATTTATTAAATGAAACCCTTCTGTTTTACTTCTCAGGAGTAGGCTATGCCACCCAGGTGATCGTTGCTCTCTTGAACATCTATTACATTGTTGTATTAGCCTGGGGCATTTTCTTTCTCTTCAACTCCTTTACCTGGGATCTTCCCTGGGCATCTTGCAACAACACATGGAACACAGGTAAGGTGGCCACTGGGATGATAACACTATTTTCCATTACCACAGGGTCAGTTGGTTTTTCATATGAATTGATTTTCTGTGAGTTTATGCTGCATTCTGTACTCAGAAGTTGGGTCTTCTTAGCTCCCAGTTGGAAATACAACAAAACACATTGTACAACTTCTTCTGATTAACATGTTACAAAAGACTGAAGAAAAAACCTATTATAATCAGGTGATATAGCTGCCAGAAATTATTCTGTGTATTATTTCTTCTTGAAAGTTTGATTGCCCAGGTTCCCAGCTGGAAATGCAATAAACATTCCCCCAAAATCGTATATCTGAATTGGAAAAATAAAGGTCTCCAAATAGTCATCAGCTCAGTAACTGATATTAATGATTCACATGTTAAGCATTAAAATATGTGGAGATATAAACTATTATCCTGACTACATTAACATAATTGGTCTTTCATTAAACTAGTTGTTCTTCCAGTGTATAAAGAGCGTATATATATTGTCTTTGTCTTGTATTGCTAATAATAGTTTGCCAGAAAAGTTTGTAAACGACTGAACTTATATAGCGCTTTTCTAGTCATACTGACCACTCAAAGGGCTTTACATTGAAGCCACATTCACCTATTCACACTCACATTCATACACCGATAGCCAACATAGCGCTGTAGGACGATGTTGAATTTTTGGGGTTAAGTGCCTTGCCCAGGGGCACCCCCTCTACAATTGGTCAATGGTGATTTCACAGCATGTCATTTCGTACTTTATTAATAAAATGTTATATTGATTTGCTTGATTGAATATATGACTGTCTTACCGGTTCAGCATAAATGCGGCCGAAGCCTTTTAAGTTTCAATGGCTGCCTATCTCCACTGGTGAAACGCATCTCTAATGTAAATCGAGGGGGGAACACATATCGACGTAACACCTTTCTCTGGTCTCTAAGGCCTTTATCAGCAAGTTTGTCGCTGTACTTCCCATTGTTTTTCTTTCTGAAGTTGATGTAGCCCTGGCTAGTCTAGGAATGGGTAATTATTGAGCAGAAGTTTGCTGCAACTTCTCCTTGACTGTAAACACGAAGACATGGAGCGAACTGTATGTGTGGCCTCATCTCCACAGGTTTGTGCGATGTGCATTCACTTTGATTTACAACTGACAACTCGAATTCTATTGGATAAAAAAATTGCCGGTCAGTGTGAATTGAATAGGGGTCTATGGGAGGAAGGAGGGACTTTAACTGACAGCTAATGTAAGCCAAGTTAGCAAGTGTGTTAGCTTACCGATCCAGGAGGAAAGTTGCCATTTTCGTGTGTGTTTGATGCCGTGGAAATGTTTTATGTGGGTCCATCTAGTGTAGGCTTCACTTAAATTTACTCTAATTTCTACTCTTCTCCAGTCATTCCTCTCCTGAGACTGATAGCGATATCCACCATATTGTTGTAACATAGAATCTGTATCCGTTGGCTGATAGATGTAAACATAATGTTATTGTCGTGCCACTTGAAATTTATATTTTATTATATTTTAATTCAAACATAATTTTTAAGGAAATGTTGTGCATATTCTGCACCCCTCTAAACACCGTGTGAATGTATTTTATTTTATTTTTTTAACATTTTTTTATGAAAATGTTCCATATTCAACCTTTAATTTTGGCAGGCACCATAATTTTGAGACTATGGTCGTCCTCCTAATAACTGCATAATGATAAAGATAGGAATATGATAGAGCCCTTAGCTGGGTGTTTGTTTCCTTCTTTCATATTAGTATGGACTGAATTGTTTATTTCACCTAAACCTGGAAAATTTTAACTACCTAAATAACTGACTGTTTAAAATTTGCATGAAGAAGGAATATTCATAATTTAATTCTATCTAGTGTATGACAATTTGTAAAATATTCTGTTATGATGTATTAGCCTAATTAACCACATGAGCGTGTTAGCTTTGCTGCTGATAGCTTGCTAGCGTTTAGCATGAATGCTGCTCATTGAAAAACAACAGGAACCTACAGCCTCAAAATATAAGCATTTTCAAAGAATCAAAACAAAATGTTTCCTTCATTATTTCATTCATATACTTGTTTTATGTTGAGGGACTGAGTGTTCTTGCTCCACTTCACTGTTCCCTGTCAGTGGTGGCATTGCTTCTCTCGTCTGAGTGTAACTTGGAAACCTCTGAGAAAGCTTGGATTTCTTCGCAGCCGTGAATGTCCTTTTGTCTGTTCTTCATTCAAGATTCCTGTATGGCATTTCAAAGGGGAAATAGCTCCATCAATCACCATGAGAACACCACCTCTCCTGTCATTGAGTTTTGGGAGTAAGTTCTGTTTTTCTTGTCCTTTTTTTGGTCATCTCCTCAAGGAAGTTCACCAAATATCCATCATGACAAGTGATTTGAACCTTATTCAGAATCAGTCATTTCAGATTGTTTTGCTTGTTTGTAAATGAAGTAAAAAAAAATCTTGAAGTAATCTAGGGTGCCTGTGTTCTGCAGAAGGAGAGTCCTGAGAATTTCCTCTGGCATTGACGAGATTGGCTCACTAAACTGGGATCTAGTTGCTTGTTTAGTCGTTGCATGGGTCATGTGCTACTTCTGCATCTGGAAGGGAGTCAAATCCACTGGAAAGGTAAAACTATATCTTCAGGTTGAGAAATTTGAGGGAAAATAATGCAGATCAAACTGAAAGATGTGGACTTTACAGTGAGTTGTTGTTTCTCCCTATAGGTGGTTTACTTCACAGCTACTTTCCCGTATGTAATGCTATTGATCCTACTGATCAGAGGAGTCACTTTGCCGGGAGCTTCCAGGGGGATCTATTTCTACCTTTACCCTGATTTGGAACGACTGTCTGACCCCCAGGTAGGTTAAGAAAAAAGCCTTTGATTTTTGGTTTGAATGACTATTATTTTAGACAAACAGATAAATACATCCTAAAATAGTCTCAAAAATGTATATGTCAGTTATCCCCTTGATTCTTCACAATTCTGCACAATTAGTGAATGGTGTCTGCAAAGCTCACATTATGTTACCCAGTAACTCTAAAAACCATAACACTTCTTACTTAAGACACTTTCAACAGGAAAATTTGATCAAATTTAATTGATCAAATCATAGTAGTTAATAAACGTTGTAGATCAGTTTTCATGCTCACCTTAAGAATTTCACAAACAAATCTGGTTTCCTGATGTAGAGACATGTGGTTCGGCTCACTTCTGTTGTTCTGGTTACCACAAGTGCTAAGCCCTAAAGACCTCCACTTCTAGCACTAAAATCCAAAAAATAGACCTCCCTCTCTTTCCTTTCCTCTCTTGTCTCAGGGGATAAATACGAGTCCCTTGAGTGCTTGCCAAGTCAAACCAGGCTGTCGGATTTGCTATCTTGGAAGTATCTGTCTTTGTGCAATATGGTTTCCAATATTTGGCCCGTTGGGTCTGTCTACCAGGAGTTTACTTAGAGGTTGCCAGTTATCGGTTCTGTCCTGGGTCAAATTATATCTTGTTGGTTTCTTAAATTGTTTGCAGAATAGGATGACACGCTTTAAGAAAGTTACTAAAGTAACACAACCAAGACATTGACAGAAAACAAAATATTTGCAGGAACAAAAACCTATATGAGAATCTGGTTCTTTCTTTCTATGTTTGCAATGAAACTCCTGCTCTTTGGCAGCTGGAGTTTCCTTGAAGAGGAGTTGTCATTAAGGCCTGACCAACAGAAGCAGGGTTTGGATAATTCCAGAAATACATACCTTTAGATGGCCAATAATAAACATTGATTCATTAACCAAAATAATTAAACAACTGTTTACTGTGGTTGTCATGCCCATCTCATGACTGGGGTGTTTTCACAATGAACATGAAGCAATTGTCTAGAAGTGAAAGACAGGCTCACATTTAAGATTTAGTACATCAGTCCACATTCAGAACAAAGTTGCATGATGTATATATTCAAAATCAACGTCACAATATCAGTGTGCATTAGAGCAATCACAAGAGACTGTTTCGATGCAAGATTTGGTAGGGCATTATATTTCAGTTGAGGTGCGATCAGTCTATGCTTATCGATAACATATTTGGTCAATTGGATTAGAATGGCCAAGAAAATAAAGCTTAGAGAGAATGGTGTAGACTAGGGATGAAATAAAATTCTTATAAGCTGATATTGTGGCATTGTATGTAGCAATATTGTATTGATATTCAAATGCAATGTATAATTTTTTTATTTAATTTTTTAGAATTTGAATGGAACCATTATTGGCTTAGTTTTGTTTTGAGATTCAAAACATGACAACTAGTTGTTGCCTGTCTTCACCTTCTTTGTTCTAGTGGATCAACTAGAACTGGTATTAAAACTGGATGTGTTATGTATTAAATAGGTTGGAGTGTTTAGAATGCTGTGAGGTTTTTCTACAGTTAAATTCTGTTTTAAAAATCACAGTATATAGTCTTACTTAGAGTATTTCAATATATTGTATCATCACATTTTTCCTAATACAGATCCCTAATTTAAAAATAGTATATTAGTTAATATAGCACATAGTCAGAAATATATGGTTCGGTTATAATAAATTTTGTCCCAAAAGTAATTATAATTAAACATTTTCATTCACAAGTAGATCCTGAATAATTTAAAGGTTTCTTAATGTCTTTTACATGTCCTGACAGGAGTTCAGAGAAATGTTTTGTAATCTTACAGGTCATAAAAACATGTTTTTTGTGGTTATGGGATGCCTTATGTGAGTGTAATGACTAGACCTTTGATTTGGTGTGGCTGTTATGAAGGGACTCTGAGGAAAGCAGTTCTTGTCGGTCAAATCTTGTGCGTTTGTGTTGTCATTTCGAAATTTTAGTGCTCAAATAATGCTCGTCTTTATACCTCAAATCCGGTGGATAGATGTTTAGCCTTTTTTTGAATATGGCCTTATCTTTTGAGTAAAATCTGTTATAGCTAAGACAGGCCACACAGCTTATTTATGTAGTAAGGTGGTAACTAAGAAACATATTTTTAAGTTTAAAAAAATTACACATACATTGTTGCGGCCTCTTGGTCATCGAGCACTGCTGTGAGAGGCATAACATAGGTGCTGCTCAAACGGTGGTTGGTACAAAAATTGTTATCCTCTATAACCAAAAGGACAGAAACAAGTTTCAACTCGCCATTCCAAAGCTGCACAGCTTTGTTTTCTGAAGGATGAGAGAATGGGGCTTTAAACATGTCTTCACACATCAACTACCTAAAGGCTTTCCAAGGGATGTCTTCAAGTCAAGATGGAAAATTCTATCCCTTATGATCCCTGTTGACTGTACAGCCTTGAAGCACACATCTTTACCATCACAAAGCTGGATATTTTTTCACTACTCTGGATATGTCTCCCTCTTTTTTTATACAAAGGTCTGGATGGATGCTGGAACTCAGATCTTTTTCTCATATGCGATCTGCCTGGGCTGCCTCACTGCCTTAGGAAGCTACAACAAATACAACAACAACTGCTACAGGTAAGGCTTTGGAACAAATCATTGGCTTTAGCATTGACTGTCCAATGCGGCTTCCTTTATTCTCATATCTGTATCATATTTAATGCAATTATTGTGCATCATTATACTGGTATAAAAGTTAACTTTTTTAGCAGAACTCATCCAAGTCTGTGACTAGGTCTCATTCTAAACTCATTAGCAAATGCATTTAGCTAATTAGTGAATCCTATTCCTTGTCTGTGCTTTTTCCAGGGACTGCCTGTGTCTCTGTTTCCTGAACAGTGGAACAAGTTTTCTTGCTGGCTTTGCAATCTTCTCTATTTTGGGTTTCATGTCATTTGAGCAAAATGTGCCTATCTCAGAAGTGGCTGAATCAGGTTGGTAATTTTTTCTTTACCTTTAAAAAAAGAAGCAATGACCGATTATTTCACTTAATTTAAGAAGTTTTAGACTAATCTAGTATTTGCTGGTGCAGTAAGACAATTGCACTAAGAATTCTCAAAATAAGACACATTCTCTAAATAATATTAATATTCTAACACCTTCTGCACTTGCTTAGTATATGTCTCAAAACAAGATTTTGGCTTAAAACACAGTTTTTGCAGTGTTAGAGAATCTGTGGCAAGATTTGAAAATTGTTGTTCACAGACAATCTGTATGCGGTCTAACAGAGTTCAAGATATAATGAAAAGTAAATAGGAAGAAATTATGTCGCTTGACGTGCAAAGCTTATAGACATGTCCTGAAAGACTTGTCACTTTAACTGTTACAAACTGTGGCTCCACCCAGTTTGTCACTCTGTGGGGCTTGTTTTGTTGAAAGTAAATCGAAAACCATTTGTCATACTTTAAAATTATGCACACAGTTGGAGTGTGAAAAACTGTGAAAAAATCCAGGTAGTGTAAATACTCTTGCAAATCATATTACTGGTTAATACATTTCTGAAGAAATAATGAGCAATTTCAATCCATCTTTAAAAGATTAAACTTTTTTTTTTTTTTTTTACAAAGAGGACTAAAAGTTTGAAGTCTGAATGGCATCTGTGTGTATTCCAGGTCCAGGTTTGGCCTTCATAGCGTATCCTCGCGCTGTGACCATGATGCCATTTTCCCCTCTCTGGGCCTGCTGTTTCTTTATAATGATAGTGTTCCTGGGGCTGGACAGTCAGGTAAAATCAACTAAAAACACAAATTATTAAAGCAATTTTGTTCAAGTGAGTATGTTTAGATTTTTAAACAAGTGTTATGTTGTTGCTATTTATTTTTATTTTTTTTACTTCTTTACCGGGTCAGTTTGTTTGTGTGGAGAGCTTGGTGACAGCCATGGTGGACATGTATCCCTCTGTCTTCCGCCGCAAAAACCGCAGGGAGCTCTTCATCCTGGGAATAGCTGTGGTGTCCTTCCTCTTGGGACTCATCATGCTGACAGAGGTGCATTCCTGCAAACACACCTCAGAATGTTCAGAAATGCCAGTAATCGCGTCATCATAAAGATAATTTCTGAAAGTTCAAACTAAAAAGCAGGAATTCTGCTGTATAATTGAGGTCAACAATTATTTCACATTCACTCTCTACAAGCAGAAAGGATTCTGGCAAATCGTATAAGGCAAATGTAGATGATTTTTAGCTGAAGTCCTACCTGTTTGTGCCCACAGGGAGGCATGTACGTCTTCCAGCTCTTCGACTACTATGCAGCCAGTGGAATGTGCCTTCTTTTCGTGGCTATTTTTGAGACTGTTTGCATTGGCTGGGTTTATGGTGAGTCATAGTATCTAGCCTCAGTGTTATTTTGTTTCAAATATGTAAAAAGTCATTGCAAAGCACTAATAGAAGTGAAACTGTATCTTCCTTCAGGTGCTGATCGTTTCTATGATAACATAGAGGATATGATTGGCTACCGTCCCGGCCCTGTGATTAAATTCTGCTGGCTTTTCTTCACCCCTGCCACATGTTTTGTGAGTTTCTATGTTTTTTTGTTGTTGTTTTTTTACAGTTCTTCTACACCACTCTGTTGAAACAGCAGCAGCAGCCCCTTCAGGACAACATTAAAATAGCAGTTTCCCACTTTATTAATGATCAAATAACCAGTTTTCTTTATCTATGTTTTAATGTAAAAGGTTATATTTAAATATGACCATCAGCTATTACATAGAATAGTCTTGCAAGTAGAATAACCATTTTAACATTTTGTTTTCCCTTACAGGGAACCTTTGCCTTCTCATTGATCAAGTACTCACCTCTGAAGTACAACAATGAATACGTGTACCCATTGTGGGGGGACGGGATTGGTTGGATTTTGGCTCTGTCCTCCATGCTTTGCATCCCTCTATGGGCAGCAGGGAAACTTTACTACACTCCAGGAACACTCAGAGAAGTAAGCTTCAAGTCATTTTTAGCTGTCAAGAACTTTAATTGAGTTGAGTTTATACATAAAAAGCACAGCTTTGTTTCCTGCTTTCATCTTTGCTTTATGTTATTCCCTGAAAAAAAAAAGAAAATGAGAGAAGACACTCAAACATAATGCTATCAAGCCATGTAGTTGTGGCAAAAGTGTACGTGTCCTCCTTTTGACTTCCCTTCCATAAATTCAAGACTCTAATGATTTGTAATCCTTGCCAATAGGCAGGCATACATCCATTTAACTGATTTCTGTCTAAAAAGTTAGCTTTTTTTAAATAAAAAAATAAATATTTTGTCTACTGCCATACAGAATCTCAAGCCTCAAGATGGCGCTGTTATCATCTCGACATATGTGGAAGTTAATTATGTTCTTTAGTGGACTAGGCTCAAAAGTATCTTTTGTTTCAGAAAATCGTGTTTAAAGATTATTGATATGATTTTAAAAAGCAGTGGAAGTGCTGTTAGTGAATTATTTACCTTTCATTTTTTTCAATAATAGTATTTTGGCTCTGGCTTTTAAACAGTGTTGAGCTAGTTATTCAAAAAAAGTAATCCCTTACATATTACTCATTACTTCTCAAAAAAGTAATGCCTTACAATACTTAGTTACATTGCGAGTTACACTACTTTTGCATCGTTCTAAAACATCATATCTGACATGCAGGGTCGTAAATTCTAGGTTTGAAGTCAAAAATCAAGTTACCCTACGTTATGTAAGTGTCATCTCAAGGCACTTTACAAGAAGAGTTATTACAATATAATGTTCAATTTAGGAATTAGAGAACCCCAGAAGATTGCATCATGAATTCTCAGCAATCCTTCACACTGAGCAAGCATGAAGCGACAGTGGAGAGGAAAAACTCCCTTTTAACAGGAAGAAACCTCCAGCAGAACCAGACTCAGCATAAGCGGTCATCTGCCGAGATTTGGCGTTTGGAGAAGGCAGCAGAGACACAGAAAGAGCAACAGAACTGATGCAGAAGCAGAAGCTGGTAGCAGGACGTGGAGAACGTTCCGCCACTGCAATGCCATCTTAGTCAGGGTCGTCAAGCAGGGCAGGTCAGGAGCACCTACTGTAGGAAGAGACTAAGAGAAAACAGGTTAGCACTTGAATTGACAGCACATCATGCAGTTGTTGAGAAGTAGGAAAGAAAGTAGGAACTGACTCTAATAATGTCCTCCAACAGCCTAGCCTAAAGCAGCATAGCTACTAACATTAACCTGTCTCCTAGCTACTAAGAGGCCTAGCTACTAACACTCTCTACCTGGCTTACATTAATCTATCTGTACCTAGCTACTCTACCTGACTACTAACATTAACCTGTCTCTTCCTAGCTACCTGTTAACCTGTCTGTAACTGTAAGCTTTGTCAAAGAGGAAGGTTTTACGGCTAGTTTTAAAGACAGACAAGTTGTCCAACCCTGGGAGCTGGTTCCATAGGAGGGGAGCATGGTAACTGAAATATCTGCCACCCATTCTACTTTTAGAAATGCTAAGAACTATCAGTAAACCTGCAGTCTGAGAGTGAAGGGCTCTGTTAGGAACATATGGAACAATCAGGTCTCTTATGTATGATGGAGCTTGATTATTAAGAGCTAAAGCTCCCAGGCCTATATATATATATTTGTATCATTACTAATTATTAGCAAATGTAATTTTAACAGCTCAGATTGGGTCACCACTCAAAGAAAAACATCTCTGCTTTTATTTTGTTGCTACAGTCCCAGACTCACCCTGGGCCCCTTTAGCCCCCTCGACATTAACCTCCTGGGGAATAGTTGTAGGAATAGTCGCTCAATCGTTCTAAAAACTCACAGGAGTCTGTAAGGAGAGATACTGAGAAATTACTTTTTTGTCACTTAGGTCACAGCACAGTATTGAATCTGTCTAGGTTGACGCTGCTACTTTAGTTTACTAAAGCCCATCCAGCTGCGTTCTCTTTTTTTTTTTTTTCAATACTCAGCTGCCTTCTCAGGTAAGGAGCAGAAAAGAGAGCCATGGTCCGCTGGCTGGCGAAGGTTTGCAGCCGAAATAAAAAGGAAATAAACTTGAGGTCGGTTGAAACAGTTTTGAATCCCATAACTAAGCGGATGCAAAAAGTACTTGAAACTACATGTCCTGTCATTCACATTAAGACGTCTGCTCTCCTGAAAACTTGCCCATCGCTGCTGCTCTCTGTGCGTCGCTGTTTAAAGCTGATTATTTTCTCATAGAACTTGCAGAAATCACATCTATAGGTGACCTATTTCATTTGAATCTGATGGATTTTTTTATTGCCCCTGTTCCAGCGCCTGGTTTTCCTGACCACTCCCTCCACTGACTTACCAACGACAAAGCGGGAACAAGGAAGGCTGATGGGCATCTTAGCTGGAGATGTGGACAATCCTCACCAGAGACCTCCACCCACCATGGATGGCTACTTCCCTGTTGATGAAAAGGAGTCTCATTGCTAGAGACTTGAGTGTTGAGCTCTCGCTCTCGCTCTCTCGCTCTCTCGCTCTCTCTCTCTCTCTCTCTCTCTCTCTCTCTCCTCTCTCTCTCTCTCTCTCTCTCTCTCTCTCTCTCTGCCTTACCTCAGGTGCAGACTTTCACAACCACCGCACCTCTCACTGCACCTCTTGCTACTGGAGCTTCCTCACTCGTCCGGTGCCTTGAACAATACATTCTCCATCCTCTTCAGGAGAGCATGTCAGCAACTCATTTGCCCATGGCAGAGTCATGTCTTCATTTGAACATGTGACCACTATAGGTTCTCAGTGGCAAAGAAATTTGCTTTCTAAGGAAGCCTTTACACCTGTTATGGACATCTGTAATGTTCAGTTAGTTTGAGGCGACGTTTCAGTAACTTTCGTTAATTTTTAACGGCATCATCTGCAGCAGATGGAGCACAAGAAGTGTCCCGACACTGCACAGTGCATAAAAGCTAACTTGAATAGTGTTGTTGATGTTTTAATTGCATTTGTTTAATCAATGCAATATATACCTACAATATGTTTTGGATACAGTTCTGTAAAGATTACTTCTGTCATCTCCAGGGTTCACACTATTTTGGCAAGTCTGGAAACATGGAATTGTGAGAAAGAAAAAAATGTTTTGTCCGGGAAAATGTTAAGCTTCCAGATTTTATTCTTTATCCATTTTTTTTTCTATGAAACAAATGAGAATTTCTAGAAGTAACACGATTTTCACTTTGTTGGAAAAAATCTGTAAAAGCTTCCTGAAGACAGACTCATTGCACTTTGTTTCCCTTTGTTAAGAAAAACCCTCCCTGTTTTGAACTTTGATTTTACACATTTCAACTTAAGTTCAAAGCAAGGCAATTTTATTTGTATTGCACACTTTCAACACAAGGCATTTCAAGGTGCTTTACATAATTACAAAGAATGTGAAAATTAAAATATATAATCAGTAAAAGAAAGCTTAAACAAACATTAAGAATCAACTGGCAATATTAAAATACAAGAAAACATAGAAAATAAAACATTTCCATTTAGCATTTGAACAAAATAATAATTAGTATGAAAATTAAAAATAGGCAAACAAGATATCATTAGAAATTGAATAAAAGCAATAATTGGATAAGTTACTCATAAGCAAGTCTAAATAGTTTGTATTTTAGATTTAAAAGAGTTCAGTGTCTCTGCAGTTTTGCAGTCGTCCGGCAGTTTGCTCCAGATATGGGGAGCATAGAAACTGTTCAAGATGTTTGGAATCAGCGTTTTGGTTCTGAACTCACCGCAATCATTGAACAAACAATGTTTTCTTTCACTCAAACAGCTACAATTCAATTTAATAGTATTAATGTATTTAGATGGCAATAAATGATTAAACATATATTAATAATATGATTAGGAAATAAATAAACTATTTATGAAAAACATTACCAGAAAAATGTTAAAATAGTTCATAAATTTTTTGTGTGTATATATATATATATACAACAAAATTAATGAACTATTTTAACATTTTTTCATTCATGTTTTTCAGAAATCGTCTGTTTATTGAAAGAAAAAATTTCCAAAAGCATTTTTTAAATATTCAAATATAATATTCATCCTAAATTTGTTCAGTCGGGTCTTTCAAAGTTAATCGGCAACATCAAAGCTGAGTAAAAGAACCTGATTGGTCTGCAGTTTAGCTGCTACGCGGGTTAACCAATCAAATGTTAGTCTTTATTTGAAAATCCCATAATGACAGTTAAACAATTTCATGAGAGACTTTAAGAGGAAAGATTAAACTAATACACTCTTGTTGCCTTAGAATTTAATATAAAATGAAAGCAAATGTTAAAAGATAATATTGAAACATTATTGACCGATTTAGATTATAAGATATATATATATATATTAAAAACAATTTCAATCCAGAAAAGTTTGAAGGCATTAAGAGTCTTTCGGAAGAAGTATATATCCAGTTGCGATCAGCGTATATCCATGGACTGGAAAGTGCTGCCTCTAAACATTATAAGTCACAAAAGTCCTTCATTTCACCAATGCTTTGTTATTCATAGCCACTACTTTTCCCTCGTAGTTTTGCCCCAGAATTGCTTCTTTGAAGTCTTTCAGTGTTATTTACAGGCTTTTAATACAACTTTCAACAAACTGCCGTTTCAGTGACGTTACTGCAGTGCCCCATGGCAGCTGTAGTCTGAGCAGGACTTTTACTCTTTGCTCTGTGATGGTCTTAGTCCACTTGGTAATTTTGTTTGTACAATTTAGAAATGCGCAAGCATGAACCATGTTGATGTTTGCAGTAGAATGTTTTGTCTAACAGTCTGCCACTGTAGAGCGCAGAGTGAGAGACTTGCTCAGACTACAACTGTCATGACGGCAGCAACATATTTGAGATCATGTGTTAGTGTAGTTGGATTTAAAACCTGCAAAACAACCCCTGCAGACAACGAAGAAGCTCTTCTGAGATGCCCTGAACTCTGAGGGAAATAATAGCAGCTATGAATAAGAAACGATTGGTTAAATGAAGGAGTCTTGTGGCAGAAAATACATTAGAGGCAGCACTTTGTGTGCCCCCACAACTCCCAGGATATGGACATACACTGATCATAAATGAACATAAACTTCTCCAGAAGGACTCCAAGTGGCTCCAACCTTGTCTGGGAAAGTAGGTGAACGTAATGCATGCTTAGATATAAGGTCCAGGTTGAAAAAAAATTAAGTTCCCCATTAAATTTATTTTTACAAATTCCTTTAAATCTTTGCAAGTATAACTATCCATCCATTTATTATCTATACCCATTTATCTTTTCAGGGTTGTGGGTGGCTGGTGTCTATCTGCATCTGTCCTTGGAGAAGAGACAGGATACACCCTGGACAGGTCAGCAGTCCATCACAGGGCTGCATGTACAAGTATATTTCTACAAAAAGGAAAGAAGAAATTAATGTATGTGATTGTGGCACTTTTTAGCCTCCATACTTGTTCAGATTGGTCAAGTATTGTTTAAATACCATGTTGGTTTTGATGTCAAACATTAAATAATCAGTGTAGGATACATTCTGATTTGTACATAAGTGTTGAGTAAAAAAAAAAGCTGATCTAAGTCCAGTGGCTATATAAATTTAACGGAATAGCCCTTCAATACACTAGAAAATTGGAAGCCAACATCAGTGTTATACATTTATGCCTTGTGGAACATCGAGTTAATAAAACCTGACAATTTTAAATGTTTTTAAAATGAATGTTTTGCACAATGTCCAATATATTCTAAAACACTGTTAACAAAAATGCAAATGTTTGAGCCTGAAGAGTGGAAACCTGCATCGGAAAACCCTGAATATTTTTTTTACAGAAGTATACTAATAAGTGATGCTTGTGAAAAATAGAGGTGAGGAATGTAACTGAAATGATAATTTAGATAAGCTGTTTTGTTTTTATTTCTCACTGTAATACTTTGGGATTATGATTTCATTTTTCATCCGCTTTATTGAACTTTGCTGAGTTGAATGATTTTTGTTGTTGCTGTCTTTTCTACTGTTTTCTTTAACTTTTTATACACAGATTTAGTGTAGCTGGGGTTACTTTTTTGTCTAATACACAGTTTTTTACAGCATTAAAAAATGAAAGACAGTGTTGGTCTGGGGATGTTGAAATGTTTCATTGCAAAGAAAACGTCTTTCTTGTCTTCTCTTTCTGGTGCACATGTGAAACTTTAGCATTGACTTATGCAATGCCGAGTTGTATATACAATAACTGATTTCTTTACAGAGCAATTTTAGATAGACAACTTTTTTATGCTGAAATTAGTTTTTATGACTGATTAATACCACCTTAATTTTCAAAACTGTTCATGCAGTATATGGGATGTTATTCATTTTTATCTTACCTGATTGCATATAACTGTCTTGGTACTGAAAAAACAAAAACAAAATAATAAACAGATCTATTATAATAGTTGTAATTTTGTTGTTGCAAATATATATCTGTATCTAACATATCAGTATATACAAACAATATAGATCGCTTTGCATTTGAAGTGGGACAGTTTCAAACTGTATCATGCAAAAACATAGTTGGTTGGTATGCAACAGTCCACCAAAAAGTCATTTTCAATCTATATTTCTGTATCTAATATATATATATATATATAATAAATACAGTGGAACTATATATATATATATATATATATATATATATATATATATATATATATATATATATATATATATATATATAGTTCCAATGTATTTATTTATTAATTTGCAATTTATTGAGGTCCTTCAAATCTCCCACAACACATAGATTTTTCCCCCCTTTGGATTAGTCCAGCAGAGGTCGCTGCAGTAATTTCTTTTTTTTTTTCTGCTCATTACTGTTTACGGAAGTCCTAGTGACGTGTCACTGTTCACCAAAGCATTGTGGGAAGGAAAGCAGAGCTGGCACGGCCGTTGATGGCAGACAGATACATTTAGTTAATATATTTCGACTTGCCTCTGCGTCTGAGAAAAGAAAAAGTGGTAGTAGGGACGTCTTCTCCCCGCAGCTAATGTCAGCGGCCTCTACAGAGCGGGAACGTATGCGGGTGTCATCGCTGCTGTCCTGCGCACGGAGCGCTAGAAGCGGAGGAGTGGGATCCTGTGTCAATGGACCGCGGCGTTTTTAGTTTCTACAACAAGGGAGGCTAATAAAGCAGCTACGGATTATATCGCCTGTGGTGAATGGGTGGGGGGCGACTGCGCTCCGACGCAGGTCGTGAAACGTCAACGGTTCCTTGAGGATTTGTGTCAGAGACGCCGTCAAAGATGTCGACCAGCAGCCCCGAAGCGGTTAAGAAATTGCTGGAGAACATGCAGACGGACTTGCGGTCTCTCTCCATGGAGTGTAAGAAGAAATTCCCTCCTGTCAAAGAGGTAAGTTGGCTTTATATCTGATTTCTGTAGCGCACTAAATGTTGGAAACTTTGTCATTTATGGGAATATTGAGTCTTTTGTTTCCCCCCACCAACCGCTGGGCCTTGCTGTGTCTGCTGTAGGCACTGACTGCTGCTCACTCTCTTCACTGGTGCAAAAGTTGTCAGTTGTTTGATTTTTGTTCCTGTTAAACAATCTGTGAATTATTTAGCCAACCAGTTCCTCTCTCACACACACAAACACAAACAAGTAGAGCACTTTGAAATGAGTTTTCATCCCTCTCCCCAAATAGCGTTTCTCATTTATTTTTCTAAACTCTATATTCAGGATGCAAACATGTACTAAATCCTGTAAAAATTACGAACCTGGAAGATGAATGTTGAATATTCTTAAGATTTCAACTGAAACAAATTATATTATTCCTTCTCACAACATCACCATCCAAAACGTCGCTTTGAAGATTCTTAAATGACATGATTTGACATGCCATTTGGCATCGTTTTAGGAGTATTTCTGAATCGAATTAAATTGAATTATAGAGGTCCCTTATCTCTAAAAGCTCCAAAAATGAGATTTGTAAAGTCTTTGGATATATATTTTAAAAATTAGCTGATCTGAATTGATTTTCAGGACACTACTTCTCTTTAATGTATTTATTAGGACAGAAGCTGTTATGTTGTCCCATCAGGACTTTCTGCTGTAGTCTGTAGATTGTTTTTTGAATAATTTTCACTATGTTCTAACAATGTAGCGGTAGAATTTCTCCCTTATTTGTTGCTGTACTTCAGATTATTGTAAAATTACCAGAAAAGTTTGTAATGAGTCGATATAGAAATAACTTTAAAAATGATGATTTTACTTTATTTTAGGGTAAAATGGCTGTTATATGTTTGCAAAGACTGGCAATAAGTCTTTAGTTTAGTGTAACTTTGGATCACTCTTTGCACAATTTAGCTAATTCAGCCACATTTAGGCGGTTTGGGAAAACAGTGATCATAACTGAGACAGCTGTAGTCTGCACTGCTTTAAATTTTCCCAAAGCTGTGTTTATACCAACCAGTCTTGGTAAAGAGAACTATTTTTACACGTTTTCACCATTTAGGGATATAGGCTCCCAGTGTGGAAACAGAATGGTAGAAGCTCCAAAGTTATAGTTTTTCAGCATCCAAATCACTAACACATCATTTATCAATTATCTGCGGTATCCAAAGAGATGGAAAAGAAAAGGAGCTTAATTATAGAAGAAAAAAAATGAAACCTCTGTGTTTTCAATAAAACCTTTAAAAAAGACAAGATTATCTGTTTCTAGCTTTCATTAAAATTACACATATTTTGAGTATTTTGAGCAGGAGAATGAAATAAAGAGTGTAGAACAACCTAGAATCCTTTGCAGTCTGATGCGGTCTTGTCATTCACCTCAAGCTGTGGCGACCCCTGAAATGAGCATCCCAAAACTGTGGTACGATTGACTGAAATGAAAACTGCAAGCGAGAGAAAACGTTTTAATTGGCAAAAGAAAGTTTAAAATACATGTGTTGCAATAGCTGTTATTAGAAAATGTTTTTCTGTTGTTTTTCTTTTTTAAAGCAAGTATCATCTTTGTGAACACTAAGCTTTTTGAGTACCACAAGACTAACTACTAGGGATTTGTATTGGCAAGAATACGGACGGAACGATAAAATATATTGCAATATATCACGATACGATGAATAATACTATATATTGTAATTTTCGAAACTGAATTTAACTGTAGAAAACCTGTCAAGGTAGCCTAATCAATCCAACCTGTTTCATACATGACACATCCAATTTTATTACTTGTTCTAGTTGATCCACTGGAACGAAGGTGAAAAAAAGCCTCCAACTACCAGTCCTACTTTCCATTTTACTGCCAAAATAACTGCTTTCTCAGAATTCCATTAAAATTCCTAAAAACAAAAAATCGATTCTCTTGAATATCGATACAATATTGTGACATAAAATATCCCGATTATATTGGCATATCCATATTTTCTTACATCCCTACTAACTACCATATTTTAAAAAGCAGTACAACAGAATTTACAGTTTTCCAGTTTGTGGTGTTTTGTTTAATTGTTTAATTGTGTTCCATTTGTACTCTAAGGACTTGTTTTCTGAGTTCCAAGTTAGAAAACAAAGCTGGAAGACTCTTAAAGTCAGGTTATTCAAAATCGGAAAATAAGTCATTTGACACTCTCACAGACCTCAAAATCCTATCTGGCCACCACATGTATAACAAATACACATTTCAGCAGTAGTAAATACTAAGTTAGTCACTTGCCATTCATAGTGCTGGGGTTCTTGACATATATAGCTCCGCTGGCCTGTTTTTGGTCAAAGCCAAGATCAGTTTGTTTGAATAAAGTATGTATATTTTTTAGGGCTGTCAAAATTAACATGTCAACGCATGGTCGACTAATTAATAGAATTAGCGTGATTCGTTTTGTTAAACGCAATTAACACAGGCACAGAATACCTTCCTGTTTATCTTATAATTCAGCCCTCACCACGTTTTCCTTCCTAACCAGCCAGACGGCATCTCGATAGTTAGGAGTTGTTGTGCAGAAGGACGTGTGTGTGTGTCCATAAATGTCGTGTGTATATTCTTACTATTGATGTGTGGGACAGTGGGAATTTTCCTACCATCCATTCCGGATGTCAGCTCGGCCGACCGTGGTTGGTGCAAAAAGTAAAACTACAGTACAGTACATTTCGTGGTGAGATACCGCTGCATTAAATTGATACATTATTTAGAGTATTTTTTTTTTCAGACTTCAGTTAATAATTCATTAGCGTAAAGCTTGGTTTATGCTTGACCCATCCGCGTGGTCAGCACAGCTCCACGCGGCCAAATTACGTCATTTCAGCTACCACGCCTCTCCGCGCGTCACCCAAATTTTCACACCGCGCACCTAGGAAATTTAGTAACAACGCGGACCGTCCCGCGCGGAAAAACATGGCGGACTGGCAAGAGCTCCTATTGCCGGAGATTTGTAAATACAGACATCTTTATGATTCGGCCAGTAGAGATCAATGTGGTCAACTGTTTTAATGGACGAGTGGACAGTCCCTTTTTCGTCTTTTTTCCTGAGTGAACAGCATAAAAGTTCTGCTTTGTTTAAGCTAACTGGTGTCGCCATCTTGTAAACAACAGTGATTACTACTTCTACTATGGTGTAGTGTTGTATGCATGCTGTAGAGCCCCACACCGCCCCCTACAGTCTTCAAGAATATAGGTTCTCAGCAGGGACAAGCCACAGAAAGTATAAACGCTACTAGAAGGCGTCTCAGCCGGTTCTGCACATCTCATATCCGCGTGGAATGTACGCGTCGGGCATAAACCAAGCTTAAGCGTGTTTTTCACAATAAGAGCATTCATTTCCTGATGTTAACATTGATTGTCTTTATTGTATTTGATTTATGTAATGTTTAACACTGACTGTTGATATCCAAATTTTATGTTATTTCATATATTTTGGTTAGCTCTACCTTAGTTGTATTTATTTTTTATAGGAGACCACACATACATTCGTCTACCTCCTCACATGTATATCATCCAAACCTGTATCAGCAGCTGTGTGGAAATAATAAAGAACAAAATAAATATGACAGCCATCATATCTTCTCATACTCTGAATGGCTTTAAGTTGAGCTCTGGCAGGTTATCCCATTGGAGACAGAGTGATCTCACCCTGAATCAGTACCTCGATAGACGGCTCGTTTCCTCCACTACAGGAGCAGTCTGTGTTGCAGCAAAACTGTGGAATCCTTTGGCTGAAAACATGCTGTTGTAGTAGGATAGTCCCATAAAGAGTTGAGCTTTACATACAGAAATGTTAATCAGTTAGTTTGCCTTACAACTGGCTAAAAGATAAATAGGCTAAAAGGGTCACGTGTGAAAGTGATTGTGGAGTCCAAACCAAAAATTCCATTGATATCTCCTGTAGTCGGATTCAAGACTCTTAATAAAAATGAGAGAGATTCCTTTAAGCGTTTGCAGGTTTTAATAAAAGTTGAATCGATCATACAGGAGAACAGTACAGATCACAGTGAATGCTGAATGCTGCGTTCTCCCAGCTCAAATGAAAATAAGTATTTATAAAGTTCAGTAACCTTGCCTCTATGACTTCTGAAGACAAAACTATTCTCTCAGGGTGGGGATTTCTCAGGATGAAGGCACCTGGCTCTGTAGCTGGGATTAAGTGAATCTTGACAGATACAAAACAATGGCAATAGCTTGGGTTAAATTGTAACACAATAAGAGAAACTCTCAAAACTAAGTATATAAGAAGAATCAATTTTCTCAGGCAGTTAGGTTTTCTCTAACCTCGATTCCCATGTGAACTCAACACCTGTTTTCTGGCCCATCTGCTCTTCTATTCTTCACACCCTCTGCTCTCAGTTTTAATAATACTAACAGATGAATTATAATTATACATTTCTCCATCACACTCCTTTATTTCGTTAAATAAAAGAGCAGCGGCATCCGGATTCGTCCTTTTACACCAAAAATGTTTGGTTTTTTGGGGGTCAAATTTAGGAATGTTAGGTAATTGTGATTAATTCACAGCTACCCTGTGATTAATTCTATGAAAAAAAAATGTGTCAAAGATTTTAGGCTGAACTGGTTGGAAGCTGGATGCCAGTTTAAACTGGAGCTCAAAACACTCAAAAAGCTGTAGGAAAGCTGCACCGTTGGGATAAATGTTTATCTTCCTAGGTTGTTCTAAAAAGAACATTCTAATTTTTTTTAGACTGTTCCATGTGAGGTTCTGTGATTTTTTTATCAGTTGTCCTTCCCCTTTAGTAGACAGATTACTACAGGTTGGTAGAAGAATGTATAAATCATGGTATTGGAAGGCCAACAGCGCTTTAGGCTGACCTGTCAGCGTTTCAGCTGATTTATAACAACCTTAGCTGCATATCTATTAGAAAAAGCACAGTGTCAGCGGCTCTTAACCACCTACACTTTCACAAAAGAGATGGTAAAGCTCATTGCTGTTTTTAGCCAAGCCATATCCGTGTTATTATGCAAAATGATGTGTTGCCTGGAGCTGTCAGCTGTATCAGTCTGTCAGACATAATGGTCTCTCCTGAAAGTGTAGGTCGTCATTATGCACTTATATGGCAAAACATCCCATGGATGTCGAAACTGATCAGATTTTGTCAGTTTTCTACAAACTCACTGCAGTATAAACCCTTTTCTTCTACAAGTAGATTGACTATTTTTTAAAATTTTCCAACGTCTTCAGGCTGCAGATAGCCCAACTTGTTCAGGACTTAAACTTGTTAAACTCCCAATTCTTCTCTATAAAATCTGAAAGATAATATTACTGTAATAACAAATTTGTTATATTTATTTGACAGTACTAGGAATGTTTGTAATTTTATTTATAAGTTTTATTATTATTTAACATTTCTATCTCAATGAAATTTCAATCGAACCCAACTGGACTTTGTAATTTGTCTTGGAAGACGTTTCACCTCTTATCCAAGAGGCTTCATCAGTTCATGCTTGCCGCTGACAACGCTGGGACGTCTTCCAAGACAAATTACCATGTCCAGTTGCGTTGGATTGAAATTTCCTTAAGATAACCATGACCTGGATGAATGAAAATATTCACAGGCTTAACATTTCTAGGTAAACCTCATTATATTATTGTATAAATTTTATCGTCAGACAATCTTATTCCAATCCATAGCTGGTTGTGGACAGTTTAAATCTTCCTGACATTCAGTGAGTTAAATCATCTCCAGATTCAGTTTAATGGAATTTCATGCCAGTGGGTTTTTGTTTTTTGTTTTTCTGTTTTTTGGAATGAATCTCTGCTCTGCTAGAAACTGCTGAAACTTTTTCTTGTTTCAGTTTGACTAAACTGGAAAAATACAAAGAGGTTTAGTGTTTGAGTTATACTGTATTGGCATGAGAATCAGCACTGCCCTTTATGCCCGTCTACATTGTTGGGTCAGAGTTCAGGAGCCTACCCTGGGCTTCCTTTTGTTCTAAGTAACAAATACTGGTTCAAAAATGCACAAAACATGTAGTGTTGGTTTATAATTACCGGGAAAGGAAGCGTCCGTCATCCATTTTTAGCTGTGATTTGACTATGCGGACAAGATCTGGTATTGTGCTGTGTAGTTTTTACTGGAGTCCAATCAGACAGTGGTTTGCTATAATGATGAAATTAAAATGTTTGTATCTGATGGATATTTTAGCTTAACTGCGTTAAAGTGTGTGATCAGACAGGTTACCCCAGGAAGGAGCCGAAGAAGCTGAAGCTTTATGGAGAACAGAAAATTTGTGTTTATCAGCTCGGTTCAGCTGTGTGACCTTTTCTCGGGTCGCTTAACCTTGGAGAAAGATAACATTCAAATGAGCAGAAGAGATGAGAGTGACATTTCTTCCAGATCTCCTGTTTTCATCTCGCCCCATATTTAGCTCCGGAACATTACTGATTGATATGTTAATAAGACCGCTTCTGCGGTCCAGCTGGTCCATAAACAAACAGCTGATATCACATCTCTTGTTGGCTGTGTGGCCTTGCCCGAGGTCATTAAGAAGCTTCTGCCTCAAATATTGATTTTTTTTTTCTTTTTAAATCCTCTATTTCCTGCTCACAAGCATCCTATCCTCGGGTGTAAAAGCCAGCAATCAAGAGGTTGTCTTGGGTTTTCTCCCAAACCTGCGCTCACTTACTCATTGTAAATAATAGAAGTGTTTCACAACAAACTGAATATCTATTTCAGCACTGGATGCTTCTCTTAATCTAATCCTTATGTACGGGGATGAAATGAACTAAATAAATTAAGGTTTTTAGTAAATGGCACCATATTTGTCTTTAATTTTTGATAACTTCAGTGTAAATTAGGGTAACTGCTCTTTTTTTCCTAAACAAACCAAAGCTTTTTTGCAACAATTTCACCTCTCTGCGTGTGGTGGCGGTGTGGGGATCCTGTGTTTTTTTGTGCGAAGGGGACACTTCCTATGCAGTGAAATGTCAACGAGCATAGAGGGGCAGCAGACTGTAGGGGTTTTATGCCGCATTCACACCAGTCAGCACGTCCAGGAGTCATATCGCTGAAACGGACAAAAGTTGATGCTTCAAAAATTAAAACCCAGTTGATGCCCGCTGCGCCGATGAGCATGACTGCTTGACGCCCAGTTGATGCCTAGGTACCATGGACTTTGCATGCAATCTAGCTGCCCTGCTGCCTGGATGTGCCGACCGGTGTGAACGCGGCATTAGGGTTGCTCTGTTGTGTTTGGCAAATGTGACAGATCATTACTGCTGCAAAAACTCAGGATTAACAGAGAATAAGGCAGAGAACTATGGAGAATGCTGAGCAGGGCTCTATATGAGGCAGTGTGCTATGAGTAGGGGCGTATATCACTTCAAAGAAAAGATGTCTTCTTTATATAGACGTTGAGCAAGGTATTTACAAGATCCAGCATATATCTCTCCAGCATGGTTTTTTAGATTATATTTATCCAGGATACCCTCCACAACAGTCCGCTTCCTGCTTTTGGTCCTTTCCCGGTCCGCTTGCCATTCACACATGCAATCGAACCGCAGCACAGTTCGTTTCGATTGAACTGAGACTTACATTTTTAGGCAGACTAGAGTTTGGTTGTTTGGTCTGAATCAGAGTCTGACTGCCCATTCCTACCCCCCCCAAACGTACCAGACTTCCGGGTAAATGAGCTAAAGTTCGATTCAAACGGACTAAACAGGGCTGGTGTGAATGCACACTAAAAAAACCTAGGACGCTGGTCCTTGAGGCCTGACACCACTGCCCAAAGGCACTCACGGCATGTTGGTGCTCCTTGAACCAACAGTTGGTACCCCTTAGACGTCCAAGGGGTAGGAATATTTTGCAAGTTGCTGTAATACCAAACTGTTTGTATCACACGCCTGTTTTTTTTTTTTTTTTTTCAGTTTTCAGATATTTTATTACAGATTTCTCAACATGTCTCCGACAATGAGCTTGCACCACAGTGAGAGGTTAGGAGTTCCTTGAGTTTTATTAAGTTTATAATGTTAGGTCCAGAGCCAGAAAGGGAACAAACTATTGCTGTTGCCTTCGCATTAAAGTATGAATTAATAATACACCTGGAGGGCCTTTCATCGGCAGATGAATGTTGCTGATTGCATTGCAAACACTTGAACAGTTCATTTAAGCTTTGCAAGGCTTTTTTTGTTGATGTTTTTCTATATAATTTGTACAACTTTTGCTCATTTGCTCTCCTGAACAGTTATGTGGCGACTAAATAACAGTTTGGGGATTTGACGGTACAACTGCAGGTCTTTAATCACAGCCTGCCAAGTCAGCTCGCTGAAACCGCTGAGCTTTGCAGACACATTTTTTTCAGAGGACGGCCCTGATGAGCGCTGCTGTTGCTTTTGTAATACATCTGGTTTGCAGATGTGGGTCAGTTCCGCTTTAAGGGGACTCCTCTTTAAAAAACAGTCTTCTTAGAAGAACTGAAACTATCATTCCTTCCTGATTTATTTTTTACAGAGTGTTTATCTTGTGTGGAATATTCTTGTCAAACTGTTTGTGAAAATGTAAAGAAACAATTTATTGTTGAATATCGGGTCAATAGACCCTTAAATGTCCCCCGTCAGTTTCTGATGCTGACTTGTTTTAACAGCCACCAATGTTGGAAATGGTTCTGAATAGAAAAATAGTTTGTATGTGTGGTTAACATTGGTTTGCAGTTAAGATGTTTACAGGTCGTATTGCGATACCTGAACGAGTCACACCCACATTGTTTACCCTCTACACCAATCACACTCCTGGAACATTGTACTCACATGACCTCATGAAGACCAAGTTCACTACATCTTTTTACTAAAAGAACTTTCACCAAAAATGGTTTTCTTCAATTGTTTAGTTCACCAAAGGAAACTCATTAACACATTGTTTCGACAGCATGAAATATTTTAACCCTTTTATTCTTCATTTCGATGAATGTTGCTTATGGCTAATAAAACCTAAACTGCAGTTCCTCAGAAAAGGTCTACACCATTTGCGACCTCTTGGGATAATTTAATGTGCCTTCTTACTACAGTTCATGAAACGTAGAAATTTGACCCTCCAGCAATGCAGCAGATGCAACTGGACACTTTATTCAGGAACTGACAATATTTTCGAAACGTATAGTAAAACAATTAGTGTTTTTTCTTTCATTAGCCATGTTTTAACTTTTACTTTATTATCACAGTAAGTAGGGCCCCAAACATCCAACAGTTTTTTCCCCAGAAACACCCAAATGCCCATTCCATAAACCTTTACTGAATGCAGTCAGGGTTTCTAGTAAAGTTCTCAAAACATTTCACCCAAAATGTTAGAAAGCTATACCTTTCTTTTGTTATAGTAAATATCTGAGTCTGCTTAATTAATTTTTCCATCTAAAATGTATATTTTGTAATCTTTTCCCTTAAAATATTGGTTTTATCTATTGCTTAGCAGGTTAAAAAGAAAGAAACGTAGAAAAAAAAAATTTATTGCAGAAAAAAAAGAAAACGTATGGCTCCTAAGTTCCAATTTTTGGCTGGCGGAGCAAAAAGACATGCCAGGCCTACACAATCATGGGGAAGACTGCTGACATATTTTTGTGCAACAGACAGTCATTGACACCCTTGGAAAAAGAACCTAGTTGTTCAAAGTGCTATTTCCGAGTTTGTTCTTGGGGCATCAGTGATTATGAGGACAGTGAGGGATTAGCTCAGAACTACACGGCAGGACCTGGTCAATGACCTGAATAGAGCTAGGACCACAGTCTCAAAGAAAACCATCAGTAACACACTCCGCCGTAATGGATTAAAATCCTGCAGTGCACGCAAGGTCTCCCTGCTCAAGCCAGTGCATGTTGAGGTCCGTCCGAAGTTTACCAATGACCATCTGGATGATCCAGAGGGGGAATGGGAGAAGGTCATGATGAAGCAAACGTGGAGCATTTTGATTTAATCTCCACTAGTCATGTTTGGACAAAGAAGGAGGATGAATACAACCCCAAGAAAACCATCCCAACTTTGAAGCATGGAGGTGGAAACATCATTCTTTGGGGATGCTTTCTGCAAAGGGGATGGGACGACTGCACCGTTTTGAGGGGAGGATGGATGGGGCCATGTATTGTGAGATCTTGGCCAACAATCTCCTTCCTTCAGTAAGCGCATTGAAGATGGGTCGTAGCTCAGTCTTCCAGCATGACAACGACCCAAAACACACAGCCAGGGCAACTAAGGAAGCATCTCAAGGTCCTGGAGTGGCCTAGCTAGTCTCCAGACCTGAATCCAATAGAAAATCTTTGGAGAGAGCTGGAAGTCCGTGTTGCCCAGCAACAGCCCCGAAACCTGAAGACTCTGGAGAAGATCTGTATGGAGGAATAATATAGTAAAATTTTTTTTAAACTACGGCTGTAATCACAAGGTATCTGTGAATTAATCAAAGTTGGTTAATATATATAAAAGTGATTGGAAGAGTAAAATTTTTTGAGTAAATAAAGACAAAACTGGATGTAATTTTCTTTTGAAGGAAATACAAGAGAGGTGCTTGGAACTTCAATTCCACAAACGCATTTACACATAGTGCTATGAACCTATTCATCTTTTAGCCAGTTGCTAAGGTAAACTAACTGTTTAACCTTTTCTCAAGTTAATATTGGACAACCCTGAGGATCCTCTTCTTGGGACTATCCCTACAATAACAGAATGTCTTCAGTCAGAGGCTTCTTTAGGGTTTCTGCAACACAGACTGCTACAAAAAATCCTTCTTTTCCGCAGCCATCAGATCCTTAAAGAATTAAATGGTATGAGCTACAACAACATTTAACTTATCTCTGGGATCAATAAAGTAATTTTGAATTGAAACCCTAAGACAGAGTTTTGTGAGCAGAGAGAGGTTATTGTTTGTTCTAGGGTTGGATGATGCGTAGCAAAAGTTATATCTTTATATTTTTCTGCTAAAATCAAATTTTCAATACATCTAGATATTTTTCTTCATAAAATATTTTGACAGAAAAGTAATTAAGAATCTAAGCTACATGTCTCAAATATCACACGGGCACTTTTATTGACATTCAGCTGTACATTAGAAACACTGTTAAAAATAAAGTATCTGCATATATTATTAATATGACTTTCTTGAATAAAATAATTTTCTATTCTTCAAAACTAAAAATAGTTCTAAATTTACTATAAAAAATACTGTTTTGAGTTCATGGATGGACTGGTGTTGAAATTCAGTAGCGTACCGGTATGTTTAGAGAAATGTTGCTACTGGGGATCGGTGCGTACTGGCTCTCTTAAAGAATTGTTGGTTGATGAATTGTTACGAGATCCAGATTATTTTTAACTTAGTCTCCAGCTAATTATTATATATATATATTTTTTTTTCTACAAAAAATATCAGAAAGTGACTAATTAGCCAGACTCTGAAGTCCAACTATCAGGTCAAATCAGAAACATGCATCATCTTGCAACCCAGCTGGTTCTGCTGAGCATGTCTCTACAACCAAAGACCAGCTGACTGAATCGCTTCATCCTGGTTAGATGATTAATGAAGCAGCTTTTATTCCCCTCTAAAACCCACCGGTTCTAACTTTAACTGCACCAAACCCCCTCTTCTAGCCACTTGCCTTAACACTAATAGCCCACCTGCATCACCACTGTAGTGAGGAGGTTTGTTGGTAAGGAAGGAGAGGACTGCAGCATTTTTTCAGAGATTAACTTTAGGCTGGCCTCTGTTCGTATAAAAGGCCCAAGCTGCTGGTCAGGCGTTGCATGGTGACGAATACAGCTTTTCAGATTATGAGTTGCTGCTCTCCACACTGACTCGGCTTTGTGCTTGTTTAGATCTTATTGGTCAGATATTACAGATACGTTACAGCATTGTGCAAAGCGTAGGATAACTTCTGTAGATGTTTTGGGGGATCGAAAAACAAGCTGGTCGACTTCAAAGTGCCCTCTTTCACTTTATGAGCAGCATTTGTTTTCTTCCACTATTTGCACTAAATCTTAGGGACTGAACGTTTTACATAATGTCATAAGCAAACACAAACCTTCTTCTGAAGGTGCGGTGATTACGCAAAATGAAATCCAGTGCACTCAACTTCCCCTTGAAGTCACATAATTAGTAGTAGGGCTGAACGATTTTGGAAAATAATCTGATTGCAATTTCTTTTCTTCAATATTGCGATTGCGATTTAATGTGCAATTATTTTTCTGGGGCTTTTGTCATGCATTTTTAAATTAATGCAATAAAAAATATTGTGTATTATAAACAGATTTTTATACATAATTTATTCTATTCCATAAGATTATTTACTTATTTTAAGACAAAGGCAAATAATAACAACTTTATCTGCTTTTAATCATCACACTCGAAGGTCATCGGTGTCGTTCTGCAATCAAGATTTTCTTCCTTTTGATCCCAGCTAGTAATTCCCTCCGGCTGCATTGTTTTCCTCCGTGTGGTTATCCAGGAAGTAGGATGCTTGAAGCAACAAGCTCTGATTTTTAATTATCCATCGATCTAATGCACTTTCAGTCTATGGTATGGCCCGTGGAGCGGTTTGATCTCAGGTCAGTTGTTGCAAAATACTCTGCTGTTTTCGGTGCGGCTTTAACTTTCTGTCAGCATTTTTTATACAGCGCAGGTAAAATGTGGCTAAAATGTGGGTGTGAGATTGAATCCTAGCTTATTCATCATGGTTAACAAAGCATACTTTTGGCTATAAAACCCGTTATAGCACGAATTATTTCAGTGTGCCGTTTTTTTATGTTCGTAAGGAGCGATTCTTTCAGACAGCTCAGTCAGCGATCCCTGTCGCCTCGAAGTTTGTTTACTGGAAATTGAAACACTGGTGGCGGTCAGTTTTTTCCTCTTTGTTACCAAATATTGTTTAGTGTTGGATTCTGTTAACCTTTTGGTCCTTTTATAACTGGTTAAAGTGCAGCGTTTCCTTCTCTCCCTGGATTGTTTGAGCTGTTTGCAAGTCACGTGACTTTAGCATATATGTTTACATCAAGTCAAATCGCAGCCTTTGCGATCAGGAAATCGCATTTTACTAAATCGCGATTTAATTGCATATGCAATTAATCGTTCAGCCCTAATTAGTAGAGATGTGTATTGTCAAGAATCTGGTGATATGATATGCATCACAATACAGGGGGGACAATACGATATATTGTAATACTATGAGTAAGACTATACAGTGGGTACGGGAAAATATTCAGACTCTTTACAATTCTTCACTCTTTTTCATTGCAGCCATTTGCTAAAATCAAAAAGTTCAGTTTATTTCTCACTAATGTACACTCAGCACCCATCTTTACAGAAAAAAAAACAGAAATGAATGACAAAAAAGAATTTTTATGTACATTTATTACATTAGAGGAAGTAGTTGTGATGAAGCTACTACCTAAACAAGATACCCAGCTTGGGTCAAAGCAAATGTTGACCACCAGTAAATTTACCTGTTTGTTGTTGAATGAAGATAAGAACATGCTCGTTTTAAAGCTGCCCGTCTGGTTTTCTTGCAACAACTCCCATTTCCTCTCCACTTCACCATTCCCTCTTGACAGTTTTGTATCCGTAACTGAAAGACATCCCTCTGGGGAAATCAGCGGCCTACAGAGCCGTCCCACTGAATTGAAGGCCTCGTCTGGGCAATTTTACCAACACTTTGTGTCTCTCTCTTTTTTCTTAAAGGCTGCAGAGTCTGGAATTGTGAAGATTAAAACCATTGCAGCCAGAAATACAGACATACTGGCAGGTAAGTGGCTTTATATGAAAAACTTTTCTATTGTAACAAACATTTTTCTTGATTGTAGTGGTCAAAAAATTCTTCAACATAATTTCTTAAATAGATGCGATTGATTACAAACCATGAATGATGGTGATTAGTAATCAATATGATCATTTAAAAAAAATATAAAGGTATACAGAAGTTCAGCCTGATCAACATCATGTACAAGTCAAATTACAAAAGTGTTTCAGTGTGCAATGAATATTTAACAACAGACTAAAGGTGGCTTGTTACTTTCTAGAGGCTTCTTTGTGCTTCCAACGATTTTTTTAAAGGGATCACTGATACTGAGAAAAAAACTGTCTTGTTCAGCTGCTAATACAGTACAAGCGAAGAGGCTTTACTCTAGGTCTGATATTTTGCAGCATGTATTCAAATCATTTTAGTTGCTAGCTCCAACCCACCTATGAAAATAGCTTTGGCTCCAAAGCTTTTTCAAGTCTGATTGGTCACTCAGCTCATGAATGGTAAATGGGGATGGGGTCACAACTTCTCTTCCTCTCTGATCTCCATCCGCACCCTTCATGTATAAAAAACTGTTTCAGCATATTCCTAAACAAGTCCAGCTTTTATCATTTGTAGGAATGAAGCATAGCTGACATTTTTAGAGTTCCACTGTTGAACATAGCAGCCTCTCTGAAACTGTACAACAATGACAAGTTGATTTGTTACGGTTTTTTAATGTCTATGTGGATTTGGGAGTTTTTCCAGTAACTCAAAGAGAATTTGGAGATGGATGCACTATATTGTAGAGTTTAAATTTAGGAGATGGCTATTATAAAAAAAAGACATGAAATAATCACTATAAATTATTGAATTTCAAATACTGATCCAATTTCCAATCTCCAGATTTTATTAATCTTTCATATAATGCACACATTAAATTTTTTTCTTTATTTGTTTTTTGAAGAAAAAAAAACACTACTCTCTGTTTTGCCTTCCTGTTCTCTGCTTAAAGTCTTACTCTCTCTCATATTCTTGCTGTCATCATCATCCACAAAGAAGTCTCAACATGTCTCAAATACTGTTTACTGTTAAAGGTGCAATATGTAGGAACTTTCCAGTAAAATAATCACAGGACAGTCTGTTTCAGTCCTGTTGGAAGGAAGGTTACATTAAAGCAGATTTCCTCCTCAGCCGGCTGGGTGGTTGCAAGTTTTTTTATTTTTAAAAACGCTTCTGCGGGACATAGTCGTTGTTTACATTCTTTCCCACCGCCATACTTCCTGCTTCCAGAGCCAATCACATATGAGCCTGTAAGGTTGCCAAGTCTTCATCATTTGTAATTTGAAACGGACCAGGCTAGAGACAAAGGTTGAACTAACGATGCTAGCAGTAAATAAGAAAAAAAATAGTCTGCTCTAAGAATATCTCTGCCTACTTTTTTCAATAACCATCAACTAGGCCTAGGTCAATACTGAAAAACTGTTGTTTATTTTCGTTATGATATGAATTTTTAATATACCCCTATACCAATGAATAGCTCAGACAACTTCCGGAACGTTTAATGTGGGGAAGTGTTTCTGCTAGGACCGATTTCACCGCTACACCCTGTTCACCACAGTGTAAAAAAATATGTTTTTAAATGAGTACAGCTGTTGGCGGGAGCTGTCAGAGCGAAGCACATAATTCTGAGGAAGTAATTCCAAAAAAGAGGAGTCACGTCTATAGTTAAAAAAGTTTGTCGGCTTTAGAAGGTCAGGCGAGAACCGAACAGCTGATCTTTTACTAGCACTATTGCGAGTAATCAGTAAGTCGGGAGTGTTGAGCGCTATTTGACCGTCTGTAGGTAAACGCAGTCAATGGCAGCAAAACCAGTAGGAAAGAAATCAAAATAGCGATGAATAACTTTTACATACCATCTACGATACTCCTGCCGTCTTTTTCTCTGTTATCTGAATATTAACCAGCTAATAAGCTCCTACTGTCGCCATGTTTATTTTACTTCTATGGCAAAATCCGACCTGAGTCTCTACTCTCTAGCGAGATTATTCTGTACTACATGCAAAGCAATTACAAGATGCAATTTATTGCTTGCGCCAACGTGCGGGTTAAAAAATATTTAATACTTTCAGCCTTAGAACATCAAGAATGTCTACTAGAATCATAATCATTTTGATTAGTTTTATATTATTCACCTGTGTTGGTAAAAAACAATATGATGCAGTCCATATGGCATCAAAATGGGCTATTTAAAACACATTTTTATATTATTCAATCTTATAAGATAATGTGGATATGAACGTTCTTGTTTGGAAAAAAATACCTTTAAATATCGTAATAACGATATGTTTTTAAAGAAATACAGTTGTATGAAAATTATGCCACCCCTACCATCAACTCGATATTGCAGTGAAATGTATTTATCTTCTTATCAACGTACTGTGGATGACTCGTCATCATATGGAGCTGCCAACCTGGCATGAAACTCACAAAGGGCAGGGGGTGAGTAGTTGAGAGCGGGCTTTTGAGTTTTTCTATATGGGCCGCAGTACCCAGATTTAACCACAAGATGTTATTCCCACATATTACACCATTATATAGTTTCTATTTTATTTTTTATTTTTTTGCTTCACCGATTCTGGAAAAAGAGATCTCTTAGAGCCTTCACTCAGTAACCGCTTCCAAACTGAAGAGTGTTCCTGTAATGGTGACCTGGTAGCAATGAGGCTGATTGGGAAAAGAAAGCACTTCTGCTGTTTCTGACCAGTTAAATTATCGCAGTTAAATCAGAACGGTCAGATTCTGGTTGCCAGCCAATATCTATGCGCATTTCCTGCTTCATATTCTTAGGTTCTTAGTCTTTTTATCAATTCTTGTCTGTATTTTAATATTTCAATTTGAGTCACACAATCGTAACCTTTCATTGCTGATTTCCAAACGGTGTGTCTGTTTCTGGTGTTTTTTCATTTTTTTATTCCTGCAGCACTGAAGGAGAACAGCTCAGAGGTCGTGCAACCTTTTCTGATGGGCTGTGGCACCAAGGAGCCAAAGATCACCCAGTTGTGTTTGGCCGCCATTCAGAGACTCATGTCCCATGAGGTAGTGTCTGAGGTAAGGACAGAGGGATTTCACGGATTTTACTGGCTGACGTAAGAGACCAAATGCTTGAGTGCATAAATAAATACACTAAGCGAAAAATTTTGAATTTGAAAAGCTTAGAAGAACCTCCTGTGACTTCTCATTAGGCTTTCTTCTGATACATGAACATCTCATTATTTGTTTCTCTTTTTAAGTAAAATAACTGAACTAGATAAATCAAGACTTGTTTCCAGAATGTACCAAAGTTGAGTTTCCGGATTCACCCTTTAGATGAATTCATCTAAACAGTATTTTATATGTTAAAATTATATTTTATATTAACATTAAGTTACATATTAATAGATTTATTTCTGTCTGCCATTTTCTCAAATTTTTGGGGTCTTAAAAGGAGGGTTTGATGTTGGACTTGCTATGTGGAAGAAAAGCTTAGTGTTTCATTGGGTTTGTTTTAAACTATGATGTCTTTTATTTAAAAGAATAAAACACATATGAATGGAAAGGCTTGTATAGTTAAAGTAAAAATAGATTAGGTTAATTTGTGTGTCATATCCACAATTTTCAAGCATTCGATTACTTCTAATTCCCATAAATGTAATCATGTCTTCCTCACCGTATTTAGAAATCCTTTTTAGAAGTTAGGACTTTGCTTCTTTAGTTTTATAAAGCTTTTTACTTTCATCGCTCAGTCTGATAATTCCAGATGAAGCGATGGATCTTAAAAGGTAAAGGTAATTAATTTCTGAAACGGTAAATGATGCACGATGATAATGTCCCTGGTTCTATTCCCAACCAAGGACCGTTTGCAGCATGTCCTCCACACCTCTCTGTGCCCTTCTTCCTATGAAGCTACTAATAGATAAAGACCAGCGGTGCCAATGAAATCTTAGAACATTTATTAAAAAGGCTGAGAATTACAAACTATATGGCTTTATAGCTGATTTACAGATGAACCTTATCTCTGAGTTTATATTTCAGTGACATTTTGAATCTCAGATTTTATCTTGTGCATTCTGTGCGTTACCCGTACCTTTTTAATTAAGTTTTCTTTTATCCATTTTTCAAGTAAATATGATATGCAAGAGCATGCATTAAAAGGACTATGCAAAGGCATAAATTTGTTCTTTCAAATCAAAACAGTCTGGAAAAAATGTATTTTTTTCTTTTCTTGTTTTGCTCTGTTTTTGACAATGTTTTTTTAAACTAATCCTCAGACAAGCAGCTGATGTCTGAACGGGAGGGGAGGAGCTAAGTTTGTGTGTTGTGTTTTCATGGTTTTGACATTAAGAACTTAATTTATCTCTGACAATGAATACGTTTCTAAGGATAAAACACCTGCAATTATGATCAATAGTTCAAAAAGTTCAAAATAGTTCAACTCATTAATAGCAACATGCCGTGTCTCATCTACCCGAGTGTCTCTTCTTAAATTCCCTGTAATTTTTTCCTTGTAATCAAGGAAACACTGTCAGAGAAAATGTATGAGCCGGCTGTGACGTGGCAGGGGGTGTGGGGGCGCAGTTTAAAACCCCCGAAGAGTAAGTTCACTATCTCAGGAGAGAGCAGGGGGAAAGGATTTTAGTTAGTTTTTAAATTAAATACAAGTTCAGCAGAGGCTTATCTGACGAGTGAAGAGGGTCTGAATCTTTAAATAACCGAGCCGCTGTCGAAGCGGAAATGCTGTGTGACCTGAAGCTTCACATCTGGCTTCTTAATACGCCGTAAAAGGCTGTTATTAAAAGGTTCCTGAGGCTCCTCAGGCTGTCTAGATTTTGATGTGAGGTAGTGATTTAATTAATCAGGAACGGTTTCCTTTTGGGGGGATTTATATTACAAAAAACAGATAATGTACTGTCACTTATTTATTTGTAAATGGAGTTTTGCCTTGCAAAAGTATTGAAGACACATCAACTTTATTTTTTTCGTATCATTTTTAAATAAAAGTCTGAGTTTAAAGCAAAGTGTTGTACTGAGCCCCCCTGAGTCACTTCCTTGTGGGGAAGCAGCTGTTACTGCTCAGTTAAACCAAAGAAATTTCCTACTACAGCTGATTGAGATCTAAAATAATTTCCATCAAATAAATTGGAAAACTAGCACACACAAAAAAGAAAACTTGCAAAAATATTTACTGTGAGTATTAAATTTGAATATAACAACTTCTTTATATTTTATTAAAAATGTCATGCTGAACATATTTATACTCTTTTTTTTCTTTTCTTTTTTTTTAATCACGGGAAACATCTTTATGGTCGTTTTAGCTGTTTTCACTGGAATGTAGATTTTTTTTTTTGTACCTTCTTCTCATCACCCTAATCTTTGACTTAAAGTGCAACTCACTTTTTTTGCTGATAAACTCTATAAATGAGTATCTAATAGTGCTGTGTACATGTATGGTCATTATTTTTGGTATTTTAGTACATTTTGATCAAAAAAACGTTATTGGAGTGCCATCTTCTGGATAAAACTTTACACTGCACTGCAGTTGAATTTGAAACAGGGTTTGCTACCAGCTCAGCCTGGTTTTCTGACGTCGGCTAGGATTTCTGACAACAGCATCCTGCACTGTGGTGTATAAAAGAAGCTTAGTCTCAGGCTACACCTCCAAAGCAAGTTTGAAACCTACGAGCAACAAGCTCAACGATGCGACTAAGGGCAGCTTGGCTGCTGCACAGAACGTTCCGCCATTTGGTCTATATCCTCTAAAGGACGTGGAGAGAAATATTTGACCTCATAATTGCCCCTTTCTAAGGCATTGGAGCTTACTTGTTATTGTGTTGCATCTTTCTTGCTGTCTGTGACCCGCTGTAGAAGCTGCAGGCAGTCAAGTCAGTTCACAGCACAGGCCACGCCCAGCCCTCCCCCTCCATGTTCTGCAATGTAACGCCTCATTTTGAGGCATTTTTCAAACTGAAAATGTAGGTAGATTTTGACTCTTGTAAGGGGTGAGTGACACTTATAGATTAAAGTTATTTCTGGACCTTGTTCATACTACTCTGTCAGAAGAAACCTGTTACTGAAATAAAATATGACTTTAAATCTTAATATTCTAGTGAAGTAATTAGTTTTGCAGTTAACTATATTTCTTGACGGACCCAGTTTATGGCCTATTGTTCTCTACAATTTGCTACAACTGTGTGAAGATTCAGCTGTTTAAGTGTTTCCCAATATTATCAGGTGCCACTTAGGAGAGTCCTAAAGAGCCACACGTCATTGTGGGGCTATGGTTTGCGGACCCCTGTCCCATACAGATATTAAATTGCACAAACCAGTTTCAGCAGTATCCAAGTTATTAGCTGCAAACTTTTCATATTTTGATTTAGATCCTCTTACTTCCAATACAGTTATAAATAGCTAATCTCAAAATTACACAAAATAGTGCAAAATGATTTAGATTTTATAATATAAAAATTAGTAAAAACTGCATTTTAATTTTTTTTTTCTGTGTGTGAATTGTCTCATCCAATAAAAGCTTATTTATTAGCTAACTGTAAAGTAAAGGTGTCAGAGTAATCTGTTCTACTGTGTATTGTGTCGCACAAAAACAACACCTGAAGATTTTCTCTTATAAACTGCCTGCATTTCGCCTACTGTATCTCTCCAGCTACTGGACTTCTAGATTATTTTGAAGAGGCTGGAGCAGGTGAAGGTGCTACTCGAGAGGATTTATTGTTGCTTCGACATTTAGAGACAATATGGTGACAATCTCAGGGGAAGAACCAGAGTCAGATTAAATATCTTAACAAAAAAGCCGTAATTACACAGCAGATGTGCTGAATAAACGCTTAATGGCGACACCTAATAAGGCATCTGGTGGTTCGATGGTGATGCAGCACCACCATCGTCACATCGAGACATCCGCCTCCAGATAACAAGCATGTCTCATCCGGGGACTTATATGTATCAGAAAAGCAGGCTGTCATGGTTTGAATGAAAAACCCTCGAAGAGCTGCACGGTGGTTGTAGGGAAAAGTCAGGTCTAATGCATAATTTAAAAACAGGCTTTATTTCACTTGAACTAATAAGACAGGAAAATGATGTGAAGTGCAGATCCAGTTATGACAAGATGGCATTAAAAATCTCCCAAAGATTAATAGAGAGGATCCATTCCTTCTAAAACCAAAAAAAATACTTCTAATTTATACATTAAAGCATTTTCCCCTTATCTTTATCTGAAATGTATTTAACTAAAACTGTTGGTTAAATTTTTTAGAGAATAGTTTAATGTCTTAGCTATGATGCTTTTATTTGAACAGGAATTCATAAAAAAAAATCACATTTTCTTTTTGCTTGACCTACTAAATCAAGTGGAAATGGTCTGAACTTCATTTCTTTGTACAACTTTAACTTCTAGTTGATGGTATTTGGGTTTTGAAGTGGACAATTTAATTGAATTTCACATCTTTTTACATACACTCCGAAAAAAAGACAGTGAATCAAATCATAAACAAGAAGAAAAAAGCGCTGTGTCAGTTCATGTCGGCGTCAACCTCTTCAGATGGCTAAATCAGTTGTTTGTTTTCTTGCTACCATCAGGATGCCACTACCAGCTGATCCCACTGTTGTGTCTCTGCTCATGTTTCTGACCGACGCCTGAGCAATAAACACGGCGGGATTGCTGAGGCATAAAGCAAACAGTTCACTAGTGGTCTACAAACACGTTTGTATCAAAGTTTAATTTTTCCTTTAATTTTTTTGTTTATATAACAGGCTGCAGCGGGGAACATTATCAACATGTTGTGGCAGCTGATGGAAAACGGTTTGGAGGAGCTGAAACTCTTACAGACTGTTCTGGTCCTGCTTACCACCAACACTGTTGTTCACGATGAAGTTCTTTCAAAGGTGAAAGGAAAACCCAGCATGACATATATGTCCTGCTTTTACTCTACTCTTCTGTAAAATAAGTACACACCGTCTTGAAATATTTCTGAAATAATATTATTCTCACTCTGCCTCCCCCCTCATTTAGCAGTTGTCAAAACTAGATTTATGATTGATTGAACATCATTTGCCTGTTGTATTTGTGCGGTCTGCCTCTATTAATTACTTGAGCCGATCAGAAAGCTTAAAATCATTTATCAACCAATCAGTCAAACTTTATTTATAAAGCATGTTTCATGCAAGAATTGCAACTCAAAGTGCTTTACAGATTAAAATGACCTCACATAAACCACATTACCTCTCACATTATCACATTATCTCTCCCCCACAGATTTAAAAGGATGATCACAGTTATACCCCCATCCCCCCCATGACAACTCCTATGCACACACACACTAAAGAATAACATTAAAAAGGACATACCGCTATTTATGTTCATGGACAACTGACCACACTTAATAGCAACCAATCCATTCATCAGCCCTTTATCTGTCGATTCCATCCACCCCTCCCTCTCTATTCCAACCAACAATACTTCCCAGAGGGAAATTAATTAAGTAGTTTCTTTCCTTTTTGGGGAGCTTGTACCTGTCTCAGGTGGTCCTCGGGAGAGAAGTGTGTTAGACCCTCAACAGGTCACCAGTCCATCTCAGAGCAGACAATAGACAAACATGCCCAAGACCAGTAAACATAACTGACATGTTTTTGGACTGTGAGAAGCTAGAGTACAACAATCTGGCTTTTCCACTCCAAAAAAAAGAGAACCTGTGCTGGTGTCAGAACCAATTGTTAGTCGGTTCTTTGAAAGAACCAGTTGCTTTTCCACTGACACAGAACCTAGTCAGTGCTGTGTTATAATGCCACCTAAAGCACTGCAACCATGTTCATCGATCAATAAATGTGTGGAGAAGCACCTTGTGTCCACTGCACGGTATAGTAGAGGATCTGTGACGATGTGGAGCAGTGTTTCCTTTCCAAAAGTCTTAGGAGGTTTGTTGGAGTAAGTGGTCTAATGATCCAAAACGTAAAGGACAAACCAACACATTTATCTCTGACTGAGATTATTATTATTTTTCTACCCCACTGACATTATTGTCGTAATTTCTTTAATGTATCAGTGTGATATGATAGTGCAGTAAAAGGTAAATATATTTCAGATTTCTGACACTTTTATAATGGGTGCCAACTAATAATGATCAGTCATGTATTTACATTTATGTTTTTACACATCCTCCAAACATTTTTTTATTTATTTTTTTGTCGTCGTCCCGCAGGCCATTGTGCTGTGCTTCCGTCTCCACTTCACCAAGGACAACATCACCAACAACACGGCGGCCGCCACCGTCAGACAGGTCGTCACTGTTGTCTTTGAGAGGATGGTTGCTGAAGATGAGCGATTCAAAGGTTTGGACAAACAAACCGGCAGTTTGAAACAGAAAAGAAATAAAAGCACTTTCAAATTTGTCATTTTGTGTCTGACACTTCTCTAAACATGTGGTCTTATTCTAACTGAAGGCATTGTTGAGCAGCCTCCTCCTGTCCAAGGAAACACTAACCGGCGGTCTGTCAGTACTCTCAGACCAAGCGCCAAGGATGCGTACATGCTGTTTCAGGTTTGTCCACCAGGGGGCACTACCTCACTACGCAGTTCTCCTTCATTTGCTTTTGAGATTATCTGTAATCTAAACAAAAAAAGTCTAAATGCCCAGTTTTCTCCTAATTATGTGGCTTGTGAAGCTTTTACTGTTAGGTCTTCAATAGCTTCTTGTGTTTTAGCCCCCCCCCCCCCCCCCCCCCCCCCCCCTTTCTGTTGTTTCTCCCCCACACTGCCCCTCTGTGTGAGGATCTTTATTCTCCCAGCAAAGCTAGTCACTGCACTATTTCTGCAAAGTGGACACAACTCTCCATTGTACCGGCTGCTTCTGCCCACAGGACCTGTGTCAGTTAGTGAATGCTGATGCCCCCTACTGGCTGGTGGGCATGACGGAAATGACCCGCACGTTTGGCCTGGAGCTGCTGGAGTCGGTCCTGAACGATTTCCCCGGTGTATTCCTGCAGGTACACACACACACTTTTCATGTTGAACAAAGATCGTGTTGTTTCTGCGGTGCTGCCTCATTTTGCTCTGCGTCCTTGGCTCTCTGTATTTGTCACCCAGCACCAGGAGTTCAGCTTCCTGCTGAAAGAAAGGGTGTGCCCTCTTGTCATCAAGCTCTTCTCGCCCAACATAAAGTTCAGACAGGGCACCAGCACCACCGCACCGCCAGCACCTGTGGAGAAACCCTATTTTCCTATTTGCATGAGGTTGCTGCGAGTGGTTTCAGTCCTCATTAAACACTTCTACAGCTTACTGGTAAGGGGTCAGCGTATCAAACCTGCACCTTAGGCACTTCTATCTGATCTGAATCGTTATGAAGATCCGTTATAAAACCAAATACAGCTTCAGCATATGGGTCCCTATGATTTTATAGTTCTACATGCTTTCAGAATTATTTGTTTGTTCAATTTTTATGTTATATTTTTTTGTCCACCTTAAAAAACAAACTGTCACTAAATCGGCAAAATGAATACAACATTAATACAGATAATAAATGTTTTAGTACATCTAAAGCCATTGATTCTGTGTAAAATCTCCTTGTTTGTTTATGTCTGCTTCACAGGTGACTGAATGCGAGATCTTCCTGTCTCTGCTGGTGAAGTTTCTGGATGGGGAGAAGCCTCAGTGGCTCAGAGCAGTTGCTGTAGAATCAGTCCACAGGCTGTGTGTGCAGCCACATTTGTTACGGTACACACAACTTGTATTGTTACACATTCACTGAACCTAGTTCATTCAGACTGATGGATTTAAACTGAGAATAACTATTTAGCTGAGCCAGGCTGCCGGTTTCAACTCCAGTTTCTACAGCTATTCCTTGTTTTTTTTGTATTTTTAACAAGATGTCCCCTTTCTCCTCCAGTTCGTTCTGTCAGTCTTATGACATGAAGCAGCACTCAACAAAGGTCTTCAGAGACATTGTAAACGCTCTGGGATCCTTCATCCAGTCCCTTTTCATCGTCCCAAACGCTGGCAACACAGCTGCTGTTACTGCGCCTGCTGGTTAGTTGTCTCTGTAGACATTAAATACATCAATAAAGGTTGATGTGTTTGAACGCTGAGTGTATTCTGCTCACTTCCTCTATAGGTGCGTCCAGTTCAGGGGCTCAGGGAACAGCTCAGGGCGGTCCGGGCACGGGAAGGGACAGCGGCGCCTTGACTACGCAGGCTGCATTCGAATACCGCGGTACCTGGATCCCCCTCATGACTGTTAGTGTTCAGGGCAGCGCCAAGGCTACATAGTAAGACTTTTCTTTCACCTGTTTGCAAATATTCCTTCCGTTTTAAAACCACAGCAATGTCACAATATGTGCTGCACAGATTTTAAGGAATAATGGGAACTGTAAAGCTGTGCTGATCCTTCTGTTGGATTAAAAACTCACAACAGATTAAAAAATATCTGTATTTTGGAATGAAACTAAATGTTTCGCCGTTTACACATCTCGGCCTCAATATTTTTCGTCCCAGCTTGGAAATGTTGGACAAGGTTGAGCCTCCGTCCATCCCGGAGGGTTACGCCATGTCGGTGGCCTTCAGCGCCTTGCTCGACCTGGTGAGGGGCATCACCTCCATGATTGAAAGAGAGCTGACCGTGGAGGAGGCAGTAGCTGCAGAATTCAGGGAGAAGCACCCTGACCAAGAATGGAACCCGGGACCAGGTGGGTTAAAAAAAAAAAAAGAAAAAAAAAGCTTCCTGTAATAGTGTTGAATCCAAAATACGCTGAGCTACATTTACAGGCTCCATAAAAGATCGTTTTGGTTTCAGAGGCCCACTTGGTTTGGGAGGAGATGGTCAACGCCAGTTGGTGTGGTCTCCTTGCTGCCTTGTCTCTGCTGCTAGATGCCAGGTAATAAAATAAATAGAAAACAAATAATTTCAGATAAAATGTTTCCTTGCAAAACATTTTTTTTCACATTTTGATTTCATGTGATAGATCAACACATACCCTTGAACCATTTTGAGGAGAAAAGAAAGGGGTCTTTGTTATAAAAAATAACGTTTCAAATAATCAAAATATTGTAGCGTACGGTTATCCTCAATGTTCTCTACTGTGATCATTCAAAATTTAAATCCGTGCAATCATCTGCCTTCCGAGACTGCCTAGTTAGAAAAATAGCTTTTCTGTAAAGGCCTTGGAGGTTTGTTAGAGATCAGTAGGGAGGAAACGGCAACATGGAGACCAAGGAACACAGTGGCCAGATCAGGGGGAAACTTCCAAACACGGCAGGGTTCTAAAACATCTAATTGTTACATCCCAGAGGAGCCTGATTATTGAGAGCATGGCACAGCTCGGCCAAGACATGACCACCCACTGCAAGCTTACAAGGAGAGCAGTTACCTCTGGATGAGCTACAACACTCAGGTGGATGAATCCATTAACTGGACAACTATTAGTTGCGCACATTTTGTCCTCTATGAGAGAGAAGCAAGAACAACAGTCATAACGAGTTTGTTTTCCTACTTAAATATTTTTTTCGATTGGGACGGGGAATCTGCTCAGAGTTGATGGAAAGGAGGATGAAAATGAAATGTAGTCAAAGTCACACTAGAATTTTGGGGACAAAATCTTTCACTGTTATGATTGTCCAGTAAAAGTCCAGACGGACATGTTCTGTCCGATAGACCTGAGCTGAATCTACATTGCAGGAAAGAACGGGCCAAAAAATGTGTGTGTACGTGTTAAGAGACATACCGCAACAGATTTCAACAGCAATTTATTTTAATTGCAGCAAAAGTTTGTTGCAGCAATTTTCCACTCAGGGATGTTGACTACACAGATTTTTATTTGTAAATAATGTTGGAAACCATCTATACTTTGCCTTCGTTGTCACGGTTACGCTTAATTTTCACAAAAAATTACAGTAAATAGAAGTGAAGTTCAAGGTGTATAAATAGTTACACAAAATTTTGTTGGAATTATTACATTTTGACAGATGAACAACTGAAATGTAATTTAATGAACTTGATGTTATAGAGTTGTTGAATGTATAACACTCTTCCTTACTTTAGTGTCAAATCTGACATTAGTTTTATTCAATGAGTTTCACTATTTAATGCAATTTGTGTGCTTCACTCGTTTTCCCTTTTTTATTTTTTTCCTGCTCCTCTTTGCTGCATTACCAGCACGGACGAGGCGGCAACGGAGAACATCCTAAAAGCAGAAATGACCATGGCGTCGCTGTGCGGTCGCCTCAGTCTGGTGACGCCTCGCGACGCTTTCATCACAGCCATCTGCAAGGCCTCTCTGCCGCCACACTACGCTCTGACCGTCCTGAGTAACAACAGCTCTAACCTCTCCAGCAAAGGTACAACTTTGCAGTTTCTCGCTTACTACATGTCAGTGGGGTCGTCGCTTCCTTTTTGTTCTGCATTAGTGGAAATGGGAGCTGGAAAAAAAAACCTAATTGGTTAAGCGATTAAAAAAAAAAAACCTCCTTTATGCTCAGTAAAGAATGATCTAAAGCCAACTTCTCTTGGATTTCCAGTGGATCCAAGCTTTACAAATATACATTGGAGTTTATTTGGAAATTATTAAAGTAAAATTATTTGTGTATTCAAAGCTTCTTTACAAAGCCTGCTTTTCTGTTTTTCAGAGCATCACTGGAGACTTAGCTGCTGTTTGTGTGTTTGTGTTCTCCACAGCTTACTCCATCCAGGGCCAGAGCGTGCAGGTCATCAGCCCCTCCAGTGAATCTCATCAGCAGGTGGTGGCTGTTGGGCAGCCTCTCACCGCTCAACCACAGGGCACCGTGGTAGTAAGGAAACATTTAAGTTCAACATTTGATATTTCAAATGTTTGCTAAAGTTCCCCAAAAGCAAAGCTCATTAATATTTGTTAGTCAGTGCAGGTTTTAACGTTAGAAAGGCCACAAAGTGTCCCAAAATATCAGCTATCGCTGTTTGCAAAATAGATTACCGGTATATTTCTCCAAAACTAATAAGCAAAGTATTCAAGTCCAGGATTCTTCAACCTAATTTAATTCAATAAAAGATTAAAAAAGGGTAGAATCATTCAACTACAGGACAGCTCAAGAAAAAGAACAAACAAAAACTAGCTTCAAGCAGAGTCTACAAACTCCATAATTTTAAGCCTTAGATAAAGTTTTCACTACTAATTTCTTTTATTAATCAATTTACTTTTTCCCCCCAATAAATTTAACAAATATCCTGTCGATCCTTTTTCTCCTAAACAAGCAATAACCTCACCAAGTTTCTATTTCTGCTTTGCTGGATGTGATTTCATGTTTTCAATTCTACAAAATAAAATATAAAAATGGACCAACTTTAAAATGACTAGTGCGTCTTATACAGGATTTCTTTTGGGTTGTTTAAAATTGCATTATTTAAATATTTAAATTCTATTTTTAATTAAAGCTAATAATTGGGGATTGTGCAAAGGTAAAGATATGTTATATGTATTATTAACATATCAAAGAAAAGACCATGCAAAAAGCCTTGATCAGGGGAAGATGCAAAAGCCTGCGTCAGTCAGTCAGTGTTCGTTTGGTGTTTTGATCTCTGCCTACGGTTTTGGTGACTTCTGTATGTTTTGAGGTACAGATGATGCAAATATTGCATTCTTGGCAAAACTTATGCTGACATCACAGACTTTTCTCCTAGAAAGCTTGCATTTATTTCAGAGTAACAATATCAAGCCTCTTTTCTCTTTGACTTCCATCAGTGGGACTTCATAGAAACAGTTTCATATCCTCCCTGCAGTCAGACTTTGTTAAAGAATATATGGAGCGCTAAGAAGAGGAAAGGATCCAGTTTAAGTTGTTAAAATCTTGTTTTTTTGGGGGTTTTTTCTTCCCAGTAAAGGGTCACATCTTTGTAACGGTGATGAAAGTGTATCACTTGTTCCAAAATATATCAGAACAAGTGATATTAAGTGAATTATATTTTAACAAAACTGTGTAACATAACTGATGCATCATAATCATGTTTGATTTCTGGCAGCAAATTTCAAAAATCAGTAAAATCCAGACTTTTTCTGATCAGTGAATGCATCATACTAAATGTAACCAGGCTGCACTGACATCTCTCCTGAATGAGGAGGCAATTGGTGGGTAAAGAAGGCTAAAAGGCAGCTATTTTCAGGGTTATTCAGAGGTATTTGGAGGCAGTACAATGACTGTGATTTTATTATATATTTTAATGACATGTCAAAACATGCCTGCGGTTCAGTCATGTCGTAAGATGTCAAGAGAGAGCAAGAATTGAAGCGAATAACGTAAAGGTTTAACTTAGTGCTACATTGTTCCTAAGCTTCTACCTGTTATGGAACATGCTTGATAAAAACATTTTGGCTGTCTCTTGGAACTACAAATTAAAGTAAGGAAGCTACATTGTACAGGTATAACACAAAGAGCATCCTGTTATAGTAATACTAGTAATACGAGATACTAAAGACAGTTTAAAATTTAAACAGTTAAAGTCTACTGTATGAGGCCCGCTGTTGCGTTTGTTGTAAATGAAATAATTCCAATTAACAGGAAGAAGCAAGAACTTAATCATTTAAAAAAAATTTTGTCATAAATGTTGTTGTATAATACTTGTTAAAGGGAAATCCAAATTGGCTTAAAACTGGCATCAGCAGCACAAAACTTTTCAGAAACCGGAAATCAGAAATCAGCCACAAAATGATCGGCACATCCTCCCAGTAAACATTTTATTCATCTTAGAAAAATTTTCTAGTTATTCTAGCTATTCGAAAGAGAGAATTTATGGTATGCAGCTGATTTCACACTTATTTACTTGGAATATTTGTTATCCACGAGCATAATGTAAGCCCATATATGTTTGCAAAGTTTTATGGGGAATAAATTACATATTCAAGATGGTAGCAACCTATAACTGCTACTTATCTGAAGGCCCTACTGAGGTGAGTGACTCTTGTTGTTAACAGTGACCTAAATTGTCCTTACTGGATTAAAATACCGATATCACAAAACAATAAGATACTCTGCTTGTCTAGGGAAATAATATTTTGCAATCAGAGTTTTCTAATTTGACTAATTTATTTTTCCTCTTATATTCAAAGGAAAATACCTTTTCCTATGAAAAATCTCATTAGAAAAAAACAGCTTTCACCCTCTTTTGTCAATGATTTTTTTTTAGCTAGTGTAATGCTTCAAACTGTAAACTATGTTTTATTTATTTTTTTTAAGCTGACTGCCAAAAACATCCAGTGCATGAGAACGCTGCTGAACCTGGCTCACTGCCACGGGGCCGTCCTGGGGACGTCGTGGCAGCTGGTACTGGCTACACTCCAGGTACCATGGAGGCCTTGTCACACTCCTTTCTTTTTAAACACAAACTTGTGTAATTTAATTAAGGATTAAAGCACTTTATATACGTTGTATTTGTGACATACATATTTACACGCTTGCCTACATCTCTGTTGTTTAGCTTCGGTTTTGCTGGTGGTTGGTGTCAGATAAACTTTGTCATGTCCAAGTTAGATATTTTTTCTTTCCTCTTCCAGCATTTAGTTTGGATCCTGGGGCTGAAACCAGCAGTGGGTGGTGCACTAAAACCAGGACGAGCAGTGGAGGGACCTAGCACGGTGGGTTTAGTTTTTTTGTCTTTCATTTAGAAGTGCATTAGCCCAGGACATTTTTCTAGGGAAATCATTTTCTCACTTTCTTTTAGTTTATCTGGGGCGACAGCTGTGTGCTTCCACTGTGTTGTACAAAATCGTTCTGTTTATGTAAACTGTGTCCTTTTGATGCTCAATGGATTGAAAAAGAAATTGCTATTGTTTGTAGCCATTTCATTCAGATTTGAAACATTACATGTGAAAAATACATTCAGACCAATGCAGCATTAATCCCAGATTTTTTCATTGCTCATACAACTTAAAGCCAGGGTACATCAGTCCAAACATATTGGAAATGTGTTGTGGTCTGTGAGCCAGTCAGGAAGTTCTGTTTGGTTCAAGAGAAAATCGAAGAAGTGAACGAAAACCCTGGAGTTCTAACAGTTAAGCTTAAATTTATCTTTCCAGGTATTATTATTTAAAACCTCTTAAATGTTGCTCCAAAATCCATGTTAAAGTGCAACCGTAAGTAGCTATAAATAGGATTTGTTGATGCCCAAATCTGTTACATTCACCTTTCAGGCGAGCACAATAAGATGCAAGCTACAGTTGAGAATACTACCCCATGTCATACTACTACTACATTCATAACGTGATTATTTCACAGTGGATACACTCTGAAACGGGAGAAAAATCAATTGAAGGTCAGAAGAAGCAAACAATTAAGGATACGTAATCCTTTTTAATGGCACTGACCCATATCAATATCGAATAGGAACAGATTGAATCATGAAAATCGATTCAAACTCTCGAGTCTGAATCTAATCAATCCTTGAAATTTGAATCAATACCCAGCTCTATTATTCATGTATTCGACTGCTTGCTGTGAAAAACAGTGAGTGTCTAGGTTGAAATATGTATTTGCACAAAAACACACTATTTACTCTGCGGTAAATTTGAACTGCAGCGAAACTTAAACAGGAATGTGACTGAAAAAAGATTCTGGAAATATTCAGCCTCTTAAAATGTTTAGCCCACTCTGAAATTGTCACCGTTCGGCTCATTTAATTAAAAATTCATTCTACACAATTTTTAACCCATTTGAAGTGTTAGTCCTTTACTTTTAAACCAATCCGAGATTAAAGCTGTAATTGTCTAAATTTCCCTGTTCATCCGCTGCTGTGGTTGAATGGAGATTTGCATCCCTACATAACAGCTGCAATATAAATTGTAAATGCTGCCTTGAAAATAAAAAAGTTGATCCTGGAGGATTCATTTCTGTTGAAAAATCTTACAAGAATCTATAGTCGAAATGCTCCTCTATTCATTCCAGACATCTATTCTGGTTCCTGGATGAGGTTCTGGCCATGAAGGTTTTTTGTTGCAGGTGTTGTTACCTTTGCCTCTACCTGTTATGGTGAGCAGCGGTGAGTGACCGAACTGACTGTGAATCTAAACAGGTGCTGACCACAGCAGTCATGACAGATCTTCCCGTCATCTCCAACATCCTGTCCAGACTATTCGAAAGCTCCCAGTAAGATTTTTTTTTTGTTTTGATAAGTTTAATGCTAACTTTAAAGAAGTTGATATTGTGTTTAGGGTATTTTTCAGCTGTTTAGCCTCACCTTCATTAGTTACAGTTTTCCTTTTACTTTTGATCCAGTTATGGGAGGTCCCCTTCATTTTCAGTGCATTGTATGAACGGTGGCATAATACAGCATAAAGCAAAATTATGTCCATTTTTATTTATTTCTGTTTATTTTTTTAAGGTACCTGGATGACGTGTCTTTGCATCACTTGATCAATGCGCTCTGTTCCCTCTCTCTGGAGGCCATGGAAATGGCTTATGGAAATAACAAGGTAACCAAGTTGTTTCTAACAACCCCAGCTGTATTTTCTATGCCTGATATTAATATACGTCTTGTTTTCTGGTTGTTGTTCAGGAACCGTCACTGTTTGCTGTTGCAAAGTTGCTGGAAACTGGCCTGGTCAACATGGACCGCATTGAGATCCTGTGGAGACCGCTGACAGGACACTTGTTAGAGGTAACCTTTACTCAAATGCAACCCGCTCCATGATGAGAGTTAAAATAGGTTGAGATATTTAGTCAGAATCAGTTCTTAGAAACATTTAATAAGAATAAATAAATCTTGTAGATATATTTGTTTCTGCAGAAGTTTATTTCCTCTTATAAATATGTCGGCTAAAGCAAAATCCTTGAGGTATGTTTGTACAAATTAATCGGAAAAGTGGTGCTGCATCAACAGATTGAAAGGCCACAAGGATGTAGGGAATGCGATATATCGGCACTAACCTCGGTATCAGCTGATGTTGTCATTGTTTGACATATTAGTATTTGTCTCATAGGTAAAAGTGCGCCCATTTTAATAGCCAATATTTATTTCCATCTTTATTTTTATTTTTTTTACATTTGTGTTTGTGTTTCGGATGGACAACAGGGTTGGTCACATCTTTTGACTTTGACGATATAGCAAACGTTTTTCATATCAGTGCATCCTTACTTGTACATGTGTATAGTTAACCTTTTTTCTTTTTTTCTTTTTTTTTTTTACCATACATAAACCCCAAATCCCGTTTATATTGTTTTGCGCTGTAAAGGAGTGCACACTAGGGGTGTGCTATCGTCAATGTCTCATTATTTGATTCGATTACGATTCAGGTGCTACAATTTGATAATTAAGTCTCTCTTTGAATTGGCAACCATAACCACAATAGAAAATATATATATTTTTTTTTTTTTTACCCATTTAGGTTTTCTTTTTTTATTTCCCTCTATGGCTCCTTTCTTCTTTTGAATTCATTAAGTTTTCATCAATTGGAATATCCAAACAAATTCATGTCCTGCCTTTTATTGATGTGAAAACCACAAATAAAACCAACGCTTGTCCAAAATATGTTTCATGATAATTTAAAGGTTATATTGTTGCATGAAGGTTTCAGGGAAGGTGTTGGTAACAGAACCATAAGACACAACAATAAAGATGACTGTTCACAGCTGAGGTGTAAAATATTTGCTGCATCCAAGTCATTAGGAAACTGAAATTCTCTAATAGAATAAAAAGCTTTATATTTTCCGTTCTCGTTTTCATAAAAATAACATAAATACTGTTTCCAAATGCTTTCCTTCAAATTTGCTGAGTTAAATTTCACACTGCATGTTTGAAACGCAAGCTGCGCTATCCAGTCTCTGCAAGTCCAGACTTTTTTTTAATTTGTTCCTGTCACTTCATCATTATGAAAAATAATCAGTTTTGAGCCCTCTATCCATGGAGGGTCGATTTGGCACTTTTCATATCACAATTCATTGAATAAATTGTGATTCGGCTCACCCCTAGTGAACGCTGTGTCCCAGTCCAACGTGCTGCTGCTATAAGTGGCATACAGTTCAATTGAGCTTCTCCACACTTTATACCACTGTATAACTAGTTGTACCATAAAATATGCAGCAATTCAGAAGTGTTGAATGATTTCTCTCATGCTGTGGCAGATACCATATGAGACATTACCATAGTGAAACTTTTTATTAGATATTCCTACATATAAAGATCTATAACAGTGTTTGAAGGGTTTCTTTACATCTTCCTTATCTCCTCTCTCTTTTGCACACGTTTGTCTTGCAGAAGGTAAGCCAAGAATCTAAAAAATCCTATTTTCTTTATTCCCCCTATTCCAATGTGTTTCTTTCTCTCTGTCTCTCTCTCTGTCTGACATAAACATGTTGTATCTGAGATGGCACTAAATGTCAGAATGTGTCCACCGTTTGTTCGCAGTGTTGATTTCTGATTTATCGCACAAGAATCTAAAGCTGCACTTTCAAAGTCTGCCTCCATGAAAGCTTTCCCTGTGCGCTTATTCAAAATCAGTGCTTTCATTGTTTTATAAAACTAAGTTGAAGTTCTTCCTTTTTTCCATGTTTTCGTTATTTCCAAATGCAAACTGTGATTAAAATGTCTAGCTTTATGTGGACACAAAATGATACAAATGGATCATCTAGATTCAGATTTTTTCCTTTCTTTTCTTAAGAAAGTCTACCTTTACAGTTACGAAAATAAATACATAATTTTCATTTTTTTCTTTGATTTGTCCAGGTGTCTCCATGTGTATCTATACTCCCAATGCAGCGCTGACTGTAAAAAAAAAAAATCTGCAGTCCCAGGATATTGTTTTACTCATGCATGTGGTTTATTCATGTTTCTTGTAGGTCTGCCAGCACCCTAACTCCAGAATGAGGGAGTGGGGGGCTGAGGCACTTACGGCACTAATCAAAGCTGGGCTCTCCTATAAACACGACCCTCCGCTCTCCCAAAACCAGGTAGGCTTGATCAAAAGCTGCAAACAAAACCCCAATCTCCAAAGCTGCGTGATTTCACACTTTTAATAGAGACCGTGTTTTATTTCTGCCTTTGTCTTTCAACTTGGCTTTTTGTGATGCTGACATTTAGAATATCTCCCATGTCACACAGTAACCCTGACAAGAATGTGTCTGCCAAGTGCTGAAAACTAGATAAGAAATGTCACCGTCATTTTCTGTTACTCTGTGTGACCGTTGCCTTACTGAAGCAGATACAGGTGATATCACTGAGTTTATCTAAAGCGGGCTAACAGAGCTGCAAAAAAAAGATTTGAATTTGTTTATAGTCATGCAAAATCAAAAAACTGTGGCTTAAAGCTCAAAGTCCTCATCTGAGTAATATATTTGTGTTTGGGAGATTTCTCCTGTCACTGGTTGGACTCTGTATTACGTTCATCATACAGGCTATTCAAATGTGTTCATTACTTTAAATACAAGCAATCCCATACTGTAATCCTGCGCATAATGGCTTCAGGGTTGTGACTCCCTTCTGTGTTGAATCATTGGAGTAATATTGGCTAAACCCTCCATTCTAAGTCTGGACATTTCAGTTAGTTGTAAGTTTTAGGTCTGCCATGGTTACAAATTTTACTGAAGGATAAATTGCCCCAGAAATTATTGATTTAATATCGTTTTGAGACAGTTTTCAACAATGTAATAATAATATATCAATAAGCTTAATTTCTAAAGAAAATTGGCCACTCCACCTGAAAGACATTTTAACCCTGGGGTATAGTTGGTAGTTTTAGGCACATTTAGGTTTTATCTTGATGGTCAATATTAAAAAATCATTAATATTGGTTTATCTGGTACCATATTTTTCAGCACAACCTGAACTGTTTGAATTTACAACCAAGCATCACATTTATGCTTTATTTTAGACATATTTTGACGGGATATTAGAGCTTAAGCCTCATAAAAATATAAAAACAGTAAGAAAAATATAGGTTTTCTCTAAGACAACCACATACTTGTATAATGCTTAATTTTTTTCTAATGAAGAATGACAAAATATCTGTACTTTCCAAAAATGTGTGTAAAAATATAGCAAGCAATACCGCTATATAAAATTATTAGCAGGGAAGAAAAGTAAAGGTTTAATTCGAGTACAACTTTTGCAAAGCACCTAGTGGGAAAATGTGCCAAAAATATACAAATGTGCAAAGTAATTATTTCAACATTTATATATTAAATTATAAAATGTGTACAATTATTGACAGAGGCTCAGGAATCACGAGAAGGTAACACCAAATTAATCTGTGCAACAAACAAGAAAAACGCTCTTTGAATAATAATAAAAATCCCATTTTACTTTGCCACTAGAAATAGAAATACTTTTTTTCATCCAGTTACTTTGAATCAGACATCAGCCATTAGACTTGTTAACACTAGTAAAATGAGTCTGGCACAAAACAAACACACTATCCGCCTGCATATATAATATACTTTATTTTACTCTAATTGTTTTTCCTTAATTCCCTTTCACTTATTTTTCATTCTATATCTGCACTATTACATCAGAGCAATAGTCTGTAAACCTGATTAAATCGCAAAAAAGTGAATTTTGAAAGAAAGAGGGACAAACGGGGGAAACACGCAAGCAAAAATGATCCAGCTCATTTGAATTTTTAATTCTATTGATTGATCTATTGTTTATTGTGACAGGCGTCATGAGTTGTTAAAAACCGTTTAGGTCACAAAAAGTTTTCAAAATACAATAGAAGCTCCAGTCTGTATTTTCCCATGTTGGTCCCTTTTCTCACCCACCCCCTGGTCTAATGCCCCCTGCCCCTCTGCAAACAATACATAAAACAAAGATTTGTTCTCCAAACGAATTTGCGAAACTGTTCAATTTCTAAAGCAAACCCCCTTTTTTTTGAGTATTTCTCCGAATAAGCCAGTCACGTGCTTCCTCTTCCCATCACCCAGCGCCTGCAGCTGCTGCTGCTGAACCCCCTGAAGGAGTTGTCCAACGTGCTACATGCCGACATTCGGCAGAAACAGCTGGAATGTGTCCTTCAGATCCTGCAGAGCCAGGGCGACGGCCTGGGACCCGGCTGGCCCCTGGTTCTGGGTGTCATCGGAGCGATCCGCAACGATCAAGGGTAAGGGCAAAAGGCCTGGCAGGAGGTTACGTTAGAGGAAATCGGATATTTTAATATTAGCTGCTAATTTTTTTACTCAGGCAAACCTTGGATCCTTTATTGTTTTTCAGCGAGTCACTGATCCGAACAGCCTTCCAGTGCCTGCAGTTGGTGGTGACCGACTTCCTCCCCACGATGCCTTGCACCTGCCTCCAGATTGTGGTGGATGTAGCCGGCAGCTTCGGCCTTCAGAACCAGGAGCTCAACATCAGCCTCACCTCCATCGGCCTGCTGGTGATCTCACTCATCATTTGTTCCGCAGATTAAACATAATGTGTCATTAGCTGTTGAGTGTGAAAAAAAGATAAAGCAGAAGGAGGTTCTTAGCAGAAACCTTTCCCGTTTTTACCCCTACTAGCGTCTATTCCCATTCTGTTTTCCGTCCACAGTGGAACATTTCCGACTACTTCTTCCAAAGAGGCGAGGCCATCACCCAGGAGCTGGAGAGGGAGGAGGAAGCTCTGCAGAAGCAGGCTCAGGAGAAGGGAGAAACCCTGAACAGGCCGTTCCACCCCGCCCCTCCCTTCGACTGCCTGTGGTTGTGCTTGTATGCCAAGCTGGGCGAGCTGTGCGTGGACCCGCGGCCTGCTGTGCGCAAAAGCGCGGGACAGACATTGTTCTCAACCATCGCTGCCCACGGCACCCTGCTGCAGCAGCCGACGTGGCACATCGTGGTCTGGAAGGTTAGCGAGCATGACCTGCATCTACATTTGTTTCTTTAAAAAGCAAAATGCAGAGAAATCTATAATGCATTCTAATGACATTTAATGAGTGGGTTCATGTAGACATGTATAACCATGCAGTGGAGAGAGAAATATTGAGCTGTTTTTTTATTTTTTTATACAAATACGTCTTTTCCATTCTTCCTTACAAAACATTTAAAGTTCAATAAGACTGGGCAGAAAGTGTCCGTGAAAAGTCAGAACTTTGACTGGACCATTTTCAGACATGAATAGAGTATGAATGAAAACAAATCTTTTAAGTACCGGCCGAAAACATCCAGTATGAACTGAAATTGGGAGAAAAAATATATTTTATGCAAAGTGGTTGTTTCCTAATAAAATGTCTGTTAATGAGATGCACAGCTTCTTTCCTTCTGCTACTGCGCATCACGTGACTGAGGAACGCTGCGCTCTCACTCACACACACACACACAGAAAACCATTCCCCACTAAACATGAGTGTAACATGAGTTTGCCGACTGCAAAGATGCTGAACACGTCTTAGATTTGGGCTGCATTTTGTACATTGTTCTCCCTGTTCAATTTCCTTAAAAATTCTTCACCATTCTTCATTCTTCGCTGTAAACTTTTGACACTGCACTTTGATTTTACCGACCAGCATGGGCCTGCTGCTTTTAAAGGGGCTGTGTCATGCTATTTTACAGCTTTCAACTTCTGAGATAGACATATATATGCTAAAATGTTACCGTTGGTGTTATATAGTATTAATTTGTCCTGAAATTTAACTTGTATCTTGTAATTAATGTTAGACCATGAAATGAAACAGCTCGTTTCTCTATAAACCCGCCTCCTGCACCCCAACGCTCTGCTCCATCCCCCGCTCTGCTGCGCTTAAGAGCCGGGAGCAGATCAAACTGAAACAAACAATGCTAAGCTTCATCAAAAATAGCATTCACACAAGAATTTGAAAATCACAAAGTCCCACAATGAAACTCTTTTATTTTAGTTTTTTGTAAAAAACTGAGTCAATAAAGCCTATCTCAGTTGCTAAAACTTCAGGTTTTAGACAGCTGCTGTTCTTTTGGAATTTAGAATAAGATCCTGTTATCCATGCAGCCAAACGGGAGTTTTCACAGAGAACATAAAAAATCCAACAAAAAAGTGTTTTAAGCTGCCGAAAACTGAAGCAGCCATTAGCTGTGAGAGGGACGAGGGTGTGTTTGAAAATCTACTAGGGGTATGCCGCTCTGCCTGCAGGGGTGGTGCCGACACCTCTAGCACTCAACTTTCAACTAGTGATGTCCCTGGTTGAACACTCAGTTGATTTCTAGGAGAGGGAGGGGCAGCTGCTCAGAGGGCAGAATTCAGGAGGATTACTCAGACATGCGTGAATTAAGCCAAAAACCACTTTTTTTATGAGAAAATTGCATTACCAGATGGTTGAAAACTCCAAAAACCTGATTTTGCATGATATATTCCCTTTAAGTACCACACTTTTTCTGCAAATTGACCGGCCAGTTAGCTTGACAACAAGGCAGTGCTTCAGCTGGATTGGTCAGTTTGCACAACGATTAAAAAGCACCCCATGATTATTTGCGATTGAGCTTTTTAATATTACAATTTCCCTATCCTATACCGTGAATTCAAAGTCATAATTAATCAACAACTTTGCATTTAATTTTACAGATGAAACAAATGTGTTTCTGACTGGGTAATATCAGCGTCTAATCTCTGTATTGCTATTTTTGAAATGAGCTGGGCTGCATGCAGTGCGGCTGCAGAGCAAGTTTGACATAAAGTAGATAAGGGCGGTCCTGAATTTCGTTTTTGGAAAAAAGGGGGTCGGAGAAGTCGTTAGAAATGGCAGCAAATTTCGCCAAGTTGGCAACACTGTTCAGGTTACTTAATGCAGGGTAATGCGCTGATTTTGAAACGGCGCCACCACTGTTCCTACATTTTTTTGGGAGTAACTACAGTTAAATTCCAACCATTGAGCACATAGACCCAACAGACAGCACTGAAATTATTTATTTATTAACATCCCCATCGTGAGCCGGTGGCGGCAGTAAATGAGACAGTGGCAGCCGTCACTGAGATTTCTGTGTAGGAAAAACCCTGAATGTTGAATATTACACATCCTTTCTTGACCATCGCTCTTTCTTTGGCCTTGTAGGTTCTGTTCCAGCTGTTGAATTGTGTGAGGACATCGTCCACCACAGCGGACAAGGAGAAGATCGAGTCTGGAGGCGGGAACATCCTCATCCACCACTCTCGCGACACTGCAGAAAAGCAGTGGGCAGAGACGTGGGTGCTGACGCTCGCTGGTGTGGCTCGCATTTTTAACACCAGGCGATATCGCCTCCAGCAGTTAGGTGAGTCCGCCACAGATGCACTCAGCCACTTGGAGTATGGGAATAAGCATATATTAGGCTATACTACAAAAGCTCTGTATTAAAGTGTCAGCAATCGGGGCCATTTCCTGTCAGTCCTGATCATTTCACTGCCTTTCTGCAGGGGATTTCTTTGAGGCCTGGGAGGTGCTGCTAAACCACATCCAGTCAGCTGCTCTCAGTAAAAACAACGAGGTCTCTCTAGCTGCTCTGAAGAGCTTCCAAGAAATCCTGCAGATAGTAACACCTGTCAGAGACTCGGACAAAGCAGGTGACGCACTCGCCGCCATGGGCGTCCCGCCTGTCCTCATTGACCCGCTCTCCGCCTCCGGTCCAGGCAGACCCCTGGTGCGCTCCGACTCGCTGGTGGAAAGGCTGACGAGGTACAACGGGGCAGAGCTGCAGGCGCCACCACCGGGGGAGGAGTCGGCGTTGGAGGACTCTGCGTTGTGGTGGTCTGCTTGGAACACTTGGTATCGAACGGGAACGGAAAGCACAAGGCCCCCCAGCGGCCCGGCGGAGAAGCTGGCCTTCATCCCGAGCCAGCCGTTCCTCACAGCATTAATACAGATTTTCCCAGCACTCTACCAGCACATCAAAGCTAACTTCAGCATGGACGACCTGAAGAAGCTGGGCGTCATCCTCCATGGGGCCGTCTCTGTGCCCATAAGCAGCGACGCCTCGCCCTTCATCCTGCCTTCCTACACAGAGGCCACGCTCACTAGTTTACAGGAAGCTGTACTTACTGCCCTGGATGTGTTGCAGAAGGTAGGTCTGCACGGTGTCAGAGAAACTTGTAACCGTGAAACTTTTTTCCTTCATCACTACACACACACACACACACACACACACACACACACACAAGTTAGCAATCCTACCCATAATAGGACCGCCCATTGACTTCTATTGATTTTAGTAACTGGATTTATGCCTAACCCAGACACTTTTCCTAACCTTTACCATTACTGATCTGGACCTTACCCTAAGCCTAACTAAAACTCAATTCACACCATACCTCTAAACCTAACCCTAAAAAGGGGAGTCCTCCGTATTAGGACCGTGCTTCGGTCCTAATAAGATCCATCAGTTTTAAGAAGGTTAGTAAATATCCCAAAACTGGTCCTACGTAGGGTAGAACACACACACTCTCACACACACTGTTTGTGTTCTTTAGCCTCCCTAACGTTAAATATATAAATCGAGTTTGGGCATTTCGGGGTAGTCGGAATTTATCTAACGGGCCAAAAACCTTCCTGGCATGCAGAATTTGCTGCGTGGCTCTTGACAGATGATAACCCACCAAATATATCGTTTGTTATCAATGTTAGTTAGTTTTTATCATATCTGCATTGGGCCAATAATAATAACTGATGTTTATTTCCTTCTTGTTGCAGTCTGTCTATGACGTTGTTTGGGAGGGGGTTGGCCTTGAGGTATTTGTTTGGGATAGTGATGCTGTGAAAGATTTCGTCAGTGTTTAACTAAAGCACAGAACCAGAATTAGCAGCTGTGTGATCTGTATTTTTTTTCCCCACAATGTCAAAGGGGTTCGCATTTGTTTATGATGTTGGTAAATATCAGTTATCCACCCTAACAGCAATGTTGATATTGAATAGTGATATTGGCCAAAAATATTCACTGTTCAATTCAAAAATATGTTATTTATCCAAAAGGGAAATTAAATGTCTTAAACTAGGGATGCACTAATACAGATACTGATGTAGTGTATTGGGCTGATACAGATCTAATGTACTCATATCGTTATCGGTTAGTTAAGTGATACCCTGAACCGTTACTTAAAATGTGGAAACTCTGCAATAAGTCACAAAAAGGTTTATATTTCACTTGAAATTTTAGTTTTGTGGACATTTTTATCAATATTTTACTTTTTATCCAGTTCACCATCCTTTGTTATAAGAAGCAGAGAAGAAAATAAAACCTGTCTTCCAATCCATTGCATATTTTTATATCGTAGAAGTATCGACATTGATAGTCTGTATTGGTACTCAGATCCAAGTATTGGTATCTTAACGGTCTGAAAAAGTGGTATCATTGCAGCCCTATCTTAACATACATATCATCCAAGTATCTTTGAGGAGGCATTGTGAAGGGCAATGGTGTGGGCCGGGAGGATCAGCTATAGCAGTCAATCTTGCAGCAAATTTAAAGAGCCCCCTCGCTGAAGACTGTTGCTGTTTAACAGCTTTGCGGCTGTCGTGACTTGCTAACAGCTTAATTTCAACAACAATACTTTACTGTAACACTTTCGCATGCAACCATAAGTTGTTAGCAATGACTGCTAACGCCTGGCAGAGAGACGTTGGAGACAGGGATATTATCCTCGTCCACTATATTGGATGGAAGAGGCAGTTTGAATTTTCTCCTTCTCTCTCTGCTCTTTGTTCCTGCTCTGCATCTGTGATGCCTCCTTTTATACATCTCTGTAATTTGGGGTCGTAGTTCAAATTTGAGCTTTTGATGCTAATCAGCTGCTCCACCTTAGTGTCACTGCTTGGCAAAAAAGTAAAACCAAAAGTCCTGAAAGTTGCATAGCATACAAAAACGTTCGGGAATACCTGGCCAAAAATAGCAGCAAGTCAGCAGATGAAAATGATTAGTAAATAATTCTACAAAAAGGGTAAATCAGGACTAACAGAGCTACTTATTCAGTTCTTAGTGAATGCAAGCAGGCTGATGCGATCGCTGCATTTTGGTCATAAGGAAGTAACTATTTGTCTTTCATTATATTGTGCAGCTCTAATATGCACATTATTTAATTGTCTCCTATTTAAAGATTATTAAAATAAAGACAAAAGAACAAATAGTGCTCAGAGTCCATGAAGTTATGCAATAAATTGTTTCAGCAGTAAAAAGTTTTAAAGCTGTTTGAGGAGAGATAGTGTGTTTTTATCCATATAATACGCAATCCTGTGGTGAATGTCAGCGGTGTTTGTTCCTCTCTTCCCTCCCCGCTGCAGGCCATCTGTGTGGGCCCCGAGAACCTGCAGATCATGTACCCAGCCATCTTTGAACAGCTGCTACTTTTTGTGGAGTTCTCCTGCAAGCCTCCTCAGTACGGCAGGGTGGAGACCAAACACGTGGCCAACGCCAAATACAACCAGGTACCACCTTGAGCTGACCATGCCGCTCCTTCCTTATTCTGTCCAGTCAGCCGGTGTTTGTTCGCTGTGTCAAAGGGCTGAATAAAACAAACCCCCAGCATTCAATCAAACCATTTCTGAGACGCTTATAGAGCACTGTTAAAAGCTTTAAACCATTTCCTAATGGAAATCCCTCCCATTTGCTTGCAATACAGACATTTTCTATAATATTTGAATTATCCTGAGATCACAGTATTTAAAAGTTTTAACCGTTTAGAAGGCCTTTAAACTTCTTACGTTTGCACCTCAGCTTTTCTTTATACAAAAAAGTGATAACTGCGGCATGAATTTGGTTTCAGTGCAGACCTATGGAAGCATATGTTTAAAATAAATCAAGTGAAAATGGATTAGCAGGAATGCTTTTTCATTTTCAAAATCTAGCTGCTATTTTTGACTCAAAAATAAAATTAAAAAGAAAACATGTAAAATGCTTTTCATTTTCCAATTCAGCATTTCTCATCCTGTAATGTTATTGCTTTTTCATATTCTTGCCTACCCCCCGCAAAAAGTGTAATTCAAATGGAGAATGATATTAGAGCTTGTTGTCCTCTTCTTCAAAAATGGCATTTGTAGTCAGATAATTAAAAAAAACATTTCTGCAAATGCATTATAATTTTCACTTTGACATTTCAAATTGAATTTAGTAACAATTTTGCGGTGATGTTATTTAAAAATGTAATCTTAATCTTTTTTTCTTTTTGTTGTCTTGTTTTAATTAAGTTACAGACTGACCAATACTGAATTAGAAAATGGAAAAAGCATTTTGGAGTATTCCTTTTTTAATATTATTTGAGACAAAAATAGCATATAGAGTTTGACAATGAAAAAGGATTCCTGCTAATCCATTCTAATTCAATGTATTTTACATATATGCTTTCATAGACCACAAGCCATGTGGAAATAACAGCAAAATGAGGGTTCCTTGGAGGATGCCCATCTCCAGCGGTCACTAGGCAAGAGGCCGGGTACACAGGGCAACAACATTTGGAAATGCTAATTAACCTAGCGGTCATGGATTCGGACTGTTGGAGGAAAGGCAGAGTACCTCAAGAGAACCCACACATACACAGGGAGAAAAATAAAATTAAATCTATGCAAAAATATCCTAGGCTGGGATTCGAACTCAGGACCTTATTGCTGCAGCCCAACTGTAGTCCTTTTTTTTTTTTTTGAAACATAAACTCAAGGCTTGCATGAAACTTTCCCAAGGTTGTTTATTTTGTCCCACTGTGTATTTTTGTTTGATGCCTCTGCTTTTTAACAAAGTGCACCCACCTGGTAGAATGGCCTAGTCCAAGTCCAGACGGTAATCCAACATAAAATCTACTTTAATGTAATTGTAAAGAAGAGAAAAGGTTGATAACCTTGGATCCTTTCCATCCACTTGTCAGAAAATCCCACCTAAATAAAGTGAGGTGGGATGTCGCTCTTTGGGTCTCTTTGACTTTTGTCCGATTGGCCTCAAATCTCCCTGATGAAGGAGTCCCCCTACACACACTCCCCAGATTTTACGCTTAAAGTTTGTTTTGCCAAACTTTTGTTTTCTTCAGAGTCATCACTGCTTTAGAGCAGCTGGTTAATTTCAGTCTTTTCTCATTCTGTTTCTTGGATCCACTCACCGGATAACCCTTTTAGATCCAGCTGTTTGCACCGGTGAGTGTCATTATCTCCTCAATCCCCCCTCCCAGTCTGCACAGCGGGCTCTCGTGTCTCATCTACATCTCACACTCGGTCCATGTAGCCCCCCCTCCCCTCTCTCTCTGCCCGCCACTAACTGGTGGTTACGCCTCTGTGTGCACCATCCGTGTGCAAATCATTTTTTAAGTTGACTTTGTGATTTTGGTGATCTTTTTGTTGTTTTTTCACACATAGAAGCCTGGCTTTCTTTATTTCTTAAAGGCACACTTTGACAACTTTGACTCTTTAACATGGGAAAACCAGAAATATTCAAATAACAGCGTTAATGTTTCTTCTTCGCTACTTAAAGTGTGCCTTTAAATCATGCTTTCGGTGTGGCTTCTTTGCCAAATCTTAGGAGGAAATATTTTCTTTCTGATGTAACATTTTCAGAGAAATGTGAAATGTTTTTGTCTCCACAGGCAGAATGGGTTGCCTTAAACTATGTGCCCTTTGCTGAGCGCTCCTTGGAGGTGGTGGTGGACCTGTACCATAAAACAGCGTGCCACAAAGCTGTCATCAATGAGAAAGTTCTGCAGAATATCATCAAGGTATTTATGCTGTGGCAAAGGTTTGCCGTTTTCCCTACTTGGACAATTACTCTAACATTTTTAAACAAATAGATTACGCTAAAAGAGCTAAAAGATTCATTTCATGAAGAATAATTTGTGAAACTGTATTCATAACATTTTTTAGAAGTTTTATAGTATCAATTTCTGTTATGATTGTGCAGAAAATCTGCAATAAAAGAAAAAAATCAGTTTTAAACCCTTCTGTATTTTGCGCTCCTTTTATTGTTTTCTCTGTTTTGTTCTGCAGAGACTGGAATGTTTTTTAACTTCAGAAATTGTTGACTAATCAAAAGATTTGTTTTTATTAGTTTCCCAAGTTTTTAGTCTAAGCCTACCTAAAGAGCAATTTTTAGCACCCTCTGCATTAACCAAGGTTAATTTAAATGAGAGAGAAAAAAGGAAAAAAAACATTTTGTTTTACTAAAATAAGGAAACATACTAGTAGCACTTTACTAAGACGATTAAAAAGCTGGCTGCTCCATTATCCTTTACTTAAACCTAAATAAAATAAAATAAACTAGTTATATGTGTCAGTTTTATTGTCATTATGGAGCCAATTTACATTTAAAAAAGAAAGGAAACAGTGTAATTCTGTCACACAGTACGGTGGCTTAATACTTCACTCTTCACTAAGTCGATGTTGTTTTTTTCTTACTCTACTGGTACTCTTTGTTGAGCATGCAAAAATAAGAAAAGGATAAATAAAGTAAGGATCTACTGCTGTAACATTTTAAGGACCTGTTTATGAATCAGCTTTGAAACATATTTCACTTTACTTCTTTCTGACGTCATAGTTTTGATCACAAGCTTCCACATTCTGCATGTTGCAAAATGCTGCTTAAACCCTGTAATCACTAAGCATGTTTGTAAAGGTTTCTTTTGGATTTAAGTATGTTTTTTTTTGTTTAATTCAAATTTGCTTAATCATCCCAACGGGAAATAAAATGTCGTAACTAATTCGAGCATCTTCAAAGAGTTGGTATGGATGATGATTCTTTGGTCTGGAGATTCGATCCTTGGCCTTTGTGATCGATGGTAGAAATGAACTTCCTTTTCGGTTTGTCCAGGTTTTAGAGTCAGTGTTTAGGTGTTAAAGCCAGAGGGAATAACTGTCTAACAAATCATAAGTAGCATGACAAAACTACTCTAGAATGCGCTGCTAAAACCTTCAGTAGCTCGTTTTTCTACAACTCATACTGAGGTTATTTTATTTACCAAGGGTTCTTTTGTCGAGTTTCCCTTTGAAGGATCCAAACTGCACCCTAACTCTGTGCTTTTGCTCCAGAGTAAGAGCAACTTTTATATATTTTTTTATCTTGGGAGCACAGCTGCTTGAAAAGAAAGAAACTTTGTCAAACAAAAACTGCTTTGTTTGTCCTTCTTGCTCTTAGCTGATCAGTAACTGATAAAATACGATCTTGAAAATCATTTTTCATGCAAGGTCAACGTTTAGGAGGTTTTCGGTGCTACCTCGATTTAAACATTTACTTATCATAATCTTTCATATTCTTTCAAAAATCTTTCTCCCACGAGATTAAATTGTCTGCTTCTCTTTTTCAAGACTTTACGAACGCCACTGGGTTTGAAGTACGCCTGTCCGTCAGAGAGTACCTGGAAGCTCGCCGTTTCGTCTTTGCTCAAGGTGCTGTCCATCGGGTTGCCTGTTGCACGCCAGCACGCCTCCTCCGGGAAGTTCGACACCATGTGGCCGGAGTTGGCCAACGCCTTCGAAGACTTTCTCTTCACAAAAAGGTATGTTTTCTCCAGACCTCTGCTATAAGAGGAGCAGCGTTCAGAGCATTCTCTCACGACGTGGTAAATGTTTCTGTCTTACAGCACGCCGCCTGATAATCTGTCCATTCAGGAGTTTCAACAGAATGAATCCATTGATGTTGACGTAAATACGCATTTTAAGAATTAAGTGACATAAGAGAAGGATTTTGTTTGTTTTTTCTTAAGTTGTAACTGTCTCCTTCATTTTAGGTGGTCCAGTTGATCAGCACAGAGATTTTACCCTTTGCTAATTTCATCCCCAAAGACTTTGTCGGTCAGATCATGACTATGCTAAATAAGGGTTCCATTCACTCCCAAGCTCCCTCGTTTACAGGTAAGATAACAAAAAAAAGTGCCAACAGTGAAGCGAGGAAAAAGGACAGCAGTCAGCTGAACGCTATCGGCACTAATGTGGTTTTCTTTCCGCAGAGGCTGAGATAGATGTGCGGATGCGGGAAGAGTTCTCAAAGGTGTGCTTCGAGACGTTGCTCCAGTTTTCCTTCAGCAACAAAGTGTCCACCCCTCAGGAGGGCTACATCTCTCGAATGGCGCTCTCTGTGCTCCTCAAAAGGGCCCAGGATGTTCTCCGACGCTACGTGGAGGACGAGAGGTTGAGTGGACGCTGTCCGCTTCCGAGGTACATACATACAGGGGGCTTGTAATGTTGGCGTTGTGAAACATGTTTATTGTAATCCTATTGCCATCTTTTTAAAAATGTATGTGTAAATTATGTTAATAGATGTAAGGAATAAAAAAGTAAAATTTTCTCAAGAAAAAGATGAACATTCTACGGCCTTCCCCGCAGTGCGAGACAGTGGAATGGTTATAGTTCTTTCCTTGCGCTTTCTTAATAAAATGTAATGCAACCGTTCAGCTTCAGAAACCGTCTAGTTTGTTTTCGCTATAATGTCGCGCTGTGATGTCTGTTTTTTCTTTTACCTATTCTTCTTTGTTTAGTCCGATTGGATTTATAGAATCAGTCAGATTTAGGTGTGGACTTCAGGTCTTTTAATCATTTGTTAGCACTTCCCTGTCCCGACTGAAGAACAACATTTCACACTTCCACTACCATGTTTTACAGTTGGGACGGTTTGGCCAAGGTGACGTGCAGCGTTGGTTATCAACCCCACACCCTGTTTTGCATCAAAGCAAACGTTTGAAAACATACCGCATCTTTCAAATAATTATATCTTATTTAAATGAAATACATTGAGCCCCGGGGCTGATTCTGACGTCCACCCAGACCGATGAGCTTCAGCCTTCTTGACTGTAAAATGAAGGTCCTATTCATCTTTTGCTGGAGATATAAACACAAGCCAAACACTGTATTGGCCGCCCGCTTCCCCTTAACAAACAGACACACCGCGAGGACTGAAGGTGGGCGGAGTGACTGCTGCGCTCTCACTAGAAGCTTCGCTCACCAGTAGTAGTTATACAGACACGATGGCAGAGCGTACGAAACGATCCAAACTTTGGCTTCGTTTCACAAAAATAGAAGCCGACAATGCATGCTTTCATAAATGAAATAAAAGCTTTGCTTGCAAAGGCCAGAACACGAGTAATTTGACCAAACACTTTGCTAAAATACACCAAAAAGAGTTTGTTTTTTTGACCGCCTGAGTGCTGCAGTATTAGGATGCAGCAGTACAGAAAATGGATGGGTGGATGTTATTTTGCACTACACACTTTAGCATTCAAAATCTTTCATTTTGGCTCTTGCATTGTCTTATAGGGAAGTTATGTTTTTTATTTGAATACCTTAAACTTTTTTAAATAGACAACATAGTATTTTTAGTTTTTGATATATAAAATAATTTGTTTATATTGTGTTTTTATTAGGTTATTAATTTCTTACCTTTTATTTTGTAGTTATTTATTTTCTGTGCTTTGCTGTTCCAATTATTAAAAGATAAAACAATTCTAGTTCATTTTTGTGTTTTTCCCCTTTTGTTTGAGTCTTCCAAAAAAAAAGTACTGATAAGGATACCGATAAAGTACCGGATCGATAAGGAGTATCGTTAAGAGTAATAGTATCGATAAATCCTTAACGATACCCATCCCTAATTAATTTGTATATATTTAACAGAAACTTTTTCACACAGTCCTATAAAGACGATTTCAACAAAACCTGAAATAGCATGCAATCACTCTTATGGGTTTTGTTCTCTTGCTAATTTTTTCCCTTTGTTTCTTATGATTTTCAGGCAACAAGTGACTGAGATTATCTTTGTCTTGAAAGCTATAAGCACTTTGATGGACTCTCTTAAAAAGACACAGCCAGAAAACGGTACGCTCCACACTGTATGAATACCTGACCATCACTCTAGTTTCTCCTTATTAGTATCAATATTTGCTCCTCCTATTTATTATTTATTTTCCTTTTCTTTCCCACAGTGGATTGCAACACGTGGGCTCAGGTGATTGCTCTGTACCCCACGCTGGTAGAGTGCATCACCTGTTCTTCATCTGAGGTGAGCGCAGCCCTGAAGGAGGCCCTGGGGCCCTTTAAAGACTTTATGCAGCCACCGGTCTCCAAAGTCCAGAACGGAGAGTCCTGACCGGATTAACTCTGCGCTCCCCGTTTTGTTTTTATAATAATGAAGAAATCTTGAATTCGGATGCTTATCCCGGGTGGTTCACTAGTGCTTGGACATGAACTCCATTTACCACGACACGAGGCAGCCCAGACCGCACAGATGACTCCAGACTTGATATGCATCATTGTGTTGCTTTTCATATGAGCTGATGACACTTAAAGCCCCGCCTCCATTCTCATACAGGCTGGCTGCAGTTGCCTGTTAACTCCAAAAATAAAAGAGAACTTGCAGTGTTGCCCTCGGGCTTTGTTTGTTTTTATTCTTCTGAAGAGGCTGTATTGATGTACAAGGAGCGGAGGTAGTTTTTTTTTGTTATTAAGGAGGAAAGGCAGGATCTGATCTGTAAAAGAAAATCGTATACCTTTTCATCATTTCCAGCAGTGAAGTTCTTGCAAAATTCTTGCAAAATTTTAAAAACATCAAATCTTTTAACATTCCATGTCATCTTCAGCCATCTGAAAAGGGATGTACATGACTGTATAAAATAAATGGGACATTTCTCCAATCAGCTGTCTGCTTGATTATAAGGCATGTTTGATGGAAACCATTTTTTTTTAATTTGTTTGTTGCACTTTTTTTCTTATATTTCTTAGAATGCTGTGCATAGGAAGGCTGAATGTACAGAGTTGTGACCAGTTTCCTTCCACAGATTTTTTTTTCTGCCTTAGATAATCAGACCCATTTAATGTCAGACAAATATACATTTGGTAAATTCCAAAAAAAAGTTATGAAATGATTACATTTTTTAAAGAAAACTACCCATCTTACAAGAAAGCAGACATAATTCTGGCCCACTCTTCCTCTCAGAATAGTTTTATTCGACAACATTCGAAACGTTTTCGAGAATGAACCGCTGTTTAAAGTCTTACCGTTGCTTAGAAATGTACGGGAGGGGGTTCTGCTAGAGAGCAGAATTGATGGTCTCATTTATTGAGGCAAATTGCCACGGCCCTGAATCGGCAAAGCAACCTCACACCATCATACTATCACCACCATGTTTAACTGTTGGTAAGATGAAACATTTCGGAATTTCTGTACTATACCAGATGTAATGGGAAGTACCATCGTTTCCGTATAATCTCCATAGTCCTCTGGATAATTTATTGGGGATTATCAATTTTTCTTTGTTGTTCCGTTTCATCAATGTCATCTTTCCCCCCCAACTCTCTTTTTGTTATATCATGAACATCTACCCGAAATGAGGCAGGGGAGGATTTTACTGCTTTGGAGGCTGTTCTGGGACCTCCTAGATGAGTCAATAGTGCACTCTTGGAGTAATTCCTCTGACTTGTTTAAGGCACGTCCATATCTTCTCCATTTGTGGACAATCGTCCCCACTGTGGGTTGCTTGAGTCCCAAAACCTTAAAGATGACGTTCCCTTTCCCAACCAATGACTTTGTTTTTCATCTGTTCTTGAATCATGGTGTGTTGCTTTGTTTTTTTTTTTTGTTTTTTTAGATCCTTTAGGGACCATCATATGGACAGAAATGTTCTGGTAGAGTGATGTCTTTATTCTCAAGATGTCATAATCAAGTTGACTGGTTTGTGAAATTGAATTACATTTAAATCTGTAAGGAGAGAAATACTTTTTCACAGTACTGTGGCTTCAGCAATGTTTAATTCCTTTCTTTCTTGTTTCCATCTCAGTTTTTCATTACAGAACCTTTGGAATAATGGGCAGACGTTATTTGACGGTGGCTAGGTTTTGGATATTTCTTAGAGATATTTCACACCAACATAAAATTTAGTCTGTCATATTTCCCAGACTTAGATAAGTGAGAAAAAACATTTTGTAACCAGTTCAGGTATACTCCTAATCCTGCAGCAGTCTGTCTGCTTTACCTTAGCATGAAGAATTTAATTGAATGGAAGCAACTACCATTTTGTGAACAAAAGTAATTTAAAATGACGAAATAATTATTCCTAGTGAACTCAATCATATTGACAGTAAATGGAAAAGTAACAAGAAACGTATGAGAATTACAGAAGCTGATTTAGACTTTGGACTACATTACGACAAAGCACCGCTGTAAGATGCCGCTTCAGGGTGCAAGTTTTCATTGCCGTCGTTTCAGTATTTACAAGAAAATGGTCAGTATGATTATTACGTTTACCAGGAATAATTAGGATAATTATTGAGTAATTTTAATGACTACTGCACACAAAATGCTAGTTGCTCTCATTCACTTACCTTGTTTATGCTAAGGTAAAGCAAACCAACAGCTTCCAGATCAGGGGAATTACTGGGCTGGTTACCAAATGTTTTTTTTTCTTATCCAACTGTGGGGAATGTGGCAACAGACAACATTTTACTTGAGGGGTGGAACATCCCTTTAAGGAATATACCAAGGAGTAACCAAGTCACCATTTCCAAACCACCAAGATTTACCTTAGGTGATCTTTCACATGCCACCTATAGTCTGGGTCTTTTAAAGGTTCAATAATTAAGGCCTGATCACTCTACAAACATTTGCCGTACATCCAAAGTTGGAGCTTTCATTTACTTATCAATAAGTATTAACTCTTGGCTGGTAGAAATGGGTTACACCCAGGATTCAAACAGTTACCATTGAATAACCATACCAAAGACATTTTATAATGCAGCAGGACATAGTTGAGTTCTACGGTGTCTTGGGCGTATTGAGGATGATTTTAGTCCTAAATGTTTTTATTTTTAATATTTTGTCGTTTATCAGTGTAAGGGGGGTCCAACTTCAGGACACCCTTCAGGTCAGAGGGCTGGCGTTTGATCCAACACAGCTGATTTACATGGCTATATGACCTTCTCAATGTGTATTGAAGTTCCCCAGAATTTTGGGCCACATCATGCTGATGAATATCCTTAAAGGGCCGGTTGTGGCAGAAAGTATTGATAAACCTATAACAAACCATTAAAATCACTCTCCACATTCCAAATGTATGTCTTAAAATTAAATTCAATATTACTGAACAAATTTACATAATGTGATTAAAAACTGTTTAAATCATCCTTGATTTTATTTTACTAATGAAATTGTATTGGGGTGCACAAAAATGGAACTTAAAATGTTTAATATATAGAGTCCTCTAGACTTTAGAGGGCCACACAAATGGCCATGGAGGGCTGGATTTGGCTCCCAGGCCTTGAGTTTGACGCGTGTGACCTAGGGTGACATCTGAAAAACATGGGACACACAGACCTTTGAGCTAACCGGAGTTGGGACACCCATCCAGCGTTTCCCAACCTTGATTAATCAGCTATCCATTGAAATTAGGTTAACACGTAAACCTTTAAAATGTGCAAAAAAAATGCTCAAGAACAAACATTGTACAGTAAGAGTGGGTGATCGCCTTTTTCTCTACACAAGCATGGGGTAATACATAGATTTTATTTTTTTATGAAACCACACGTTTGAAAGCTCCATGGCCTCGTTTGAACTCTAGGAGCCGTATAGCTATAGGTTCTCCATTGATAGGTCACATGAGGGGAAATAAGCACGAGGAGGAGGAGGAGGAGGAGGGCAGGTCTCCTTGGGCGGGGTTTCGCTCAGACAGTGTGCAGCTCAGAAGAGGACAGACAGACGCAGGAGTGGAAGGACATCTTCGTCTGCAAATGGATATTTTTTTCACCCCCTTTCTGCTCGGCGTTTATTTTAAAGTATTTTACGCCGTTCTCGTTTTTGTCCGACCACGTTACTGACTGAGGTAGTAGTTTGTGCTGTTGGTCGGGTTGAGACACTGCCCGCTATGGAGATGACTGCGCAAGCTACTGCCTTGCCAGTGCTGGTTCCTCCGCTTCAGCCGAAGGACGAACAGAAAGTCCCCGCTTGTTTTGACGCTTTTAGGGACTTTACCAGGTAACACTCCTTGCTGAAATTTTGGGGTTTTTTTTACACAGAGGGGAGTTAACATTTTTTGATTGTTTGTAAATGATGGAACATTCCCAGAAATTATTTCGTGTTTCTCAGTGTATCACGTGTTTGTTAATAAAAGTACGAAGGAAAAAAAATATTCTGTCGTATGTATTTTTTTAAACTAATTTATAGCCTATTCAAGGGTCGAACATAAAGCTTTTGTTTCTAGTGTATTGAATTTAACTGCATTATTGGGGAGGAACGTATTTGTGCTGGTTTCCAGCCACCCCCCCGCCGGCGGCTGCACTGTGTTGGAATGAAGCATGTAGGTCAAGCAGCGCTGTTGCTATGTGCTGGAGAGCAGTAACGTGGCTCCCGCTTTCCCACAGAGGTGTCCCACAATGCATCTGCTCGCTCCCCCACCCGCGTGTCCTTTGTTGCCGGTGCTGCTGCTCCTGCATCACCATCAGGGCAGCGTGAGTTCCTCCCAACGCCTCTTCACTCCTATCTCGTAATAAGCCGCTCATCACGCCATACCTGAATGTTTGTGACCTCGTTTGATGAAAGGAGGCAGAAGAAAAAGAAAATCACTCTACGTGACCTGACCTCACCTACTCCTCCCAGTTCAGGAGGAAGCAGCTCTGGTTAACCTCTGGGACCCTCCCTCTGCTGCCCAGCCGCTCATTGGTCCACTGGCGGGGGTGGGGAGCAGAACGTGCGAGGAGGTTGGTTGGCTAGATGAATCCTGGAAAAGACACAGGTGGTGGAAGATGGAGGGAGCGTGGGCTGTTTTTCTTCATTCAGAGGCAGATGAATGCTGATTCCTGCATTGACCTTCCGAAGTGGAGAGTAACTGAAATATTTATGAGATGATCGTTGCGTTCATCCCGGGGTCCACGGCGCTTCTCTGTATGCCCACCAGCGTCTGCACTGATACTGCACTCAATCAATTCTACTCCAGCTGCTCCTTGTGAAGAACCCAAGCTGGAGTCGAGTTTTGGTTTGTGATTGCAGCTCCAATAGTTTTAAGAAAAACCTGGTTATTAGTTTGGTTATAGCTCCAACAGGTCTATCACAAACTCCAGCCGATGGGTCAGTGAGCAGCATGCTGTAGATAAATCACACACTGCCTTACAAGAGCGTATGTATCCCTTAAAGCAGAGTTCGGTTTTATTTGTACAGCCCAATACATGAGTATTGCCACCGATTCTCAGTTGGATTTAGGTCTAGACTTCAACTAGACCGTTATCTCCCAAAGTTGGAGTCATGAGCTCCTCAGAAACGTAGATACCAAAATAATGTTAAAAGCACTTAGATTTTAGAAATGATGCAAAAATAAATAAAAATTAACATTTTGGCCAGTATATTTGCTTTTGATGTTGACTGTGTTGTCAAACTACTTTTTAACTGACTGTAAAAATCTCTTCAAGCTAATAATTTATTGTGACTATGTCTTTTAAAAACCTACGTGTGGTGTCAAAGGCACATTTTCACTTTGGTGGACAATAAATATTAAGTGTTGGGGTCACAACCCTCTTACATTTCTAATTCATGGGTCGGAAGATGGAAAGTTTGAGAACCACTGGACCAAACCATTCCAGGCTTTTCTCTGTTGCACCTTCACATGAAACCACAAAGAAAATGCATTGAAATTAGCTGTTGCGACCTGACGATGTGAACAAGTTCAAGGGGTGTGAATATTTTAGCAAAGCACTTCAAGTTGGAGCTTTCTATGGAAAATGTTCCTGCTGAAGGAATGGCACCTTTTCACCAGATGGGATCACCACCACCAACCTCCTAGTATGCCCACACCCTCTTTCATCAGTCATCCTCTCGCAGCCAGGCTGCTGCAAGGTTCCTTTTTGTTTGAGTGGGCGATGCATGAAGGGAAAGAGAAGCCTTGTGTTGAAATATGAATAAATGGAATGGTTAAGTTTTTTTTTTTGTTTGTTTAGGGTGAAAAACATGGAGCAAGACCTGATTGGAAAGAGAGAGAAAAAGGAAACGCTTAAGTAATTGATCTAGTTTATTGTAAATTTGTCCTACAAGAAGGTGAGAGCAATCAGTGGAGCCTGTTAAGGAATTTTCTAAAATCAGCTCTTGGTTTTACAAAAGTGACAATATATGAAAAAAAGCCCTATCTCATTTATTTTCTAGAAGAAAAAACAAGACAGACAAGTGATTCTTTGTCGTATAAAATGCATGACCCACCACAGCCTCTCTGAAATTCTGGCCCTACGGTCAGGGGGGAGACGGCCTACGTTGTGCTTTGCTTTTCTGTGTCAATCGATAAGCATCTCTCTCCAGGCCCCCACTCAGCAGCTCCTTCAGATCCGTCCATGGGTGGGGTGGGAGTGCTGTGACCTTGGAAAAACAAGCCACCCACAGCGATGACTGTGTCATCACTGCCGTCATCCAATCTGGACCACACACACACATACACACACACTCATTGGGAGTAGGAGTAGGGTGCCAGATCAGTGCTGGTCTGACTGGAGGCGGATGTGGCGCTGGTTCTGAGGGGACCAGATGGTCCTCCAAGCTCCTGCAGAGAACCCAGGAATGTGTGAGAGTTAAGGAGAGATCTATGTGAGGAAAGCTCTTCGTTTCTGTATGTGTGTAAAAGAAAAACATGCAATCAAAAAAACGTATTGAACTCAAATACATGAATGTGGAAGGTGTGTGGGGACATGTAGCATTTATCTATCTAAAAAGGAGCTCCTATCACACGTTACTTGCTCCATATTTATTAAAGGTGTGCCATGACTTTGATGCACGACACCGCTACCTTGCAGTAGTCGTTTAGCTAGATTCCCCTAAGACAATGTGACAGTAGATCTTGTTCTTTAAATGCCATTGCTATATCTATCACGGCCTCCCAGGCTGCCTTTACGTGCAGCTCTCCTCTTCCTGCCCATCTGGGCGTGTTAGGGCTATCTCAGTCATCTGCTTAGTCTTAGCACCTACATTTTATTTTGAAGAGGTTCTCCTATTTTCTTTCTTCATCACATTGTCATAGTCCCTAACAGAAATAGTAATTCTTCTTAAGTAGCAACTACCAAGTGATAGGACGATATAAGTGTGACAAGCATATATCTAGACAAGTATTCGTTATTCTTACAAATTTGAATCTGAAACACGTGGGAATAGTCATACATTTGTGTTCAGATCCTCGTGTTTTTAGCTTCTATAAATGTTGTCTTATTTTGCATTCATGTCTAAAAAATGCTCTATAAATAAAGATTGCTGATAAGAAAGTGCTTTGGTCAGATGAGCCCACCACTGAACTTTGTTGCCACTGAATGTGCCATCTCCAGAATGAAGCATGGTGGGGGCAGTGTCATGCCGTGGGGATGCTTTTTCTTCAGCAGGGACAGTGAAGCTGGCCGAAGTTCATGGGAAATTGGACGCAAATCTGGTTCTCATTTCCTAAAAGGCAGCTGCAATTTCAACAAAGGAAAGTTCTATGAAGTGTTGATTCAGGGCCGGTGAAAAAAAACAAAAACATGCCACACTATTCAGATTTCTATTCTGTTTTATTGGTTGTTCAGTAAGGATTTTAAACAGATCGCTGGAGTCCTTTACAGAGCAGCTGTTTTTATACTGAAACCTAAATGTAAAAATTACCTACAAATATTTTCTGTGTTTGTTGGAATGAATTTTATTTTAGGGCTATCAGAAAAAAAAGGTTCTAATTGGCTTTTCATTCAAAAAAGCTCTTGAAAATCCATTTTTTTCCTCCCACAATCGTGCACTACATTGAGTTTGTGGTGGTAAAAGTCGCAAAGTGCATAGGGGCATAAATACTTATGCCAAAAACTTCGTAGTTACCTTCACTCTTCACCATTTAACCATCAGTAAATATAGTTTTGTCTTGAAATAGATTCTCATTCTGCTCCTCCTGGAATACTTCATGTTTTTTAGTGGTAACCAAGTTTCAGATTGCACCCATCGCTCATCCTCTGCCATGAAACCTTTATCCGTCCATTCTGTGCTCTGATCCCCTTCATCCACACTGACACAGCCTGTCAGAGTAATTAATACCCCCCCCCCCTCCCTTTACTGCACATTTGCTGCAACAAAGGTAAGGTTTAAGCCTGGAGCGCCATCCCTTCTTCGTTTGACAATCAGATTTCTGTGAGCAGGACTGCTTAAATAGCAAAGTTGGAGTTTAAACCCCCCTCCATCATAAAGATGTATACAATGTTTCACTATGAAAACAGAAAACACAAACTTTTTTCTGATCGTTTTTATTTTCTTATTTTACTTCACTGAACGATTTTTTAAACTATTCTGATTTAAAAAAGGGGTTACAACCTGCATGTTTTAGTTCCCCCCAAATAACCCACTGTTTTTATTTAAGCTGAAATAAAAGACAACTCCAACCCGCGATTTACAAACCACCGTGTTTACATCGCTTATCCTCGAGATATTATTTGAACAAACAAAAAGATGGAAAACCACCCAATTTAGGTGATAGATTTGATTGAAGAAAAATTAAGTGCTGTACAGTACTATTCAGACCCCTTGAACCTTTACATGTTTTGTCATATTACCAACACAAACCTATATTGAATATGAACACGGTTTTCAAAATCTTTAAGGGGCAACCAACTAGCTTCAGAAGCTAACCTGTGTGTAATTTACTCAGCGTAAAAAAAAAAAGGAAAAATATTTATCGTGCTGTACAATGGCAAGAAGGAAGAAAAATGTTTAAAGAAAGCCTAAAGGAGTCCTGGGGTTTGCCACAAGCCGTGTAGGGGACACAGCAAAGCATGTGGAAGAAGGAGCTCTGCTAAAACGAGACCACAATTGAATTTTCAGAGGGGGAAAAAAAACACTGTACTTCACCCTATACACACTATTCCCACTGTTTAGGATGGAAATGGTCGCATCATCTGGGAGGGAAATCCTGGATTAAAACCTGTTGGGGGAGGGGGGGACTTGAGACTGGTGTTAAAATGGCCTGGTCAAAGTCCGGGCCCAAGTATTATCGGGAATACTTAGCAGGAGTTCAAAACTGATGTTCTCAGAGAGTCTCTGTCCAGACTGAGCAGTTTCATAAAAGAAAAAAAAAATCACAATTAAACACATTGAAATATGTCGGAGTTCAAGGGGTGTAAATACTTTTGCAAGGCACTGTAAATGAAGTTACTTTGTTCCGTGTTGCATTCACATTGGGAGCCAACATTTTCACAAGACTCGACCTCAACAAAAACATGGAATACCACTGGATACGACAGTAATGTGGTTTGTAGAGAAATATAAAGGTGATTGTCCACTTAATTGTCACTTTATATATCTGTGTTATTAAGAAATACCTTATGACAAATGGTGAAAAAAAACAATATTTGATCAATTTATGTTGGAGGCACCTATCAGTCAAGGAATTAGAAGAGGAAGACAAAAAAGTTGGCAAAGTGCAACAGAAAGAGGCCTTTGTTCTTTCCTTTTGATTAAAGTCAAACCTGGTCTGGGTATTGTATTTCTTCTGTTAATCAGCTAAATGTAGTAAACTGAAAATGCCAAGAGGCCTGATTTACAGAGAATTTCTATTGAATATTTTAGGTATAATTTGACATATGCTTCCATATTAGTGTTAAGACCATTTTTTCCTCAAACATCATACAAATATTCCGTAAATCTCCCTCTTATCAAATTCTGTGCCAGTATTTACATGTATCACATTTATAAATATTGTGCATTATTGAGTAACAGCGATCCTGAGATGCAAGTCACCGCACTGTTCGTGAGAGCCTAAGCTCCCCAGCTGTTAAAGTTAAAGATGGCTTCCTTAAGACTAAAAAAAAAAATCAAGTCATCAGTGGTTCCTTTCATTGTTCAGTTTCTGGGTTTCTTCTTTAGAGTGAAGGTACAAACCAAAATAGACCCCCCTGGTGAAGACAATGTGCAGGAAACCTGGACAGAGATCCCAACTTGGAGCAGAAACAGCTTGGATCCTTCAGGAAACCACGAAAGCACTTCTTTACAACAACTACAACAAAAAGACGGAAATAGACGAGGGAAAGCCAGGGTTGTGGGTTCTAGTTTTGCGACCCTGCTAGTTCTGCTGGTTTCCGTACATGAGGGGGATGATGTAGACGGAGATGTCATCTCCAGAGCCTAATCTGTCGTTGGATATCCTCCAGCCGCGATCTTTCAACTCGCCGCGTGCTCTCATCACCAGGTCCTGAGCTGCCATTGTGTACCTGCCAAAGCAGAAATGATTAATGAGCACTGTGTGGTTACCGTAGGGTGATAGTCAATTCCAAAAATACTACGGTTTTAAAAGAAATAAACCCCAATCACATTATTTAACTAAACACCAAAAAAGAAAATCTGTTAGAAGGTGAAACCAAGCTTGGAGGCGTAGTCTTAAAGACGCCAGATAAATGTCTGGGAACCTTTTTCCCTGTTATCAAAGGAACACCGAATCTAAATGTTTGGAAATTTTTGCAGAATCTCAGCTCGATAACTGTTCATCCACTCCAAGCGAGACAGGGTTGAGCAGGAGTTCAGGCCAGACTGGCTGCAGCTGGGGAACGTGCCTGTGCTGGTCGTCTGGGTCGCAGTTTGCCAGGAAACAGGTGACTGCTTCAGCCACTTCCTGGTTGGAAAGAACGTCCCACAGCCCGTCGGTTCCCAGAATCAGAACGTCATCTGCTCCATGCTCGTACTGCGATAAGGGGTAAACTCTGACCTGAAGGCGGACAGAGAAAAGGCAAGAGCGGAGACTAAAGCAGCATTTAGATACTCACTTAACATACAGTAAACAAACTCACAATTATGTTTTGCCTAATAGTAATAACTTGCTCTTGAGGGTTACAGAGTGTATTTCCCTATAGTATGTCTGGTGGTGACAAGCTGCAACAGAAAGAAGGAGATCCAATGGAGCTGCTGCTAGGGTATGTCTATTGTCCTAAATTTGGTTAGAAATCTCCACACCACACATCCAAGGAGGCTTATCTATATTTCTAATGTTCTTACTCATAACATACCAAAGATGGTAGTCAAAGCATTTTACCTACAACTAGTTGTTGGAGTTATACACACTTATGTCTAATTTACTTCATTTGAATACTAGGGGCCTAATTTATTAATGGTTTGCGGTTGTTAAAACGGACGCAAACCGCACAGCGTTGCAAAACATGCTGCAGCTAATTTACTAACCGGGCGCAGAGAATATTGCGCCTCTTAGACCCGCAGCAGGATGTGCGTGATCCATTTAGCGCTTTTGCCCTTGATGAATACTCAGTGTGAGCGTATCGCTGCAGACGTGTGCAATTTTTAATCATCTGCCCGTTCCAATCACTTCTTCTGATGTTTCTCGTTTACCTTGAAAAGGGTGCGAGTCGATGGAGTTCTACAGAACTGTTAGATTTTGTCGTTTTTATCAAAGCGATTTGTGCAACCAGCAACACAACAAGACATGACTGCGTCTCTTTCTGCACCCGAAATGTGCAGTAGAGCAGGGAGTGACGTAGACCGATAATCCCTTTATAGGTCAGTCTGTCTTATGCTGTATTTAGCCAAGTTAAATAAACCAAGTCTGCTTTTGATAAAAAAAAAAGTCACTAAACGTTTTTACTCCTATTTACTAGCATTTTAAAATAAAAAGATCTGGTTGATAAAACATGAACACTTTGTTGTGCACTTAGAATTTTCCCTTTTAAAATTTGTCAGTGAAGTGTCCTACATAAACTGGCTATAGTTGTACAACTCCTAAACTGGCGCTGGAGAGCCACACTTTGGACACCCCTGAGATAAGGTAAATTTTTTTTTTTCAATTTTGAAATAATAAAAATGAAAAAAAGCTATAGGGTTTCAATTACATACAAAGATCCTCTTTAGCACAGCTCTGAAAAACTTTTCAAGGCAGTTTATGAATTCATGAATGGAAAATGCTGGCAGCCTTTATTCCTCTGTTATAGTCAAAAAGTCAGCTTTTTACAGCAGATAGCAGATAGATAACAGATTTATTTGCACCTGAGGCCCAACACATTAGCACTGTGAAGGCAATTAAAGAAATCTGAAGGACCTCTGCCTGAGTTAAACAGTAAATCTCATGGCTTGATTATAGTTTCACAAAAGAGAACATTAGTGACCCAAAAATCAATTGATTTCTCAATACAATTATCTTGGAGGATGGATGATTACTCAAAAACAAAGATTTTACACTCATATTTAAAACAAATCATTAAAGTGTACATGATGCAGGAGGGTTTTAAGGATCTCTACAGAATTTCCTCTCACACATGAACACTTTACGAAGACTGTAGCAATGACAAAAAGCACCTTGACTCATCTCAGAGGAACATCTAAGGAGGAGGCTGAACTGTTTCTGAACTCCGAGGCAGCGAATCAAGGATCAAGAGAGTTCACGACTTTTGTGACTAATGCAGTCATGTGCCCCTGTTACTAACAGGGAGAGGACTGTGTGGAGTGCTAGAGTGCATCTTAAGAAACACAGTTCACAGAGTGCACTCTTAATGGCAAAGTGCATTTTTAATTGTTCCCTTCAGTATTTTGTTTCATCTAATCCATAAATTCCCTGTTGATAGACACAGTGGAGCAGGCCGAGAGTGGCTGATCTGGAGCACCGGGACAATTTCCAGGGGCCGGTCTGATATTTGGGCCACAAGGGCTGGTGTACTATAGCAAGCCCAGTTGTACTAGTGTGCCAAAGGTGTATTTTTGTACTTTTTTGGCAAAATGTTAAACTAGTAAGGGAAAATAATTAACTAGTTTAGTGTAATTGCATACTATTTGGCCGAACGACAGTTGATATAAAGGTTTGGAAACAGATGCTAAGAAATGTGAAAAAATGGGCAACTGGAAGCTTCTTCAGAATTACTGAAACAGGGAAAATACGTTAAAATTTACTGGCACATCACCATTTAGGTTAATTAATTATCAGGTCAATAAATTGTGTGACATTGTGGCATCTAGCCAAATATAATGCGACGCTACATAGCCTACCTGGGAAGCTGTCTTGTAACTCCTCAGAGTTAGAGGGAAAACTCTGCATCAAGCAGTATGAGCCCAGAAGTCCAAATAAGGCAAGATTACTTGAGGGAATATTATAAATTAGTATTAAAATAATAAAGATTATGGTGTAGACCTGCTCCATATGAAAAGTGCCCTGGTAGCTGATTCAGCACAACAATAATTTAACTGACATGAATTAATCAGAAGCTTCGTAAAATTGGGAGGTTTGTGCTGAGTATTTTGACTATTTTTAAATGTCATTTATTTTCATAAGCAAAGTCAGTAGTGACGAAGGGGTTCTGTTGTCATTATGGAAGGAACAGGTGTTTGAACAAGCAGCTTGATACAATATAACCACTTTCTATGCCCAAATGATAGCATGACCTGTTATATTTTTTTTATCTTTTAGAGCAAGACAATGCATACAAAGCACACAGTTTTAAGAGGAAATAATAAAAGTGATATGACCTAAGCCTGCTTTTTTAACTATATAATATACCTTAATTGGTTAAAACAAGTGTGTTTTCCATTTCAATCTTTTATTTTGACACAGGTGCAGTAGGTGACTTTAGGAAAACTGGAGGAAGAGTGAAAGGGAGAGCAGAGTCTACTCAGGGACTGATTACAGAGGCAGAAGAAGAAATGTAGATTCTGCTGTTGTTAATGGATGTGTTGTAAGAAATAATGTAGATGTGTAAACATGCCACAATAAATCTACCTTGTGAAGCATTTAGCACTTATTTGCACCAAATTGGATATTTTTTAGGAAAATATTCTGAATTACCAGGCTGTAGAGAACAGTTTGCTGTTGGAGCTTCAGCATGTAAGGTAATAATTACATGATTTTATTAAAAGTAGGTTGTGATATTAATTGGGCCGGTCTGAGAGATGAAACTCCAGGGCTGAAAATAAGTCCCACTCAGGCCCTGCCGTGGAGTACTGGAAAATATTACAAAGCTTAAAAGTTTTTTATTATTATTATGAAGTCAAAGTTGTATTGAAGTGCATCAGTTGCAAACTGGAATGGTTTTGATAGAACAGAATCACCCTTTATTGTTCGTGGGAGGAAACGCTGCTGTAACAGCAGCAAAGTGACAGGTAACTGATTCATTTAGATTCACAGGAGAAAAAATATCTTCTTCTTCCTCTTTTGGCTTTTCCTTTCAGGAGTCACCACATCATCTGTCTGAATTTACTTCTACCATCTGTATCCTCTGCCCTCATGCCAACTAACTTCATGTCCTCTTTCACCACATCCATAGATCTCATTTTCGGTCTTCCTCTCTGCGTCCTAACTGGTGGCTCCATCTTCAGCGTCCTTCTACCGAAATAACTGTCGTCTCTCCTCTGGACATGTCCAAACCATCTCAGTCTGACCTCCCTAACTTTATCCCCAAAACAACCATCATGAGCTGTCCCTCTAATGTACTCATTCCTGATCCTCTCCATCTTCGTCACTCCCAGAGAGCATCTCAACATTTTGAGTTCTACAACCTCCTGTTCTGCTTCCTGTCTCTTCCTCATTGGTACTGTCTCTAGAACATGTCTCTACAACATCGCTGGTCTCACTACTGTCTTGTACACCTTTCCCTTCATTCCTCCTGAAACCCTTTTGTCACACATCACACCTGACACTTTTCTCCACCCATTCCAACCAGCTTGCACACGTTTCTTCACCTCTTTTCCACACTCTCCATTGCTTTGTACCGTTGACCATAAGTACTTAAAGTCCTCGACGAGAAAAAATAAAATACAAATGAATAAAGAATAATATATGTACATGAATGACAAAATTACAAAACCAATGTATTGTACAGTTATTAAAAATAAAACTGGCATACTCAGATTTGGCAAATGTGCAAATGAGAAGGATGTACATGTGTACTTGTGCCTTAAAACACATTTACAAGAAGTGAAAATTCTTCAGAAAATTACAAATTATAAAATCTGTAAACAGAGATGTGCATTTTTTTCTTCTTTAGTTTTTGCTTCTTATATGTGTACAGGCCAATTAATCAATGTTTATAGTGGCTAACGCACTTTTGAAATGATAAGAGAGGCACTCACAAACTGACAAGAACATTCAATTCTTCTTGTAACATTAGACAGTTTTTTGATGTGAAAATAATCATGGCGTACCTCTGGGCAGCAGGACAAGAAGGGCTTGATGTAAATGTTGGAATCGTGGACTCTCAGATTGTGGTCCCCAAAACCTCTCGTTACCCCAATGGTTGCCAACACTCTAGCCTGCAAAATGATCAGACGTCTGTTAGGCTGATCATCGGCAAACTCAAAGCATTACTTTAGTCTCCTCGTTTTACGGCCCATTTTTAGAAAAAAGAAAAGAAAATGACATCCATCTCTACCGTGCAGAGAGACGTACAGGAGAAGGTCCGGCCTTCCAGGAAATTTATTAGTTTGAAACTTGGCCGTGATTTTCAAAGTTTTGGCTCCAATTTTTGCTGCTCAGGATAAATTTACACAGATAAAAACAGAAGGCAACAGACCACAGAGTTAGGAAACAAGTTATCAGTCATAATTTATTACTTGGGATGGCACCATTTTAAAGCAATGCTTTGAGAATATAAATATAAATCATTACACATACAGTATTTTTATTTCTTTGCCACTAATTTAACCAAACTCAAGTGTAAGTGGTATTAGGCTGGACTCCTACGGTCTGAACAAAGCTCCCTATAAAAAAGGAGACATGCACACCACAGGGGGACTGGGTTAACCGACTGTACTGTAGAGGAAAAGGGCATTCAAGGGTAATCGAAGCCTGCTCACAAAGAGCTGGGATCAGTATGCAGTGTGGTATTGTAGCCTTTTGAAGCAGGAGCTAAACTATTCCAACGGAGAAGGAGGAAACGCGCCCTGGGACTTTGAAAGGCTCTGGTGTTTCTCTCCCCCAAACAAAGATCCCTCATCACTCCATATGGGATCATATTGACATGTGTCATGTTTGTCTTTGACCTTTTCAATGCATCATGAATATGATGCTGGACTGTAATCAATTTGAAGGTAAAATTTTGGGAGAATGGACAATGTGCTGATCACACAACCTTTTCTTTTAATCGCTGTGCCAAAATACAGATAAGACTGCTAAACACTTTATGATTTTAGATTTGTGTTCTGATACCTTATAAAAGCATTCCCACCCCTTGAACCCTTTCTCCTTTTGTCACATTACAATTACAAACTTAAATGTTTCTCAGTTGAATTTAGGTTGTACCTTTGATTTGGCCATTCTGACATCAATATGCTTTTCACCATTGCAGCTCTTGCTGTATGCTTTAGGGTTGTTGACCGATGTTCCCTAACAAACCTCTCAGGCCAACACAAAACAGCTGCTTACTATCAGGTTACTATCATTAACAAAAAAGAAAGAAATAACAAAAGCTAGAAGTAAGAAAACATGTTCAATAACTGAAATAAAACTGAGAATTTTCAACAAAACGAAAAGGAACCGAAACTGCAATGAATGTTCACAAAACTAACTTAAACAAACTGAATTTATTTAAAAAATATGCTTAGTTTTCTTTTCATAGAGTGAAAAGAAAAAGTTATTCATTTGTTTGGTTGTTTATCAGGCTCATTGCAATATATTTATAAAAAAAGCATAATATTTTTTTAGATTTTGTTATAAATTTTAATTTTAAGTCTTACCCCGGGACAAAACTTGTTTAACCGAAAGACTAAAACTAAAACTGAAACTAATATAAACTAAAAACTAAGCATAAAAAAACTAAACTGCCTCATAAATGGTAAAAACTAATTGAAACTAAAATAGAATTGAACATTTTAAGTCAAAACTAAATAAAAACTAAAATAATGAACATTTTAAAGCTATTAAAACCCTGATTAACACACATGCAGACTCCATATACCATTTAGGTCAAGCTTCTAAAAGGAAGTGGTTGAAGTTTATTTAGGTGTATCAGAATAAAGACAGCAAAGCAGAAAAGTGTTCTGTACTACCTAGTGTTGTTCTATCACATACAATCCCACACAAATCCTTCAGGTTTTTGGTATTAATTTTAACAAAAAGTTAAAGGCTCAAGAGGTATGTATGGAGGTATATGCCAACATACATGAGTAACTATTCTCAAATTTGATTGTTTTTTCTCTCTAACAGATGGGACAGATGAGAGTTCCTAATTCTCCCAAAGAAAATAAGCACTGTCATATCAGATGGCAATTACATTTGAAAAACAGGCTCATAACGGAGTGCTGCTGCCCCATAAAGTAGCATTATGGTGCCTCGAAATGTTTGATTACAGACAAGGCTTTCGTGGCCGCAGAAATAACTGTCAGAGAGGCTACTGAGCAATGCTTACCTTCTTCCCCTCCCCATAGATCAGAGGAAACTTCAGGTCATCATCCTCTATGGTTTTATACGCCCTGTGCAAGACAAAGATGACATGTTAATGGTCTTCTTATGGTTTATGGCAGGCAGTGTTTTTATAAGCTGAAGATACACCGATTCCAGCTCTTGGCCTTGCCTCTTCCAAGGTGTACAACACAAAGAGAAAGAATGCAGGTGGCAGCAAAATTAGGCGTTAAATAAAGTATAACAGGAAAATATTTTTTTTTCTTCATAATAATAAATGATAATGTTGGCTAACATGCAACCAGTCGATTGTTAGGTAACACAAGTAAGTTTGCGAGCACCGATTTACTCCATCTACTTCTTCTAACAGGCTAAAATGTGACATGTTAAAATGTACCACAAAACTGACCAGGAATGTACGATCTAAAACTATATTAACATTGATGTTATAGCAAATAACTAATATTTACCTATATTATTTACATTACATATATTTTCATATTCCTAACACATTTAAAAAAACAACAACAACCAAACCCCATTAACATTGCTGTTGTGGTTCAGTTTAACACCTCACATTACCAAATGACCCCCCCAAAAAAACAAATGACCAAGGCCCTCCCTTTCTGGAATTACATGCACAAACGGCAATAAGATGGAAATAAACGTTGGTTGTTAATATTGTCCCAGTTTTACTTATCAGACAGATACCAATATGTTTTAAAAAATGACTAACAGTGGTTGATGCTGATATAACATTAGCAAAAATACTAACATTAGCATGGTGCCTCACAACAACAAACACACATTATCTTTCCATTAATCCGGGGCCAGTCAACCATGGGCGGTTCTAGACTGGGGCCAACAGGTGACCCTGTCGAATGTTTTGGTCACTTTTTTGGCCCTTGTACAGAATGGATTAATTCTCAAATTCTTGTGATGAAATATGAACAAAAAAAGCATAATTTATTGGTCTAATGGATAAATGTAAGACTTCCAAATTCAGCTTATGGTGGTGTTGTTCAAATTGAAAACTTGAAAAATCTGATTTGAGATTACAAGGAGAACCCACCACTGCTCCACAAACTAAAATGAGTTAAAATGCTAATGTTAATGAATCTGAAATTGTTTACAGGCTAAAATTAAGAGGTTATAGATAGTTATACTGTGATGGACTGGCGACCTGTCCAGGGTGTACCCCGCCTCTCGCCCATTGACAGCTGGAGATAGGCACCAGCCCCCCATGACCCCTGGAGGACTAAGCGGTTCAAATAAATGGATGGATGGATGGATAGATAGTTATAGAAAGTTATAGATAATAGGTTAAAGATATATTGGAGCTGTGTCCAAATCCAGGGCTGCATCGTTCGAAGGCTGGATTTGAAGGACAGCAAAGCAGAGACAGTTGTCTAAATTCATTCTTTCAAATAATGCCAACGAATACACAAAATGTATTATGTATTTATAGTTGTTCGGCTGAAGAAAGATCAGAGAAGGGGATGGAGTGTTGCAGCAGAACCATCGGTGGTCTTTTCTGGTTGATAAGTTGTACTTCATTCAGGGTGCTCTGCACAGGGTGCTTTGGGTAGCTTCTTCGTACCGTCCACTGCATCATCAATCAGAAAGGTTTGATCAAGTGGGTATGATTACCTCTCAGTTGGAGATATTAGACATGGTGACCATGGTAAAATGGCTGTAGCTCCTTTAGAAAATGCGAAGATTTCTAGCTCCATTTTTACTCAATTGTTTAGTGTCGTCACAGTTGCTAATTGACAGTACATTCACCAAGGTAGGGACGGGAATACATCTGAAGGCTAGACCATCCAAATTTACAGCCGTTTAACATCTGGTCTACCTGGTTGATGAAGGACCCAGCCTATATTTCGACCGGTCCTTTGAAGGACACATCCCCTGATTTTGGACACAGCCATGGTAACATTTTAGCTAACACTAGCAAGTCAGCATAACATAAACCTACTGGGATAAAAGCAGCTTATGTTAACATAAGCATGTTGTCTAATTCCAGCATGCCTTTTGTCAATCGACATTATCTGCTATGATAAAATCAGATAATTGCAGTTCATAAAATGCTTGCATTAGCCAAAATACTACTCAAGCACTGCTTGCACTGGTCTGCAACAGTAAAGAGGATGAGTGTTTTTCATTGTCAAGGACCTAGCCTTGATGCCTTGGTCGTGCGCTGGTTGCCTACAAGACACGACATCAGGTACCGTCAAGGCGTGTTCCAATGTTCATGTGCTACGGAGGCGTCTGTCCTCCATTTGTCTGCCGTTTCGCTAACTGTCCAAGGATACATCAAAGGTACCTTGTTGCCTTCCGCTGAAACCATAGATATCCTATGGCCGAAACACTCCCGACCTGCAAGCACCAGCATTTTTCTGAACTGCCAGGTATGGATTCAGACCCAGAGCTGGGGAGGCTGGAGCCACAAACCACAGCCAAATAAACCTACTAGCAGTGAACGAAATTATGTATTCAATGGTGCTCTCTTGCAGTTCATTTTTTTTCAAACATAAAGCATCTGGCTGGCCAGCATTTTAAGGTATATGAAACTCACAAAAAAAGTTACTGCAACGATGTACAAAAACAAAAAATCTTCTGCCACCTTTTTTTCCCTCCAACATTTGACAGGCCCGTATTGTGTTAGTTAGGTTTTTTCTTAAAGTTATAGTTTTGGTGTTGGTTGAATCTGACATGACGTTAGTTTGATTATATGTTGTTGTGATGGGTTTCCCGAAAATTATTGCTACAAGCATAAAAGCTTTAGTGAATGTCCGTTAACAACATTGTGCATATTTATAACAGAGAGCCACAAATAGCCAATATGGCTATGACTGCAAAACAGCTTAACTTAATTTCAAAAGACTAAATATAAAATCTAATAAAATGTAAAGAGATATTACTGCTAAAAACCAGTTTGTTTGTTTGGTTGGTTGTTTTGTGGTCACTGAGAGGTAGCAGTGTTGTGCCAAAAATAATTAAATGGTTTTATTTTTCCCAGTTAGTACCTAATGTTTAGCATTAATATGCCCTCTGTTTTCCTGTGGGAGTAGCTATTTTGTGACATTTAATAGACTTAAATGCTGTTTTTAAGGGGAAGTGTTCCAAGTATTAAGAATACAGTGCCAGGATTCAGCCAGAATTCAGAAAGATTAAACAATTCTGATTCGAATGTATAAATCCTTAGTTGGGGACACCCCTAATATATGTACCAAATTAAAAAGTAAAAAACCAGTTATACTTTTTTAGTTCCATGGCTGAAGGAATGCTACTATGCTACAAAGATGGACGGGATGTGAAAAGAGCACGTAAGCGGGCAGGCGCGGTTATGTGAGGCAAGTCTGTTAAATGTAACTCTTTTCTTTGACCAAGGAAGGACAGCGTCCACACAAGCAAGGCGCCTCACCTAGATGCCTTGACATTGAGAAGCACACGATGTCTTTGTTTCTCCAAGCAGTCACATCCTCATATACCCTGAGCAACATTTAAGACTTGCTCATCATTTAAACGATTTACTATCATCACTCTGGAACAACACAGAACAGCAGCAGGAAGCCAAAAGTGCTCCAGTTACAAAATTATCGTATACCTCTTTATCAGAACCTCAATGAGAGGCAAATTTAATCATCTTAATTTTAGCCGTCAGATTTTATGGGGATCACGAGATAACTTTTGGAGATCAAAAGAGCATCTGTAAAATTTTACTGCACCAGAAATAAGAGTTCAAATTAGAGTCAAATTAGGCAGAGGGACTAAAGGAGCAAAGAGTTATTTGACCAATCACGAAGGGAAACATGTAAACCACATTTGTCGCAGTTTTCAACACATTAAACTTTAAAAGTTTTTTCTCCTTCTTGTCTGTTCCTTAGCTAAATGCAGTGTTTTAAACTGCTCATGAACCTAAATGTTTAGAACTAAAAAAATGTAAAATAAAAAAAATATACATCTTAATATTTTGGTTGACCCAGTTCAATTTATAATGTGATTCAAACTTAATAGCAAGCTGAAACGTTTGTTTCCTTCCAACACTGTAAGTCTTGATAATTGAGCCCTGCACTGGACTTTAATTTTTAAAATCCAGCTCCCACTGAATTTATGACCATCACCTACCGCTCCCCCTGTCCCTCTCCTTCAATCCTGCTCTCTCCAAAATATCTGCATCCAAACTCGGCCACATCAGCCTCCCCATAGGATTTATAAGCCAACTAAAAATGTTTATATGCTTCATTTTATTAGAAAAGAATGAATATAAACAACATTCAGCAAAATCTGTTTTTAATTACAATGTTTATGCTGAGACAGCAAAATATGACTGCAATTTATAGAATATCAAAACTATTAAAAATTTAAGAAAAGCTTATAAATAACTAAACCCTAGAGACCCATTAGAAACACAAGTTGACTTGCTGTTGCCTACATTAATACATTGCCTCAGAACCAGAACAGTTTTTAGTTTTATTTTATACACATTATTTTGCACTTACAATGATTGGATCTTCCTGTTGTACTCTAAATTTGAACTCATTGGTGACAATTGTGCTTTTTTTATTTGAAGCAAGTGTTGCCTTTTTCCTTTTTTTCCTCTCAAACTACATCAGAATGCTAATTTACATATTAAAATCACAAAGTTTTTTCTGGAGAGGGATGCCCCCAGACCCCCCTAGAGGATTTTAGTTGTCACACCTTCTGAGTTTCCAAGTATAAAAAATGGAATAGAAATAGAAATGTTTTGGATGTTGATTGTGTTATCATTGTGCCAATTTTTAACTGACTCCGTAAAAATGTTTTATGCTTGAGCAGGACTCGGGTAATTTTTTATTCATTTTTTGTTGGTATGAAGGGGGAAAGTTTGGGAGCCAGAGTTATAAATTATACTGTGCTGTAGCCTGCCCTCTTTCCCCATACCGATGTATTTCAGTTGCTCTGAAACACAAGATCAGGATGGTTTTCACATTACTGCTGGTTTCACTCAGAGACACCATATGTTTCCACCTCAGGCGAGCGCTGCAAATGCTGCACTCAGCAGTTTTTTTAACTGTGCAGGGCACAGGCAATCGCAGCAAATACAACCCACAAATGGAGACCGGGTCTGCAGACTGAGACTGCTCGGAGCAGAGAGTGCGACTGCAAAAATACATGTACAAAGACAAAACAAAGTCTATTAATATTAAATTTAAAAAGGCCTAATTTTTCACCTAAAGTTGTCAATTCCATACAGACTCCGGCATCAAGGAGAGACGCTCTTCCTTACAGGTTTTTTGAGAACAATATTCTGTTTTAAATCACATTTTGTATGAGATAAACCTGACAGAATAAGAAGAAAGCACATCACTCTATTCTCTGAGTGCAAGGCTGGGGTGTTTGACCCACAACACTGAGCGTTTTCACTCTCAACAACTGTTTGGAAGCCCGATCCACCGCAGCGCATGACGAAGTGGTGGGATGAGTGGGGGAAGAGAGGCATGCTGGAACATGGTGCAGAAGGAGGTCTGACCATCTCATCAGTGGGTGACATTAAGCCAGCAGGAGAAAGGAACAGTAATAATAATAATAAATTTTATTTAAACAGTGCCTTTCTGAACACTCAAGGTCACTTTACAGTCATAGATAAAATACACAACAATAACAGACAGAACAATATAAAGCAAACAAACAGAGTGGAGCAAAGGGAGTAGTTATTGGAATGCTAGACGGAACAGGTGGGTTTTGAGTCTAGTTTTGAAGAGATGCAGGGAGTTAATGTTATGGATATCAGGGTGGAGTGAATTCCAGAGCTGAGGAGCAGAGCGGCTAAAGGCCCTGCTCCCCATGGTGACCAAACGGACAGGTGGGACAGTGAGGTGGATGGAGGAGGAGGAGGAGGACCTGAGGGAAGGGTGGAGGTGGAGAGATGAAGGAGGTCTGATAGATACGGGGGGGCTAGGTTATGGATGGCTTTGAATGTAAAGAAAACAATTTGGAATTGGATTCTGAATGTAACCGGGAGCCAGTGGAGTTGCTGAAGGACAGGGGTGATGTGATGGAAGGAGGGAGTTCTGGTAATGATGCGGGCGGCCGAGTTCTGAATAAGCTGGAGTTTATGGAGGGATTTTTGGGGAAGACCGAAGAGAAGGGAGTTACAGTAGTCAAGACGGGAAGTGATGAGGCTACGGACAAGAATGGGAGTAGAGTGAGTGGTGAGGGAGGGGTGGAGGCGGTTAATGTTACGTAGATGGAAGTATGCAGACCGGGTAATATTGTTTATGTGGGACTGGAAGGATAGTGAAGAATCAGGGAGATTAAAGCTATTAATTTTGGATAACAAGGATTTAGTGCTGACAAACAACATTTCTGCTTAATCATTGTTTGAGAAAGTTTGAGGTAAACCAGTCTTTAATTTCAGATAAACAGTTGGTGAGGGAGGAGAGGGGGTGTGTGAAGATGAGGGTTTGGAGGAGACATAGAGCTGGGTGGCATCCGCGTAACAATGAAAATGGATGTTAAATTTAGGGAAGATATTTCCAAGTGGAAGAAGGTAAGTGATGAAAAGAAGCGGGCCGAGGACAGAACCTTGGGGGATGCCGGTAGTGACAGGGGAGGGACGGGAAGTGAAGGATTTGAGTTGAATGAACTGAGTACGGCCAGAGAGATATGAATGGAACCAATCAAGTGGGGTATGAGAAATGCCAAGGGAAGACAGTCTATTGAGGAGAATGGTGTGAGAGATGGTATCGAAGGTCGAACTCAGGTCAAGGAGGATGAGGATGGAAAGCAGTCCGGAGTTAGCATCAGTGAGGAGATCATTGGTGATTTTTATAAGGGCAGTTTCTGTACTGTGGCCAGGGCGAAAACCAGACTGGAAGGGTTCGTAGAGGCTATTGCGGGTGAGATGAGCATGAAGTTGAACAGAGAAGATTTTTTCTAGGATTATTGAGATGAAGGGAAGATTTGATATGGGACGAAGATTATTGAAATTATTGGGATCAGCGCCGGGTTTTTTCAGTATTGGGGTAATTGATTCAGTTTTGAACAGTGAGGGAACAAGAGAGAGAGAGGAGTGGATTATGGTGGTTATGAGAGGGAGGAGGGAGGTGAGACACGTTTTAACCAGAGCTGTAGGGAGGGGGTCGAGAAAGCAGGTGGATGGTTTTGATTTACGGATGAGATCAGATATTTCAAATGGGGTGGGAAGAAGAAAAGAACAAAATGACTGGCAGAGGGGAAAGATCTCAGGGGGAGGGGGGTGCTTGAAATAAGTTGGTGGTGTATGGAAGCAATTTTCTGAATAAAGAAGGTTATTAAGGAGTTACATGAGTCAGCTGAATACAGGTGAGGGGTTAGAGTGTCGGGGGGATGGAGAATATTGCGCATTATCGAGAACAGAGTCTTGGAGTTGCCTTCATTGGAAGAGATCAAGCCACAATAGAAAGCAGATTTTGTACGTGTAATAGAGTCCAAGTATTGAAGCAGATGAGTTTTGTCCATTTCTTTGTGTATTGCAAGACCAGTGAGAGAAGGATACTGACCGAGTTTTGACAGGAGCAAGAGAATCCAGGATATTATTGAGTGTGGAATTATAATAGGAAACAAGATGGTCAGGAGAGGCAGAATCAGGATAGATATACTGTGTATAATGGAGGACAGAGTTTCAGGGTTGATGTTTTTGATATTGCGGAATGAGATTTGACGGATAGGCTTATTTATGGAAGAACAGAGGGGGATGTTGACAGAAAAAAGTGATCAGATATATGGACATCATTGGCAGAAGAGTTAGAAACCAGAGCAGGAGATTAAATCAAGTGAGTGACCTTTAATGTGTGTGGGAAAATTATAATATATTATACAGTGATTGCATCTAGGAAAATGTGTTTATACTCAATCCTGCACCAACCTACAGTGTGTTGTATTTATATGTACCTATTAAACCATAGATCACCAACATGGTGCCCGCGGGCACCAAGGTGCTCTCAGGGACAGCATAAGGTGCTCCCTGGACGTGTTTTGAAAATAGAAAATAATTCAATGCGCTGAGATATTAATTGAAATGAAATGTTGCATGTTTAAATGCATCTGTTTCCTGTCTTAAATCAATTATGATCATGTATTATTTGTATTATTTGTGAGCAATTAACATGTGATAAGACTTAGCATAAGATAAACCATGCAACTGTGTAATGTACAGGTAGCCCTTTGTATTACTAAGCACCCTTTGTGTAGCTCTCAGTATCAAAAAGGTTGGTGACCCCTGTATTAAACGTTTTCACATTTAGTCACAGATTCAATGCATAACCGTAAAGTTTGTCATTGTAGAAATAGAAGGAATATGATACTTGGCCTTTGAAATTTTTGTCCACCAGACTTTGCAGATCTAGAGAATGACTCTTTTGCTTCTGCTCTTTTAGGTTTGATGGAAAGCATTGCTAAATGTTAATTTTCAAGTCTAACCCCTCTTCGATAAGGACCAGATTTGTAGAGAGCAATACCAACAGTCGTCCTGTTGACCAAGCTGTGGATCTATACACCTACAGCAGGGTTATGAGAGTCCTCTTGATTGTTTTTTCTGATTAAATGGCAAAAGGACTGAACTTATACAGCGCTTTTCTAGTCATACTGACTACTGACTAGGGCCCTACCAACACGATACCGATATAAAACAGTAGCAAAGGCTACTAAAAAAAGTAGCTTAAGCTTAAACCCTGCATTCTTTGTCAATTTTGATGCTCACATATTTATTCCTGGTCTATTCTGAATATTCTGTACATATTTCAAAAAATATTTTTTTATTATTTAAACATCTTTAAGTATCCTGCTCTGTTGCACATTACAACCTGGGTATGCCACTTCATCTGTACTTTTTATCTTAATAACTGAACAGTACTTTGTTTTTGTAACTATTCCATAATTTTTTTATTTTTTCCTAGACTCCTAAATTGTGTTGTGTTCTTGCTTTTGCTGCTGTTACGACCAAATTTCCCTTGTGGGAAATAAAGGAGTGTTCTATTCTATTCTGCACAGCAAAGAACAGTCCCAATAACTAAAAATAATGCATCATTTGCCATCCCCACCTCTAAAAAATATAAAAATGTATACAATATAAGCAAATTCTTTTACCGATAGCCGATAATATTCATGACCCCCATATCAGTCGATATATCAATCGAGCCCTAATATAAAGCGCTTTACCCTGTAGCCACATTCACCCATTTGCACTGACAATCACTTACACACCAATACAGAGCTTGCTAGGCAACTTGGGGTTAAATTCCTTGCTCAGGGGCACATCGACATGTGCCGTCCGATTACAAGATAACTACACTACCTAATAAGCCACAGTTGCTCCAGTCAATGCTCTTCTTGCCCTGACTGCCAGGTTAGATGGATGGACCACATCTTGGTGAGCTTGCAGTTGTGCAGTACTCTTATCATTTTTGGGTGATGTATTATACAGTACTCCAGGAGATGTTTAAACCTTGTCATATTGTTTTATAACCTAAATCTGATTGAAGCTTCTCCAGAGAATTCTCCCAGATGAGCCTGCTGTGTTCCTTGGTCTTCAGGAGGCTGTTTGCTCTCTTGTGTTCTCAAACACACCTCTGAGGCGTTCACAGAACTCCTATATTTATACTGAGATGAAATCATTGGTGGGCGATGTCTATGTAGTTAGAAGACTTTTGAAGGATGGTGGTTGCAATGGGTTTTATTTAGGGGTATCAGAGTAAAGTACATTTGTGTTTACAGGAAAAATTTAATAAATGTATAAAATATAATGGCGTTTGCAGTCGTATTGTTTAAAAAATATTTAATAAATAATAAAAAAGGCGTGACTAATACCTGGTGGCATCCTCTATGGTGACACTGTGGCAGCCTGTGCCAGTGTTAAATGATATGCTTTCAGAAGCGAAGTAAGGCCAGAGTAAATCGCATTGTCCCAGTAAATCTTCAGATCCAAGTAGCAGTTGTTAGTTACACCAACACAATAGCTTTACATCAGGATGATAGGGGAAACAGTGGTGGCTAGAGGAGCGGAAATTAAAAAGGTGGAAAAGTTGATGCCAGTTTTGCATATTTGGATGCTTATTCAGTGTATAATATCACTAGGAATATCTGTTCCAGAGTCAAAATTCTTTCTGCAATCAGTCATGCGGCACATGGTACTGTCCCTGCAAGGTCCTAAACTCAGTAATCATGGAGTTGACCTGGGATTATAAGAACAGAGAGAAATGCAACTGCAAGAAATTAATCTAAAGAACCATAACAAGCTTTTCATATCAACCTTTCCCACATTTTATGAACTATTTTAATATGATTTTATGTGATAGAGAAACACAGCGAAGGGCAATATTACATGTTTTTTGAAAAGATGTATGTTGCCCAGTACAGAGATATCCTGGAAAAAAAACATCTTCCTCGGACTGGGCCGAAGGTTTACCTTTCAACAGGACAATGACCCTAAGCACACAGCTAAAATAACAACGGAGTGGCTGCGGAACTACTCTGTGACCGTTCTTGACTGGCCCAGCCAGACCCCTGACCTAAACCCAATTGAGCATTTCTGCATAGACCAGAAAATGGCTGTACACCATCCAACCAGGCAGAATTGGAGAAGATCTGCAAGGTCGGATGGCAGAGGATCCTCAAATCCAGGGCTGAAAAACTTGTTGCATCATTCCCAAGAGGATTTATGGCTCTACTAGCTCAAAACGATACTTCTACTTAATACGGAGCAAAGTGTCTTAATACTTATGGCCATGTGACATTTCAGTACCCACTGTATCTGGCAAAGGGCATCTTGCAATTTAAAGTGTAACTACAACCCAAACTGTTTTGCTTATAAACTGGATAAATGGCTCTTTACCAATGCAATCCTTCAGTTTCAGGGTATTTTTTTTACTTTTCCGTGTAAACTTGTTAAATTCTACATTTTTTTGGTCTAAAAACATCTTAGTGCTGCTACTAAAGGTAATCATGTGGTACTGCATTTGAGTTGTGTGATTGGCAGAGAGCGGTAAATCTTGTCCATTGTCTACGTCACAAGCACGGAGACGCCCTCCCTCTCTCAGACACACTCGCCCCGCCCCGTGACGAGTTGAATCTGCTTATCTTGTGTGCTACGTGCGCACACAGAAGTATACTGAGAGAAACAGAGGAAGCTGAAATCCGTATATCGCACATTGGAGGACCACAACGTCAAAGTGGTTTGAAGCCATGAGTTATAACCTATATGTTAATAAGAAATAAGGAAAGAAAAGCTGAGGTAGTTCCCTCCGAAGCTACTTAGCATTGATGCTAGTGCTAGGCTCTCTGTGCTTGTTTGCTATACATGTTGCTGGCTTCAGGCAGCACTGACTCAGCGCGCTGAGCCAAAGGCTCGAACTGATACGTCGTTTGGCCGCTGCGCTCAATAAAACCTCTATTTACCTATAGTGGATGGCGGAGAAGAGACCTCATTTTTCCCTTTACCGTAGGTAAATAGAGGCTTTACAGAGCTCGGTTGCCGCATGCCATATTTCACCCGCGACTGTCTTCCAGACCCCGCCCCCGCGTCCCTCCCCCTCGCGCTCATCCTCCATACTTGGCCATGCCCCTCCATGTCTCCTGGTCCTGCCCACTATGGTAGAGTTTTTCAAATGTTGCCTGGGGGCGGGATGATGCTTTTTCATGGGGTTCAGTTACTCTTTAGGGATATTTTACACTACATCATTGTTATCAGACTGGATATATTTGAATGATTTCTTGATTCTATAAGTCTGGCAGTAATTACGCTTGGATGTGTTGAATGAAATGGAACAGAAAATATTACTTACGCTCAGGAAATTCATGATTTAGCAAGAGGCTATATTTTTAGAAAAAGCAAAAATGGAATAACCCTTCTCCCAGTAGTAATTTGTGCTTCAATCATTTGTGTTTACGGTGTTTTTTTTTCTTCTATACACCTAATTTAAAGTTCGCTCTACTTTCATGATCCATAATTGTGTTACCATTTATTTTTTGTTCTTAATTTTCTGTTGTTTTTGGACGACTTTAAGGCATCCAAGTCTCATTCAGACTCCAGACATGGCCTGATCTCACCAGCTCCTTTATTGACAACAAATTAACTATCCTCTTTTATTTTGAGTACTTTGATCTCCAGTTTCCTAACCTACTTACCTTCTTAATGATTTGTTTTCCTTCACTCTCTCCATCCCATATTTCCATCCACCTGACGCCTGGAACAGCCAACTGTTCAACGTCCATCACTCTGTGCAAACAACACGCCTGGCTCGCTTGCCAATAACAACCATTAAGGTCTCCAACACAAGCGTTTTCCTTTGGCCCAAATTTCCGAGGTAAGGAAGGTGAGCGAGGAGGAGGAGGAGGGCAGAGGGGTGGTCTGCAGGTCAGTTAGGTTTCCTCAAAGTGGAAACTTAATTGTGAAGTTGTTATAGGAGACCTGAACAGCAGCATAAACCCATACTCACAGCCTGCTCCTAATTTGCAAATATGCACACAGAGACAGAAATCTTCACAGTCATTAAAAAGAACTAAGCCTATAGGGAATAAAAACTGAAACCTGTTACACATCAAAGCAATCAGCCACGCTAGCTTACGGGGTTTAAAGTTAAAACCCAGACTGAGTGCGGGTGAGGCTGTAGCAGAACTGGGTTATGGGAAGAATCTGATTAAAAATACATCACAGGCTGTCTGCGCTGCAGAGACAACAAACAGGAAGGAAGTTCTGGGCCCAACAACACTGACCTACATGTGCCCGAATGAGTGGAGCCACGAAACAAAAGTGGTATGAGAAGGTGTCAGAGATAATCCTGCTCATCTCCAATCATCTTCTCCTTCCTGTCACTGTCTCGCAGCCACTGCATAACACTCTGCAGAAGCACACACTGCAATCCCTCCCTTAGTCTTTGTCATTTTGCTCTCAGCATTTTTACATCTATTTCTCACTTTTTAAAGACAGTAATGTCTCTACATTAAGAAAAGCTAGTGAAGGTCTCAGTTTTCTTCAGAAGCTTTTTCTTACATTGAAGGAATTTGTCCTGATCTTACCAACCTGAGGAGAAGCCCTCGAAAATACAATATATTACATAAGCATTGATCCAATGTGACAGACATGAGGCTATTTTTTACTGTAAGTACATTTAATTAAATCAAAAAATTGTAGATATACAGTTTGTTTAGGATAAACAAAAGAAAAAAAAAGAAACAGCACCACAGCATCAAAAGTGCTCCACTGTGGAGTCTAATAAGCAGAGCACCTGGTTCAGTTTTTTTTTTTTTACGTATAAAGGTTAAATTGGAATAACTGCAGATATTTTTATTGACATCAAGCTGGAAAAGAAGAAGGACTGACAAAGGGATTTAATCAAGGAAGAAAACAAAAAAAGAGTGAAAAGAAATAGGGAAGTACAAGAGGGACAGACAAAATATGGAAAAACAATCAAGGAATCAGAAGAAAAAATGTTGACGAGAAGAGAAAGAAGAAAGAGATGAAGAAAAATGTGAAAAGGAAAGAAAAAATGAAAAAATTAAGAAATTTAATGAAGGTAATGAAGACAAAAGGTCAAAAGCAAAGAATAAAAAAAAGAAAGAAGCAACTCACTAAAAGAAGGACAAAAGAAAGAAAAGAAAAGCAAAAGACAAGGAGGGAGGGAAGTAAAAAGAAATGAAGAAAAGAAGAAACGATAGAATGGAAGACGGTGAGGATAAGTTGAAAAAAATTAGATAACGAAAGGGGAAGAAAATCTATGAAGACAAACATTTCCCCTAACTATCCAAACCTGAAAAATAATTTTAATTCAAATAATAATCCAAGGCTTTTTCTGACTGCATTACGGTAAGTAGAGTTTAAATTCCTCATTTTGAGAAAAAAACAGATGGCACCACATACAAATATCATCTAACATCTGTTATGGACACTTGTTGACCCCGGGATGCTGTTTGTTGCTGCCATTCTTTAACCAGGATATTTTTCATCTCCCTAAATGTGTTTGTTTGGGTGAGAAACTTTTTTTCTTTTCCATATGCCTTATTTGAAGGGAAGGTTTCCCTTTCTTTCTTATTTTGAATAGTTAATAAACACTTTCACATAAGCAGACAACATTTCTAAATTCACCTGTTTGAGACTGTGTTAATGAGATGAAAATTTATTTTAAGACTTTATACACGTGTTCATCAAGTTGCAAATACGAGTGGAGGTTGCTCTACACATGAACATGAAGTGCCAGAATAATGATTTCTAAGAACCGATCACTAAATCGACAAGTCTTTAAATAAACCTACCATCCCGACATGGTGAAGTCACGGTACAGCATCCTCTTCCCCACCTCCTTCCTTTGAACTCTCCTCGGGAACTCCAGATGTGTAAACTCATTCCCCAGTAAATGCGGCTGCATGTACGCCTTGAAAGTGGGAGGAAATAAAAGGCTTAAAACATAGAAGACACATCTATTCCAGTCTATTGAATTGATTCTATTGAAAATAAACTCATTAGTTTCCTCCCAGATATTATCACTAGGCCTTTAGTAAGTAAGAAAGCATTAGAAGTAACTAAAATATGATTTGTGTTTGAACTGTTTGGATTCAAATTAGCTTTCCGAGTTGCCAAAGATATTAGCTTAATCTAAACCTTCAACTTGAAAGTTAGACCAAATCCCAACAAAATTATATAAGGATCAAAGCTCCAATTTTAGACATGACAGATCTATCCACAGTAAATTTATGCTTAACACAGACTTTTAAAATGGTTCTTAATAAAACCTTTACTTAAGAACTCAATCAAAATGAGTCAATAAATTACACTTATATTTAACGTTTCTTTTTTATCGTTAAATCTTATTTGCCCCACAGGTTCAACATCGGCTGAGCATCTGCTGCCAACAGCTTAAAGCTCTCTATAGGTGAAAAAACTGGTCCTGTCTTTCACAATGGAATCATGTCTCTGCCGAGTAGTGCTAGATTGAAAAAAATATTGATTCTGAATCGATTCTTATAAAACATCTAACTGAATCGACTCGCAACTCCAAAAATCAATGTAATTGTTGAACATAGTTTGCCCTTTTTCCAGCTAAATTGGAAGGAAAATCCAGACAGCCATTTTGCTGCTTGTGTCTGAAAGGATTAATAGTTTCAACTGGTGAGCTGTTACTCACCCAGTGTCATTGAATGTCTGCCATTGAATCACAGCCATATAATTAAGGTAACAGCTCAAAAAAAGAAAAAAAAAAAAAAAAAATTGAATTGAAAAAGAATGAATTGAATCGAAGCAGATCGGATTGTGATAGTCGATTCTAACTCTTGAGAAACTGAATCGAATAGATTCTTGAAATTTGAATCGATATCCAGATTTATTGCTGATCTTTTACTGCGACTGACGCTGTGTGGTCTTTTTCTTCATATTGTCTCGAAAACAGCACAGAGCTCAATTTTTCTTTTAGATGAAGTCAAAAAGGATCTACTATTTCTATTAACATTGTCCTTTTGTTTAACATGGAAAGTACTCCTAGCTCAGTGTGTGTGTTTGTTCATGATGGTCCTTTGTTGCTAAATGCTCGTCCAGGACGAGTGAAACCTGTAGGACAGTGACTCAATACAATCTGCTGGCTTTTCTTCGAATGACAGAACGAACTTAGCCACATTGCTTATGGTTGGACTGAGTTGGCTTTTTGTTTGTAGCGTGCCTTGAGATCACAGTTGTTGTGAACTGCCGCTATGTAAATAAACTGAATTAAATCATTAAGCACGCAGAGACAGCAGGCAGTGTGAGAAAAACATCTCCAAGGGAGGTGAGGTCAGCTCTGCTCATATCTGGGAGCTGTGCCCGCAAGAGAGTAGCTTGGAATGGTTCTGTCTTACCAGAAACTGCAGCCGCTGCCTTTCTGACTCCGGCGTGAACTCTGATGACATGGGAATGACTTCACCAGCTCGTATAATGATAGCTCTAAGAGAGAGAGAGAGGGAGACAAAGGTCTATTTAATAATGGAGAGACATGGTTAGATAAAGCGCAGGCAAGAATAAACACATGCAGCATGCGGCAAACTCATCACGAGTTGTCCGAGGGGGTGAGTCAGACCTGCTGTCCCCTGCGTTCCCGACGTACAGCTTCCCTTGCAAACAGGCCACCATTAGAGCGGTGCAGCCGCCAGAGATGTTGAAGGATGCCTTTTCTTTCTCGATCTGCACATCCTAAGACATGAATAAACATGATGTAAGCCAACAGTCCAATCCTATTATTGGAACAAGTCTTCCTTTTTGATGTTACGTTTGTTTTTTGTCTTTTTCCCCTAAACAATATAGTGAGAGAACTAAAAATTCCAGCTGCACAATCCTGCAGGTAAACGCTCGGGTTTATCAGCATTCCTACACTTCCATAACGGATTGACATACGGACGAACAGAATAAAACACATATACTGGAATCCATCCCTTTCCAGCTGTGGGAGCCCAGCCGATGCTTTAGAAACCTGCCATTAAGCCTTTATCAATAGCAGCACTGTGAGTTCCTTCATCTGAAGGCTTCCTAGTTAAGGAGCAACAGAGTAAAGGGAAACCAAAGGGAGAGATGGGAACGTTTACATGGACCACTGCGTATTCCAGCAGTTAATTAGCCTATATTAATATGGTGCTAATTAACCCAAAAAATAACTGAAAGAAAACCATGCGATCAGTCCATTAATTAGATGAATAATTGTCTTGTCATTCAGTTAATTAAAGCACCAACATATATTCGAGCCCAGCTTCCTTTTCATACAATGACAGTCTTGACACGCTAATCAGTTTCCAAACAGAAGCAGGAAGACGTCCCAGGAATATAATTGGACCCCCAGGCGTCTCTTTCCCATCTCTCTGTCATCAACTTGATCAAGAAAGCCAGTGGGACAAAAAATGCTTCCGCACACATTTGATGACTCTGCCATGTCCCTCCCACAAAACCCGTTGAGTCCCGTTCAATGCGTATCGCCATCCAGTGCGTCACAGTACGTAAAGTTTTCTCCGGAGTTGTGTTTATGGAGGCACTTCGAGTGTGATTGGGACTATTTCAGTGTACAGGTTGTCGGGGGGGTCAACAAATGTGTCCTACAGCACAGATGAGTTATGAATCCATGGTGAGAGCCATACATATTTATCTTCACTGTATCCTAGTGCCTCTTGCTGCAGGCGAGGCTTTAATAATGAAAATGCCTGCAAAAACATCTACACCCTTCTCCTTGCAAGTTCAGCCAGAAACAATCTGACAGCGGAGATAAATAACCGGAGGGCAGAGACAGATAGAGAGCTGAGCAAATCCCAAACACACACACATACACACACCTCTGCTGCCTGTCTACTGTTTACACATGGCTAGATGTCTTCATTACTTCTGAGGATAAAAATTGCTAAATCCCACAAAGGACTCATAGATCAGTATACAATACAATTAAAATTACAGAAAGCAAAACAATAATCCAAGAAACAAAATCAGGATTTACACACGATAAACAATTCAATCTGCTGTGCGTAAAGTTGTAAAATAAACTGGGCAAAATATGATTTATTCTCCAGAAAAGTGACACTTTATTCTAAATAGTAAACATCAACATACAAAACAAGCTATACTGCAGTATACAAGAAATAGCATAGAAGTTCCAGGTAAAAGTATATATGCCCCCATACGCGATAGGAAAGCTGCTTGGACCACTTGGCACTTTCGTCAGTTAGAAATCTTGATGAAAATCTTTATTCTGATTTCATGTGAGATGCACACATGAGCTCCTTAAGTCACTCTTGCTTTTATCATTAATAACATCGCCAAGCTAAGACCAATTGTTTCACACGCAGAGCTTTAATTTCATAAAGGCTGGACTACTGCAATGGTCTTTCACAGTCCTTAGTAAGAGCTCTTTAGAACGACTGCAGGCGCTTCAAAACGCTCCGGCCAGACTTTTGTCTTTGAAAGCTTATCATGGAGAAGCACCAACTTATATCAGAGCGATTTTACATTTACATGTTCCAAACAGATTACTAAGATCCGGTGGCCAAAGTCTTTAGGCATTTCCTCCAAAAACACTAAAAAGAAAGACGGAAAGAGAGCCTTTTGCTCTGTTGCTCCAAGTTAATGGAATTCACTGCCGTTGGATTTGAGATTGGTAGACTCTTTGGCCTCGTTTAAAGCTCATTTACAGACCTATCTTATTAAAATAGCTTTCTTGATCGTTGAAATATTTATTGTAATATGTACTCTTTGTCCGCCTACTATGGCAACTGTATCTGTAATTTTGAGCGTTGTAAAACACCTTGTGATCTTATATCCCAAAAGTTGCTCTATAAATAAAATGTTACTTACTTAATGTTGCAGTTTACCAAAAGCCATGTAGGGGGCATGGCAGACATGAAACAGAAGAACATCATATTGAACACACCACCCTCATTGTTAAACACGGTGGCAGCAGCATCATACTGAGGAGACGTTTTCCTTCTGTTTCTCCATGGCATAGTTGGTGACTGCATCAGTAGGATGGATGTAGGAAGAGTTGCACTTCCCCAGGTACTGACGTGAGAGACGCTTATTGGCCAAGAGAAGCTGCCCTGTAAGAAGGCAGCGATCCACCTAGAGACACTCTGGGTCAGACAGCCTGGTCATGAAATACCAGATACTCCCATTTTATCCATTTACAACTTTAAAAACTGCCTCGATTGCAGTTTATTGATGACAAGAAAAGATGAGCTGCGATTTCGAGAGCAGAAACATGAAGAAGAGTAAGAACCACAGGAAACTTGATAAAGACAAAAATATTCTACTTGTTAAAAAAAGACCCTGAGCTTGAAGAACATACAAAAAGTTTGCAAAAGCATTCAGGATCATCAATTAAATCTTTGATTAGCACCAGTTAGTTACCCAGTGATCAATGTCCTCACCAGAAGCTTAAATACTTAACTGGTTTATTTTTTCTCCTCCCTATTCAATGCAATGAGTTTTCGGACGCACTGGATTGAGTTTAATGGAATTCATGGGGTTGGGGATAAGCGCTCTGATGCATAAACACCTTGCAGCATTTTTTTATTATCAATGTTTGCTATTTTTAATTGTTAAATTGAATTGTTAATAGTTTGTACATTATTAAAGAAAACCTCATGTCTGTATTGGGCTGCAAAACCCTGATTGGAGCCACTTGGAGTCCTTCGGTAGAAGTTTATATCCACTCGCGACCAGTGTATATCCATATAATTGGAGTTAATGTCTAAATAAGGAATTATCTACCACAAAACTCCTTTGTTTCATCAATGTTTTGTTATCAATCTCTAGCACTACTCTCCTGTGAGTTCAGAAAGTCTCACAGTTGTTGTTGTCTGCAGGGGTGTTTGCTACGCAGACGATTTTCAGATTTATGTGAAAGAGATGAAGCAGGGTCAGCTTCTAATCTTCTAATTTAAAACAGATAATGATCTTAAATGGGACACCCAGGTAAAGGCAACGGTAAAACCCAGCTTTTTTCCCCATCTCTGAAATATCTCCAAGGTAAAGTCTATTCTTTCCTAGAAATGATTAGAAACTGTAATGTGATCATCTCATCCCAGATCAATTATTGCAACTCTTTACCAGGGGATCAGTCAGGTTTCACTTGCATGTCTGCAACTTGTGCAAAACAAAGCAGCCCATCTTTTAACAAGAACTCGTAAATGTGAGTGTATAACCAACATGGCTTTCATTGATTGACTACCAATTCATTTCAGAATTCTTAAGAAATTAGGATTCTTTTATTTGTTTTTAAGGCTTTAAATGCCCTTGCCCAATCGTATTTAACCGACCTTGTGCAGGTTCACACTCTTACCAGACTACTCAGGTTTGCTGATGAGCTTTTCCTTGCCATTCTAACTTGTAGTAGAATCTTAGAAGGAACAGGGCCTTCTTTTGTTAGGGACTCTAAGCTGTTGAATCCTTGACCCTTGCACATCCGACAGGCTCCATCATTGGCTATTTTTAGCAAACATCTAAAGACATAATTCTGTTTACTGGCTTTTATCCCAACTAAAGCATGATTTTATGGTATGTACTTAATGTTTTATCTAAGTTTTTATTAATATAATTCATTGCCTTCTTGGTATTGATGTACAGCACTTTGTACAACTGAGGCTGGTTTAAAATGCTTTATGGATAAAGATGACATGGAACTTTGTACAAAAAAACCTGTTAGAGCCATTTTTTGTATGCATGTATGTGTTTGGGTGGGACATTGTAATTTCCTGGTTGTCACAGGAGGTGGGGTTTTGGGTAAAATGATGGGGGAATTTACTTAAGACAGGAAAAAGGTAATCAAGGCAAGGTGTGCTGCTCACAGGGAGAAGCACACAGTTTTTTGACCGTCGTCGTCGTTTGTTTAATGGCTAAACCTTGAGCCCTTTTTGCTGTATTTTTATGTAAGTTATTGGTAACTGTACATAGACGTTCACAAGGACTACATGGTGAAACTCGCCATCAGATCTGAATAAATGTGTTTGGAGCATGACTGCACAACGTCTGATTTATTCATGGAGTCGCTGAAGATGACGCGTCAACTACAAAAAGTTCCCGGTATCAGGCCCTCAGTGGCTTACATTTTGTTTTGCAAAATCAAGTCATTACAAAACCAAAAGCTGTGATCCATAAAAGCAGGAAATGGATAGAAATAACATATGAAACAGTGAGATCAGAAGGTGACTGTCATTAAATGATGGAAAACCGTGACAACGGATAGTGTGGCAGGTAATTAACTGAATTAATCATTTTTCACTAATTAGTCAAACAGACATAACACAGGCAAGACAGACGGCCATGAGCAAAGCCTTGTGGAAAACTAGCAAACACCAGATTATTACAAGCTGCTAAAAAAAATTATTATCAGACTATCAAACCTGAGGGTCTGAATGTAGACGGAGCGGTCAATTAAGGGCTTTGCTTTTTCACTCAGCTTTCATCGCTTCAACAGTTTGTCGAGTGTTGGGTGTAATTCTTATTTAGTGCCTAGTATGCTTAGCAACTGGTCTAATTATCACTTATAACTGTAAATGATGCTGATGTTATTTCATTTTTCTTGTTACAGGGCTAACTGCTCTATTACAGCTTGAGCAGCTGAAATTGTGAGTGTGCAGCCTAATAATATAATGTAGATGGATGTTTACTGGGATTTAGAAAGATGGATTGAGTTTATCCTCATTACTTCTCCTGCCCTGAATGGGGTCTTTGTTGAGGAAAGGTTCTTATGGCTCTGTGTAACCTCAGATATGCCGGAAATGCTATAGAAGAGCTGTTGTAAATTAAGGTGAAGGAGCAGGACTCGATAATGTAAAGAAGAGACAGGTTTATGGAGCTGAACAAAGGGAGACAATACAGGGGAGTGTTAACTTTTCATTTTCAGAGAGCTGTCAGAGACCTATACATGACCAGTCCAGATTGAGAAGAAATCCAAGAAGTTGGACAGAATCCCAAGACCCGACAAAGGTTGAATTTTAAATGAAGCCACCCCAAACAAGCCAATTAGTTCCAGGTTGCATGTATAACACTGTGCAATGCTAAGTTAGGGCACCCTTTTTGGAGATGACTGCATTGACATTGTACGTTCAAACTAGAAGGTCTACACGTGTAATATTTGGTGAATTTTTACTTTAAAAAACAAATCTTTGGACTTTATTTCTCCTTATTCCAGGAAAAAAAGAATGCACTCCAACTAGTGACAACCAACCAATCCAGTTGTCTATTTCCTACTGAATCCAACCATCAGCTGTGAACAAAACTCCTTGATACTTTAATTTCTCCACTTGAGACAGAAACTCCCCTCTGACCTGGAGGAAAAACCTTCCTACATTTAAGAATCATAACCTCAAAAATAAAGAACCTGGAGAAAAAACTGAAACACCAAGTGGAACTTTTTTGTGACTTTGAGGAAATCTTATGCATTGCAGAAAACTAACGTTACACATAACCCATCCCCATTGTGAAACTCGGTGGTGGTGGCAGCAACATACTATAGGGACTTCTTACACAATCAGTGAAAGGCAAGCCCGTCCAAGGGATGGGAACATGGAGCTAAAGCTGACTGACCAACTGGGGCAAGACTTGACTTCTTCACATTCATAAACTCTCCATTTAATGTTCCTGGGCTTGAGCTATTCTGATAAGAAAAAATGGCAAACAGTTCAGTTTGTGGGAGAGGCAGAAAAAATTTGCAGCTGTAACTGCAGTGAAAGGTGGTCCCATAAACCTTTAACAACTGCATTCCATGACTTCACAGATTTTAATTTGTAAAAAGTTTTAAAGGCTTTTTATCATGTTGGTTCATTTTAACAAATATGAAATACTCTGTCTCAGTCTGTCAAATAGAATCCAAATAAAATACAGATCTCTAATAAGGCAAGAAACGTTTTGTATCTTCCTCCCTTACCCCTGTGTAGCTGAGCAACATTCTGTGTTTAAGATTTACTTTTCACAGAATTCATCAGATCAAATTACTTCCACAGAGGCAAAGATTCGGTTCTGAATTTGGGGTTGAATCTTACAGAGAAAGTAAAGAACTTTTTGGAGAAACTCTTTTGTACCCGTTTCCCTTGAAAAATGAAAATGAGTAAAAGCAGATGTGAACATTTTTTGATCCAAAACAAAATGTGTGGAGTTTAGGCTGAACTGTCTGCAATTCTGAAATTCAAATGTGGAGGTAAAGAATTGAGTAATTTGGGCCAATACTGAGGACAACCTTCTGTTTGTGTTAAAACTAAACGTTGGGCATTTAATTTTGATTACAATCTGTATGGTGAAGTATTTTTTTATTTCATGTCAACAGCCTCAGTGAATGTCCCTGACAAAAAACAAGAAGTAAGTGGATATAAACTTCTAGAAAGAGCAGGGGAAATGCTAATCAAATTGTACTTTTTATGTCCTGTAAGAAAATTCTAGTTAACGTTTCTAACGTTAGCCTATTTCATTTGCTTTCGTTCTCAAAATATAACTGTGACCATAAGACATTATGGTACAATGGATGTATATACTGTAAATTGGGCAAATTAAGGCAAAGCCAGTACATGACAGGAAAACACAGACCAAACAAATCCATCAACCCACTTTTCTATTAATTAGGTCACCTTTAGTTAGTGCTTACTTTTTAATAAACAATGAGAAGTAATTAATAATCTACATCAATCTTTTTCTGACCTACCAGTTTGGTAAAACGTTATCATACATTGCCACCTAGTGGTCAAGACAAATAAGCAATACATTTCTCTTCGCTTGATTTAAAGGATAACCTGATCCACTGTGGTAGGTTTTTGTGTAATGGTGTTGAGGGAAAAGTCAGCTCATTTGATTGAAATTTTATTTTGCATTGTGGATTGGCACTTGAAAGAAATTTTACATTTTAATTTATCTTTAAAGTATGACCTGACTAACTGTTACAGAAATTCATCTCAAAACAATCTGAATTCAAAGAACAACACCAAAAATATACAAAAACTTTTCATTTGTGCTCACTTAACTTTTTAAGCACATAAGTTTTTTTCCCATTATTATCACCCCATGTTCCTACCTAAGTACAGTCCTGGGCATTGCCTTCCCTCTGCTGACCGCAGGAGGGCCCCGCACTGAAGCTCAAGCCTCCTTCCTGCTTCAGGAGTGAGCAGGCCCATTTTTGTCACCCGAGGGGGTGGGGTTCCCCCAGCTGGACATGGCGTGTGGAAGGATCACACTATACCAGCCAACACGGAACACGGGGAGAACATGCAAACAGAAAGGCCCTTTTGCCAACCCCACCCAGGGTGTGGGTGCTGATGATATGGAGGAACAAACACACCCTCAGCGTCCCCGGCAGGAATCAAACCCAGGACCTTCTAGCTGTGAGGTGAGCTGCGCAACCAGCTGCGCCACCGTGCTCCCCAGGAATCAGTTGATTTTTGACCCAACAACCAAATTGATCTGCCCTGGTGCAGTGAAAAGTATACTTGAATTGTTATTTTGCAACACTGATTTGAATTTTGGATATATCAAACGATACAGCTAAAACTCCCAACATGTTAAGGTACTGATCCTCTTGTTCTATAAAAACCACTGTGACCTGCAAAGGTGTATATGAAAGACCTATGAAAGGGATTTGCAAAGTTGACTAGCAAAATATTGGTAGGATAGTTCTCAAGGGCTCAACACCAGTTGTAGTCTATGGTAGGGCTTGGCAATTATGAAAATAATGTAATCACTATTATTTTCACTATATTGAACAATCTCGATTTTCGATAAGATTTTTGTCTTATTGAAACAATAATGATAATAATAATTGAATGTAGCCTGTCCAAAATGTTGCTATGTTCTCTTCTGTGATCAGTTTTAACAATTTGATCATCTTTATCATCCATTTTCCATTACAATTCTTCACCAGCTGTACACTCTTACCTACCAGAATGGGCCTCCTGCTTTTAAGTACATGTTTTTCTGCGACTTGATTTGTCAGCTAGTTTGACAACAAGGTAGTGCTTTGACTGGATTGGTCAGTTGTCACACCTAATAAAACACACCATACTAATATCGAGATCGCGCTTTTGATATTGCGATTTCGATCAACTTTGCCGCACTATTTTACCAGAAGAGGTTGTTCCTTTTTCTTGAATTCACATCCCATTCCTAACCCGTCAGGTTGAATCCGATGACAGCGTTGCCTCTGCAGCTTTAACAGCTATAACTCTTCTGGGAATGCTTTCCAAAAGCTTTAGGAGGGCATTTGTTGGAATGCTTGGCTATTCTTTTAAAAGTATATTTATGAGGTCAGATTCTAACGTTGAACAAAAAGTCTGGCTAGTGACCTTGATGCAGATTTATAAAGTTCCTCTCAGGTCAGAATTCTTTACAGATCTGTCAAATGGACTGCATTTGTATAGTTCTTTTTAATTGACAGGACCCCAAAGTGCTTTACACTACATTCAGTCATTTACTTATTTATGCACACATTCACACCCTGATGGTGGCATGGTACGATGTAGTCACAGCTCCCCTGGTTTGAACTGTTGTTCTGTCTATCTAACATACTTTGTCAGAATGGTATAAAGGAAGTTTAGTTATCTAACCAGTTTTAACCAACCCACAAGTTTAATGTTCTAACCCTACGTTCACTGAAAGACAAAAAAAAATTATTTTAAATGCCTAAACCTAAAATATATATATATATATTAAGTCGATTTGAACTGATTTGAAATGAAAACCAACCGACCAGGCCACAACAAGATTTTATTTTAAGTCTAAAGGTCACAGAAGAAAAAGCACATGCACAATACAGTGAATTTTACTGCTGTGCATGCACACTAACTGAAGATATGCCATTCTGATGGGTATGATGTTTTGTCGGAACACCAGCAACCCATGGGATAAAAACTGGAGCCACTGCCACCAAGAATGGTTTCGAACCACAAGGGGACATCCTGAAACTCTTCCCACGAATTTGGAAGAATGAGAGAGTTTGTTTTACTGGAAATAAAGCGCAAACTCCAGAAAAACAGGTCAACAAATCCCTTCTGCATCAAGCTTTGGACTTGACACAATGCAGTTAGGCAAGTGTCATTCTTTTGGCCAATGCCAAACCAAAACTCACCTATTGGCTCACCGTGGAAAATTATCCATCTTTTTCAGTATCTGACCACCAGATCATCAGTTAGAGTGGATCAAAAGGAAACTGGTCAGCTTTGATCACATCGATTGGTGCATCAATAAGTCCTTTGAGTGATTAAGTTGAATATCCAAGATCCTCCTCATAATGAGGTAGATAAACTGCACCTCAGTATAGCAATATATATTTTCAATCAAGCTTAAACTCACCATGTCTTTGAATGCATTCTCTATGGCTCCGATAACCAGGCTCTCTTGTGAAACTTTCTTCTCTGAGAAGAAGCGTGTTGGTGGGGCACTGGGGGAACTTGGCGCGCCCGCGGCACCTCGTAGCGATGCGGCCCTGGACAGGCCACGCTGGGATGCTGCGGATAGAAAGTGATTGACGGGTTCCTCGTCCAGGCAAGTGGGTGGCAGCAGGTTGGGTGCACATAAAATCTCAATCACCTCTTGAAGGTGTAGGGCGATGTGGTGATGGAGAAGACGGGATGCCATGACGGCAGCTCCTGAACCAGCGTGGCCGTCAAACAGCGCCCAATAGTGAAAGGTCAGATCCTCAGTGCCATCCTGGATGGAAAAGAAGAACATCAACATATAACAATTATTGTACACAACTATTAGCAAAGTTACTGCAGTGTTTTTTCTTTAACAGGTTGTCGTTGGCTTGGGAAATTTATATAACATATACAATTAAGGGAAATATTGGTTGTCGACCATAACAGCAGTACTCATATCATACATTTATCTTAGCCCACATTTTTATATTGGTGCACCCCTAAAGTAAATATTTATAAACGCAACTGTGTTTTATTTTTGCAAGATTCAACAAGCCCAGTATGATTTAACACATGTACCAAAGCTACATGCTGTCTTCTTTGTTTATTTTCAAAGACTCTACCTCCCACACAACGTTTGAGCATAGTCCCCTGTGTGATCTGACTCACTCACGTAATACTTTGAGTTTGCCGTCTTCACAGATAACAGCAAATCAAAGATTGCTTGCTCCTCTGAAATGGAACGCTCCATTTTTGCATCAGTTCTGGTACAATCCAGCTGCTAAAATGAATTTGCCTAATATAACCTTGAGTAACTGAATTGCACTGCCAAGTGCTCTTGCCATGGAGCATGGTTCAATTCTATGTTGTGTTTATGCAGAGTAAAAACAAGTGTTCTTCTAAGTATAGCGCAGGCAGATTCAACGGTGTGATTCTATGGGGCAAAGATAGGCTCTACGGTTCTCATATTGGTCTGGAGGCACTGCAGAAATGAGTCATGAGAGGTAATTGCATGTGTTTGCTGCTGGCTCTAGTTGAGCTTCTGTGAAGTAAGGACAGACTGATAGGGATATAATGCAAGGTTACTTTTTGTTACCACTAAACCAGACAGACAGTAACAAACAGACAGAGTCAGCTCAGTCATTACTGAGTGTGTGTTCATATGGTCCCACAAAAATAAACAGCAGCAGCTGCTGACAGCCGATGGGACGTTGAAAGGACGTTTAGCTCTACCTTCCAATAAACTGCTTATAGGACAGAATGAGGGGACAGTCAGTCCTGGGGACATCTGAAGATTAGTTTCAGTCTCACTGACACCTAGATACCATTCAGCTACTTCTTTTGCATTTACAATTCAATGTTTCCTGCTGTTTTCAACCATAGGAGACTTATATTGGAATAGCATGCAAAGACATGCAGGTTCTAGTAGATTAATTAGGCTAAAATACTTTTATCTACAAGTCAAATTTCTATAGATTTTTGGGTCATATCAAAAGATTCTGTGGTGTGAGTGTCACGACTCAGAGACCTTCCATATAAACATATGCACTACTACTTCAAAATGTATACAACTGCTACCCAGTTGCTGCAGCAATGACCTGAAAATAGCATGTCTTAATTTCATTCTACACTATTCAGATGCTCGGTCTGTGCTCCTCACTCACCCCGGCATGTTAAAAGCTTAAGATTGTACGCATGGAAGAGGATCTGGGCTTATTTACATATTAATTAAACCTATTTGACCATTTAAGCCCTGTTCCAACTGTGTTCCAGTGGCAAATTGTATGGTCCAAAAATTATTTGAGCAAAACTGTATGGAGTCTCGCTCTAGCAAGACACACCAAAGACACGAGCATACACTCCTGTAAAGTATTCGTCACACACATTTGTCGAATAAATCACTCTTAGGTGCCCTTTGCCGGCGCTTCATCATGTCTCTGTGACATTCAGCAGTGGCTCACAGCAGTGCTTGTTGTAATTCTAAATCTGCTCCTGTTTTTCCTTCATATTACTTATTATTTTCATCTGCAATCACTATGATTATTGAGGTCACCATGAATAATTAGGATCATTAATGAGTAATTTTCATGACTTTTGCACATGAAAGGCTAGCTGTTACTAATCACCTACACTGTTTATGCTAAAATAAAGCATATTGCTAACCTGCTACCGGATTAGAACAGTGACTGGGCTGATTACAAGATGCTTTTATCACTTATCTAATGCTGGGGAAGATGCCAACAGACTAAATTTCACTTAAGAGTGGAATATCCCTTTAAAATCCATCTGATGATGTTGAATAAAGGGGGGAGCATTACAGATCTCACAATCTGTTTCACTTACACTGTTGTCTCGGACGCTGAGGCCCTCGCCGTTGGGCAGAGAAGACCTCCTGCGGTCCGTGGGGTTCCGATTTGGCACAGAGGTCTCTGGAGGTCTCCTTTTGAGCACCAGCACCTCACAGCAGGCCTGATCCTCGTTTAAGGTGCTCTTTCCAGCATTAATCACCCTTGGCAGAGACAAAAGAAGAGAAAAACCAAAATAAGTTATTTAGGACATGGGAGTGGAACAAAATAAAAAATATGAGATGATAAAAAGCTATGTTGACACAGAACATAAACATTAAAAACCTAGCAGAAGTGAGAATGTAAAAACTTTCTAAGAATTTATGAGATGGAACTCCTTGACAGAATACATTTACCTGTTACTGTACTTCAACACCCACAATCGGATACCACTAGCCAGGTGGATAAAATGCATAAATTGACTCCATAAAATGTGGGATGTTTATATGATGAATTTGGATCATATAAATAAAAATAACCAGTAGAACTTTGATGCATTTTAATTCAAATATGTGCAGCTTTCCTTTAGTGTGATATTAAAAGTAATCTGGGAAGCAGATAATTTTAAACTTTATGTTCATAATAGCTTTTATTTACATTATGTTTGTTCTTTTTTATGTTTTGAGAATTTTTGTGTTTCATTATATCTGAAAAATATTTGAATAGTTTTAAAAATGCCTTTTTCTACAATACATTTTCTTTAAATGGCATCATAAACCTTTTGGTAGTTGTTCTGTGGAAATGTATCTGGAGAGTGAGAATGTTCATAAACTTTAGATTATATTGCAATATAGATTTGTGGCTATATCGTCCAGCCCTCTTAGAATTAATGCAATGAGTTAAATAATCAGTGCATGCTGACAGAAAAATAGAACTGCTGAGCCCTTGCCATGTCCTTAAACCCAGAGAACTCCTCCAAAGGCAGTCTGAACCTTTGTAACCGCTCTTTGCACACAAGAAATGAGACAATCTTAAAAAAATATATATATATTTAGTCCAAACAATAAATAAATAAAACAACAGTTACAAAACTCATGTAGGGCAGGGCATAGAAAACTCAAACACTGCAGTCTATAACACCTTGCAGATGCTGAGGCTGACTAGTTAGGATATGCTGCAGTAAGGAAAACGCACTGGATCACTTTAATTGTGCGGCGCCGCTGGAAATGTGAATACGCTGTAGTTGCTATTAAAATTGGGAACACTGAAATAGTACATTTTTACAAATCAATATCTGCATTCATTTTTTAAATTTAGTTCATCCACACATAGTCTGTCTTAAATTTGTACTATAATTTAAATATATTTCTATATCAACCCAGTAAATATTTGATTTAAAGGAAAAACTCAAATGCTGTGGCAACAGACACGTTAAGTATTCTTTGTACAAATCTAATCAAATTGTTAGCAGTCATAAGGACGAGGTCCTATGAGCAGAAATCCTCTGTCTGCAGCTGAGAAAACACTTCGGGTCATAAACTTGACAGGAAAATTACTGCGCCACTTTTGCCCCAGTAAAACTGGTGTCAGAGTCGCAACAACTTATGGTCCATTTCCCTCTGGTGTAAAAACTAAAAGTTTATACAGAGGTTGTAAAACACAAGATTAAAGCATGAGGCGTACTCCATTCATAATCCTGATCCAATTTTCTTTCATGTAATTTTTTATTTTGAGCCTCTGCCTGGAAGGTGCAGAGCTAAGATTGGGATTAATTCCTTACAGCCTTTGACGAAAACTCCACTGTAAAAATTCTAAACTATTCTTTTAAATTACATGGGAGAATGTAGGCAGTTATAAAACAATATAAAACATAAAGCTGGGTTATATCAAGGAAAAAAACAACTGGACACTCTGAGCCTACACCAAACTTTGCAGTTGTGAACCTCTGCTGGGAATGATGCTCGTCTGACCCTGGAAGATCACAAGATCAGCAACGACCTTTTACCTTCGCTTTGAGAAGACGAGTTTTCACCACCTCCTAGAGGCACATGCTGTGGCCAAGAGACCCTGGCAGTCATATTGGGTTACCCCACTTCTTCACCTCTCTTCAGTCCGACTACACTATCAGAGCTCTAATCTTTGGTCCTTCTTTTATTTTTTTTTTACACTCCATTTTTCCCCCTCCATTCAGGTTCATAAAAACTAATGCAGTAAATACGGTGACATGCAGTAACTTCTTCATTGCTGCTTGTCAAACAACATTAAATGCTGTGTTTCAGCCATGTGTGGACTTGCTGTTTATTATGCTTTCATTGCTGGTTTATTTTTTTTTTAATTTTCCACAGCTACTTCAGAAAATATTCAGCCGGTAGGAATGTGTGAAAGCTTTGTTTGACATCTTGCAGACACGAACTTCAAACACCTCGCAGGCAAATCAAGTGGCGGTGGAGATGCTATCCTGGATCACTTTTTGCTACTGCTGTATTGTAGAACAGGCCTGCGCACAAGAATAAAGAGGGAATATAGCCTGGAGACTATATTAGTGCAGATAATTATACCTTTTGAGCGTAGTTATAGAGAGTTCCTGTTGCCTAATTGCATATAATGGATTTTTAATAGTCATATCTCGCTTTAATTTAGCTTTGCTGAACACCCACAACGTTTCAATGTTTTTAAATTTTAGGTTCAGCTTGAAACCAAATCAGGCAATCCCTCCTTCCCCGGGGCGACGAGCCGTGCTGATGTAGGCACTGAGCATGTGCTGAATCTTGTGACTGATGCAGTTCATGTGCCTCCTCTTAGCATGTCCGCTTTGTTACCTCTTTTGATAGGAATGAAAAAAAACGTACAAGTGAAATGTACAAAAACAGAAGAGAAGGATGAAAATTGTAGTCATAGCTGACAGAATTACTCCAATGTACTGCAAATGTTGCAACCAAACGAAATGCTGGAAAACCTAGTTTTTATCTCCTTCATTACTAGCTTTTAATGCTCAGTGCAACTGTTTGCCCAAAACATCTTCCTGCACAAATGCATGCTGGTCTGTGGTGACTCGCGTATTTATATTACAGAGAAGCCTATTGATTAGTTATTGATCACACAGCTGCTGAGGTTGCGTATTAATGGTTGTGGATCGGTAAGTAGACAGCAAACATACGAGTGACACAAACAGCTTTCTGACGGACGATCTTTGCTCTGTCGCTCTGCTCTGCCAAAAAAAGGGAGGGAGGAGGTGAAGACAGAAGGTTTGGAGGAAGGGAGTACTATTCAACCGTCTGAGGCAAAGTTAAAGATGCTGGGGGGAAAAAACAGTTAATGCAGGAGAAATGTTTGGTGTGCATGCAGAAAATGCTATCACTAACTGCTGGAAAACTATCTGCTGTACATAAAACATCCCCATAACCTGGTGGAGGCAGTATGATGCTGTGGGGAGGTTTTTCTTCAGCAGGCACAGGGAAGCTGGGCAGCTGATGGGAAAATGGATGGGGCTAAATTTAAGGGAATTCAATAATATAAATCTGCCACTGGCAGATTTTTGGGTGATAAATGAAATGATTAAAAGATAACTGCTAATAAATAATAATTAAAAAAGAAGCACAGGTATAGATTTCTAACCTACAGCAAAGCAGGGTTAGAGGGACACTAGATGGTATTGATTTGATGGGAAAATGTTTATTCCACTTGTTAGAAACTTTGAGTAGAAGACTCCCCCCTCAAAGTTTTGAGACTTGACTTGTACTTTATAAAAAAGACTTGTGTCATCTATAAAGGGTAATGTTTCAGAAATCTTCTAACCAAGACTTTGGTTGTTGTTTTTTTCTTAGTTAGCTCAGAGTCACATTAGTAAATATGATTACTAGAGGGGTCCATTCAGTGAAGTGGAGATTTCAACTATCACTATCTATTCCTTGCTATTACTTATGCATAAGTTTAGCACAGAAAACTTTTTTATGAACCGGCTTTAGTGTCAACTTGTGTAACCAGAATGGGATTCGTACTGTTTGAATAAGATGGTGTTTCAGGTGTGTTGCTTGTTCTGTTTGTATGAACTCAACTCCCAGCTTTGCAAGCAAGAACAAAGAAAAGAAAAAGAAAAAAAGCAGCAGTGGTTGTTTTTTTTTCTGTGAAAAATAACTGCGGGGGGGGGATGTTGAAGAGGCAAACACTCTGAAGAAGTCCGAGTAAGGAGTTATACGTGCACTTGAGAAGAAAGTGAGCAATAACCACTGGTTCAGACAATCCTCCTGATAGAACAGAACTGTTCTCCCTGCGTCTCCTGGGGCTGATGTTAGGATACTGGACACTAACCTCACAGTTCAGGCTGACTCGTTAAGAACAAAATCAACTCACTCTATAGCCCATCACTCAGATTCTCATTTTCACTGATACAGACAGACATAAACATATCTGACTTCCTTATTACAAATGTTTTCGTTAAATATGTTTTGTCACAATTAAAGATTTCAGAAAGGAATTAAACCAAAGACAACATATCTAACTAAAAAAGCAGCTTTTAAGTTATTTTATTAAAGAAAAAGATACAAATTAACCATTAATGTTGCTACTGCCAGCTGTTCTAATTTGGGATAAATGTTCAACTGTTCTCTAAAGAATTGTTTGACTTCAGATCAGAGGTTTTTCAAGCATGAACAACCCATTTAAGATCTTGCCACAACAACTCAACTGGTCATAAGTCAGACTTTGACAAGCCAACCCCTTTAAGTTACTCAGAGATGAACTTTCAGGTGTGCTTTCTGTCATTGCCCAGCTGCATAACTAAAGCATGACTGAGCTTGAGGTTACACAGCTATAGCCAGATATTCTTTCAGGATGTTCTAGTGGAGAAGAGAATCCATGGTCCTCATTAATTAGGTGAAGTCACTTGAGCCTTGAAGAAGAAATATAGTCCCTAGGCATCACACTACCATGTTTTACTGTAGATATATGTTTGTTTGTTATTTTATGTTAGCTTTAGACCAGATGTAACAAGTCGCATATCTCCAAAAACTTCCGCTAAATTTTTGGTCAGCCAAGAGAATTGTTTGCAAAGGTTTTGAAGATCCTCAAAGTATTTTGTTTGGCAAATGTGAGATTGGCCTGTATGGAATTCTCCAGTGAATGCGATGTTTGCCCTGTCCTGCTTCCTTCTTACCAAATCAAGTATTTTTACATACACATTTAATTCTAGCTTTTTGGAGTAATCGAATTATTAAATGAAGTACGTTCCACTCCCCAGCGTTACATGGCAACATGCGCCCCTACATGTTAGCCTAATAGCGGTTAGCTTCCAGCTGTATTCAGGCAGTAAACTGAGGCTGGCGGGAGTGAAGCAGACAGAGTTAAAGCAGGATATTCACCGTAACAACGCATCACTTCTTTTGTAAGTCCAAACATGCACCGATTGGCTGCTTATGTTTGTCTTAGACGCCATATGCCTCTTATAACAATATTGTTTTTATTGCTGGGTCGCATTTCCGGCTCTCATAACTTCCCGAGGGGGTACGGGAGTGCGAGCGGGCAGAGGGGGAAACTGCAGTTCGATTCGACTCCAACCAGACTAAGGTGTGTACATGCATTTTAAAAGTCTGATTTCAGTCAGGCAATAATTCTAATTTCTCTTGCTACATGTAAACATACACTGACAAAAACTGAGGAAAGTACTGTTAGATATCGTTTTGGGTTCTTTTATGAAATCCTGAATGAACATCAATTTGGAGTACATGTGGTAGGACACCCACTCCCGGGAAGGTTTCCCACTGTTCCTACTCTTCTACATTTATGGACAATAACATGTTGTATTACCTATAGGGAGGGACGGACGGAGGGACTGACAGTCCATTCAGACAGACAGGTGCTATTGTGCTAGGAATGAACAGTAAGCCATCTTGAGCTAATTTAACCTTGTAGTCTGCTTTTTTCATAAAAATGTGTACACAATGTTTCCTGTAGTTCTTGATCAGGTTCACACACACACACACTGAAGCATGAACTTTGTCCCATTCCTCCAAGCAGATATTCTCCAGATCGTTTCTTTTTCAGGGCTTTCACTGAGCAACATGTAGTTTCAGCTCCCTTCACAGATTTCCAATCAGGTTCAGCTCTGAAGACTAACAGGCCCACTCAAGGAACCTTGAAATTCTTTTTATGGAACAACTCCTCAATTTACCCAGCTGTGTGTTTTGGGTCATTGTGGGAAATAGTTTGTGGCCCAAAGTCTTAAGATATATGATGTCATCCATCCTCTTCTCAATACAATGCAGTCATTCGGTCTCCTTTTCAGAAAATTAGGAAAGCAGTCCCATCATCCAGATTGCCACTGGTAGGCTCCAGACCGACCTGGGCGTGTGCTGGCTTCAGCAGGGGGACCTTGTATGTGCTGCAGGATTGTAGTTTATGACGGCATAGTGTGTTACTATGGTAACCTTTGAGACTGTGTTCCCAGCCCCCTTCAGGTTATTGACCAATTCATCCAATGTAGTTCTGGACTGATCCCTCACCTTTGGGGTGAGAACTTGCACAGAGCCCCAGGCTGAAGGAAATTAGGGATAATCTTGAATTTCTTCCATCTTCTAATAATTGCACCAACACTTATGGCCTTCTCACCAAGCTGTTTACCAATTTTCTTGTTGCCCATCCCAAGCTTTAGCAAGCCTACAGTGTTGTTCCTGGTGCCCTTAGACAGCTCTTTGGTCTCGCCCATGATGGAGATTCCTTGTTTTGGTGCACAAACTTGGCAAATAAAGATAATTCTGAATCATATATCTCTTTTTTTACTAAAATGGCATGATATAGACTTGGCAAATGAAACAATCTTATCCACTTCACATTAGAAATTAGCCATAAAACTCAAAGTCCATGAGTGTGTCCTAGAGAACGTGGGCATTATGTCTTTCTTTTCAGATGTAGCATGCTCTAAAACATGCCAGAGGTTGAAAGCTCAAAAGTATAAAATAAAGCAACTCTGTCAAACGTTGTGTTGCTTCCATTACCTCTGTGCTTCATCTGACTTCACTTTAAACATACTGACTTTTCTTGACTAAAATACAACTTTCACACTGAGTAGTTGTGTTGGTAAAATCTGATAGGGTTTATGCACGTTGCGTCTATCAATTCGAAATATATATATGGTTTTTGAGGATCCAGTTAGCCAATGATGAAGGTTTATCACGCTCAAAACCACAGGGTCAACAGCAAATTTCACAAAGTACCTCTGCTCTAACCATAATCTGATTCATCCCCTGAGTTCAGGTGTTAAAGCTCAGTCTTAACCCCTCAAAATGTTTTTTTGGGCTCTGGAGGACAGCAGTTGAAAGGAGATCACAAATTCCGTTATTGTATTCTCAATATTTGGTCCCAATCAGGAAATAAGAAAGTCCTAATAAGACTTCTTCATTTTTTAGGAAGAAGATAACTTCTTTAAAATGTCATGAGAGAGCGTGTTTATTTTTATTATTTTATTATTTTTGTGAAAAGTAATCAAGGATCAAATGCGGATTTGATGAAAACAAATCTAAACCAAAGCATTGTGACTAATTTGATCTTCAACTTGGTCAACACATTGCTTATGATTGACAACTCACCAGATTGTGATCCCAACAGGAAATTACATTACAGAAAAAAGATGGAACAAAATCTATAAGGAATTAGACAATAAAAAGATAAGATTGAGATTGCCACTCAGACAAATAATATGGTTCATAAAATGTGGTTTTTAAGTGTCAGATCTGCTATTAAATCAGGAAAAGGTAAAATAAACAACTTCCTTTTAAGATAAAAAAACAAGAACATTATCTTACCACTGATTTCGACATCTGGGTCGAGAGGATTAGGAATTTGGGCTTTTAGTTTGGAAAAGAACAAGTTTTAACCTGTCTCCTAATGTCTCTGGAAATTGTTTCCATATCTGATCCTGAACATTTAAACAGGAAGTTTATCCAAAAGATTAGCTGGTGATGTCAAGTTGAACCCTTAAGGTTATTTTGCATTGTTCAACAATATTCTGCAGTCATTGAAGGCTGCTGAGGGCATTTATCTAGCCTCACACCTGCATGGCTGAACTTAAAAGATTAACTTCAGGGAGACGGGGCGAGGGTTTCTGCACATGCAGCTTTTGCGTAAAATAAACAATTATGACACAAAGAGTGGGAGGGAAATACACACTCCTATCATAACAGCCTTTGAAGATAATTTCAATATGGGAAAGCACGGATCAAATGCTACACTGAACTGGTATCTTTGATCATTTCACAAGTTAGGAGCTTGGGTGCAACGCAGGATGATGTCTATTGAAATCACAACATAGCAAATGGAAAATGTACTGATCAAATGCTCCAAATGGAGGACCACTCTTCTTTATGAGCCACTCAAGTCTATGATTCCCCCTTTGCAGTCAATACTGAGCTTCTAGTACTGAACTGATTTATAGCTATGACGCGAACTAAGCGATAACCCTGCTAGCTGAAACAAAGAAAAAAAAAGTCAAAGAAGCTGTAAATCATCGGATACATGCAACCAAAAATAATGCAGGAATCCTGATACAATTTCCAATCCCGAGTATAAATAAAGTTGAAGATGGATATTGGATGGATAGATGGACGGATAAGTAGATGCGTTGACTAGTCGACCAATGGATGGATGGATAGATCTAGTCAAAGAGATGCACAAACTGATCAAACGATGAAAGGACAGATTGATGGATGTGACAGCTGAACGGAAGGTCTGAAAATACCTGTACCTCCTAATATTCTCTATAGGCTACAAATACCTCAGACATTTCTGACTTGTACATCACATGTAGGAACCCTGATGATAATATTTCTAAAACATGAATCAGTTCTGCTCAAAAAGGTACAAGCTCCAATAGTAAAACAAAAACTGATTAGTTAGTTGCACGTTTTAGAAAAGGATAAGGGGCCACAGCAGCTTGGTCATCTATGTTTTGATACCGTTCTGCTTTATTTTGTGTCATCTACAAAAAAAATAATCACAACTTAAAATTGCGCCATGGAATGTATCGAATAATAAAGAAAGATGGTAAAGTCTGGATGCAGTTTCTGCTCTAAGAAAAAAGTGGATAACAATAAGTAGGTTATTAGGTCAAGTGCTGAGAAAAAACAAAAGGATAAAAAAAACAGACTGAAGCATGGAAAGAAATGTTAAACCTGCAAGCAAAAAGGCTGTGATTGCAATAACCTTCCACTTTAATAACGATAATAATTTCTACTGTTTTTACATATCTTGATCCCAGCAGTTTATGAAAGAGCTGCAGTTCTTTATCTGCATATTTATATTCACAGACAATGATAAAAGCGTGCTGGTGTTTGTGTTTACGCCTGCCTGAGTGATCTCACTTTCAAAGGATGCGAGAAAAGATGGACGCGCAGCCCTGCAGCAGGTTACTCACTCCGCATAGCCGGTGGACCACGGCAGCCGCTTGGTCTCCTTCAGGATCAGGATCGGTCTCGCAATGTGATCCGCCGAGCACTCGATCTCGTCCGTAGACAGTCCTAGGAACTCTGGTCTGCCGTACGGGAATCTGAGCGGCAGATCCGGGCCACCGGGATGATCTCCGTTTGAGCTACCGGCCATCACGCCTCCCATTAGGCTGGCCACGGCCGTCTTCACCCGCGTGAGCATGCTTGCTGCGGGCTGATGCGGGTGGGTGATGATGCCCGCACGGGGGACGCGGTTTCTCTGCGTCAGGCAGACACAGAGCTGCTGTTGCGTTGGTAGTGGTGGAAACTCATTCAGCTCCGTCAGTGTGGGTGAACGCGGAAATAGAAGCCAAACACAAACACACACACACACACACAAACACACGCAGGCAGACTGGGCTTCTTACTGGTGGTCATGTGACATACCGATCGCTGTTTGAGTGAGCCGCTTACTGCTGATAGTGTTGGAGGTCAAAGGTGTCTCACGTAATGACGATCATCTCAGGCCAATCAGGACTGTAACTCTGCAGCTTCTGCAGAAATCTGACAAGCATGCACAGGAGCACAAACACAGTAAATACTCCGGGGGCCTGTTCCAGAGAGCTTGGTTAACTTACCATGTGGTAAACCCTGAAGTCTTGGTTAATCAACCCAAAGTAGAGTATGTCTGTTCCAGAACACCATAAGAATCTGGTTGATCAACCTACTCCTGGTCAACCCTGAAAGATAAAGACCCTCTCAATGGATCACAGTATTCAAGAGTCACAAAGGAAACTTAAGAGAGAAAAAAAGGCCAGAATACCTCAAAGAAGTGGAGCTGGAAGTACTATTGCTGACCTATGAGGAATTCAAGCCAATACTTATGGAAAAATAGCAATACAGCAAAATAAATAACTTTTGCTTGGCAAAAAATAAACAGTGTGTGTTTGAGTTTAAGGTCCAACTCACCCCATAATTAACTGGTTTTTTGCTGATAAGCTGTTTAAATGAATGTCGAATCATATGTTCTACATGTCTGTTCATTATTTTCATTTTTTTTGTAGGCTACATTTTAGTAACAAAGTATAAATGTTCTACCAAAAAAAAAAAAAACATCAGTAGAGTGCCCTCTTCATGTTAAAACATTACACTGCACTTGAATTTGAATAACAGCATTCTTAGTGGCTCAGCCTTATTTGAGGCATCAGCCTTAAATATACTAACTCAAAAATCTTCCTTTTATTTATTATTTTTCTGCCCCTTAGATATAAAGTGGTGCTGGGGGATATAATGTATAGCTTAAAATCTGTTCCTGTGTGTTGGTCATCATTCAGAATTCACTTTCTTTTGCCACCAATTTGTTGAGATTACAATAATATTGTACATTGACTTAGACATGTATTGACCTCTAACTTAATTATATGCAATCCTTCTGGATCCAAAAGAACTCTTTCTTAAGTCAAAATGAAAAGATTTTCCAAAAAGGTAAGATTGAAATCAAATAATTATTGGAGAAATATAGGTTTATGAAGTATTTTTTGTGCATTCTTCCTACCATGTAGAAAATCAAAAGAAGGCTGAGACCCATCTAACTGGTGGGGGGCCACCACCATCTCCCCTCAAACCGGTTGAGGAGTTGTCTCTGTAAAGGCTGACCATGGCTTCATGGGGGCACTAGATCATCATTCTTCCAGTGACTTTGTTAAATGGAAGTTAACAACATATACTAATATATTCCAATTAAACAACCATCATTGCTGCCAGTTAATGGCCTTTTAATGCACTTGGCAGTAGTTCATATTTCACAATGCAGGATAATGTGTTCTGTAATCTTATTTGAAATAGTCTTACATGTTACTAATACGTTATATGAAATTGTTTTTGATTGTTTGTAATATGTAACGGGCTTTGTCCTGCGGTTTCTGGTTGACAAAATGAAAATGATTTTGACAAAATATAGAATAATCTGCTTTCACGTCCAAAGGATCATCATTTAAAAGTTCACGCCACGCTCAGAACCTTTCTTGAACAAACTTACCCAGAACATAACCTGGTCCGGAGCAGGTTATGTTCAGAAATTAACTATGGTTACTAGCATACTTTGAAAGATACCTCTTTGTTGGAACCGAAAGTTGAAGTTATCCACGAACTTACCACCAAACGTATCCTATTATGTCACATAACCTGCTTTCTGGAACGGACCCCAGGCATATTGTTTACCCACACATTGATCTAACTGTGCAGAAAATCAAAGAAAACTTGCCTAGTAGTGTTGATACTTCTCAGTTTTACTGTACAATTTTTGCCAAAGTTTCGAACAGTCACTGGTTTGTTTTTTTCTCTCTGAGAGAAGATGCAGAACCTAAAAAAGGTTTAGATTTAGGGCAGAGTGCAATGCAATTATATTCACACATTCTGATGTGTACAGTGATCAGCAAACGGCTGAAAACAGTGCCTAATAGTTTTTTCAGCCCCCCCTGAGTCAATGCTTTGCAGAGTTGACTTTCCCTGTGTCTGCTGGCTTCACACATGTCAGTCAACATCAACTTTCAAGCTTTTGGATCCAAAACATTCCATCGTTGCTCTGGCCGTATGTTCAGGTCATCAACACACTGGAAAGTGAACTCCCGACGCCATGAAAAAGTCTTATGCAACCTTAATTAGGATTTCTTCCAGGATTGTCGTGTGTCTGGCCTAATCGATTTTCCCATTAACTTTTACTGTGAAAAAGGGTTAATATTAGAAACTCATTATGTCACACATTAATTAGCTGTTTAACTCACAACTTTTGTAAAGGTTTTCATTAGCCTCAGAATGATCTCAGTATGGGACAGTAGGCTACACAATCATGGGGAAGAAGGCTGACTTGATAGCCGTCCAGAAGACAGTAATTCGACACCCTCCTCAAGTAGGATATGCCACTAAATGTCATTGAGAAAGAATCAGATTATTCACAGAGTGCTACATCAAATAATACCTATAGAAGGTTGAGTGGAAGGAAAAAGGTGTCTTAAGCAAAGGTGCACCAACAACAGACTATTTCAGCCTTGAAATGATGTAAAGTAAAACCCATTTATGAATTTCGGGTAGCTACACGGGGATGGCATGGAACTGAGGCACTTAATGCTTCCTTTAGCTGTCAAGATTTACAGAGATTGTGTTTTCATTTTCTAGCAGGACTTGTTACCAACCCACACTGAAAAAGGCACCAAAAGCTAGTCTACTGACTATGGTGTTACTATGCTTATTTGGCCATGCAGAAAACTGACCTAAACTGATCTCCAGAGAGAATCTATGGAGACCCAAAAACGGAGATGACCTGAAGGCTGCCATCAAGGCAACCTGGGCTTTCATTACACCTCAGCAGAAACACAGGCTCATCGCCTCTATGCCAGGTAGCAGTGATGCAGTAATTCATGCAAAAGAAACACCCAAGCAAATATCGAGTGCATGGAAATTTACATACTTTTCAGAATTCTGAAATTCTGATTAAAATGTCTTATATTATTCAATCCTAAATTTGATATTATAGATTTTACTTTTATGTTTTAAAAGAGACGCACAAAAAGGAATCCTCTGTCATACAGGAAAATACACAACAAAGACAGCAACAGGAGTAAAACACATAATTTCTCTCTTCTTCATTTACAAATATATTGGGCTCATGGAACCTTCCTGAAAGCAAGCTGACAAATTGAGTGAAATTTAAAATGTTCATCTGCAACACTGTTTCCAGAACTATGGCAACATTTTAGACAAATCAAATCACATGGTTGTTGGTATTCCCATTGTTGCATATCAGCACAGCATTTTTCCAGTTCAGGCTGGATTTTGGAGAAGTGCTCCTTGATTTGTTATACAATGCACAGTCAGGAGACGAGACAAACCAAACCACATAGCACGCTCTAAGGCTTCTTTCTATTCATGGAGCTGGGTTGAGAGGTGAAGAGAATTGAAGTGTAAGACCATGTTACAGAATGACTTAAAATCACTATGTGCTGTAGCAGAAAAAAACTTCCACATACAGGCTTGGGAGCATGATGATTCAAATCCACCTCATAGGTTTGCTACTTGAAAACAGTCACTGAAACTAGGTCTTTAATATGGTCAAATAAACCTGTTTTGCTGTAATTCAGAGCACTTTGATGCTAACATTAGTTGAGTTAAACTCGCCAGCAAAATCTAGTACTACCACAGAGTGATTTGATTTGACCTGAATAGAACTGGGACAATGGACCTTGCAAGCGTGATATAAACCACAACAGTAAAGCAAATCTATGACAAGGTTCTAACTGTACAAGAAACTAACTTTTAATTCTCTGTAGCCAGGGTGATCTGCAGCATTATCATTTATTTATTTATTTTTGCCTCATGTAGAGTTTTTGAACCTGGAAATAAGTTCAGTTTTAGTCTCATCTGACCAGAAAACCTTCTTCCTCATCTGCTGTATCTGCATAACTTATGGGAAATCATCACAGTTGGACAAAAATACTAGTTGTTCACAAGGCCGTGGGAACATATTTTTCCCAACGTCATGAGCAGAAAATGTTTTAATGAGTGTCACACTTCAAGCTACTATCAGCTAAAATCAACAACTCAAGGAAAATCCTGATCAACCTAATTGTATGACACTGCAAAACCTTTCTTTAATATCATCACCAAACATCTGCAGCCAAATGTAACGTCTGTTCATGTCAAAGTCTGACGGCAGTAAAAGAGGGCGTTACAGTTGCTCTGTTAAGTACTGTGCTGTTTTGCAGCTCCTGCTAGCTTCTACTTTGTCAATTTTATTATTGGCTTCAGGTTTTGTTCCAGCTGTTTCAGGGAAATGTTCTGTAATCTTGCAGGCAACAGCAGCATTTCAGCTGAATTTTATTTATTTATTTATTTATCATCTTACACATGTAATTGTATGTGTGACATAGAAAATACAATCAAATATGAAAACTGAGCATTTACATTTTTGAAAATAAGAGTATGGATTCATTTGTGTTAAATTCAAAAGTAAATCAAATCAAATATTTTTATTTCATTCACTTTTGCTTGCAAAAATTCAACATGGATATAATTTGTCATCCACAAGGGGGTGCAGCAGCACCCTCTGCACCCCTACTTCCCACAGCCTTGTTTGTTCATAACGTTTTGGCCAAAGTTCTTTACTGATTTGGATAGTTTTCAATTAATATTTATTAAATAAATAACAGATAGATGTGCAATGTGATAAACTGAGTTTATTTTTAAGGGGGAAGAATAATTCATAAAAAATGGAGATTCAATGTTTTTTTCTCAACTTCTTATAATTTTCATTTCAACATTGCCAGATTTTCCCACCTAAGGTGTAAATTTCTATAGTTCTTGTGGAGTCATCATGGGTCTCTTGATTCCTGCAAGGCCCTGTATACAGTTAGATCATCTTAATAATTTTTAGACAAGCTTTTTGTTTGTAGTCAATAGCAATAATTGTCTTCAGTCTTTAAAAAGCCGCGCAATCATTAAATCTGAGCGTTCACTCATTAAAATGAGGATCTCTAGTGAGAGTGAATGGTCTAATGATGGACTACTGGCAGACTACAGCTAATCAATAATTTAGGAGTTTGTCTGCACAGAGTTCTACTAACCTAATTGTGCAAACAAGTTAATCTGCCAGCAACACAGTGCACAGAACTGTCATTGATGGGTATGTAGCAGAACACTAAACACTGCTCCATCATAAATAAATCTATGTAATCTCAAAAGTGAGAAAGACGTTGATGGTGAACACTTTTCAGCTTCCAGAGCATCTTTCATGAGTCATTTTTATCACATTGGATCCTGATTTGAGTTCAGTTCAGTCTTCAACAATATTCGGTCTAATTCATTTTGATTGAGTTAAAGTATTTGACCTGTGATGTCCGGTCTGATTACAGAGGTTTGGCCTGATTTCGCTGCACTTTCCTGATCAGCAGAGGCAGGAGAATCACTCTTATTGACCTCATGAGGATTTGCACAGTAGCTCTGCTTAACATTGCTCTCCATGGTGGATGAAGATGTAGAAAAGCTTTTAGTATGACATGACACTGGCAAGACATTCATACCTCAAAAGATTCAAACAAATGAGACTTCAAAGGTCAGGATAAATGGGTATTTCAACAAAGTGAACATTTTCAAGAAGAAATCCTGACTTGTCGGTCAACAGTGTACTTAGACGGTCACACTCTGACTGTAAGAGTCAGTCTGTTGAGAATGAAGAGAGGGAGGACGTCATTAACTTAACACAGAGTAGGTCAAAATGGATGAAAACATGTCAGTCTTCTAACTCTTTAACACCATTAGTTTTTCTTTAGAAATACATTTCACTCAATTTTCTCAGTAGTTTGAGACTTTCCAATTATTATGTCCAATTATTTATTTGACAGCTCCAAGAACTGTTGAAAAATGACATGGTATGCAGTGGTGGATGTAAATGTTATGAGCAAAAGGAACACAGAGTAATGAAGAAATAACCCCTCAACGTTGATTGGGCCATTGCATTGTACCTCTGACTACATGTTAAAGGCTACTGTTCTGCTGGAAGATCAGAATCTGGCTAACTTTATTTGCCCTGGATTTAGTTCCATTAATTTTCCAATCTACTCAAACCACCTTTCTTTTTCTTGCTGAATAAATCCACATATTGTGATGCTATCACCATAACTTCTTTGTGGTGAGAAGATCAGACTTATTGAGTAAACTCAACTAACGCAGGTTTGGGGTCAACGCTATTATTTCTCTTGCATTTAACTAACATCCCAGCAAACATTTGGACATTGAATGACCGTTGAAGCGACGTCAGTCCGAGACGTCCCGTTATAGTTGAAAAATAGTTCCAAAAGGAAAGTTGAATCGACGTCTTTGACGTCGTCTGGCCGTGAATTCATCGTCCTTTCTGGCCGTGATTTCCACCTCTTAGCAGGTGTTTTGCCATTAAGTGATCATCTGCCAAAAAGTGATTAGCCGTGGCGGGAACGCGCACGGTTTGGGTGACTGCATTACAGCTATTGCGGCGATTTTCAGTCACATTTGGAGGTTGGCGCCATTTAGGCCATCTTAATCGGTAAAATGTGTTGATTATGTTTAGAATTTCCAACATTCTGTTTACATAAAGATTAGCAGTAATGATAACAGTAAATCAAATAACAATTTAAATTTCTGCACGTTATATCTGTTGTGAAAAGAAAAGAAAATTAACTTGACATTTGCACTATTGTGGAGGGGGTGCAAACTTTCAAACAACACTACAAGTGTTGCATTGCCTTTTCCTGGATATTCTACATTAAAATAATGTTGTGCTTTTTGTCTTTTTGATGACTGCAGCTGCAATATTCCTACGATTCCACAACACCAGCTGACAATCTCTTCAGAGGAAGATCCACCAACTGACCAGGCTCAATGCTGGATTAAACATTGTTAATTTGTTCTGTGATTTTTTTTCTACAATCACCATATGAAGAATGACATTTCTGATCTGAACAAAAAAGAACTGAGAGTTATGGAGATAGAAAAGTCTTATTATAAATAAACTCAAGCAGGGTTGTTCACGAATGTATATGCTCATTCGGAAATGCACATGGTCTGTTTCACAAATGCACACGATCTGTTTTTCAGAAACGCTTGTAATATAAATTCAGAAATGCACACGATCTGTTTCACAAACGCACACGATCTGTTTCACAAAACGCACACAATCTGTTTCACAAACGCATGCGATGAGGTTCACAATCGCACACGATCGGTTTCAAAAAGGCACACAATCTCTTTAAAAAATGCACAAAATCTGTTTCAAAAATGCAAACAATCTGTTTCATAAATGCACACAAGCTGTTTCACAAATATAATTTTGAAAAAAGCTCCAAATATATACTCACAGATCATACAAATTCCTGAATGTGCATGAACCCACTACTTCTCATTTGTGAACCTCTCTGCATTTGTGAGAGAATTCTGTTAGGTGAGTTTTGAGACTCACCTAACGTGGACGGACAACTAATGTCACCATTGGCTAAGAAACCTGTCAATCAAATGAATCACTTAGCCAGCTGTTCGCTTTCAGCCAATGGTATAGCTCCTAACATGTTCCATCCACATTTGGGGCCGAACACACGGACCGGCAATAATTAGTCATTACTATTCCATTTCCGGTTTATTAAACACTGGGCATGAATTACTAACCCGTTTCCTCTGTGTATTAAACTGTGCGCATGGACTTGCAATCTATTTCCCGATTTAATAAACAGTGTGACAGCGTGACATAAACCATGTGGTGTTCCGTTTGCTTGATAAAAACCCTTGACCGCCTTTGGTGTCTGTGTTGGGGCTGTAGTAAACAGGCCTTAGCTTCCTTTTGGTAGTTGAAAAATAGAAGATAAAAATACATTAACAGTGTGTCATTCTCTCCATTAGCAAATTAAAATATTGAGACATTGCTGTCTGCATTTGAAAAATGCTTCTTAAAGTAAATTATACTAAATATCTTGTAACATTGACATAATTTTGCCAGGGGGGCTGTGGTTAACAATGTTGCCTTACAGCAAGAAGGTTGTGGGTGCATATCCTGGCCCAGGGCCTTTCTGCATGGAGTTTGCATGTTCTCCCTGTGCATGCGTGGTTTCCCTCCCAGGTACTCCGGCTTCCTCCCACAGTCCAAAAACATGACTGTCAGGTTAATTGATTACTCTAAATTGTCCTTAGGTGTGGGTGTGTGTGTGTGCGTGCATGGTTGTTTGTTCTGTCTGTCTCTATGTGGCCCTGTGATGGACTGGCGACCCGTCCAGGGTGTACCCCGCCTCTCACCTGTTGACAGCTGGAGATAGGCACCAGCCCCCCGCGTAAATACTGTACGTCAGAATGTAGCCAATTTATAATCCAAGAAAGCATCTTACAACCAACTGCTTCACATTGATTTTATCTTCTTAACATCTGAATATAAAATGAAATCACCGACCCAGGTCGGGAACGGAGCAGGCCAAAGCCCCTGTGCCGTTCAGCAGTGGGATCGCGCCTGTGAATAGACGCTGTAACACAGCAATACTCAGCCTTTTTACATCGCCAACTAAACTACTCCACGCTCGGCATCGTCAACGAACTGCCTTCATGTAACAAAAACTCTTGTTTTCTAAATGTTTCCTACTCAAAACCACCGCAGTTTGTTGGCCTCACAGCGCCTCCACCTGGACAACAACGTAAATAAGCACCAGTCCGCGCTCCACACATCTTTATACAAGCAAACAGACCATTTCTCTCTTCTGAAATATGCTCATAATAATAATTGTTGAGATGATTAAATGTATGAAGGTGAGTGGGAGCAAAGAAAACACCCCAAAAGGAAGTCATGTATGGATGAAAATTAAAGTTTTAGTCACTTATATCCCAAAACTATACTCAGCATTAAAGTAGTTTTCAATAAAATTAAAAAAAATGTGAATATTTTTTAGCTTATGATAAATTTAAGCTTGTCACTCACTTTCAGTTGAGTACAAGGAGATTGTTGGTCATAGAAAATAATAAAAGGTACTGCTCTAAAAAATAATAAAAAGTAGATCACTGTGCTGTATTACGTACAGTCAAGGTCAGATTTGCGTGTGTTCCCTAAAGCTGAATGTATGGATAAAGAAAAAATTAAAAAAACTAAAACTATTTTCAGCATTAAAGTTGTTTATGAATAAAGTTATATTTTTGTCAAAAAAATTTTAGGTGTTGAAGAAGCGTGAGTTGAGTAAAATAAGATTGGAGGCAGCTCTCATCGATGGCCATAGAAAATAAAAAAATAGTCTTCTAAAAATAATGAAAAGTAAATTACAGAGCTGTGAAATGTATTTGAAGGATTTGTGTGTGTTTTCTAAATCTGCATTTAAGTTTATCAATATTACTTAATAAATGGATTATGTGGTCTGGCAGGAACATCCTTGAAGACAAACCCTGGACATCAATAAGTGTCTAAAGGACTAAGCAAACAATGATCCAAAAAAGACGCCAAATGTCTCTTAAATAAAAAAAAAAGAATGTTTTAGAGTAGTCTAGTCAAACTCTGTACTTTTGTCCAGGAAGATGGTGTGTAACAACCTTTAATGTTGGAAAACTCTACAACATGGATGACTCGTTTTCAGTCAAATCAAATACTCATTAGCGCTTTGTGCCAGTTTAGGGCGTCATTAACGACACAAATTGCAACTCTGAACTGGACAGCAAAACGAGAAGACTCACAGTCTGAAAAAAGTAATTAAGGTCCAAAACATGATAAAATCCATATCTCCTACATGTATAAATAATAATAAATGACTGCTGCAATGATTTACGTTTCTTTTATTGGTAAAAAAATAAAAAATAAAAGCTATAGTTCACTAAAACAACTCCAAAGTGATTAAATCATGTTTTAGTCTCAAATATGGTCAATTAGCTATTTTAGCATTTCTAAACAATGACACTGACGGTTTTCAAGTAGTTGTGTTGTTTTCTACTCTTGCTATATCTGCTTGTACTGGTTTTAAGAAAATCCAATCAAACCTCCAGTCAGTTCTGAATAATTTTTAAAAAAATGTTCAACTTTTAGTTTAAAGTTGTAGAACACAATAAAATCAAATAAAATTTCAGAACTGAAAGGAAGAACCAAAGTAAAAAAAAAATTAATATTTACATTTGCATATTTTATTGATTAAAAAAATCTTTATACCAACATCTATGTTGCCAGATCATAGTGAAAAAACCCCATTGAAAAACACTGCAGAAATGTCAGGAATAAAGGTATGAAGAACTGCTGATCTACCAAGTCAGGTCAAAGACAGACTTGAACCAAAGTGCCTCCTAAATCTCCATGGTAACTCTGGAGGAGCAGCAGACATCCACAGTTCAGGAGGAGAAAATCTGGTGACACAATAGCTATCAATGTTGCACTCAAGAAATCGAGTTTAAAGTTTTTTTGTTTAACCCACAAGGAAAACTTCTTGAGTGACAAAAAAACTGAACTATTGATGTTCCTGGGTGAAACATAGTAGTGTTAGGATAGGTAGGTAGGATAGTAGAATTTGATTAGGTAAACAAAATAAAAGGACAATCCTAAAAGAAAGTCTGGTGAAAGGACATCTGAACAGCATGGACAATCCTAAAAATGCAAACCTTCGATGAAATGGTTTAATTCAGAGAACATTAATAAGCCAATAATAACCTAGTCAAAGATAAATCTGAGATAAATCTAATTGAGAATCTGTGGAAAAATTTGAATGTTTATTTTCACAGATTCTCTCCATAAATTCTGACTGAGCTTGAACCATGTTGCAAAGAAGAATGAAATGCAAGGACACCTCTCATCACCTGCACCATTTCTTCTCTCTACGACCCTCTGGCAAACCATACAGAACAATAATGGCATGGAAAAATTTACAAGGAGTCACTCATCCCATCTGCTATAATCGTTTGAAGCTGCATAAAAACAGAGACAACACAACTATTTTTTTTTTTCATTTTGATTACTTTTTGTGGTTGGGGGAGGTGGTGTTTTGTGTGGATATGTTTTTAAAGGAGGGAATTTCTTATTTTAGATTATGAAGCCTCGTCAAAGATCTCTAGATGTGCAAAGTTGGTAAGGACATACCTCAAAAATCTGTAAATGCAGTAAAAAATGGTTCCAAAGATTATTGGATACAAGTGCATTATTATTAATCACTGTGTGACAGAATGTGGAAGTTTTAGCACATGCAAATACTTTTATATATTTAAACAACTGCCAAAATATTTTCACCTATAACATTAACAGTTTCTTTACTTTCCCTGGAAATAACAAACACTATTTCTCATTCTGGAAGACACAATAAACTGTTATTGTAGCCGCCATCTTAAAAAAAAGCCCTAGTCCTTTGTCATGAATAATTACTTTAAATGTATTCTGGAAAGTTCACCAATACATTTAGTTCAGACAGAAAAAAATGCAAACTTGGCTTCATCTTTTTGCTTTTACCGAGAATTTCTGAAGCTGTTGCGAAGATCAGAAAACCTTAAAATTTAGGCCTGTAAGAAAATCTGTTTTTGATTATTCTCATTGTCTAGCTGGAGTTTGGTAGCAGATACACTGCAATGTTGTCTGCTAAATCTTCCCTAGAAGAACATTAAATCTGTCAAACACATCCTGAGTTTTTATTATTTACAGAGGTCTGCAAATCCAGCTTGGGTCATTTGCAGTTGAGTTGTATAAAGAGTGAAAAAAGTCAGGAACGACAATTAGGCCTAGGGTGAATATAAATGCGGACCATGTTTTCTGGACTGTTATACGAAAATGTAAAAAGCATGCATAATTTTCCTATCATTTCACAATTACACACTGCTTTGTGTAGGTCTATCACATAACATCCCTCAATAAACCTTGAAGTAAAGTTTGTGTTTGTAAACTGACAAAGTGTAGAAATCCCTAAGCAGCATAAATACCTAAAATTAACAATAAATACATTCAAAAGTATAAACTTTTTCCAAGACAACAAATACAAAAAAAATTATTTATGTTACAGGAGAACAGGGAAGTTTCCACATTTACCAATTCTGTAATATTTTGCAGTTTCGGAAGCTTTAACTTTGTCAAGCTTTCACTTTGATAAAAGTAGAATTCTTTGCTCGTTATAAAGAAAGCATACAATACCATGAGATAAACTCTAACTCATATTCAGAGGTTATTGCTGTAGCACTGCCACATTGCATAATGCTGCTGCAGTGTTAGTCAGCAGTGACTAATTTAACTCCACTGGATCAAGTCATTTTTCTATTTTTGTTCGACATCATGCACATCGTCTCCCTTCACCTCTGCTTCTGTCATTCCCTTTCACAGAATTACAAAAGTTGTGACAGGGTGAAGCTGGCTTGAAAAATCTGTTTGCCATGGACGTCTGTGTGTGGGTTTAATAGGCCGACCAGTCTGACACATGACTGACTCACACAGACACAAATGACTCCCACACACACTTACAGAGAAGAGCAACCTGGAGGTTGCAAACGGACATATTTGTGGAGATTAGAGTTTTTCTGGCAAGAGATGTGTGATACAGACTGAGGGAATTTAACAGATTTAATGTCAGCATATACAATATGGGTTTCATGTGCTTACGGTGCAAAGTGGACAAGGATTATAATAATGACTCAGCGCAGTGTTTAAATTTAGGGCATTATTAGGAGGGAAATCTATTATGATCTATTACCACTTGAGGAGTCATTAAAGTCATTTTTTTCATCAAGTGGTAAAACAAAGACAACTTCTGCTGTACCTCACATTACTACTGAAAAAACATAAGCCTCACTTCCAGTCACTTACATTATCGCTTTTTCCTCTTATTTTATTTCCCCCTCAACCCTATAGGAACCTTAAAATGAACGTATTTAATATTTTCAAGCAGATTTAGATAAAACAATGACATTGTTTTATATTCTAAAGTAGGCAGGATAATGGAGTAGCTCTGTTACAGTAGTTTTGATTTCCTTTTTTAAAATTAAATAGTATGCATTACAATACAAATGATAAACAATCATTTAGATTTGATTTGAGATTTTTGGAATGTTTTTGGCCACAGTTTATAAAATTGTGGCTAAATTTGCCACTTAAATTTGCCACTTGATAAAACCCTGTTGTTTGGTTCTTTAACCAGCAGATGTCATCCTAAAGCTAAAAATCTATTTTCAGGATTTTTTTTTAGGAGAACCACTCAGACTCTGATTCTGTGAAGCCCGAAGATCTGCTTGTGTTTTTGCTTCGAGCATGTTGGTCTGATTTCCTGAAGGGAGAAGAAAATCACAAGCGAAATGAAGAAAAAAAAAAAATCTCCAAAGAGCAAGTAGAGGTGCTGCTGATGCAACACCTCCAGCCTGTCTCCACAAGCTTCTTATTCAATTGATCGCATTTGAAACTTGTGGAAACATTTTTGCCATCAGATGGTTAAAAAAAGGTGGAGAGATGCTCCACAGGGAAATCATGCCCTGCTCATTTATCTCTGTTACTTCTTTCCACAGTTTGTGGTAAACAGTAGTTTTCTTTTGCAGAGCTGAAACCAGAGTCTGCTGGAAGGGGTAAAAAACAAGACAAGGTTCATGTTCAGGTTGTACACATGCAGTTTTATGTGCTGGAGCATACCCCGTGATCATAATACAATTCTTTTTTGGACATTTTGTGTCAGCTTTTGTAAACCAAAGCTCTGTATTTTATTTGATTCTACTTTTTTTTTTATCTAAGAAGAACTGAATTCATTTTTTAAATAAAATAAAAAATAATAAGATTTAATTTGGGGGATTTTGGTCTCAACACTAGCAGAACAAATACAATGTATGAATGAATGCGTCACTTCCCTGCAAGAAAAACACAAAGAAAAGGAAGTTGCTTGTCATTTTAGAGTGGCTACTTCAACATATTTTATTTGGATTTTATGGCTACAAGTAAAAACAATTACCATGAAGAAAATGTTAATGGGCTTTAATATTAAATAAGATTTGCTCTACTCGTGCATACATGGGTTTTCATTGGGTAATCATGCTTCCGGCTTCCAGAGTTCAGACACTGGAAGAAAAAAAAAGTGTTACAAAAGTAACAATTCCTTGTTTATGGACATTTTTTCTTATTTTTAAAATATATTTTCTAATTTCAAGACATCATCTCGAGAAAGTTTTCATTTGTTCTATTTTTTATATTTTTATCCCACAGTTTTTTTCCCATCATTCATCACCCAGTGCTCCTACCTAGTTCCAGTTCCGGGTTTCCCCAGCTGGACATAGCGCGTGGAAGGATCACGTTATTCCAGCCAGATCTTCCCCAACCCTTCGGGTGCCCCAGTCAGCCAGGAGGAGGCAGTATACAGCCCAGAACTGATGCATTTTTTGTGGGAGTAGCTCACATTTGCTACTTAAGGAAGCATGGGGAGAACATGCAAACTCCACACAGAGAGGCCCTTTCGCCAACCCCTTCCAGGGTGTGGGTGCTGATTATATGGAGGAACAAACACACCTTCAGCACCCACAGCGTCCCCAGTAGGAATCGAACCCAGGCCCTTCTAACTGTCAGGTGAGCTGCGCCACCATGCTCTTTAAACATTTTTAATTTGTTCTATTGACAGAATTTCTATATTTCTATAAACTCTCCATCCCTGTACGGAAATTTAAGGGTGGCAGCATTGTGCTCTGGGAAGTAGGTTAAAGTCGATGGGAAGAGCTAAGTAAAGATCAATTCTAGAAGAAAACCTGCTAGAAGATTTCAATCTGGGTTTGCCTTCAAGCAGAACAACGACCCTAAGCCTATAATCTAATGGTTGAGATTAGTTGGTCTCAAACTTTTTGTGACAAGCACCGCATGAACAAATACAAAAGATTTCTATGTACCATACTAACAGAACAACACAACAGAACTACACCAAGAGCCATGTTTCAACATGAAAATAAAGAAAATGAGAGAAACAGTATTGTGAGTTATGATTTAGGGATACAACTAATTAAAACAGTTTCCAGCTTTCATTTTGAGGAATTAACAGAAAACTCAAATGAAGTTAGAGCTTTCAAAGGGAAATACATTTTTTTAGCAACCTGGACCTTATTTTTAGCATGCATTACATTAATTTACACAACCAGACAAGTGTGGAGCCACTTGAAATCCTTCGGGAGAAGTTTATATCTATTTGCGATAAGCGTATATCCATACAATTGGAGTTAATAGGTCAACCAAAGCACAGCCTCCAAGGCATTATCTGCCACAAAACTCCTTAATTTCACCAATTTTTTGTTATGAATTGCTAGCCCTATCCCCGTAATGAATTCAGAGCATCTCAGTAGTGCTGCGTTGTTGTCTTCCGGGGTCTTTTACAGGTTTATATGGTGCGTTCTATTTGTATTTGGAACTAGGAAATTATGACTTGCGAGGGGGAAAAATCAACTGGAACAGCCTACGAAGTAGGACTTTCCAAAAGGAAAGTACATCTTAAAACAATGTTTGTAAGAGGTGCTACTACTACGGCTACCTGGGCGTCGCCATATTGGAATCCATTAATATGACTACAAAGATTTTTTTAAATAGTATTGATATAGCTATTGCTCCTCTCATTGTGGTTGTTCTAGTGCTAAAGTTCTGGCACCTATTGGAAGAACACAGCATCTCATCAGATAATCTATCATATTGCAGGATTATGTAATATCGCAAGATCTTTTATTAGTCATTGAAATATTAGTCAATGAAAATAATTACTTAAATGCAGTGGCTTTGCATCACTGGGTACTTTGTAATTATAATTTTTATAATTATACATGTAACTAGGGTATCAATTACATTTTATCCAATAACGGTGCCAAAGCGGTATTTTTGAAATGGTGCTGGTGGTTAAACGGTGCTTAAAGAATGGAAAACATACAAAATTTTGTCCAGAAACCCTCTTATTTTCTATTTTTAGTAGGGCTGTCAAACAATAATTTTTTTTAATCTAATTAATCACAGGGTAGCTATGAATTAATCAGCATGCCTAAATATGACCAAAAAAAAACCTACAATTTTCAGTGTAAATAAAAGTAGAAATGTAGATTCTGTAAAGTGCCTTGAGATGACATCTGTTGTGAAATGGCGCTATATAAATAAACTGAATTGAAATTGAATAGATGTAGTTGCTCTTTTTAAAAATTCAATATAGGAGAAATTAATACATTTTTTATTTTGAACTCCGCAATCACATTTACAATGTTTGTGTGGTCTCATATGAAAAATAATAACAAATAGAGGTAGAGCTAAGCAAAATATCTGAATAAACTTAACATTTGGATATCAGTAATCTGTGTTAAATGTCATATACATCAAATGTAATGTAGATTTAGTAATCAAATATCACAATTTTCCAAAAGTAAAAAGTCAGCAGATTCTCCAGTTCATCACAACAGGAAATTACTGCTCTGATTGTGAAGATATACACAGCTATTTCCGCTAATAGTTAGAACTAATTTAAGTCCGAAAACATCACTTTAACTGAATAATTTAATATTTTTAACGTAACGTTATCTCACTATGAAATGTACTGAATCTATACAGTGAGCCAACATGCATAAATCAACATAAGCATTTAAACTGCACCGCACAAACTGCAAACTCTGCACCGCACACACCGGAGCTGACGTCCAAAGCGGATAGATAATTCCCACAGACGACTTATGAAATTATCATATCACCAGAAAGCCAATGCGCCAATAATAATATACTCACATGTCATTTAGGACCACAAACACCTGTTGCTGCACAACAATCCACAGTTTGGCTGGTTAAGAAGGAGAGCTGATGTGGTGCAGGCTGAATTATAAACAGGGCGGGGTTCTGTGTATGCCTTAATTGCGTAAAGAAAGAAAATAGTTATTTCTAGGAATTAATTGATCCTAATTTTTAGCTGTTTTTTTGCACAAAGATAGCCATGTTTACTTTTTATGGGGATATAGGGAATTTCTCTTGGGTGATGGCATGCTCAGAATCCATAGTGTTTGACATCTCGAGGGAAAAAAGAACCGAAATAAAGCACCAAAATGTGTGCTGCTTTTTGGTCTCGTTACTATCGTTTATGTCAGAAACAGTGCCATGATGGCACCGGATGTCAGTATCCATCCCTTCATGTAACCCCAGATAACTTTAGACATGTACAAATGTATCTGAATGCATTTTTAGCAAAATTATCTCGTACATTTTTTTACCGATTTAAGCTATCGTACCGCAACCATTTTTGGCCAGGGACATGACGTTGTGGTTGTAACAATGTTTGCTGGGAGCGTAACTGATATCACCTGATCCACTTTCGCCCTGTACAAATTTCAATAATAAGAGACATAATTTACCTTGCTGTTGGTTTCTAGGCAACAACTAATGCCATCAAAAAAAATCACTAGGGTGCATTATCAGCCTGTTTCAATCAGTTTTCTCACCAAGAACTTAGGGATTGTTTTTACTGAAATTTTATTTCAAATCCTTTCAATCGCATTGTCATTTAGGCCCAAAAACATGGCTTACGCACCCCCCACACCTGTTTTGTATGTTCCAAGCACACAGGCGGATATATAATAACATACAGGCGAATAGTTCAGTCTCTCTGGCAGGCTCTCAGGACACCTTCCTGCTTCTGCCTTTGATTCAAACCTGGTTTGTGCATTATGAGATCCTCATCAGTATGCTGACTTCAGGTGACGACATGCTGTGATCAAAGCACATGTTTGATCAAGACAGCGTAAGCGTGTGACCTTGTGTCTTCCTCGGGAAATGAGACTACAAGAATGTGGTTGAAATTAAAACAGACTTAAACAGCTAAAAATCAAAACCTTGTCCAATCTATTCTGTGCCTTCTTATTTGGCCACTACTATTAAGACTGTTAGAATTTGCAGGGGAACATACAGTATTGAATTACAATACTGCCTGTGTATTTCTGCACTTTACCCTTAGACATAATATTTTTCTGAATAAAAACAGGTTTAATTCAAATGATGCACATTCCTGAAATGCTTTCATTCCTTAAACCAACAAGGATCCGTTTATATTCACCACATCCAAATCACTTCCTATCGGTTCCAGAGCACTTTGTTGACCACAGAAATTTTCTCTGTTTGCCACACTCACCTCTAAATAGCAGACAAAATACAATCTTTTGTCTCAAGCTCAGTCAGCCTGAATTAAAAGCGTCTGTGAACCCATCTGAATTGATACGATTCGTCTCATTACATTTAAGGGACTTTTAAGGGTTTCTTTTGTTTAATATTCATCAGATATTTTTACAGGTGGTGGTATTTTACCATTCTCTTCAAGCCCTTTGAATTACACTGACCAAGTTTGTGTCTCACATCAAAGGGCAGCTTCATGTTTTATTGCATCCCTTTTTCATCTTACTTCAGTGCATAGGTAATTCTGTTTTCCCTCTGATCTATTAGGAAAAGGAAGCAGTAAAGCGTAGGTTTGCTACGATGTCTCCGCAGAGTCATGAGCTTGATTATATTTCAAAATCCACTGCTCTGTCTTTTGATGACCTTAGCAACAAATTCCAGAATGAGACCCCCTGCTGCTAGGAAACAATAAGTCAAATCCTGATCTGGCATAGGAAATATGCTGACAGTTGAGACTGACAACGGACAAAAGCATACACTACAAGTGTGCAAAGTTTCTAGGATGCAAATCAGTTTTGTTATAGAATTTGGTGGTTTAATTATACTTTATTTAATATTAGAAAGGGGTCAGGGACCTGTGGTTTAATCTCTGGAGTTTGACTGCTTTTTTGTGTCTTTTTTTGCCTATTTTTTAGGTCCTTTTTTGTGTCATCTTATTATAGTCTGTTCTTTAAAACTACTGACTACTGATTTCTCCTTCCAAAAGTAACTTAGTTTCTTTACTGATTCATTTATTTGAAAAGTAACTATATTAGATTACAAGTTACTTTATTGGTTTTTTTCAGCTGCCCATAACACTCCCCACTGCCTCAACATAAAAACAATACCCGGTTTTGTCTATACTCACTCTATTGGGAGTGGATTTTAACAGTAAGGATGGAAATATGCTTGCTTTTTAACCTCATGTTGACACCAGCAACAGGCTGCGTCTTAGGCACATAATTGCTTGTGCACTGCACATACTACTGGAGCGTTCCACTAGTGGGCAGAGTACAGAACTCAGACTGGATAGTGTTGTAGAGGGTAGAGACAAAACAAACATGGTGACCATTGAGGAGATAATCAGCTGTTTAATTTTCAGATTATGACAGAAACTAAGACCACAGCAGTGTCGTAGAAGGTATGTAAGACCATACTGACCGCTATTGTTGCATGTTTTCCTACTGATTTTGCTGCCGTTGACCCTGCGTACCAAGTATATCTTTTAAAATTACAAAATTAGTAATGCACAGTGGCTTGAACAAAGAACTTTAATTTGATTACAGTTATGGAAATAGTAACATGTTGGATTAGTCGTTGTTGAAAAAGTGGTCATATGACGAATTAGTTTAGTTTAGTTTAACTTGCTGATTTATTGGAACACTATAAAAATTACAAAATTGGCGTGCAAAAACATAACAAGTACACTCATAAACCACTTCCCATGCATAGCACTGGAGCAAAACACATCATTCTCCTCTTTTACAACATTCATACACATTATTACTGGACTAAGACAATACACAATAACACATGTGTTCCATAAGAAAGTCAATACAGAAGGAAACCATCACATCCCTAGTTCCAAAACACAACACAGCATATTAGCTCATTTCACAATACATATCTAAAAAATAATGTTTGTATATATTTCTTAAAATGATATATATTTGCACAGTTCTTACGCTTCTCATCTAACCTATTCCACAAGTCTACTCCACTCATAAAAACCTAATTTGTCGAACTGTTGTTCCTTACTTTCATTTTCTAAAAATTCAACTCACCCCTGAGGCTATAGCCCCCGTCTCTATCTCTGAATATGTTTTGGATGTTCCCTGGACGCAAATTCTTTCTCACTTTGTACATTATTTGAGTCATTTTAAAATTTACTAGATCTATTAACTTTTCTAAACTTTAGTTTAGAATTGGGTGAAATATTTAGATTTTCAAACCACATGATTTTGGTTTTGCTTAAATTTAAAGACAATTTGTTTCTGTCAAACCAAAAAATGAATTTTTGCATTTCTTGTGTGATCTGTGATGTACCTGAAAATAACAATTTTGTATCATCTGCAAACAAAAAAAGTTATAAATCTTTATAACTATTACATACATAATTTACATAATAAATGATAAAAATAATATTGACTCTAAAACAAAGCCTTGTGGTACCCCACACTTTATTTCCATAAGTGATGACTTGATATATTCCTTTTATACAAACTGAGTTCTGTCTTGTAAATAGCTTGTTACCCAAGCACATACAATACCGCTTATTCCATATTTTGGTAATTTTTCAACCAAAGTGTTGTGGCATATAGTGTCAAATGCTCTTTTGAGTTCCAGAAATACACCAGTGGCGCGTTGTTTAGAATATATGCATTTTGTAATTTCTTCAGTTAGTTCTAAGGGAAGTGGATCTTTGAGATCGAAAACCATACTGGCTATCACTTAATAGGTTGTTTTTAATCCACAAATTTTAAAGTTGTTCAGAAAGCAGTTTTTCAAGAATCTTGGAGAACTGTGTTAGTAGAGATACTGACCTGTACACACTAAAAACTCCTGGGTCAAAAATGACCCATAATGGGTTATTTTTGACCCAACTCCTGGGTTAAAAAGGGACCAACTAATTTATGGGTTATTTCAACCCAGACAATTGGGTCATTCTTTTTGACCCAAATTCTGGGTTAAATACCTGACCCAAATGTTGGGTTAAAAAAACCCAACATTGTAGCTAATATAACCCAAATTCTGGTTCAAAAGAACAACTCACTATATGGGTTGAAATAACCCAACAAATAGTTGGTCCCTTTTTAACCCAGGAGTTGGGTCAAATATATCCCATTATGGGTTACTATGCCAGTAAGCCTTATTTCAGAAAATAAAACTCATTTACTGCAGCTTTCCATCTATCCATTTTCTGAACCGCTTAGTCTTCCAGGGGTCATGGGGGTGCTGGTGCCTATCTCCAGCTGTCAACGGGCAAGAGGCAGGGTACACCCTGGACAGTTAGGACAAACAACCATGCCAAACAACCACACCTGAGATTTAAAGTGATCAATTAACCTGACTGTTTGGACTGTGGGAGGAAGCCAGAGTACCCGGAAGGAACCCACACATGCACGGGGAGAACATGCAAACTCCATGCCGGGAAACGAACCCACAATCTTCTTGAGGCAAGGCAACAATGCTAACCACTGCGCCACCGTAATTTCCTGCAGCCAAACACAAACTAAAAACACATATTTTTGGTGTCGTTCTTCCTCTTCTTTTGAATTTCTGGTAGACTCATGTGTATGTCTATATTGTACTTGTACACAACTGATAATGTGATTGTTCATATTATAGAGAATTGTTGACATTATAATATAATAACTCCATAAAATACACCACTCCAACAAAAAAAATACATTAGAGAGAGAGCCAACCCTATAACCCATAACATGGGTTATTCTTTGAGAAATAACCCAGAAACCCAAACAACCCAGGATTTGGGTCAAAATATTAGCCATATAACCCAGAAAATGCTTACTCTCTGAAAAAATAACCCATAATTTTAACCCAACACAAATAACCCAGAAAATGGGTTGAAGAAATAACCCAGGAGTTTTTTGTGTGTAATTTGTGTTTATCTCCTGTTTTATGTGGAGGTATTACTTTGTCAATTTTCATCTTCTGGGGAAATGTACCTGTTTTGAATGAAAGGTTGCAGATGTTAATAGGCAAGGCAAGGCAATTTTATTTATATAGCAAACTTTCAACACGAAGGGAATTCAAGGTACTTTACAATATTCAGTGATAATGTAACCAAATACATGATAAAAATAAGAAAATTAAAACAGATCATTACTAAAAGAAATGTATCTAGTAACTGAAGCATCAAAAATAAAATTTATGTGAGAGTATGAAATTTAAAAATCCAACATAAGAATAAAAAGATAAGGTGTAAAGAACGCATCTTGCTAAATAATATAGATTAAAAACAGATAAAACAAAATCAGTTAAATAATCAGTTAAATAATAGAAAAATAGAAAATGTGCAAGGTGCAAAAAATAACTTTAACAGACCCTCTATAAACCTGGAGATCTATAGCTGAAAGCTACTTCTAGTCTGACAGATTTGAAACAAAGTAGAAAAATGAACATATAAATACTGTACTTAAAAGAAGATCTAACATTTTATTTAAAGTTAAAAATTTACCGAAGTGTATGTCAACCTGTTACTACAGTTACAAAACACTTACAAAGCTCATTTATCAATGTTTTTTTTCAATCATGCTTGACCGGCTGCTTTTATGTAATGTGTGAAGTATCAAAACAATGTTTGTATGATAGTATTTTTAGATTGGCTTGTTTGTATGAGCTGAGTGATCTCATGGGGCAGATTAACTATTACAACAGTAAATAGAAGAATGTATTATTTTCAAAGGCAACAAAGGGAGAACAATGGAGCAGGAAGACAGAGGCTGTGTGTAATGGAGATGCTAAGAGAGCCGCATGTCATCTACCACCAACCAACAATTGCTGAAGAAAAACAAGACACGAGCCTCTCAATCTTAACACAAATCAATTTTTATTTTTTTTGTATCCAAGTGTCAAATTTGCAAACACTTACCTGCCTTTCCAAATGCTTCCTCAGGTTACTGCCCGCTAACTTCAGATTCAGTTCTGTGTGACCAGACACTGGCATGTCAGGAAGCCAGCTGTGGACTCAAATTGTTTGGATAGAAATAGAAAAAGTTGATTTGTTTCCTGTGAGAAAAACAAAGAGGGAGTTGTTTAGTCATTAAAGAAAGGAAGTATAGATCTTCTAGGCATTTTTCCAAAGTTATACAAAATCTTAGTGTTGTAAGCTCATAAGAAAAGAAACAAGAAAATAAGGCATCTTTCTCCTAAATTCAATGGAATAAAATTCAATTATTAAAAATTATAATCATTTGTATTGTTTTCAATTCATACCACAGATTCTCTCTAGGTTTGCACTGTAACTGAGCCATTCTGACACATGAACATACTTATACCAATCTATTGCAGCTCTGGCTTTATATACTGAACAAAGATATAAACACAACACTTTTTTTGTTTCTCCAAATTTTCACGAGCTGAACTGAAAGATCTGAAATATACACAAAAGACCCATTGCTCAGTTGCCTGAGCCAGTCTCTCACTTACTGATGCTGTCCTATCAAGAGTCAGATTTATAGGATGCTGAGGTCGCTGAGGTTGTTAAAAAGCTCCTTGGTGGCAAGGCTCCGGGGGTGGATGATATTCGCCCGGAGTTTCTTAATGCTCTGGATGTTTTAGGGCTGTGTTGGTTAACGCCGCTCTGCAATTGTGTGGACATCGGGGGCAGTTCCCTCGGATTGGCAGACTGGGGTGGTGGTCCCCCTCTTTAAAAAGGGGGACCACAGAGTTTGTTCCAACTATAGGGGGATCACACTTCTGAGCCTCCCTCGTAAGGTCTATTCAGGGGTTCTGGAGAGGAGGGTCCGACGGATAGTCGAACCTCGGGTTCCAGGAGGAAGAATCAGGTTTTTGTCCTGGCCGTGGAACACTGGACCAGCTCTACACCCTCAGCAGGGTCCTGAAGGGTGATTGGGAGTTCGCCCAACCGGTCTACATGTGTTTTGTGGACTTGGAAAAGGCGTTTGACCGTGTCCCTCGGGGAGTCTTGTGTCCCTCGGGGGTCTTGTTCACGAATGAGGGAAAAATGGAGCGGGAGATCGATTGGCGGATTGGTAAGGCATCTGCAGTTATGCAGGCGCTGTACCGGTCTGTCGTGGTAAAGAGAGAGCTGAGCCAAAAGGCAAAGCTCTCGACTATCTACACCATTTATCCTTGCGGGTATGAGGTTGGTTGCCAGTCCATCGCAGAGACACACAGGACAGACATCCATGCACACAAAGACACACACTCATATCTAAGGACAGTTTAGAAATCAATTAGCCCAACGGTCATGTTTTTGGACTGTAAGAGTAAGCCAGAGTTCAATGCATGAGGGAACTCACGCATGCACAGGGAGAACTCCATGTAGAAAGACCCCAGGCAGGATTCAAACCTGCTGCAGCAAAGCAACAGGACTGTCAACTCCGCGAATGTGAAGCCCTGTATGTTCATTATAGTTTTCTAATAAACTGAGGCCTTCACAGAGCAGCTGGATTTATACTGAAAGGTCTTGAAAAACACCTGGGCCCTCATTTATCAATCAGAAAGTTGCTGAATGGTGGAAAGACCCAAGCGCAGATGGGGATGAAGTACTGAATGATCAGGTTTATCACAGCAACACAACGTAACACTACAATGATCAGGTAGGGAATGGACCAGCTGCTGGATCTTAAATACAGGTGTGTGATTAGCCCACAGGTGCAGTCAGAGTTTATCAGAGGCAGGGTCCTGAAGGCCTTTACAGGACACCCCCCTTTTCAGGTCAGATTCCAGACACTCTAAAAACTGAGGAAGAAAAAATAAGGAAAGAGACCATGCCTATAACGTAGACAATGGAAAAGATGTACCGCTATCAGCCAATCACAAAATTTAAATGCAATACCCACACATTGCCCATGAGCGGCAACACTAATGGTGCATTCACACCGCACACTTTGGGGGAAGGAATGCTCCCAATGCATCTAGTTTGACGTATATTCATTTATTAGCTGAAGCTTGCATAGGACGTGCCTGGCGCTTGCATAGCGTGCCTTTCTCTAAAACACTAGCGGATCATGATTGGTTAGACATTGCCGACGTTGGGCAACGTTACTACAGTGAGATGCCCTTATTGATTGGCACACTGCCTCAAGCGCGTCAAGTCTGTCAAACGTTCAGCTAGCTGAACTTCTGCGTTGCTTGCATTTGCTACGTTGCTGCTTGAAACGCAAGTAACGCTTGAAAAGTTGACGGAGACAATGCACATAATGCATTGCAGCGACTCTGACGGACCTCTGACGTACTCACCCATAGACTTTACATGTAATCTTGCCGCAACCGATGCTGATGTTTGAGGCGCTGTGAACGCACCATAAGACGTTTTTAGATTACAAAAATGTAGAATTTAACAAGTGCCCTGAATGCCCTGTAACTGAAAGATTGGATTGGTAAAGAGCCATTTATACAGTTTATAAGCAAGTATAAGCTAGTTACTCTTTAAATTGTGTTGATTTATTACATAACACAAATGAAATACATTGAAACTTTGTGGCTGCAACATGAAGAAATGTAAAAAAGTACCATTCAGATTGCTGAGCTCAATTGATTCAACCTTCCAATATGCAGAAACCTTCATTGACATCCGTCTGTGGATGTTTTTTGCCCGAGGTCTTGATGCCCAAACCACCATGAAGATGATGTTGAGAGGCCCTTTTTTGCAGTTATGCTTCACAGAACCATGTAGGATCCAATTCGCCTTTGTAGTTTCATGTCTCTAGATTTGTTTGAGCTCACTGAAAGATCAAGAGACTTTGGTGAAACTGATTTTCTTACCCTATATACCTAAGGATATCAAAGTGCAAATGGAACAGTGATGCAACTGCTTGCCAAAAAAGTGGTAATATGTTTTTTTTTTTCAGAGAATGCAAAATGTGTTCAGTGTTAAGATTTAAATATGGAAAAGAAAAAAAAAGGATATGTAGATTTACATTACATCTTACTGCTTTTATGACTTTTAAGATAAGATCCTTGTTTTCTCCAACTTCCAGCTAATCCGGGACTTCCACAGACAATTTTGACATATAGTTGCAATTTCAAAGGGTTCTTCCATTGGTGATGCTAGACTGGACATTTCAGAGACGTCCATCATACTTAGGGCATTTTTCTGTTTTTGTGCTGCAATAAATTTAGCAGATATGTTTGATCCCAGATGTTATATCAATATTGCTTGATGTTTGTGTTATTTTCCATTTTATTGCAGAGAATCAACATGGTATATGGAAGGTCTTGGCTCAATCTGCTGTGTTTGAAGGACTTATAAGACCACCCTCTGAGAATTTTCCTGTTTAGAAAAATATCAGAGATATAATTCTCAGAGCTGTATTATACGATCAGATGGTGACAGATGGAAAAAAACACCAGATAAAAAGTGTGAAATTAAGTTTTAGGTTTTTTGAGGGAAGTTGGGAGTATACAAAGTATTTGAAGCCAAGTATAAATGTAATAATATGTAGGTGGTGAAGCCATTCTTCTTAAAAATCTGAAAAAAAGTTTTTTGAATCAGATAAGTATTCTAAATGTCCTGTTTCATTACAAATCTCTAATTTACGAAAGGTAGAACTCATTTTCATAAGCAAGAATTAGACACACAAGTCGTTGTTTTACAAATAACTAATAGTCTAAGTTAAGAAGAAACATTGATATTTAGCTCTTTGTTTTGTTGTGATGTTCTTAGTAATGGAGCTCTAAAGAATCTACCAGGGCATTCGAACAACATTATTTTACTTTATTCTATTATGAACCAAGGAAGCTAAATAGTCTAGTGAAATTATTGGAGATTGTCAAGTTTGCAGGTCTTGGTATAGATTTGCTGACATTTTTAAATCTATGTTTCTTAGAGATTATTTTAGACTTCTAAATCTATTCCAAGGTGATAAACACAGCTAAATTTTGTCACAGTTGTTGGAAATAAACATGTAAAAAAATAATATTTTAATATTTAATGTGTTACCACATACAAGTCTGAATAATCTTTTTTTAACCTATGTGATATCTAGCTCAAAATGTGGTAAATAATTATATTTGGAAGATGATGTTTCAAAACCTTCTCAAGACGTAAACAACGACAACATTTTTTGTTGTAAACCAGTAATCTGTTTTAGTTTGGGTGTTATTTTTTGGGGATATTTGTTTTAACACACCAAATATGGAAAGTAAAATCTCAACATATTTTAATCTACAATGAATATCTGGTTTTGACACATGTAAGTCTTAAAACATGCTCTTTTTGTGGTAATCTATTAAGATCCGCCCCAAAATTAAAAGCTTTACATGTAGAAAAAGACATTAAAGGATGCTAGCTTAATATTAACGTAGCACATTAAAGACTTGAAAACTACAGCTTGATGTGTTAACAAGTGTATTTTTCAACAAAAAAACCAAATGAAAATATGAAGATTTGTGAGGGAGCATTAAAGGAATAGTCCAGTTCTCTAACAAAAAAACGTTCCTTCTTTTTTCAGTCAGGCAAATGGCCTGATTAGCTTTTTGACTATTCTAGCCAACATAACGAGTGTGGTTTAGATTTGCATTTAGTTCTCTATGCAGTAGCAAGTAAGTCAAAATGAATTGATTAGTTACTGTATTTATTCAATCATTTACCTTTTGGTTGTAAACTCAGTAACCTAAATTTGTTCACTTTCACTGATCTTGGCTGCTTTAGTAAGTAAAATGAAACAAACACATCCAAAAGCAAGAATATTCTTTAATGTAAACACCCAAATCTGGACCTTTAGGGTGCTATAATGGTAAATTACTTTTCTACAAAAACACTATCATTGATACAATTAAGCTACAAAAAAAAAAGCTTTTCAACTTCGGTCATTTCTAAGAAGTCTGTTTTAACCAGACTTCCTATTCACACTGTTTTCAATGGAAAGGTTGCATAATCCCAGATCTTGGCACGACGTAAATCTTCAGATTGGTTTGAGATATAAATTCAAAAATTGCCTTAGTCCCAGCACAAACAACTGACCAATTTTTGTGGTTGTGCAGCAACTACATAAAACAAACAGTGAAACGTTCAGTGTTATGACCATGAAAACAGGCAACAGAGTCATTACTGTTCATTACATTGATGTGTGTATTTCAACATGAATCTCTATTATATATATATATTATATATATATATATATATATATATATATATATATATATATATATATCTTTAAGGATAAATGCACAAGCAATTACAGACAGATTTACATATATTACTTTTACTTACAGATATTCAAGTGTCTTTTATTTACAAATGTAGACTTGGCTTCACTTTCATTAAAAATGTACACAGAACACATTTATACATAAAGTACATATAGTAATGTATATACAACTGTGATTAATTACACTTTTTTTTTTTACTCTATTTTTCTGGTCTGACAGCCATTATGATGCTGTAAATCATATTAAAGTGCAGGAAATTCTTTTTTGTATTGAGTGCAAACAAAGCCAAATCACAGAGCCCCCAATGGTGCAGGATGTTAGAAAAAAAAAAAAACTCGGGAAGTGCTCTGACGTGTTTTGTGAGGAATGTGTGAGCTTCTCCTCAACATTCTGTGAAAGTCATGAGAACAGTGCGCAAAGGGTGGGTACTCATCCAAGACTGGTCGGGCTCACCTATAGTCAATGTCCCTGATGGCAAGGTGTATTTTCTTGTTCCTAGCAGAACTGAAAGACACTATCTCAACATCCACACAAAGAAGAAGAGCCTACTGGAAAAACAAAAAACAAACAAAAAATACTTGGACAAATTATAAGTGAATGTTCCTTTCTTCCCTTTTGACGCTTTTATGTTCAGTCAAAGGATTGGGTTTAGTCACATTTTTACAGAAGCCACTAAAATCTGGTTCTAGGAAAAAAACAAAAATCAAAAACAAAATGGAAATTCAAACACAAAGGAAGAGGTGGCTGCCTCGGTTACTTAGAGACGAGAAGTCTGGAAGGATTGTTTTTTATCCCTACACACCTCCAGGCTGCAGTAACTTTTATCTCTGTGAACACTCAGAAAGGAAAGTGAGTTAGGCAGCTCTGCAGGGAGAACCACACACCAGTGACTGCATCAAGATAGCTGAATGTTTTTGAGAAGGGTCTTAGAATGTTAATGCATAGTTTGAAGCGCTGACATGCATGGATTTCTTCAAGAATTTTGAAACAAGTCACAAGAAAACTGCCTCTGCTCCTTTCCCAATGTGCTTCTGATGTATATATTATTTGAGCGTACGTGAGGAAGATTCAGTATGCACATAGAATCAAGCAAAAAGTTCCTATATATTTATATATCACTCTATATTTGTCTAATTTTTTATGCAAAATGTTTTCTTGTCTTTAGAATTTCTAAGTTCAAGGGACTTCTTGTCCTAATCATGCATCCCCACAGATGACTTCACTCTAAATGTGTTTCTTGGTGCTGCTGCCTGTTTACTCTGTATGAGCTGACGTTTTTGGGGAGCTTTCCAGCTCCCTCCAGTTGCCGGTGCTACCAGTTGGACTCCGATTGGTGATCCTGGTCAGCAGCGTCGTCCTGCGGATGCTGCTGTCTGAGTCCTCCTTTTTGTAGTCAGCGTTCAGTTTGCGGCAGCAGGAGAAGCAGTGCACGAAATCCTGGAGGAGGTGGCCACTGAAGATCATGTAAATCCATGGGTTGCAGCAGCTGTTGAGACTGGCAAGGAGCGCAGACAGAGTCACTGCTGTGTTCTCAGAATCTGTGGAACAGACAGAGAGAGGGAGAGAGAATGATTAATCCAAAAAACATTTAGGATCTGAAAGGTGTTTTTAAGGGGCGTTTGCAGTGAAATAGACTTTGATGAGGTGCAACACACATTTGTATGTGAAATGTTCTATTTAATTCTGTATAGACCCCTCTTTGTTAACCCCTCCTGGCCCCACCTTCAAATACTACCAGTATTTGAAGCTTTCAGAAGGCGCCCTTGGAGCCAGAATTTAGCTATTGCTTTCCTTGGCAATAGCGTCTGAGCAATAGATGGAAGTTTGGGTCACTGTATGTTAAAAAGTGTCTTAAGTAAATTTAAGAGTCCAGGTGGCTGTAATTTTTTTTTTATTTGATAGATTTATAGTTTAAAATGACAATGCCATAGCTTGACCTTTAACCCAACTCTTAATGAACTGTCATAGTTATGATAATATATATGAGTATATAGAAATAATGCTGATTTTTAAGGAATATTTAATTAGCATAATTGGAAAAATAACAAGGAAATAATTCTAACTGACAAGTATCAAATACATATATGTTGGTAGGGTACCAAAACTGGCTTCCACCCAGAGTCCCAAAAAATCCGGCCCTGTACAATCCACCCCTCCCCCTTATAAAACTAAAATGTATCTTCATAAAAATGCATTTTTAAAACTAGGATTTTGTCACATCTAAACGGGAGAAAAAGCCCACAATTGATCATTTCAATATAAATGTAGTAAATTAATGCATATAAATGCTTCAATATTTTGCTTAGTAAAAGTTGAATAAAGAAATAATTCGAAATTAGATTTCATGAAATTAAAATACTAAAATTTGATTCAGTATTTGTTGTACCATTCCCATTCTGCTATGCTTATGCTATCATAAAATATTATGACTATCACTATGACTCGTCAAAAGGTCAACTTGCACAGCAACGTAATTCCAGACAAATCACCATGTCTACATTTGTTTTAGCCTCGCCCACTGATTGGTCAGTTTAACAGATTAAACAAAATCAAGGTAAACTGTAACCGCCTTGTGATTTTTTTTAATTAATAATTGACTGTCTGCTTTTGACATTCAATAAATACAGATTTTAATTAATCATTATCAGTATTCAGGCATTTCATAAATACTTTAAAAGAATAACAAATCATTTAGAAGCAATTCTAACTATTTATTAAAAATACTTGTATCCTAAGGGAAATACAGCTTTTATTAAACAAATATTTATCAAATTGTGGTAATTTTGGCCTCGATAGAATTGGTCCTTGAATAAAAGCTTCGACAGAGAGGATCTAGGTTTGTGAAAGATTTAGCACACTTATTGAATATATATTGAATATAAAGTGGCCTGTTCACAATCATCCAGTGTTACATTATTTAAAACGCACATGCATTTGTTTTTACAAAGTTTTGCGTTGTTTGCCAAGTTTATTCGTGTGTAAAAACTGTGCGCAAACTGATTTTTATGTGCCGTGTTTAAATTGATTTACTAAATTTAATGAGGAATTTCATTATATTGCATAATTTTCTTGCCTCACTCACCATCCCACTGAAAGTTTTTGTCCCACACGGACCACATTTGCACTGTGAAAAACGGCGCCCAGCAAATTATGTATGCCAAAACGATAACAAAAGTCATTTTGACCGTCCTGAGTTTTGCTCTTGAAATCGTTGTGATGCTGCTGACTGAAGATTTTCCGATCAAGCCCCTCTTTCCCGCTGCTCCGGTCACCGTCTCCTTTTTCTTGTATTTGATGTTTTTCCATATGCTGTGGCAGATGAACCCGTAGCACAGGATGAGAATGACTACTGGCACCAGGAATATGCCCACGGTCATCCAGGTAATGTACGCCTTGGAGCCCCAAGGCTTGATAAAGTGCGCCCAACAGTCGTAGACCTCGGAACCATTCTTAATCTCGCTCAGGGAGAAGATGAAGTACTGCGGAGTGCTCAGCACCAGGCTGCACATCCACGTGGAGATGATCATCACGTAGGACCGCTTGGTGGGCTGTTGGAGGGTCTTCAAAGGGTGGCAGATGGCGATGTAGCGGTCCAGGGTCATCATCACCATCATGTAGGTGGAGGCGAACATGCCCATTACCTGAAGATGCTTTACTATCCTGCAGAGAAAGTCCGTCCCGTAGAAGCGGTAGGTGATCTTCCAGCAGAGCTGCGGCAGCACCTGGAAGAAGGCGACCACCAGATCAGCCAGGCTGAGGTGCTTAATAAATAGATGCATCCGAGACATCTTCTTCTTGGTGTTGTACATGGCCAGCAGGACGCTCACGTTCCCGATCACGGCGACCACAAAGGTGATGCTCAGGACCATGATCTCGATCTGGGCCACCTCCTCGTTTCTGGCAAACGGGTCGGATCCGTTGGGGTGCACGGTGCTGTTTGAAGAGCTTCCCATCGTCAGGTCATCAGTGAGGCTGAAAACCAGAGACTGGTTCTCTCCACTCAGGAGAGGCGCGTCGGAAGGAGTGTGCATGGCACTGCCCCTCTGTGCGCCCTTGCAGATCCAGTGCCAGAGGGGCTGTGCAGTGCCTCTCTAATCCCTATATGGAGCTACCTGTTGCTCACACAAAGGAACACGGTGCTGTGCGACTGTTGGCTGCTGCGGTGGCTTTTTAAAGTCGAATCAAATTTCAGTGCGTAAAAAACGCATGCGCTGCAAAACCCCACATCCGCTCCTTGGAGTTTTTGTTTTGTTTTAAATGTATCACTTTCCCTAAACTAGTTATTATATCTGCTGCAATACTTTAGATTCAGCGAAATTAAAATTATTTTAAATAACTGAAAGTTATAAGCATGGTGTGGCATGCTATGGCAACGTACAGTAGTGCTGAGTCGGATCCTCCCATTGGCTTTACGCAATCGGCACACCAGCAGCAACTCTAAATCATTGCCACACGTTTAGAGAACAGCTGTGAAATCATTGAATTTTGTGGGGGAAAAAAGAGTAATATTTATTGACCCTAAAAAACGCAACAAATCACAACATAACCTCCCTCTTACTTTTCACTGACTGAAGGCTTTTATGTCCCTTAAACTTTTCCTATTTTTCCCCACGTTACAACTCCAATACCATGTGTGTTTTTATTGGAAATTTATGTGACAGAACAAAATAAAATAATTTAGTAAAAAAGAAAACGTACAATCTTTACTTAAATTCTGAAAACTGCCCCCCACTGCCATTACTACATATAGCCTAATGGTGTATCTTGGGTGATCAGTAAATTGAACTTTTTGTCTATTCTTCTTTGCAAAAATAGATCCCAAAGCAGCCTCCCTGTCATTGTAGAAGAATAGCATCACAGCACTAAGGTAACATGCTCTGGTATTATTCTGCTAGAAATAGGGTTCTGGATATTAACCCAAAAGTTCTGTCATAGTCTCACTTCCACATATTTATTGCGGCCCTTCCCAGTGTGATGAGGTTCATGACTGGTGAGGTACTAACTCCTATAGAGTTTTATGTTCCATTATATAAAGTCCATAAGAAAAGCTTATATTTCAATTTTAACTTTAATTAAAAAGTTCAGTTAAAAGCTTTTTTATTTTCTTTGGTTATTGTTTTGCAATATGATAGCTTTTATTTAAAGTCTGTATGTTTTTTTAAATTTTATTTATAGTTTTCTTTTGGTCTGAATTCTCTCTCTTTTATCATCTTTATTTGAATAAACAGTCTATGCACCTATCCTTATCTGGAAATATTTCCCCCACTCTGTTGTAAAAATCGTCTTTGTTTGCCTGTCATAGCATGGTGTTTCTCCCTGTGTCTGGATCTTCTTTTGCTGCCAGCTGCCCCTTCGGTATGTGTTCCCTTATCCAGATGTGTTTCAGCTCCACCTAGAGAACTACAATTTTATCTGTTGTGAGGCAAGGTCCCGCCTTTGTCATTTCTGACTAGCTTACCGATTAATTTCTTACTAATCCAAATATTCGAAAACAATTGTCTAACCCTTTAGTCACTTTCTAATCGTAACATTGGAGGAGCATTACCTAACTATAACTTGACTATTTTCCTAATCCTACTATTCGGGAACCATGGCTTAAACCTAACGTGATCCATTTGTTTTACCTTTACGAACAGCAGCCACCTTGCACGTGGGTGGAGCCAGAACACATCTCGAGGGGGAACAGGTATCGACATAACACCCTGAGTTTCCCTGATCATCTCACTGATTGCCTTCCCTGTGTACATACCACTCCGTGTCTCCATTTCTTTGTCAGATAATCATTGTCCACTTGTGTCTTATCAGTGCAGTCTGTGCTTGGCTTGATCATAATTGAAAATATTAGTTCCTCCACCACAAGAAGGCTTTCTGCCTTTGGGTCCCCACCTCACATCTGACAGTGCAATCTGACCACAAGGACCTAGCAGAAGGTGGACAGATGATGAATTTGTTTGGGTGGGGTGCAAGGGAAACTGCCAAGAACTCTGTCCTGGGACTGGACTCAATTATTCTGGCACCAGATTGACGCTGTGTCCCCTTGGAGTTGGTCCATGGAGGTATTAGGTGATCAAGCTCTCCTTTTTGCCATCCTTATTCCATTGACGGTATGGTCGTAGCCGTCAGGCCACTCCTACTCTTCTCCAGTGTGTCTCAGCCAATGTACTCATTATTTCTCTGAGGGCCACAAAGGGTGCTCATCATCACAGCTTCCAGGCCGCAGAGGCCGTTCACCTTTGCCGGTTCATTCAGGCTACTGTCCTTGCTCCTTGCTGGTACGTCCAGCATCCAGTCCATTTTCCAGTGCCCCAGCGCTTTCTAGCACCATTTCCAGTGCCATGTCGCTTCCCATTTCCTGTTCTGCCAATAGTAAATTCCTAGTTCCTGATCCAATGCCTCGAGCTCCAGTCCCAGCTCCCCAATGATTTAGGGTTCCTACTCCGGTCACAGCTCCTTCCGAGGGGTCGCAGCCAATCTGCCTCAGCTCCAAATGTCTGCTTTGGCTGCAGCCTTCCTGGCTGTAACAACAGGAGCTCTCCTGCCTCCTGCGTTTCCTTGTGAGTCTCCAGCTCCAGCATTTCCTTGTGAGTCTCCAGCTCCAGCATTTCCTTGTGAGTCTCCAGCTCCAGCTTTTCCTTGTTGGTCTTCAGCTTCTTCAGAGGGGATCTAGCCCATTTTCTCTGATGGACTCCAGCACTCTCCGTCAGTTTTCTCACCACAGACCTCCAGCACTTCTTTCTAGATTCCTCCGTCACTGGCCTCCGGGGTTCCTGCTGCTAGTCCGCTGGGCTGGTGTTTTCAAGCCTCTTCACCGCTGACCCCAGGTTTGTCTTACCTCTGCTGGTTCTTGCAGCCCCTTAACAAAGACTGTACTTGTTGAGAGTACAACTAAATGCTGTAGTTTCAGCATATTGTCCAATATAATCTTTGCATCTCAAACAAACTCTTCTTCTCTGATCGATTACCTCTTTGCCATTAAATTTTTGTTTCCACTTCACAGTTATGCATCATTTATGATACAGGATATCATGTCTATCACATGATATCCTAAGAAAATATCTAGGAGATTTCAGCTGTTTTCAGTTAATCTGTATACATTTCCAAGGCTCTGTATAGAACTAAAAGCTAAATACCCTTTTGCTTCTATTACATATGCCTTTCTCAAATGGATAACGTTTACTGTTGTGTTTATCTCAGCAGAATAAGGGTTGTTGCGAGCCTAAAACAGTTTATTCTAAGTGGGTTTCACAGAAATAGAAACAGCATTGTGTCTTAAACCAGAACAGACCCTCAGCCTGCAAGTAATCAGTTTTAATGGTGTTCAAAGGAGCTGAATTGTTTTGTATTTTTCTGTTTGTAAATCTGTGCAACACTGCAGCATTTTTAGTTCTCCCCTAATTAGGCTCAGCTTTGAAATTGGTGTTGTCAGTGACAAGTTTTGGTTTTGGTTGAAAAAATAGCAGACTTTTCAGATAGTCTGCAATTACCTTGTGTGTGATTTCATAAGTTTATGAATGACATTTTATGATAACAATATTGCTAGTTAATTTGCTATTTACGGACAAAATGTTTTTACATAATCTGGAAATTAATACAATACATTTGGGGTTTTTTTACCATGCAAATGTACCTGGTCCTCTTTTTGTCTTCTCTATTTGAATGTTAAAAATTAAAACTTGGATTTCAAAAATACACCGAACAAAAATTAGATGTTTGGCAAAAATAAAAATGAGCAGAGTACAAAACTAAAGCAGTGAGCTCATGCAGTGTAAAAGTACATTTAATGGCAAGCAAATTCTTTAAACAATAGGTAAAATGACTATGTAACACTGAAAAGTATTACTCCTTAATAATTCACTGACCTTTGCTAAAAAAGTGACACTAGAGCGTGGCTGATCCATTCTCAATTTAAGAGGTAAAAGGGTTTTAATAAGGGATGCACCGATACCTAAACTAGTATCGGGTATTGGGGCCGACATCTACAATAATTTCACAGAAAATTTTTCACTTTAAATTTTACTTTTGTAGTTATCTTTTTCTAAATATTAAAATTTCACTTGAAAATTTAGTTTTACGTTAATTTCTTTCTTAATATTTAACATTTTATTTAATTCATTGTAATTTGTTGTAACAAGCAGAAAAGAAATTAAACATGTATTTCAATTAACTGTTTTTTTTGTGTAGTAGAAGTACCAGCATCGGTACTCTATACCAACAAGTACTCAGATGTAAGTATAGGTATCACATCGGGTAAAAATAAGTGCAATTGTAGCATCCCAAATTATAGTATCTTAACTTCATACTCTCATTCTGTCATGTAAACTAAAGTTGTAAAAACAATCCTTTGACATTAATAAAATAGTAAATTATTTTGCTTTACATTACAATATGTCTGGTTTCAGATTAGCAACTTCCAAATGCAACTCTTAATACTGTAGCATAATAAACACAGAATTTGGGTTTTTGAAGTTTAAAAACATAAACCTTTTGATATGCCTTAAAAATAAGTGATTCTGTACTAACATTTCATATTGGTGCCAATGTCAGAAATCATAACATAAAACACAGCTAAGCTTAGAGAGAGACTAAAAACTAAAATACAGACTTCACCAAGAAATTACAGTGACGTGACAGTGGAAGCAACAAGGGCAAAACCAATGAGAACCTATTTGAAGCAATGCTGAAGTTTCACTTTATAGCCCCAGAAAAATGTTTCTCTTTTTTGTCCTCACTAAATAATGAAACAAAGGGTCTTTCCAAATGCAGGGTCTCCATCATCTCCACGAGTGTATGCCATTATGACTAAGTGCATTACTTATTGTTTTCATGGGAAAACTGAACTTGCTAATTCCATGTCTTTCTGGTGCTTTCTACAAGTGCTCCTTGGCTCTTGGGAAACTCCTTTCAGTATTCGTGTACGTCGTCACTTAAAAATCTATACTACTCATTCCCATACACATGTTCAGCAGGGGGTAACCCTGATTTTTTAAAGTCAATCACACAGTTGGGATACTATTCCAGATATTCTTTTTTTGGAGCAAAAGAAAAAAACTTGCCACATGTTGGCAGCCAGCTTCTTTATATGGTATGCCTGGAATGCTGAGGGAGAGAATGTGAAGAAACAAATAATCTGTACCTGGGTATTTTTTTTTTTTTTTGGGTGTTGGTAGGGTAATATAATGTCACCTGTGTTTAATAGAACATTTAGAATTTTAGAAATGCAGTTTAATTTTTATTTATTTATTTAGTTCAGTGATGGATGTTGGATAAAAAAAATACCTAAGTCTTGGAGTGCATTTCTTTAGCTGTAACATCTGTAGTGGTAAGTTTCCTTTGGGGGGTTTACAGGGCTATTTTTTACTTTTTTCACAGAGTTATTGTAATAAAGTGTGTCTTGTAAAACAAACATGCTACTATACTACACAGCTACTATTGTAGGAGCAGCAATATTGAAAGTCAAAGTTGGAGCATAAACAAATCTCCAACTTTCCAAGCAGGAAGTCCGACTTTCAGAATTTCTGAGTTCAGCCTACAAATGGAACACATCATAAGAAAAGATTGGCATGGAGGAAGCAGGGATGGTTGACATTTTCCAGTTTATTCTTGTTGTAAACTGTTTTGCCTTCAACTCCTTGTATTTTACAAAGCCGCTTGTCTGGTGATGTCTACTCTGACTTAACCACAGCTCCCACCCAGCGTCTCTGCCGGGTCATTTCCGAGTTCAGAACCCAAGACTGGTTCTCGGTTAGTTCCCGAAATGGCCTAAATACAGCCCTGTTGCCCTGGCCACAGTGAAGATAGGAAACACGGCGATTGGCAACATTATCAACTGGTTTTTTTTGCACTGCCTGCAGTTTTGTCGATAGTTCTATTACTGTGTGAAACTCCTTCCAGTGTCACTGAATTGTTTCTGTCCTCTGCTTCTGTATGTTTACCAATGCTGCCTCTGTTTCCAAGTGACGCATTACATAAATTGCATATTACACTTTCCATTCCTAAAGCAAATGACTGCCACCTGGCTGTGGGTGTCCGGCTGCAATTCCATTCAGCTGATCCACATGCTGATAGAAAGAATAGATGTCTTTATTGTGCATGTCTCACATCCATCATCAAGATCTGTTTTCTTTAATTTCTGACTGCCCTGACAGTGAGTGAGCTCCTGTCCTAAAATTTTATGCTACTAAATTTATCTGTTTTAGGGTAAAGTTTTCTTAAATATCTTATTGAATCTCCTTTAATTACTTAAATGAATGGAAGCAATAGGCATTTCTGGCCCCTCACACCTCTATTGACCAGCTTCCTCATGTTTGAGTCCAGTTGTGGGAGCTATGCACTTCAGTACGGTCATGTCTTATCCTGGGAGGTTCAAGGACAACACAACAGATGTCTTCCGTCACGCTGGAAGAAGCCACTTTTATCCTCATCTCCTGTTTTTCAACATGTCCACTGGACATGTTCTTAGCTATTATTATAGCCCCAGGCTTTATTTATTCCAGCAACTACAGAACATGAGTATTCTGCTCTCTATCCTCCACTGTGAGCTGTGATCCGGGGGCCAAGGAATTACAGGAATTTATGTTGTCTCCAGCAGCCAGAGCCCTCAGCCTTGATCTTCATTTTCCCTCACACGTTTTGGGACTTGTAGGAGCTTTGGAGTGCTGAACTGTTACATTGAATTAAAAAGATATTTTCTAAATTTATTCTGAAAAAAAAGGTTCTAGTTTAATATAAGTTGCAATGTACAATTAATACTTGAAAAAAAAAGCTGATCGATCAATCACGGAAGACTGGCTCAGTGAGCTGAGTAGTTGTCTTTCAATGGAAAGCTGTGGGTTTGATTCCAATTTACTTCTATGATTTGGAATTTACCCTACAACAGGACAGTTATCCCCAGTTTCTTATTAATCTCATTATAAGTGAGTAGACATGACTGTGGTGTAAAGTTCGTTGACTGGTCAGTATGACTAAAATGACAACAAATTCAGTCCATGTACCACTGTGGTGAAGTTTAACCAATAGGTTGCTGTTTCCTTTTGGATAATTTTAATCCAGGATTTCATGTTGACCAACATAAATAAGCACATAATTATGAAGCAAATGCTATATTATACGCAGTTTTCCATACTTTTTAAAATAAAAATTAATCTCTGAAGATTTAAGTGTTCGGATCTCTGCTCTTTTAGATGAATTTTTTGGATTCCAGCACCTCATACTGGATGAGCGGTGTACTTTGTTATTAGTAAAAATGTAAAAATGGATTACATATATCTGCAGCGGAGTCAACCTGCAGGTAAACTAATCTCAATACAAATACTGTTCTGTAAAGGCCAGAAGCGGCCTTTCAGACAGTGAAACGTGGTGTCGGCACCATCATGCTGCGGGCATTCTTTTCCAAAGCAGGAACAGGGGCGCTTGTCTGTGTTGATGGGAAGATGGATTTAGCTAAATATTGGGCATTACATATGTAATACATTAATCATGATTTAAAATATTATTCCATACTAGTCAGATTTTTATTCAAATAGATTTTTCAAAAATCATGTATCATGTTTATCCTCTCTACAAAATAAAAATAGCTGTGATGCAGAAAGAGTGAGTTAAATTGAGAGTGAATTAAAGCTGCCATACCAAATCTGCAAAACAAGCTCACTTAAAGGTTGACTATGGAACATTTTTCTTAAAAGCTATGTATTTAAAAAAGTAATACCTCCACAGGGTGTTTAGAGGTGTGCACAATGAAAGTACACCATTTCCTTTAATTCAATTCAATTCAATTCAGTTTATTTATATAGCGCCGTTTCACAACAGATGTCACCTCAAGGCACTTTACAAGAAGAGTTATTACAATACAATGTTTCATTTAGAAATTAGAGAACCACAGAAGATTGCGTCGTGTAATTCTCAGCAATCCCTCACACTGAGCAAGCACGAAGCGACAGTGGAAAGAAAAAACTCCCTTTTAACAGGAAGAAACATCCGGCAGAACCAGGCTCAGCACAAGCAGTCATCTGCCGAGACCGTCTGTGGTTTGGAGAATACAGAACAGAGACATATAAAAGTTATATTTTAATGGAATACATGATTAAAGATTATTTTTACAGGAACAAAATTGCATTTATATTTACATATTCCAGCCAGTGTCAGGTGCCATTGTGGGTTGTCAAATACTGTGTAAAAAAACGTCCGGAGCAATGAGTCATGTACTGTGTCCGAGCCCCGTAGATTTCATTATCCTTCTCAGAAGAGGAGCGACCTTAGAAGATCTAAAACCAGAGTTAAAGATAGGTGAAGCCTACAACAGATGCACACAAATGAGAAAACTTTCACGGCATCAAAACACACACGGAAATGGCAAAGTTTCTCATTGATAGGTAAGATAGCTTGCTAACGGCTAGAGTTAGCTGTCGCTTAAACAGCTTTGCAATACTCATGTTCATTATATGACAATCCTCGATATGAGAGCACAGATCATGACCCATCAATCTCCACACCGAGTAAACGGAAGAAAAGCAAGCAGTTTAATCTTCTTGCTCTGTCCAGGACAGCAGGCTCACTTTCACCACTGCGGTGAATGGCTATATTATAAAGACTGTTCTACTTGGCTTTCTGTATTGGCATAGGTCTCCGACCATACACCTTAGTCAAATACGCCCACTGTGAAATCTGTTGGATTTTTATGTAAATTCTAAAATACAAATGATGTTTTATAAAGAACATCACCAAGGGGAGAGTGGAAGGAACACCCTCTCAGCCTCAGATGCATAGTGGACAGGTACAAAAGCTTATTGTTGCCTCTGGCCCATATTTTGTTATAGTTATTATTCGTTTAGTATTTTGATTTAAAATATTTTGATTTGAAATAAACGTATTAGTACAAAATAGTCCTTACCCTGTAAGATTCGTCGCTGGACATGATTTTGGATGGTCAGAGCTACAAACCTGGCATCTGCTCGGCTTAAAATTAAGTTTTGTTGTTGCAACTACAACCTCGACACACTAGATGTCGCTTCGGTGCCCTGTTCCATGTTCAACAAAAACACAATCACAGAGCGCTCACCCCTCCTGTCAGCTATCTTCTCTAGGCCACGCCCCCCTGATTAGGGAACGCACATTGCCACTGTAGATGAGGGAGTGCAAAAGACCGGTCGCAGTTTGGTCATTGGTCTTTTGTTTTCTGCAACTTCAAATGCTGTTTTTCATTAGGGAAACTATGTAGTTTGTCCCAAAGTGGAAGTGGTAGCACCCATCTGTTCCTCCTTCTCTGACATTATCCACAAAGTATTTATAGCTATTCTGTTTCAAAATATTGTTGAGAGGCAACAAAACATATTTTTTTAGATTCAGATATTGATACTTGGCGTGACTAGGTTCGAATAGTTGATACTAGAACAGCGGATACCAAAGCTGTTTATATTAAAAGAAAGAGCCTTTCAAGCTGCATTGGGATTCCTATCTCTTGGAAAACCAAAGCAAGATTAACTGTGGTTCTGATCCTTCTCTTTTGGGGTGTATTTTAGCTAATGAATGTGGTTTACTTTGCGTGGCTTTACTATGCTTTGGGAGCCAATGCACTATTTCCAACTAAAGGAATAAAAGGTTGTTCGCTTCACTAAATAGCATTTCTCAGATTTCATAATCAACTAATACTCTATGGACACACAAAAAATACTGCTGTAAATCTGCAAAATAGCAACCCTTGAGTGTTCTATATCAAAAACAAATCTAGCCTTGCCTTTGATATAATTTGACGGATAAAAATTGGATATAAAACAAAAGACTCTGCCTTTAATGTAATATTTTGTGGTACCATATTTAATCTTCTATCAGGGTCATATAAGAATAGTCTATCTCTTCAGTTCTTTTTGCTGTATGCATCATTATCCTGTTGATCCATGACCACCATCGAGGCTGACACAGAAAATATTTTTTTACTCTAGGATTTCTTTGAACTTCAATGGGATCTCCACAGATTCAAAGATGTGAGTGCTTGCAGCAAAGCAGCCCCCAAAACAAAACCAAAACTGTCTATGTTTTAAAGCAGATATGGGGTTCTTCTCTTGGAAATAATCTCCTTTTCCTTCTGTAAACAGAGCTGATATGAGTTGCCAAAAAAACTGTAGTTTTGTCTCATCAGTCTAAAGTGGGGGTCTCCAACTCCAGTCCTCAAGAGCCAATGTCTTGTAAATTTTGTATGCATCCCTGCTCCAATTTACGGTAAGAAATAGCTAATTACCTCCTCAGCATGTCATTAAGTTCTAAGGAGCCCTGGTAAAGCGGTATTCATTTTATTCAGTTGTGCTGGCACAGGGATGTATCTGAAAGTTTCAAAGGAATGGCTCCAATGGACATCAGGTAGAGCCCACTGGTCTGAAGAAACTTTGACTGTCTCCCAGAAACCTTGGAGCCAGTCAATATGGAAATACTAGTCAGGATTCTTTGTTTTTCTGTATGTAGAAAAGCTGGTTTGGGTAGTCTTATTTTTTAGCACAATATGGTTGATCATACAACTGATGGTACAGTCCAAAAGAGACAAACTGATACCTTAGACTTCAGCGTAAATGGTGTTAACTAGCTTTTTATAGAATATAAACAGAAGTATAAACATACTTTGAACAGCTGGAGATAGATTCCCAGGCACTTTTGTAAATCATGCATAATATGTATGATTGAGATGATAAAAAAACAAGTTTAGCACAAATAACCCTATCCTCAAGATATCCATTATATTATCTCTGAATGTGCATACAACACCAAGTTTTAACCAACTGGGTTACAGCAGTGTCTCTGGCTCAGAACAAAGATTACATCAATGTTTAAGACAGATTCTAAGCTACTCTATGTTTCAGCTGCCTATAGAATAAAAAAAAAAATCGAAGGTCAGCGGAAGCTCACAAGAGGAAATGCTAACCCATGTTAATATTGGTGATGATTGAAAAACGGCCAAGAAAACCATAAAGCATCAAGTTGTATAGGGTTACTAAAACTGGTCAAAAACAGACTGTAATTCAACCTAATCTGCTACGTTCAAACAGCTCCAACATTTAAATAATATGCACAGAATTAATTGTAATGCTGTAATTCAAATTAAAATACAAATATGATGTTATTACATTATTGTCATGTATCAGTGGATCAGGCTACTGGTGTAATGATGTTGAAAACATTTCTGACAGGCTGTGGACCCCATAGCACCAGCTGATCATAATTTAAACACTATAGCCTGTCTGAGTATGGTTGCGGACCATCAGGATCTCTTTATGACCACAGTCATCTTCTGATGGCTACCTCCAGCAGGATAATACACTATGCCACAAAGTTAAAATCTTCACAAACTGGATTTTTTTTAACACGTCAATGAGTTCATCACACAGTAATATCCTCTACAGTTATCAGGTCTCAAGCCAGTTTTAAAGAAGCTATAAACCAGTACCAGAAGAGTGTAACTATATTCAGTGTTGATATGATGTGATCTGTCTAAAAGCTCTAGTTCTGTATAGCTTCCCAGGCATTGTAGGGCTTGAATAGCTAATTTGCACTGTCATGAAGTCGTGTCTGTTGTGTTTTTATTATTTGCTCTGTCAGTAGCAGAGACTTCCTGGGTCTTCTTTCATGTAACCCATCATTGTTCAAATTGTGACCGATGGTGTATTCAGTAAGATGGATGTATGGAGACCATGCATCTCAGCTTGAACGGTTTTGAAAGGTTTTTGTTAGTTCTTTTTTTCTGCAATTTCCAATATCAACCTGGGTTTCCATTTCCTATGTTGTGCTTCCTCTGAGCTGGGCTGGAGTCCCACTGACCACATATTGTTTAATACATTAATAAATTAATTAATTGTGGTCAGAAGGAAGATAAAGCTGCTTTAAGTCTGTCATGTAGACTTTATCTTAACAAATGATATCCAAACGCTCTCACTTATGTCTTCTCAAGTCCATATTTATGAGGAACTCACCATCTAAACAACATTATGAACTTGAAATATGCTGAATGGCTGAATGAACTATTTAAGACACGTCTCATACTAAATGAGCTCAAACAGTTTGTTTAAAATATGACTGTAATCCAATAATTAATCATCTCCTTGTGGGTACTAATTAATGTTTTCATACTATAGCATATCTTTGTAAAATAAACAACATGTGGCTTGTTTTTACAACTACATTTGATTACTTTATCATAGACTAAAACATTAGGACATTGCACTAAAATTAATAATTTTGCAGTGGAAATGAAGCGCTGTTTCAAGAAGCTTTAAGTGTAGTAAAATAAATTTGTATGTCTATTTTTGCTCATGCCTAAACAGAAAATCTGAGTCCTTTGCAGAACACCATGCTAAATTTGATATCATGTTTAAATAACAAACCTTAATTCATTTGAAGAATCTTCACACTCGACAGGCTTGTACTTCTGCACTGTCTGGTTTCTGTCCTCACCAATGCATGGATTATTAAACATCATAGGTGCTACTGAACTTTTGAGATTTACACCCTGACTCTGACGCAGGGGGAAAGGAAGGAAAATAACAGGACAAAATGGCCATTTTAAAGGTCAGCAGTCTACAGTTCTGATTTACTCATTTCGTACAGTAAAATCAGTTTTTTGTTTTAGTTTTTTATAGACTACTGCAACGGTAGAACTAATGTCAAACAACATATTTAATTATGAACATGAACAGCATCTCTGCAGAGACCGTTAATGTTGCAGGTTCACTGCATGTGTATTTTTACTCCCCCTGCCTCAGAACTGTAGCTAAATCACAGTTTCAGTAAACAAGACACTCAGGTTTATTATCATAAAAGTTTGCCCTGTGCAAACTCAGTTATGCAACATGAAAACCTGAGCTCTTCTAAACGTGTGAGAATGACAGTCAAACAATCTATACATTGACCTATTTATTGAAAAAATCAAAACTGTTATCATCAGCATAATCAGAAAATCTACAGAAATAAAATAATGTTTTTCTTCTGCTCTAATCAGTCAGATCTGGTAAGATGTTTATCCTATATTTGATTTGTGCAATAGTACGGGTACTGTTGATTACAATTAATACAAGCTACACCTTTCCTCGAAAACCATGGATCCGCAGAGGGTGAGCAAAATAATGTAGCAATTCAACCTTTAAAAAGGGGCTCACAGAAGAGCACTGTGGTGAGAAAGGTCAGTTAGCCATATAGGTGAAACGTGAAAATGTGAATGTGATGCAAAAGTTAATTTATTTCAGCAAATCATCATAAAAGGTGAAACTAATATATGATATAGATATTTCAAGACTTGTTAAGTTATAATTTTGATGCTTACACCTAATGAATATCCCAGATTCACAATCTCAGAAAATTAGAACATTACATAAAATTGATCAAACAAGGAATTTAAATAGAGAAATTTCAGACATCTGAAAAGCATAATCATGCATTTGTACTTGGTTGGGGACTCCTTTAGCATTAATTATTGCATTAATGCAGTTTGGCATGAATGCTATCAGCCTGTGGCACTAATGAGGCGTTACGGAAGACGAGGATGCTTCAATAGCGGCCTTATGCACTTCTGCTTTGTACTGTCTCATGTCTCTTATCTTTCTTTTGGCAATGCCCCATAGAATCTCTTTGGGTTTCAGGTCAGCTGAGTTTGCTGACCAACAAGCACAGTAACAAGCATGGTCATCGAAGCAGGTTTTGGAGCTTTTGGCAGTGTGGGCTGGTGCCAAGTACAGCTGGAAAATGAAGTCAGCATCTCCATACAGCTTGTCTGAGGTAGGAAGCATGAAGTGCTCCAAAATGTCGTAGTAAATGGCTGCATTGACTCTGGACTTAATAAAGCCCAGTGGACCAACACCAGCAGAAGACATGGCTCCCCAAATCAACACAGTATTGAAAATTCCTAACTAGACTTCAAGCATCTTGGATTGTGTGCCTCTCTATTCTTCTTCCAGACTGGCACCTTGATTTTCAAATGAAAGTCAAAGTTTGCTGTTCTATTTTTCTTTAGCCCAGGCAGAACTCTTCCGGTGTTGTTTGCTGTTCAGCAAGCTTAACAAGAGGAGTACAACATTAGAAGGCCATGTCTAGGATGCATCAGTGTATGGTGGTTCTTGATGCACTAACTCCAGGCTCAGTCCACTCCTTTCCCTAAAAACCTTCTCCAGGCTGTGATCATGCCTGCTGCTTGAGCACATTTTTTGTTCCACACTTTTCCCTTCAACATAACTTTACATTATTGATCTTTGATACAGCACTTTGAGAACATCCAACTTCTTTTGCAGTTACCTTTTAAGGCTTTCCCTCCTCATGGAGGGAAAGCCTTAAAAGGCTCTCCGTGATTACGTGATTACAATCTCCGTGATTACGATTCATATTGAACAGGACTGAGAGACCAATTAAAAGCTAAGAAACCCTTTGTAGGTAATGAGTATATCTCATATATTAGTTTCACTTTTAAAGTAGAATTACTGAAAAAATAAACTTTTGCACAATATTCTAATCTTTTGAGTTTCACCTGTATATGCTGCATCAGACCCCTCATTATCATAACCTAATGCACCCCAGGAGAACATTTAATGAGTTTGAGACAGGGAATCAAAGTGATTATGTTGAATTTATCTCTAACCTTAATTAATCCACATCTTTAGAAGCTAATCCTCATACAGTACATTTTTATGATGTGAATATTTGTAAAGACTGTATGCTGGAAGACATTTGCTTGATAAGAACATCCTTTTAAAAACCACATAATGCTTTTTTATCGACTGAAATGCCAATGTAGGTAGAATTATGTTATGTTTACTATAACTTCTTGAGAAACTTTAGGGATTAGCTTAACTGCACCAAGCTTTTTATTTTTTACGTTTTAACTAACATTACTTTTAGTTGAGCACGAATGCTGGTTACTCTGCTCACCTCTTATCAGTGAGAGACTAAACTTACACAGACAAAAACCAAAACAGGTCATTGTAAACTGAGACTTGCTTCCTGCCGGGCTTTCAATGCAATTTGGAGAGGAAGTGAATGTAGAAGATACCCTGTCATTGCAAGTAGGTCAGTAGTAGTGCTGCTCAAGGTACAACAGTATTGTTTTCAAAGGTTTTTCTCTAAATTTGTTTTCTTTGCCTTAATTTTTTAGTTTGTAACGATGTTTTGAAGTTGTTTTTGCTGATCTTTATTTTTAAAATTACCAGAAATTAGACATCAATTTATGTTTATCTGTCTGATTGTGATAAGTTGTTTATATATATATATATATATATATATATATATATATATATATATAAAGTGGACCCCCAGTATTTGTGGGCAGTCGTGTTACCTAAGCCCTTGAATTAAAAAGTTTATATTTTTTTTTGTTCAAAACACAATGTGCATGAATGTGCATTAAAAAAGCACGGTGGAAACCATCAAAATATTCGATCTCAACTCATGTAGGTTTAACAAATCAGCAGTAAGTTAAATATTATTGGTGCTCCTGGATTGGCTGCTTTGTGAACACCAAGCAAAACCATGTGAAGTCACATTGTGTGTATATATTTCAGCCTTTCAAGATCCAGTTTCTTTCCAATATTTTAGATATTCTCTACGGAGAAATAAAAAATGAATAGCTGAAATTTCCTTGAATGTGTGAACTGTTTATTGACGACAAGGTTCCAGAATAGATAAGATGATGTGACCAAACAGTCTTTAATACTTTAATTGCTCTTACTTGAGTAACTGTTGGTGTTTTTATTACTTCACTACTTCATTAATAAAATTTTCTGGTAAGGCAATTCTTACCTGAAAGTAATTTTTGCAGACTTTTCCCACCTCTGCTAAAACGTTGGCTCTGTATAATACAGCTCTACAATATAACACCAACACTTTTCTGGAATTTAGAGATTACTTTTTGAGACTTTCACAGAATTTACCAGGTACTTTTCTAGATGATAGTAGTAAGCTCAATGAAAATACATGATGATTTTTGTTGTTGTTGTTCTCACATTGGTGGGATAAAAAGCTCAATATTTCTTGTGTTGTTAGGATAGTGTGAAAAACAAAAAAACAGTTTTTCGTCAGTGTGCCCTGGACATTAAACTTAAGTTGTCATAAAGCAACAACAAAAGAGAAATATTGGCCTAGGAATGGGAACATTTTATCAGTTCTTATCACATTATTATGAATAGCAATGTTGATGGTTTGATATGAAACAACTCCTTAACCCAGATAAAAACCCAACACAGCCCCTTTTCCTCCTTGTCATACACTGTGCCAACTGTGCCACGGGTTATTTATTCAAAGACAAACAGTCATAATAACGGTTTCTGCATTCTCAATTAGTCATCAAGATGTTTGAGACCATTCCACTGGTTGAATGCAGACACTACAATTAGTTGTCCTGTGCAATGACCCGAAGGTCCGTTCTCACATGAAAAAGGTATTCTGAGCCTCTCTTATGCAACATCCCTTGGCCAACAGAGTCTCATTTTAGACTTTCACATTTTATTGCGTGTTTGTGCAATCTCTTCTTTCACAATAAAATGTATTACCACCTGTTTGCAAATGGGTGGTGATGCAGTATTTCTTAAACCTTTCTCTCACGCCGTACCTCTCATCTTTTCTTCAGCATCAAACTTAAACTCATCTGTTACTGGTGTCGGTGATCACCATCCTCTTTATTTTTACTTTGGGCTACCTTTCAGCTAATGACAGATCCAGTTAGCTTTCCTCATATCCCACCAGTGCCTACCACTTATTTTCTTTTGTCCCTTTGGCTGGATCTAGATTATGCCTGCTTCAAGCCTGCCCTTGGGTTCAACTGGATAACACCATGTCATGATAAGAAGAACGATAGTTTTTTTTTTTTTTTTAAGTAAGACTCTGGTACATAAAACACAAATTTGAGCCAAAATTATCTTTCTGAAAAATAAAACCAAATTTTTCAGGTTCCTGTCTTTTTTTGTTTGGATATTATCAGTACTAAAACAAAGGGTGCTGATAAGACAGAATGAAAAGTTATACGGGTTTCCTCACTGCCAGGTACATCTTATGTCAAATAGAGTTCAGAAAGGATACCACCCACATTGGAAACCTATTAAGTACTTAAACTAATTTTCATGTATTAAAAAGACAAATCATCAATCTAAATTGTGCTTTTTAAAATAATTGTCTGGCAAAACTAACCTGACCCCCGTGCCAATATTGATAAAACCAACTATAGACATCTTTTCAGAGGCCTGATCACATTGTTTTCTCTTTCCACCACATATTTTTGAGAGATTTTTTGAAACCACTGAAACAAAGACGAGGCTGTTGGAACCCTCAAAGCTTTTTGTGGAATGAAGAAACACTTCAACCCTGATCACCAAGTAAAACTGAGAGTCAATATTTTTTTGCCAAGGCTGGGTGTCCCCATTGCTGTTATGTGCTTTCATATATATATATATATATATATATATATTTTTTAGTTTTATTAGTCATTGTTGTTTTAGCTGATTGAGAAATTTCCCTGACCAGTCGTTTGTGAGGAAGTTAAAAAGGAAACTGATTTACGATGGCTGAGAAAGTAACTTATAACATAAACATCCAGATGCAGCTAAGTTATTTATGCGAAGAAAGATGAGCTGAGTAAATGGGCGTCCGTGTGAGTTTTTGGTGAGCGTGTGACATGCGTGCATCTGCCTGTTCTCGCTCAGGCGAGCATCCTTGACTAACAGCTTATGGGAAACTCTGAGGCATCGGCACAACTCATCATCTATCAGGAGAGTAGACAGCAATGTTCTCACCGCTGTTCCTTTGAATCCATACTCTATGACCCAATAACATCAACCCTCTGGGGGAGAGTCCAAGCTTTGCTACTTTTCAATTGGCACGAATGCAAGCAGCTCTTAAAATAAAATAGAAAAACCTCTTTGTTTGATTAAAACTATTTAAAGATTCATGTCTCTCCCACTCCTCTCTCCTATTTATTTTTCTTCTTCAAGTTTCTCTGAGTAAGCCAGCATTTTTGGAAAATCTTGTGATGGAGAAGAGAAGTTTGCTTTTAAATGAAAAATGTGATACCGTGCTCTTGTTGAGCCTTTTTTATGTTCTCACATTCAATATCTCTAGGATGCACATGACTCCATACATCCCACGCAACTATCGCACACACAGCAACCCAGTGGTGGTGCTTGTATATGTTTTGTGTTCCTACAAAAAACAGTCCTGAGTCTAACACCTTAATATTATTTGCTTGTAAGATGTCAGTAAACCTAACCAGACCCCAGTTACGAATCTGGTAATAAAATAAAATAAAATAACATAACATAAGGTCAAATACACACTTCTAATATTAACTTAAATGAAAATGCAGACGAACCAAATCCATACCAAAGCTATCAAAAAGCCATAATTATGGCTGGATCATTGACCTCTCTTTCTATGAGAAATGGTTCGTAATGTTTATCCCTTCCACTTTGTGCAAGGCCTTGGCAGCAAAAAAAAAGCCCTCATCCTGATGCTACCACCACCAGCACCACCATGCTTCATGATTGTGTTCTTACTGTATCTTTAAAAGGTTCACCTCGACATCTCCATACATACCTTGGTCACTGTGACCAATTAGCTAACTCTTTGTCAAACCATTAAATGTTTCTGTCAAAGGCATTTTTTTTGTCTGTATAACAACTGCAAATTTTAATAATTTTCCAGTTTACGAGAGGCCTGAGCTCAGATAGCTTGGGGATTTATCTTAAATGAATCCTAAAAAAAACTTTTTTTCTAAGTAGGTCAGTTTGGATCAAAACACTTTGACCCAATCAGGTGTTCTAATAGGAAAGTAAGGCCAAATATATATCAGAACTTGTTTTAGAAGGGAAAAAAATGGGTAACATTTATCTTTTGCAATGGCCCTGAGACCAACCACGTTTCAGTGTATCAGCAACACTTAAAACTAGCCTCCATACCAGGAAACCAACCTTTTAATAAAGACCACTGATTCTCAGTGGTCAGAGTTAGACTTTAGTCTGCTAATAGAACCAAAAATTAAGGAAAATCATCAATTAATTCAAATATGCACATTCAGCTCTTGTTAAAAATTGTGTGCAGTATAGATTTCTTACTGACACACTATATAGGGGAAACTAACACCTTTCAAGCATCTCAGAAAATATCACTGCAATATTTGGCGTAATCAGAAAACAATTAATTTGTAAATCCTATAAATTATGCTGATATTAAAAAATATTTAACCTAATATTTAACTTTCAGGATAAAGGTATAGATAATATTATACAGTCTACACAAATTTAGCATGTTAACACTTCAATAATTAAAATGGACTGAATGTTTCATTTTCAAACTCTCTTTTTCCAACATTTCTATGCAGTTGTTTTATCCACTTATATCGCCATTTTCCTCCCACCGTCCTCTGCATCTATGCTCAAATCATTGCCACCTGTGCCTCCTCAGTGTCTGTGAAAATATTGATTTGTGTCAATTTATTTAATTATATTATTGTTACCAACTGCAACTGGGAGAATTAGGCCTAACTTTATGTCAGTGTTAGTTCGCCACATATTATGAGTCCCCGTCTTGGAGGTGCAAAATGGTTAATGCCAGTGAGGCCAGGCCAGCCAGATCAGTGTTGCCAACTTAGCAACTTTATCACTGTTTCTAACAACTTTTCAGACCCCCTTAACAACCTTTTTTCCAAAGAGTACATTTCTGACAGCCCTTAGCTACTTTCTGTGAAAGTTTGTTTCCCCCGATATTTTGTGCAGATTAGAGACCGAACCTGCTCTGCAGCCAGGCTATAAGCGAATGATCTGGATATGTGCATGCAGCTGAGTTTATTTCATCCAGTGCCATACAAAGAGATGGCGCCAATTTCACGCAGTGACGAATGAAGTTGTTTCATCTTTAAAATTAACTGAAAATTAAATAAGAAATGTGTAGCTATATAAACCAATCTTTCTTTTATATGCCACACATGAAAATCGTTTTCCACTTTGCAGAAGCTTGTCTGCAACTACGCTGCATCTGCACGCCAGTGGTGGATTCAAGGAACTTTCTAAATGTATGGCGAGTATGTTGAAAACAGGACATTTTCCAACACTAATAGCAAAAAAAAACTGAACACAAGACATAAACTTCTGTTTAATGGGGATTGGCAGTTAATCTTTGATGTATTCAAAATATGCCCTACTTATTTAAACAAAGCATTGAAAACCAAAATAAAACTATATTCTCTCCCTTAATTTCGTCTTGTTAAGATATCTCATCAGTTGTTGGTTTTTCAGAACTTAAAATTTAACTTAAAAGGTCTTGAATGTTCAGTTATAATTTTTGTACCAGTTCCCTTCTCTTAACATTATGCTTCACGCAAAATAATATAACATATGTCAGAGTCTGTTCTTGAAGACAGAAATCACACTTTCTTTTATCATGTTTCCCCTGTATAATAATGTATTATTTAACTCATATGAACAAATCCTAATTTACATATAAGGATTTCCTCCTTTCTGTTTTGTTCTGTTTTCCTCATTGTACTAACTTTCCTCTGATGTTATAAAGCCACGTACCAGTTCTTTTTACCCATCGTGTCTGCCATATTTCGTTGACCTTATGAGGCTGCCTTTATCTCTTCTATAGGTTCTTTTATTCTGACCTGTCTGAGCACACTGGTTTTGCACACTATTTTTTATTGCAAACTGGTTTCATTTGTATTGGATGTTGGAGGAGAAAATGAAGACTGCCACATTATCGATGATCTCATCACACATTTTAACCACACAAGTTAAAATGTGACAACATTTGCCGACATCTAGCAACTTTCCGGGTCAAATTCAGCTACTTTCTGTTGGAGACAGTTGGCAACACTGTAGGCCAGCGAGATCAGAAAAGCCAATAGACACAAGTTATCACGCTGCCCAAAAAGCACAAATCAGGTCATCAAAAGAGAGAGCTTTTTGTTATGTTAAATTTAAAAACATCCCGATGTCTGGGTTTAAGTGGAGCCCCCTGTCCGTCCACCACAGTGTTACTTTTACTTGCGTTTTAAAAAAAGCAGCCCGTGGTAATTAGATATGGGTAGAATAATTATGAAAATGCTAATGAAGGATAATTAATAGTATTATGAGCAAAATAAGGAGGTTTCATGGAGTGGGAGTGTTGTGGAAACCCAAGAATATGTAATATGAGTTTTGAGCAATGTATTTCAGTCTTGTCTTGTGCTCTTTTGGTAGATATCTTGTTCATGTTAGCTATGTATGTTCCTACTCTGTTTGAAATAAACACTGACTCCATGAGGACTCCATGTGCTTGAGAATAATTTTTGAATCCATTGTAAATTACTAATCAAGAAAGTTTACAGTTTAGACAATTACAGTTTAGTTTCAATGTCCAGAAGAAGATGTTATCAATTAGCAATGACACAATTTATCCCATAATCCAAAAAATATGCAGGTTATATTAATTATCCACTCCAAATTTATCCCAGGTCTGTGTTTGCATAGATGGTAGTTGGTCCTGCACTATAATAAATCAAAAAAATAGCAGAAGGTGCACCTTGACTCTTGCATAAAGAAGACTTTTTATTGTTTATCATATGTGAAATGTTCCCAAAATATCTTGATGTGACCACACACAGAAGCACCAAATGGCAAAGGGAGCAATTATGTGACTTCATTTTGCTTAAAATCAACAACCCAGTCCAGAGAGAAAGAAAAGTTAGGACTGGAGCAGTAGGTTTCAGGTCAGTCTTTCAAAGGTTTTATAAAACATAAGAGTGATTGTTCAGGTGGAATGCTCTAATGTGCGCCATTAATGGACTTTTTAAAAAGCCACCATCAGGGTGAGAAGCACCACTCCGGGTCGGTATCAGGGTTGCACTATTTTCAGACTTACCCATTCAAAATGCTGCTTTAAAAAGAGAGTGCCTGTATTCATGATAAATTGCTAATAATTAACAATGGCAGATTTACTGGTTTCAGAATGTTATGAAAAACAGAGATGATAAATATATACATTTAGTGGATGACATTGATTACATGTAACATGAATCATTGCATCAGTATTGTTATTTCAAATGTGAGAGGCTTTATATTTCTATACATTAAATCTGAACATTCTAGACAACCATTGTTGTAAACCTTTCTGGATATGATGTCATGGTATATGAGCTGCAGGGCTCCTAGAAATTGTATAATCTCAGGCTGGGGCCTCCTTGCTAAACTTTACTTTGACCTTTTAAATGATCATAATCCTCCCCTTTTTTACCTCATGTTCTCCTGTACAGATAAAGGACTGATAGACCTGTAGACCTCAGATGCCTCAGTTAGAATCATTGTTCATAACTGTACAAAAAAGAGAAACTGGGCAAAAATAGCCTCCATGAGAGAGTTTCGAGTCCAAAACCACTGCTGACCAAAAATAACACAACCTTCTCAGATTTACCAATAAGTTTCTTGATGATTCACAAGACTTTTGGGAAAATATTCAGAGGAGTAGCCAAACAAAATTTTCATATTTTGGGAGGTGTGGGTCATGTTGTATGTGACCTACAACTAGCATGGCATTTTCAGAAACAGACCATCAGAAATCAGTTTTAAGTTTTGCTCTTTGTTTTTAAATGTTTGAATGGTTTATCTCTTTCTTATTTGTCAGAGCTTCTTATATTCCAAATTCCAGTCAGTCAGTACCTCTTTGTTCCAAGAACCAAATGCAAGAGTCATGGGGATAAAGCCTTCATGGTGACTGCCCCCAAACTTTGAAATAGTCTTCCTTAAAATATTAGGTCTACTCAATCCATGACTGTGACTAAAATTGTATTTTTATGACATGGCTTTTCACTAGTTTTACCCTTATGGTGTGTCCAGACCAAACGCGATAAGAGCGACTAGAGCTTCAGGTTTACATGTAAAATCAATGTAGGAGTGCGATGAAGCGCAACTTGGGGTCCCGCGACACTTCAGAAGCAGATTTGCGTCGCGAAAAAACTTTTCTGCCTAATTTGCGCAAGCAAGTCGCGCTACATTTGCGATGGAGAATTCGGGCTTTTATGTGGTGCATTTTGTGCATTCGCATTCATGGCATCTACCGCTCGAGTTGGAAAAATCAGAACTCCAGCATCAAATCGCGCCGCGACAACCAATCAGGGGACAGAGTTCGAGTGATTCTGTGACTGTCATGGAGTCAGCCTTAGCAGTACATGGAGGAAATACTGATAAACATTGTGGCTAATCACCCCCAGCTACGTGTACAAGCTGTTTTCAATACAGAGACAGGATTTTTTTTTTATTATAAATAGGTTAAACTATTTAGACATGAATGCTCTTAAGAGGTTTGTGGGTGGCTCTTAAAAGAGCCGTTGTTGCTGTAAAAGCACCTCCTGGCCTAGAAGTCAGCCTTGAAACAGCCTCCTCACCTGGTTTCCTGGTAGCAGCTCCTGCACCACGTACCACGCTGCTCAAATATTATAAACTTTTTACAAACCACAGACAGATGGACAGCTGCTCAGAAATGTAGTTGGCGTTTTGGCAGGGGAAGCTTTGACCTTCACGGCACAAACTGGGCGAGCAGGTCACGTTCGTGTTTATGAGAGGCTCGCTGCTGTTTATGGATCCCTCCGCCGTAGCTACGCTGTATCTGTAGCTCACCAAACCCCCAGTGCAGCAGTCCCAGCTCTACCGGAGGCCGGGCTGAACACGTAATCTACTCTGTCCTCCGTCAGATCGGGTGCAGTCTAGCCCCAGCTCCGCTGAAGCCCGGGCCGAACACCCAGTCGTCCGTCAGCTCAGTCCATAATCCACCGGCAGATGCACTCTGGCCCCAGCTCCGCTGAAGGCCAGTTCGCGTGTGAAAATACCATATTTTCATTTGGCTTTGTACACGCTTCAAGGTGCAAATGTGCACACGAACAGCTAGGCGTGTGTCGCGCTTTTTAGTTGCTCATATCGCGTCCAGTGTGGACACACTGTTAGGCTACTTCCTGTTGTCCTATGACTGCCGTGTTATTTCTGTGATTATATCTTTGTTTGATTATTGAATTACGTATGTTATTTTTCTGTTTTCTTTTATATATGTGATTGTTGTGCAGTGGATGCGGTTGCAAGAGTGCTATGGTGATGGTTGTGTGAAGGTTTGGGGATGGTTTGCTTCCTCAAAGCCTGAACAATTTGCAGGGAATGATAGAATACATAGACAGATCTATGATTTTTGCTCTGTACCAGAAAACTATTGAAGAGAATGTCCAGCCATGTAGGACTTTAAGCCCAGTCCCAATTTGGTTTGGTAGCAGGGCAATGATCAAAAGCACAGCAACAAGTTGAGCACCAAAGGACTAAGTTTTGAAGTGGCCTAGTCAAAGTCTGGACATAAATCCAAATCAGATATTTGAGTATGACTTTAAACATAAAAATCATACTGAAACCCCTCCAATATGGCAGAATTAGGATGCAAATATCCCTCAGGGGTGATGTTAGCTGTTGTTGTTAATGGTTGCACAACAGCCCTTTAGGTTAAGGGAGGGATTATTTCTTCCCATAGACTCAGGTTGGTTTGGAAAGGTTTTTGTTCATTAAATAAAAACCCTAATTTTTAAACAGTTGTTTGTGTTTAAGTTTTTATTTGATCTTTATCCAATATTAAAATTAGGGATGCAACGATATCACTTTTTTCAAAAGCGATACAATACCTATACTTGGATTTGAGTACTTGCCGATACGGAGTACCAAAATTGAAACTTCTACCACACAAAAGTTTTATGAATAGGAAGACAATAAAAGATTGGGGAATTAGATGAAAAAAATATAGATAAACATGAACACAAAACTTTCAAGGGACAAATATTGTCCGTGCAATTATTGAGGAGTTTATAGATTTTAATTATCAGTTAATGGTATCCGTTATCTTTAACCAATACAGTACATAAGAACGGAATCGGCCCCGATACCCAATACCATTATCAGTATCGGTGCATCCCTAATTAAAATTGGCTTGGAATCTGTATTATTTTTAGTATGACAAAAAAACAGAAGGAGAAAAAACATTTACCGCACTGTACGTAGAACAGACGGATAGCTTGAGACTTAAAAAATGGATCACAGCAGGTAAATGCAAATATTTTTTTATATTTGCAGGACTGCATGGGACTGATAAAAAAATACAAATACTATTTCAAAATAGCATGATTTCCTAAGTCCCTTTCATTCTGTGTGCATGTCAACAGTGGAATGGTTGAGACTAGGGGAAATGTTATTTAAAGTTAATAAATGTGAACATTGCTCCAAGGCGTGTCAGGACTCTGGGCTACTGTTAAAGCATAAGGACCTAAAATCCTTCTTGTTACATAACTGCTACTCTGTTTACTAAGTTTGCTCCTGATTGTGAGCAGTGCACATACATTTTAGCGTGAAATTAGCCTTATGTGCCTTCATTGATATTTATCAGCACTACAATGAAATCTTGGTGTAGGTAGTAGAGGGTGCAGTATGTAAGCGAGCATGGTTTCTCATCATTCATATTTTTTTTTTATTTTGACTTGCATTCTGCTGTTGCCTCCTCTCCACGTTAGCTTATTCCTTTTTGTTGAGTTTCTTAGTTTTTTTCTTGTGTTTTGTTTACTTTGCATTTTGGTCTGTAGAACCTTTTGTGTTTAGTTTAATCCCCACAGTTTATTTCTGTTTATACTTGTCAACTTCCCTCAGTTCCGTGCTTAAATGTTTCCCCCAGCTGTTCTGCTTTCATCTGACTGTACCTCTTCAGTACTTACGCTTCCAGGTTTTCATTGTTCATTTGTTCACTGGATTCCTATCACCCTGATTCTACGGCTCATTGTCCGTAGGTTAGATTTCTGTAAGGGCTTATCAGAGGCCAGTTTGTTTGCAATCCATGGACCATATGACAGTTAGAAATGTACTGTAGTACATGCTTTGGTCATCATAATATTATTGTTCTTAATTTTTGTTCATAGGTTAGTCCAAATCTCTGCTTATTCTATCATGTTGTTACAGTATAACTATAGGAAGCCACAGAACTATATCACTAATTTTAATTAATCAGTAAACTTTTGAAGTCCTAGTAGGACATTGAAAACCAAAACAGTCAATTTACCCAAAAAAGAATGGAAAAGACAAATAAACGTCCTTCAATATACTATGTCGGTCTGAAGACAGGTGTGTGTCAGAAATATTCTGCTCTGCAAATGCATTTAACACAAATCAGTATATAACCATAACATGAAAAAAACAAGGATTTATTTTTTAACAGTAAAAGTCTGTGTGGTGTACTATGGTATTGGCTCTGGTTTAGTCAATCCCTTGTGGAATTACCTTTTGCTAATAACAGAAGAAGGAAAGGAAATCCAATGAGTAGCATTGACCCAACATGTTTAAAGTTGGCCATGTTCTGTCTTTACACATCTATTGAGCATATGAAGGGAAACTGGGAGGGACGTCCAGTAACTTTAAGCTGATCTTATTTTTTTATATATATTTTTTTTTTCTTCACTGAGAATCACTATTATAGCAATTACCAATTCACAGTAAATAATTTTTACATAATTTTTGGCACGTTCTTCTCAGGCAGACAGAGCAATTCTGTGGTATAGTACAGCTATAATATCACAGAATATTGATCTGTAAGTTGAATAAATGAGATATACTACCTATTTCAAATATTTCACTCACATGTCTGAACTTAAAGCCTTGAAATTAGCTGCATGTCTCTTTAAGAGCCTCGGACATTCCCCCTTATACACACTGTCTTCAACATCATCACAACATCCTCCAGTCGCATGGACACGAAGCATTACAGTGAATTTGCACCGAATGCCTTTAAGTCAAAAAAAAAAAACGGCACATGCCCCAAGCTGCACGCTTGAACATTCACATCTCAAAGCATGTCTTAAGCGAATTGGTCGCACCAGAAATACACAATTTGTGGGAGGACCCCAATTGCTCTGTAGCCGTCAGCTGGCCTCCTCCTCCCTCCCTCCTTCTCCAGACCCTCTGGGAGCTCCGAATGGACTCTGGTCTCCGAGCCGACCGCTTTACATATTCGGCCTGGCCTCACGCGGAGCTGGGACTGCTACAGAGGGGAATCAGGGAGCTAAAGACCTAGTCAAATTACATTGGCAGGCCCGGTTTGAGGAGCTGTTATCCTGCGTAGGTCCAAACATCGCCCGCCAAGAGACCAACTACAATGCTGAGCGGCTGTCCATCTGTCTGTAGTTAGTAAAAGTACATAATATGTGAGCGGCGCAGGACATGCTGTGGTGGAGCTATTGCCAGGGCTGTGTCGTGTTTACTCCTCCAGAGAGGCTGTCCAGATGAAGAAGCTGTTCATGGCTCACTTCTCGACGGAGGGAGCTGTACTTTTGCAGCCACAACGGCTCTTTTAAGAGCCACCAACAAACCTCTTAAGAGCTCATAATGATTATTTTTTTATTCCTGTCTCTGTATAGAAAACAGCTGGCATCATGTAGCTCTGGGTGATTAGCCACAGTGTTTATCAGTAGCCTATTTTCTCCGTAATGCTGATGCCGTGACTCCATGTCAGTCACAGCATCACTGATACCACAGTACTGTAGCATCTTTGGTGCATCTGACTCTTTTAAATATTTTTTTTCAAGAAGGTATTGTGCACTTGGGGAAAATAACTAGGTATATACTTATTTCCACAGGTGATAGCTGATTGCTGTTGACTACGTTCTGCTTTTGTGCTCAGGGAGCGAGGGCTGTGGAGAGACGTGGGCGGCAATCAAAATGTAATGGCGTAGCTAGGAGGAATCTGGCATTCAGCACTCAAAATGGCAGCCGTGAGAGTTTTAAAAGATTACTCAAGCATACATAAATTAGCCTAGGAAACACTTTAGGCATGTTTTTAAGGAAGGAATGACATAGAATGTGATGAAAAACTTTAAAAAATGGATTTTATACCCTCCTTTAAGCCACAATGAAGGGAGACTTTTATTACAGGGCAATATCTTATTATTCATGACGTCCATGACTCCTTTCAACTGTTGTCATTCAGCAATTATTTACAGACTAAGTACCCAAAAAAACATGGCAGCATAAAACTCAATAAATATAGTGCCTATGTGAACTATTACAGTTTAATATTTTGCTGCTTACAATCATTGCTTCTTAATTAAATAGTTACTTTGACTAAAAACACTTTATATGTCAAGTTCCAAATACATGTAACATTCATGAAAATTATTGGTTGTGCACTACCTCCTACCTCTATTTTCTGTCAAAATGATTTGTAGATACAGTGTAAATAACCACCTGAATCATATTTGATGATAGTTTAAAGTTTCATAATAGTGTTTGAATAAACTGCTATATTTTTGTCATCAGAGCTGTTATAAGATAGTAAAATCTTATTGCATGTGGATTTTTTTAAACAGGGAGAAAACATCTGAAGGCCATCTGTCACAGATCTTCCTGTCTGATCATCCTGTTGTCTTTCCCCCTCTGGCCACACCCAATTTCCCCATTGCTGCCCTGATTGCTTCCACCTGCTAGGTCTCTATTTAGATGCCTCTCACACTCTGAGCCAGTGCAAGATGGTCTGTTTCCTCCTGCCACAGCTCTCAAGCCAAGCCAAGGTTTATGCAACCACTGTTTTTGCCCTTAACTTGCTGGTTCTGTGAGTAGCAATTTTTCCTCCTCCACTGTGCTGACTTTTTACCAGAAGATCTGCCCCTGGCCTGGCCTGTTGGTTTTTCTTGGACCTTTTTCTAGTATGGACTCCCTGTGTTTTGCCCTGGACAGTTTTTTGACCATGCTGTTTTGATCTGTGGGATTTTTTGTTCGTGCTTCCCCCTGAGAGTTCCGGGACCCTTAGTTGAATTCCTCACTGCCCTAGAGTTAAGTTTTTGTTCTACTGTGGATTAATCCCTTTCCTCTGGCTCTTCAGTTTGAAGAAGTGATCCTGGCTATTGAACATAGGCTGCTGTCCTCCCCGGAAGCTGGAATCGGAGACCAGAGGCGCCCTCTTCTCAGGATCCCTTGGTTCATCATTGTTTAAATAAAAGATCTAACCTTCCTTTGCCTTGTTGGTTGAGTACTGGGTTCAGATAGTTCAGTAACCTGACAGTACGATCTTGCCAACATGGACCCACAACCAACTTCTGAGTGGTGCACCAAAGTAGAGAATACCATTGGTGGACTAGAGAGAAGCGTTCAGGAAATATTACACGGACTCTCAGTACTAAGTAAAAGCCATTCTCCTGTCAATCCTCCTTCTGTCTCTACAGTTTCTCCCTCCATCTGTGTTCCCTCCAATGAACCCAAGTTGCTGCCTCCAGAACGCTTCGATGGCGACCCTGATCAGTGCAGACCGTTCCTGACACAATGTTCCCTGCTGTTCGAGCTTCAACCCTCTTCTTTTCCTTCTGAACAGGCCAAGGTAGCTTATACCATCTCACTACTGTCTGGTCGGGCGAAGCAGTGGGGGACTTCTGAATGGGAGAGTGATGCTGGGTCTTATTACAACTTTGCCGTGTTCTCAGAAGAGATGAAGAGAGTTTTCGACCCTATTCGTCCTGAGAGGGAGGCATCACGTAAACTGTTGTCTCTCAAACAGGGATCACAACCAGTGACTGATTATATAATCAACTTCCACTCTCTTATGTCAAGTTGTCATTGGAATAATGATGCATTATATGATGTGTTTTATCAGGGGCTGTCTGAGGAGATCAAGGACGAGATAGCCACCCGAGACTCCCCCAAATCTCTTCAGGCACTCGAACAGCTAGCTACTCGGATTGATCAAAGATTTCGAGAGAGAAGGAGAGAGAGGACTTTCTCTGCCAACCAGAGGAGCCATAACACAACCCAGTCATTAATTGGAGTACTGGTGAGGTACAGTCATGGGGCTCTTCATGTTCTTCTGTTTGTTTACTGGAGGCTCATGCTCAAGCCGGTTCAAGGGAGAATAAATCTGAATACCCTGATTTATCCAAGGTTCCCCACGAATATCATGACCTCTATGAGGTATTTAATAAATCTAGGGCCACTTCGCTGCCTCCCCATAGACCCTATGATTGCCAGATTGATCTGCTGCCCGGCACTACACCCCCAAGGGGCAGACTTTATTCTCTTTCTGGCCCAGAGAGAGTGGCCATGGAAAGTTACATTTCTGATTCTTTAAAAGCTGGCCTCGTTAGAACATCTTCTTCTCCCGCTGGGGCTGGTTTCTTTTTTGTTGGCAAGAAGGACGGGTCTTTGAGACCATGTATTGACTATCGCGGCCTTAATGACATTACTATAAAGAACCGGTACCCCCTGCCCCTCATGTCATCTGCCTTTGAACTCCTTCAGGGGAGCACAGTCTTTACCAAACTAGACTTGCGTAATGCTTATCACCTAGTTCGTATTAAGGAGGGAGACGAATGGAAGACAGCCTTCAATACTCCGTCAGGCCACTATGAGTATCTAGTGATGCCTTTCGGGCTTACTAATGCTCCTGCAGTTTTTCAGGCCCTAGTCAATGATGTGTTGAGAGACATGCTAAACAGATTTGTTTTTGTGTATCTCGATGACATATTAGTCTACTCCAAAGACCTTGTTTCACACGTTAAACAAGTTCGAGAGGTTCTCCACAGATTACTACAGAATAATCTGTTTGTCAAGGCTGAGAAGTGTGATTTTCACTGTTCCTCTGTATCTTTTCTGGGCTTCATCATTTCCCCAGAGAACCTTAGCATGGATCCATCCAAAGTAGCTGCCGTACTGGAGTGGCCTGTACCTTCTAATGTAAAGGAGCTTCAACGATTTTTGGGCTTCGCGAACTTCTATCGACGGTTCATTAAAGGCTACAGTTCAGTTGCAGCGCCCCTCCACAGACTCACCTCCTCCAAGACTCGGTATTTCTGGTCCCCTGATGCCCAGAGAAGTTTTGACCAGTTGAAGGTCTTGTTCACTTCTGCTCCCGTGCTACGATTCCCTGATCCTTCTAGACCTTTTATTGTTGAGGTAGATGCCTCAGATACCGGGGTGGGGGCTGTGTTGTCTCAGCTGCATGCTGATGATGGCAAGTTGCATCCTTGTGCGTTCTTTTCTCGCCGTCTCTCCCCCTCAGAACGCAATTATGATATTGGAGATCGTGAACTTTTGGCAATCAAACTGGCCCTTGAGGAGTGGAGACACTGGTTAGAGGGAGCCACACACCCTTTCACTGTGTGGACAGACCATAAGAATCTCGAATACCTCAAGACTGCTAAACGGCTAAATCCTCGCCAGGCCAGGTGGGCGCTGTTTTTCAGCAGGTTTGACTTCTCCCTGTCCTATCGCCCTGGGAGTAAGAACATAAAACCTGATGCTCTATCAAGACTTTTTCAGTCTCCTTCACAATCATCCGTCTCGGAGGTGCCAGACTTTATTCTACCACCCAAGACCAGATTGGCTGTAACTAGACTGGAGAGATTGCTTAAGCGACGCTATGCTTCATATCCTCCTCCGGCTCAATGTCCTAAGGGCCGTTTGTTTGTGCCAGAATCAATGATTTCTATGGTGCTACAATTCTGTCATTGTTCTAAACTCTTCTGCCACCCTGGACTCACTAAGACACTGTCCGTGGTTCAGTCCAGTTTCTGGTGGCCTTCTCTTAGGAAGGACACAAAGGAGTTTGTTGCTGCTTGTCCGGTCTGCTCTCGAGTCAAACCCTCACGGCAACCCCCAGCAGGGTACCTCAGGCCCCTACCCATTCCTCGTCGACCTTGGTCACATTTGTCTATGGACTTTGTCACTGGTCTTCCACCATCCCAGGGTAAGACTGCTCTCCTAACCATTGTTGACAGATTTTCTAAAATGGTACATCTTGTTGCCCTCAAGAAGCTCCCCTCGGCTGCTGAACTTGCAGAGGTAATGGCGCAGGAGATTTTCAGACTCCATGGTATTCCTCGCAATATAGTTTCTGACCGGGGGCCTCAGTTTATCTCCCGTTTCTGGCGGGCATTCTGCTCTCTACTTGGAATCAACTTAAGTCTGTCCTCTGGCTTCCATCCTCAGACAGATGGACAAACCGAGCGAATGAACCAGGAAGTGGAGACCAAGCTACGGGCTCTCTGTACAAATGCCCCTAGTCGGTGGACGCAGAACCTCCCATGGGTTGAGTATGCAATCAACGGGTTGCCATCTAGCGCCACAGGTTTGTCGCCGTTCCATGTGGTTTATGGATATCAGCCACCTGTTTTTTCTGTACAGGAGAGGCCCACCCTGGTTCCAGCTGCACATGTGGCTATCCGACGCTGTCAGCGAGTTTGGAGACAGGCCAGAGCAGCTCTATGCAAGACATCGGCAGTTTACATCCGGTCAGCCAACCGTCATCGTTCTCAGGCCCCAAGGTATTTGGTTGGGCAGAGAGTGTGGCTCTCTACAAAGGACTTGCCAATTAAAGTGGAGAACCGCAAGCTGGCACCTCGTTTTGTGGGTCCTTTTCCTGTGACCAAGATAATAAACCCAGTGGCTGTACGAATAAGACTCCCCCCTACCATGCGTGTACATCCCACTTTTCATGTTTCCCGTATTAAACCAGTGTCATTGTCCAGGTTTTGCCCTCCTTCCAGGCCCCCTCCTCCCGCCCGACTCATTGATGGGGCTCCGGCATTTACTGTTCGCCGTCTTCTGCGTTCCAGGCGATGTGGACGTGGTGTTCAATATCTGGTGGATTGGCAGGGCTATGGTCCAGAGGAACGGTCTTGGGTCCCTTCCCGGTTTATCTTGGACCGAGCCATGGTCCGGGACTTTCACCTTGCCAACCCGGATCAGCCCAAAGGGTCGTCAGGTGCCGCCCCTAGGGGAAGGGGTAATGTCACAAATCTTCCTGTCTGATCATCCTGTTGTCTTTCCCCCTCTGGCCACACCCCATTTCCCCATTGCTGCCCTGATTGCTTCCACCTGCTAGGTCTCTATTTAGATGCCTCTCACACTCTGAGCCAGTGCAAGATCGTCTGTTGCCTCCTGCCACAGCTCTCACGCCAAGCCTAGGCTTTATGCGCACGACTTTCTTATTTCAAGTTGTCACAGGTTCTGTATAGCAATTTTTAGAAAAATCCACGGTGCTGACTTTTTACCAGAAATCTGCCCCTGGCTGGCCTGTTGTGTTTTTTCTTTGACCATTTTTTTCATATATGGACTCCTGTAGGTTTTTGCCCAGGTGACAGTTTTTTTGACCATCTTTTGTTCTGATCTGTGGGATTTTGGTTCGTTGGTGATTCCCCCTGAGAGTTCCGGGACCCTTAGTTGAATTCCTCACTGCCCTAGAGTTAAGTTTTTGTTCTACTGTGGATTAATCCCTTTCCTCTGGCTCTTCAGTTTGAAGAAGTGATCCTGGCTATTGAACATAGGCTGCTGTCCTCCCCGGAAGCTGGAATCGGAGACCAGAGGCGCCCTCTTCTCAGGATCCCTTGGTTCATCATTGTTTAAATAAAATATCTAACCTTCCTTTGCCTTGTTGGTTGAGTACTGGGTTCAGATAGTTCAGTAACCTGACACCATCTGTCATGTTTAGGTACAAGTGTCAAACTTAAGGCCTCTGGGCCAAATCCAGCCTGTTATAGCCATTTTGTGGCCCTCTAGATTTTAGAGGGCCACATAAGTAGAACCTTTAAGCTAAAGTTAACAGTTGTGAACCTTAATACTATTTAACATCATTGTGAAAAGATGTTTAATGTTATTTAACTTTAAGAAGAATGGAGAGTCATTTACTGGATTTATTAATGCAGTACATATCTCAGTTTTTATATTACAGTTATTTTAAAGACAGTTTTATCAATACTTTCTTCCACAACCAAAGACGCTTGCAAAATTCTGATCTCTGGCTGAAGTGCTGCTCCTAATTCTAGTCTACAGGTTGGGTGCCTGGTCTTGGCGCTCTGCGGGGGTAGGAATCTGGACCCGGAGGGGATCTGGTGTGCAGGTGCTGGCTAGGTGCCGACAACTGTTGCTGTTCTGCTGGCGCCCTGATGTGGGTAGGGGGTCAGGGCTGGGGGTTCAGGGCTGGCCTGGAGCGGTGGCTGTGTTTTTTTTGGTCCGTCGGCTGGCTGCGGTCCCCTCGGTCTTGCGGCGTGGAGCCCCTGTTGGCTGATCCCTGGACCGGGCCCATCCTGGCATAGCCGGTTACCAGCGGAGCCCCATGAGTTCGACTCTGCTCCCTCCCGGGCCCCTGCATTGTTGCTGCTGGATGTTCCCCTGGAGTTTCCCTCTGTTCCTCCCTTTGGCGAAACGGTGTGCCCTGTTCCGGTCCACCTGGGGTATCTGGACTCTGGGGCCATCTGGGCGTCTGTGTTCCCGCCCTCCTTCACATCTGGATCAATTCCTGTGGGGTGGATTTGTGGATCCTCACACCAGCTGTCAGGTACTCGTGTGGTGAAACCTTGTGTGCACCTGCATGATCACGCACACACGGGTGTGGGGACGTCGGTGCTTGCGGATGCATTCTTGGGCTGAGGGTGTCATCAATGGTTGGTTGGTGCCAAGGGCTTTTCAGGGACATTGCTGTTGTATTCATATACACTTTTTTGCATGTTGTGAATTTGTAGTTCTTAGTTCATATCATTTGATTTGTTTTTGTTGCTCCATCTTACTGGTTGTTAATTTTTCATTTTCTTTTTTTTTCTCTTGTTTTTTTTCCTCTCTGTGTCCATAACCTCAAGAAATTAAACCCACAGCACTCACTAATAAAAAAAAAAATATACATATTTATCAGGTGGATTACTAAAGCAAACGCTGTAATACTCTGCTTGAGAAAGCAAATCTGTTGGGCTTGTACTTGGTACTCAGATACCATTCTGAGTACCACACTGCCAGACAGGACACATAAAAAAAAAGAATAATTCCAGTCTCCAGTGTGGCTACAGAGCACGGATTCAGCCTCCATGGCGGATCAGCTCCTTGCGGAGTGCTCAGACCATCGATCCATCCATCCATTATCTATACCAAGAGAATTGGCGAGAGGTGGGGTACACTCTGGACAGGTTATCACAGATCTTCAGGCCACAGCAGGTGAAATGTTCATAATGTTCAGTTAATAAACATAATCTATTAATAGGCTAGATGTAACAGCACCAAGTGGATTCTCTCTTCAGTTTCTTTAGATTTAATGTTAATTAAAATGAACAAAAATTAAATACTACTGAATATGTCCCTATTATCTTTTTAAAAATTAAACTAAGAATAGATTATGGCAGGATATTTTTTTATAACCCCATCAGTCATAATGAATGACAACAGAACAATCAACACAACCTCTGGCTACCAAATTCTATTTATCTTCTAAAGCAACAAGGTATTATGCCCACAGGCAAAGCAATTCTATTTTTTTTCTAAAAAAGAAACAATATACTTCAAACATTTAATCTTCTCATTTCGAGTTTCCAAATAGTATATCTAAAAGAACTGCAGCTCAATCAGGGCAAATTACCTACCACCCTTTTCATGTTTACTTGAGAGCGGCTAAATTTGTATAAAAAACTGGGATCAAAAATCATTTGGCCAGCAGGTATTTGTAAAAGCCTTTTTGATTGATGTTTGTGTATGTGTTTGATTTTTCCATTGCTTTTGCTTCTCTAAAATAAAAATCCCGACTAATGTTGGACAATACCTATGTTGGAACGGGACTTATTGATTTAGATGAGTAGGTTCTTTTCTTTGATCTCCTATTCTTTTCATTTATTATACATTTTCCATTCAAAGTCCTTTCATTTAGCTGAGTTATTCCAGGCAATCATTCCAACTGAATCAGATAGCATTTTATCTTATAAGACAAATCCAGGAGGTGACAGTTAAACTTCAGATCTATGCCTGTTTTTAATTCTTTTTCTTTTCTACACTGTTTTTCCCTGCTGTATTCACACCTGGTGGCCATAGTTTCAGATTTCTTGGTTGAGTCAAGTCTGTTTGTGGATCTGTGGACTGACCTGGTTTTTCCATCCATCCATCCATCACAAAACAAGACAAACATATGCAGGTTTTCTCTTAGAAAGAGACTGCCATTTCAAAGGGTTCATGATGCCATACATGCTGCAAGTTTGAAAAATTCCAATGGATTTTGGAAGCTAAACAAGCCCACAGGGTGATATACTTAACAGTGGATCAGAGCTGCATACTCATCCTTAGTTTTATGCTCGGACCCAAGCATAAAAAGACTCCCTGGTGGTGTTATCTGATCAAAAACTAACTGACTGTGGTGTAGGTGAGTGATTTTCAAATACATATTTATTGGCCAGTATAAGGTTTGTGTCTAGGCTCAGCAGGCAGACAGCCAGTTGCAATACAGGAAATGAGTGCAGAATGAAGTTTGGCAACCTAAGTTGTCCAGTCCAAATTATTTGAGTGTCCTTGATTTATTCTGCAGCATGTCAGAAAGGCTGTCCAATATTAGTCAAACGAAACTGAATATGAATCACTTAACCTTGCCATATGAAAAGGATCTAAATGTTTACATTTTAAGCAAATCAGATGGTGTAATAAGATCACTAACTATGATATTAGTTTTACATTTTTAATTTCCTGTAGTTATGAGACCTAGAGTGAGCTGAAAATGTGCGGCATGATGTCGCACATAGGATTACATTTTTTGAGTTGTTAATGGTGTGTAAGCAAATATAGTAATGAAACAGTGAAACACAAAACAGACTTTAGCACTCTGACTTAAGGAAAATCTGTTTCTATTCCAGTTAACCTCTCAAAGGTCTTGAGAGCTGTCAAGCATCAGCTCAGTGGCTTTACTGTAATTCCTCTGTGTCACGCTCTGAGCAGTTTCAATGTTTCATGAAGAATGACTGATTTTGTTCTTCCTTTGTTGTGTCTGCCATGTCAAAAGCTCCAGCTTGTCTGACAGCAGTTGATGTTTTTTTCTCACTGTGTGTGGAGCTGGAATGGCTCCTTTCCATTGTTTAAAGTCAGATTCTTAATACAGACTAAAGGGATTCCTGTAAAGTGAAGCCTGCAAGCTCTCGTGGAGATTGGGTATCTTAATAAAACAGCGGTTAAAAAAGTCGAAGAGACGCACGTTACGCCACATGTGTTTAGTGGGACTTTACACAGACATCCTGGTGATGAGGTCGCAAAGCAAAAAGATATGGGTGGGAAAACATTCTCTAATGAAATTTTGATTACTCTATAAATATTTTTAAAATCATACATAATTACCAGATGACCTCATCTCTCTATGTGGCTTTTCTTTCTCATTGCCAGGAAAGTGCCCCTTCTGTGAGCTAGCCTCTATAAGCTTTTCTCAAATAGCACTTCAAAAAGCCCGGTAACCACCAAAATAACAACTTTCACATGAAAACAGAGACACTTTAAGACTTACTCTGCTCATCCTGACCTTCCATAAAACTTTATTAGGAGCTGATACCCCAAAAGGTACTGAGTGCATTTCCCCCCTCTCTTTTATGTTGTTTTTTTAAAACTAATAAATGACACGAAACATGACAACTATATGAAATATGTCACATTGCATATCAAGTGTACATGTGATAATTAGAGATACATTCTTTTTTTGGTTTATATAATTGTATCAAATTAATATGATACACTTTAATCCAAAAGCAAACCATGTTATGATCATATTCTACTTATTTTTTCTAATTTTTAGAACTCATCAAGAAATTTGCCCCATAAAAGCCTCAGACAAGGGAAAAGGCTGTAGATGGTGAAGTGACAGAATACTGATATATTTTTTGCAAATCTTTAAAGAAATGGAAATATGAAAAGTATAGTGTGCAAATATGTCACCATGGTGGTGTTCTTTGACTTTGACCTCCACTCTATGTCTACCGTTCCACAGGTTCATTATTATTCTCCCCAGCTCTTCTCCATTCACCTGTTTCACCTCACTCGGTACCTCCATCATCATCACACCTCCACAGCTTTAGTCTCCCTGGTTTCATTGCTCATTACTGCATTCCTCTGTTACTATCAACCCAGTTCCACTTCCTGTGCCTTGTGCCTATTATTCAAGTTTTCGATTTTCACTTCCACCAGGCCAAAGGCCAGGGAACATAAAGTTTTTGTGCCCATAGATCTATCTGTCTGTTAACAAAATAAATAAATAAAAAACTTATGGACAGGAAATGTCCTCAATGAGAACAATTGAACACATTTTGGAGTTGATCCAACATGACAATGACTAATAGTGAACAAGATGGCGATGGAGTGGCCGTGGGGGAGGTCTGAGATTTCTGAGTGCTCTCATTTCACCAAGAAACCATTCTCTCCACCTTGTTCCAAAGACTGAAAAATCACTCCATTCTTCTTTGGAGAATTTCTATGGTGAAAACTTTCCACAGATTGTTCTGGACCATTTTGAACCATAAATATGCTTTGATCTAAACCTTTTTATTGTAGTGTAGGGTCTGACAACGGGTTCAAGGATTTCATTTCGATACCCTATGGGAGTCAGATCACCATTTCCTAGGCAGTAGAGGTCTGTGTGTTCCTCCATGGATATGCCTCCCCAGACCATCACTAACCCACCACCAAACCTGTGATGTTGAACGACGTTGCAGGCAGCATAACGTTCTCCTTGTCTTCTCCAGACTGTTTCACGTCTATCACAGGTGCTCAGGGTGAACCTGCTCTCGTTTGTAAAAAGTACAGGGCCTGAGTGGCGGACTTGCCAATTCTGGTGTTCTTGAGCAAATGCCAGTCGAGCGCCACGGTGCTGGGCAGTGAGCACAGGGCCCACTACAGGACGGTGGGTCCTCAAGCCATCTTCATGATGTCTGTTCCTGATTGTTTGAGTAGAGACATTCACACCAGTGGCCCTCTGGAGGTCATTCTGTAGGGCACAAGCAGTGCTCAGCCTGTTCCGCCTTGCACAAAGGAGCAGGTATCGGTCCTGCTAATGGGTTGAAGACCTTCTACGGCCCTGTCAAGCTCTCCGAGAATAACCACCAGTCTCCTGAAATCTCCTCCATGTTCTGGAGATTGTGCTGGGAGACACATTAAACCTTCTTGCTAATGCACGTGTGGATGTGCCATCCTAGAGAAGTTGAACAACCTGTGCAACTTCTATAGGGTTAAGGAATCACCTCATACTGCCAGTAGAGATAATTACTCAAGCCAAAACCAGCCAAAAAAGAAGACGAAACTTGAAATGACTTCCACATGTAAAACCAGTCCTGTTTTGAGGATTTTCTAATTGTTGCCACTGTAGTGCACCTGTTGTTAAGTCCATGAACACCAATACAGCTGAAAGTGTACTCCTACTTACATACTTACAAGCTTTTTCAGTTCCTAGGATTTTTAAAAGTAGAATGGGTGGCAGATCTTTCAGTTATTAGGTTCCTCTCATGTGGAACCAGCTCCCAGTTTTAGTCCGTGAGTCACACACTGTCTATTTTTAAGACTAGGCCTAAAACCTTCCTTTTGGATAAAGCTTATAGTTAGAATGTCTTACGTTATCCTTACCTATTTTTGCAGTTGTGCTGCTATAGGCTAAAGCCTAGTTTATACTACTCTGTTTTGACAGAGACGGATTGATGAAACACTATTATCTGTGAAAAAAAGGGTTTTCTCACCTACAAAAGGACAGACGGAGTCTAGCCACATTTTCTAACTTTCTGTCTCTGTTAATAGAGAGCGTATGCCTGTGATCGGTCAGCTCAGCCAGAGATCGTTTCACCAGAACGGTGCTCTATAGTTGCTGATATCAGTAGTTAATGCAGCATTTTGGCACTACATGCTTTATATTGAAATGGATAATTCATCTAAACTGGTCTTCTATTGATTTTGAGCACATCGAGGTTTAAAGAAACAACAAAACAGGCTGCTGTGTTTGTTTATATGCATATTTAGAGTATTCTAGTAAAGAGCTTTACGGCGTAATCAAAACTTACTTTCTTTTTTCCATCGCACCTTGAGGGGGTAATGCATTCTCAAGCTGAAGAAAAAAACTCAAATTAACCAGAAACGACACTGTAATGGTTGGCAGACCCGCCATGAAAAGTTAGCACCCCCTGCTTTCCTGTTCGGTAATTGCTTTGCGATACAGAAAAATAAACGGAGAACAGAGAGAAAGAAACAGAGTAATATAAAATAAAAACCTCTTCATTTGTACATCTCCGCCTGGGTGCAAAGTTGATGTCGGAGAAGTATAAACTAGGCCTTAGACTCTTGGAGGACAGACTGACCACTTTTCTTCATTCTTCTACTTTCTTCTTCTACTACTCTCCAGATGTATTTTTTCTGCTGTTATTGGAATTATCAAACTTGTTTTCTCTCAGTGTTTTTCTCTTCATAGAAGCTACACCTGGTCTGGTATCCTGCTCAGCTACAACACCCTGTTGGATGGGAAGCATCTATTCAAATGAAGCTCCCAGAGACCAAACATCCTCCATGTCCTATTTTCAATGTTTCACTTTATTTAATATAGAAAGTATTCTTACATAATTGCCTTTTGTTCGTTTTGTGTCTCTTCTCTGTCTTTTTGAACCCCCAGATGGTCGTGGCAGATGACCGCTTGTACTGAGCCCAGTTCTGGTTCTCCTGCAGGTTTCTTTATGTTAAGTTGAGTTATTCCTCTCCACTGTCGCTACATGCTTGCTCAGTATAAGGGATTACTGTGGTTGGAGTATGCATTTTCCAGGCACAACCTCCCATCAACGACTCAACGCAATCTGCTGAAATTCCCTACATAGAAAACTTTAACCTACTTGGAATGTTTGTATCATTGTATTGAAATGACTTTTCTTGTAAAGTACCATGAGAAGACATATGTTGTGAATTGTTGCCATATAAATAAACTGAATTGAGTAGAGTTTTGACATTTGGATAAATAGGTTTTTATTCAAACAATTAATTTGTTTCTGATAGGAAATAAAACTGCTTAACAGATGATAAAATGTCAAATGACTGATTGGAAAATTGCATACTTTAAAGCCTTCTCAAACTCCCCTCGGACTTTACAATAAACAAATCCCTCTCATAACATTGCTGAATTTTTTTTGCATATTTCCATTGATATTTTTTTGAATATTTATCTTTGTTGATGAGCTTCAAGTCTGAGGACAGAGAGCTTCTTGTGATCACCCTAATTTTTACTTCTTTCCTCAGATTTTCAATCAAACTGAAGTTTGGTATATTGCTGGCCCACTCCAAAACTTGATGGTTAAATAGAAAAGTTTAATCCAAACCTGAATCTAAAACCTAAATCTGCTGGGGTTAGACTTACTTATCAAAAAACAAAATAGTAATGTTGATCCCACTATCTTGCCTTTGGACCTTTTTTTTCTGTTGGAGCATCTGGTCTGTGCTGAATGGGGTCTAATCTTTCAGACTGAAGTTTGACATTTCTGGAATAACTCTTGCGACGACAGTGTGACGCCACTACCCGTGTGGCATACATCTATCAGAGCACAGACCAGCTCTGCAATTGACCGAAGGGTCTGAAGAAGAATCTAGAACTGGTGTATATCACTTTCTCTTTTCAGCTTTAGGTTTTTGTAAACCATGTTGCTGCAGGGCTGTCTGCTGATAAGCTGTTTGTGCTTTAAAGCAGCTGGGTTTACCCAGGGAGCCAGTATGTGGCCAACCCTTGGCTCGATAAATGAAGGGTTGATGTATGACTATGTCTTTACCTCACATTGTTGACTCAGTTACTCAGCGTGCATGTCTCTTAAGATTTATGTTACCCTGATAGGCATAGTATGGATAAATTAAATCAGAGCCTAGACGCTGCATGTACTCAGTCAATTTATTACCTTCTTTAGCTTATTTCCCATCATCTCGGGAATACAGCTTTTAAAATATTAAAAAGAGATTATAATGATTATAATTGAGGATTTCAGTGTTAGTATGCCAAAGTCAAGTCACTTGAAAATGATAACTCCTGACGCTAATCTTCCTCTCTGCTCGTCTTGTCAACACAGACAACTCAACACAATGATGGCAGATTGGAAAGGCTCAGATTTTCTCAAAGCTTGTGGCCCTTATTTCCTCAGGGGGTCCTTATCATGTTTGTCTTGATGTTCTAGCCTTAAAAAATGGGAAAAGAAATGCAAAACATGCCATGTGTGGAACTGTATTAGCCTTAGCATAGATGCACTCATTGACTGACAAAAAATGTATTGTCTTTAATTACATTTTCAAGTCTTAGGGCCAGATTAGAAACACAGACAATTCAGTTCCTAATGGTAATAAGGTGACACATTATAATTTTTAATTCAAATTTACTTTGATCAGAAGCATCCTGGTGTATCTCTATACATCTAACATTTTTGTGTGGAACCATAATTGTTGTGTGGCCATGTTTTTGGTCACTTTTTACCTGTAAAACAGCTGCCTGAGCTTGTGATCTTTGTCTTTAATCCAACAGAAAGAACAAAGTGTAATTTACCTTCCTTCACTCTCAGGCCAATAGTGATTATAAAGTTTTTAGGTAAAAAAAAAAAAAAACGTAACTTTTTCATGATTGATTTTTTTGCTTTTGAGGTTTTACCACTACCTTCTGGTCTAATCAGCTCTGTGATGGTGTGATATAAAGTATGAAGTTTTTTTTCCCCTTCAGTTATAGAAATGACTTTATGAAAATGCAAAGTCTGCTTTTGAATCTACCCCATTTGAATGCAATGACCTATTACAGAGCACTTCATCCAAAGAGAGAGGATGTGATATGGATGCTAATCGAGTATGTCTCTGCTATGCAGGTTACAACCTTGTTTGTGTTCAAAAATACTTTGGGGCAGATGTTATTTTTTTTTTTTGCTTCCTAGTATTATAAGATCAACCAATCAGTCAATCAGTCAGTTGTCAACCTTGTGAACCGTATTAAATGAAATTTAATCATACATAAACTCCAATAAATACTACTTTTCACGACTTTTTATTTTATATCAGTTTAAAAGTCTTCTGTCTAAGAAAACCCAGTGGATTGTATCAATTCATTGACTTGCAGCATTTACTCCTCCTGGACAAACATGTTGCAACAGCAGACAGTTGTCTGCTTTGTATTCTTGACTTTACAGATAATTTAAATTTTGGTAAATAATATGTTTAGTTTTTAATGCACAAAAGCACATGCATATTCTATAAATATTTTGTTTATTATCTTACTCAAATGCACATTGAAATGTGAGTATGCTGTTTTATTTGTAACAACTGCACAGTAATATGGCTTTGTAGTTTTGTCTTTAAAGTACATTATTCTTAATTCTGTTTTTTGTGTGATTGTAAATGCTTCTACTACCTTTTACTTAGCTGCTGAATCCCCCCGTTTTGAAACAATAAAGGACTATTCTATTCTTTCCTATTCCATTCTATTCTATTCTATTCTAGACTACTGCATGTGAATCAGGGGTTCTCTTTGCTATTTCTGGTAATTACATTAAATAACCTAACCTATGATCAAAACTGAAAAAGAAATTAAAATCTTCAGGAAATGAGTTCAAATGCCATCTGTTTAAGTAACTTGGACTATCATGGGCTGGAAAGGACATTCCCAGGATATATATGTTTTGCTCAATGACTGCTGGAGATAGATACCATACAAGGACAAATGTGTGCAGAACATGCATGGATAGATGGATGGTTGGACAGAAGTGCTGGATGGCTGAGAATCTAGTGTAATCTCTGACAAATTGTTTTAAAAAATCTGAGTCATTTATATGGCTCTATTCAGGCGCATGATACAGCAGGGTTAAAAATGGAGGCCGTTAAGCCTCTTGTTACATTCTAGAGTTGTTCTGACCACAAATTTTTGTTTTGTAATCCTCCTCTCCTAAAATTGCTAGACTGATTATTCAGGCTACAACTAAGAATGTGCTTAAAAAACTTGTTCTGACCTTTTAACTGAAACATAAATGGAGTGGTAACCTGTGCATGACTGCTGTTAGAGGTTCCAGCTTCTGGGGAAACAGAAAATGGGCGAGTGACGGAACAACGGAGTCAACCAGGACCATGCTGAGCTCTAGCAAGAGTTGTTGGGTTTCTCTACAAAATCTTAGTATGACTTCTATGCTTACACAAGTGCAGTCAGTGATTCCAGCCACACAATTAGCTCCATGTATGACATTCTAAACAGCCCTCCTCTGCCTCCGCTATGCCAGTGGGCAGATAAGGGGGATGGCAGCCACACTAATCAAGCTTATTTCATTTTTGATGCCTAAACCATACTAAAGATAACTCAGGGCACTGTGATATCATTAAACTATTTTCCCATTAGTAATTTATGGCATCCTTTACACAAACAGACCAACCTTATTCAGTAAGACAGATGCTGGATTACAGATTGGCCTATTTTGCCATTTAGTTTCTGTCATATCTCAAAGATTTTCTCAGAAAACTCAACTACTTTTTCATGGGTTGGAATGAGAAATGCCCAATTTTCATTCCAGCCTGAGATGGTTTCATATATGAATGTGTCACGGACTGTGTGGGTTGGCTGAAATCCCAGTAAAAAAATGCTCCTCTTTAATTTCAGTGAACATGTCCTCTGGCTGATGACTTTGTGCTATGATAAACATGTTGAAAGCTGTTATCTGTGGCTGTGCTGATGACCTCTGTCACAGATTTTTCAATTAAGCTTTAGCTTAGAGTTACAAATGAACTCTCCACTGGCTGCTCTTACACTAACTTTGCAGGATTTATGGGGGAAATGGTTGAATTTCAGAAAAACAAAACAACATGAAAAACTCATGCTAGTTAGTTCTCTGTCCCCAGGCTTTGCTTTATCAGAGTGTAACTGTGGCAACCGCACTCCTATACAGCTGTCCTGCACAGCACTGTAGGAAATGGATTTAAGAGCCTCCACGAAAAGGGCGCACCAGTGACTCATTCGTAGCTCTTGAGTGGCTCAATTGACTTCCAGCTGAGCACGGCTACTGTTCTCTGCGGAAGGTGACATTTCTAAGCACCCAATTTCAAACCATAACAGGTATAATTTGGGAGAAAAAACCCCAGAAAACAATAAAACATAATTCAACATGACATTTTGTAAAAGGAACACCACAAACTTTTGTTTGGCAAATGTTTTGCCTCAGATTTATCTGAAAGTGCTATGCTCATTGCATTACACAGCCGACCTTTTCAAGAAACTATTTTGCTTAACACAGGCCATTTAAAAAAAAACAAACAACAACCCTGCAATACTGGAAGTGACAGGAGCAGAGTTAACTGAACTAATTCTACATACTACTCATTGCTGTGACTAAGCATACTGAGATCACTAAGCTGATCTGTTTTTGTGCAATTATCTTTCCACATCACAGTTTTTCATTTATGGCAGGCTACTTTTTCTCCCACCTGTTACATATGTGCATAATCCATCCTTATTAAAGTCTAATGGAGCTGCTGCTGTAAGAGCACATTTCCACCTCTCATCAGGAACACAGGCGATTTGATGTGTCCTCTGTGACCCGGGCATTGAGCTGCTGATATGCAATCTCCAGAGGGTTGTCAGTAGTGTCGCTCAGCTGTTTGACAGGATTTGTCACAATAGATCTTCTTGGGGCAACAGTGTCATGTCTCCATTTCAATATCCTGAATCCTGATACAGGGGTGACTCCACGGTTGTTGCAACCGTGGGGGATGTGGGAGTTTGTTTTAACACCCACAATTTTTTGATATGAGAAGGTTAAATACGCTCTTTCCAGCAGTTTTCTTGAAAAAAACTGCTTGCCTTTATGTTTGTTCCCCTAACCTGAGCAGTTAGACTAATGAAAATGCATACTTCTATGTGGAAAAAATTATATTTTAGGGTGTCAAGCCATACCTGCGTTTGAAACTCACACACATGCATAAAATGTTCTGGCATGCACTGAAATGCTGCTCCCGCTCCAAATTCTCAGTGTGCAAGTTCACCGTTGGTGTGGTGCTCGCATAACTAGCTACCCTAGCTCAGAGAAGTGGACCACCCACCCGTTTGAAAAATACATGCACATAGGCTGAGCAGTTAGTGCTTCATTTGTGCTACTTCGGTTTTTGAGATATTAAACAATATTTTCAGATGTCACCATCCCCACATACTGTTCCAAAAGTTAACCAAAATGGTCTATTTTTTTACAGCTTTGTTTGTGCTGCTACTATTTCTGAGAAGTTACCGCTTTAAATGAAGTGCACAGATGCTCACACAAGCATCAGTGGATAACAGACAGGAGCAGCTTGTTCAGCAAACCAGCCAGAGCCAGCAAAGACAGTGAACTTTGCAGAGATTTTTCTCCAAACAAGCTGTAAGTTGAGTTATACTATTGCATGCTGGTTATAATAGCAAGGTAATACATGCCAAGATATTATTTTGAGCTAGTTAACAATACTAATGTTACTTATGTTGCATTCCTGGCAAGTTAGTTCATGCTTGGAATAAACCTAGTCTTCTTTCATTTCTGTGCAGAACTTGAGCTCACTATAGCCTAGAGTAGCTCTCACATATTTGAAAGAAATCTTTATTGCCACAATAGAAAGACCAGAGTCAGGTAGGAGACATAAGATCAGAGGCAAGCAGCAGGAAAGATGATGCAGGGTCTTCGCAGGTAAGGAGAGATGAGAACATACTGAAAGAAAGATATATAGCTTGGAGAAATCAAGCAGGTATCAGGACAGGGTTTTCAATGATATTTCAGAACTATTCTTATTAATTCTCCAAACTATCTTTTTGCCTGTATTTTAATAGGCAACCCAGGATTGATGTGCAGATTAAACTCGAAAAAATGTAATATTGTGAAGAAGTTAATTTATTTCAGTGATTCAGCTTAAACGTTGAAACCGATAAATAATATAGACTCATCAAAGCAAAAGCAAGACATTTCAAGCCTTTCTTTGTAATAATTTTGATGATTATGGCTTATACGAAAATTATGAACAAGTAAAACTAAACGTAAATAAATATAAAGAATGCACAGGTTTCTTTTTACATTCCAAAGTAATGAATTGTTAATCGCAATTACAACATAAATGATTCCACTGTTTCAAAGACAAAAATGAGTTTTCCCACTGGTCCATCCTTTTCAAATGTTTTTTTTTCCTTTTACCAGGTCTGAAAGCAAAGAGTGAAGGGTGAACAGGTAAAAAATGAGAGAATTACATTTCTAACAGATTCTGTTCTATTACCTTTATCTGAGCTGAAGAAAATAGTGACATAATCCTTACTTCCATTGCAATATTTACAATCTTCCTGATAAAAGATCATTTTTTATCCAATCTTCAGGTGAAAGTAACGTTAAAATCAAATGTTAAAGATTAACTGAACCCCACGAAAAAGCATCAACCCGCCCCCAGGCAACATTAGAAAAATTCTACCAAAGTGGGCAGGGCCAGGGGGGCATGGGCAAGTATGAAGGATGAGCGCGAGGGTAGGAGGGGAGGGGGTGCAGTGGAGTGGTCTACAAGACAGTCATGCAACAACGGCTCTTTTAAGAGCCACCTACAAGACCCCAAGTCGCGCTTCATCGCGCTCCTCCATTGATTTTACATGTAAACCTGAAGCTCTAGTCGCTCCTATCGCGTTCAGTGTGGACACACTGTAATAGCTTGTGTAATATTTAGTAAACATTACACAAGCTATTAGAAACTAAATATTATTTACCTAATTTTCCATTTCTCCACTCTAACCAAGGATGTCTGTGTTTAAACTCCCTTGCCTGACTCTCACTCCACAAGGCTGGCCAGGTCGAGTTCTCATCTAGCACATACACATATACAAAACATCAGCACCCACACCTCCTTTATCCCAGCTAAACCACCAGTTAGCTTAAGATAATTAAATGTGAAAATCACCTGCTGTTTTAATAATAGTGATAACATGATCGTGTTCCACTTACCGAGTAAGACGGTGGCGTCAGCAGGCTCCCCTTCTCTAACAACAGGTAAAGTTGATGTGGCATCTCCAAAGTCGTGAAGCTCCCTTTCCAAATCATTTGTTTTAACCGCATCTTTATTGTTGACTAAAGCGGCAGTAGCAACAGGCTTGCTGAGACACTGAAACAGTGTCATTTGGCTGCGTGTTCGTTTCATGTTTTGTTTTTCTCTAAGTTAATTTAACACTGACTAGCGTTGATTAAACCTACATAAAATGCCGACTCAACCCGTCACTAAGTCAGTTGACATTCCCATAGCAACCAAAGCTTCATATCACGTGACGTTATTCAGCCAATCCAGTGAGCAAATCAGTTAATGTCAAAAACATACCCTGAAACTGAAAGATTGCATTGGCAAAGACCCATTTATACAGTTTATAAAGAAAGGAAAAGTTGTTCTGGGGTTTAGTTACTCTTTAACAGTCTCACAATGTGGTCCTTGAATATTAGGATTAAAACATTTGTCAGATTAGGGTTAGGTAATGGTCCTCTAAAGTTACGATTAGTAATGTCAGTAAATCAATCAGGCTAGCCAATCAGAGCCGAGAAAGACCTTATCTTCCAAATCGGTACATTTTCAATATTCACTTTCTGCACAGAGTGGATTTTGTGACTGCTATGTTGTCAGCAGCTGGATGTAGCGGCAGATTGACCGTTGGGATAATCAGGAGATTTCTCTGAACTGGCCTGCTCTGTTTAATCTGTTAATATTCGGTAACTTGTTTTTCCAACCTTAATAAATATGTTAATTTGAGTTCCAACATCATGATGTCTCTGTTATTCAGTTATTAAAATTTATTTTGAAACAATCTAAATAAACAAAAAAAATGTGAATTAGGACTTCTCCGCTGGGATTGGAGTTTACATTGCTAGGTTCTGGCCTGTATAAATGGTAACTGACCTGTATCTGTATGGCACTTTGCTTAGTCTCTACAGACCCCTAAGTGCTTTACACTACATTCAGAGCTTGTCCACACGTAGCTGGTATCTCACAAAACAGATATATTTTTCTACGAGTTGGCCTGTCATCCACACGTAAACGGATATTTTTGGCACCAAAAACAAATATTTTTAAAAACTCGAGCCAGAGTGGAGATTGGCGTTTTCTCAGTTTTCTGTATCTGCGTGTGGACGGCCGAAAACTGAGTTTTAAGAACTGTAACGTCACTATCCGCAACAAAAAAAATGCTCAAACATCACATGTGCGACCTGTGTTTACTCTCAAAAACAGTATTTATGCCCTCAGAACTGTGTTGGTATCCTATTGTTAAAGCGCATTTTGTTTGTTTGCTTTTACAAACTGCATGACTGCTGCGTGCTGAAGATAGAGGACAGAAAGTTAATCTGAGCGGACAGGATTTGAGGGAGAGCAACTGCCCCCTACAGGTTTGCTACGTCTATGAATGTGCTGAAAAACACATTCATCCGGTTATGTGTGGATGGAGATTTTTTTTTTTTAAGGAGTGGAGGAAAAGCGTCGTTTTTAAAAAACCCTGGCTAGGTGTGGACATGGCTTCAGTGATTCACCAATTCACGTACACATTCGTGAGCTACGTTGTCGCCACAACTGTACTGGGGTGCAATGACTGCCGGACACTGCCGCCACTGGGCCCTCTGACCACAACCAGTAGGCAAAATGTGAAGTGTCTTGCCCAGTGACACAATGACAAGACCCAGAAACCCTCGGATTAGAAGATGAACTCCCAACTCCTGAGCCACAATGGACCCTTAAAAGATCTCTCCAGGCAGGCACCCAGCTGATCAGCACACCTGAGGACAATGCTACTGATTCCATCCACATTCTTAAAGAGGCTGCAGGACGATTTTATTGCGGTGATAGTCCATCATTGTTGGTAGCCACTTCCTCAGCCATTTCCTCAAAGATTGTCCTATAGTTTTCTTCCTCACTGCCTGATATTTTTCTTGAAGTACTTACCTTGTTGTCCTGCGTCTCCAGCTTAGAGAATTGTTCCTGAATTCTGCAGATCCACTCAGGAAATATCTCTGCCTTTCAAGATGCCACGATCATCATCTGTTGCCTCGCCCTTGCCTTACTGTCTGCCTGCTCTCCCACAATCTCAACCCTTGGAGCTGGATTCACACCAACTTTGTGCAAGTATACTATAATAAATTATGTTAGTTTGAAGGGTAAAAGGTAGTAACACCAAATATTGATTTGATTTAGATTTTTTTTTCTCACTTTGCATTTTGTAAATTAACACAAAAAACAATCATTATTTATATCTCTGAAATCATTCTTTGTTAACAGCATTATTTTCACACCTTCCTAAAACCTTTGCACAGTACTGTATGTTCAGATTCAATCAAAGATAACTTTATTTCTGCCAATGACCCACAGTATTTGCTGCAAAGCCAGTAGGAACAACACAATCAGACTAACAATGATAAATGAACAATGACTACTATACAAAATCATATCAACAGAAAACACCAATGGGACAACAGCCAGGTGACATGCTCTAAGTCCAGACCTAGTGTCAGATTGTATCTTTGGAAAGATTTCCTTCGGCAGTAGATGGTTTCAGGATTGAACTACCCTATATGGGGAGGAAGATGGACACCATGGCAATCCTGATTGGGACAGAAAAAAAAATTAGGGGCAGAGCGGTGTGTAGAGGTAGAGTAGCAGCCCCATATATGGAAGCTATCAGTCCTGCCCCAGACAACTGCATCCAGGGTTCGACTACCAAGCCTGTGACCTTTGCTGCATGTCTACTCCTCCTTATCTCCCTGCCCATTTCCTGTCTAAATACTGTAAATTAAGGTCGCTAGTGCCAAAAAAAACTTTAAAAAAGAAACAAGACATTTAATATGGAGTCAAATTAAACTATTTGACCATTTGCAGAGAGAACAGTTTGACTTTAATCACACCAGATTATTTAAAGTCTGATAAATCTGTTATTCCTCCCCCATATTTTGGAGTGATCTAGCTTGTATTCTTGTGTTCATTTTTTTAGACTTTATAATTTTATCCTTTAATCTTTGCAATATGTCATACATCACCAAACTTGCAATGAACACTGTGCTAGTCATTCAGTATCTATTTATATCTTATCACGTTTATCTCCTGACATGTAATGGCTGGTGCAGTCAGTTCAGTGAAGCGGATTAAGCATGTGAGCAGAATATAAAAACCGTGCATCTTCCCAAAGTTACCTGAGTTTTCTTTCGTGTGAATCACTTTCACTGCTGCACAAACAAAAATACTGTGTGTGCTCACACCACTAAGCATTAGACATTAATTACTCAGAGCCCTCTTGTATAGCGCACTCAGTTCCAGTATCTCATGGTAACAGCTTGCTACCTTGGTACCCATTAAAATGAAAGAATAATACAACTGCGGTATATTTGTCTGCTGCAAAGGAGTCCTTATATGCCGGATAGAGTTGAAGGTTTTCTGGTGACTTTTATGTTTTTTTTAACCTTTTTTAATCTTTTTTTTCACAGGAACAGTTTTATTAAATTATTCATTTGAACTTGGGATATGTCAGTCATCCTAAAAAAGATATGGATTATTGAATAGATACAAGTTAGAGTTTGCAAGCAACAATAATTGACTGTTGGTTGGATCTCTGTCTCGGATAATTTTTGATTCATGCTACCAATCTTCTGTGCTCAAAATTGGTGAGAGGATGCTGGCAGATACTCTGTGTTGTCCCTAATAGTCCCTGGAGAAGAAAGACAGTGTCTCTCTAGTGGCAGCATGTTTCTGTGCATATTTTGATCACTATTAAAATGTTTTTAGAGGGGTGTCCCCTGCACCAAGCTGTTAAAAAACTCAAAACTCTTGTCCTGTTCACAACAAAATTAGAAACATAGGTTTGTACACTGTTATTCCAGTAACAGTTTTTGCTCAGAAAACATTGTGCTTGTCTAACCTTAAGATGGTTACAGGAGTCTTAGAGTACAATTCTCATAATGTTTCTCCCAAAGTTTTATTTGAATCTGTTGCCATGAAACAATACAGTTGTGGGATTGTATTCTGAACTGGGGTTTTCTGCACGGTTCTTTCATGTTTCCCCATTGCAAGGCTGTAGTGATTTTTGGTTATTCTAACTGCTGTGTGAGTTTGTGCATGCATGGTTTAATGTCCCTTATGTTGCCTTGTGACCTTGTGATAGACTAATGACCTGACCATGGTGTACCCAAGGCTGCCTTAAAGCACGGCCAAACTGGAGCGGTGGCCAGGGCCCTATGATGCTTAGGGGGCCTATTATTTCATTTTTTTTGTTTTTGGGTGGGGGTGGGTTGTTTGGGTTGGGGTTTGGGGTTGTTGGGGTTTTTTGGTTGGTGTTTGTGTGTGGGGGGGTGGCTACACGGGGAGAACATGCAAACTCCATGCAGAAAGACCCTGGGCCGGGATACGAACCCACGACCTTCTTGCTGCAAGGCAACAGCGCTAACCACTGCGCCACCGTGCAGCCCCCCTATTATTTCAGGTAAAACAAAAAAAAAAAAGTTGTATTACTTGTCAGGTTTTCTGTCTGTCTGATTGATCCAAATTACAAGTGACCTACTTCACCCATGTGGCCTCTAAAGTTCCCATTGCACCATGAGTTCACAAATAAAACAATTTAGATGAATTTCAGGTCGTGGTCGTCTAGATGTAAAGAAACATGGAAAAATGTCGGGAAAGAAATTTGACAGCGGTGCTCAGAAACGGAAAGCGATTCGTGAGAAGGAGCTTCGAGACAAAGAAATAAGAAAGAAAATTCCTACACTGACACAATTATTTAAGTCAGCTAATAAAGAAGATGAACATAGCTCAATCACTTGCACACCGGGCAGAGAGGATGACGCAGTACCTGCAGGCACGGAGCAGACCGTGCAGCAGGGAACCGCAGGGTATGGCAAGCCGATTTAACATTTAATAGGCAGACTGGACATGTGTTCCACATTATCTATCAATCTATCTACACATATATAGGAGCTAGATGGTGGGGGGATTGGTGAAACTGAGCCTCTTCATCCCGGGGCCTTTTTGATTTTTTTTTTGTTTTATTTCAGCTTGTGAGGCTTCCCTGTTCTTTTCAGCTTCTGATAGCCACCGCTCAAATGTTTTGCTTACCTTACATAATCTACTATTCTTAACAATAAGATATTGTCAAGAATCTAGGAGGTGCTGCATGGTTGTCTTCAGAGGTGTTTTACAGGCCTATCATGCAATATGAACAGCTGATTTCAATTACGTCGCTGCCGTGTGGCATTTTGGTTGTAGACTGAACAGGGCTTTTAATCTGTGCTTGATGGTGATCGTTTAGACTTGCTTCTGCAAAGATCAAAATGGTTTGTGTGTGCGTGTTTCCAAATTGCACAAAGAAGATGACCATGTGGAATAAGTTCAGTTTCTACAGGCTCACTTTCTGCAACCTGCACAAACTACAGCTGCAATAGTGGATAGGTGCAATACCATTGGAATCACTGGTTCATATAAATTGGAATCAGATGGATTAAAAGCCTGCAAAAAAACCCGGATGACCAAAACAAAGCACCTCTAAGATGCTCCGAATTTACAGGGGAATAGCGATTCATAAAAAAACATTTGTCAAGTGAAAAAGTTTTGCGGCACATAATGTCTTATTTAGAGGTTGCCCCATGACTTCCATTTTATATGCTGATCGCAAATGGATATAAACTTCTCCCCAAAGGACACCAAGTGGCTCCAAACTTGTCAAAGTGAGTAAATTAACGTGATGCATGCTAAAAAAAAATAAGGTCCAGGTTGCAAATTAAAATGGCGCAAATTAAAAGGTGAAACCTGCTGTTCCAAAAGCTTATCAGGTGATTCTTGAGGTTTAACGCCAGCGTTTCCAAATTTCAAGATCTGAGGGAAAACAAACGAATTTGGTTACTCACTTTAGCCACTTAAATCACTAGTGCTCTGCTGCAGATGTCGTGAATTATTAACATCTGTATGTCTTAATTGTTTTGGAAGAGTTTAAAAATACTTTAGTTGAACTCATTGCTAACTTTGGAAATGAACACAATGTTAGAGCCAAAAGCACTTCATCCTGCTCAATCTGTCACACCTGATCCTCTTTCCTTTTGTGTATTTAAACCCTTCACCTCCTCTCATTCCCTGTCAGATCATTGATTTAGTTTCTCTGTTCTGGATCTCCTCCTACTGTCTCCTCATGCTCATTCGCATCAGCCTGGTTTCCTGTCTTGTCATTCTGATCAACCTCATCATCATTTTAATTAATAACTTTGCACCAACCTACATCTGCATTTGGGTTCATGCTGCATCCAGACACACACACACCTAACAGAATAATCCACCTTCTAAATGGACCCAGCAGAGAATCGGACACACCATATTCTGGCAAAAGACTGGCATACTGTTCTCCCGGGGTTGGTCCTATGAGGTTTGAGGCTCCCCAAACCCCTTTCCTCCTTCTTGGCACCAAAGACCTGGCAATCACTGTCTGGCCACCCCTTTTCTTCTCAAGGGGAGGCCAGGACGTCACCTCCGTCTTCTTTCCCCCGGGGCTCTGAACACTTTCAGGCCAAAAGCGTAAACCTTCTTGAGCCAGCTCAGTAGTTAGTGCCAGTCACTGATTACGTCCTTCTCAGACTGCTCTGAGATAGAGGAAAAGGATGAGCAAACTGACTCCTACCAGTCCACCAACATCATCCTACACTCCACCATTGGATGCATTTCCTTGCTTCCTGGGAGCAGCCGGCCGCCTTCATAGGCAGGAGGCGAGCCAACTGCCCTTCTGGCACTGGACCATGAGGCCACAATCCTCCTCTGCCACCTTGCCATAGACAGCAGTGCTGTTAATGCAAGCCCGCTTGCGGGGTGGAAGAACAAGCAGGCTCAGTCAAGCAGGCCCAGTCTCACCCTCCTTACCAGCTCCTCCTGTCTAAACCTGCAAGTCATCGGCTACTTCAAGACTTCCTTTTTCACTCTGCTCTTCAGTCAGCTGCTGACTCGGTCAGCTAACCGGCTCATCCCACTCCTGCCTGGCTGTACTCCACTCCTGCTATTCCTGCCTCTGTCACCCTGGCAGTCTTTCCTTCAGTAAGTTTGCCAGCATTCATCTCATGGTACATTCAGCAGCAACTCTGGCCTTCGGTCCAGTCAGCTGACCAGCTTAAATCCGTTTTTCTGCTGCAGCTCCAGCCTTCAGCCAAGTCAGCCTGTCAGCTTTAGTCCATCGTTCTGCTGCAACTCTAGCCAACAAAGTGCTGTTCCTGATTTTAAAAGAGTCCAAAATGAATTAAAAGACAGAATTTTGAAATTGGAAAAGCCATACATATAAATATGATCATTAAGAAAATTACAGGTATAAGGGATTTGAAATTTTGGGATGACTCAGTGTTGCTTAACTTAAGATTAACTTTGTACAATAGACTGTCAGGAGAATATGGAGTATGGAGAAAAACAAACAAAAAAAACAGATAAATCCATGGCATGCTCAGTTGGTCTGTTTTGGCACAGTTGTCACATCCTTTCATTTCTTATGATATATGTGATGGGGTTGAGAATTCATTTGAAATGTCAAGATACAAAACCAGTGTGACGGGAGCTTAAAGGGGAAAGCACAACGGGTGAGCAATGATACATTTAATCAATTAATGTGTGTCAATTGGGGTATTGCATCACTAAGAAATGTGTAAAGCCATGACAAGTTATTGCACTCAAATCTTGGATAGTTGTACTGGAAGTGTTGATTCCACCTTACAGAGGCATGACTATCTCTTTTAATACATCAATAAACTAAATAGAGCAAAGACAAATATCTAAACAACATATGTTGCAAGCGTACATTAAATATCAGATGATTAATCGGATGCATACACAACATGTATTTTGCATCTTACAGTAGTAGAAAAGGTTAAAATCTGATTACTTCCGGAGGTAATTAGTTATTCCTTTGAGTTTTTGTTGCCTTTGTACCATAATGTCAGGCTTGTAAACTGAGCTGAAATATCTGCAGACAACTCTCGGGGGAAAGTTCCAGGACTTCTCATATGAAAAGAAAATCAATGAATCACACTCCCTGTCAAAATAGTGAGTAAGAGGTCTTCCACTCTGAAGAAAAGTGACCCAATAAACATCAGTAAACAGCAGCTGTATGTGTCAGTGACCCGAGGGCCATTTAATATCGAAGTTATTAGAAACCGAGGAGAATTTCATTCATCAAGAATAATCTTCCGCTCAAAACTGACATCTAAAACAATTTTAGCCATGACAAATAAGTAGCACACTTATTTCTATGAGTTTTTTTCTCAAAAATGACATTTCTTACATCATGAAAGCAACACCAAAACAGTGATTGTGAATCTACCCCAAAACAACATATACCATTTTTTCTCCCCTTAACTGTTCAGATAACGTGATTAGATAGAAACAAGGTTGTGTGTGTAATAGTTTGGTGATATTATTGAACCAGTGCCTCAGGAAAAGAGCTCTAACAATGTAATGTAACTGCAATTTCGACTAGCATCTAAAGATCTTTTTTTATACGCAGGCAGAAGGAGCAAAGATTACATACAACTCTCAATGCTTTCACATCCTCCATGTAACCTCAGCAAGAATGTCAAAGATTGCAAACTCTGTAATGTAGGAATAAGGAAATAATTCATTTTGACAGCAAACAGGTTTAAGTGACAGACCAGGGACCCATTGCAAAAAGCTAGGATAAGGGATTAAGCCAGGATATTTTAGGTATTCTGGTTCAATTTATTCATGAACCAGTTGCAAAAAACAGGATAGGGGGCTGTAGGATATGCTATGGTATAAGCTATCACAGAAATGTATTCCATGGAGGTAGCCTGCTAAATTCCAGGATCTACTCATCTCTTATCTCAGTCAGCAGTCACCACAAACTGAAACCAATAGTTATGCCACTGCACAATAAGCATTGTCGCATCAAATTATTTAACTGTTTGTGATCATTAATTTCAATCATTTTGGATTAATGATGGTATTGCTGTTTCCTGTAGACTACCAGGCTGGATATAACATTTTAAATAAAATAAATATATTAGGGTCACTGAGAAAAAAAGAACCTACAGACTTGGAGCAGAAACACATTGAGTTAAAAACCACAGAACCAAAGCAAATTTTAGCTTCACAGCACGCACGTGTTTTCATAATACCAGGGGCCTGTACCATGAAGGTAGATAAGACCCATAAAGATAAGACATTCCTTCCGCGGAAAATCAGTATCTTTCATACAAGTAAGCATCAGGAAAGTCAAATGGATTTTGTCTGTCCCTAAAAACTCTTTCTCTATGAAGTGCTCGTCTAACAATTTGCGCAGAGATGTCCACAGGATTTGGGAGAAAAGGTGAAGCCATTGCAACAGAGAACAGACGCTAGGAATTAGTTACGTCACATGTATGTTTTTTTGCTCACAGCCGATTGGTCAAACTTCAGTCTGAGATCTCGAATCCAGAACATAACCTGCCCCGGAGCAGGTTAGCCATGCAGCGTAAGATACCATGGCAACGAACATCGATCAAAGCCGAGCTACTTTCATAGTACCTAAAACCCAGGGTTGGTGGAAACTAAGCTGAAACATGGCTGGCTAGCCACCTAATCCGGCTTCACGGTACAGGCCCCAGGCCGTGCCGACAAGGCCTTTTTCGGCTGTGGGTGCCTGGGTGCTCTCCAGCTAGCGCTTGATTGTAAGTGGGGATCTCACGCTTGCCTCCTCTGGACACCCTGGGTCAGTGTCTATACTACTGCTGATGCAGTAGGCTCCATTGATGAAATTTCCTTACCTAACCTTGCCTAACCTGGCTAATCTGTACTCGGCCGATTGTCCATTCTAGTGTCCTTTTAATGTTGCTCTTGTTTGTGTTTGCACATGGGGTTGGATTGGGGGGAGGGGGGTATGAATGTTACCCTGTTTGAAAAGGAGGAGTGGGTTGTTTTTGTGGGACATTTTTTTAATCTTTAATTAATTGTGATTTATTTTTGAATAAAAACTGTCATAAACAATGTTTTATTGATTATTTGATTATATAAATGCTAACAGCCAAAAAAGCTGTTAAAATGATTATTTTCCAGCTCCAGCTTTCCAATCCAGAACGATTTATAAAACACTTTATAATGTAATACAGAAGCAAAGTGCTATTCAACTACCCTGGAAATCCAGAGGTCTCGCAAGAGCACAATTTGAATCATCTCTGTTAGAATCTCTGGCATTGAACAATGGTGCACATCACTGCATTACGTGAGCAGCTGATGGAACCAATCAAATCGGTGTATCTGATGTAGGCGGGCCAGAGGCGAGCTAAGCTGATGACGACAGCGCTGTGACGTTCGGAATCATTTAGTAAATATTGAAAGATGGCTACAGATGAACACCAGTTGTTTGAAACGGCTTTGGCCGCTACAATGAACGAGTTAGACGTGGCTTTCCATCTAAAAGGCGAACGGAAAACCGCGCTTGAATTGTTCCTTTACTATAAGGATGTTTTCGCTGTTTTGCTGACTGGATACAGGAAGGTTTTAATCTACCGCTTAGCTCCGCTGGTAGCTCTGGATACGTCACACCATGTATCATTGTGATTGGTGGTTGCATTATCCAATTGTGTGCAGTGAGAGTTTCAAATGCATACTTGGTTCCGCCCCTTGAGTTAGGCCCTTTTCATTACTTGTTGCCAGAACCTTAATCTTAATAGGTTAGGGTCTCGATTTTTCCAGGCTAATTCATAAAAAAATAAAAATAAAAAGGAATAAAAAACAGAGGTCTAAAATTATAACAGGTATTATAAGTAATGTATGATCACTGAGAAACATAGAACACAGGTAAGAGCAGTCATGATACAAACCTACGAAACAACAGTAAAACTAGTAAAAATCATTATCTCAAGTATTGTTAAAGGAAAATACAAAGAGATGAGATTTAAGAATTGATTTCTAATTTTTAGTGGTAGGTTATTTCACTTTTTGGAAGCTGCAACCAAACCATCCTTTATTAAGTTTATTTTGTTTGTACTTCGAAAAAAAATCATATACTCATAACAAAGCTTTTAGCTCTCCAGCATCAACAGCCAAACATAATTCTCTTTTTATGAATAGCAGAATACATTTTAATCAGAAATACCATCTTGTGATAACAAACTGAATTTCCTTACTCATAAAAAAATCATATAAAATCAATCCAAAAGAAGATCTGCTCTCTACTGTCTCAGTTTCCTGTTTGTGTACAACAAATTTACAACCTGCTAGTTTCCACAGCGTCAAAGACAACACTTATAAAATATTTTCCATTTGCTTGAGCATATAAAACTAAGATTGCACAGCGTAAGTCATAACGCAAAGAGTCTTTTACTTTGCCTTGGCTTTTAAGAAGATATTAAAACAATTTATTGGCCGTGGCAGTTTGAGGACAGCTGGATGGGCAATAAGAGCATGGAGGAGACCATGGAACATTGCCGACTTATGTTTATATCTGTATCTCCAGGTTAGTTTCAATGATTACTTATTACAGCATTCTTGATGATAAATGACAAATGTGGTTTAAATTTGCTCGTTTCATCACCACATCAGCCTTTGGGTCATAAATTTGAAGTGATGGCAGTTATAATCATCTTCTTGGTCATTTTTCCATATTAAAATAACAAAGCATTTCAAGTCTGCATGATTAGCAGTGATCTGTTTTGCGTATATTTATGATTACTGAATGACAGACACTGTATTTATAGTTAAAATGGTTATTGTTTGGAATTCTTTTCATTAGACTAGGAATTGGTATAAGTTATTGTATCAAACACTTTAAAGAGGAACTTTAGAAAAAGTCAATTTTTTTATATATATATATATATATATATATATATATATAGTTTTTTATAAAAGCAAGCAACATTTTTAAAAGCTTTTACTATTTACTAGAGGTATGTTGGGTATTTGGAAGAAATACACGTATGAATATTTAAAGGATTTCTTATGGCAATCACTAAGATTAATAATTTATAGAAATTATTACTAAATTAATATCTAAATATATCAGTCTCATAGTTTAGCACCTGCCTAGATGAGGCTGAGGTGAATAAACAAGAAGGAGTTTGTTGTAGAAGTATGCTGAACATAAACCTTGCCAAAGTATGTATGTACAACAAATTGATAACAGAGACTTTCCAAAATACAAAAGTTTATTTACAAAAGAAGAAGAAAAATAAGACAGACATTGAATCACCCAAGGTAGAAACATACACACTACTGATAAAACTATATGAATAACCAAAAGAAAAGAAAAATGAATGGATAAATAAAATACAGTCATTAGAACTAATTATCATGATTTATGTGTAAACCAATAAACAATGTAGGGAAAATAAAAAAAATTTGGATTAACAAATGTTTTGTTTGAAAATTATCTGGATAAGAAGTCATTAACCTTTGGAAAATTACTTCTATTCATTGATTGATCACGGCAGTGAACAATCTAATTCCAGTATTTTGATGTATTAAGGTGTGTTCAAACACTGCTGATAAGATTAGTTTTCTGTTCTTAAACAATCTAATTTTAACCGACCTCTATTTGAACACTGTTGATGGTCTATTTATTGAATGCAGGCCTAAACAAAACACGTGGGCTTATCTTAGCCTGTCGCCAACAGTAACCCATGTGGTACTGTTTAGGCCCCCTTCAATACATTTATTGAACATTAAACAAAGGAGAGGAAACTCCTGTCGGATTAAGTAACTCAAATTATTTGATTGAAACGAGTCTTTGATGGGAAAATCTTTTAAAACACTGGTTAAAACTTCAGGCTGAGTGGCCTGGTTTATCCAAACAGATGATATCTAATACACAGTAACAAAATCACAGTGCAAACATAACCCTTAAATCTATTATCCTAAACAAGTGTTGCAACTGCCCAGAACAAACCTTAAAGGACAATTAAACTTCTCCAGGCATCTCCGAGTTGATGGGGGGGGGGGTGCATAGTGAACCTCATAGCCGTTGGAGATGCAGGTAGCTCATTCTTTTATTTGGTTAAGCAGCAATCAGCTCCAACTTTCCTTCACTGTACAGTACCTTTTGCCAGCTTTATACAACTCTTATCGGCTCTGGGGCAGCGAATGAATGTGGCTTCAGGCTGGTTCAAGTCCCACTGCTTGCGGGGGTTGTCAGCTCCAATTCTTTTCACGGTAGTCTGTAACTTTGGGAAGGTTTCGGCAGGCTTTGAGGGTTAACCAGGGGCACCTATTTACATGCACTCCGGTGGGTGCTCGCCCATATACTCTATACTCCCCCCCCACAAGCTAGAATGCAGGTTAATGCCACCCAATGGCTGTGTGACCCAAGGTATTGCAAAAATTTCAGTTTAAGACATTAAATTAAACAACAATTTGGCTTACAAAAACAAGGCAAGATATCAGCAATACTAGAAAAAAATAAAGGAATCATATAAGTCGTGCAAACCAGTCATTGCTTCTTCAGATTATTGCCTGCTTTAATACTGGAAACATTGGCTCTTGTGCTTCAACAGGTCTGCTGTGTGAATGTAGTGTGAAATTGCTGGTATGATCACTCCTATCAAAAAATGGTGGAAAAAATCCTACTCAAATGTTTTCAATCCCTATGCCCCATGCATAATAACATTTCAAAAATTACCCAGACACCATTGAAGTTTGAATATGGAACATAAAAATCTTAAAAATGTAGGTAAAATATAAAAAATACCTCCACGGGGAGTTCAGAGAAGTGCAAAATTCAAGTACAACATTCCCTTAAAGAATTATATTTGAATTAAAATATAATATAATGTAAGTTTTGATGGGCACAATAATTCTGTTATGTTTACATCTACCAGCCAGTAGTGGCTGCCATTGCGGGTTGATAGATAGATACGGTCTCTAAGTTCCAACAAAATGGGCAGCTTAACTCAGCTGTCACTGAAAAAAAAAAAGAGTTGGCAAGTCAAGCAGCTGCTTCAGAGCCCAGGAGATACCATCATCCATCTCAGGAGAGAAGTGACCAGAGAAGAGCAGAAACTAGAGTAAGTTTAGGTGGAGCCTACAATAGATTGACCCACATAAAACATTTCCACAGCATGAAACACACATTCTAGCAGCTGGCTCACCTGTGAAGGTTCAGTTTCAAACCTATGGCAGATTTCAGGATCTGTTACCTTATACTGGTGTGCTAATGTTTTTTATCTGCACAGTCCAGAATGTTCACCAAACACGTCACTAACAGTAGTGCAGCCAGGGGTCCTATTTTTAGACAGAGGAGTGAGAAGGGCTATATCAGAGCAGTGGTAGTAGCACCATTTATTTAAAAATGTGAACTGTGTTTCCGCCCAAAATTTGAAGTTTAGAGCTGTTGTGATATAAATGCTTAAATGTGTGTAAAGTGAAAATGCTCGAGCATCATGTCAATAGGCCCTTTTGTTCTCCAGTTTGTTTTTTTTGCCTGTTTGTTATGCGTCCTGTCTGGCAATGTGGCACTCAGAATTGGTGTCTGAGCACCAAGTAAAAGCGCAACAGATTTACTTTCTCAAATGGAGCATTACGACTTTAGCTATAGTACTGAACTTGATATATATGTGTGACAAATCCTTATTAGGATATTGCTGTGGGTTTTATTTTCTGAAGTAATGGACACAGATACGAAAATAAGGGGAAATAAAGAAAGGAGATGAAGACGAGCGGTAGAAAACAAAAAGAGAGAGTGCCTGAGTTGACAATACAAGAGTGGAAGGGCGGAAAAGAGAGAACACAAGAAAACATCCCAATCTGTCTCTGCACCTGCAGGACAGCAGAGAGGCAGAAAAAAAGCGTGACACTGACAAAATAAACCAAACAATGTGAACTAAGAACTACACAACAACAACACACACATATAGATATAGAAATACAATAAAGATGTCAATGAAAAAACTGATGGTAACGATTAACCTCAGCCCAAGAATATATCTGTAAACAGCAAATTCCCAACACCTATTTGTGTGTTTGAGTGTGCTTTTGCATAAAAGGTTTCTTCGTACAAGTGTTTGATAGCTGGTGTGAGGAGCCATCAATCTGTCTCCCAGGAATCAATGCAGGCATAATGGAGATCGGAGCCACAGACGTCAAGAGGACCCCAGAGCTTAGGAGCCCCAGGCAGCCCTACACAGGGATGACCACACCCCCAAGAGAGGAGTAGAGGAAAGCCCTGGGGGAAGATACAGCATATACAATGCAGGGGCCTGGGGGGCCGCAGCAACGAGCAACTGGCTATGCCAGCCGGTTGCTGGCTCGGGGTGGCCATATGGCCAACTCCCAAAGCCAACATCCCAGAGCCCCAAGTACCCTACGTGGGGCGCCACGCCAATAGCTGCAGTGGACGGATGGCATCCCCATGCCAAGCCCAGTCACCACCCGACACCAAGCTCTACCGGCTCCCTAACTGTGATCCTACACACCGCAGAGCGCTGAGACCAGGCACCCAACCAAGGCCAATAAGCCCACCAATTAACCGGCCAAGCACAAAGCATGCAGAACAAGTGATCAGTTAAGTGGAGACCCCAGACCCGTAATTTGCCAAGCCATCATACAGGCACAACCCAACAGCTCCAATACTGGTACCCCCAAAAGAGATGCCCCGACCAACAAAAGCAAGACATCGACCCAACGGATCAGCCAACCGACACACCGATCCACCCTGGCCCGGCCAGACACACACCAGGGCTGGACTGCGCATCAGTCACCAGTAGGGAGTGGGAAAGGGGAAATAGAGGCTGAGATGCACCAGGCGAGAGGGCAGCCCAAGAACTAACCGGACAGACAGGCAGAAACACACAGACATATGTACCCTCCATCTTACCAGACACACTCTCACAGGCACACCATGACACCCAGGAAAGGACGCTGCACACTTACTTATACGGCCTATAGACACTCTAAACGTTCAGGTCCCTGTACCGATGCCCCAGCGGAGCAACTAGCCCCCAAACCCAGGAGATGGACCCCCTACCCGCTTAGATGAAGACAACCACACCACCAAAGACCACACAGTGGGGAAACAACCCACCAGCCCATGCCCTTGACCAGACTACCTGTTCCAACTCCTAGACCCAACCCCTTGAAGTGCAGCTCATTGAATACTCTAAAAAGGTATAGAAACAAACAGTGCTCTTTTTTGTTGTTCTCCATCCCTCCTGCTGTTCAAAATCACTAAAGGACCAAGTTAGATAAAGTAGCCTTGCATTGTAAAGAATCTATTCAATTTAATTCACTTTTATTTATATAGCGCCAATTCACCACAAATGTCATCTCAAGGCACTTTACAACAACAGTCATTTCAATACAATTATACAAACATTCCAATCAGTTAAAAGTTTTCTATGTAAGAAATCCCAGCAGATTACTAATCTAGTGCCCAAAAGATGCACTGAAAACTAATGACACTGACTGTAGAGCATCATCGTGGTGAAACTGGGTTCTAGTCCATCCGTTCTTGCGTAGGTGACAGATAACCCTTGCATCAACATATAATAGCACTGTATGTCTCCGTACCTACACAGACGGAGAAGTAGAAACTTGGCTTTAGTTAATGCATGGTTTCTACTATTTGTATTAATGTATATTTGTTTTTTAAATTGCTAAAATATGCACTTAAAGGTCTTCACACATATTTGCAGATGTTGGCTGTTCGCATGCCTGTGTCTCTAATCTACCATGAATAGCAGGGGTCCACGGTGTCATGTTGGATAAATTTTAGGGATGCACTGATACCAATACCGCCTTATTTACATGTGTTGGTATCGGTTAAACTAAACCGATACCATGAACCGATACATAAAATGTGGCACATCTGCAATTAAAAAAAGATTACATTTTCACTCTAAATTTTAGTTTTATGGTGATTATATATTTTCAATCTGTTAATTTGTCTTAGTTATGTTAAGTTAGTAAAGTCTGGTGCCTTCAGTCTCTTCAAGAAAGGTATAATGTGGAAGGTTTAATGTTTATTAATTCAGCAATAGCATTGGATCGGTATTGGGTATCGGCAGATATATAAAGCCCAGGTATCGGTATCAGGACTGAAAAAGTCGGATCAGTGCACCCCAATAAATATAACTGTCAACATCGTTCCCTTAGCCCAGAACTTGCAGTTTACTTCATATTGCCTAATCAAATCATAGAAGTTATACATTTCACCAGTTATTAGTGTTCTTACCTGAGCACAAAACACTGTATTACCCTGGTCATTGGCTAAGTGAATTTTAAATTGCTTGACTTTGACCTTGCTAAAACTTTCTTTATTATGTGATGAATTACTTGTACCTGCCCCACAAAAGCTGAAACAGTATTGAGGTAAAAGTGAGTCTAAACTTAATTAGTTAGGGGATGAGTTGATACATACTAGAATTAAAAGAGTTAAATAAGTTCAGATCGAGTGAGAATGTTTATTTTCTTGCTTAAAATTATTTGATTGAAAAGAAAACCTTCAGAACCATCATAAACGCAAACAGAAAAGATTTGGATCTCCTGAAGACACAATTGACATGACATGAATGAGGAAAGAAAGTCTTTAGCCCACCGGATATTTATCTTTCACAGCATGTCTGGATCTCTGTGCACACAGTGTGTCGCTCTTTTTAGTAACCATGAAATTTCCAGTCAAGCTTCAGAGAATAAGAAGTAGAAGAAAAAAAACAAAGTGATAAACACTGTGGGCGACTGTGGCTCAGTGGTAGAGTAGTTGGCTTGCAATCGGAGGGTCGCAGGTTTGATTCCAGCTTCCTCCAGTCACATGTCAATGTGCCCCTGGGCAAGGCACTTAACCCCCAAATTCTACATTGTCCTACCGAGCCATGTTGGGTGTCGGTGTATGAATGCGAGTGTGATTGGGTGAATGCGGCTTCAATGTAAAGCGCTTTGAGTGGTCAGTAAGACTAGAAAAGCTCTATAAAAGTCCAGTCCATTTACCATAGTGTATTATTTATTTAGTATTACCTAACCTAATAAAATGTGGCAATTTATACATTAAATCGCACACATTTTATTTTCCACATTAACAAAGTGTGAAATGTATGAAAAGTTGTACTAGGAAATAAAAATGTTTTTTAACATATTACAGTTTACAAAAATACCTACTTTTCTAATGTAGCCCATATTTCATTAACGATAACAAAATGTTATGGTTTTGTAAAGCATATTAAAGGTTGTATATGAAACATTTGCATAAAAAGTTACATAAAAAAACAAAACATTGACTGGGCTTTTAAATAACATTTCCATTTAAATCGGGCACAACAATGACGTCATGTTCACATCTACCAGCCAGCTGCGGGTTGACAGATACAATCTCTATGATCCAACTGTCAGCTCGGCTCACTGGAAAGAATGGTGGCGTTAGCAAGTTAAGCAGCTGCTTCAGAGTTCCGGACATATTGTGATCCGTCTCAGGAGAGGAGTGACTGCAGAAGAACAAAAACTAGAGTCGTTTTACGTGAAGCCTATATAAGATGGACCCACATAAAACATTTCCACGGCATCAAACACACTTAGAAATGGCGACTTTCTGCCTGGATCGGTAAGCTAACACACTTGCTAAGTTTGCTAACGTTAGCTGTCAGTTAAACTCCTCTAAAATACATTTCTTACTGGACATGGTTAAGGTGGGTCAGTGGGCAACTGAGCTGCTGGAATGATCTTTTTGTTGTAACTACAACCTAGATAAACTAGATGTTGCAATCATGCTCATGTTCCATTTACAACCTTTAATAGTGTCAACCTGTTTTCTTTTCTGGTATTGAAAAATATCAACTGAACTGAAATGCTTTGACTGAAATTAATTGCGAACGGTTGATATGAGATTATCATGCTTGGTTCTAGTTTGAGTCCCAAAATAGTTCCTGATGGGTCTGAATAAATCGATTTAAAAAGCTATTTTAGGTTTTAACATGTTCCCACATTTAACATTGTGTTGGTGTTTTACACAGAAAGCATAAAATTGACAATAGACATGGGGATACATCTAGATAGGCTTTGAGAAGAAATATTCGTAACTCTTTAATGACTGCATGATAAAGTGTCTTGTCTCTATTAACAGCTGCAGAATGCCAGTACTTTGGCTAAATGTTCTGAAGCATAAATATGGCACTACACCTTTGTTACCATACAAATACAACACTTCAAATTCAGGTTTCAGCATTTGCTCCATCCTATTTCCTATCATAATTTTTTCAATGGGCAGAAAATTCACAACAAGTGGCAGCCGCACAGAAAAATAACTTGTAGTACTAGTTACATAGAACAAATGAAAGAAAAACGGTAATTAATTTGCAGCCTCATACATATAAGGCTGTGTCTAGCAAGACGCTTTATGGTGACTAAATACAAATTAAGTATTACTAATCATAAAGTGAGGCTGCATGGTAGCACAGTTGCTAGTACAGTTGACTCGTAGCAAGAAGGTCCTGGGTTTGAATCCTAGCCCAGGTCTTTTCTGCATGGAGTTAGGGAACCCACACATTCACAGGGAAAACATGGAGCATGTTTTCCCTGTGAATGTGTGGGTTCTCCCCAGCTACTCCGGCTTCCTCCCACAGTCCAAAACATAACTGTCATTTTAATTGGTCTCTAAATCGTCTGTACACCTCTAAATAGGTGCGTGTGTATGGTTTTTTTGTCCTGTCTGTCTCTATGTTTCCCTGCAATGGGCTGGTGCACCTAACCCCCCGTTACCCTTAGAGGATAAGTAGTTTAGATGATGGATAATCATTAATTGTAATAGACCTGCAGTGCTCATTCAAGTTGTGATTTCAGTGGTATCACCAAGTCATCCATGGGTTGTCCCACATTACCCAGGAGGGATAACTGCTTAGCCAGCATACTTGTGTCTCCTAGCACCTGAACTGGGTCATTCCGGCACACAGCTGGCTCTTGATGGGAGAATCCAGCACAGAACAGTGGGACTGAAAGGTAAATATACACAGATGAGGTAATTGTGAGACTAGGGACGGCTGGAGACCATTACAGGAGACTGAATACTGGTCAAAACTAAATGTAAAAAGTATATCAGAATACAGGTGAATACGAAGGGGATAACCTGAAAAGGCTAGCTCTAAGTTGACATAAAAAACAACAAGAAAAAAAAACCATCATAACAGATAAAACCGCAAACAAACAATCTGTCAACCGGCAACCTGCGGCCGCTACTGGCTGGTAGATGTAAACGTAATGAAATTGTCGTGCCCGATTTAAATATGCAGTTTATTATATTTTAATTCAAATATAAATTGTTAAGGAAATGTTGTACTTTCATTCTGCACCGCTCTAAAAGCCCGGTGGATGTATTATTTTTTTCAATGTAGCTTTTTATAAAATGTTCCATATACAAACCTTTAAAACAAGAACCAAATGAGTAATTTAATAATATAATATTGTTAACTATTCCTTAAGCCTGAATAAATCTGCTTAGAGTTGGTTCTCTCATACTGGTCTTTGACTTTTAATGCCTGCACATATGTTTTGGTGATTAGAGTTGACAGGGTGAATACGGAGAGAGCTTTGTTTGGATAGATTTATATTATAGGTCAGCTGAAGGTTTAGCAAACACATCACATTGCAGGGCATCTCATAAAGATTTTTAAATGAAGTCTTAATTTGCTGTATAAGTAAAATTGCTCATTTCATGTTATTAAAAACATGATACATTTCAGGTAAAATAATTGTTGGCATGAGCACTTAAGTTTGCATATGGTGGTTTTTTGGGGGGGTACTTTAAGCGCAGCAATCCTTTCCAGTTATTGGTTCAGATAATGAGGAAAAAAAATATTGCAAGCAAAAGTAAACATCATTACGCCCACAACTGACCTCCAGTGGTTTGAACTTATTACTTTGCTTCCAGAATTTGAGGAGCTTTAGTCTGGGTCTGTGTGTTTTTCTTATACACCACAGGCTGTAAATAGACGTGAGAGCAACATTACTTATGTCCCCTTCAGAGACTAAGGCTGGCTTGCAGTTTGCATACTGCCAAGACTGACGTTCAAAACCTCCATTTAGTGTGAAGACGAGTTTTACATTGGAGACAGTAAAGCCAAACTGTTTTGTGGGTCTCGCAACATTTAATGACAGATTTGCAAATCATTAAACATTTCAGCACTAAAACACATATATCTTCTTGACAGAGGTCTAACAAGCTGATAACTAATAACTGTACATTCAAAACATTCAACACCACTGTTTTATTGTTTGGTACATCCAATTGTATCAAATTGTTAAATTATATGCAATTTTACTTAACATGCCACTGAAACTAGTCTGTGTTCTTTTGCCAAAGGAGGTAAGAACGCAGTCTGTGTTACTCGGCACACATTCATGGCAACAGTATGTAAAAAAAAATAAGTAAAACTAGCTGCTGACTAAAAGTTCTCCACACAAAAGTTGCAATATGCAGGTTTATAGTCACTCAAATCCAACAGTGAAAAAGGGGATATCTCCGTTTGTCACAAAAGTATAAAGTAGATCAGTTTAGGAGTTGTAACACACAGGGGCTAGACAAGGCCACTTTATTTGTATAGCGCACTTTCAAAAACAAGGCAATTTAGGGTAATTTAAGGCAATTTAATATATAACGTTTCAGTCAAAAATATGACATTCCAGCTATTATTAATTGATTACTCAAAGGTAGCTCTAAACAGACAAGTTTTTAGCTTTGATTTAAAGGGACTCAATGTTTCAGCAGATTTGTAGTCATGTAGATTTGTTCCTGATAATGGGAGCTTAGAAACTGAAATCTGCTTCGCCATGTTTGGTTTTGATTCTAGGGGTGATTAGTAGACTAGAGTTGGAAGATCTGAGTGGTCTGGAAGGTTGGTATAGTGACAACACATCTTCAATTTACTTTGGTGCTAAGGAAATCAGTGATTTTAAACTAGTAAAAGTATTTCAAGTGTATTCTATGATCTACAGGGAGCCAGTGTAAGGACTTTAGAACTGGGGTGATGTGTTCTACTTTCCTAGTTCTAGTGAGGACGCGAGCAGCAGCGTTCTCGATCAGCTGCAGCTGTCTGATTGACTTTTTTAGGCAGACCTGTGAGGACACTGTTGCACTAATTAATCTGACTAAAGATAAACGCATGGATGAGTTATTCAAGGTCTAATTCCAACATTAGTCCTTCATTCATAGATATATTTCTCATGTAATGGATGGATGGCCCTTTAATTGCCTTTATGTGACCCTGGAGGTTTAGGTTTGAGTCTATTACTACACCTAAATCCTATGCCTGATCAGTAGTTTCTTGTATTAAATGAAGCTATGTGCTGACTCTAGATCGTTCCTCTTTAGGTCAAAAAATTATTACTTCAGTTTTGTTTCTTTTCAGCTGTAGAAATTTATGGCACATCCATCCATTGATTTGCTCAATGTTTTCACTTAGGGTTGAGATGGGTTAATAGTCACCTAGTGACATTGTAATGTCAAAGCTGAGTGTCATCTGCATAGTTATAATAATAATACTACTACTACTAATAATAATAATAATCTTATTAGTTGTTTTAATCTGTGCTAGTGCGAGCATGTAGATATTAAACTGGACAATCCCCAGGATAGAACCCTGGTGGACTCCACAAGGGATTTTTGTCTCTGTTCTCATGAAAAATTGCCTATTGACACAAATAATTTCCTGTTAGTAGGGTAAGACTCAAACCAGCCAAGTACTATTCCAAAGAGTCCAATCAGCCTCTCCAGTTTCTAACAGTATATCCTGATCAACAGTGTCTAATGCTGCAGTGAGGTCCAAAAGTACCAGCCCTTTTATTTTTTAATCTGTATTTATGCAGATGTCATTGAAAACTTTGACAAGGGCAGTCACGTTGCTGTGGTGAGCACGGAAACCAGACTGAAAAAATATCAAAACGGTTGGTCATTGTTTAGAAGCTATTCAACTGTTAAAACACAGATTTTCAACTAACAATAAATAATTGCTGAAGAATGGAAGATTAGAGGCTGCTCCATTCTGCATTAAAGTGTTGTCCAGGTTTGTCAGGAAGTCATCAGTCCCAACTCAGACCAGCTGGGTCTGATGAGCTCCCTGACAATATATCCACTCTTTCCTCAGTATAAAAGATCCGTCCACTCACCTTCACTTCGCTCAGTCATCGGTTATCCAATCTCCAGAGCTCCTGATGTATCAGCAAGACCAGAAGGAGTCTTCCAGCTCCAGTTAAGCCACTCAACCAGATCTTGTAAACAAAACATTAATAAATTAAGGTTATTTATATAGTGCCAGTTCACAACTTTAAAAAACAAAAAAATAGATTTAATCCAATTAAATAGACAGATTAAAACTCTAACAAACATTTGCATTTGATCCTATTTATCAAGAAAATGCAGCCAGGTTCAGTTTGATGTTCCAGTTGTTTACAAAATTTTTATCTAAGAAAACCCAGTAGATTCAACACACATGCATTACCAGAAGAGCATGTAGCTACAGCAGAGAGGAGGAAAAAATGGAAGCATCCAGGAATATTTTCTTTGTTAAAGAACCGTAAAACATTAATGGCAGTAGAACGTCCTTCAATGGCTTTCGAGTATACTGGATGAAAGAGCACAGGCAGTTAGTCACAGTAGCAATGTCTAGGAAAGAGATAGGGTTAAAAGTTGAAAGACAGGGTGAACTGTATCATCTATAGGAGAAGGTAAATTGTTGATAGCAGTAGCTGCCATACTAGATGTAGATTTTATGAAGGGAAAATGAGAGAAACCAACAGTAATATCTTAAATAACAGCATGTAATGCAAAATTGGAGAGTAGTAGGAGAATGTAGCAGACTGAGAAAAAGTGGTCGTTATGACCTCCAGCAGCCTAAAGACTAGTTTATACTTCTCCATCAGCAAGTTTGCACCCAGATGTATTGACAGAGACGTTTATAGTTCTCTGTTTCTGTGTCAGTGTTGCAAAGTAATATCCCACCTGGACAACAGGGGGTATTAACATTTCATGTCAAGTCTGCCTACTATTGCAGTGTCATTTACGGCTAACTAGAGCTTGTTTTCTTCAATTTGTGAATGCATTCCCCCCTTAAGGAGCAATGGACGACAAAAAGTAAGTTTTCATTAAGCTGTACAGCTCTTTACTATAAGTGCAGCTCATAGAATACTCTAAAAAACACATGTAAACAAACACAGCGGTCTGTTTTGTCGTTTCTCTACACCTCCTTGTTTTCAAAATCGCCAAAAGACCGTTATATTCGATAAACTGTCTTTGCAATGTGAACCATGTAGTGGCCAAAGGCTGCATTGACTACTGATTACATTGACTATAGAGCCTCCATCCTTGTTAAATTAATCTCTGGTTGTTTTTGAGCTGACCGATCACAGCCGTACGCTCTCCATTGATGGAGACGGATCGTTAGAAACATGGGACCTACTTCGTCTGTCCTTGCATAGGTGACAGAGAGGCCTTGCGTTGACGGATAACGGCGCTGCGTCGATCTGTTTTGATATATACGTAGAAGTATAAATTAGGCTTAAACCGATAGCAGCATGACTACTGGTACCCAATATATCCCTGTGAGCCGTTCCTGACCTCAATTACTATGTCTGATGCTGGGATTCTTTTTGACAGCATGACAAATACACTTCACACTTAACATAATTCTGTAGAACATGACTGTAGGACATCCTGTTTGCTGTAGAAAGAAGAGTGGCCAGCATTAGCGAAAATAGCTTGTTGTCTTGGTATGAGGCCAGCGTGACTACATTTTTAAACGTTGTGATTACTAATGCCCATCGGTGTACGTGGGCTATATATCATAAAGCCCTTCTGCTCATATAGTTGTTTTGAAATTCATTATATTAATTTTTAAATTTGCATTTGCAATGGTGTTTTCTTATAAGTGGAACTCATTGAAGGGATTTTGATACAATATAAAGACTGTTGTTTGACTTAATCTAATTGTGATGTTGGTGTTCAGGTGTCTGAACCTGTGTCTATATTTTCCCTGTCATGTTTTTTTTAGACCCTCTAAAATGCATGGTATATTAACTCAAGTAGGGTACATTTAATATTCAAGCCTGTTGTGTCTGTCTTCTTTTCAAGTATGTTGTTGAGTGGAATGATACCCTGGTGGGGATATGGAAGCACAACAGATCTAGAAATGTAAGCGTATATCTAGCCTATTGAAAGCCAACAAGTGGAGTTCTGGGATATTTTGGGAAAGAGCTTGTGTATTGAAGAGATCCATCCATCCATCCATTTTCTTAATCCTTTATGGGTCGTGGGGGTGCTGGTGCCTATCTCCAGATGTCACCCTGGACAGGTTGCCAGTCCATCACAGGGCAGGACAAACAACCATGGCAGGGTACACTCTGAACAGGACGCCAGTCTGTTGCAGGGCCAACACAGAGAGACAGACAACCATTCACACTCACATTCATTCCTAGGGACAATTTAGAGTGATCAATTCACCTATCATGCATGTTTTTGGACTGTGGGAGGAAGCCGGAGTACCCGGAGAGAACCCACGCATACACGGGGAGAACATGCAAACTCCATGCAGAAAGACCCTGGGCCGGGATACGAACCCACAACCTTCTTGCTGCAAGGCAACAGTGCTAACCACTGCGCCACCGTGCAGCCCGTTGTATTGAAGAGATAAATTGCACAATTTAATGCCCAAACCTCCTCACATAATCTTTGTCTGAATATAAAATGGGAAATAAATAAATAAATAAATAAATGGGGGAAAAAACTATGCAACCTTTTCAGACTAATGTTTTGGTAAAATAGGATTTTCCTCATATCCAGTGAGAGGCAGCCATCAAAATGAAACAACTCATGAGATTAAATAAAGCCTCATGAGGATAGTCAACCTTTTTCAAAATCCAATACCATTGTAAAGTAAGTATTTATTAGGTCTTCTTAATTGTCATTTGTCTTTGTTTCGAGGCGCATTTGTTAACTAATGACAAGGGTTATACAACCAGTCAGGTTTTCGATAGGATCTCATTTGTTTTCATTAAAGTAGCATTATAACAGAGCATGTATTCATTTGTTCCCTTGTTACATTTTTGTCCATCATTAATGATGTCTCAATCTGATGAAAGCACTGAACAACAACAACCTAGGAAAAGAGATGAGACCTGACCAGGGCTTCAGAATCAGTCTGTAATTGATTTAATGCATTTTTTATTAACATTTCTTACATGAGCATGAAGATTGAAAAATAATGAGTGTTGTATTCCATGACTGCTCTTCATTGTTAAAAATCTGGTTTCATCCATAAAGATCGTGGTTATCATTTTTGTTGGAAAGCTGGTATATGCAAATAATGAAGCTAAGATATTTTTTTTGATAATATGAATACAACTATCACAAACTAAAAAAGTAATACAGATTTTCTTTGTCCTTTTTACAATAAATACTCTTGCAGTCTATTATTTTAAGAGTAACTGTGTTTCTCCACTGCTCACTAAAATTCTGCCTTACAGAATAAATCTTTTAGCAAGACTTATGTTCTGAGCACCAACTACAAAATGGTTAACAGGTGCTGAGACTGTACACAGCTGATGTGACAGAGACAGTCATCAGAGTGAACCCATATAAAACTGCAGGACTAGATAGTATTCTAAGTTATGTGTTTTGTAAACTGCCCAACTGAAATGCATGGGGCTTTTAAAAATCTTACTTATATATCCTACATACAGTACAGACCAAAAGTTTGGACACACCTTCTCATTCAATGAATTTCCCTTCTTTTCATGACTACATTGAAGATTCTCAATTAAGGGCATCAAAACTATGAATGAACACATAATGTATGGAATCACTGTATGTAGCAAAAAGGGTGAAAATAACTGAATGTGTTATATTTTAGATTCCTCAAAGTAGCCACTCTTTGCTCTGATTACTGCTTTGCATTCTCTTGAGCTTCAACAGGTAGTCACCTGAAATGGTTTTCCAACAGTCTTGAAGGACTTCCCAGAGATGCTTAGTACTTGTTGGCCCGTTTGCCTTAACTCTGCGGTTCAGCTCACCCCAAATCATCTCGATTGGGTTCAGGTCCGGTGACTTTGAAGGCCAGGTTATTTCACACTTTTTTGTAAAAGTACTACATAATTCCATATGTGTTCATTCATAGTTTTGATGCATTCAGTGTGAATCTACAATGTCAATAGTCATGAAAAGAAAGGAAAATCATTGAATGAGAAGGTGTGTCCAAACATTTGTGTCTGTACTGTACATAAAATTTCAGTCAGCTATTGTACCGACACATTGGCCCCCGGTCTCCAGGAAATACACAACTATTTAAACACGGGTGGTTTCCAGCAAATCTCTTGAACAAGTGGGTCACTTCACTTGGTACTTTTCTTGCTTCTTTCCCGTCCATACCAAAATTCCCAGGCCACAGGTATCATATCTGTAAGGGAGACTGTGGAGAGTTGCAGAATTTCTGATATTTCTTCATCTTAGAGCTCTTTTAAGCTAGTGTATTCAAAATGTGATGCAAAGTAAATACATGTGTCTGCCAATAAGTGTTAATGCTATTTTCTCTGCAACACATATAGTAATTGCATTTTATGTTCTCAAATAAAAGGAGTGAAATGTTACAATTAACCCCATAGCCTAGTTTAGTTATAACAAACTCAGGGGTGAGATATAAGTAGATATAATAAGGTAATGAACAAATCTTACCGCTGAAGCTTTCTTATTGAACACCTTAATTAATTGTTTACAATTTTATTGTATCTCTTTCTCTCTCTCTCTATATGTATATATATATATATATATATATATATGTGTGTGTGTGTGTGTGACACAGCAGTTCTAAAAAAACAAGTGTTTCCTGACTTTTTCCACTCTTTATACAACTGCAAATGACCCAAGCTGGATTTGCAGACCTCTGTAAATAATAAAAACTCAGGTTGTGTTTGACAGATTTAATGTTCTTCTAGGGAAGATTTAGCAGACAACATTGCAGTGTATCTGCTACCAATCTCCAGATAGACAATGGGCTTCATCAAAAACAGATTTTCTTACAGGGCCAAATTTTAAGGTTTTCTGATCTTTGCAACAGCTTCAGAAATTCTCGGTAAAAACAAAAAGATGAATCCAAGTTTGCATTTTTTTGTCGTCTGAACTAAATGTATTGGTGAACCTTCCAGAATACATTTAAAGTAATTATTCATGACAAAGGACTAGGGCTTTTTTTTAAGCTGGCGGCTACAATAACAGTTTATTGTGTCTTCCAGAATGAGAAATAGTAGAGTGTTTGTTATTTTCAGGGGAAGGAAGGAAACTGTTAATGTTATAGGTGAAAAGATTTTGGCAGTTGCTTAAATAAATAATAAAAGTATTTGCACGTGCTAAAATTTCCATTTTCTGTCACACAATGACTAATAATGCACTTGTATCCAATAATCTTTGGAACCGTTTTTAACTGCATTGACAGATTTTTGGGGTATGTTTCTACCAACTTTGCACATCTACAGATCTTTGACAAGGCTTCATAATGTAAAATAAGTAATGTCCTCCTTTAAAAACACATCTACACAAAACACCACCTCCCCCCACCACCACAAAAAGTAATAATAATTTAAAAAAATAGCTGTGTCGTCTCTTTTTATGCTGCTTAAAACGATTATGGCAGATGGGATGGATGACTTCTTGTAAATTTTTCCATGCCAGTATGGTTCTGTATTGTTTGCCAGATGGTCGTAGAGAGAAGAAATGGTGCAGGTGATGAGAGGTGTCCTTGCATTTCATTCTTCTTTGCAACATGGTTCAAGCTCAGTCAGAATTTATGGAATCTGTGAAAATAAATATTCAAATTTCGTCACAGATTCTCAATTAGATTTACCTCAGGAATTTGACTAGGTTATTGTTAGCTCATTAATGTTCTCTGAACTAAACCCTTTCATCGAAGGTTTGCATTTTTAGGATTGTCCATCCTGTTCAAAAGTCCTGTCACCAGACTTCCTTTTAGGATTGTCCTTTTATTTTGTTTACCTTATCAATTTCCACTATCCTACCTACCTTTGGAGATGAAAAGCATGCCCGCAGCATGATGCTGCCACTACTATGTTTCACCATGGGGATGGAGTGCTCAGGAAGATCAATAGTTCAGGTTTTCTGCCGATCAAGAAGTTTATCTTGTGGGAAAAACAAACAACAACTTTAAACTCGATTTCTTGAGTGCAACATTGATAGCTAAGGTGTCACCAGATTTTCTCCTCCTGAACTGTGGATGTCTGCTGCTCCTCCAGAGTTACCATGGAGATTTAGGAGGCTTTGGTTTAAGTCTGTCTTTGACCTGACTTGGTAGATCAGCAGTTGTTCATAACTTTATTCCTGACATTTCTGGAGTGTTTTTCAATTGGGTTTTTTCACTAAGGTTTGGCAACATAGATGTTGGTATTAAGTCTTTTCAAATGTGCTAAGGAGGTACATTGCCTGTTAGGCAATATCAATCTGCAAAAATCTTTTCCAGTCAAGGTATTAATGTCAATAACCAGAAAGAGCTACAAAAAACCCATTGCTAACATATCTCCTGACCTTCAGTAGATGCTTTATAAAACTATAATTTTCAGCTCTATTCTGCTAACTGTGCAACATTTTGGACGAGTTTGGGAGAGAGAAAATTCCTTCAGTTGAGAGAATAAACCAATAAGCTCTCAAAGTAATTCTCAGTACAGCCCTGATTGAAGTGGAGGGTAAATTCTAAACATTTAGGATAGGTATCCTCACAGTTGCTGACACCAATCTACTGACCCCAATTAATTTGCTAATGAGGCAGCCTGACAAATCACTGCATTGGGTAGTCTGCTCTGGAACAGAGCTACTGAGCAGGAGACAATTGGCGATACTCTCAGGTTTACCTGATCATTTCTGGTCAATGGTCATACAAGAGTCAGCTCCTAGTTCCCAGTCACAAAGTAATGATATGCTGGATGTAAGTAAGGGCAAAGTAGTCATGCTAAAACCTTTGGCCTATTGAGCTGTGCAATAGGCCATACTGCACAGTGCACATATAACTAAAGAGCGCTTAAGAACAGATGGTCACATAAGATCTGCAGCTTTTCAGATCAAAGACAGAGTGCACACTTGTCCATTGTTAAGACTGGTGGTTTGTCCTGCTGTCCCTGAAGAATCGGACAACTTTACGACCCAAAACTGAAGACCTTTCTGTGAATAAATTGCACTAGAATTTGGGGCCGCTGTAAGAAAAGCTTCAACAAAAATTTAAGTATAACCAGCAAACCATTGGTTTTATATAGCATCATAATATACCACATGTAGAAGAAAATAAATCATTATGTTAATATGTATATTGGATCATTGGAGTGTCTTAGTGATTAATGGCTCCATAGCTCCATGAATGTGTGTTCTTTATTACAAATTGATCATGGTTGCACTTATAAGATTTATACTTTTATTTTACTCTCACTGAAAAAGGGTGAGACAGCAATGAGTTTCATTCTTATGAAATAGCAATGGCATAGTTGGATCAATATAGATAAAAAAAACAATATAAAGACTGAGTACTAGATTTCTAAAAGACTTAAAAAGACAAACATTTGGACATTTTCTGATATCAGAAACTCATACAGGCTATTTGTAAGAAAAAAAGGGAAGATCATTTTCCATGGATACAGGTATACATCTACCATTTTAAAACCGGGGTATTCTCTTATTATACAGTATAAAAATAGACATTTGCAACAAAAAAATGCCAGAAATCCTGTAAGGTTTGGTTGGTATATTGAGGTAGTCATAGATACAAGTTAGCGTTTTCAGTCGGCAGCTTCCTCAGTTTCGCTGCAATGCAGGCCGCTACAGGAAATCTTTCATTCTACAGCCACAATGATATACAACTCCTTAGTTAATCATTTGTTAATCAATTTTGAATTTAAAAATGTTTTACTGAGTTTTCTTCTAGGCTGCCCTATGCCACATGCAGCCTCCCAGAGCAGTGCAATTCTAGAGAAAAAAAAATGCAAAAAAAATAATAATATATATATATATATTCACACACCTTCTCATTTAATTAGTTTGCTTTATTTTCATGACTATATTGTAGATTTTCAATTAAGAGCATCAAAACTATGAATGAACACATGACGTATGGAATTACTGTATATGCTTAAACAAAAAGAGTGAAATAACTGAATACATGTGTTATATTTTAGACTCCTCAAAGTAGCCTCCCTTTGCTCTGATTACTGCTTTGCATTCTCTTGAGCTTTAAGAGGTAGTCAAATGGTTTTCCAACAGTCTTGAAGGAGTTCCCTGAGATGCTTAGTACTTGTTGGCCCTTTTGCCTTCACTCTGTGGTTCAACTCACCCCAAATCATCTGCATTGGGTTCAAGTCTAGGTGACTTTGGAGGCCAGGTTATTTCACACTTTTTTGTAAAAGTACTACATAATTCCATATGTGTTCATTCATAGTTTTGATGCCTTCAGTGTGAATCTACAATGTCAATAGTCATGAAAAGAAAGGAAACTCATTGAATGAGAAGGTGTGTCCAAACTTTTGGTCTGTAGACCCTACTGTATATTAGCTCTTTAATATAACAATAAACAATAACAAAATTACGACTTTTGACGTAATACAATATCCATTTTATAAATATAAAAATATGTTAAATTAATATTTGTGTCCCCTTTATTTTATTCCATTTATTCATTCGTTTTTTTGTTGATTTTTTTTTAATCCCAAAAACACATTTTCCTTTAAAGTGAACGACGTTGTGCGTCCTTAAGCGACCTGTTACCATAGAAACGACCAAAAAAAGGTCCACAAGAGCTTCCCGTGAAAGTGAAAAACATTTATTAAAGTATCAGGAAGACAGAAACTTTAAGATTTCCTTTCACCAGGAAAGAACAGGCATGTTTTCAAAGATGACCAGCAACCGGCCGGTTTGTCCGTAAGTTCTCTTACTTTGTGCGTTAAAGTCCAGTCGAATCCAGTATCGGTGTTCTGTTCATATCCTTCTGTTTGTTTGCGCGTAGCGGGAAAGTGGCTGTTAGAGACTCGATGTCAGGGAGAGACTTCATATCAGCGCAGATTGAGCTGAAGCAGATGGAGAGAGAGGTGGAGCAGCTGAGGAAGACGTTCCAGGAGCGGACGCAGGTTTGGGATCAACGCTATTATTTCCGCTGCATTTAACTAAGTTTATCCGCTGTAGTTATACATCTAGAGCCTATTTAGAATACGGAAACTGGGATTGGGTCATTTTAGACTAATTAGCCTATGGATTCGATTAAAGTTATTGAATCTCCCAAAAAAATATTGATTTTGTGTTTGTTCACCACCTTTTGTCCACCTTGAGAACTAGACCAATAGAGGTGAAACATGGACAGAATTATTTATTTGAATATCCCAACGTTCAATTCCTTAAAACGTAGTTTTTGATTATTAAAACCTTTATCAACTTTGTGACAACAGAACAAAGAACAATTTTCACACTTTGCTTGTTTGTTTGTTGTCTTGTGTTTCTATGGGTCCAGTATGAATCACCACATCACTTAGATCAGGGGCCAGCATCCAAAGAGCCATTTCTGCCTTGTGTCTAACCAAATTAAATTTTTCCAGAGCTACAACGAAACACCTCCCTTTGAAAAGCTCAATGTATACGTTTGTTCTAAATACCAATTAAGACACGAAACAATATTTTTTTAGGCTTACTATTTTTAGATTTTAGAGTAAAGAAAAAATCTATCAAATTAATAATAAAATCCTATAGTTTTGGAGTGTAAAAAGACAGTTTGTGACCCAGAGTCAACAATTAGTGAATTCGGGGGAGATATTTCCTAAAAACACAGAGAAACTCGAAATAATCTTACTGTAGTTCAGACCCTTTGGGCCTTTTAAAAAAAGAACCTCTTGCCAGATTTGAAAAAGAGCATGCAGTGAAAGAGAAACCAGGTCCAGATATTGAGAACACAATCATCAGCCAGGATGTAGCCCGTGTCTGAGCATACCGCAGATGTTAGGAAGTAAAACCCTTTAACTGTTGCATACACTGGATCTTTTTGATTAAAAAGGCTTTTAAACTGAAATTTTTATATTGTTCCTCAGTATGACGGACATCCCCCCAAAAAAGGAAATATTCATTAAAATAAAAACACTGCTAAGATTTTTTTAGCACATAAATCTCCTTCTCTCAAATGAGTCGAGAATCTATTTCAGTTGGAGTCTGTATTTGTACATTTTTTAATTATTTTTGATTAAATCTTTCATGTTTTTCTATAGCCTATAATTCCTCATTTTTATTTTTCTATAGTGTAGCACAAGTCATTTATCCAATCCTAAATATTAGAATTGGAAAAATCCTACCTTTACATATTATGTCCACTGACCATGTATTATTTTATATCTAGAAACATGATGTTTTAATTTTATGACATGCTAACGATCAATGTCCAAGCTGTGAACATGTGACTGTACTGTAACTGAATCTATTTTTTGTTTTGTTTTTGGCAGTATTTGGTTTATTTACGTCGCCGTAACGAAGAGTTGGAACAAACCACAAAAGAAGCACGTGAGCACTGCTTCAAACTGGAGATGTTTTTTAAGGTACTTAAGAAAAAAATACTTTGACACGCGGAAAATCAACATTTAGCTGTGTTAAATATTTAATTCTTTAGTAAATAAAAAAATTGCATTTTAAAATCAAAGCTCTTTCCTTATTTATCTCTGGAAAGGAAGATCTCAACAAATATGATTTTACTATCTTGAAAAAAGTAGGACATCCAACCTGTTAAAAACTAGTCATTTCCCCTTTTAGCCGCAGTAATTTCTGTGAGATGCTTCTGACAGCCATCTGACGGTCGGTCACTGAGATCTGTTTCAGTTAGTTAGTAGTGTTAGTCCCACTCTATACTTTTAGCTAAGAGATTATTGAGGCTCTCCCTGTATGTCTGTTTCGAGCCACCCTGCAGCATCTCAGTGATATGAAGATCAGAGCTTTGACTCTGTCTAAGGCTGTCAGTTTCTTAACTCTCAGCCTGTCCGTTGATATCGACAGTATCAAGAGCTTCCTGTAGGTTCCTTGATGCGATTTTAGGGTTTTGAGAAGGCTTGCTGTAGCATCTTACAGTCTGCTCTTGGGATTAGCTTGTTTTGGTGAGTTAGACTGTGATATCCTGGTATTTATATTGAATATCTTCAACTTGCAAACTATTCTGTGCAGTGGAATGGCTTATCTCAAATTCTTTCAGACCTCCTCTCAACCCATTGCCATGCATAAGCTGCCACAATTTTCATTCTGAAGGCGTTTGGTAAGCCTTTCAATCTACCTTTGGTGTTAAAAGTGTCTGAGTTTAACAGACCATATCAAACTGGTTGAAAACAGTTGAAACTGGTCAATTTGTGTGATTTTAGCCATTATAAATAGGAATAAATGTGAGGATATCCTAATTTGTTTAAACTATATTTTATAATTTTTTTTAAAGTGTTTTCTCTTTAATTTTACTTCTTCATATTGATGTTTTCTGCCCAAGTATTTCTCCATGACTGTCCATGGTACCGGACCGAGGAAATTTAACAAGTAACTCCATCATTCTACTCCAGGATGAAGAAACGGAAGCTGACCAACAGATGGCTGAGAAGGAAATGAACGAGGCGTTGGAAAAGGAGGCTGAAGTACAGAGGCTGAAGGAGGAGTTCGTTGAGTTGAAGAAGAAGACACAGGAGATGCAGCTTCAGATCCTGAAATATTCACCCTATAAGGACTTCATGGAGCGTGTGCTCAAACTAACAAAGGTGCTGCAAAATGTTTGACACACAGAGAAGCATTGCAAAGAGCCCTGGACTGAACCAATGCTATTTCACCTTTTTATTGAGATTTTAACAAATGCCCAGACAAAATTACACACTGAAACGTTCATTTCAACATTCACATTGAAATCACACGTTGAAACAGCATATATGTAGGAAGTAAACTAACCCCCCCCTCCGACCAAGGCACAGAAGAAAAGGTACCGGACATAACCGCATATAGACATTACAGCATTTCAGGTTTCCACCCATTACAAGACTCTGGACACCATTATTGTCTCTTTATCTAGTAAAACTGTTGGATGCGCCACATAGTCAATGAATGAGAGCATCTTAAGTATGTGACAGCATAATGTGTCAACTCTTAAACTATGGCCGTTGAAAAAAGATAAGGCATGACCACCAGAGGTGCGTAGTACAAAGTCACACTGAAGTGTATCTTAAATAAGTAAAATTTCTGACGGAAGGAAAAACACATTTTAAACAAAAATGCAGAAGACAGAGTCACACGTACAGTTTATGTTAAAGTGAGACTTCTCGTTTTTACGCAAGCTCTGTTGTTCTGATGTTATTTTCTACCTGCTGATCCAGTCGAGACATTTGAAGGTGAAGTGAAGGTACAATAAATACCATCTATTTTCACTGGAACTGTGTTCTCACAGATATACATTACTAACTGTAATTATTTGTTTGACAAGTTTTATATTGAACTATAAGAGCTTAAAAAGTATTACTTAGTTATTTTATTATCAAGTTAGAGTAAACCTTCTACATTATAACGGGATAGGGAAAACAGCTGCATATTTAAATAGTTCAAACACCAAGTATACTTTAATGTGCATTAATACACATTGTGGAAATCCTCCAGGCAATACCACAGAATATCCCTGATACATCCAGTCAGCGCAATTGAAAATAAATACCACTCCTAAATTGGGTGCTTTGAAAACGACGGCCAAAAACATGTCAGGTAGCAATAAAATTAGGTATTTCAGCTTCCCAAGCTGCATTTTATTGTAATATTTTATTTACAGTAATGTGCAAAAGTTTTAGCCAGGCAAACATTCTGTAAACTGAAAATGCTTTCAGAAATAAAAGTGATGATCGTTTATTGTTTATGACCAAAGATAAAATCTGACACTATGTCTGAACTTAAAGCATTTATCCTGGCTGTTGTCCCATTGGTCATTTACAGTGACTCAGCTGGATGTTTATTTTGGAGTACTCATTGTTAATTTATTATTGTTAGTCCAATTATGTGGTTACTGTTGGCTTTGCAGGAATTAGGCCATTGGGAGCAATAAAGATCTCTGATCCTTGAATCCAAGCATACAGTACTGTACAAAAGTTTTAGGCAGGTGTGAAAAAAATATTCTAAACAAAGAATACTTTCAGAAATAAAATTATTGTTTATTTTTCTCAAATTACAAAGAAAAATCTAAATCAAATCAATATTTGGTGTTACTATCTTTTGCCTTCAAATCAGTATCAACCTGTACTGGTACCATAGCACTAAATCAGGGATTTTGTAGGATTATAGTCAGGTGTATGATCAACCAATTATACCAAATAGGCGCTAATGATCATCAGTGTCACAAAAAGGTTAAAGCAAATACATTATTGAGAAGCACAAAGACATGGGCAACGTTGAGGATCATAGACAAGACAACTTAGACCAGAAGATTAAAGACACATCAAGCTTAATTAGCCTTCAAAATCAGAAGATGTCTAGCAGTGCCATCAGCTCAGAAGTGGTACAAAGACCCCGAAACAGAAGTCTGGCCAGAAATGGTCTTCATGAAAGAGTTGCAGCCAAAAAGCATTACCTCCGAAGTGAAAACAAGGCCAAGTGACTCAAGTATGCAGAAAAACATAGGAAATGGGGTGCAGAAGAATGAGAGTAGGTAGTCCGTTGAGTCAAAATCTGAAATGTTTGGCTGTGGCAGAAGGCAATTTGTTTGTCAAAGGGCAGGAGATAATAATGAGTGCAGGCAACATCAAAGCATTATTGAGGTTCCTAGAGCGTTTGGGCCTGCATTTGTGCAAATGGAGTTGGAGATTTGGTCAGCATTAATGGTGTTCTCAAGGCTGATAAATACAGACAGATACTTATCCATCACTCAAGAGGTATATTTGGCCAAAAATGTATTCTGCAGCAGGACAATGACAAACAAACAGCCAAAGTCATTAAGACATTTATTCAGTGCAAACAAGAACAAGAAGTCCTGTAAGTGATGGTAAGGCACCTACAAAGCCCTGCTCTCAACATCATCAAGTTTGTTTAGGATTACATGAAGAGGCAGAAGGATTTGAGGATGAATACATTCACAGAAGATCTGTGGCCAGTTCTCAAAGACGTTTGGAACAATCTGCCACACTAGTTCCTTCAAAAAACTGTGTAAGTGTAGTTAGAAAAATGGATGCTGTTGTGAAGGCAAAGGCTCGTCAAACCAAATACTGATTTGATTTAGAATTTTCTTTTGTTCATTCACTGCGTTTTGCTGATTGATGAAAATAACACTATCATTTTTGAAAGCATTCGTTGTTTATAGCATTTCTCCCCACCTGCTAAAAACTTTTTCCACAGTACTGTATGTACTTTCCACATAAAAATCCACAAATAGGTAAATCCGCAGATACCAAATCGCAAACAGGTGGGACTCCACTGTAATATTTTGTATTAAACTATTTTAAACACCAAGGTTTGCACATAAATTTATGTTTTTTGTCTTACTGATTCCATCATTTTTAAATATTACATCAGATGTTACATCCAGTCACTTGTAGTAACCTTTAAAACACATATATTTTTACTTTACTTGAATAATCCCCTGGCCAGCTGCTTTTACCTTTGTTTGAGTAAACATATGAACTTTGGAGCCTTTGAACTCTGGAAACTGGGAAATTTCCCTTCATTTTCATCGAATTTATAATTCTTGCATTCTGGCTAAACAGTACCTCCAAGTTATGTGCAACACAAGTTGATTTTGTTGTGATCTGAAAGAATAAACAGTGGATCCATTTCATCTCACCTTTTTCCAACCACACCTAACCCTCCATCTCTATCGGTTGCCTGTCTCCAGTTGTCTATAGGTCTAATAACTAAACCCAGAATCTTCTGCCTGAAATGGAAACAGTTGAGCCTACATGCATACGCTACATAGATTGATAACACTTTGACACTTAAATTAGCAATAGAAATTATTAAGATTTCTGCAAATTCAGATCTGTTAAATTCATTGTGAATCTCACATTTCATTACATTTCTTTTTGCTCCCCTTTGTCATCAGGTGACTATAAATGTGTGTCTTGCAGTTCGACGATGTGGATGCGCTCGCAGGTTACTTCGAGAGCCTCCTTCACATCAGGGACCAGTTGTACCAGAGGGAAATTCAGGTGCAGCAACAAATGGAGCAACAGAAGAAAACCCTTCAGATCCTGAAGGACCAGCATGACCTGCTTTGTCTGCAAAAGAACAACCAGCTGTCACAGCTGCAGACAGAGCTGGAGAAGGCTCGCAGTGAAGCTCTGATATGGGTATGAGTAGGCCTAAAACCTCCTCATTACAACCAAAAAAACAAACGGGTTCAGAAAAAAGCTCAGGTGTTGCGTGTTTCCACAGGAAAAGCAGTGGAACCAAATTCAGGAAACGGCTGCTAAGAAAACACTGGAGCTGGGCCAAATTAAGTTGGCGACCCTTAACCTCTATGAAATGGCCGACGGGAAGATCGGAGCAGAAGGGTTGGATATCAACGACACAGAGAAACAACTGGAGCAGGTATACCTACCCTTCAGAGAAGCAAAGTAACAGCTTGAGAAAGGAAAACTCTGATTGGTGTGTGTTTCTTCCGCAGATCAAGATTTTCTTCCTGGACAATACAGACATTGTGAAACAGTATCAGACATACCTGAAGAGAGAAGCCAAAGAAAACAAACAAGAACCAACACAAAGTATTTAATACCGAAATGTTTTGGGTCCATTTTGATTTCCTATCTTATCTTTGTTTTATCTGTTTCTGTTGCAATAACACATAAATCCTGATGTAATTCCTCAATTTCTACGGTCATCTCTCAGTATTAGGGTGACACACCCCCATGCTTGGACCCCCCTAAAGGAGATAAAAATAAAGTAATAGAAAAAACCTTTTTGTACATGTTCAAACAGAGTTTGTTTCTCCTAGCAATTCAGAACTAGAAAACCTGGTGTTGAGATCAAATCCAATCATAACAGCCTTATCCTGGGTTGGTCAACATTTGACGTTGCATGTGTATACGTGTAGAACTGCTAATCATTTGTGTAGATGGATGATCTGCCATGTCCATCTCTCTTTGTCACATAAAAAAACAGTTTAACTGGAAACATGTTTCAGATGATGAAGTGGATATCAGAATGGAATATCACCCTTTTCACCCATAATCTTCCTTAATCCCTGCCTACTGACGTCCAGATGAACCGTTTGGAAGACAAGGTTTCAGTTCATAACCTCGTCTCCCTGCTGCTATTGTAGTGTCCAGTAATCAACATTTATGTGATAATTGAGCAATGATTGTTCCAAATGCACTGCAGAGTAACAGGATAACTCAATATTGTTAAAGTGGACTTTTTAAGTAGGCTTTGGGGGTTTTTGTTCCCCGTCACTGAACCCCTAAGCCCACAGATAATGTTAATTTATGGTATTGTTGGCTTGATGGGAGATGCTAAACTCATTTTAAACATATAACACATAACAAGAAAGAAAGGCCGGGTAGAGGTCAGAACAGAGTGTAGAGTTATCAAGAAGTAATTTAGCTGGAGGTAATGAAGGCAAGCAAATTACCTTTTTGCGTTTTGAAATTATTTGCGATGGCCTGCCTTTGCTCAATCCGGGTAGGGTCACGAAGAGGAAAAATGTGCATCATTCTTACAACTGTCACAAAAATCCTATTTCTTAGCAGATGTTCCCATTTTTTCCACTGGAAGAACATTGATACCAGGAAAAGGGAGTATTTCTCATTCATAGCTGCAATAAAAAATAAAATAAAAATGATGTTGCCAAGTTTCTGGTATCATTCTACAATCTACAGTATTAGGCAATGAATTACCATATTTTATGTTTAACTGCCCTACAGTGTGTAGCAATGAACATATTATTTTTGACTGCTAGCCAAGTTTTAATCTGTTTATCACACTTGTCATGACAAGGGAAGATATTGGAATCATCTGGAAGTTATTTTCTGATCCCGTTTGAAATCTGCCATGGCTTTAATGTATGATGTCTGAATTTTAAAAACACATTTTGATGCAGAGAAAGCGCTAATTTTCGACAGGTGGCAAAAAGCTATTTTAGGGTTTGTGTGAAAAACGAGGTGGACTACAACTGCTTAGCTCACAAAATTTCCGTCACCGAACCATACAAGGAAGAAGAAAAATGGCCGTGAATTTATATAGCTTTGCATCCTTCTTTTAAGATGAAGGCAGGAACATTAATTGTGAAGAAAAGCACTATAAATCTAGCCATGTGGAAAGTGGCCAATTTAAATCAGGGTGCAGCATATTTGATTCAGAGCGTAAGGCAAAGAGTAACAGAAAATAACTGTTATTACTCAATTGACTGTCATTCTTTTTTTCTTTTTTTGGTCAGTGGACCCATGGGCTGACTAGAAAGAGCAGTAACTTAGTCCCCCCCAATTGACCTGTGGCTCAATCCTTTCAAGCCCAATCTTCTGTAGTTACTGTTGCTAACTCGGACAAGCCTTCAGCGCATTGCATGTTTACAATTTTTTTTCAATTCAGTTCACTTTTATTTATGTAGCGCCAGTTCACAACAAATGTCATCTCAAGGCACTTTACAACAATAGTCATCTCAATACAGTTATACAAACATTCCAATCATTTAAGTTTTCTATGTAAGGAATCCCAGCTGATTGCGTTGAGTCATCGGCGTAAGGTTGTGCCCGAATCATGCAGACTCCAACCACAGCAATTCCTCAGCAAAACCTCATACTGAGCAAGCATGTAGCGACAGTGGAGAGGAAAAACTCCCCTTTCACAGGAAGAAACCTCTGGCAGAATCCTGGCTCAGTACAAGAGGTCATCTGCCACGACCGTCTGGGGGTCTGAGAAGACAGAGAAGAGACAGCATGGAGGATTCTCGGTGACTTTGAGCATCATCTGGACCAACGCTCCCCATCCAGCAAGGGGCATTATAGCTGAGCAGGATACCAGACCGGGTAGAGCATCTATGGGGAGAAAAACACTGAGCGAAAACTGGGTTAACAATTGCATTAACATCAGAAAAAATATACCTGGAGAGTAGTAGAAAAGAAAAGTAGAAGGTGTGTTAGGGTCAGTTGAGTCTGAAAAAGGATAATTTTGTTTTTTCTAAATCTTAAGTCTATTAGGAATGTACGGTGTGAGGGAGATGGAGTTAAGGAGGGCTGCCGGACCGGTCTGCATCCTCCCCTCGCCGGATCGGGCTGAACACTCCATTTCCCTCTACTCCCTGCCTGGAAATCCAGGAGGAAAGAAGGACGTTAATAGGTAAGTATTGTGGTGCAATGAGAGCGGTCAGTGCCAAATTAATTCCTAAAGAGACTCTTGGCAACTTTTGGAGACAAGAAAAATTAAGATCTTTAAGAAATCTTCAGAAAGGTCGGAATTCTGCCATGGACGGCTATGTACACAATTTAAAGGTAGAAACACATGAAAATGAAAATTAGAGGCATAGATCTTCAGATCTCGAAGCCTTTTCTGGCATTTATCGTCTTTGACAAGGGAAACATCATTGGAGACCAGCAGTGTTATTGTACTGCAGGGTAATGTGTTAAACTCATTTACCATCAGTTTACATAGCCTGCCTTATGCGATTGATATTAACTTATATGATTTGATTGCTGAAATTATCCCAGAACATTGTCTTAACAAAAATGTCTAATAACATAGATTCTCGTTTATAGTATTCATGTTGAGTTGGCATTTATCAACTTTTTTTTTCTTTACTGGAATAGAATAAACTCAGTTGATTATCCTCTTGGGATGTGTACATTGTTTAATCATTTTTGTGTCTTAAAAGAAATACAGCCCAGGAAACCACAAAAGTATTTTAGGTCATAATGCTTCTCGATGGAGCAAGTCCAGCTCTTTGTGTTGGAAACGAATAGTTGAATGCCATTGGTTTGTTTGAGTGAGTGACTGGTCAACTGATATGCCGAAAGCAGGAGGACAAACCAAGTTTGCCAAATGTCAAGAACTGAAACGGAAATTATCATCAAGAAATTCAGAGAGGGACAAACACACACAACTGAAACACTTTGGCAAAGTTAGGGAGCAAAAAAAAAACATGGAAAGAAACATTGTTGAGAGATGCTTCAACAGATGCCAAGGCGTAGGCGAGTGAAAAACTGCAGTCTCAATCAGTGGAGCTCTGCACAGGAATGGCCTTTAGGTTTAGGAACAACAAACAAAACTTCTAGTCAGACTGAAGAATGCTAAGGATGTGCTGCATGTACTGTGATGCATTGTTTGAGCATTCAGGTAAAGTATTAGAAAACAAAACATCAAATATTTCATTTAAACATATTTCATTATAATATTAAAATATGTAGTTTGATACAGTTTTTTTTAATATAAGGTCAATATACTCAATAAATTAAAATAAATAAAAGTACATTTATTTTTTAAACTAAAAACACAAGATGAAACTCATTTTTTGATTAATTACATATAGACTGATGTTTTCACACGTTTATTTCTGTTACTTATGAAGATTTTCCACTTAAAGCTAATAAAAACATTACATTTTAGATTAGAATGTTGCATCAAACCCTCCACACCTATCTAGATATAAGTAGTAGAAATCATCAAGAAACCATTATGGTTTAACTTGTTAACCAACGCCAAAAAAAAGAGTGGAGGACAAAGTGGGAGATGTAGGATACTAACCATACTATGGGATTAAATGTTTTAGATTTTGAACCAAAAGTGATAATATGCAGGCCAAACTAATAAAAAAACTATGAAATAGTCATTTAGTAAATTCCAGATTGGCTAAAAATTATTTGCGCTTTGTCTGTTACACTGACCATCAATCTTTCTGCTGAGTCTGACCAGTGCTTCTGCTGTGCTTATGTAACTGAGTGTTTTCAGTTGGCCCAATGATTTAATTAATCAACTATGTCAACAAAAAGGGGCAACCAATAAAAAACTACTTCCTTTATCACTTCAAAATAAGAGTTTTGTATATAGAGTGAACAGCCTGTCAAAACTAAAGCATTCGCCACCAATCATATCGTGGGTCAGCAATAACAGCTCATTTCACCAGATAAAGTACTGTAACTTACTGACAGCAGTGGGATAGCACTACATGAGGCGGACATATCCTGGATAAGGAGTGTTTGGGCGTTTAAATAACAACCACAACATAAACAGTTGTGAAGCAATTTATTTAAGCTTACAACTTTTTCAATATCTGTGGAGCAGCTGGCCTGAGAGGACATCAGTACTTTGGAAGTACATTGCTTTTTTTGCATTTGGCTGCTCATCCTTGCATGGCAGTCTCATCACACTACAGTCATTAACTTCCTCTGAACTGGGTTCAGACATGTGTCGTATTAGTTATTAATTTTAATGCTAATTTTGTTAATGCACACAAAAACGTGGCCATTTAGTTGATCAATGCCATTGAAACAATTTGATTTTAACTCATTAGTGGCTTTACATCATTTTTTCTTTCCAATTACTATAAATCTGGTCAGGTTCTCACTATAGAGGGGCTTTTCTTCACTATTCAGATTTATATTTTAATCCTTTCATCATGTTCCCCTTTCTCCTGCCCTGCTAAAACATGCTGCTCTCTGGCCAAAGATAATCTCCAAGAAAGTATCAAACTTTTTGTTTTGAAGGATGTCAGAAATGTTTTATTTATTTCTGATAATTTGTGCTCTGTGGTAAGACTGACCTCCCCATTATTTATACCCTAAAACGGATAAGTCTGAGAGACGTTTAATTTATGATTAGATTTCTGATAGCTCAACATCTGCTGTTTGTTAGGCTTTCCGCGTAGTGTTATTTTTCAGATATAGTCATTTTGTGAACGATTTCTTCCTTTATTAATAGCTATTCTGTTTAGTGATGCTTTTTTCTCCTCTATTTATTGGCTGTAACACACATTTTCCAAGTTTGATCCTGCATAGAGGCTTATACTTCAGAAGTAGTGGCTTAGAAATTTTTATGACAATTCCTTATTACAATAAGAAAAAAAAAGTGTCAATACTCAATCCTGAGACAACAAGGATTAATTTATTCCTATCGACAGTCCATGAATCTCCAGTCACATAATTCAAGAAGGCATCACAAACGGATTCACATTGACAACCCTATACAAATCATCAAAAAGTCTAAAGGTAATAAAAACACAGAATCATATTTTATTGATGCAACGTCAGATCCTGGGTGCAACCCTGATTTAATGAAGCCAGTCAAGAAACTAAGGTACCATCTTTAGATATCCTTTTTGAAAAAAGCAAAATTGCTGTAACACATGTAGGCATTCAGCTGTATAAGTGGAAAAAAATGTCATTTCTGATATCTTTTTTTGTTTTGTTACAAAACTTGAAAAAATCTGAGTTTCAAGGTTTTGTTTTGGGACTTAACTGAACCAACTTTAGGAACCACAGACCCAGTTTAAAATCCTGATCTTAAAAGGTCTAGTAGTCTGTTTTTGACTTGTATTACTCTGCAATACTTCTATAACTGTAACTATAAAACAAAAGAGCTTAAGGCAAACAAAATAAATGATGAGATTTTTGTTTTAGTGTGAAAAAAATGGAATAGATTTGGGAAATTCCTTCCTATACTAAGTCATCTTTTGGTCATTCATGTTGCCCCGTGTTCAGGGTTTTAGGGCTCCTGATCTGGTTCCATAAATAGATAACCTCTCTATCACAGGACCAACAGAGAAGCACATGACAGTTAATGCAAACACTTATATTAAATGACAATTCGAACTAGATTAACATGCCAGTTTTGTATTAAGACTGTATTAGCAAATCAGAGAACCTATGGAGAATCTAAAAGTGTACATGGAGAAATGGCAAGCAGAAATGCCCAAAATAGGGGTTGGACCCAAGACCTTGTAGATTTGAAGTCCTACAATAACCAGGAACTAGACCTATCCAGGGCTAACCTTTCCTCTAGTCCAACGACGCAACAAAAAGCTCTTAAAAGTCTGAACGACAACAGATAGGCAGATAGGCAAGCCAAAAATTAACAGTTTGTCCATGATGGGACTGTTGATGGACTACTACGCCCGTTGTTTGGATACATGTCAATGTTTTGACGTCTTTTTTAATGTAGTTTTAAAATCCCTTGAGTTAAACACAGATTGAATATCATGAGGGAAGTAAAAGTACTTCAATCACTATGGTGATTCTTTAATATTATGTATTCTGTACGCATATTGGAGTAATGATGCTGATCTGTAATGGAGCAGAAAATTTCAACATTCACCTGACAAGAGCTTTAGTGTTTCAAGTGACAGTTTTTGTAAAAAAAAAAATTAAAAAAAAAACCACCATTTGTCTCTTTGGTGAATTTAAAGCAGACTTGACTCACAACTTTAAATTGTTGAGTCTCCACATACTGCTTTGCCATGACTGTTTTTGTCAGGTTTGAACATGCTATGCACTGATGCTTGAGTTCTTTGAAATGTAAGCGCCGTGGCCACTAGTTTTCTTGTCTAATCTTGATTTCTTCTTGACTTCAGACATAAATGTTGATCAACTTAAACCCCTAGCATAAGCTACAATCCTCTACCCTACTGAAAAAATAAAAACTATAGCAGTGAAGGTGGTTCAGGTGTCCTAATTTTCCTGTTTAGACTGTAAAGCCTTCAGAAACAGATTTTATTATATTCACTAGCATTAAAACATTAAATTTCATTGGTTAACTGGAGTGTGTTTGGTTTGCCAAATTTAGTAAATGTAGTTAAAACAGGGTAAGAATATAAGAAAATAAAGAAACCTAATGTTTTTTTAGAATGGTATAAAAATATTGTAAACTTTGAAGGGTTGGCATGCCAATTCCACTATTAAACTCATTCCCACAGTTTATTCTTTGTCTCTTTCTTTAAATGGTAATTTTGTAAATGGTTGAGATCAATATGTGAGGCATTTAAGTCACACCAGCTGTAGGAGCAGCTGAGGGGGGTGAGTGAGAAGAATGTGGAAGAAAAAATGTACTGCACTTAAATGCCTCTTATTTTCTGAACCTCTCTTAGCCAATGGGATTTGTTGACATCCTGTGGCTTTTGGGCTCTGGGGAGAATAGACGATCGACTGCAGGAAGGATTCAAAAGTGTTGTGCTGTCACTAAATAAACACTACCTTTGTATATAGCCGCTTGACTTCAGAAAAGAAAGCAGGAGCTTCAGAAATCTATTCTGCAACTGACCTTTGTTCTGCTGTTCTTATAAATTCATAATCACCACATAAAATAGCTCTAATTAACATTTCCTTTATAGGTAAGTAGTAATGACTCTGCCAAAACGATGATTACACTTTTGTTCCAATAAAGAATTCATTGAATTCTTTCCATCTAAGTAAATGTGCCAACACTTTTCCAAACGCTGATGCCGATTCCGGCAGATTGCAGCACTTCTCTGCTGGGATCCTTAGATTCTTGCATTCCAGATGGATATGCTTTTAGAAATTTATTTCATGCCAGTGTCGAGCCACCATATGGTACTCTGCATGCGGAGGAACTAAATGGATCCTCTGCAAATTTGAAACCGTCATAATTCACTTCTACATATTTTTATACTTTTACACGACAGTAGTGATGGACTCTTTATTTCATCTGCATTACAGTATCTGGGTAAGCTTCAAATCCACTGGAAGTTAGCGCTCACTCTAAGATCGCTTGATGTATCATACAAAAGAAGAATGCTTTATTTTCACCTATAAGTCATCATCAGCTCAAATCTAGACCAAAAGTGTAAAACAAGAGGTGAGCCACAAGGATCCAAGAATTAATCAGTATGGAGAACACATAATTATCAGACATTGGAATTAAGAAGGAATGCCTGTGGAAGGCAGAGGCCTTCTAAAAATTGAAGACAGAAAGCTCAACGGTAGTAAACCGAAGCCAAGAAGAAACCCTTAAAAACATGAAGGAAATTAAAAAGAGATCTTTTCTGAAAACAATAATGTTATACCTGCTAGTAACACAATTAAAATGGTCATTTTTATTATAATAATTCCAGTAATGCAACAATTTGCACTTTCAAGCCGATAACATCATAACACTTTACCAATGATGTAGATTTTTTTCAAACAATTTCAATATCGTTATCTAGTCTAAAAATGTTGCAATATAATGCTGCAGTATTCCGGCTATAGGGATTATTATTAGCACTCACAGAAAGACTAAAAACCAGGGTTTAGGCTGAGCTATCATTTGTGCTAAGAGTTATATTTCTTCCCATGGACTCTTTCTTCCCTGACTTCTGCATTAAAGTAATTTTCTTTACACTCTTTCCCACTATAATCTTAGTATAGCTGCAAGTGTTATTAGTGGTAAAAGTACAAATGTATAAAGACAAAGTGTGCCCTCTCATATTTGTGGAAATATCTTTGCAGAAACAAGTTTCTTCAGTCAAGAACAAGAACTGTATGGACGGTGCCGAGCCCTGGGGGATCGATCTAAACTTTTTGAAAGGAAATCAGTCAAAGGCCAGGTTACCATTTCATTAATGAACCTTTTTAAATGAAATGGAAGCGTTATATAATTAAGGCCGAAATGCCTCCAAGCCAAACATACTATTACCTCAGTATGTCGGAGAGTAATGTTCCAATGACACTGCTGGCTGCCAAACCGATCTGTTGCTAAGGAGGAAAAAGCATGTGGGCATTACAGCGATTTAATTTGTTAAACCCATTAAGAAATTCTGAAGCCCAAATAAAAAGAACCTTAAACAACAGAGGGATGTTTTTTAATCCTATTACAAAATTAACCTCATGACAGTCTACCAGACGAGAAGCCAAATGGCTTAAATAAATTTCTTATTCTGCCCCGTCACTTTATATCTTTACCCTTCACTAACATGAAACACCTCCTTGTTTCGTTTCCCACCCCATTGGCTTTTTCCAGAACAGTGGCCTTATGTGAGGTAAAATCCTGAGCTGTTTACTTTTCTAAAGGCTGCACAACTGCACCTTCTAAAGATTCTTTGCTTTAAAAGATAATTGCATTGAAGTCATGAAACAAAGTGTGACATGTAACCTAATGTACAGAGGGGGAAAGAAATCACCCGCATGAGACATTTGTAAAGTAAGACCACCATCGAAATCTGTGAGAGTGAATATCTGATGGAAAAACAGTTTGTCATGAGCTCTGGCAGGGATGTTTTTCTTATTTATTTTTTTATGAAATCAAATATTAATGCGCTACATTAATGGTGGTCATTGAGCATGCACAGCACACACTCTGCTGCCTCATTCTGAGTCACGCAAGATGTCATGCTTCCATTAGTTTGCAAAGGATCTTTGCTTTCAATGTGTTCGAGCACTTTTTGTGCATCTTTCTCTTTGACAACGGGGTATTTTTTGGAGGGTAAAAGCCTAACGAGTTCACTCTCAGCTGTCTAACAATACGTATGGCCTTTTTTCAGGGAGGAGAATGAGTCACCCTCACATGAGAGCTATGTGGCTTTTAGCTAAAGAAAAGGGGGGAACAAACAAACACAGCTGAGCTAGAGAAGCAAGATTGAAACTCAAACAGTTTTATGGTAATATTGCTCACGGACGCTTTTCGAGGAAAGGAGAAATCATTAATCAGTTAAAGGTGCATGCAGAGAAAAAACGATGACTATTATGTTGAGAAAAACACTTTTCTATGCTCAGTATTCTGATCTGGCTTTTGTTTAACCAAGCCATACTGAAAAAAAGAAAAAATTTGAAATAGTTTTAAAAAGTAAAATTTAGGAATAAAATCACAGCCCCTTTTCTTAAGATGTTATTTTCTGCTGTTAGTCACTGCTTTTGCTGCTATTTAAAATAAATTTGTGGGGGTGTTGTCTCCAGAATAATGCGCCTTTTCCACTATGGTCGGAATGTTCTGGAATGGGTAGATTTAGAACCGTTCTGCCGTGTTTCCATTACTTGTGTCCGGTCTGGGCCGACCCCCTTTTTTTTAATACCTCTGCCTTTGTCCAAAGCGTGCCGAAATAACCCAACACGGCCACCTATGGCCTGATTGGATCTAGTAAAGTGATGCCACTCTCACTCCTACCCAGCATTGGCAGCCACTGATTGGCCTGTCGTTGTTTATTTGAAGTGCTGTCACACAATGCCGAATGGAGTAACATTGCTGGGGGAAACTAAAGATATTAAATTGTCACAAACGGCCAGTGAAAGACCACCACGGCCTTAGTGGGGCAGACTGCAAGCACTGGAATTGCTTAACAGAAATGGATGGCATGTACGGTGAAAGGCCAGCGAGCAGCGGCAGGGAGAGAGGGCTAGATGCCAGCTGCAGCTTTGGCATCTGTAACATTGGGAAAAGTGGGAGTAATGACTGATTTTTGTCAGGTCACCAAGAAGAACGGAGCTGGGATCAGAGCTGTTATCAAGTTCCACATGTGGGTTGGAGCAGGTATTTTAGCCTACTTCTGTTGCAGGAGAAATAAAGGTTAAATAAGGTAAATACTTTTTAATAGTAAGGTAAATACTTTTTCATTGATTGTACTGTATCACATCATTTCACTTGATCAACAGTATTCTCCTTATTTTATAGCATTAAGTTTGTATCATGTATTTACTGCAAAACTCCAAATGTGCTTAGTGTGACGTGCTAAATATATCCCTGTGAACATTTAGAACATGTTTCTGTAAGGAGGTAAAGAAATACTAGGAATATACTTTTTTACATGTCGCACACCAGTTCTCAGAGATTTTTCCTGACTTAGAAACAGGAACTTTGCTAAATAATGGTTTGGCTTTTTCTGACCACACAGTAACATTGTGGCATAAAGTCTCCAGTGAAGGCCATATTCTGGAATCAAACTATTTTTGTTTCTGTGAACAATCTTAAATAAAATAAACAAAGATATAAATAAATCTCAATTATCAATTCATGTTACCTGGAAATATAATCTATTGTCATTGGTTTGATTCATTAAATTTGGTACAGTAATTTTTATTTCAAAAGACATACAGTAAATTATACAGTTTCCATTGTTCTTGTGTAATGTATCACATTAGGCATTAATGATCAAATTGAAATAATTTGTTTACAATATAAATGTAACAATCTTGTTTGAATAAATAACAGAAATAATAAGTAACAGAGGGTGGCTGCCAACTAGTTTCTCTTTTTTGTTACTGCGGTGCAACAACTCTTAAAGCAGACACGATGGCTCAGAAGACCGAGCAAATGTGCAGCAAACAGTGGTCCTCTTGTTTACAACACAAATGTCGACTTAACTCACCGGGATCTCAAAATTTCCTCACTTGAGAGTAGAAGGAGCAGTTTTAGCTCCAGTCCCGCTGCTTCTTTCTTCATCTGTCCTAGCCATGGTTTAAATGTAGCGTAGCTAATGGCTACTAGCTGGCGTCAGCTAATGTGCTCTGTGGACGTCAGCTCTGTTGATGGGGGATGCAGCAGTTAATGTTACCAGGTGTTTTTATGAGTTGTATGAGAACTGGTGATAGTTACTTGTTAGGGAAAATGCAATGTGTGGTTCTTTGTGATGTAGACAGTTGCTTGCTACCTGTTGCTACGAAGTCAGAGTGGGACGCTAATCCCGCTACAGTATGTAAACATGGGAGAAGGTCATCGAGATCCTTTTCTGGATTTTTATGCGCAAGGTCGTGACATAATTTTGAACGATTTCGATAAAAAATCAAGATCGTGACACCCCTAATAGACACACACAGATACACAACAATCACTAGGTGCTTATCTGGAGGCAAAACATTGAGTGCAGCTCTCCTCTGCATAGAATACCCACATTTTAATGCCAGGAAAGTACAGTGTAAATACTTGGTTTATCCCCACACAGAATACCATTAAATGATAGCAAGCTAAGTTGCACTCAGTTCATCATGTAAAAACAAATTTCTTCAGTCAAAATCCCTAAGTCAGCTCCAGATATGAATAACTTTCTAATCAAGTTCATGCACTCACAATGAAATTGTAGGTCATAATGAAACAGAGAGTGGACATACCTCGATTAGCAACGGACTTTAGCTAACTATACTGCAGGAGCATAATATCAGCAGAGGCAGAACAAAGTTATTGAAGAATGTAGCTGTTTCTGTGCAGTCAGATATGTTTTTAGCTTGTCTGATCATTTCACTAGCTTCCTTAGTATAGTTAAAGGCAAGGCAAGCCAAGGCAATTTTATTTATATAGCACACTTTCAACACAAGGAAATTCAAGGTGCTTTACATGATTCAGTGAAAATGATACCAAATACATGATTACAGAAGCATGACTAGAGAAAAAGAGAAACATATAGGTTTAACAGATAGACACAATCAACCAATAAGAAAAGATGATATAAGGAACAAATTTATGCAATATAGATTAAAAACAGATAAAACACAAATTTAAAGTGTAACTGAACCCCATGGAAAAGGATTATCCCTCCCCCAAGGCAATATTTGAAAAATTCTACCAAAGTGGGCAGAACCAGGAGGCAATGTGGGGATGGTCAAGTGTAGAGCATGAGCGGGGAGGCGGGAAGAGTTGGGGTGCGGTAGGGGTGTTGAAGTCACGGCTGAACCAACTCGAACTGATACGCCGTGGACAGGGCTCCAGACTAAAAAATTTTCCAAGGGGCACTGTAGCCCCTAACCTGAAATTTCTATGGGCACTTTCCAAAATTTAGAGGCACACCCAGAGGCATCCACGTGGCCCATCGTAACCCGAGAAAATCTAATGTCAGTTAGTGGCGCCCCTAGATACAATAAATTGTCCAAATGTGCAATGTACATAAAAGACAACCCAGTTAAAAACAACTGCCATTTTGCATTGTCAATATTTGCACATGGAAAAATTAAGATAAAATAAATAACAAAATGTGCATATAGCTCAAAAACATGCGCTGTATTAGAATGTCAGAGGGAGGAAAATACGTTGTCAGAACAAGTCATGTAAATATATCCTTCAAATAAGATACAAATAAATAACAAAAAATATGCATAGTTGTAAAAAAAAAAAAAACATGCTTTCCCAGAATATTAGGGACAGGACAAGAAGAAGTCTCATGAAAGATCTCTAATATATATCCCCTTCAGGTTTATATTTAACCTCAGAAGGCCAGCCCTCTTGGCTTGGCTATACAATAGCCGCACAACATCTTTAGCATTGAAATCAGACAGACTAGGGCCCTCCATACTGATTCTCATAAAATCTTGTACTGTATCAACATATAGTGACCCTCTAATGTCAGATTTGATCCTTTTCTGTGTTGAAAAACCTCTTTCACACACTGCAGAGAAGATGGGCTGCACCATCAGTATGTGCACAAGATGGAGGATATTCTACAACAAAAATTACAAATAGAAATTAATTCAATTTGATTTGAAAGAGAAGTATTAATCTAATTATATTTAATTAACATAGACTTCATTGTACCTTGTAATCAGTGGAGAATGGGCTCTTTGTTAGCATTATCTCCCAAAGGGCTTGGTAGGACTTATCCATGTAGTTTCTGAAGATAAACATCTTCATGGACTGAAACTCCTCTTTGGCCAGTTTAAGATCACAGCCATTTCTGAGAGCAGTAAAATACAGTTGGCCAGTCAAAGTCAAATAAATACACCCCTCAATCCAGTGACTCCCCCTGTCCTGTTCTGTCATCCAGATGAATTATTTACTGACTTTGTCAAAACAGAGGTGAAGTGTTGTAACAGAAAATCCAGCTCCTCTGTGCCATAATCAATGATTCTGTCTATCTGCTCTGGCCAACGATCATGGCTAAAGATCTTAAATGATCTCACTGCCTTGCTTGTATCTGATGTGGATTCCTCATCTAAAGAGAAACAAAACAGGCAGACAGACAAACAGAGAGATGGGGATAATGAGATCATGATAATCATGGATAAGTATTGAATACAACAATTCATCATCATCCCCTGATTTGAAAGGTTAGGACTTTAGAATAAAAATAAAAGGAGAAAGATTATGTTCATAAAATAACGTGCCTTACCTGATACATGTAGAGAGGCTTATTTGCCCTGTCACCACTCTCTTCTTCAACTTTCTGGGCCCATAGGTCTTCCTTTAATGCTGCCAGCCTTCTATCTGCCTTGCATCTCACAGCCAGGGCCTCAATCGTCACGATGAGGTTTTCAACCCCACTGACTGCCTGTAACACATTAATTGGAAAATAAAGAGACAAAATACATACTGTATAATCAGATAAGAAGTAATTATTAGTTAAGTTTTATAAGATCACTTCAGGCTTACTTGAGGTAAATCACATCATTTCTCTGAAGCAATAAGCTGAATTTGCTGATGGCCTCGAACAAGTCAGCCAGGAAGTTGCAGAAAGCTATAAACGTGCCATCCTCCATCATCTTCATAACCTACAGATGACTAATATTTCAGGCATCTGCTTATCCATAAGAGATAGTAAATTGAAACTTAAATTTGATTCAAACCTTTCTTGCTCTTCCAGAAATCTCTGCATTTGATAATGTTGCAGCCAGGTGCTCCATATGCAGGTGGACTGCTGTGAACTGCCCCGAGCTCTTGAGTTTCTGGTCCTTTCCAGGATTTAATAAAGTCAGCAGAGCCCTGGTTACATGTGGAAGCCAGCTTGTCCCTCTCATGCCACTAGGCACATTGAAACGCACAACCAGCTCTTCCCCAAGGGCTCTCAGTTCCCTCATAGACTTGCTGCTGAAATGGTACATCTTCCAAACGAGGTTCAGGAGGGTATAAACCTGGTCAACCATAGGGATGCTCCTTTGCACTGTCAGCATAGTCAGCTCCAGTCTATGGTTAAAGTGAGTCAAGTTTTGTAAGTTAACATAATATGTCCCAGATAAGAAGACATGTGTAACAACATTTTTCTTGACAAAATGACTGGATGTATTGTTTCTGATAGACACTAACACCTATGCTCTCATTGTTGTTTTGATTTAAAGTCAAGGTATCACAACATTACAGTATTCTAATTTGGCATCTGACATGTAAAATGAACTGGGGAAAATTGGATAGGATTTCTTTTTAACTTGACCCTACAGTACAACACACTCACAGCACCTACCTATGTGGCAAGCAGTGAAAGGTGACAACAAACGCTCCTGCTTCAGCTTGGAGGAGGGCTATTACACATCCCTTATGGCCAAGGTTCACTGTCGCTCCATCAGCTCCCATGGCAACTGTTTTCTCTAACCACCCTGTCTCTGTTCCTAGATCCTTAAAGGCCTCTTTGGTGGCTTCATAGACTCCTTGAAATAAATGTAGTTATATTTTAGCTGCATGGAATTTCATTTTATTCCCCCATTTTTCTTTGTTTTTTACCCTGTCATAACATTCAATGACATAAAATTCAACACTTTGCTCAAAGTAAACATTAACATTCTAGCCATTGTCATAAAATGGCCACCATTGCCCAATAATAATAATAATATTAATAACAAACAAAGAAAATGTTGGCTTCATACCTTGAGCATGGGCTTGCTTGGTCTACGTGTCCAACCAGAATATTCTTGGGTTTTCCTCCTTCTAAAATCCTGGCATATACAATCTCACACTCTTTCGTAAAGGCATCCATCACACCGTCGATCATAAACGACAGATATGCCGCATCACAAATCTTTGCGTGTGTTTTCCCTTTCAGCGTGTCTGCAATACCTATAAACTATAAAACCTGTGTCTTTTATAAACCTATAAAAGACACCTATAAACTGCGCACATGCATTGTCATTGCAGTATGCTGCGTTCACTTTTATGCCATTCTTGATCGATAGCTCTATTTGTCCCTTGAATTTTGTAAAGGTTAGTTCTGCCTCGGTTATGTAATAGGCTGTATGAATTTAATTATCATTTCAGCCTCCTCTGATGAATCAATAGACCGCTGTTACCGGACAAATGCCTTTGTAAGTGACGATGCGGTCTCATTGACATACCTGTCACAACACAGTTTGTGCCGTATGCTACCGAAGTGTTTTACGAGGGTATCGTGTTTAAACTGGGATGTCCCTGGTTCCTCTGCGAATTTGGTTTCCCCAGTGTGTTGATGACAACAGTGACAGCAATACAGGCAAAACATGGTGCCGTTTCGTGAGTCATACCTCAGCCACTAGAACTCTGACATCCACTCATGTCGGAATTTTTTCACTTTTCTGGAGCCGGGTATTTCGGATTCTTCCGAATGCATGTCTGCGTCTCCAATATCGACTACTGTAGGTTTCTACAGGATCATTTCCACAGCAGTTTTTTTCCCTTCATGTCCGCAGGACGTTCCCAGTCCCAAATGTGTCTAATGACTTCACTCACGCTAACATATATTGTAACTCTTTCAAGTCATGTTTACATTACAAAAGTGTTTTTTTTTTAGCTTTTTTCTTTTTTTATATCTACACCAGATATGTTTCTGTAGGTAATTGATTTTTAATATAGTTTGATACCATAAATACCTTTATTTATTTTATAAAATAAATGACATTTGATGTTAGAGTCCCAGACCCACCCTGAGCCCTTTTAGCCCCTCTCTATTAACCTCCTTGATACACCCCTGCTCAGCAGCACTTAACATTTAGCAACAGTCCCTTATTAATCATTATAAAACCTTGTAGGAGTCTCTGGGTCAAAAGACAGTGAGACAGTATTTTTTTCTCACTTAGCAGGGCACCATTAAATCTGTAGCTTTGTTTTCTGACAGATCAGCTTGATGCGCTCTTGGGCCAAAAGAGCTCTGTTGCCACAGTAGCCATTGCAAAGCCGAAATAAAAGTAAACTAGACGCGAGGTCGATTGAAACATGTTTTAATCCTTAATATGTGGGAGGATGTAAAAAAATAATTGAAACTCCAGCTTCTGTCAGTCACATAAAGACTGGTGTGAAAATTCTGGATGAATTGCGAATCACGTAGGTGACCTATTTTTGATTCATAACGGCAAACCATGGGTCCCCCTAATGCCAAAAAAAAAATTAATCGAGTGTCAATGGAGCGATAAAAGAAATTTTTGATCCAGTATGAAGTGTGTCGTGGATCGAACATATGATGTCCCTGAATTTTAATAACTAATTTTAATAACTGATTTTTAATAACAATAGTTATTAGTGTCACTCAAGAAATCCCTGTCCAATGAGAAATAAGTTCTCATAATCCTCTCATACCTGAGAGGTTTGTTCCAGAAGCACAAAGAAAAAGTCAGGAAGCGTAACTGAATGAAACTGATAACAAAATACATAGGCTACTGTCAAACAAAAAAAGCACAAAGGCTTTATGCTTTGGCTCTAAGAAACTCATTGCAGAGGGCACGTTTTAACACATTTTTTTACTTCTCAGAGTTTTTCGTGATTTTTTTGGGAGAAAAAAATAATCCCATAAATTGCTCTTTTAAAAAAAAGGAAACAAAATATATTATGTGTATGTGTATATATATGTTTGAATACAAAGTTTTTTTCTGTTTTTTAATTCATTCATTGGTGTATCTTCATTGGAAAACTCCATGAGAGTTTTTTCCCCATGTGTTAATTCATAGTTAATTTGTTTTTCTCCTTTTCCCACATGGCCTCATTTAGCCAGAAGACACAGAAAAGGTCCAAGAGTTCTCCAGAAAAACAAAACACAGCCAAAAAAAGTGATGTAAAGCAGAGTGGTTGCTGAGGCAGGATTCCTCCTCTAAACCAATCCCTGGACGCCCCATGCAACAGGTGGGAACAGTTGGACGCTGTCAAGCGCATGTATGTTATGAGGATATTAAATGTGTTTTAGTTTCCAAGGCTCTGTTTGATTCTAGAAATCAGTCAGTAAGTCATGCTAAAGTGTGTTTTGAAAATGCAAACTTTTAAAAACTTTAATATTACTGTTAGATTTTTGTCTATCTTCGTTCAAATGTGTCTGTTTTTCACTCACGGCTAAACGAAAAAAAAAACATTGAATAAATAATTTAACTTATTGCTTTTATTTATTTCTCTAGAATATTTTGTGTAAAGAAAATACTGTACCCTTATTATTTGTAACTACAGCAGGCAAACTTTAGAAGTAATCCTTCTGCCTTGTTAGTCCTATTCAAGAAAGGACCTTACTAACAACTGGGAAACCTCTGTCTTGTTTGTCTGTAATTTGTTTTCTCATGGCTGGTGTTGACTCATTAGGCATTAATGGTTCCATTGAGTAATTGCGTGCCCTTTTCTCCGCCCTCCCACCTCTTTGATTCTTCGCTGACGCGACTTGGGCTGTTGCTGTGCTTTCCTGACTGAAAGCCAAGCTTCCCAGCCATGCAAATGATGAGAAACAGGCAAATCCTTTCCAGATGTTCCAGCCGATAGCCCTCATTTATCGACTGAGGAGTCATAAAGGGAAAAAAAAAGAAAGAGAATGGTGATTTCCTCTCCTACTTAAGCAATACGGCTGTTCCCTGGTGTACCCTACTTATGGTCAGGATACACAGCCATGTTTGTGGCTGGCTTGTAGACCCCATGGAAGCCAAGTTGTTGAGGTATGTGAGGTTATTCACATGTTGAAAGAAAAAAATAATTTGTGCACTTTATGAACCGTGTTGTATGAAACCAGAACCTTAATCCCAAATGATGTGATTCAAAATAAAATAAAAATTATTTTGTGGCTGATTCTTTTATAGTTTCATACATATACTATACATATACTATACATATACATATAATATAATAAAAGCGCTATGGTTGTTTTCTGTGAAGTGAATAAGGACAGGACAGGTTATCATACTTTGGAAGCAGTTAAAATTCTTTAAGGCAAGACAAGGCTAGACTATTTTGTTGATAGCACACTTTCAACACAAGGCAATTCAAGGTGCTTACAATAATTCAGTTGTAAAGAAACCAATTATGGGAAAAAAGTATAAAAATGAAAACAGAGAATCACTTAAAAACAACATTTAGTAATTAAAACATAAAAGAAAATGTATGAAAATTAAAAACAGATAAAAAAAGAGAATCAATTAATAAAAACATTTAGCATTGGATTAGAAGTAATAACAGGAATTACAAAGAATAAAAAGCAAAATCATATTAGTTACTCACAGACAAGTCGAAATAGATTTTATTTTAGATTTAAAAGAGTTCAGTATCTCGGCAGCTTTGCATTTATGTGGGAGTTTGTTCCAGACGTGGGGAGCATATCTGAAAGCTGCTTCTCCATGTTTGGTTCTGTTTCTAGGGATGATCAGTAGATTAGAGCTGGAGGACCTGAGTGATCTGGATGGTTTGCACCACGATAGCAGATCAGTAATGTACTCTGGTGTTAACCAATTCAATGATTTATAGGTTAATAACAGTACCTTGAAGTCTATTCTCTGAGCTACAGAGAGCCAGTGTAAGGACTTCAGACAGCTGTCTGATTGTTTTTTTAGGTGGACCTGGGAAGATACTGTTACAGCTCAGACTTGCTCTAAACTTCTCAGCGTGAGTAAAAAAACATAATATTTACTAAAAATAAGATCCAGGTTGAAGAAAAACTGAATTCCTTTTTAATATAATGGTGGCTCCAGCGTACCACACGTTGATGGAGGAGGTGATGATGGACTCGATGATTGCAGTGCAGAACTGTGTCATCGTCTGTGTTGGCAGGATGAATTTCTTCAGCTGTCTCAGGAAGTACATCCCCTGCTGGGCCTTCTTTATGACAGCGCTCTGGACTCCCACTTGGGGTCCTGGGTGATGGTGGTACCCTGGAGCCGGAATGAGTCCACAGTTGTGATGGGGGTGTCAGTCAGGATGATGGAGGGGGAATGGGGCTATTTGCTTCCTTAAAGTCCTCAATAATCTCCACTGTCTTCTGGGAGTTCAGCACCAGGTTGTTGTGGCTGCACCAGGGCAGCAGAGGGACACACTGATCCCAGTCCAAGATTAGTCCGATAATGGTGGTGTCATCTACAAACATTATCAGGTTGACAGACTAGAAGTATGAGGTGCAGCAGTTGGTGTACAGGGAGAAGAGCAGAGGAGAAAGAACACAGCCCTGGGGGGAGTTACCGTGCCCCGATTGTCTCCTTCTCTAAAAAAAATCTCTCTCTTGCCTGGCCTGTCAGTATGGTGGGAGTAGCTGGACCAACAATTAAACCTGAAGTTTGGCTGCTCCGAAGGATATTATAATCAATTTAGTCCTTTCCGCTGTATAATAAAGAATTTTTTTCAGTGAGAGGGAAAAAAAGCTACAATATTTACTTTTTTTAAACAGGCATGGATGTCTGGGGAGGTTCAGATTGTGTAATAATAAAAGCGCAAAATATTTACAAGACATTCATTTTGGAATATACTTAAAACTAGTGTGTTCTAGTAAGGATGCCATTGGACCTTCCCTTGAAAAAATATATTGCATCAATGCTAATGTTGAATAAGTCATGTCTTATTAAAACACAAGACAAAATCCATCAGGCAGACCAGAGCAATGCAAAGATGATTAAAAACACAGAGTTTAACATAAACGTTGATTAATAGTATTAATACAACTTTTAAATACAGTTTATTTCCAGAATTAGCCAAACAGCTCTGTATTTTAAAGTTTTCTACTTTTTCTTATTCTAAGATTTTTCTGTAAAAGTTTACCCAGGACCATCTAGCTGTGAGGTGAGCTGCGCTACCAGCTGCGCCACCGTGCTCCCATTTTTTTAAATGATTTTAGGTTAAATATAATATTTAAAGGAAAGGGTGCACTTTCATTCTGCTCACCTATAAACTCCCAGTTGAAGTATTACTTTTTTAAAGGGATAGCTTTTAAGAAAAATATTCCATATTCAACCTTTAAAAAAAGACAACGAGCATTGCCGTCTCATTCCCCATTTTAGGAAATGCAAATGTCCAGTTACTTGTAAGGGTTATGCTTTGTTTTAGGAATATTAGGAAGCAGTTGATGGGGTTACCCGACAGTATGGGAGGGTGTTTAATGGTACTCAGCTGCTCAGAGAGGTGAGTTGGAGTGAGACCATGAATGGCTTTGAAAACAAATGAAATTATTTCAAAATTACCACTAAATATTACATGCAGCAATTTTCGTGACGCCGAAATGGTGAATATGTTAATATTTATGAGTGCTATGTGAAAGATATGGTGCAGCACTTTGTTTCCTGTAGCTCAGCAATGAAAAAAATAACTAACCGTAACACAAAGTACAATAAAGGGAGGGATCACTGTTTCAAAATGCTTCCCAGCTGGAATTTGCTCTATTTTGGCAAGCTGCCTCAACTGTTAAAAACACAATATAAAAACTGCCCTGATCAAATTTAAGATCAGGTAGCTGAAATGAATTGCAGGTATGAACAGGATCCAAGCAATGCGTGTCTGCTGCTGTGGCCCTGTTTCTTTAAAACTGTCCCTAACGGTTCCCATAAACAAGCTGGCAGCTGTGATTCAATTTGTATGTTAATGAGGGATGACTAGTACAGAGCTGTGTAACTGGGTGAAATTCAATTAGGTGCCTGTTTGTTTAGAAAGACATGAAGTCATTTTGGGTAACGATGCAGGGAAACAGATGACGCAGTAGGATCTAAACCTCAAAGCAGCAGCGTGTGAGGTGTATTGAATTAAATCTGATTATTTTTCACATATTTTGTTTAAGAAAATACTACGGATATGCAGAAAATTACATTTTGAATAGTAAACACAAATCCACTGACATACAGAAGTTGATATTAAAAGTTTTCCATGAGCTCTCCTCTGCACATGAGTCCCACATTCAGGCAAACCACCAAAGGTGTCCGCATTGTTGGGGTCATTCAGAGCCTTATATGGGATCTTGGCTTGATCTCAAGTGACGGAACTGCAACATAGCTTGAAAAAAAATAAAACTTTCTAACAAAGAACACAGAAAGTATTAGCAATCAACACCGCAAAAAATCAGAGTCTGAACATGGATCATGATGTTCCAGAGTAGAGCTGTTTGGATGAGGGTCAAACTAAATTAATGCATGACCTAATTTCTTTCAGGTAATACTTCAAACCACATGGCTTCTACTGGTTCCTATCATATTTAGCAAAACCATCTGAGCCTCACGGAGATATCTTAGCAACACCTCTCGTAAACATCATCATTCATCACAGCACGACGTCGATTCAGCTCAGCACATCCTTTATTTAAACCTCAGCCTGCATCTCTGCAGGGACAAAGACTGAACTCTCTTACCCGGAGTTTCTTATTATTTCCAATTTTACTGTCAACTGGAAATGGGACTGAAGACATTTGTGAAAATAATTTTGTTACAGCTATTCGTATTTCTTTGACATTTTTTTTTACATCACTAGAAGTAATTAGGAAGATTCCTCAGCTTTCTGCCGATTGTTGGAGTTTAAGAAAGAAGAATCCCTTTGCTACTTCAGATGTGGCATGGCGACAGTCAAAAACCAACCAAGACCAATAGTCAAACGTATTTTTCTTTGGCTCTTCAAGGGTAAATACAACTGTCATTGTGTTTGGTTTGGGGCAACAGACAAAAAAATTACTAAAATTAATAAAAGTTTTTTCCTCTCCACTCTCCATTATTTTTTCAGCGTTGGTTGACTAGAACAGCAGGGGTTGCTAACTTTTCATGGGGTCTCTGCCTACTGTCACAGCGCCGTTTCCGTTTTTTTCTTGGCTTGTGAACGCATTTGTTCCTCAAGGAGCAATGGAGGACAGAAAGTAAGTTTTCATTAAGTTGTAAATCTTTTTATTAGAAGTGCAGCTCATATACTTTAAAAACACATGGAAACAAACACAACAGCCTTTTTTGTTGTTTTTGTACACCTCCTTGTGTTCAAATAATTCGCCAAAATAACAAATTAGATAATTTATCCTTTCATATTAAAGCATGCAGTGGCCAAACGCAGCATTAACTACTGATTACAGCAATTATAGAGCCCCATTCTGGTGAAATGGGGCTCTACTCTGTGCGTCCTTGCGTAGGTGATGGAGAGCCCTTGCGTCGACGGATAATGGCGTTGCATCAATCCGTCTCCGTCAAAATGGAGAAGCATAAACTAGGCTTTACCCCTGACTCACACCAGGCACAGAACGGATGTGGCACAGTGTCCGTACGGCTGCCGCATAGATTAAATAATATGGAGTCCATTGAGAACATTCACACTGTAGGTCTGCCGGATGCCAGATGCAGGGGTTTTTATGACGTTATACATGAGCGAGACAGGAAGCGGGAGATGAAACAGCCAAATTGATCCAGAATATTTCAAAATAAAAAAGGTTTGAGATGATAAAAACGTGACAAATCTGCGGATGCTGTGGCAGATTCGTCACCGTTTTATTATTGTTTATTGTTAAGCCCCCCACATCAGCCCAGAAGACAATCTGCACTTCTGAGGCGGTCGTATGTCCAAGGACGATATAAACAGGTTAAAATTAAGGCATTTGTGGCAGATTAAACCTTATTAAAAGCTGCATTTTGACTGCCCCATTCTACAGATACAGCTGATCAATACTGGATGTATAAATACTGCTGAACGGCTTTTATTGCTGTGCATGCATATTAACTGAAGGTATGTCATTCTGATGGGTGTGGTGTTTTTTTCAGAACATCTGATCTGTTTTTTGATGAGGTTAAAGAAATAACAAACATATTTAGTGGAAATAGAAAATGATAACATGACAAAATAAACTTGAAACCAAAGTAGTTTCTGTTGACAATCATAGACTCGAGTTAAATGTATGTAATTTTTCAGAATATTTTTATTGTCCTATTTCAGTGTCACTCTTCTATTAAATCTTGCATCATAATGAATTTATCTTTTGTCTTAATGTATTCAATCAGTGCAGTGCATTGGAGCAAGGCAAGGCTAATCTACAAGCTGTCATGTCAAAGGCCATGCTGTCAGCCTGTTATGTCTTTATGATTATATGGATGTTCTCTTTTTTCTCTCCAGGCTGTGCTTTAATTTTCACAGCCCATATGTTTCTTGCAGAAGATATTTGGCCTTGCACTCATCAAACATAGATTAAAGTGATATTTTTATCCTTCCAGCAATTATTGTTCTCAAGGAGAACAGGAAGAGACCGTATCTGGAAAAGAACCTTTCTGTATTTGTTATCTCAATACTTCCCCCAACCTTTGCTACAAATGAAGTGAATCAAACGTCCTACTGTACATGTTTTCTACGTAATCAGCTTTTAACCATAGAATGAAAATGAACATGTAAACCTGTTTAGAACTAATGAACGGGCATACAAAATGAAGGTGAAGCAAGTAATTTAAATGTTTATTCACAAAATTATAATTACAGAATCTCCAAAGCAATTATTTATCTACGTATCCTGAGTTACGTTTATATGTGCATTGTTACCTTATACGTAATGATAGCAATATGTTACCTTATAACACTGAAATACATTTTCTAAAATGTAGGCAATGTTCCTACCATCACTCTGATTCTTGTGTTTTGATTTTACACTCTAAGGATTTTAGCCCAGAAGGACTTAATTCACAGCTGTTACAGATCCCACTGCATTAAAATGTCAAATATTCAATCAAGTACAGAGCTCATTGTAAAAATGAAAAAGAAGCTGTGAAGAATTACCTCTCATATGTCTGTCTATCCCTTAAACCTTCCCCTGCAACCATACCATCAAATTAAAGTTATATTTTAAGCTATTATTAAAATAAAAACAGTGAAAATGTTTTTTGAGGTAAATAACAAACATTGTGCTTGTTTATGTTTTAGAAAAAATGAAACTGCGAACCCTGTTTGCAAAGAAACACCTGCAAGGCTTCACATTTATTATGCTGCTTTAGTGCCCTCAGATTGCAAAAAAAGAACAAAAGGAAATTACTAAACAGGTTTATTGTTTATGAACCCATGGCCATAACCCATCCCCATATCTACAACCCTATATTCCTCATTACCACAATCACCTTTTGCAGCCCTTGCAGAGGGAACGTTAATAAAACGTTAGTCAATTTTTTGAGGTGCTGACCATGTTCTCATGTGAAAAAAAGCAGCAAGAAAACGCCATTAAGAACTATTTGTGAGGTTCAAGCTACTACGTTTTGTAGTACATTCACACTCGTATTATTTGGACATCGATGTGATTGGAATTATATTTTACTGTCTGGTAGCTGGAACATGGCAAGACTTACATTTAAAGATAACCCAGTATCCACCTCTTCTAAGTTTGTTACCCAGAATTACATGGTTAAATTATGTCATACTTAAATACTAGTGAGTAAGTAAGGAAGATGTGGAAAAATATATGTAAAAAGAAAAGATAATTGGAACTTTGAAATCAGCTGATGATCATACATATTGCTGCTTAGCTGCTTAGCTCTCCACCTCTCCAAGGATGCATTTGCCTTTACAAACAATGTCAAAGGAAATTTATAAATTTCTATAACAGGTAAAACATGTAAAGACGCTTTAGCCAATTATTACTTCACCGAATTTCACTTAAAAAAAACCCATCTGAATTAACTTTTAACTGTGGGTTAGTCAGTCCACAAATCCAGTTCTCCACTTTTGAAGCCATTCTTGATTTGATCTTTGGATGTACAGTCTGCCCTCACTATGATGTTTGCTAAACTTATCTCCAGCTGTCTTTTGACTGTTCATCACAGGGCAACACAAAAACACACAACCATGCAGGTACACTTATATCTAAGTACAATTTAAGGAGATCAATTAACCTATATGTCTTGTTTTTTTGGACTGTGCATGGCCCCAGGGTGGGATTTGAACACAGGATGTTCTTTCTGCAAGGCAACAGTGCTCACTAACTGCAGTTTTATTTTCATCTGTGTGGTCAATTTGGAACTACTTGGGAGGTGTTTTGTTGTTATTGTGTTTTTTACATGGATTCCTTTGCAAAATAGATTCTAATTCTTAATGTATTTATTTCTGGTAAAATAAAGGTTGAACAAATAAAATATCCAACATACCTGAAGCATTAAGCTGCCACCACTGTGTTTTACTTTGAGGATGGTGCATGCAGTGGAGATGTGTGTTTGAGATATTTGAGAAGAAAAATCATAAAACCTGATGATGTGGAAGTCCTTTAGAATGAATGATTATGTTATGAGACAAAATACTGTGGAACCAACTGTATAGTAAAGTCAGTATAATAAAAAATAACACATACAGAGGTAAGGACACTTATGAGATTGTGTTTCTATAATATGTAACTAGGCAAAGCAAACATGGCTGAGAATTATTTATTAACTCTAAAGATCTGAGTTGAGGAAAAGTTCAAGGATGTTTCCCTCTGCGAATAAAAAATTTGATTTTTTTCTCTAGGTCTCTTTTACATTTTCAAGGAAAAGCTAATTTCTGTGAGACTAATCAACTGCATTTGAGTACTATGGAGTCTTAAAGCTGGGATGTTTGATTTGAAACTCTTGTCGGCATTTTGATTGTTGAACCAGCGCAGCTCTGTGATACGCAGCAATAATATTTATCTAAAATTTATTGAAAGAAGCAGTGGCACCGACAAACCCAGCAGAGTGGAAAAATTTGATCTTTTTTTTTCAGCCTGATAATATTTAGCAGGTGTAATGGAAACAGTGCATATGCTGATTGAGTAACATATTTCCTTTGGGCTTTGATTTACATGCCCGTATATGAGCAGATTCTGTGAACCTGTCACAGATGGACACAAACACGTCTGAAATAAAACTCGCTGCAGTTTCATGTTTCAAACTGAAAGCAAATGGCAGGTAAGGTATTTTATTCTTTGTTTTATGAACACATATGGTTTCTGATTGTTGCTTTCATTGCACTGATTGTTCAACTTCTGAGGCTTCAGCAGAAACAGCAGCTCTACTCTGAGATCACTTTTGATGACATGACAGACAGAGCAAAAAACTCACTTACTGAGACACACAAAGACTCAGTAAACCCAAAAGCCAAACACAGTAAAGAGCAAATTTTTTATGTTCTGTGCGCCTGAAGGCTGTGGGAGTTTGACATAGGGGGCTCAATTCATGCTGACACCTGCTCTCTTCTCAAGTTTGCAAGCTCCTTTTGAGTAATTATAATATATCCACGAACAGATAATTTTCCTCCCCGGCCAAACAGCATTTGCTCACCCCATTTATTATAACCCACTTCATGTTTCACGTTTAGGAGGTAGCTACCAACGTGAAAAGGGATGCTGAGATGGAATCCAAAGCTCTCCAAAGACTGCTCATCCTCAGGTTAACTGTTGTATTTGAAAGACATTTATATTAGCTGCGTTTACATGGACACAAGTAAAACTTGATCAGAATAAAAATGCTTTATGTAAATATGCCCTTCGGATTACACTAATCCGATTATACTCATTCGGATCAAAATTTTATTCCGACTGAGACAGGTGGGTAATGCCGACAGTTAATTCAATCGCTGCAAATGTAAACTTTTATTCCGAATGTAGGTCATTACTGCATATGTCTGTTACCTCATGCATAACGTACTTTACGTCAGCGTTGATGGAAGCTGGAATGAAAGCATGGCGGGTGTGAAATAAAACTGAAAAAGTTTCTGCTGTTTGGCTTGTAAATGTCAAATTGTTTCCAGAAAAAAATAAAAGCACGCTAAGCGGAAGATTGTACCGCTCGATTTTAAATGAACGCAGCCATGATTGTTTACAGCGGAAGTCTGCTGAATCTTCTTCTACGGCCGTTTCCGGTATTTCACATAGTTCTGCGCATGTGAAAATTATTTAATTCGATCGACTGTGTGGCGGATGTAAATGTTTGTCATAATCGGACAGATGTTTTCAGGGCCATGAACACAGTCAAACTCTAATCCGAACAATGATCAGATTAAAGACAGTTTGAACATTTAAACGCAGCTAATGTCTTGCAAAAGTATTCAAACTCTTGGGCTTTCTCACAATTTGACAAATTTCCACATTTTAATTAATTTTATTGAATTATTTTAAGAGAGAGCAATAGAAAGTGGTGCAGAGTAGAGATGTGAGGTAGCAGAAATAAGAGATATGATTTTAATTTAATCACCATAAATATATATTTAAATCTTAACACATTTGAGATTAATTTGTATTCTTTGCAGATATATATATATATATATATATATATGTATATATATGTGTGTGTGTGTGTTTTTCTCTCTCAAACTTATGATAATGTTCTGTTTTAACTGTATACTGTATAGTATGTGTATACTACATTCTGTAAACACTTTTAATTATATTATGTATGACAAATATGTCTGACTTTTGTAGCAAACCAAACTGCCTTAAAAGTTGGTTTAAAACCATGAGTTTGTATCTATGGTGCTTTGCTACCAATTAATGATTATTTTGATTATTTGATTTTTTTTTTTACTAATTCACTTTTAATGTGAATGACACATTCTTGATACATATAGTTTGACATGGAGTTTTATTCCAACAAATTGCTGCCTGGTGTAAAGTTTTTTTTTTTTAAATCACAACAGGATTGAAGGATATAATCAGGTTCATTGGCCAAGATGTTGTTTACCAACAAGGGATTTGGCTTAGGTTTTCCAACAAACAAGACCTGAAAGTAGCGGTCGAAAGATTGCACTAAAGAACAACAACCAGGACTTGGTAATCAAGTTCCAGCCTTCGAGGAGATTCCTCCACCCTACAGAGACCTGGCTGAGGTCTTCAGCAAACGTCTGGCCGCCAGTCTAACACCCCACAGGCCCTACGACATGGCTATCAACCTACTACCTGGGGCGGCGCCACACGGTCGCCAGTTTCCTCTCTCCTCGGAGGAGACAAGGCAGAGAGAGGCTTGCCATTCCTGATCTGGACTGATCACCAGAATCTGATTCACATCAGGAATGCAAAGCAGTTGAACCCTCGTCAGGCCCGTTGGGCTCATCTCTTTGAACATTACAACTTTCACATCTCCTACCGACCTGGCTCCAAGAATGGGAAAGCTGATGCTCTCTCTCGCCATCATTCCCAAGACCCCATTCCACACCAACCCGCTCCCATCGTCCCTTCACACCATATCGTGGGCTCTCTCAGATGGCAGTTGGAGGACTCTATCCATTCGGCCTTGGAGACTCCGCTGAACCGGCTCTACGTCCCCACCATTTGCCGAAGGGAGGCTCTGCTGTGGGGTCACTCGTGGTCAGTTGCCGGTCATGCCGGTGCTGCCAGGAAGCTCAAGTTTCTCCGCCGCGCCCTGTGGTGGCCTTCCATGGTGAAGGATGTCAACAGCTTTGTCAGTGCCTGTTCCACCTGTGCCAGGGCTCAGCCACGGACCGGCCTGCTTCGTCCCCTCCCGGTCCCAGCGCGACCATGGTCGCACATTGGGGTCGACTTCATCACCAGACTGCCCCCCGCAGAAGGTATGACTACTATCGCCACCTTTGTCGACCGGTTCTCTAAAGCTGTTCATTTGGTCGCACTGCCAGGCTTACCCTCTGCGAAGGAGACTGCGGAACTGGTCCTTCAGCAGGTCGTACGTCTCCACGGCTTCCCCCAGGACATCGTATCCGACAGAGGACCCCAGTTTACCGCCAGATTCTGGAAGGCCTTCTGTCGCCTCATCGGGGCAACTGCAAGTCTCTCTTCCGGCTACCATCCAGAGAGCAACGGCCAGACAGAGAGAGCTAATCAGCTGGTGGGTCGTTACCTTCGCTCACAACAACCAGGACAAGACAGAAATGTAGAACTACAAGCAAATCTCTAATGTCCCATTTATCAGCAAGATTACTGAAAAAGATGGGTTTCAACAGTTCAATAGCTTCCTAAAAATGTCCAACCGCTTTTGATTTATTGTCCATCCATCCATTTTCTGAACCGCTTATTCCTCAAGGGGTCCCGGGGGGCTGGTGCCTATCTCCAGCTGTAAATGGGCGAGAGGCGAGGTACACCCTGGACAGGTCGCCAGTCCATCACAGGGCCACATAGAGACAGACAGGACAAACTACCATGCACGCACACACTCACACCTAAGGACAATTTAGAGTAATCAATTAACCTGACATTCATGTTTTTGGACTGTGGGAGGAAGCCGGAGTACCCGGAGGGAATCCACGCATGCACGGGGAGAACATCCTAGCTCCATGCAGAAAGACCCTGGGCCAGGATACGAACCCATTATTTTATTATATATTTTTCAGTCTGTTTTCCACCACAGCACTGAGACTGCCATCATCAAAGTTTTCAATGACATGCACATAAATACAGATTGTGGTAGAACTCCAGTTCTGGTTCTGTTGGACCTCAGTGTAGCCTTTGACACTGCTGATCATAAAATACTACTGGAATGACTGGAGAGCTGGGTCGGACTCTCAGGTACAGCACTTGGCAGGTTTGAGTCTTACCTCAAGAACAGGAAGTTCTTTGTATTGATAGGCAATTCTTCATCATAACAGACAGAAATTACATGTGGGGTCCCCCTGGGATCTATACTGGGGTCTCTCCTATTTTATATCTACATACTTCCACTAACCCAGATTATAACAACCAATAAGACTAGTTACTAGTAACTACGCAGATAACACTCAACTTTTCATTACAATCTCTCCAGGTGACTTTGAACCATCTAAACACTGAGCAAATCAATCACTGGATAAGGATGGGACATCCTGCTTTGCCTCCTCTCAGGCCACCTCCTGGCCGCGAACCCTGCTCTGGGCCGAGCTTTCTCTCAACCTCCAGGTTTCCTTGGCCACCAAGCTGTCCCCCTTCGAGGTTTGCAATGGCTACCAACCCCCCTTGTTCTCCCACCAGGAACCGGAGGTGGAGGTACCAGCAGCCCAACTGCTGATCCGCCGAGCCAAGGCTGCTTGGATCCAGGCTCCGTCGTCTGTAAAACGGGCCAATGCCGGTTACATGGCTCAACACCGCAGGCGCCATCAGCCTGGTCCCACGTTCCAGTCAGGGGACCTGGTTTCGCTCTCTACCCGCTACCTCAAGCTTCCTGCCGAGTCCCAGAAACTGGCTCCCCGCTTCATCGGGCCTTATCCGATCATTCGCCGCATCAACCCTGTCACTTATCGTCTGCGCCTTCCGACATCCCTGAAGGTCCATCCAGTATTCCACTGTTCCCTTCTCAAACCACACGTCGTTTCACCTCTATCCCCCCCTGAGCAATGCCCACCCCCCCACCCCCTCGCTTCATCGACGGAGGTCCAGCCTATACGGTCCGGCGGATCCTGGATTCCGGGGCTCGAGGTAGAGGTTTCCAATACCTCGTTGACTGGCAAGGCTATGGTCCAGAAGAACGTTCCTGGATCCCATCCCGTCACGTTCTGGACTTCACCCTGGTCACAGACTTTCACCGCCTCCATCCGGATCGACCGGGCCCTTCAGGAACCGGGCCTAGAGGGGGGGGGGCTCTGTCAGGAAGTCATCGGGCTCAACCTAGATCAGCCGTGCCTGATGACCTCCTTACCGTGTATTGGGTGGATCCTTTTCTCCTCACAGTACAAAGCACCTCTCCACTCACCTCACATCGCTCTGTCATCGTCTTTGCCTAGACGTAGAGCTCTAGTTTGGCGTCCACTAGATTCAAGCCTTTATCTAAACCCTACGCTCCGGACTCACGGTTCAGGGTTCCCAGCCTCAGACTCTCTGTTTCCAGCGCACCCAGCGCAACCCACTCCGCGGGTCTTCCTCTGATCACCTCCTGCCTCCAGCAGTCTTCCACCGACTGCGTCTGGAACGTGCAGCTATTCACGAGAGGCTGCTCCCATCCATCTGCAGCCTGACACCTCCAGGGTCACATAAAAGCAATAACAAGGACCGCTGATCCAGAACGCTGATGCTTGTGTCCACACTATAACCACATCATCCTGGTTCTAAAGTCCTTACACTGGCTCCCTGTAGCTCAGAGAATAGACTTCAAAATAGTCCTACTAGTTAATAAATACTCTAGTTTACTAAAACGTCCTGAGAATCAGAACCAAACACGGAGAAGCAGCTTACATTTTCTATGCTCCCCTCGTCTGGAACAAACTTCCTGACGACTGCAAAGCTGCTAAAACACTGACCTGCTTTAAATTAAAACTTTGAGTGAATCATACATTGTGTGTGTTTCATGCTTAATTATAGTTAGTTTTAGTTTCTTTAATGTTGTATTTTATCTTTTTTATTGTTTAATCATGTACGTTTTGTTTATTTCTTTATCACTGAATCATGTAGAGCGCCTTGAACTACCCTCTTGATGAAAATGTGCAATGCAAATGAATATGCCTTTCCTTATGAGCTCATACAGTAATAGGAAAAATAAAACATATAACATATAACTGCCAGGCGGTTGATGAGCATGTCAGAAAAGATGTGACTGAGAGAGAGGGGAGGTGTTAGTAAGGCAGAGATATCTCACCAAGAAGACGAAAAGCCGGTGCAAAAAGCAGAGAACAATCGGCACTGTGGCTTTTCATGCTTCCTAGATGTTACTGCACCTGCAGAACTGTGAGAAAGATAATTGGCTCCAGTAGATCTAAGTGTGTTGTTTGCACAATGGCTTTTCTCCATCTTTCAACAAGAATTTTCTGGGACAGGAAGATGTCAAACTAGAATACAGCTTCTCACCTACAAAAAGTTTTTCGTCACTTCAACATCATACATACATTTTTAGAAACTACACTTTCGGACATATTTTTCAAGCATTTAACGCTGACCTGACCTCATAGCTATGCGGAGTGATTTAAAGGTGGATTTGGGGATAATTTACTGTTGCGTGGAGCTTTTCTGTTACATCTGAGGTAGCTTGTTTTGGCCTATGATCAGAACAGTATTCTGAACATATTCTGTTATTTGTAGGTAGGCTGCATAGCTTAGCATAATTTACTGTGATAACAAACATCTGTAGCATATTTCTTTGGAGCTTTGATATTGAGAATTTTTTTCTGCTGCCTAGTTTTATGTCTAGTGCCATGATATCACATGGATGCAAAACACTCTTGAACTATCAAATGACTATGTACTGATGCCAGTTCAGTGCTTTTCATGTATAATATCTCTGTCTGTCTATATTGTTTCCTAAAAATAAATATTATTTATTCTAAGCATTAACGTAGCTTAGCTGTTTAAAACTGGGTACATTTTGTCCTAATTGTGAGTTCCTCTCTCTGTGATCTGTTATCTTTACTTAAGTATGAGTAAAAAGTAGCCGTCCAAAAATTTACTTTTTAAGGATATAAAAGTATTTGGTGAAACAGCTACCTGAGTACGGAGTACATCTGATTCACATATTTTTAAATGATGTCATCAGACACACAAAAACATAAAATGATGGGCAAATTCTGAGATTTTAAAGACTAAAATGAAAAATAACAAATAAGCAACATGATCACATAATAACACGTTTTAAGCAGAAGTGATACTTTTCTAAGTCATTTTCTTTTCTCAGTACAATACCTATACTTACAGACTACAGTAGATGAAAAAAAAATACCTTAGAACAAGGTAAAAAGTACTTCCAGTGGAAATTTATGGTCTTTTATTATATATTCACTTGATCTCAAAATGCAACAAGCGCAACAGGTAAATTACATTAGACAAACCAAGGCTTGTGTATAAACATGTGGTCTCCTTTAGTAATATGTAGTTATGTGTCTGTGTCTGGTGTATTTTTGGTTAAAAACGTTTTTTTTATGTTTGCTGTTCAATCAGAGACTTTACTCACAGTGGGTAGAGTATGCAGATATTTTACTTAAACACGCGTAGCACTACATCCAAAAAATATTACTCAAGTACAATTAATAACTATAGTATATCAAAAATACTCTTAAAAGTATTTTTTTCTGAAAAGTTACACAGGTAAATGCATTTGAGAAAATGTTTACTACTCATTTCTGTTTTTATTAAAACAAACCACTGATGTACACCTACAAGGCACACTGATTATATATCTTACTGAAGGATTCCAAACTTGGCTGTCACTATATATTTTTTTCCCGGCACAGTGAAAAAAGTCGTAAAAGATGGGATCTAGCAAATACAAAGGCATATCCAGGTACATTCCATGCCATTCATGTAAGTAATGCTGTAATACAAAAAAAAAATATGTCAAATAATAATAATAATAATAATAATAATAATAATAATAATAATAATAATAATAATAAACTATCATTTTTATTATTATTATTATTAGTAGTAGTAGTAAGTAGTAGTGTTTAGTTTTAGTAGTAGTTTAGTGATTATCTAAGCTGCTTAAAGCTGCAGTCCGCATAATATATTTATGTATCAAAGTTTCCTAAATCTTTAAAATGATAGTCGGTATCTATAGTCATAAGATATTATATACCTGATTATCTGATAATATACATAAACTGTTCCTGGAAGAGTTTTTTTACATAGCGAAAACTATTACATCCCAATTTTTAAAGAAATGTCACCCCCGTGTGGTTAATTTATGCTATTACATAAAGTATTCGGTGTCGTGTAAACCAAACTTTTTCGAAAGACTAAGCCGCCCATTGGTCGAACAAACTACTTGAAAGCCGTGCTTATTTTTGATTGGTTCATTGAGTCTTATACTGCAAGCATGTACATGTGAGCATATTTTCGTTAGCTTGATGAAAGAAACTGAAATCCGACAATCAACAGGTTAGTAACTTTCGTATTATATAGTTGTTACTGTCGAGGCCCCACGAACTATTGGATATTTGTGTATTAAAGTCCCACATACGTATAATTATGCTTTATTCTAGACGGCTTTAGCGTCTTCTAGTTATTGTTTCGACACCAATGTTTCTGATTTTGCACCTACAGTCTCTTTAGGGTGCTTCTCTGCTGATTGGACGACAAATAAATACCGCTAACCGTAGAGTTGAATCTGTGCTCTACTTCGCTTCACCACCAGCTCGTTTTAAAAGTGGCGGTTTGCATCATTAGCGAAGTGACGACGTGGGAGGCGCAACATTAATCCTCAATATAATATTAAGAGGGCCTTCTTCAACAACAGTAGTTGAGTATCGCTTATTTCTTATGCTGAGTGAGGGGAGTTCAGATTCAAACACTTTTGGTGTTAACTCTGACTAGTCCGCTCTGAAAGACTCGTAGCACTATTTTCCACATTATGTTGCCATGGCAACAGCAAAGAAGCTACGATGACCGCGTTCGGCTGTGACAGTAGCTAACTTGAGAACCGGCGGCGTGGCTTTTAAACGTTTCAGGATACAAACGCTGAAGAAACTCTGACTTGCGCCTGCTTCTTTTTATTAAACGCATCTGTTGTCGTTACGGACTGTTGGACACCTTCATGTAAGGTACGCTGTAGTTGGCATCTCTGAAACCTGCCGCTAGCACGGCCGCTATGTTTTCTGTCATCCTACACCGAATCCCAGTAATAAGATACAACATTTAACGGGCATCTTTTCCTCTTCCGTGGAGACGCAGACGCCACCTCGCTTCATATCCGTGTGTGTGTGTGTGTGTGTGTGTGTGTACCTAGTAATAGCCTAATAGGGCTCGCAACACTTCTAATCGGCTTTTCTGCGTCTTATTTTTAGGGATGGGAGAGCCGCCTGCGGTGACCCCCTCAGCAGCTAACGAGAGGACGCTAGCGACTGCCAAGGAGCACGGTTTGAAGCGATGAAGAAGATCTTCAGCTTTACTAAGAAGAAAAAGTCTTCGGGCACCCCCGACAACGTCAGTGCGCTGTCTGATGGCTACGACCTGAAAGACAAGGATCTGGGGAAGATTCACAAGGCTGCCTTCCAGGCTGATCTGGCCAAGCTGAAGCAGCTGGCTAAGAAGAATGATATCAATCAACTTGACAAGGAGAACAGGTGATCCTCACAAGTATCCTGGAAAGTAGAACTGTATGTTGCCAGAGTCTGTAGAAACACTGCCTCCTTTTTTTAACATTCAAGCAGCAAAGTGCTCATTGCTTTCAGTGCTAAGTAAATTATACATGGGCTCTAAGGGTTCTTGTGTGAATGAATTAACCATGTGCTTTTGAGTAAAGCATAGGCAAAACATTGTCAGCGTGTATAGGTAGTGTATCGTAGTGTAAATGAGGTTAATTGGGATTTAGAGGTTTAGTTTATTTAAGCACCAGGTATAAACAGGCCTCCACTGATGAAGCTTTTTCTGGCTGAAACAGATTCCCAGTTTTCGGTTTGGAGTTCTGATCCGATTTCCCGCCTTCTAAGATAATGTGATGGAGGAAGACCCTTTGAATCCAGCAGAAAATTAAGACATAATAACCTTATCCTCATAGCTTTAATTTATCTGAAGTGAATTGTTTGATCTCTTGGTTTGGGATGATTAGTGTAGTAAAATCAAACAAGTCAGATCTCTTGTCGATTCAATCGATTCGCCTCTATTTAAAGGCTCGTAGGCGAAATTCGTCATGTTTGTACTTTGACATTTGCATTATGGGAAACTTATTTTCTTTAACAGAACTGCACTGCATATTGCTTGTGCGACCGGCCATGCTGAAGTGGTGCAGCTCCTCGTTGACCTCAAAGCCAAGGTTGATCTACGTGACAATCAAAACAGATCCGCCTTAATGAAGGTAATCCTGCATGATGATAGTTAGAGTGATGGGGAATCCTTTCTTGGTGTCAAATATTTATTTATTTATTTTTTTGTTCCCATGTGCAGTGCTGATTTATGTGCATACTACTAGAAAGGTGAAAAAAGTCTGCAAGTATGTTGCATTTGCATTATCTGGCAATGAAACGTTTAGAGAAACGGAATATTAACTCTAGATATTTTTTTTTTTTTTTTTGCTGTTGGGAAAAGCCAAATAGGGTCTAAATGTTGAGAAGAAGTTGAAGAATTTTGAGTTATAGTTGTAATTTATCCCATCCAGCTTTAGCAGTCATCTAACCTTTGCTGGTAATACAGTGGGGCAAAAAAGTACTTAGTCAGCCACATATTTCGCAAGTTCTTCCACTTTAAAAGATGAAAGAGGCCTGTAATTTGCATCAAATTTGCAACATATGTATATGTCAATCCCGAGAGACAAAATGCCTGGGGGGAAAATCCAGAAAATCACATGGTCGTATTTTTTCGTATTTTAAATAATATATTTTTGCAAATTATGATGAAAAGTAAGTATTTGGCCAGTAACAAAAGTTCATTTCCACACATTGTTGCTGGTATTTTGGCCCATCCCTCCATGCAGATCTCTAGAGCAGTGATGTTTTGGGGCTGTCGTTAGGCAACACGGACTTTCATTTCCCTCCAAAGATTTTTTTATGGGGTTGAGATGTGGAGACTGGCTAGGCCATTCCAGGACCTTGAAAGACTCTTTGCGAAGCCACTCCTTCATTAGTCGGGCGTGTTTTGGATCATTGTCATGCTGAAAGACCCAGCCATGTTTAATCTTCAATGCCGTTGCTGATGGAAGGAGGTTTTCTGTCAAAATGTCATGACACATGGACCCATTCGTTCTTTACTTTACACTGATCAGTCATCCTGGTCCCTTTGCAGAAAAACAGCCCCAAAGCTTGATTCTTCCACCCCCATGCTTCACAGTAGGAATGGTGTTCTTTGGAGGCAACACATAATTATTTCTACCCCAAACACGACAAGTAGAGTTTTTTTCTACCAAAAAGTTATATTTTGGTTTAATCAGACCAAATGACATTCTTCCAATACTCTTCTGGAGTCATCCAAATGCTGTCTAGCAAACTTCAGACGGGCCTGGACATGTACTGGCCTAAGAAGGGGGACACGTCTGGCACTGCAAGATTTGAGTGCCTGGCAGTGTGTAAAGGTCAGAGGAGCCTCTTGCAGAAGAAGATACATGTCTTTGAGTGCCAGAAATCTTGCTTGCTTGTAGGTGACCTAATTATTGATTACTTAACCAAATACTTGTTTTCCACCATATTTTGGAAGTAAGTTGTTTAAAAATTAGACCACGTGATTTTCTTTGATTATTTTTTGTCTCATTTTGTCTCCAATAGTTGAGTTATACCTATGATAGGAATTACAGACCTCTCTCAGGTGGGAGAACTTGCACAATTGGTGGCTGACTTTTCTTTGCCCCACTGTATATTTGAAGACTTACCATAATGGGAGCATTTTGTTTCCTTCTTTAACTTTTTGTAAAGTTGGACCACAGAAAAGAATCTTTGACGATTGATTTCATGTCTGTTGAAGCATCGAGAACACCATTAATCCTGACCAAATGTCCATTTGCAGAAATGCAACGCTAAACGTTCTAGGAACCTCAGTCATGCAGACACTCATTATTGTACCGCTCTCCAGCCTTTGATGAACAAACTGCCTTCAGCAACAGCCAAATATTTCAGATTTTGATTCATCAGTAAAGAGTACCTGCTGCCATTTTTCTACACCCCAGTTCCTATGTTGTCATGCATACTCTGCCTTGTTTCTACGTCAAAGCTATGGCTTTTTGGCTTCGACTCTTCCATGTAGATCCCTTCTCTGGACAGTAGATGGGTGTTCCCGGCTCCAGCTGGTTTCTGCCAGTGTCTGAGCTGATGGCACTGCTGGTCATGTTTCTGTTTTGAAGGGTAATAAGCTTGATGTGGCTTTCAAGTTTTCTTGGCCGACCACTACGTCTACAATCCTCAACGTTGCGCCATTCTTTGTGCTTCTTAAGAAGAGCTTGAATAGCACATCTTGAAACCCCACGCTGCTTTGCAATCTTTGCCTGGGGGAGACCTTGCTGATGCAGTATAACTACCTTGTTCTCAATCTTGCCATGACATGAAACCATCTTCTACAACTTCACCTTGGTGGCAGAGTTTGTTTTTTATTCATCCTGTTTAAAGCCTCTTACACAGCTGTTTCTGTTTCAGTTAAAAGCTGAGTTTCAGCCTTCGTGTGACATTGATGGTCATTAGCACCTGTCTGGTAGGGGTGCGGGGAAAAAATCGGTTTAACGTCCGAATCTGGTTTTCTATTTAACAAGATTCTGGATCGATCTAAAATGTTACAGTTTCAATTCTTAAAAATATGTTTCCTAAACATTTATAACATAATTATTTGCTGTGGGTACTGTTTATCAGGGAACGGTCTCCTGGTCTGAAGCGCTACCAAAATGTTAGCTGACTAGCTGTAGCTGGTAGCCTGATGCTTCAGCGCGGAGGACGAGAGAGAAATACAGCCTGCTCCGTCTTCACCAAAGGCAAATGTTTGTTTAGATCATCTAAAAGGACTTCCATATGTTAATGACCCCCCTTAGCTACTTTTTAACTTTTTTAGAAATCGGCAAGTATAAGCAAATCGGCAAAGAGTAATCTTTCTTTTAGAAGCCACACAGAAACATTCGGCAGAGCTGCAAATGTTTTTTAAAAGGTCTTGGATGTTCGGTTGCAATTTAATATCTTGTATATTTTGTACCAGTTCCCTTCTCTCAAAAGTATTCATCAGACAAAATGGTATAACATGTTCCACAGTCTCTTCTTGAAGACAAGAAGACAAGGTTTTAAGAGCTTGTAAAATACATTTTTTTGTTGATGCTACAACTTTTTTATCTGCTACAAAACCAGCAGCCTCTTTGCACCAGTGCTATAAACTGAAAAACTTAACGTGCAGCCCTGTTCGTTACATTCACGGCTCAGTACATCACACACACTTGGCAGATGAAGTCGTGTGTATTACACACGAGTGACGCATGAACGCCACACAGCCATTAATGTGAATGTGATGTTTTGCACTGTAACAAATGAACGGAATCTACCGATCACAGATATGGTTATAGTTACAGATAATTCTGCAAATTTGCTGGCTGCTGCACAGCTTGATAACATATTCCATCTTATAGAGCATAATAGTTGATCCTGACATTGATCAAGAAAAAACAAAAAACGATTAGAATATCTTCTGTCCGGAATTGTCACTCCCAAGAATCAGAATCGAGTTAAATCGTGAGATTTTGCAAGATTCACAAGCCTACTGTCTGGTATAATTGGATGATCGACACAATCAACTGCAATTCTACAAAGTACCTGACTTTGTATTGATTTGATTTTTCTTTTGTTTGCTCATTTTGAATTTTGTTATCTGATAAAAAATAAACCAAAAGAAATAATCATTATTTGTACTTCTGAAAGCCTATATTGTGTACAGCATTTTTTCGCACCTGCCTAAAACTTAAGCATGGCACTGTATTCTTTTTACAATTCTGAGCAGCTGCTTGGCATCACAAAAACTCAAATAATACCTGAACTACGAGCTTTAATCCCAGGAGAGTTAAAAAGGAGGTTCCTTGGATGCAGAGCAGGACCAAAATTTTTTTCCCTTTGGCGTTAAGTATTTACGAATTAAATCAAATGATCAAAATGTCAAAAAACTGACAGCGTTTGTGGGAATTTCTTGCTACGGTTTCAATTCTTAATACATGTTCTTTCTTTATTTTTGGGTGGGCTAACAGGCGGTGCAAGGCCAGCATGAGCGCTGTGTAAGTATATTGTTGGACAATCACGCCGATCCCAATCTTGCCGACATCAACGGCAATACGGCCCTCCACCTGGCGGCAAACATCCCCTCCTTATCCACAGCTGGAATGCTGCTGCAGCACGGTGCAGAAATCAATACGCAAAACCTGGTGACTAGTATATGAGTTTGGTCATAGTGTCTTTGGCGTATTTTACACTTGTCTTGTTAATGCTGCTTTGCTTTGTGACTCAGGAGGGGTTCACGCCACTGACCGTAGCCGTCCGCGAGGACCGCATTGAAATGGCCGAGTACCTCCTGAAGGAGGCCGCTGACGTGAATTCTCTGGACCGAGAACAAAGGCCTGTATTGAACAAGAACTTCTTTGTCACTCGTGGTCAACGATGGCAGCGTGTGTCAGATTGTTCGGAGCTCTCGAGTTAACGCCGATTCCACTTTCAGGTCCCCTTTAATGCTAGCCGCCAGCAGCGGGCAACACAGCATGGTCAAGCTTCTGTTGCAGTTCGATCCGGACATCACCCTTCAGGACGGCAAAGGCTGGTCAGCTGATGACTACGCTGTGAAAAATGGCCATCATAGGTAAGCTCAACGTTTGTAAGTGGAATTAGATAACTGTTTCAGCAGTCTGCACACAAATAATAGGGAAAAAAATCCCACATAGACTTGAAATGGCTATGTGATACCAGTGTTCAAAAAAAGGTGTTTTCACCTTTCATGCCTCTTTTGGTTTTTTTGTCACAGTTAAATGTTTAAGATAATGAAAAAAAAAAAATCACAAATGATCAACAAAAAGAATTGGCTCAGTTTCACTAGTTGCACCCAAGCCGGAATAATGAGCTTTCCAAAATCATGAAGTAAGACTAAAAGATTCCAAAACACAAAAGCAAAAGATTCCCACATAAAGTGGCATCTGTTGGGGTAGCAGCATCAGAGCCAGGAACTTAAAAATGTTAAGCAATCTGATAAGGAGGGGTGGTTCTGTTCTTGGGACTGCTCTATATATGATTGCTTAAGAAAATCAAGAAAATTTCAGGCAGCCCCGATCATCCTCTAAGTGACACAGCAAGTGTCTTCAGTAAGAGTCTTAGTCAAAGATGCTCAACTACAGACCACTACAGCAGGACCTTCTTACACACATGTGTGTGATACAAGTTATGATAATATTTAATTTAATTTTGTATTTGATTGAATTATGAAATGATGTAAAGAAAAGATGAGAAATAAATTCAGTGAGGAAAAAACATAGTCGCGTGTGTCAGTCTGGAAATTGGTACAAAGCCTTTTTTTATGATTTGGAGCCAAATTTTCTCCATAGAAATGTAAAAGCCAATTACTGCAAATGGAGTTTTTATGACAAGGTCTGCCCAAAAGGTTTTTTTTAGGTTTAGATTCAGAAAGCTTTATTCTCGTTTGATTAAAACAAGTATATGTTATGAAATTGCCTTTTTGTATTTATGCACATTATCTGTGTCTGATGATGACATTTATTTTGGTGAGCTAAGGCTACGTTCACACTGCAGGTCTTAATGCTCAATTTTGATTTTGTTGTTGTTGATCAAATCCAATTTCTTTTTATTTTATTTTGAGTGGTTGTTCACACACTGTTACTAAAATGTGACAGCAAACACACTCCAAAATAGCTGTTTTACTTGTGGAAGCATACATAAGCATTTACCAATAAATATATATTGATTCAATCTAGTAATAATATTAATGTAGAGATATATAGTTTTTGCACAGCAACAGCCCTGTACCCTGTGCATCTTGCTGTCTTAGAGCTCAGATGACAGCATATTTTTAAAGTTAGGAAGGTTGGAGCGCTGGAAAGAAACGGGCACATCCACAGCAGTGGACGGATTCCGCCTTCATTAGCGGGTGAGCAGTAGTAGTGACTGCGTTCAGAAAGTGTAAGGTGAAATTTTCATATTGATTTAATTCACATATTTATCTGCTAGATGACTGAGGGCAAGATTTTTTTAGTTTAACTTGTTTTAAATTGAATATTAATTACAATGAATTAAAATTAAATGTTACTGAATGTTTTGATTTGATTTTAAAATTTGACAGTCAAAAATCGACAATGACGGGATTTTTTTACCCCGTCCCTCAGTCAAAATGATGGACAAATAAAAAAGTGATTGGGGCCGATACTGTTCTTATGTACTGTATCGTATTGGTTAAAGTTAACAGATACCATGAACTGATACTTAAAATGTGGGAACTCTGCAATTATTTCAGATAATTTTTTTATTTTTCGCTTGAAAATGTTGTTTTGTGGTCATTTTTGTGAATATTTTATTTTTTATGTAATTCTCCATCATTTTTTGTAACAAGAGGAGAAGAAAAATAAAACATGTCTTCCAATTCATTGCATTTTTTTGTGTGGTAGAAGTATTGGTATTGGTACTCTGTATCGGCAAGTACTCAAATCCAAGTATCGGTATCGTATTGGTTTGAAAAAAGTGGTATCGTTGCATCCCTAGTTTATCGCTTTATTAAGGTTAAAATTCCAACACTTGTAGAAGTGAACGTACTCCAAAAAATACAGTGCATTTATTACTAATCAGCGATCTCTGATGTGTGCAGTCAACAAACAGTACGGCATCCCATCTCACTCATCAGCTGAGCAACAGATGGTATTTAATCAGACTTCACCATATCTACACCCCTAGTTGGTTGACCCAAACATTGGAGACATAAACATACAAAGAGCATTTCAAAAATCAATGAATAAACAGTTAACAAATATCTTTGTTTAATGTATGGTTCCTACAGGCATCGTGATCAAAATCAACCTAATGGGTTCTGGTGACTGCTGCAGGATAATGGTCTGTCTGTGCCAGTGATGTACAGGACGGATTTAATGCGACAGGACCATTCAAATGGAAGTCACGTTCAAAAACCTCAGCTATGGATCGGATTTAGTACCACATATGCAAGTGACCTGGGTCACATTTGAAAAAATCTGATTTGTGCCGTTCAGACTGTCATAAAGTGATCGTATGTCAGTCGTATTGATGGGCACAAAAAAGTCGTATTTAAAGCGCATTTGTCTGCAGTGTGAACGTAGCCTAAAACTCTTTTTTTAAGTGAGGAAAAAATGTAAAAAGAGAAGAAATCTGATGATGCAAATGAAGTTTCACAGCAAAACTGTATGAATCTATTTTTTATGTACAGTATTTTCCTTCATGGCATCAGCACTTTGACATTTTGAGTGTCTTTCCCCCCTTTTTTTCAGCTGTTGCCTTTTGATCACAGAGTATGGTACCAAGAGAACAAACAGGGCCTCAGAATCACATCCAGGTCCTAGCAAGAAGAAAAAAACCTTGGGCATCCCCTTCCACGATGATCAAGCTGGCTTTTCTTTAGGAGGACCAGCCACCGACAGAGGTGGTAGGCATTTTGTTTAAAAAAAAAAAAAAGGATTGTGAACATGTATGTATGGTCTCTCTTTATGACTGACTTTGATCATTTTATTTATTCCTCATGCATAACCTCTTGACTGGATCTAGAGCATGGAACAAATGAAGCAGGGGGAGGTACTACGCTTAGATGAACTCTCTTAGCAGAATTTGAATAAGTTCGCTGTCAGTCGTAGCAGCCGTGTTTCACTTCTGATGAAGATCGGGCTGCTTCACATGTGACGCAGTTTGCTCTGCAGCGGAGCAAAGCTCACAGGTTGAAGGCCATTTAACGGTTGCACAGAACTTGATCCGATGGATCCCAGCGCTAAAGTTGGAAATCATCTTCAGTGCACACATGCCTCCTATGTGAAAGCAGCCTGAATCCTTCTTGGGTTGCAATGCTGGAAAAAAAGCCCCACCACTTATAAGGTGGTGAATGATCACCAGGCTTTCCTGTTTATTGAAACTTACATTAACGTTTTCACATTATAACAACTGACCTTTCCTCTGTTCGTTTGGATATGACGTGATGGCCCAACACAACATATTGTGTTATGGTGAAGAAGCAGGGAAATAATACGTGGTTTTAAAGTTTTTTTACTGTAATTTCTAGACGATTGAGCAACCCTGAATATACATTCACTGGCCACTTTATTAGGCACGCTTTGGTAGTATCGGGTTGGACCCCCTTTTGCCTTCAAAACTGCCTTAATCTTTCGTGACATAGATTAAACAATGTATGGAAACATCCTGAAAGATTTTGCTCCATATTGACATGTCGGCTGCAGAACCATGATGCGAATTCCCCGTTCCACCACATGCTCTATTGGATTGAGATCTGCCGACTTTGGAGGACATTTGAGTACAGTGAACTCATTGGGCTGTGGTGTTAGCAATGATCAATTGGTACTAAGGGCCCAAAGTGTGCCAAGAAAAAATTCCCCACATTAATACACCACCAGCCTGAACTGTTGATACAAGACAGGATGGATCCATGCTTTCATGTTGTTGACGCCAAATTCTGACCCTACCATCTGAATGCCGCAGCAGAAATTAAGACTCATCAGACCAGGCAACATTTTTCCAATCTTCTATTGTCCTATTTTGGTGAGCCCGTTCAAATTGTAGCCTCAGTTTCCTGTTTTTTTTAGCTGACAGGAGTGGCACCCTGTGTGGTCTTCTGCTGTTGTTGCCCTTCAAAGTTCAATGAGTTATGCGTTCAGAGACGTTCTTCTGCATATCTTGGTTGTAACAAGTGGTTATTTGAGTTACTGTTGCCTTCCTATCAGCTCGAACCAGTCTGGCCATTCTCTGAACTTTGGCATCAACAAGGCATTTTCGCCCACAGAAATATTGCTCACTGGATATTCTTCCTTTTTTCGGAACATTCTCTGTAAATCTTAGGGATGGTTGTGCGTGAAAATCCCGGTAGATCATCAATCATGCTACATTCAAAGTAACTTAAATCACCTTTCTGCCCCATTCTGACGCTCTGTTGGAACTGCAGCAGATTGTTTTGAGCTACATGCCTAAATGCATTGAGTTGCCGCCATTTGATTGGCTGATTAGAAATTTGAGTTAATGAGCAGTTTGACAGGTATGCCTAATAAAGTGGCCAGTGAGTGTAAGTTGCCCACAGTAGCTTTAAAAAAATCTTTCTTTTTACATACGTATACACATTTAGGTCGCACTGGGCTATGAGCTACAGGTGTCCACGTTGTAACATCAGATTTTACACAGAAATTTTTTATTAAATACACACTGGTAACAAACACAATTATATACCACAAATGCAAAACAGTGTCTGTTACATGGTTGGTTGTAGCACATGTAGCACATTAGCCAATTTTCGGCTTACAGTCCGGAAATTACGGTAAATACAAATCTGAAAAGTGTGGCATACATATGTCTTCAGTCTATTTCCATTATGGTAACCCTAAAAGAAACTAAAAACAACTGGCCTGTAGAAGTGACCTAAACAGAGCATCAAACTTGTACGTGTGTGTGTTTTTGTATCCCGACTGTTCTACAGAGAACATTAATGGACAAAGAACACATCAAGCAGGTCAGGAAACACGTTGTGATGCTTAAAGCATTACGTCATAAAACAATATCCTGTACTACGAACATCTCACAGAACTGTTCGACGCGTTATCCAGAAATGAAAATAGTATAGCCCTCCCACCAAGTAATCAGAAAGTGCTCAAGAGGCCCATTGTATCTGGGGGAGATGGAGAGATCCACAGTTCAGGCGGAAAAAGCCATTGACACTTATAAGGTGAAGCTCTGCGATTACAATTTGTATATTAGGAATGCAATTCCCTTAATGTTTTTCTTTTCCTCTGTTTAAAATGCAACCTGGAGTGAGTGCAGTGCACAAAATTCAAAGGGACACTTTTTACATTTGTATTTGAAAAAAACAAAGCTTAATACTTTGTATAAGTTCCTTTCATTTCACTTAAGGTTGCATAGTTCTGGGTTTTGGTATGTCTGCCATAAAATCACATTAAAGGTTGTATTGTGAAAAAGGTTCAAGGGATTGGGACTTTTACTAGGTGCCTTAAATGCTTTAATATATCTGCTCCAGATATTGGATAAATGTCTTTGTAAATTTGCTTCAGATAATTAGTTAATTGTAACGTATGTTTGCTTTGCTGCAGATTTAGAAGACAATTCCTTTTCAGAGTCAGTAAGTCGGTATGCATAGTTTTCCTGTTGCATTCAGCAATTCCTTTTCACGACTGATTGTTTTCCCCCGGTTGTAATCGTTCTGTCTTCCTCAGAGCTTCTAAGAGTGCTAACGATGAATGGCCTTCTACAGGAGACGAGGACGAATCTGTGGAAAAGGTTGGTGAGGCTCATTTCTGCTTATGTACAGCACCATAATTTCTTTCAATGCTAACTTTCACTAAATTTTTTTGAATCTTAGAAACCACTTAAAGTAAACCTAAGCCGGATATTTGGATCTAAAATGGGAGAAGGTACCGCTGATCTTTTAGTCCCTTTGTCACTAAATGTAGTAGTTTGTAGGTTTTGGCTGTAATCCGTTATCCCTGCCTGCCCCATAGCTCCCGCACTACCTGACACTTCCCTGAGTGACACAGAATCAGAGCCAGAATGTGAAACTAGTGTCCAAAGAATCCCACCCACTCCAATGGCTTTAACGTCTGGCACAACTCCACTGCACCCAGTAGATCCCCTTCCAGTTCCCTCCCTCCCCACATCATCCCACATGGCTTCTACTCCTCTTCAAAGCTCCAGAAAGGTAACGTTTCTGTAGTAAACATCTGCTTTGTGTTGTTTTTCTGACAACATTCTATTCCTCTGCTTTTTTTTCCCCTCTAAATGCCAAAAACAAGGAAACCAATCAGCTGTAAGGGGGAAAGGAAATAGCTCAGAGCAAAATGTAAGTGCTAATAACTCCCAGGAGGAAGACTCTGCTGGGGAGGACTCTGGAGAGGAGGTAGAGGAAGAAGACGAGGAGGATGATGAGGAGGAAGAAGATGAGGAGGATGAGGAAGACGAAGAAGATGATGATGATGATGAGGAAGAAGATGATGATGATATTGATGATGGTGAAGATGAGGAAGAAGATGGATCTGAGGAGGAGGAGGAGGAAAATGATAACTGTGTGGCTGACTCAGGAGACCTTCAGAATCACTCTGCCACTGATGTCAGACTTAATGCTCAAAACCGTCCTTCCACTGACGCCTCTCTCAACGGCAGGACTTCTGCAAAACACGACGCATCCGAGAAAAACGTCAGAGCGGAGGCAGAAGGTGCAGACGCCAACAGCCCCACTGGTGCTAAAACCTACGCCGTGCCAGCAACGTTGGACGTCGAAGATGATTGCATTGTGTCTGCCATTAGAGTGGAATCTAAGCTGTCTGATGAAGAAGAGAGCTTCGCTAAGGACAATGTGAGGTCATCGGAAAACCCAGTCCCATCTGAGGTTGAAGAACTGCAGTCACACAGAGAAAAATGTTGCAAGGATTCCTCTAGCGATGAGGAAAAAGGTGGCAGTAAAGTTTGGAATGACAGTGACGACGAGGAAGAAAATAAAATGGAAGGATTAGGCGGCGGCATTTTGATCGCTTGTCCAGGGATGCTCTTAGCCAACGTCGCAAAGAACGCTGAATCGGATGTGGAAGATGATGCCGTGCCAAGCGGGGGGCCAATTGAAGAAGGTAAACGTAGGTCGTCATGGGGCTCTTCAGAAGATGGAAGTGACATCGACTTGCCCAAACAAAGAGAGGCAAACCGTGAGGTTCTTCAATTTGAAAACAGTGTTCAACCACTAGGTATGCAGCTAGAAGAGGCTATTCTACCTCCAAAGGTTGAGCAGCCCGATACCTCATGGGACTCTTCATCACCTGCTCCACCATCTGCACAATGCATCCCACCCAAGCAAGTTACAGACAACCCAGAATCTTTGGCTAGACCAGGTATACCAAGTTCACCCCAGGCCAAAAACAAAGCAAGTGTAGCAACTGCAGATGAATCGGATTGGGATTCCTCTGAAGCAGACAACCAAAATGATCCTGGTGCTAATTGTGAAGTTCTGTCACTAAATGTATACGCAGCAGACAATGAGACCAAAGAAACAAACAAACGCTCCTCGGAAGAAGAGGAAATTGAGAAAGAATCCAATGACCCCTCCCCTGTTGTGTCAGTAGTGCTTGATGATGAAGACAAAAAAGAGCCGATACTCATCGAAGATGGAGAGCCAGTGGCTTCTCTTTCGCTAAAAGAAAACTCAGACTCTAAAAGTTCTGAAGGGAACAGTAGCAGTTGGGATGATGAGGAAAGCGACGAGTCAGAGAAACAGAAGACAACACTTCCTTCTGATGTCAATTTGCCGTCACTGTCACCCAAACACAAAAGTTCAGTGGATGGACAAGAAGTAAAAACGGAAAATATTCAGACTGCAGATGCGAATGAAGAGATTCCATACACTCTAATTGACGGAAATAATGAAGCTGAAAATGAAACCACTGCTCAGGGAGAAACGCTGGTCATTGATGATAATCTGAGTAAAGACAATGAGTCCAGTGAGGATTCTGACAGCAAGCATCAAAAACTCCAGTATGACTTTGCCAGTGCCGCAGTTAAATCGCTAGACGTTGGAGATGATGCCGGTGGTTTGAGCGTAAATGTAAGTGTGAAGTCGGTCAATGAAAGTGAAGCTAGATTGACATCGTACACACCTCTTGAAAATCATTTTTTTAGTGTTACCAAAACAAGAGAGTCTAATGGCGAAGGCCAAAGAAGTGAAACCGTCTTTTCCAGTCCACCAAGCAAAGAAATTGACACCAGCAGCCAACACCATAGTTCAGAGGCATCTGATGAAGCGCTACCCCAGACCGACATTGATGATGTGGATTTAAGCTCACCAGATCGGTCTGAGAACATAAGCTTGAGATGGCACAAGCTAAAAAGTGCTGACGACCCTGATATTCAGGTAAAACAGGGATGAGTTGTAAAGTAGGATGGTTGTATTAATTCTGCCAGCATCTTCATGATCTGGTTTGTGAGACTCCTTCTTGATATGTTTCTATTTTTTCTGTTAGATGTGAACTTGGCAATAATTGAAACTTGGTTTTAAGTGCATTATAATTTTCATTCTTTAGGAACAAAATTCAACCGACGATGAGAATGACGATGACGAAGAAGTCGATGACGAGGATGAAGGAGAGTCATCAGGTGACGACAGTCAGTCTGAAGACGGTGGAGAGGTCCATGATGCTTCAGCTGTTGAGGGAGCAGAAGTTAGTAAAGAAAGGAAAAGAGGTAGGAAGTACTTCCTTCTCTATGGGTCCATCCAACATTTATTATCCATCCATTTGATGGCAGAACTCTGCAAACTTTTGTATTTGAAAATGTGATTAAATGCAGCAGTTGTGTGTTGCTCAAATCAGACTTCTGACTGTATTTTTTAAATGAAAGCTATAGCTTTCAACTTTTAAAGTAATCAGTCAAAATTTCTATGTAGATTTCCGGTCAGAGCTGGGTCTGGAGAAAGGGGAGGAAGATGAGAGTTCATGGGACTCTGAGGTATAAAACATGTGATGCCAAACACCTGATGATCAAAGATTTTCTTTGTTTTCTTTTTAATTTCAAGATTCTGATTTTTCTGTATTTCTCAGTCAAACTCTGAACTCTCCAACATTCCGCATAAAGAAGAGCAAGATTTGCGTAGCCTGAACCTTTTAGAAGAAACATCCGCTGTGGAGCAGCCACTCAAAGAAAGTAAATAAATAGTTTCTTCTTGTCACTTTCTTGATTGTTTCAGTGTATTGTTTGCTTCTAGATGTAATCAAGTCATTCCAGGGAACATTCCATGCAGCAGAAACTGTGTGACTTTACCTATTCATTGTTATACAAAACTTGCTTTTTAATTAACAGTATGTGTGCTTCCATTAGTGTCTACTAGTATCCAGATCTTCATAAAGCTAAATTATTGAATTGTACAAATTGTCCATTTTAACCAAACCTACCATCGGTTTGTTACTTTTCTTTTGTAGACATGGTTTACATTCCTTCTTTTTTAAGAGGGAAAGGAGGCAGTAGGATGGCAGAGATAGAGCCTCGCGAGAGTGTAGGGATGTCACAAGGCAGCCAGGGAGAGGGTACGCCCGTCTTTATCAGAGACCTCACCATCACTTCATTGTCACAGAAGGGGAATGCATGCAGCAGTCACTGGTCCTGCTTGATCCTGCCAGCTGGCTATGAAGTCTGTTTTCTAGAGCTTACAGTGCCCTGCAGAGGTTTTGAACTTTTTCACTTTTTGTCACATTACAGCGGCAAACTTCAACAGATTTTATTGGGATTCTACACAAAATAACGCTTGTCGTATTTTTTAATAAAAACATAGATCTAAAAATGCCGCATTAGCATTCAGCTCCCTCTACTCCGATATCCCAAAATGAAATCCAGTGGAACCAATTAAACACCTTTTAGTTTTAGAAAATTCAAAGTAGAATTAGGACGTAAAACAAACTTTTTTTTTTTTTTTTCACAGAGTAGTTTTTAGTCACTTCAAACTGTAGGGTATAGCGCAATTACAAACCTATTTAGGTACAGCTGAATGGTAACTGGAAGAGCTGTAGACAGGACAGCTTATGGCTCTACACTTCCCACATCTGACCTTTATGGAAGAGTGATCAAAAGAGAGAATCCAAATGCATCGATTAAGAGCAATCCTGGAAAAAAAAAACAGTTGCAAAAAAAACTTGGCACCTTCAGCTCATCAGAGCTTCAGTGAAATTGTTTAACTCAACACATATTCATGTATTGCAAAGGGCCAGCCAAATTTCAGACCTAAAACCAGCTGAGAATCGGATCCAGAACTTGAAAATGGATGTTCAGAGGCAAAAAATATCAAGATAAGGCATTTTAGCCTTTCATCGAAACGTCACTTCTTTTCTAAACCAGGGTGTGAAGTGTCAGATTCATTAGTTTGAACAATAACAAAAATATAACTGTTTAGGTCACTTGAGTCACTTTCCCTACCCTCTATTGGACTTATTTTGCCTTCACACGGCAGGCAAATGCGCTTCAAATCCAACTGTTTTTGCCCCTATTGCACTCATATCCGATCACTTCATGGCAGACTGAATGGCAAAAAACAGATATATTTTTTTTGCATATGTAGTACTAAATCCGATCCATATCGGATGTATCCGAAAGTGACCTCAGTCTGAACGGTCACGTCGCATTAAATCCGTCCTGTATGTCACAGACAGACCTTCGTCCTGCAGCAGTCACCAGCACCCATTAAGATGATTTTTTAACACGCTGCCCATGTTTATCTCTGAATTACATCCAGACCCAACCTGACCCGTTGAATTAAAACCCGCGACGCAAACCGAGACCCGCACACTGACAGAATAGCGTGCAGTGCCAACATTTTTGAAAATGTGTTGTTTGAAGTAAAGCTCAGTCTTGTTACTTTTCCGTTGTCCATCATTTTGATTAACGGATTGGGTCAAAAAAAAATTTATTATATACTTTTATCTGTCAAATTTTAAAATGAAATTGACACGTTAAATAAGATTTAATTTTAATTCATTGTAATTGATAATAATTTCACAAGAAAACATTTTATTACTCATCTAGCAGATAAATACATGAATTAAATAAGCATGACGATTTCACTTAATATTTTCTGAACGCAGTCAACTTTCTCCTGCTCCTGGACAAGCACAGCTCACCTGCTAATGAAGGCGGCTGTATACGTAGGCGCTGCAGACTGGATCCGTAATTTGCGCTCCTTCTCATGGATGCGCCTATCTTTTCCCAGCGCTGTCTCCAAAGTGTCCATAACTCATCAAAAATGCTGTCATCTTTACTTTCGGGTAGCAAGATTCAATTCAAAAACACTTTATTGATCCCAGAGGGAAATTAAGTGTTGATGCACAGAGTCCAGATCTGAGATGATGCCCAGATTCTCTCATAAATGTGTTTTTCATTGATTCAGTTCCCTGCGTGCGTTACTGTTAACCCTGCTTGAATGTAAACTATATTATAATTAATTATTTCCCTTTTTATTTCTGTGGAATTTTGCACAGCTGAATTTATTTGTTGTTGTGCATAAACTAAATATCTCAATTAATATTATTAATATATTTAATTTTATATATATTTATCTATAGATTAATATATACGAGTCATGTATTGCTCCAAACACAAAACCAGCTGTTATGCTGGTCACCTGTGAGTAGTGAACTTAGATCGTTGCTTCCGACTGTGCAGGAATTGCCAAACTGCTGCAGCCAGGATTTTTTTTTCCTTCCGTAAACCGAACACCTTGACTGTGTGTGACTTGAGCATTAAGACCTGCAGTGTGAACATGCCACAATGTTTGAGTTGTTGTCGTTTGAAATGGCAAGCATGTCACCCAACATAAGAATTTTCTTTTGGTCTCGTGTCTCAAGGTGTGAATGACGGTAAAATAACCTGTAGAGACGAACCAAGGCTGCTTCGGGAGAAGGACAGATGAAACCTGAACCCACCTCCTCTGTTTAGTGCTCTTTTTAAAGCCTAACATATTTAACTACTGTCACTCTGATCTTGAAGCGCCTGTACGCCTTAACGGCACCATTAGTGACCTTAACGGCTCTACTAGTCTGATTGTTGTGACCTAAACAAAATTAATACTTTTAATGCTCAGTTTAGAACCAAAGAAGCGGTTGCGTTGAGAGAAAAAAGTCTGGCTGCCTCTGCTTAAGCATCTATACAATTAGACAGTACTTTGTCCTGCCTCTCATAAAATCCCAATAACTTACAATGCAGTTTGTCGTTTGTAACAAGACAAAAATAAAATGTGAAAAATGCTTCTGCAAAGATGAGGGAACTGAAGATAATTCTAGGTTTTTTGCTTTTATTTAAACTAATGTTTTGGTTCAAATTCCACTAATCTTCACCATTGCTATGATTATGCTCCAGTCAAATAAATCCGTCTGCATGGCTGATACAAAGACGCGCACTTGTAAGTTCATGCTAATCTCAAGCTCATTTGCACGGGAATGCTTTTAACATCCTCCTAACAGCCTGTATCATCAAGATTCTCTACATGTTTACGGGATAAGTTTTTAGTTTTCAATGTTAAGAAACGCAACGTCTTCTTTTTGCAGCTGAAAGCTACGGCAATAGAAATCAAGGGAGACTTCCTGATAAAGACAATGGCGCAGGAAAAAAGGTACGTTTAACTTATGGTGCCACAAAACACTTATTGAAGATGTTACAGTTAAAGAGCTGCGTCTTTTCATTTCAATTAGATGGAAAGTCCAAAACGGGAAACGCTTAGTCTATTCACCAAGCCTAAAGAAGATGTCGACATCATGGAGGAGCTTGGGGTAGGGGACGTTGATGACCTTGAAGGTAAGATTTAGAATGTCAAGACTTACTAGTGTTTTTTTGTTTTTTTTGACAGATTTCCATCAAACAAGCTGTAACAGAACACTGTGCAGAAATATATTTAAAACAACCATTCCTCAACTTTATCGCAATATTTTCTGGGGCATTTTATAGTCCAACAAAATGGGTTTTGTTGACCGCCCTATTCTGAAGTTCTTTCTGCTTTAGTGTGTTTATTTACTTAATTATAGCAAATATGCATATTACTTAACAATAGCAAATATGCATCATTGGTGTGACTCGATAAAAAAACCTTGGCTTTTTGCATGCAGCACTGACTTTTCTGTTCATTTTTGTTTCTATTTAACCTTTTAAAGCCAAAAAAGCAGGTCAGTAACAGGAAGTTTGAATGAATGGAACTGTGTTTACTAGGGATGTACTGATACTGGTTTCGGGTATCAGGGCCATTCTAAGGTACTTGTATCGGTTAGTTAACTGATACCATGAAGCGATACTTAAAATGAGGAAACGCTGCATTAATTGAATAGAACTTTTTTTTTTTTCTCTTGAAATGTTAACTTTGTGGGTTTTTTTTATATATATTTTTTTAATCCAAAACACCATCATTTGCAGAGAAGAAAGTAAATTTTTCTTCCAATTGTATTTTTTTGTGTTGTGGAAGTATTGACATTGATACTCTATATCGGCAAGTATTCCGATCAGAGTATTGGTTTGAAAAAAGTAGTATCGTTGCATCCCTAGTATTTGCCAAAAGGTGTAGTGTGTTTAGCTTTCTACTGTAGCTTCATAGATTAGAAGTGTTCATCTATGGGTGGGATATTTAGCTTGATGTAAAGCTCCACAAACCTTTTTTTTTTTTTTTTACTTAAACTGTCTTGTTTTGTTGGTGCAGATGTATCGGACTGGGATTCTGCCAGTACCGTCAGTAAAAGGACCCTGCCTGAACGGAAGACGCCATCCTCTAGATTTGGAGAGTTTCGGGAAGATGGTCATTCTTCTGGAGGTGAACAGAAAGAAGATCATGTTTTTCCCACAGCCTCAACATCTCAGAGGAGCAGCAGCTCTGGGAAGAGTCAGCCCAGCACGCCCTCCAAATCTGCTCCCCAGCCCCAACCTCGCGCAAGGAAGAGGAATCTACAGAAACCGGAGGGAGAAGAAGGTTGTTAGCACCATTTTTTTGCACCCTTATTACATTATTACAATACCTTGAGTCATTGAAAGAAACAAAGGATGACTCGCACGCTGCAGGACTCCAATTTGAAGTCGATTTATTTAGCTGCAAAAAAGCAGTAAGCAAAAGCTCTTCGTCAGAAGGAGCCCTGCGGTGTGCGAGGCATCCTTTGTTTCTTTCATGTTTTCGGCTCAGCACCTGCCCAATAGGTTTTGGAACGGATGTGGGTGTGGATTCCAGTGTTTCCCACACATAGACGAATGTTTGGCGGTGCGCTATTTTACACACACCTCTAATAATACCCGACTTCAGCCGCGACACCTCCGCCTCTTCCTCTCTCTTTCTCTGAGAGCTTGGGATGTGTCGTCTGTGTGACAGCAGGTGGATATTTTTGGAGGTGGACAGTTTGTGCGATGTTTCTGATTCCCCTCAAATAAACAGGGACCCCACGGGGGAGGAGAGTAGCGCTGTCTGCATTTACTCCTCAGCCAAGTGCAAGCGGGGTGGCATTCCTAAACTTTTTTTCCGGATAAGGAGGAGGAAAGCGTGGGAAACCATACGACACTGCATACATGGGTATACTTGCCAACCCTTTCCGGGAGAGTCCCGAATTTCAATGCCCCTCCCGAAAGTCTCTCAAAGCCATTCTCCCAAATTTCTCCTGATATCTGACAACGTTGCATATCATGTACACTCCATGTTTCTTATGTGAGAGGGACGGAGAAGAAAACATAATTTGCATTTTGCTAAGGAAGATGCTATGGGGTACAGTTTCGTCATTCATGACAAAGTCCATCACCTGTCGGCGAAATTCTCCGTTTTGGCTACAAAATAGGTCACCTATGTAATTCGTATATTTCCCATCAGAAAAACAATCAGCTGTAATTACTGATGCATGCCATAGTTGCCAGCCCCAAGTTTTCAGAACGTCTTAGTGTGACTGAAAGAAGCTGCTGCTTCAGTTACTTTTTAAATCTTCCGAATTAATTAGGAATTAAAACTGTTTCAACAGACCTCAAGTCTGGTTTCCTTTTATTTCGAGTGAGTTTTTTAGAATGATTGATGAGTGATTATTCCTAAACGTTCAGTGGTGCTGAACAGGGGCGTAACCAGGAGGTTAATGAAGAGGGCCTGAAAGGGGCCAAGGTGGGTCTTGGAATTCAGCACAAAAATTAAAATGTCATTTAAAGTCATTTTATTTTACTAAGCTTTACGTGATAATGTAGCCTCTAACTCTGTGATGGACTGGCGACCTGTCCAGGGTGTATCCCGCCTCTCGCCCGTCGACAGCTGGAGATAGGCACCAGGCCCCCCGCGACCCCTTGAGGATTAAGCGGTTCAGAAAATTGATGGATGGATGGATGTAGCCTCTAACTCTGCTGGGTTTGCGTCTGCGTTTCGAACAATTCAAGTGATTGGCGAAAAATAAAATACAATCACTAATAAAAACATTCCAACTTTTCACCAAAGCTTTTTCACACATAAATGTAGGGACTCTTTAATTTTGTCAAAAACATAAATACTGTAAAATTCAAGTATTTGTTTTGATTTGTGCTAAAGTTAGAATTAATGTAATAAAGTCTGTGTTACCAAAATTAACTTAAAAATGTTTTTATTAACCTTGGGGTAGTCCTCATGTACATACCCTATCCAATCGTTCTTTTCACTTTTCACCCCTCAAACACACCACAACCCCCACAACCACTACACACTGATTTCAAATGTGTGTGAAACACTGGGATCCCCTTTTTTTAATACCTGCATACATATCTAATACATGCAAGAGTTTTTATCTTATATCTTTGTGCCGAAACCAGAATCAGATGGCGAGCCAGAAAAGACTGGATGCTCTCGAGAACCGTCTCCATCAGACAATCGGCTTCGGAATTTAGTTGAGCCTCAGGCAGACGTTGAACCAGGTACGCTTTATTAGTCCTTTTTAAACATCACCCTAATATCTGCACATTCCCAGTGTTCCGGGTTGTAACTCCGTCTTTGTCCAGGAACTGCTGAGCTCTCACTGATTGCTGGAAACACTCAAACTGGCTTGGATTTTGAGGAACACCAAGAAAAGGTGAGCGTAGATCCGCCTCTGTCTTCGAAGTGCATTTCTATTTTGCAGCAGTTTTGTCTCCAGCTCAACTTAAGCTTCTTCCTTGTTCTAAAAGCACACTTGCAAGTCATAAGTGGGTAGATATGTTATAAAATGCTTTGAATTTAAGACCATATTTCTTATAAATTAGTAGTACATGGAAACATTTATGCAGAACCAAAAAAATATATATTTTCTCTTTTTTGTATAAATGTATAGCTGCTTCACTGTGCAAAAGTCTTGAAACACCCATGTTTAACAGTGCCTCAAAATTTGGCTTTTTCTTTTACCAAAAACAAAAAACTCCTTTAACATCAAATTTCTTTTTTTTTTAATAATGACAAACAAAAATATTCTTACATAAATTAACTCCTTGCATAAATATCCACAATTATGGCAACAGAATGTTAACTGGATATAAACAGGTTCATACTGTATGACTGACTTTTTTTTAAAATATATTTGTCAAACACCTTTTTTTTTTGTTGCTTTTTTTGTCTTTTCTTTTGTCGTTTTTTTCTGTTTTTCCTCGTCAAATCATGGCATCAAAAGGAGAAAGATGATGCAGTAGATGGATGTGGGTTCAGTTTGCACAACTTAGCCCACACAGGCTCTGACACTGATAAGAAGCTTGGTGGAGATACGCCTTGGGAGAAACGTTACGAGAAACTCTGGGTAGAGGTGGAGAAAAAGGAGGTGAAATCCACCTTTAAGAGCGTTGCTGGGGAATTGAAAGAGAGGTTTGGAGAACTTTTTAAATCAGGACGTCCTGGAGAAAACCACACAGAGGACACCTCTTCCACGTCCAGCTCTGCGGGTTCGAGCGACGAAGAGGAGGGCGAGGTTATCATTCGCCCTGCAGCCAGAGCCAGAAGTGCCGTTCTTCTCACCATCCCTGAGCAGAGAGAGTCTGGACAGGAGGAATCTGCGGCGGGGTCGCCTGATGGTTCAATATGTGAGGAAAGGTCGATTGATGGCGATAGAGCTGCCAGCGACTGCTTCACTCGTCATAAGTCAGCTCTGCTCGCAGCTGATGTTGCGGGCACGCCGCTCAGCGCTGCACAGGAAGAAAGGGAAGAAGCCACCGATTGCTACGGCAAACATACTTCAAAGGAAAATGCCATGACTGGGTTTGCTACTGACTCTGCTGCTCATCCACACAAAGCCAGCTGGAGCGACGCAGGGTCAGAAGAGAGTCAGACGTCTGAGCCGTCCTCACAAAACAGACGTCCGCATGTCTCTAATGCAGGAGGATGGGAGGAAGAGGACATGACGAAGCGTAACCATGAGGTAGGACCGCTGGGTGTTGCATTCAAAGCAAAGGTCCAGCCCAAGAAAACTATTTAGGATTGCTGCTTCTTAAGCAGTTGCTTCTGGACTTCATCTTTCTCTCTTTTCTTTGTTTGATTCAATACATCAATATCTTTCTCTTCTTCAGTTAAGGCTCGTAGCATTATGACCTTTCCTTATTGCATTTTCATGTGAATTATTTCCTGTCGTGTGTTTCTTTTCATATGCATGCTTGTTTCACTTAAACCCACCTTAACTCCTCGCCAGTCAGCTAGTGTTTTCTATGTAGGCTAGTGTGTTTTAGTGGTTGGACTTTTCAAAGTTGCGTTCTTGTGATTATATTGGCGAAAGGTGCAGTATGTGGTGACTAGAGAGGACTAGCGGCCCAACCAATGCTTACTAAAATATATTTTTTAATTTGACAAATCCAGATTTGGACAATTTTAACCCCGATGAGAAGGGGGAAAAAAAGCCTTGCTTCAGCTGATTTTTAGAAAAATCGTTTGCATTATTTCAGCCAAAGTTCTTTGTAAAACAAAGCCTCCCTAAAAGCAGCTTGTGGTAATGTTTTCAACCTGAAATGGTAGATCTGTGTCATTGTCGGAGTTGATGAGGTGACCAAACTTTTAACATTTTTTTTTTTCTAAATGAGACTCGTTTTCTTAGAAATTTACTTTTTTTTTTAAGGCTAAATAAAATTGTTGCCCGACTACCATAAAGAGATATTGACTGACGTGGCTGATAAATTAATACCGATAGTTTAAGCTGTAACCACTCAGAGTCAAGCGTCTGAATTGTTAAAGTACAGTTCTGTAAACTAGATAGACAATATTAAAAAAATTTAGGCATCATTTCAAACTGTAAAAATGATTATATCTGTATGCAATTTAGAGTGAAATATCTGCATCTGGTACATACTTTTAATATCTAATACAACTAATGACTTCCAGTGCTTCACCTTTGTGTACGTTTTGTTTCATAGTCTTGTCATACATGTGTTTTGCATGCATGTTTACACCGAACATTTCTGTGTCAAATATGTGTGAACGTTGCATGGATGATAGCTCTTTGATGCCTTCAATGACCCGGTTTCTTTGTGTTGTTTCAGTTTTGGTTTCTATGCAAGCTTTTGGTTTTCTAATGCAATTTTCTGTCTGTTGTTTCATTGTGAGGTCAAGTGAATTTAACATAAACACCATTAATTGTTGCTGGAAGTACTTTTTCCCTTGGAAAAGAAAAACAATATAGTTTTGTCTGTCTGGTGACATAAAAAAACATATTTTATTAAGTATACAAGTAGCAATTTTACCAAATACTTGTGTACACTTGAGGATTTTTTTTAACTTGAGTAAAAATATGTTGAAGTAGTTCTACTATTGAGTCCAACTTTTGGGTACTCATCTGTGCATTTTATTGTGATTAAAAAAAATGGCGAACAGCAACCGTTAATGTGTTGATTGAAGTAAAATATTTGATATATGGATTAAATGGATAGTACAGATTCGATTCAAAATTATTGGTTTAATTGTGCATTCTTGAATAGCAAAATCTTAGTGCCTTGAAAAAAATATTCAAACCTCTTGCATTTGTTCTGACCTAACCACAAACCTGAGTGTAGTAGGCCACATAAAATATACAGAGCTATTTGTAAATGGAACACAATCTCTGTGTAATACTCCTGTTCTGTCAAGGCTTTAGAGCATTGGTGTCCAAAGTTTTTGGCGACACCAACCAGAATTGTAGAATTGATAGTATTTTTTTAATTTATTAATTTATTGTGTTTTAATGATTTATTTTTAGACTAGCTCAACAGTAAAAGAAACACACAATATTTATTAAAACTAATAAAACCATATAATTATTAGTCAAAATGTGGTTCCAGGTAAACGGTTTGTGTCGCATTAAAACAGGCGCACAATTCTTTCAACTTTTTTTATTATCTAGAAACATCTTTGGTGCATAATTAGCTACAAGAAAAGGATATTTTTGGAATTTGTATTTATTATGATATTAAAATGAAAGGGGGGGGGTTCTCGAAGTTTATTCATAAAAAAAACCCTTTGATTTGTCTTGCATAAGGTGAAATTGTTGAAATATCTGAAAAATCTGTTTTCATCTGCGACAATGGCCTGAGCTGCCTTCACAAGATCGTTATGTGAATCCGTTTTCCTTCCACTTCGAAAATGTGCCCTTTTTTTGTTTTGCCATATTACATAATATCCCCATAAAATGCATCAAGCTTCATGGCTGTAACGTGAAAATGTTACTGGGGTATAAATATTTTTCCAAAGTAACGTCGTTCCAGGTCCAATCCTGTAAAATAGACTCCAAGGAGAAATAGCATTAAGGTGTAAGGTCTCCAATGGGAGGAGCGACACTGAATTATGCATGATTAAGTGCACAGACACAAATCCAAAATGCGTGTTAAAGTGGAAGTTTCCTCAGATGGATTATTCTCTCACGTCAATTCATTAAATATTGCATGCTTTCTTGCCTTTCAGATTGGCAGTGAAGCAACAACAGCTACACCAGAGGATCAAAAGTCATGTACTTCCTGGAACAAAGATGGTTCTGGGAAACCTGAGATCGATAAAGGCGAAGGATCTCATCAGGAACACCAGCCTGTTCCTGCCCAAAGGTATGCATGTTGTTTTTGTTCAGGGAGTAAATACTATTAAAAGTAACCCTTTGGAATTGTTCATACTGTATATTTAAGAAGTTATGTGTAGCATACTTTTTGTAAATTAATTACTGTATTATTTAACTTTAGTTTTTAGACATATTTCCCCCCACAAAGTCTGCTGAGGTGCCTGCCACATTTCTTTGCACCCATGGTAAAGATGTGTAAGATAAAGCCTAAAAATGCATTCTTCAATTGACACTGAATTATATTTTAACCACTGGCCTCAAGGCTGGACAAGGATCTTTTTTTTAATCTTGCCAACACTCACAGTGAGCAGAATTCTATGCCCGAAGATAAGTGTTACAGAACTGCATCAAAGAACAACATCTTGGCCTCACAAAGTCTCCATAACAACCATAATGTAAAGAAGGGTTTTGGAAGTTAAGAAAAAGCATTTAGTTACCGACTATCACAAAATTAAATATGTCAAGTTTGCTGAAACCTACTGGAACTTTAATTTGAACCGTGTGCTTTCGTCAGATGATGGGTGTTTCTGAATGTCAAGGCGCCTTTCTTGCCAAGGCAATGCCTCTGGAGGCGCCTTGCTTACGAGGACACTGTCCTTCCTTGTTTAAAGAAAATGGTTAAATGGAACAGACTTATCTCACGTGAACACGGCTGCCTGCTTACGCGCTCTGTTTAAAATCCCGCCCATCGTAGTAGCGTAGTAACTTTCCTTCAGCCATGGAACTGGAACTGTATAATAAGCGTTTTACTTTTTTTTTTAAACGGTGTATATGTCGGTTAATTTGAATGTGTAAACGAGTTAGCACCTGGTAGCCACCGAAGCTACAACTACTTAGCAACTAACCAATCATATATAACTGCTTTGGATCTAATAAAAAAAAGCTTTAAAAAAACAACAACATTTTAGATATAAGCCCGATTGCCAAAGTTAGTTGACTTACATTTAAACGGGAAAGTAGCTGCTGCCGGCTCCTACCGCACTGTAATCTGGGGAAATTTTTGACAGAGGGAAGGCATCAAGGCACCTCTGATGCATCCTTGGTCCATTAGCTAAAGGACAGACAAAAGGAGAACAGATTCCTCCGTAGCACATGAAAATTGGAACACGCCTTGGCGGTCCCTGATGACGTATCTCCTAGGCTAGTGGGGCGGGACCAAGGCATCAATGTGAGGTTCCTTTGCATTGAGAAACACCCAATGAGATAAAGATTTGGAACAGAGGACGGGTAAGCATAAAATAACCTGATTTCCCCTGTTATGTAGGGTGGAGTAACCATGATCCTGAGGGGATTGTTTCTTCTCCATAAGTCCAGAAAATAACTTTTATTGCCCCATTGACTTCATTCATTATATTTTCCGCCAGGGGACCCAAAGGCCGACTGGAAGGGGAGGAGAGTTATAGCACATGTTGAGCAATTTAAAATACTCTGTAGAACTCGTCTTGGCCTCTGTACTGAAGAGCAGAAACAAAATAATACATTTGTAAATACATAAATAATTATAGAAAAATACATCAATTTGGGAATAAATTAATATGGGAATGAATAAATAAATAAAATGTAAAATACATTTGAAAATATATAAATAAATAGAGAAAATAAAATGAACTGTTGTAAAAAACGTAAGAAAAGATGCAAAGGCGGACTGAGTGCTAGGTTGTGAGGTGCTACTTGGGTGCTTCACGCTAGCTTAGCTAAAAGCCTTAAGTGTGTTAGTCTTCAATTGTTAACATTTGCACCACAGCACCTCACCTTCCAAGGCACCTTTGTTTTTGTCTGTTGCTCGCAGGAGCCCTCCATGTCAAGGACAGACCTGGTGATAAACCAGCATTACTCTGACAGTGAGATTCCAGCAGCCGGGTAGCTCAACTCTGTTACAGACACACAGAGTAGCAAGCTGTTGCTAATGCTTCTCCGTCCTCAGCCACTTCAGTGTAAATACAGAGACTTGAAGCTGACCAATCAGGCTTTAGGTCAGTGTTAGAAACATCCCCCTTTTTAGAATACACTTCTGTAAATATGTAAATAAATGTGATCTAAGAATGGGTAAATAAATGTCATCTAGAAATGTGTAAATACATAAATAAATAAATGTGGGAATAAACCAAAAAAAAAGGAAAAAAAAAAATAAATTTTATATATATATAATATATATATACAGACGTGGACAAAATTGTTGGTGCCCTTCATTAAATCAAAGAAAAACTCATAATGGTCACAGAAATAACTTTAATCTGACAAAAGTAATAATAAATAAAAATTATATAAATGTTGACCAATGAAAGTCAGACATTGCTTTTCATCCATGCTTCAACGGAATTATTTAAAAAATAAATGCATGAAACAGGCCTGGACAAAAATGATGGTACCCCTAAAAGGAATGAAAATAATGTGACCAAAGGGACATGTTAATCCAAGGTATGTCCACTAATCAGCATCCTAGGTGTCTACAATCCTGTAATCACTCAGTGGGCCTATATATAGGACTCCAGGTAGTCACTGTGTTGTTTGGTGACGTGGTGTGTACCACACTCAATATAAACCAGAGGAAGCAAAGGAAAGAGTTGTCTCAGGAGATGAGAAAGAAAATCATAGACAAGCATGTTAACTGTAAAGGCTATAAGACCATCTCCAAGCAGCTAGATGTTTCTGTGACTACAGCTGCACATGTCATTCAGTAATGTATGATCCATGGGACTGTAGCCAACCTCCCTGGACGTGGCTGCAGGAGGAAAATTGATGACAGATCAAAGAGACGGATAATCCAAATGGTAACAAAAGAGCCTAGAAAGACTTCAAAATAGATCCAAGCTGAACTTTATGCTCAAGGAACATCAGTGTCAGATCGGAACATCCTTCGCTGTTTGAGCCAAAGAGGGCAAATATATTTATTTATATATATATGTGTGAAATTAAATATTTTTTTGTTTTTAATTAATTTATTTTTAAATTTATTTATTTATATCCACATTTATTTATTTATTTATTGTTAATAATGGCAGGATTGGTCCTCCATAATAGTGAAGCAGAATCACAGTTGGTTCTCTGGCTCACTTTATATATTAAAAGTAGAATTGGGACTTGATAAAAAAAAATTTATATAATTAATTAGAGGCTTTGTAATTAATTAATTGCGATTAATCGTATTTGAAAAGTACAACAATTTTTGCCCATGAAAACACAATTATTTAACTATGAAAGGATTTCGGAGGACAACAATCGAATTTCACATGTGCCAGATATATTAATGATGCTCTCTGCTCTTTGGTGTAGCTAGACGGTTTATCTTATGCAATTTGTACAGCGAGGCGCAAGGGGAACTCACATCGACATAACAGGGGCACCACCTGCGGTCTGTTCAATCGAACGAAACAGAACCAGGCATTAAGTGGCCGCTCAAGGAGGATGTCCGATTAGAAAAAGGATGTTGTCCTGCTTGCATCGCACCAGTCAGTTTAAGTATGCATAAACAAGGAAAACCCCTATGGAACCTGAGAGCGCTTGAAAAGTGGATGGTAACCCGTTACATTCACAGCCTCTTGTGTGCATCATTGTATTCGGCATCGCAGGAAATCATGCACAGACAAATGAAAACCGTGATTAAATGCGCATACATTTTATTTTAAATTAATGGTTGGATTTCTGTAAATGCTTTACTGTGAGATTTTTCTGTTGCAATAAATAGTCATTTTAACAGTATTTTAAGGCTTTCATCTATGGTGTGCCAAGACTGCCAATATATGTTTGGGGTATTTTGCATTGATTTGAATGTGGTCTTTTTTCATATTTTTTTCATTTCAACCTAAGCGTGAGTTAGAGTCACAGCTAAATCACTGTCAGCTTTATTGCTCTCCATAGCACCATCAGAGCTCCAGTCCAGCAGAGCTGCAATAGCAAGAAGCAAGACAAGTCAGCTGTAGAAGGAACACTAGAGCTGGAGCTGATGGTCCGAGGGGCCCGGCCCTGCAGAGCCCCTCAGACCAGCATACATGTTAATGGAGATCCCCCCTCTGTGTTTGATGATTGCTCTTTAAGTGACATGTCGGACGATGAGGAAAGGTATATATGCAGTATGCCACTTTTCTACTTCTCTCTGTGCCACTAACCAATCTGGTGTTACTAATCTGAACACTAGGTGTATCATCCACAAATGCAGCAGAGTTTAACTTTGTTTAAGGTGAACAAAATACCTGAAAACTGTTGACATAGAGTGCTGTAAAAATATGTCACCTTCTCTTTTTTTTACCACGTGTAAATGTTTCACGTCAGCATCACACATATTTAAAAGTTGGATCAAGATAAAATGAATAAATGCAAAAAGCTATTTTGATGAAGTCGTTTATTAAGAGAAACAAACTAACCATGAACAATTCCTTCTTAAAGGGATATTCCACCTCTAAGTGAAATTAAATCTGTTGCTGTATTCCCCAGAATTAGATTAGTCATGTCTATGCCTCAGCCAGCGGAGGTCTACAGCCGTGCTTTGTTGAAATATAACCCCAGATCTAAATCAGCATCCTTAATTCCATCATGTCATTTCGATATGATTATTGAGCTCACCAGGAATAATTAGGATCATTATTGAGTAATTTTCATGACTTTTGCATGCAGAATGCTAGCTGTTACCACTTTTTGTTCACCTAGATTGTTTATGCTAAAATAACGCAAACTGACTGCTGCTAGATTAGGAGAATTACTGGGCTGGTTATAACAAACTTTTTTTCACTTATTAAACTCTGGGGATGATAACAACATACTAAATTTAACTTAGAGGTGGGATATTTCTTTAATACTTAAGCCGATGTATAAATAGGGTTTTTTTTTAGCTGCAAAAAATAACAGAGACGAATTGTCCCACTTAAAAAGATGACAAGTCTGTAATTTTCATCATTGATGTACCTCTACTGTGAGAGATCCAAAGTAAAGAAAAACTCCAGGCAAACACATTGTAGGATTTGAAAATAATTTAGTTGTATAATGGTGCAAAAATAATTACTGTATTTAGCATCTATAAACAAGCAATTATTCTGCTCCTCACAGACTTACTACTGCTATTTTAAGAATCTTTCTATTCCTCCACTCATTAACTGTATTTATGGCACCCATTAAACTCATTTTCTGTATAATAGACACGTGTCCACACCTTCAAACAGTCAGACTCTAACCTCCAATACGGCCAAGAGGAGAGGGCTTTCTAAGGACACCAGAAACAAGATTGTACACCTGCACAAGACTGGGATGAGCAAATCTAGAATAGGCAAGCAGCTTATTGAGAAGACATAATTGCTGTAGCAATTGTAAAAAATTTAATAAATATAAGATCACTGATATTCTCCCTCATGCTGGAGAACGATGCAAGATCTCACCTTGTAGGGTACACATGATGTTAAGGGCAGTGAGGAAACAGCCCAGAACTATATAGGGTACTGATCAGTGACCTGAAGAGGGATGGGATAGCATTCTAAAAGGTTGCTATTAGTAAAATACTATGTTGTTCCTGACCTATCCAGGCCTGTTTAAATTCTGCCAGAGACCAGCTGGATGATCCAGAGGAGGAGTGGGAGAATTTCTTGTGGTCAGATAAGACCACAGTAAAACTCTTTGGTCTAAACACCACTCACCGAGTATGGAGGGAGAAGAATGTTGAGTTGTATTTCAAGAACATAATACTCTCTCTGAAGCATGGGGACGGAAACAATATGGTGCTTTCTGCTTTCTTCCATCTGCAAGAGCACTGAAGATGAAACATGACTGGATCTTCCAGCCTGACAATAATCCCAAATACACCGTCCAAGCAATGTAGTGGTTACGAAAAAGTTGCCTAGCAAGACGCTACACCTTAATGCAATGGAGAATCTGTGGATGGAGTTTGAAGTCAAAACGTCACAGCTCTAGAGTAGCTCTGCATGGAAGAATGAGCCAGAATATCAGCTACAAGTTATGCAAACCTGGTGAAGACCTACGGGAAACGTCCAACCTGTTATTGTCAACCAAGTTTACATTACAATATATTGAAGTGAACCTTTGCTGTTGACCAAATACGTATTTTCTGGCTTATTATACAGATACATTCTTTGGAAATCATACAGTGTGAATCATACTGTATGATTTCCTGTATTATATTTACATTCTATCTTTCGCAGATGAAGCCCACCTATGATAAAAATTACAGACCTCTCTGACCTTTTTAAGTGTGACAACCTGCAAACCGGTGGCTGCCAAATACTTTCTTGCTGCACCTTATCTCCTAATATATTTGCATGGCTTATGATTGGTTTCCCCAAACGTTCACTATATACTGCATTATACCATTACACCTTCAGTTATTTTATTTTATTTTCTAAGCTCTCACAAATCTTAAGTGACTTTTTTTTACTTCTCTCTGTTTGCCTGGCTCAGGTTGACGACCGCAGGACACCATAAAAGCAAGGTACAGTAAACAGTTAGCAGCTGGATCGACTAGGTCAGTGGTGTCCAAAGTCAGTCCTCAAGGGCCAGTATCCTGCATGTTTTAGATGTTACGCCTGGTTCAGCACACCTGAATCAAATGAATGACTTATTAGCCGGTTTCTGCTTTATTTAAATCTTCTGTATTATAGAAGGAACTCGTCTAAAAGAAGCAGGACATTGAGCCCTGAGGACTAGGGTTAGACACCCCTGGACAACATTAATGATCGGTCTGACATGGCAAATCATTTGAATGTCATTTTTGTCCTTCCTGGTCCAGAGCCTTGAAGAAATAGACATGGCTGAGGATTTAGACGAACTCACCCAGTCGTCAGACTCAGCCACAGATGACACGGACTCTCCCACTTCAGGCTACCGTCATGCATCCCTCCTCATCCAGAAGCTGGATTCATCCACTTTGGGTAACAAGCCTGCACAATACCTGACGGTTTTTTAGTTACTGTTTTTTTTTTCTTTGATTTTTATTTTCGTGGTAAATGAAAAGAAAATAATCAAGTTTTCGATCAATTTGAATGTAAAGTTTAGTATACAGACACTGCGGAAAGTCTGGAGACCTCATCCAAAAAAAGAATTGTCAAACTCTGTCGCTTGGTCTGGGCATTCCCGGGTCTGGCCCCGAGCATCAATCTCCGAAAGTTATGTTATGACATCTTGAATTACATATTACAGTACTTGACTTTAAACAAGCTGCCACAATGCTTTAGAAAGCTTTATTAAAAAGCCTTTTTTACTGTGTACGTTCCCCCAGATTCCGCTAAAAGGGTGTGAGCTCAGCCCCCAGTGTTCCCAGGTCAAGGGAAAGCCCCTGCTCAAACTTCTCTCTCTTTGTTCACTCAACCCTGGTAGAATGTCTTAGCAGAAATCAAGGAGCACATTGGATTTCTAAAACGTGCTGAAAGAAAGGGTAGCAAAAATTAATAATTGCCTTGAAAAATATTACCAGCATATTTCATTTCCCCTCTATAATTATGTTTACTCTAACTGTACCATTTTTTTAGGTGCAACAGTAATTAATCAGAATAAAAGTGAGAGTTGCTTTAAGGCAGGGCTGCCAAACTCATTTCCATTGCGGGTCACATCAAGATCATGAATGTATTTAAAGGGCCAGTTGTGGCAAAGTATTGGTAAATTTATCTTTATCAAACCGTTGTAATGTTTATTAATATCTGACTCCAAATTTGATGAGTACCTCATAATATTAAATACTGAAAATATTTTTACAATGATGTGATTTAGGGCTTTGTAAATAAACACAGGTTTGATTTGACTGATGAAATAATATTTAGGTACACATAAATATAACTTAATGGGTCTATTTATGCTGTTCTCTAGAGTTTAGAGGGCCACATAAATGGCCATGGTGGGCTGGATTTGGCCTTAATGGGACTATATCGTGCTGTTTTACAGCTTTTAACTTCTGGGATAGACATATATATGATAAAATCTTATAATTGGTGTTATATAGTATTAATTTGTCCTGAAATTAAACTTGTATCCTGGAGTTATTGTTGGACCACAAAGTAAAATGGCTCGTTTCACTCCTACCCCACCTCTTCTCCAGTGCAGCGCTGCTCTGACTGAGAAAAAACAGGCTGAGCCTTATCTCGTCCCGGAGTCCGACAGTGAATTTTTGAAGTGCACCAAGTACCACAAAAAAACTGTGTGGACATTTGGTTGATTTATTTGAAGAGCTCTTTCCCAAAACGCGATAAACGCCGTTTAAAAGCGAAAATCAAATCGAATTGAGGATTTGGAGAATCGTGACACCCCTAATATATATATATATTTATGTATATATATGTATATATATATATATATATATATATTATATATATATATATATATATATATATATATATATATATGTTTTATTATAGATAGATTTACAGCGTTTTAAGGAAAAATTAAATTAACTTTGAATTTATCATCAACAATATTGTTGCCTGATTTAATAATCATTGTTCAACATGTTTTAACGGGGCAAAAAAACATTTTACCAGGATGAATTGAATATTTTTCCTTAAAACTATTAAAATGGATTTATAGCATTTTGGAAAAGACTTCTTCATTTATTTTTTGTAAAAACTGGGCTTTAGACAGACTGCAGACTAGACAGAGCCCAAACAAAACACAGCTGCGTCCTGTAAGCAAATCTTCCCAGCCTAATATATAATAAAGCTGCGGGTGTTGTTTGCACCCAATTACTGAACATTCTGAGATGCTGCAGATCAATTAATTAACCACACAATGCTGTTATAAGATCACATAATCTGCTTGATAAATTACTGTCCATCAGGCGTCTTTGTTGTTAGAAATGATCCAGCTGCTGTTCTTTAGGAATGTAGAATACAGTCCTGTAATCCATGCAGCCAAACAGACGTTTCACAGAGACATTTTAGAAAGTAAAATTCCAACAAAAAAAAGTTGTTTCAACTGCTAAAACGGGTGCAGCTATGAGCTTTGAGAAGGAGGAGGGTGTGTTTGCAGCTCTACCAGAGGTGGGTTGCTCTTTCAGCAGGGGCGGGGCTGACACCTCTAGCACCTTGTGGTAACATAGTTATGTAAAATACGTCACTATGTTACCACACAGTCGTTTTCCAGGAGAAGGCGGTACAGCTGTTCAGAGAGCAGGATTCAGGAGGATTACTCAGACATTCGTGAATTAAGACAAAAAACATTCTGGTGTAATTTTTTATGAGAAAATTGCTTTACCAGATGGTTGAAAACTCTGAAATAGATTGATTTTGCATGATATAGGCCCTTTAAGTTTGACACAGACGCTTTAAGCTTTACAAGAAGTCCTAACAAAGTCAGGATTCGCTGCATTTCATCCCTCAGACGCAATGAGCATTACAAAGCTGCAGAACATTTTCCACGAGTACGAGCGGTCCATTCAAAAAGTGAGAAGTCGCCATGGGTATCTGGCAGAGAAGGCAAGCCAGCTGGAAATGGAGAGGGCGGCGCTAAAGAGCTCATTGGAGGAAGTTAAAGACGCAAAATCTTTAATGGAGCGCAACCGGTTGGAATTACAGACGGAGGTCACGAACCTCAAGTGAGAAACATTTCTTTCTGGTTTATTTCCCTTCGTGTTTGAGCTAACTTGGAGATTTTTTTTTAGATTTACATATTTAATATGTGCTTTATGTTGGTGAAGATTTCATCTGAAACAAGAGCAGGAGAACCGCCACAACGCCTCCATGATGTACAACACCACCAAAGACAAGCTGAGGAGGATGGAGGAGCAGCATCAGTTCGAGGTTCAGGAGAAGCAGAAGGTGGAGCTGACGCTGAGGAACCTGGAGCTGGAGATGAGAACGCTTCTGAGCAGCATGAAACAGGCACGTTTCCTTTGGTGTCGCCCTGTTGCCTGTTTAGGTTTTCGTTTTTAATGTGCGGTGTGTTTAACTCCTAGCTTGAGGACGAGCACAGCGAGACTCAGAGGCTGTTGGCTCAGGAACGCAGCTCACGGGCCTTGCAGGAAAATCTCCTCAACAGTCATCTCCGAAAGCAGCAAGAGATGGAGGTGGAGAACAAGCGAAGCATCAGCAGAAGCAACGAGGTGAGACCAATAGAATCTCAACCTTTCAATTTGTAGCAGGCAACATAAAAGGTATAAGGTAGAAATGATAGAAATTTAGCCAAAGGTAGAGATTATGACGATACCGCAGTTGTGTAATTTGATGTCATAAAGCTGTGCCTACACATTTTGTACCAGCTACGCAAGTAAACTGATGTTCAATGTTTTTGTCTTCACATAAGATATTAAAAGTTACGTTTGTTTTTTGCATTTAACTGGAAAAGAAAGCTGTTGAACTTGAAGCATTTTAATTCAAATATATGCAGGTTTCTTTTTCTGCAATATTAAATGGATAAATAAGTAACGAGGAAAGCAGCCAAATTTGAACTTTATTTTGTAGTATATTTAATATTTAGCTTTTATTTAACTTAAAATATCTTCATCTTAATTTACGTTTTGAGAAATTTTGTGTTGCATTTTCTAAAAATAGATTTAAAATGCATTTTGCACAATAAATGTTCTTTAAATGGCATTCTAAACCTTTTGAATTTGTTCCCCCGCAGTGTGTCTGGAAAGTGAGAATGTTATCATTTTGACATAGATAAAGAACAAAAAAAGAATATATCAGAATACATATTGTTACCACACATGCTTTAGATTATATCGCAATACAGATTTGAGGCCAGATCACCTAGCCATACTTTCAATGCACTTATTCACTGATCATTTAATTATCTTTTTTTGCGACGTGTGTAGGCTTTGTCTCAACTCACAGAGGCCAGCGACAAGGAGAGAGAGCTACTTCATCAGACCTCTTCCCTGCAAGAGCAACTGTCCATGCTGAGGAAGGACCTCGAAGAGTCGCAGGCAAACAGCAGCCTCAAAGAGAGCCACCTCGTGGAGGAGAATGAAGCCCTGAAGGAGCAGCTCGAAGAAGTCCGCCGAGATCTCAAGCTCAGCAACGAGGCTGTGACCCAGACCGTGTTCACCTGCAACAACCAGCTGGCCACGCTGCGGTCCGAGCTGGCCAAAACGACGAGCCGGCTGGAAATGGAACATCAGGCCCGTGAGGCGCTGGAAGCAGAGGCGGAGTCGATGCGGAGCCGCCTGGCTGGAGCCATGAAGGAGGTGGAACAGCGCCTGACGGCTCATTCGGATACAGAGAAAGCTCTGCTCAGGGAGAAGGAGGAACACCAGCGCCTCAAAGACCGACTGACAGGTGAACAGGAAACCCCGTAGTATCCTAATGCGCTCTCTTCTGAGAGTGTCTGTCTGTTTTTAAACATGAATGTCTTTTTTTATTTCTTTAAAGGTGAATTAGCGTCTCAGCGGGAGGGAGTCAGCAGCCTGTCACAGAAGCTGGCCAAGGCTGAAGCTCGTGCAAACAGCATGGAGAACGAGGTCCATCGGGTCACCCTGCAGCTGACGGAGAAAGGTCTGCTGCTGGACGTCCTAATGAGAGAGAAGGAGCAGGCGGTGACGCGTGCCAAAGAGCTGGAGAACGCTCTGCAAGCGGAGAGGGAGCAGGTCGGCCGGGCCGGAGCACGGCACGAAGCGACGCAAGAGCGGCTCGCCCAAGCCCAAAGCGAGGCCATGTTGCTTCGGCAGCAACTGGAAGAGGCCCAGAACAAAGGCGTCGCAAAGGAGCGTGCCGTCACGGATGCCCAGGAGCGCTTCAGCGACATCTTGTCCAAGCTGCGCTCCGACTGGGAAGAAAGAGTTCAGATGGTCGAGGACAGAAACAAGGAGCTCTCCAGCAAGGCGGCAGACCTCCGGGATCAGATCTATAAGCTAGAAGAAGAGAAAAATGAGCGAGAGGTAAGATTGAAACTATACAGACCGTGTAAGTTCTCCAAAACAGCTCAACCCACCCCTTCGCTGGTGTCCTCCCCAGACCAACGTAAGGCAGCTGCAACAGGAGCTAGCCGACTCGCTCAAGAAATTGTCGATGAGTGAAGCCTCCCTGGAGGTCAACACACGCTATCGCAATGACCTGGAGGAAGAGAAGGCACGGCTAATCAAAGACTGCGACAGACTCAGAGGAAAGGTAACTGCAGGAAGCAGCTCTGTCTTCTTAACTAGGAGAGTTGTTGCAAGACAACCAGTTAACTACCAGTTTACCATTTAACTAGCTGTAATCACTACACAGTATTCCATTATGCGAACAGTGCCTGGAAAAATATTACTTTTAGATTAATTTTTTTTTTACATTTTATGATGCCTCAATCACAAAGTTACATGTAAAAGAAGAAAAATTACAGTTTTCAAATGAATGAAAGAAATTACAGTAATTTTCAGACTATAACTTTTTCCCATGCTTTGAACCCTGCGGCCCCTGCAACAGTGCGGCTTATTTCTGAGTATTTACAGCTAATGGTCATTAGGGGGCCTCCTCAATCTATCAATTAGACTTGTTACATCCCTCCCCGTTAAACACCCACTGCCATGAAAACCGGGGTTTTCGTGTTGTTAGCCTGGTTTTTGGGCATTTTTCTGATGCTAGAGGACATATATCAATAAAATTAAGCTCAAATTTTCATTTCTGATTATTTCTGCTTTCAAAATATCCATCTATAGCAGACACCAACACTGTGTCTAAAACATACTGCTGTTGTGACGTAGCAATACCACTAGGCGGGCCACAAGCTGCTTCTCTAACCGCACACTCAGGCTCTGAGAAGTACTTCTACATGTTTGATATTATTCAAAAGCTAGTGATTCTAAAATATACCAATATTATATATAATATATACCACAGATACAATTATAACTGTAAACACAGCGAGCACCTTTGCCAACAAAGACACACACACATCTGCACACATCCACAAGAGATAGAATGTGCGACTTACCCCGTCGTCCAATAAACAGAACAAAACCGATCCATTTTTAATAAAAACTGTCTTTTTGCATCCATAATGGTCCAATTAAAGTCCTCCAATAAAGTGGTTTGTCCAACACAATAAAGCCCATCAAAAAATCTAACGAACAGCGGAAAAAAGCCTCTGAAAGTTTTAGTCTTCATCATATCCTTCGGCTACGTTTCAATAATTCTCATTATTGAAAACAAATGATGCAGCTTCTAAGTTGAAGGCAGTCGATCTGGCATCAACAAATCAATGGTGAGATGTTGGAGACGCCAGCGTGAAGAACTGTCTCAATGCAATAAGAGGAAAAAAGCTTTCAGAGGTAATAAAGCAGATGGCCTGAACTGGAAGCCTTTCTTGAAGATTGGCTGAACACTCAGAGAGAGGATGGCCGAGGTGTTTCCACTGTGTAGAAATGTTAATAAAATCGAAGCTTCTCCAAACACCAATAACTTTCCCCACAATCCTCTCTGCACAAACTGTTAAAACAACCTGCTGCTTGTAATCGGTTGTGGCTTTTATTCCGGATATTATGGTTTTCTTCTTTTTTTCCAGTATTTCCCTGTATTTAGCCCCATTGATCTTCCTTTCTTGGCACCACCACATAAACTGTTCCATAAACACCATGCTTTACCATTTGGAAAGCGTATTTCATGGTGTAGTGTTTGGTTTCGGCCACGCATTTCAGTTTTTCGGTCTAATCTAACTTAGCCCAAATTTATAATCTTTAGATTTTTTTTTCACATATTCAGGAAACAATCTGAAATTTTCCTTTTACTCAGCAGTTATTTATTAACTTTTTGGGCTGGTACAAAATCTCCAGTTTTCTATTAACGTAGGAGAGAAAGTTCAGGAAGTAAAAGTACTTTCCAAGGCTCTGTTTGTGACATATTTCATTGATTATGGGATCACTAGCTTACAGACGTGCTCAAATTTGTTGGTACCCTTACAGCTCATTGAAATAATGCTGCATTACTCCTGAAAAGTGATGAAATTGAAAGCTATTTTATCATGTATACTAGCATGCCTTTGGCATGTCATAGAATAAAGCAAAGAAGCTGTGAAAAGAGTCGAATTATTGCTTATTCTACAAAGATATTCTGAAATGGCCTGGACACATTTGTTGGTACCCCTTAGAAAAGATAATAAATAACTGGATCATAGTGATATTTCAAACTAAATAGTTACTTTAATTAGTATCACACATGTTTCCAATCTTGTAATCAGTCATTCAGCCTATTTAAATGGAGAAAAGTAGTCACTGTGCTGTTTGGTATCATTGTGTGCACCACACTGAATATGGACCAGAGAAAGCCAAGGAGAGAGTTGTCTGACGAGATCAGAAAGAAAGTAATTGACAAGCATGGTAAAGGTAAATCCTACAAGACCATCTCCAAGCAGCTTGATGTTCCTGTGACAACAGTTGCAAATATTATTAAGAAGTTTAAGGTCCATGGAACTGTAGCCAACCTCCCTGGGCTCGGCCGGTGAAAGTGGGCTCCATGGAAGAAGACCCAGGAGGACTCCACTTTTGAAAGAAAAACATAAAAAAGCCAGACTGGAATTTGCTAAAATGCATATTGACATGCCACAATCCTTCTGGGAGAATCCGTCGCTGTTTAAGGAAAGTGGCTCATGGAGCTTTTTGGCAAGTCACATCAGCTCTATGTTCACAGACGAAAAAATGAAGCTTTCAAAGAAAAGAACACCATACCGACAGTGAAACATGGAGGAGGCTCGGTTATGATTTGGGGCTGCTTTGCTGCATCTGGCACAGGGTGCCTTGAATCTGTGCAGGGCACAATGAAATCTCAAGACTATCAAGGCATTCTGGAGCGAAACGTACTGCCCAGTGTCAGAAAGCTCGGTCTCAGTCGCAGGTCATGGGTCCTCCAACAGGATAATGACCCAAAACACACAGCTAAAAACACCCAAGACTGGATACGAACAAAACATTGGACTATTCTGAAGTGGCCTTCTATGAGTCCTGATCTGAATCCTATCGAACATCTATGGAAAGCGCTGAAACTTGCAGTCTGGAGAAGGCACCCATCAAACCTGAGACAGATGGAGCAGTTTGCTCTGGAAGAGTGGGCCAAACTACCTGTTAACAACTGCAGAAGTCTCATTGAGAGCTACAGAAAACGTTTGATTGCAGTGATTGCCTCTAAAGGTTGTGCAACAAAATATTAGGTTAGGGCTCCCATCATTTTTGTCCATGCAATTTTCATTTGTTTTCTTATTTAAAATATTATGTTGAATGAAAAATCAAAAGCAAAGTCTGATTTCTATTAAATATGTAATAAACAATGGTGGATGCCAATTACTTTTATCAGTTTCAAATTATTTCAGAGAAAATTGTGCATTCTTAATTTTTTTGTGGAGGGGTACCAACAAATTTGAGCACGTGTGTATATATTTTATGTTTTTCTGTTTTTTTTCTGTTTTTTCTGCCCATGAATGTTTCATTTCTGTCTCTATCACTTAGCTTGAGGAAAGTGAGGATCAGTACGTGCAGGCAGAGCGGCGTATCAACAGTCTGAGGAGCACTCTGAGCGAAAGGGAAAAGGAACTCAGCGGTGCTGCTCAGAAACTCCAGGAGGCGCTGTCTGCCTCCGCAACCTCTGAAGTCACCATTAAACAGTTGGAGGAAGCTGTTCAAAAGTACGCGCAAACAAACCGCTTTCGAGATGAGCTCTTGATCAGGTTTTTCTTTTATTTTTTTTAGATGATTACCTGGTTTCTACAACGTCTGGATAAGTTTGGAAAAGTATTGAATTAGATGTTGGTTATCTCCAGATGTAGATAAGTACGGAAAAATCAACTCTGAATATGGACAAATGTTTGGGTTAGTTTTAGGTTAGTTTATTCCTTATCACACTGTCTAAAACATCTATCCATCCTCTGTAGAAATATCAGCAGGACTGAGGATTCTGGGAATTTGAGTTTACAATCTTGATATAAAGGTGTCTAATAACCCCTGTGATTAAAAACTATGACGATGTGTTTTTATATTTTTCTTTTTACAAAGTTAATCATTTGAAATAAACCAAGCAAGACTCATAACATTTGCTCGGTCACTGTTATGTCAGGCCAGTATTTGGGCCTGATTAACGCAGAATGTTCATATCGCCCAGGCTGGAGATTGAGAATGCCAGACTGGAAGCTGCAGCAAAGCAACAGTCCATCAAAATAGAGGCTCTTCAGAAAGGCGCCCAGGAAGCCACCATGGTGAGTAACTAATCCACCTGCTCACACGATGTCTCAATGATACATGTCCAGTTCAAGCTAAAAAAACACAAAAATCTCTGTCATGCCAAATAAATTGTCTGAATTAATGTATTTCAGCCAATATTAAATTTAAGGGTATCTTAAATCTTTTTTCAGCTAGCTGACAGCTCACCTGGAGGAGGGGTCAGTATTGTGGATGTAGGCTTAGCTCCTCTGTGTGGGGTTATTCTTTGTTCGCTGATTCGTTTCATCTTTGTTTTTCCTTCGATCTAGAGATAAAACTTTTGTCTTCATGAAGTGAAAGAAAATCTCCTTTTGGTGTCATTAATTAGACCAGGACTCGAAGCATATGTGGGATTGTTGGTCTTGGTGATGGAGAAATGTCTTTCCTCCCCCACTCTTTTCTGATCTTGGTGTCTCTTGGTTGTCTTTCTTTCAGTTGTGACTTTATTCCTGATTAATGTATGTCGCCTCCTTTAGTTTGCACTAAACTTTCTAAAATCATAAATAGATTTTTCTTTTTGCAGCAGGAGAAACACAAAGATGTTTGCTTACGTTTGTTCGTGTTTGTTCGTACGTTTGTTCGTATTTTTTTAATCATGTTATTTCTTTAGGTCCGTGGACATTTGGAAGATTTGGTAACAAATCTGCAGAGCAGCAAGATGACTTTGGAAGACCAGCTGAATAAAGAGGTGGGTGACTGGGGTTCATGATTAGTTTCATTTAATTTGTTTTGATATATGAATTTTGTTAAAAATAGAAGTTTAGGACATATTAAATGAATAAATTCAGATTATAATTCCTCAGTGTGAGTAAAATACAGTCTTGGTCATAGGTTTACATACACTCCTTGGATGAAATTTACATTAAAATTGGACTTTTAAGGAATTGTTTGATCAATTCTTCTGGAATATATATGTATATATGTGTATATATATATATATATATATATATATATATATATATATATATATATATATATATATATATATATATATATACATACAACTTTATTATACAACTTTTCTAGATTTTTTTTTATGGAATTGAGTGCACAGATTAGAGTTTTTGGTGGATTTGCTCTAAAGTTGAAACATGATTATTGTTCTCCTGAGTTATCTATCCCAGAGTCAGTTCTGATGAATGTTTGGGATCATTGTCCTGTTAGAACAGGGTTCCTACTTAAAAAGCCTTAAAAGAAGGGCTGATAAAACGATAAAAATATTTTTTGCAAAATAATTTTTTCTCAATAGAAATATGAGACTTTTGTGATAGAGCTCAACTCTTTCTCTCCCTATTTTTTTTCTTTTAAATAGACAGAATAGCCAATCCGAATTAAGTAGTGCAGTCCCGAACCAATCACAAGGTACCTTCAAAACATGAAGCAGTTGATAGACTTGTCTTCCTGGCCCGCAACCTGTAGGCTTTGGCTAACTTAAAACATTGCCAGTACGAATTTTAGTTTGCACTAAACATTTAAACAAAAATGTTTTCATTTTTATTCTATTATTTATTTGATGTATCTATTATTTTTATTTTATTCTATTTTAATCTATTTTGTTATTTCAAAGCAAACTTTAAAAAAAACTATACAATAAGAGATTATGAGAATCTTCTTTTGTTTCTTAGCTTATTCATTTGATAATGAGAAAAGTTTGTCAATTTTATGTCTGTTCTCCTCTAAAACTTAAACCGAAATTTATGTAAATGGAAGTGACCAAGCAATTTAGTGGTCTGTTTTGTTTGTTCTCCTAAACATCTAAAATGGATGTATCATGTTCCTTCAGTACATCTTTCATCTTGAAATAAATACTAAAATAAATCTAAATCAAATCAAAACAAGCTGGTGCTGATTTCACATATTACTTATGAGCACCAGCACATTTAAATTTTACAAATATAGTGATTTGATTTGTATCGTGATCCATATCGATATTGCCTGAAATGAAAGAAAAAAATGTATATTGCCCACATCTACTTAAAAGCATTGAATTTATGAATTTGGAAAAATACCTCAAAAAGGCTTTAAAAAGTCTTGAATTTTTGTTAAAATGTTGTGCTGTATTTAACTTCTTTGTATTGCAATGCAAATGCAAATGATTTTGCATTTGTATTGCATCCTCAAAAGTTTAATTTGTCAATCACAATAATTTTGATTAAATGAATTGTTAAATAAAGAGTGGCACAACCAATAATTAAAAGGCAAGGAAGCCAGAGTCAAAATACTCAGAACATGTGACGTCTTAAATAAATGAAGACTAACGTAAGCAAAAAACAACAGTTGTTAGTGAAACTGTCTTGTTGCCTGCTGATATGTTCTTAGGTTTTTCACCCCTCTCCTTGGCTTGTCATCTTTTACACATTTCTCTGAGAAATAAATGAACACAAGTTCAAGGATTTTGTTTTACTCTGCCATTAGGGCTGTGAAATAGGCCATAAAATAAGCATACATTTTTTATATAAATGGTCTTTAAAAGGTCTTAAAAAGCCTTGAATTTAACTTGAAGAAACCATGTAGAACACCCAACAGTCTTCAGGTTTCAACCATCTGGGTGTTGATTTAAGGTGAAGCTGAAGAATCTCATCCACCTAATGCAGTGCCCACAAACAACTCTCGTGGCAGCTAAGCAGACCCTCAGGATGAGGTTGCCTCCACCATGCTTAACAGTTGATACTGTCCTTCTCCAGAAGACGTTTGGCTTGTCAACGCCAGCAGCTGCAAATTCTGATCATACTTGAAGAGTTGTGGCTTCTGGATTGTTTTTTAGCTGTAACTTTATACATGACTGTAATTCAATGATGCAACACTGGATGGGGTTACAGTTCACCAGGGAAGCAGTATTAACGCTTTAAGACCTAGGCTTAAAAATGACTTCTCCTTCATATTTTAGCTGTGAAAAGAGCAAAAAATGATTTTTGGAAGTCTGCATTGATTTTTAAAATAATCTATTAAGAATTGAATGCTTCTCCTTTTTTTTCTTTTTTTTCAACAAAGTACTATTTTTAGTCCATTTCTAGTTTTTCCAAGTAATCAAAATTGTTGGGTTTATCACTCCATCTTGGAAAAATAAAAGGTTTAAATTCCCCAAATTGATGACATCCATGTCTGTAATGAGTGGATCTAAAACTCTAACCAGAAATATACCTTTGTGTGTGTTTGTTTTTTCTTCTGCAGGTCCAGAAACAAAGTATGCTGTCTCATACTGCTCAGGACTCTCAGGCCCTGTGGGAGGAAGAGCTGAAGAGCCGCTCAAAGTTAGGACTGCGCCTGGCAGAGCTCGAGAAAGAAAAAGGAGAGCTCACCACCCAGGTGATTACACTGATCGGTGCATGATACGAGGGTTAAAACGTCCCTTGGTTTGGTTGTGAAGCATGACAGAGATGTTTATTCTGGTCTAGATGGAGATCGAAAAGAAGAAGGCCAAGAAAATCGCTGAGCATAAGAAGGCTGTTGACGCTCGCATCGATCAAGAGATGAAGAGAAACACGGAGCTTCAGAAAGAAATGTACAGGTGACTTTTGGACTCTTTCTCTGTGACGTTTGGCAGTACATCCTACTTTTTAGACCCACCTAGGATCCACTAGAATCAACTTCTTGGTTGAATCCTGATGTGTGCTCATTTTGTTACGTCTTTATTAAGAATATTTTACTTGATGCTTTCAATATTCACTGTGTATGGTTATATTTAAGGCTACGCACTTTATTAAAAGCTGCAAAAAAGAAGCTGCGGGATCAAGAGGCTGGGGGAGCAGAGTTTTCCTCTCCGATGAGCACTCTCCGTACGGAACTGGGCAGACACAATCAGGCCGATGGCGCCTTTGGCTGGATGAGGGACAAGGTTCGTACGTCTAATACCGACTTATACTCACCATACGGCGCTGCTTACACCACAGGATAGTGTACATTAAAATAAATAATTTTGATGTATTGGTATTCCTATATTTTTGAATGGACATTTTCACAGCCGTACTGATAGATCACAAACTGTGGTTTAACGATCCATATAGACAGTATTTTAAACAAACCAAAATGTCTCATGATGAAAAAAAAAAGAATGAAAATGCCCTTTGCCACACATCAGATCAAAATAACAGCAACTGTGTTGGTAATAATAAAACAGCAGATTAATGTTTTGAACTCGTTTTGTTAATAAGTCACTCAAAAATGAAAATTTAGATGATTCTGTCGGTAAAAATTGAAGATTTTAATGAACACATAATGTTCCCACAAATGAGTCAATATTTACGACAGGCATGTTTTGTTTTTGTTTTCAGTTTCAATTAGATTCAGCAGTGGACTTTGGTCTAAAACAGGGGTCTGGAGTCTTCACTGTGACTCTTAATAATTATGGCTAAGAAAATACTAAACAACGGAGTCATCCCTGGTGTTTTTTAACAGGGCAACATTACACCAATGTGAAAAGAATATGAAAGAGTGACACCAAATGAATATTCATTTTCATTAAGTAATTTTTTTTAGGGGGGGGGGAGTTTTGAAAAGTATTAAAAGTTGAGTAATTTGATTAACCAAAAATCGAAACCCTTAAAAAGTATTGAAAAGTCTTACATTGATTTTGTAAAGTCTTTAATTTGGATAGACTTTACATGCTTTTAAAATTAGTTCGTCTATCGAAAACAGACTCATGTTGGCTGGCTGCTCAAGTTTCCCTGCCTTTACGTTCATATACTACAAACATGCGGAGATGAGGTATCCTGCTAACCAAAAATTATGCTAATTTGTTAATTCTTGGCTAGAAATTGAGTGTTTAAAACTTTGGCTGAATCTTGTGGCTGGAAGCAAGAGGGAACCTTAATGTGTGTTTTGTAAAAAGATTAGGGTTTCCTCAGTAGGAATCAACGCAATCAGATCGCGATAATGAATGAAACCCGTAATAAACCTGCCGCTGCAGTGTTTCCCCAAGAAATCTTTCCAGCCGTGGTGCGAGGTGGGGGGTGCTTGTGGTACACCGATATATATTGGTACTGCTACGTCCAATTAATTATATATAGAATCCTAAACTGCTAATCTATACCTTAATGCCTTTGAAACGTGTAAATCAAAAAGCAATTTTTCTCCTACCTTTCTTCTTTAAATTCAACATTCCATTTAAATCCCATATTTTTTAGTTTACAATACTTTGAATAAAGAACATAGACAGTTTTTACTGTAATGGCAACAACCGTAATTTCTTTCTTTTTTCTTTTTTTTTTGCCCTCCACATGGCGCTGACAGTCTTTAAAACGCACACACAAACTTCTTATTAGTTCTTATTTTGACGAGTTAAGTGATAGACATTTTTTAACAATTTGAACTGACTCTTAAGTATCTGCACTGGACATTTTAATATTAAACAGTAAAACTAAAAAGTACCACTTGCTTTGATTATGTGTGCTTATGCAAGCTGATAGCCATAAGTTAACTGCAATTTATTATTTTATATTTATTTAAAATTAACAATATAAATATTTTATTTGCATTTAATTAAAACGGGTAATAAGTTGTTTTGTATAGCGCAATCGTTTGTTTGTTTTTTCAAGAATGTAATAATTACATTGGCTTACATTGGAACAGATATTTTTCGTAGTTTAGAGGGGCGAGACATACCAGCATACGTAGATGTTAAATTACATACTTGCTGCGCAACACACGTAGCCTACAGGTTGGCTGGTTTACATTTTGTAGCCTTGGCGCTGGAATTTTATTTCAGCCGTGGCGGAGCGCGACAGTAACACCTATGTATGGGAAACATTGTGCTGTGAACATCCACAGGGAACAAAAGAATATACTAGTAAATTTATCAAGAATATAAAAGTGTTTTGCAATAAAGTTTTAATTTAAGAAGGTCTTAAAATTGGGTTAGTGTTAGGATTTCTGCATATACCTTTTTCTTTTTTGTCTTTAGTTGCAAAGTATGTGCCCTTTTAACATAATTTTGGTTGAAATTTTACCTTTCATTTAAGAAAATATGTTCATTCCTTTTATGTAAACATTTTTTATTTTAAAGCCTAAAATATATTTATTAGATGTTCTTTAATTTTGAAATCTAAACAGATTTCCCATAGTAGATATTGTAAAAAATAATAATAATAAAAAATAAAAGCTGATCTGTTTTATTTAGCTTTTGTGGCTGTGAACAAATTTAGTTTAGTTGGATTGAGCTCCAAGGGTCATAACTGTTGCTGGTCTAAATTATTCCAATGTACCTCTGGCTCTTTGTTAGGGTTGTTGTCCTGAACCTCTGCCTTAGTTTCTCATCTTTAGCCTCCTGGATTAGACGACTGTAGAAGACAGCAGTTTTTACTGGAATTTAATAAGGGGATGTCAGAGTAAAGCGGGTTGAATGCAATTTTTCAATGTTCCAGGGTTATGAATCCCATCCCCATCATATACGATCACCTTGCTTCTTGACTTTCAAACATCCGCTCTGTCTTCAGGTTGATGATCTGCAGGGACAGCTGGAGAAGGAGACATCTCGTCGGCACCAGCTGGAGAAGGTCAACGAGGAGCTCAAGGATCAGGTCGCCTCCCTGAAAGGTTTGGGCTGTAGCAGCGACGAGCTGGAGAGAAGCAAGAGGCAACTGGAGGAGGAGGTGTTGGCGCTGAGACGGCGAATGGAGGTCACCCAGGCAGACCAAAGCCAGGTGGACCAGTACCGACGTGAGGCAGAGGAAAAAGCCCGCCAGGAGATACAGCAGAAACTGGAGCAGGTCAACCTCTTCCTCCAGGTAAAAGCTGAGACAAATACCACTGGTGTGCACATTTTCAGCCGTTTTATCCCTAAGTGGAGATTAATGATGGATTGTGTCTCTCCTAGTCCCAGGCAGCGTCTCAGGAGGCACTGGATCAGATTAAAGCTGCCAACGAGGCCAACCTGCGCGCCCAGCTGGAACAGAGGATTCGGGACCTGGAAGGGGAGCTGGGCCGAGTCCGCACCAGTCAGCTGGACAGTCTCAACCAGAAGGATTCCACGCGCTCCGAGTTGGAGCGATACAGACAGCTCTACGCTGAGGAGATGCGTCTGCGGAAGTCCTTAGCCGCTAAACTGGAGAGGTTAAGCTTTTATTACAGACGTCCACTACACATTTTTACTTTCACTAAATAGGTGAAAGAAACGTTTCGACAGACTGGTAAAAATGTTATTTTAAGCTGGCAAAGAGATTATGTTAATCAGCTGGAGTTTTTTTCTTTCTCACCAACAGAGCCAACAGTCGACTATCAGAAGCCAACTCCAAGTTGCTCAGTGAGCGCAGCAGGTCTCTCATGATGGGCAACATCACCAACGGGAGCCTGGTGGGACCCTCTCTGGACATGAGCTCTTTGGGTTCACCAGCAAACCCCGGGGCCTCACAAGGGCCACTCAACAGGAGTTTTGGTCTGGGATTTCCCCTCCTCAGTCCTGTGACAGACGGCCAGAACCGGCGAGTGGAGGACTACCTGGCTAAGGTCTGCCCAGTCCTTCATCTTACATTCTTGAATCATTTAGATTAAAGAAGATAAATCCTGCATATTCTTGGTTTTGTCTGTGTTAAAACAAGTTCACGTGACTGCAGAGATGTTAGTTATAACTAGCAGAGGATAGCAGCTTCCCCAATCAACAGTTTAGGTTTTTGGGATATGTTTGTAGAACCTTGAAGACTGAAGGTTACCTATTTTTGTGTTGTTTTTTCTCTTGTTTATTATTTCTGCCTTTATCCCCTATTACCTCTAACTTGTCTTCTATTTCTCACTCTTTTAGCTTCTAGCTCAAAAGTCTGTTTCTCACTTCTCCTCTCTTCAGCCAGACTCATAACCAGGTGTGTTGCTGTTTTCAGCTGAATGTCTGACTGGTTGCTGTTTCGTTGCCTTGCTCTTGGCCTGAAATTCTGCCTTCAGTAGAGAAACAGCTGCTAAATAAAGCAGCAAAATATATCACTGGAAAAAAAGTTACAGGTTTACAAGAACGGAATGCTGACGAAAGCAGCTTTTAATGCGCCTTCCTAAGTTCTTTTCCCATGTTACAGCCACAAACGTCACTTTGTTCTTTTGGGATTACAAGATATTTGATAGAACAACACAATAGTACATTATGGTGAAGTGGAAAGGAAAAGACACATGCTTTGCGTTATTTATTAGTATTTAGCTTTCTTTTAATCTGACATTAAATGAAATCTAGTGCAACCAGAACATTAGAGAGTTATTGGTATTTTAGGAAGAAGAGGAAACATAGCAAACAGGTCAAGAAGAAAGATGTGGAGAAGTCTGAAGCATTATCCAAAGCTTTGAACGTCTCGTGCAGTGGTGCTCAATCCACTTTCCAGAAAAATTTGAGTGTAGCACAGCTATACAAAAATGCTCTTAGTTTCATTCTGCTGTGGAAATTCAATGTAATTACTCCACAGAAAATTAGCCCATACCTTCATTTGTCACATCTGTTAGGCATGTATTGTATCATGATCATGAAACATGTCGTATAAGAATTTAGATTTATCGTAACAACTGTTTGAAAACCCTAAAAACTCTCTGTATAGTCAGAATGCATTGGTTCTACAAGGTTTTTAATATTTTCTATACAGCTTGTTCTGTTAGAGCATCGATAAGTAAAAAAATGAAAATATGATTAAAGGCACTTTGTGCAATTTAGTGATAGAAATCACTCTTTCAATGTCACTGAAATCCATTTTAAAATCACTTTGCTTTTTAAAGAGAATGTACCATTTTGTTTAATTATGAATTGCACCAACGCAGCACCTTCAGACTCTGAGGGGAGTTTGCTAATGATTAATAACAAAAATTGGTTGAGGAAGTTTTGTTGCAGGTAATGCCTTATTTGACGGGATCATGGTGGTGCAGCTGGTAGCACAGCTATACGGTCCTGGGTTCGATTCCTGCTGGGCGGACTGTGGGTGCTGATGGTGTGTGTTCCTCCATATCATCAGCACCCACACCTTGGGTGGGGTTGGCAAAAGGGCCTTTCTGTGTGGAGTTTGAAGCTACTCACACAAAAACATGCACTAGTCCTGGGCTGTAACACTGCCTCCTCCTGGCTGACCAGGGAGGATCTGGCTAACGTCATCCTTCCACGCGCTATGTCCAGCCGGGGAAACCCTGCCCCTTCAGGTGAAAAGAAGGGCCTGCTCACTCCTCAGGCAAGAAGGAGACTTGAGCTCAGTGCAGGGCCCTCCCGGGGTTGGCAGAGGGAGAGCAATGCCCAGGACTGTACTTAGGTAGTGACTCTGGGTGATAAATAATGGGGGGGGAAACTGTGGGACAAAAAAAAAAGATAATTCTTTATTTAACTCCCATCTTGTGCATGATCACAAATAAACTTCTTCCGAAGGACTCCAAGTGGCTCCAAACAAGTTATCTTTCATGTTTCTAAAACTTTGACTGCAAGACATTCAAGTTGTTGTTTATTCCGCTTTTATTGTTATTACAATAAATACCACTAAATATTGTTAACAGTGTAAGACTCTAGCTAGTCTAGAGGGAATAATCTAGAAAACCAGGCAAGAGACCCATATATAGACCTTTAATAAAGACCTTTTCCTGAACCAGTTGGGACCCAACAGGTTGGGCCGGGTTTGGATTTATTTTCTAACATTGTCCACAGGCTCAGGTGTTAGAGATCATCTCATTTTGGTGCGTTCACACAGACATTATTTGATTTCAAGTCAGCAGCACGCTGCATTATCAAAATGGTACAACCGAGTCCAAATGTGTTTTTGTTCGCAAATTATTTAATCGGATAAGAGATAGGCCGTCAGTTTCTTTATGTACATGTTTAAAGAGGGCAGGCTTGTGCAATAGCCTTTATTTTAGAAGTCATTGACGGTACTCATTTTATGTCATATAGCTGCAGGCTTAAAAAAAAAGATAATAAATCGACATGCCTCAATAAATAAGGCCCTATAAGAATAATATAATTTTAAGCTTCAGATAATCGGCCTATGTGACCGGAATTTCAAACATTTGTCCTTTACATTTTTCTTACGGAAACCCTGGTGTGCGACTTTTGAATAATGTTGGGCTGTAATCGGGTTTGGGCTTTAATAAGCTGTCAACCAAAGTATACTCTTCGGGCTCGGGCTGCATTCTCTCGGGACGGGTCGGGCCAAACTTTTAAGGCCTGATTACAGCTCTACCCGTAGTAGCTCTAAGGGAGCTTCAGAGCACGGCAGGATTGCATGTCATACTCATTCGTATTTATTATTTGCAAATGTCTCACCCCTATTGGTTATCGACAACGTAACTTTTTTTCTGCCTTTGAATAGTTAACCATATGCAGGCAATTGGGATTGAAGATTTTTTTTTTTTGCAACCGATTTTTTTATTAACATTTTTTTTTTAAAGTATCAGATGGTTTCTCAGTGAATGTTTAAGAAAAAACAGTTAAAGGCAGGGTATACGTTTGTGTGAGAGCTGTTCAAGAGGGCGTTATTTCAAAATAAATATCCCAACCCCTTTCTTCCAGAGCTTGTTTCTTCAGGCTCTCTCGCTAAGCCACGACTAAATAACATAAGCACGCGCGTTAGTTCTTGTGGAGATTTGCGTTCTCCGGCTTCCATCGAGTACATGACACATTCACAGATAAGAACATGTTGACATTGTATTCAACATAACATAGGATGGATTTTAAAAAAAATGCTGTTTGGATGATTTTAGCGCAACCTCACTTACCTATTTACAGCCGAGAATATGCGATGCGTGCACAAACGGGGGGACGCGCAGAGGGGGAGTACTGAAACACGGAAGTAAGGCTTACGACCCTATTATCCGGAACGGACCGTGACATTTGATTGGATGAGGTTTTCCCAAGATTTCAGCCCTCTACAGGGATTAATGATAACTCTGTCATGTTAAATAACTCCAAACTTATTGGTTGCCATCGGTATATGAAGAGCATTTCTCTCAGTATTAAAAAAATTGTTTCAAATTGAAATCGTATACCCTGACTTTAAGAAAAGTTGATTTCCATCTAGGGTACACATCAGATATGTAGAAGATTAAGATCTGATCAGATTAAAACCAAACTCTTTGGCCTTTGTGCGAAATATTTTGGCAGAAAACCAACCTTGCACTTCATTCTGATCAAATATGGGGAAACACTGAGTGGGCAGCCTCTTGCTGTGGGGATGCTTTTCTGAGCAGGGACTCAGAAGTGTCTACGAGCTGATACTTAGATGAACGGAGCTAAATAAAGGGCAATTCTGGAAGAAGATCCGTTGGATGCTGTTCAGGATTTATGCATTGCTTTATCCCCAGGAAAATACTCTGCAGTTTGTGGCTGTAACACGATAAAATGTTAAGCAGTGAAAGCTTTTGCAAAAACACTGTATGCTTTAATTAAGCATAGTTTACTCATACAACAGAGGAAGTAACAATGGCTTTATATAAACCTGCTAATACTCCCCCCCCCCCCAACATCTTTCCCTCTCAACATGAATCGTTTGTTTTGTTTTATTATTTATTTATTTTTTCCCGATTTCGTTTCTTCCAAGATTTTTCTGCTTTTTTTTTTTCTTTTTATGCACAATCGAATCTCAAATGTTCAATGTTTGGTGTCATCTTTAACTGTGATTACTGACAGTGAACCTCACTAGTTTTCATGGAAGTCAGTCTAAAGTCTTGTAAATCTTTGGTCAAGGCTCCTTTGCTCTGCCAGTAGAGCTACCACTAGGTGGCGCTCCTATGTTATCTTTGAAAGGCAGCTGGGTTGCCACAGACTTCACACTTTTTTGTTTTTCTCTTCTCTGACTCTCTCTCTCTCTTTTCTTATTTTCGCATTCTTTCCCGATTCAAACTAAACTGATATTAATCTCATGTCTAAATTATTAATTTCAGTCCAAAGTTCATTTGAGCGTTTAAAAGTTCAATATTATTGAAATAAAAGGTGTAAAGCTTGAGATTGTGACTGCTGCAGTTATTGAACCAGTATCGGGTACAGGGAAGTTTGGCTCTCCCCTGAACCCACTTTTAAATGGTCAGTTCCTTAATGTATCCTTTACAGACAAACTTTTTGTTTTTTTCTTTAAATAATTGAATGCAACCAGTGCATAAAATGTACCTAGAATTTCTGTAAACACATATTTTGTCCTGTTTTTCCCTTAGTTTTATCCCCACCAAACCGTGCAAAACTAAGGCTGTTGTACTAATGCCCAGCCAGTAAGTTGCAATAATGCTCACATTATAAACGTCAAGAGAATACAAGGAGGGATTATCCAAGGCATATATGGCAGTTCTTCCAAACCAATTTCTTAGGAAATTATTGACAGGACGTTCCTCCATCTGCGGAGCTCAGTAAAACCTTTTACACGGCTGACCCTTTCTGTGAGACGTCCCATCTTAAGGACACCATATAACCCATATTAGATTTTTCTTCTTGCCAGCGTTAAATATTAATATTAAACGACGTCCATCTGCTCTTGGAGAAGCGGTTCTTGAGAAGCTCTCATCCTGAGGACTGTTCAACCTTTCTACATAGTCCTTTACACATCATATGCGCTACATCAGCTGTTATACATGTAAAAATATATATTTTTTAGTGATTCAGTGGGAAAAAGTGTAACCCAGATTCATATATAGCAATGGAATGCAGCTATTGCCATGCGCAAAGGATTGTATAGGATTACATGAAGACTTTCAGTAAATAGAAGTAGTTTTATTGCAGAAATGCCAGCGCCCTGAAAAGTGATGTGCTGTACAGTATGCACACTTTGCCCACGGTCAGAGGTCTTGTTGCTTGAATTACTCCATAATTTCCTGGATGGCTGAGTCGACTCTAAGCTTAATTCTGTACCTCTCCCCTCTGGGACCCTGATTTCTAAATGAAGTGCAAAATGTCCTTACCTTTATCTAAAAGGAATTTCGAACAATTAAGAAACGCTACAGTTCTTGTTTTCTCTTTAGCTCAGAGAAGACACTCTAGTGTTGTCATTGGTCGAGGAGTTGCATAACACCAGGAACAAATAGTGAAAGCTTTCGACTTGGATACGACTGTTTACGCTGGCTGTACAGACCTTGTAAATCTCCCCTAAACACCCTAAGGTGCTTTGCTTCACAACACCAACAAGCCTACCAGCTATCGCTATTACTTTTTTGTACCAGACTTTTTTTACCTTCCACTCAATCTTCCCTTGTTTACATAAGGCACTCCATAAACATCCATATGGTTGTAAAATCACCTTTTTGTCTGCTGGATGACCCGTCTAGTCAGCAGTCTTCCAAACGGATATAACATTACATTTCTGTATTAAAACAAAATACTTCTAAATATTTTTTAAGTGTTCTATTATCTTGATGAATTACTAAATTTTGAGTTTTTGTTAGTTACAAGCCGTAACTGAGTTAAATCACTCGATGTCTAAAAAAATCTATTGATATGTTTCACTTTTTGAGATGAATAAAAGTTTGAGTTCCAAACGCGAATGCCCTGCTTTAAAATGTGAATGATTTAAATTAACTAGTAAAATTTCAAAATAAAAGCATATATTTGTTTGTTTGTTTGCTGTCTGACAGGGGAAGTATTTTTCTTAGTGTAAGATTCATATATTCAAATCTAGAGCTGGGTATTCGATTCAAATTTCAAGAATTGTTTCGATTCCGATTCTCAAGCGTTAGAATCAGTTATAAAGATCCGGTTCCATCCAATCTGTTCCAATTCGATATTGATATTGGTCAGTGTTATTTAAAAAACTTTTTTTTTTTAGCTCTTACCTTAATTATATGGCTGTAATTCAATGAGGCAACACTTGGTTAGGAACAATTTAGCAGAGAATAATATATTAACCCTTTCAGAACTGAATCGATTTTTCAATTTTTTTTTCAACACTGTACTATTCAAATTTTTACCCAATAGATTTGTCTGTTATTTCTGAACGATTTTTATGTTTGATAGCAGCTGTTTATACACTTTACCTGTCAGGTTTGTGTGGAGGTTGAAAGGTTTGCATGATCTGCTGTGAAAAGCACAGGTTTTCTTTAGCCATTTTTCCTCGCGGCGTTTCTGCTGCCGACATCTCCCCTTGTGTCGCTCTTCTTTACGTTCAAACCCACAGTTGTTTCGGTTTGCCTGAGACGCTGTCATCTTTTTCCAGATGCAGAGTGAGTTGGATAGAAACATATCGAAAGAACTGAGCGACGGTAAGTTGTTGCCGATCACGACGATGATCCTGTGGGAGGAAGCTGCAGACGTTCACCGTGGTTTTCCTTTCTTTTCCTCTTCCGTCTCTTTAGCCACAGCAGAGCTGGACGCCGCCTCGGCCCGTTTGTCCCCGGTGGGCTCCGCCTCCAGAGGTGAGCTGGACCCCCTCAGCAGAGCGACACAGCAGTACTTAGAGGTACTGAAGAAGAACCACAGGATCTGAAGACGCGTTTCTGCTGCTCGCTGTTCGCCATCAGAAACTCTAAAGCCAAGACCAAGATTCTAACTTTTATTTTTTTATTTATACTGTCGTGATAGAAATCGACTTTATCGCACGTTGCACTTACCCCCTGAAAGAGGGACGAGACTCTGAATGGGTTCAATTTAAGTTAACCTCAGAAGTATTTCATCTTGTTTTTCTGACTGAAAATTTTTTTAATCTGTGTATTTTGGTGTTAGGGAATTTCTAAATATTTGTATTCATCCTTATTATAGCCAATTTATTACATTTGGTACGTGCCATGGTGCAATACCTTAGTCTTAAATATAGAATTGTGCCGTTCTCAGTTTATTTATTCGGTTAGGTAATGAACACTATATACTTGAACCCGACGAGCTGGAATATTCTCCGGCTATAAAAACAGGGTGACCACATCTTTAACATGACCGCTTGTTGTTTGTTTGCCAGTTTATGGTTTGTTCCGTTGTTTCTGTTGTTGTTTTTTTTACTATCTTCAAGTACTGTAAAAAATAAAATAGACTTTACATGTAATGTTTCATTCACTGCAAAAACAGTTGCATAAGAAGTTTATATTCTGAATATATTGGTATGTAAAGTTGAATAAATGAACTATAAGGAGAGTTTTGGTTTTCAACTATTTTTCCTAAAGATAGTTTGAATGTAATTTAAAGGTTTTCATTTCGTGAAAACTGGGCTTATTCAGAGTGCAGGACGATATGCATAATTGTATCCAATATGGATTAATGTGAGATGCTGATCAATGTTGCATCATAGTGATCATATTTTGTACAGTTAAGTGAAAAATTATCACAGCTGTCCAGATCCACATTCCCACACCATGACACTTCCACCTCTATGTTTCACAGTTGGAATGAGTTTCTTGACCTGAAATGCAGCATGTGTTTCATGTCAAACATTGTTCTATGTTCTGGTTTCCAAATAAGGTTTTGGACCCAATAATATAATTCCAGAATGTTTTAACTCCTATGTTCTCAGTGGGAAAACTTTTGTCAAAATATTTCGATTTTAATCGCAACTTTCCCTCATAAAAAAATGGTATTGTGCTAAACAAACAGCATTAACATTAAAACATGATTAAAAAGACATAGGAACAATCTAAATGCTGCAAATAATTTCAATGAAATACAATATATAATGTTTTAAATCTTATGGAAAGCATAAGAGGCTGCTTTATAAATGAATGAATCCATACTATAGCAAGTGTAACAACAAAGAATCGCCTTCCACAGTTGAGGTGTAGAGGTTTAGAAAGAATAATCTAACTGAACAAATAATTTGATCTGTCCTTTCTTGAACTACACTGTACAAAAATATAAACGCAACACTTATTTTTGCTCTAATTTCGTATAAGATGATCTCAAAGATCTGAAACATTTTCTACATACACAAAATAACAATTTATCTCAAATATTGTTCACAAATCTGTCTAAATCTGTGGTAGTGAGCACTTCTCCTTTGCTGAGATAATCCATCCCATCTCACAGGTGTGCCATATCAAGATGCTGATTAGACAGCATGACTATAAAAGAGGTGTGCCTTAAGCTGGCCACAATAAAAGGCCACTCTGAAATGTTCAGTTGTATCACACAGCACAATGCCACAGATGTCGCAGGCTTTGAGGGACAATGCAGTTGGCATGCTGACAGCAGAAATGTCCACCAGAGCTATCGCTCATGAATTGAATCTTCATTTCTCTACCATGAGCCGTCTCCAAAGGCTTTCTCTGAGAATTTGGCAGTACATCCAACCGGCCTCACAACCGCCGACAACATGTAACGACACCAGCCGAGGACCTCCACATCCAGCGTGTTCACCTCCAAGATCGTCTGAGAGCAGCCACTCAAGACAGCTGCTGAAACAATCGGTTTGCATAACCAAGTAATTTCTGCAAAGGTTGTCATAAACCGTCCCAGGGAAACTCACTGCATGCTTGTCTTCCTCATCGGGGTCTCACCCTGACACTAGCTCATCATCATAACCGACTTGAGTGGGCAAATGCTCACATGGGATGGCGTCTATCATGTAGGAGAGGTTTTCTCTTCACGGATGAATCCCGGTTTACGCTATTCAGGGCAGATGGCAAACAACGTGTGTGGCATTGTGTGGGTGAGCGGTTTTCTGATGTCGATGTGTGTCGATCGGCCCATGGTGGCGGTGGGGTTATGGTATGTAAGCCATACGTTTTGGACAAAGAACTCGGGTGCATATTGTATTGATGGCATTTTAAATGCACAGAGATACCGTACCTGGATCCTGAGGCCCATTGTGCCATACATCCAACAACGTCACCTCATATTGCAGCGTGATAATCCACGGCCCCATGTTGCAAGGATCTGTACACAATTCTTGGAAGCTGAAAATATCCCAGTTCTTGCATGACCAGCAGACTCACTGGACATGTTACCCACTGAACATGTTTGGGATGCTCTGGATCGGCGTATATGACAGCATGTTGCAGTTTCTGCCATTATCCAGCAACTTCGCACTGAGGAGGATTGGAACAACATTCCACAAGCCACAACTGACAACCTGATCCACTGGACTGAGATGTGTTGCACTGAGGCAAACAGTGGTCACAGCAGATACTGACTGGTTAGAGTCCTCAGACCCCCCCCCCAATAAAAAAAAACGGAACATTTCAGAGTGGCCTTTTATTTTGGCCAGTCTAAGGCACACCTGTGCAACAATCATGCTGTCTAATCAGCCTCTTGATATGGCACACCTGTTAGGTGGGATGGATTATGTCAGCAAAGGAAAAGTGTTCACTATAACAGATTTAGACAGATTTGTGAGCAATATCTGAGAGAAATTGTTATGTTGTGTATGTAGAAAAAGTTTCAAATCTTTGAGTTCATCTCATAAAAATTGGAGCAAAAACAAAAGTGTTACATTTATGTTTTTGTTCAGTGTATTTTAGCTACTTTTGGCCCCCTGCCGTCTGCGCTCTGCGTGACATTGTTCAGTCAGACCCAGGCATGTTGGTTGTTGTTTTGAATGTCCTTACAATGTTACAGCTAACAGCTGTTTTAATCAGACCAAGCCATTGACTCTAACTTCAGCATTCAGGAATTAACACTGAATTAACGGAAGTTAGGGGAAACCTTCAAATATACACCTGTGTGTGACTGCGTTACCTGAAGTGGACTCAAATGCCAGGCTGTCCCTATATAATGCTCAACAGATATGGCATTCTTTACCTTTTACACACAAAAAATTCAAACCTTTTCAGTTTTAATTGTTGGCTTCTGTTGAATTTCTCATTATTTTTCATTTGACCGAGAATTATAAAAAAACACACACACACACACACACACACCTCGGCTGTTTAAGTTTTTAAACATTTATGGATGTAGAATGTATATATTTGGGTAAAGTCACTGATATTTTGTAGCTGACAAATGTACCACTTCCTGGTTGCCAATATTTACAGATACATTTTTGATTGAGAAGTTTTATTACAATTTGTTTGATTTGACATATTTTAGTGGGCGACTGTGGCTCAGGGGGTTGGGCGTAATCGGAGGGTTGCAGGTTAGAGTCCCAGCTCTGTCTTTTCTTGTAGTTGTTGTTTCTTTGGGCAAGACACTTCACCTACCGCCTGCTGATGTTGGCCAATGGTGCGATATGGAAGCCTCGCTTCTGTCAGTCTGTGCCTGCAGTCGTAGCCAATTCCACCAGTGTGTAAATGTGAGAATAAATAGTGGAATTGCAAAGCGCTTTGACTTAAAAAGCGCTATATAAATGCAATCTATGATAATCACGAAAGCTGTGAAATGTGAGACAGGCCCAAAAAAATACGTTAATCCATCATATAAATGTAATCTAATTCTCACCCTTTGTTCAGTGTAAAAGCTTTCAAAGACTCGTTTAGGAATGTAAAAAAAGAAGGGGAAAATGCTTTATCGCCTGATAAAGCATGAGATTTTATAAAGCTCATTCTGCTATTAAACATTTCAAAAAAGGAGAAAGAGTTAAAATCTAAAACCTGATATTTTGGGGGTTTTTAGTGGTTAGGATTTTTTTGATCTCTTAACATTAGCCAAATGTTTCTATGCAAGATTTTTGCACCTTTTTCAAACGTGTTATTTTATTTTTCACTATTTGCTGCGAGTAACACTGTATCAAACTTTCACTTCCACCGACAAGGCTGAGGTTTGAAAAAAACCAAACTCATTTCATTTTTGATATATGTTGTTCAACATAGAGAGAAAGATTATTTTCAAGGTGGGTTTTGACATAAGAATGACAGTACTTGAACTGTGATAGGTTTAATTCTAGAATAAAGACTTTAAATTTGTAATTAAATTTATATTAATTAATCAAAATGTATATTTAAATAAGAGAAGAAGCTAGAAGTAGTTCTCAGGTTTTTGTTTTGTTAATTCCCAGGAATTAGCCCTGATTCTGCAGCAACTGTTTGGGAAATCTGCTGAACAGTCCAGGCTTCTAGCTTTTAAGTGAAAGATGCTGCTTGCCATCAGTCCTTGATGCTCAGCCATTTTCAACCCTAACTCTCATTAGCTGTGTTTTGATGTGCTTTAAAACTCCCCCTCCTCTCATGCTAACAAACATGTGAAACCTGATGGTGTGCACCGCTTTAGAAACAATTTTCTTCTCTTATTAAGACGAGACAGCATGTTTATGAATGCCCCCACACCCCCCGCTATGTCTCTCTCGGCTTTGATCTGTCCGCTCTGCGTCAGCCTCAAATGTTAGATATTCAAATCTTGTTACATTTATTTTTGTTTCCTCTATAGTGGATGGGCACATCTGACAGACTGACTATTAGGTGTTATTATTTCCCCTTCTTTTTCTTTCTTTTTTTTATACAGACGCCACTTCACACCGCATGTATAAATCTTGTTTTGATTGAGGAGGTTACAGTCGTTGTCGTGCAGCTTTGGTGGCAGGGGAGAATACAAATAGGTAGGAACTGAATGAAGAGGCCTCTTTCTTAAGATAACTCGTGTTTAAAACAATGTGCTCTCTATGGGGTCATCTTTCTGTAGAGCTCTGTGTTGTCATCTCAGGCTACCTTTCCAGTAATGCCTGATAAGCTTTTTATTACAGCATGCCAATTCAATATCAGGTTATATCAATCATATTTAAGTAACTAGTCAGAAATGGAAGAGGTTTAGTTTTCAAGTCTTGCCAGAGATCCTCCACTGAATTTAGGTCTGGACTTTGTTTGGACTGATCTCCATCCACCCATTCTAATCCAGGAGGCCTTCAGCATCTTCAACTGGCTCCTCTCGAAGTGGAGGAGCAGCGGCTCTACTCTGAGCCCCCTCCGGGTGATTCAGCTTCTTAAACTATCTCTAAGGGAGAACCCAGACGTCCTGCAGAGCAATCTCATTTCAGACGCTTGTATCCATGATCTCGTTCTTTTGGTCACTACCCTGAGTTTGTGACCATATATGAGAGTAGAAACGTAGATCGACGTTTCTCTCTCTCTTCACCATGACAGACCAGTACAGCACCCGCATAACTGCTGATGCCCTACCAATCCGCCTATCGACCTCTCCATTTTTCCCCTCATTCGTGAACAAAACCCCCAGACACTTAAACTCCTCCACTTGGGACAGGATCTTGTCCCCGACACAGCTGAGGGACGCTACCATTTTTTTGGACAATGGTTTTGGATTTGGAGGTGCTGATTCTTATCCCAGCCATGTTACACTCATCTGTGAACCGCTCCAGCGAAAGCTGTAGATCATTAGACCCAATCCTGAGGCCACTGAAACTGATCCCCTCAGCGCCTTCATTGTACCCAACCCCTATGGCCCCTCCCACTGGTGGTTAACTTATGGGAGGGGGGCCCGTGTCATCTCTTCGAGCCGAGCCGAGCCGAGCCAGACACCATGGGTAAAGGCATGGTCATAAGGCACTCGCCAACGTGCCCCACCTCCAAGCCTGGGTCACGTCTGAGCGAGGGAACACTGAGTCAAACATTTTTACTCATCATACAGGTCTTTTGGGCTGCACTTGGTTTGATCCCTCACCTAAGACCAGTTCCAGGTGATCCCACGGTCCCAGGTGAGGGACATTCAAAACCCTTCACCACGAGAAGGTGGCAGCTCATAGACTGATCTAAAACAAGAATATGTTTCGATGTAAAGGCATCTGTTGTATGTCTGGCTGGCTATTCTACAGGAAGACGTTTTTCACAGGTTTGCCTGTTCATTAGTTCCATCCATCCATATACATTCTGGGTGTTTTTTGACCGTTTTTTTTTTTTTTTTTCTGCTTTGTTTTTGGCCTCATGCCTAGTTTAATTTTAATCTCAGGCAGATTTATAGAGTGTACGACTAGCAGTTTCTGTGTCCAAAGATTGTCCTCCTGAGCTGTGGATCTCTGAAGGTTTCATTGTTCTAGCAACATTTCTTATCGAAGCTTTCCTTGTCCAGTCTGTCAGTTTAGTTTAGTATCCCACATCTTGAAATGTTTACAGTCGTCTACAGTGGTATTACAAGAAGGGTTGAGTATACATTTTCAGCAAGTGACCTCGAGCAGAAGAGTTCCACTGCTTTAAATCGAGAAACAAGATTACAGGTTTCACTTTTTCCTCCACTGCTTTTTTGCAGCTAAACAACAGGGTGAATGCAAAACTCGTCATCTCCTGCTTTAATCCCTTTTTTGTATTTGTCAAGTTAGTCACTTCAAACATAAAGCAGATGCTTATTGTCTCCAGGTCTCAGAAGATCTGTGCGAGCTTCATTAATAGCTGTGAAGCGAGATGACAGCGAAGACGCACGGTAAACAGCCAAAAATAAATCCTAAGTGTCGATAAAGACAACGCTTGTCAGTCTGTCCGGGAGAGCAAAGAGGCTCGTTTAAATCGTGTTAGAGCAGGTGAATCAGATTTAGGCATCTTCTTTTGCCCACAATGCATTTCGGTTCCACCGGGGAACAACAGATATCTAATTTAGAGCATGGTGTACAGGCGGCGTGAAATAAGCGCTCGGGTTTGTTCCAGTTGTCAGGCTCAATTTGTTCTAACCTTTACCCACAACAGCAGAGTATTAGTGTTGCAACAGATGCAGCAGCCACACATGGACTCTCTATGAACATAAGTGGAACGCCACATTTAATTACAAAAGTTTTCATACCATTAAAGTTGAAGATGTTCAGATTTATTAATAGGATTTTATCGGAATTTTACTTGACTGACCAAAACAAATTAAAGCTGTAGTTTTGCATGGAATTCTATATATCAAAAACGTGTCCCTTGTGCTTCCCATCACAGGGACTAGCAGTCTGCTGCCTTAGCTGCGGTGGCAGATCTCGCAGCAGTCCAGACAGAACTCAAGAAATTCGGTAGGTTCGCAGCAGGACTGGAAGACCACCGAGTGGCAGTGGCCGGGGCAATTGAGCTCCTCGCCGGGCGTGTCCTGGACGACCGAGCAGCAGCGGGCGCAGGCCTGGCAGCAGGAGGAGCAGAGGCCCTGAAGGCAGCAGGAGCAGGCCTCCAGCAGACCCAGGAACACCACAGAGAACTGGCACCACAGGCATGCCAGCAGCACCCGAAAGCAGGAGTCTGTGGGAGTCAAAATGAGGATTAAAATAATACATAATATGATGGATTCTGCAGCACAAAAAAGGCGAGGTCACAGAGAAAGCTGTTGTGCTTCCTTAACAGCCTTTTATGTGTTATCAAAAACAGGGATTAGTTTCTCTATTAACCCAAATTAATCTCTTGCATTGTTTGTTTGTGGTGTCAACAGAAACTTAAAAGAGTGATCAAGTGATTGTGTTTACTTAATCACAGCTTTGTTCAGTCCTCCTGGGAAAAATGGGAAAAAAAAGCCACAGAGGCTTTCGGGCATAAAAATAAAGAGAGAGAGAGAGAGAAAACAATCAGGAAGAAGCTGTCACTCGATAATTGCTCTGCTGCCCAAATTAGGAGCGGATAAAATTGCATACATTGACCTCATCGGTGTGCTGCGGTGCGTATCATGGGCTCCTTTACCTTCTCTTCTGCTGTTTGTTTTTTTTTCTCATCAGCACAAGGACCAGAGGAGAGCGAGCTGATGCAAATCCAGCTGTTTTATCCTGTTTAGTCGAGGAAAAAGAGAAGGTGGCAGAATTCCCTGTGGAGTGGGGCTCAACATTTTCCTGCTTATTCCACTGATTTATACACACCCCACACATAACATATGCTAATGGTTGTGTGTAGATGAAAGGGGAGCATTGTATGTAGCTCCTGAATTGATTTGATGTGTAGCTCCATAGGAATAACAACACGAACCCATCGGTAAACAAGCAGGGGCCCATCAATATATGCACTGATAAAGTTTGAAGAAGTGAAACAATTGGATTGTTTGTACTGGAAAACTTTTAGAAGCATTGTTCATAAAGAAAAGTTTCATGTTTGATTGAAACATGGTTAAATAAATAAAATATATATATATTTTTACAAGGGTTTTCTGTGAGGTTTAATGAATAAATCATTTTATCATTTGATTTAGCTTTGTTTTTCATTGTTGCCATGTTACGGCTTGAAATGTTAATGTATTTTTATTTATATTTTATCTGATGGACAGGAAGTTGATTGACGGGAATATAGCTTTTGCTGCATTTCCAGCAGTATGTATTTTGAGAGATATCTCTACCAGCTTTGTAAATCTAGAGCATTCTGGGTTCCCTCCATCCTTCTCTGCAAATATCCCAAACTCATCTACATTGGTTGGAGAGGATTAAGGTTGGGACTTGGACTAGACCCTTCTATGCTTTGATCTAGGATATTCCGTTGTAGCTCTGGGTGGTTTTCTGCCTTTCAAAGCCTCTAAAGGTTTTCTTCCAGGTTTGCCATGTTTTTGGCTCCACCCATTTCCCTGTTGTGTCCTACAAGCTTCCTTTTTCCTGCTGAATAGAAAATCCTCCCCAAAGCTTGTTCCTGCCGCCACCGTGTTTGTGTGATGGTTTCCTGACACAAATGCAGTGGCAATTTGCATGTAGGTCAAAAGGTTAAATTTTGCTCTGCCACGACTGATAACTATGCTATTGATTGACTCTCCCACCTGAGCGGTGGCTTCCTGCAGCTCCTCCAGATTTACCAGGGGCACTTTGCTTCATTTTTTATATACATGTGACAGTGTGGAGGTCCTGTCACAATGGCTCCAATTGATGATGTGCCCTGGCTACTTGGCCACAGGGATATCCCTTTGGCGGACTGGTTAACGCACATGACTTGTGGGATCGAATCCCGCCCGGGCTCTCATTGTGTACCTTGCCACATACAGTATCTCCCTGCCTGGGAGCTCAGGTTGGATGAACTGCCGTGTCTTGGTAGGTTTGGAAACTCTTAGCATTTTTAGATGCGTTGAACAGTGCAGAGTAAGATTTTTAGGTTATTTATTCTCATATTTTCATTTAAACATATTTTCTTTTGGAAGAACTTTTCCTCCACCCAAATATGGCTGACCCCCTCCCCCCCACTGTCTTTTAATCTTTTTTCCCCAGTAGTTTTATTTGGGCCAAAAGACCCAAAACAAACAGAAAATAAAATTAATGCATTATCATAATGTGTAATCTTTTGGCATTTAAAAGTTATTTTAAACATTTTCTATTTAGTTTAAGATCTGTGCTTGCTTTAAAGGGACTAAATGGAGTTTGAAGTTTTTTGTTTGCAAGTGCCCCCTCAAGCCAAAGGCATCATTTCAGCCTGAGTGCTAAGCTCGTGCATGAGGCTCAGACATGCTGTGTGAGAGCTCACTCACTCTCGAACACATACAACAGCTTAGTTAGTCCCGTCCTGGACAATTTACAGATTTGCGGCCATGACTTCAACTGAGGTAAGAAATTAGACTGTTGTGTAAGTTTAGTTGAGGTTTTGCCAGTGCTTGAAGCCACTCTCTTCTTATGCTGCGCTGAATCCATCCCTCTGTTTATGATGGAGATAGCGAATGCTACACCTGAGTGTGTACGCCTATGATGTTAAAAGGCTGCCCCTGGAAGGCAATCGGTTTGACCCGAACACTCACTATTCAAGTGAATTTACAGGCATATAGAGGGAACCGTGGTGAAAAGTCCAGGCTCATTCTACTGACCAGGGCATTGCATGTATGAGAAATATATATATATTTTTTTTATATGTTTATTCATGGTTAATCTTATGTATAGTCCCTTTAAAGTACTGTAATGGTATCAAACTAATGGTCAAAAACTCAGTCAGTCCTTATCCAATTAAATGCAGATCTAATATTTTTATTGAGAAAGTGACATTTTTAACATACATGCTAGATGGTAGTTCAAATTCTTATTTATATAGAGCTAATTGTTTGGACATATATGATGATGGTTACCTGCCGGTGTAGGAGCAGGTTGGCGGGATCCAGCCCCACTCGTTTTGCTTCGACTCCTGACGCTGCCTTTGTGACTGCTATCTACTGACGGCCCAGAGCCCTGTGGTGGCTTCTGGATCGGTGAGGCAGATTTGAGTCTGCTTTCTGGGACCAGGAGGCTGCACCGAGGGCACTTTGGACTCTGAAGGTCAGACTGAGGATTCCCCAACATTTCTGAGTCCTGTGAGGCCTCCATTAGGAGAGCTGGAGCAGGCAGAGGATGGCCTGTGGCTTGCACTGAAATAGAGAAATCATGTGATGTTAAAGTTATACAACAAGGAGGAGTTAAGTCATTCCTTATTTATTAATTTGGATTGCAGAGGGCTATGTTGTTTGATACAAAACACTCTTGGATACATAGTTTTAATTTCTCCAATCAAGTCATTTTTATTTCTTTGACTGCTCTATAAAGTCCCTTTAATATGAAAATCCCAGGTTCTACAACTGACAACTAAAGGTGATGGTTCAATAGATGCCGTCTTAAAAGGCAATTATTTACTGAAAACACCTAGAGCGTTTCTCTGACGCAAGATCCTTATATTACTGTGTCATGAAAATGTATTAAACCACAGTATGTCTGCGTTGACCTCAGAGATTTATTAGAGAACATCAATAAACAAACAGCTTCATGAAGATCAAGAAAGACAGCAGACAGGTCAGAGAAGAGGTTGTGGACAAGTTTCTGTTGTAAAACGGACTGTGCTTTGTGCCTTGAACCTTTTAGTGAGAGATGTTCAATCCCTGGTCCAAAGATCCACAGCTCAGGAGGAAAAAAAAAACTGTGGAAGGGACAACAAGGCAAAAAACAGGACGCTTTGGTTGTCATACAAGGCACAACGTGTGACTGAAAACTGATCCTGCATCATAAAACATGGTAATGGCTGCGTCATGAATTGGGGATGCTAAATACAGGCCAGTCCTGGAAGCTAATTTCTTAGGAGCTACAAGAGACTCTAAACTGGGGTGCAAATTTCCCTTCCAACATCGACAACGACCCCAAATATCCCCCCAGAGTTTCAATGGAAGCGTTTTGGCTGAAGCACATTCGCATGATCGAATCACCCAGTCAAGGTCTAGATTCAATTTAAAAATTGAGGCTCACCGATGCCATCTATTCTTACTGAGGTTGAGACACATAAAGAGTTGCATATGTTACTGCAGTGCAAAGTCTTGATCCAGGCCGGGTGAATAACTACATATACCACGATTTTATTTGTGGAGACCAAATAAGAAAAGATGAAGGGGTGTGAATACTTTTAAGGGTAGTAATTAATTATTTTCTGAAGGTAGCCTGGTGTTATTGGAAATAACCATAATGTCAAATGAGGCATTTTAATTTAAAACACCATTCATTTACATTTATTTACAAAAAGTTAAAATCAATTTAATGAAAGAAAGATCCTACATTCTTCTTGTCAGCAAATGTACAATTTTAACAAACCAAATTATTTATTTCAAATTATGTATGTGAAAGTGTGCTGGTTGCGCTGGTGTGATGAGGGCCTCTTGGTTTCCATGTGCACCACTGCCCATGAGGTCAGCGCTGATGGTATTTCCTCTGCTAATGGTGTCGCTCGCTCAAAGGATATCCTCAATTGATCTGAAAGATGTGTTCCATCAAAGCTACGCAGCAGAAAGCCCAGTTAGCTGAGTGGTTAGATTATATCTACATTCTTGTTCAAAATATTGTTCATATTACTGAAAACTTGGCCAGATTTCATTTTAGTATTTTACGGAAAGTAGTCAATACACTATTATAACTTTAATTAATGTGTGTGGGGGGGGGTGGGGGTGGGGTGGGGGGGTTCTGCTTGTTTTCTAAAATGAAAATGCTTTACTTTTTTGCTTGATTTAAAGATATATCCATATTTTAGTGCTACTCTATAGATCTATATATGTTGTTTGGAATATTGGAGAAGGGGTAGGACTAAATAAGTTTTACTTCTTCCTACCCCTTTCCAGACATGTTAAATAGGAATTATGTGTTATATGTATTGTTATGCATATGCATGTATAGAGGTGCAGTGCTCAGCATAAATGAGTACACTTTAAAAAGTACAAATTCAATCAGCAGCTCAGTGAACAAAATAATTTTTTTTTCAAACTTTTCACAAGGCTGAGTTTATTGAACAGTTATTTAACTCCATAACATGAAATTAAGGTTAGTAATCTAATTTAGATCACGAAATATTCAGTTTAACTCAAACAGGGTGAAGCAAAAATGAATACACCCCGCAACAAAAACTACCACATCTAGTATTTTGTATGAGCACCGTGATTTTTAAGGACAGCACCAAGTCTTCTAGGCATGGAATAAACAAGTTGGTGACATTTTACAACATTCATCTTATTCCATTCTTCAAGAATAACCTAATTTAGAGCCTGGATGCTGGATGGAGAGGGATTCTCAACTTATCGCTTCAGAATTCCCCACAGGTGTTCGATTGGGTTAAGATCGGGAGTCCAACTTTGCCATTCAATCACCTTCACCCTGTTCTTCTTCAGAAATGCAGCGGTAGCTTTAGATGTGTGTTTTTGGATCATAGTCGAGTTGGAAAAGTGCCGGACGACCATGTGCACGGAGTGATGGCCGCATCTTCTTCTTCGGTATAGAGCAGTACATTGTTGAGTTCATGATGCCATCAATGAAATTCAGCTCCCCAACACAAGCAGCACTCATGCAGCCCCACATAATGACACTGCCACTGTAGGCACCATGCATTTTTGTTCTTTTTTTCTTCTTCTTTCTTCTTTCTTACCCTAATCCTCACCTTTACGACACCATACGTTTTTTTAAACCATTAGTTCCAAAAACAGTGATCTTTGGCTCATCACTCCAGAGTATAGAGTCCCAGTAGTCTTCATTTTTTCAGCATGGGTCCTAGCAAATTCTAGGCGTGCTTTTTTTGTGCATGGGCTTTAGGAGAGGCTTCCTTCATGGATGATACCCATGAATACCATTCCTGTGCAGTGTGCGCCGTATTGTGTCACGGGATACGGTCACTCCAGTTTGGCTTTCCACTGCTTTAGCTAACTGCAGTGAATTTGCATGGCGATTTCTTCAACCCTTCTCATCAGAAGATGCTCCTGTTAAGATGTTAACTTCGGTGGACAGCCTTGATGTCTCTGTAAGATGGTTGCACTTCCATCTTTCTTACATTTTTGTATCACTTTTGCTACAGTATTTTGACTGATATGTAAGGCTTTGATGATCTTCGTGTAGCCCTCACCATTTTTGTGTAAAGAAATTATTTCCTTTCTCAGGTTTTATGATATTTCTCTTCCATGGGGAGCCATTGCTGACAGCATAAAATGGGAAGAGCTTTTCTTTGTTAAGTAATGCTCTTTTATAGTCCCCTGTCTTTTGGACACCTCTTAAATGAATCATTAAGCTCACCTGTGGTTGAATGCCTGTTAATTAGAAGTTTGTAGTCTTAAGTGTGGCTTTTCTCCTAAGACTGTAATTGGGATGTACTCATTTTTGCAACATGGGCTTGAATGAATTTGTTAGGGAGATTACCCTTTATGTGAGTAAATTAACAAGTATTGTTTGCATTCAATGGCCCACATTTGTAGGAGTATTTTGTAATATAGTATATCATAGAAAATGTTTATTCTCAAAGGAAACTAAAGGTTTTCTGACAAATATAGTGGTACGTACTCATTTATTCTGAGCACTGTATGTACATATGTGGAGCCGAACCCGAATACGGTATTCGTAAAGGCACAAATAACGTGTTTTTTATGAATACTTATTTCCAACAAATACTTTAAAAAATATTTTTATTTGGCAGCAAGAAAAACTTTATTTCAAAAAGCTGCATTTCCTCATGAGACTGCAGTGCAAGGACCCTGGAAGAGCTGCTCCACACAGCAACAGAAGAGCTCAGCTGAGAAACAGTTTATTATCTGCTTACGTTGGATGAGGTAATGGCTGTTGTGTTATATTATTTTATTTGACATTCTTTGTTATATGTTAATTTCTGGATTTAAATATCAAATATCCATAATTATTATAACGGATAATTAAATATAATGTAAATTAGAAGTGTAAAGTGAAAAAAAAAGGATTTTCATACCTATTTAGAATTTTACTCGAATACAAATACAAATACTTGAAAGTTTCATGAAAGTTTCAAGATACTGTAAAAAAGTTCATTGACACCCATTAGCATGGAGCATGATGAATTACAATACTACAATATCCATGGATGTGGCCTAATATTTTATCATACTGTACTTCATATGTACTGCAATTATCCTTTCTTTGATTCAAATGAAAATGTTGTGATTGTACTGGAGTGTTTTGCATCAATATATTATAAACCCTGTTCAATGATTCCACCGTGTGAATTCTATTCAATTTAAATTCAGTTTATTTATATAGCGCCAATTCACAACAGATTTTATCTCAAGGCACTTTACAAGAAAAGTCATTTCAATAAAATTATACAAACATTCCAATGAGTTAAAGGTTTTCTAGGTAAGGAATCCCAGCAGACTGTGTCTGTAGTATTCTCTCTACTACTGCAGTACTTTTACAGAGATGTATTTACTGTGCATGTAGTACCATAATGAAACCTGTATCACCTGCTTTGTTGTACAACATTTAATGATAGTTGAAACAATTATTGTGTGTTGGTGATCTATACTTATGTTTCAGTGGTATTTCATGGTAAATTTGTTTCGTGAACCAGTGATTATGTAAGTGCAAGGTTTCTTTAAAGATGTGAATTCACAATGCAATGTTTTTGACCATTAGACAGCCTGTGTTACAAGTGATAACCATTTTGAGTTTTGTGTCTAGAGTTGTGAAAACTGACATCAAGGTTCTGAAAATAGTAGCAAATTGATAGAGAAAAACTGCAAAAAGTGTTTGCACAAACTACATGGCATATTATGATGATATTATATAGATGCAGATGAATAGATGGAGAGATAGAGGGATACAGAATAAAAATTCTACATTTATTCAAACATTTTACCTCAGCTGACTTGAAATAAATAATCAGCTCAAACTAACACATTAAGAGAGAAACAGAGATAAACCAAAACAAAGAATAAAACAATTGAAAAGGGAAACAAAAGTGACAACTAATGAATATGTAAAGCTAATTTAAAAAACATAATGAATAAATAAAAAACAGAGAAATGCAAAATGAACCAATTAAACTCAAAATAAAAACAATTATGACTTATACAAAATATGTTTTCTCAGGCTGTTTTTATTTTATTTTTGACAGAGATGGACTGAAGAGCAGTTTAAATGTAAGCATTTAATTACTGGACCCCTCAGTAATTCATAAGAAATTGACAATATGGGGGTTTATACGTTACAATTTGGCATTACTAATGATGAAGCCAGACTGCAGTAGATGTAATAAATAAAAAAACAAACTAAGTTCTCATTTATATAGAGAAGTTGTTAGAATCCTAAATGGAGATGCTGAAAGATCAAAACCTACAGGTAAACGTCACAACTCTAAAAAGAAAATATATCATGCAGCCCCCAATATTATAACAGCATAAACTTATATCATGCACGTCCCTAAAATTATAAATCACAATAAAAGCTGTCAGCTGTTTTACTGAAAGATGTGGTACCAAATCTAAAAAGTAATCATCATCAATCATTATCATTATTGCTCACATGGATCAGGCACAGATTCTGATTTAATTTAGAATTTGAAAAAGTTTATTTTTCAACAGCTCTGTTTTACTGGCTTGCCTAACATGATGCACATCAAAGAAAACCATTTGTGTTTGGAGTAAATCAGTAACGATGTGATGCACAAACAATTCTGCCATTTAGTAACATGGTTTTCCTAAGAATATAACATTTTTCCGTACATGGAAATTAAACTCTCTGTCCTAAATGATTTCAGTTTAAACCACTCTACTTGCCTTTAGTTGCACCACTTTCTTTTTCCCTCATTTCCATGGACACATTTTCTCCTAGTTGCATGCTGAGTTCTCATGGTTTCTCGCACTTTGCAGGAGGACCTTCTTCAGCCTTTTGTCTGAAGCAAAGGGTCAGGAAGCCCCCCCAGCAACACCCAACATGCTGCTATGACTCACCGCTCCGGAGCCAGTGGGAGCTGCTCGGTGTCACTGTGTTTTGTTATTGTTCCATGCCTTAACAACACTGTGCTTCCCAACAAACCCTCTGAGGGGTCACTTCAGCCCGCCTGATCAGAGAACAGCTGAAAAGGACGAGGTTGTCTACTCATTTCTGCATTCAGTCACCTAACACGATGAAGACACATGCCGCACAAGAGTGGTAACTAATAACTGCTGTATTACCAATACTAATGGCAACTAGGCATGCAGTAATTATACTGATAATAAAAAACCTTATACAGGAGGGTCCAAATCAAGCTTTATTAAATAATCTTTCTTTAGATTTTTTGGGGGGAATTTTGGAATGATGGAGTAATTATTACTGAATAATTGTAATGAATTACATATCCTCGTCTAGTAGGGGATACATACCAACCTATAGGTCATTGTACAGTGTTACTAGATCAGTTTTTGTGATTTTATGATCCGCACCAACAAAAAGTTGAGTAGATATATTACAAGTAAAAATAAAAAGGATGTGGCATCCATTTGGGCTTTGGTTAGCCTCAAGTCTTTTGTCGCCGCTAACAGGTTCTGACAACCCCACTGCATGATGCTGCCACCAATTTTCCCACCGGAGACGGTGTCTACTTCCGCCACATTCCTTTGTCCCCTCCATGGCTAAATATCTAAAATCGTGGTGCCCAAACGTTTTCCATCAGAGGGCCAAAATTAAACTCTATTAGAGGGCCAATTGCCAAATGTAATGTATTACTCAAAATAGAAATACCAATATTAATGAATAGTAAAGTAGTTTTATCAATTATAGTTATTTTATATGTGTAATTACCATTCAACAAAACAACAAATAAGTCATATCTATCCATTTGAAACATATCTTAACTTCCTTATTTGATAGATTTTTTCAGCATTGCGGTCAGTGAAAAAATAATTTTCCTCCCAGTATTTTTTAAAAATGTCTTTTGTCTGTGTACCATCGATGTTGTTGTACCACGCTCCATGTTGATAGTGTCTGTTTCAGCTAGCAGGAAGCATGGTAACCTGCAAACTTGGAAGTAGATGGATCTAGTCCTGTGTGGCATCAAAGGCTCATGGGATGTTTTGTAAATTGATCAAATAATGACAATTTGTGGTCTTATAAAGTGAGCAAATGTAAATGTGTGCATAGATCTACTCAACGTGCCCCTTCTAATTAATTTGTGATATTTTACTTATAATGTAATCACTGTGGCATGAGGACTATATGCAGCCTAATAAATACTCATTGGGACCATAAACACAAAAAGTATCACCAGTAAAAGAATAATCATATTTCAAATTTAGTTGATTGTTTGAAAAATGTGAACTTTTAAGTAAGACCAAGGGAAACCCCTCGTGGGCCAAATTGAACGACTCTGGGGGCCAACTTTGGCTGACTTTGGGCACTAAAACATCAGAAACCCACATCCTATCTTTGGCAATCCCATGATGTACACCATTATTATTTTTATAGTATTTTGATAAGAGAATGAACAAGCCGTTTTGGATTGGCTGTTGGGTGGGGAAGAAACCCATGCTGTCAAAAGTGCTGTGCTTGATAACATGTTGTTTGCCTGCCTCCCTGTGAAGATCAAAGAAACACATAAATGAAGCTGTTGAAGTTGTCGAGCACCATGCTAACTTTCAGTCAGCAAGCACGCTATGCCGAGTGACAATCAGAGGAGAGTGTCATGCGGCAGGCTGACAGCGAATCAAAGGAAGCCCTGAGAGGCAACAGCAAACCAAAAGCAAACATGTTATCAGCAAAGACAATTACTGACATTAGTCAAAACAGGGAGCGGATAAATCTTTTGTTCCAAAGTGAACAAACGGAACATCACCCCATTTTGATGAGACAGTGTGATGCACTTTGGGCTGTCTATTCATTATTTTCTTTTGGCTTTTATAGATAGATATAGATAAAAAAAATAAAAAAATCCATCTGCAAAGTGAATTTCCAGAACTGTAAACCAAAGCTAGTTAACTGATTCCTCTTGGGAGACTAACAACTACATTTACCAACTAACGCTGTAATCTGGGAGGAAAAAAAGCTCCTTTTTAAATCTGCTATTTGGCTAACTTTTCTTGCAGTTGTTGACTGAAAACAAATGTTTTTTCGCGCAAATTGTAAAATGGTTCCTGAAAGGATTCATGGTATTATATGAAAAATGCATTGCACAAAAGGTGAGGAAATGTGTGTTTGGTCAGTGGGTTTTTTTTCCCGCTGTTCTAATAATGTTTCTTTGCAATAAATCGTAAAAAAACAACAACAAAAAAACATTAGAAAGCCTGTTTCTTTCCCCTTTAAATGGTACAACAGCTGTAAGAAAACTGCATTTGTGAGTGGAGCAGCAAAGTGTTTTGCAGTTTCCGAATCTTCTTTGTTAATGTCTAAGTGCTCATTCTCCCTTTTGGCTCTTGTTTTGAGCTTCCGCTACCCTTGCTAAAGTGAAGCTGGACCCAACAGGCAGCGATCTGTTGCCGTTCACTACAAGCATTCCACGATTGACTGATGGGGATAGCCCATGTGTGGGAGTGCCTTAGGAGTGATTTATGTGGGATTATATGGAATAATGTCAGACACAGGCTGCAAAGTGGGTGTACAAACAGTCGACCCAATGAGAAGGCCTCATCGGACCCCACCTTGCCAGTACTTTGGAGCCATATGTAGTCTTCTATGGATTTGCAGTCATAGGTAGATAGATGATATGGCTGATGGCCTTTTACTCATACAATATGGAAAACACTGTACACAGCCGGTATCTGCGCTCATAGTTCTTTTAGTAGGTCTTTTATGACTACTCTTTAATATCAGACCCATTTGTACTGGCCCTGGCAATGTGTGCACTGGAACAAGAACATGTGGAGGAACGCTGAATCCAGTTTCAACTTGCAGGGTCAAAGTGTGGACAAGTTGCTGAGAATGTGACGCAGACTGTGACACAGAAAGGGTAGCAGAAAGTTTTTTCGATTAGGGATGGGTATCGTTTAGGTTTCATTAATTTTTGAAACGGTTCTTAAAAAATGGAAAACATACAAAATTTGTCCAGAAACCCTATTTTTTAAATTTTTAGTAGGGCTGTCAAATGATTAAAAATTTTGATAAATAATAAATTAAATAAAAAAATTTAATTAAAATTAAAAATAAATTACAGTGAATTAATCACCATTCCTAAATATCACAAAAAAAACTACAATTTTCAGTGTAAATAAAGGACAAATCCAGATGCCGTTGCTCTTTAAAAACAAATTTTAAATACGCACGCACACATTCTGCACAGCAATCCATAGTTTGGCAGGTTAGGAAATGATCTGGTACGGGCTGAATTATAAACAGGGTGCTGTTCTGTGTATGCGTTAATTGTGTTAAAAAATAGTTAATTCTAGGAATTAATCGACCCGCGTTAATTTTGACAGACCTAACTTTTTTTTTTTTTTGCAAAAGGATAGTCATGTTTACCTTTTCCCACAGCAGTGTGTAACCAAGCTGGTAACCAGCAAAAGGAAATGGCAAGGTGGTTGTGTAAAGTTTTCTCCAACACACTATTCAAGCCCTGTCTTGTCTTTAAATTACCAATACACCTTATTTCTTCAAACTTCTATCATCCAACGCAAACAAGGACAGCGAGCAAACAATAGTTAATAGCATTATAGGATGTTTTGCCTTGAAAGAAAGGATTTTGAATGGTTTCCATTGGAAGAATCTACAGTAAATACTTGATTCTGCTGCTTTATCTGCAAATGCAGTTCTAAAACAAATGTGACACAATTTAAAGGAAAATTAACTAAACTGCCAATGGAATAGGATGCATGGTCAAGAAGCCACTTTTTGTGCTAATATGGATCACATTCTCTTAAAAAATATAATACAATATTTACAAATATAACTGACTAGATTTTTATAACTATAGGTCTGCTGTGTTCATTTGCTCACTAACGTTATACCTGGATTTATAGTGAGATTCAGATGCACACCATAAATACACACTTTTTTGTGTTTTTTTTTGTCTTAAATATTACAAAATTGTGTGTTTAACAGCTTAACAGCAAAATGACATCGAAAGTACCAGTAGTACATTTTAATGTATTTTTTCCCACATTTTGGAAACTAGTTGGTTTTTCCACATCATTTACCATACATATTAACATCTTTTAACGGAAAAACGTATTTACCCCCCCAAATTTCCATTGGTAGATATTTTATATTTTTTTTATGTTATCCTTTTTTATGTAATGTAACATAAATATCTGTTTAATAAAATTTTATTTGGCTGGACTGAGAGCAAAAGTGGCTCTTTAGATTATCAAGGTTGAAGACTCCTTGTTTAGTACCTACATTGAATTTAATGTGAGGAAAAAATTAAGTAGTGCCTAAACTTTTGTTAGGGATCCTTTATTAAGAGTGCTGTAGAGGTAAAGCACAGATTAATATTCATATGCAGAGAAAATACAAGGTATACGGTGTAGCAACTGCAAAAATAATAAAATAAAAAACAAAACAGCATTAAAACGTACAAGAAGCTCACATATTTTATTCAATAACATACATCTGACTGGTTACATATGTTGGTTTGAGAACGATTCAGGAGGAAATCTACAATAACAGCTAATACATTCTGACTCAGCTATATCACCCACCTACTTAATGTTATTATTACACATAAACATGAACAAAAAACAATCCACTAAATCTGGAGTCTAAATTTTCTGTGCTTATGAGAGTATTTATTTACGCTGTTTTGACATGTACTTTTCATGTATGTGGATTGTTAATATGAATGTCCATCTGATGCATATGTCTCGACAATAAAAAAAAAAATCTATATAATCTGAAAATCAAAAGCCACTTAAAAGGCTGGAACCGTAAAACCCACAGGTAAGGATAATGAAAGAAGAAAAAAAACACCACCAAATTTAATTGATATGATAACAGTCTGAATTTAGTCATTTTCAGCCTTGCTGACTGGGATTTTTGTGGCATATAAATAGGACTGATGCACCAGCTGATTATTGTTTGAATTATATATATAAAGAAATTCCACATTCATTGTTTGTTCCTGTAGAGATCTTCTACGCTTCGCTATCGACACACGGACCAATAGAGTAAATTATTGCATAAGCCATACAATAGCAATCACTTATATTTGAAATAATTACCAAAAGGGTAAAAATCTTTGTTCCAATCCTGTTACACGGCCTCACAAAAGTGTCCATAACCTCTGAGCATCTCAGTATATTTTGACCAAACCACAAACTTCAATGTGTTTTAATGGGATTTTCTGTGACAGAACAGCCAAACTTAGTGCATTGTTATGACTTTAGTAGCCCTAAATAAAATCACTGAATCAGCAAATAGGTTCCATCTAAATGCATAATTTCTCATTGGTTTGCTGGAAAACATCCGTAAAACAGTATCATCAAGTACCAGAAAGACAGCAGAGATGGGTTCTAAAATAATCACAGTTTGAAACTCTAAGGCTACCAGGACGTGGAAATGCAACTAGAAATTTTAAAGAAGTTTTGGTTTAAGGTTACCACAAGCCATTCAATGAACACAGCAAATGTGTAGAAGAATCTTAAAAAGTCCTCATGAATGTGAAAACGCAAAAAACACGGGAGTTGAAGAGAAGGTGGTTGAATCTACATAAATTGCAATTCTGCAAGTAATCGACTGGAGGCTGCAAACAGTGAGCAGAACGTGGACAACACCAAAGGGTGTGGAAACGTTTGTAAAGTACTGTAAATCCTTTCCGTCTGGTCTTCAAATCAAACACGTAAATGAAGTTGCATTAGCGCGGTTATACTGGAAAACACACGGCCAACATCCCTGGATGCGCAAAGGAAGCTTGCCTTTCTGATGCCTGTTTTATTTTGGACCTGGCAGTATTGATACACATAGCTAACAGGTCATTCAAGGTCAAATAAAAGCTCCTCGCCGCTTTCGTGGATGTGGTGCTGCAGGCCGACTGCTTTGAGTGTTGGCAGCTGATCCTCATCGTCATTAACTTTCAGGTCCAGTTCTTCGAAGTAAATTTGCCTGCATGAAACAAGAAGAATCAAAACCTTATCAGAATACATGGTAAGGGGATGTTTTCAGTGAACATGAAGGCCGCATTAAGAACAACTCACTGCTGGATTTTGGAAGTAAGGTTTCGTTTTCTGCTGCCTTTGCCGTCGGTTGCTTTGTTCTCCCTTCGAAGGTTTCTGCTCCTGCCCTCCTTCTTAAGCCCCGACAGCGATGCATCTGCCTGTGCAGCCTAAAAATGTTAAAACATTCAAACCCAACAGGGTTTACACTCCAGTCTGCAGAGAGCTGCTAATTTAAAAAGCGTACAGGAACATCAGCATCTGACCTGGAAGGTAGAGTGCAGAGTGGTGCCCAGAGTGAGACCAGAGCAGACATTTTTCATCAGTGACGGACTGCTACAGTAAAGAGTGTACAATAGTTAGGGGCGACATTAAGGTAAATTACAGCATAAACACAAAATGTTTTGTTTTTATTAATGTTATTACTAACTACTGTTCATGCTTATGCTGCAGCCACACCGCTCAGTTTGTCTGCGTTAAGCAACGCACCCAACGCATGTAGTTTGACGCATGTACGTTGAATCTTGCATCGTTTGCTTCTGAGCGAAAAAGAGCTGAACTATGGCGGATCGTTAACGAGAGATTGGCTTGGCTTTGATTGCTAGATAAAGCTAGACAACTTTGACATTCGGTGCATCAGCGCCCATTCTTCAGATGCGTTCTGAGTTTGGGGAGTTTAACCATTTGCTACAGGAGCTGCTTATGGATGAGGTTTGCTTTCAGCGCTGCTTCTGTCTGTCCCGCACCCAATTTTATGACCTCCTGGGCCGCATCAGGGCTCAAATCTCCTACCAGGACACCAATTACAGGTGCTCTGTTCTACCTTAGGAGCGCCTGTCCATCCTTCTTCAGTAAGTTTTATTTCGGATTTTTGAAATCTGCGTTTGTTTAAAATGTTTTCACTGTTTCCGCTTCATTCAACATGCGTGTAGTGACGTAACTCAAGTAATGCTTGAAAAGTTGACGGAGCAAACGCACACAACGCACCAAAGAGACTGACGGACCTCTAACGTACTCGACCGTAGACTTTACATGTAATCTTGACGCAAGTGATGCTGGCGTTTGGGGCGGTGTGAATGCAGCATTTTTGACTACTAAAGGACGGATGTAAAAATGAAATAAATGGTGAGAACTACACAATGTATTAGTCTTAGTTTTTGATTAATTAGTTGTTAAATAACTTTTTTACATTTACATAACGCATTTATTATACGGGTTTTTGATTTACAAGTAGATTCTCTACTTTAAATGTAACACAAATAGCACATTTAAACTAAGTATTCAATTATAACATTAGCTACTTCAGCCTAACTGTACATAACTACAACCACTAGATGGCGACAAAGTGTTTCTACGATGATCCTTGGTACGCGTCGAATAGAGTTCTACAGGCTTATAGTCTTATAAATATGCCACTTTGGGTGTGTTGTGGTTTCAGGCAGATTAAAGATAAATGTTTTCAAGTGGTTAATCGCACAGGTATTTTTAGTTCACACTTTAGATTTTTGAGGTACATTTAAAGTATCCCAAAAATATACTTTAATAAACTTGAACACTTTCAAATTTAGTATGAAGAAGTAAAGTTGAAGAAGTGAACTTACAGTACACTACTTTTTGCCATGGGGTCAACATGATATAGAGAATAAACAAAGAGGCTACTAAGTAAAGCTACCTGGGCAACACACAGCAATACCTAAAATTCATAATTATATTTAAAGGGAAATCAGAAAAGAAAAACACCAGAGATCAGAAACTGACATTCTTTTGCTTTATATTAGAATAACAATCAGTCCATGTTTTAAAAGTGGTAATTTTGCACGAATTAATTGTTTACTCATTATTTCAGCTAAATTTAATATTTAGAATACGTACAAGTAAAATATCACACATTATAAGCATGGATGTTTTACACTATTTTTATTTTTCTGCTATAAAAGACAAGTAAATATCAAACATCACCATATTTAACCTCATGTTCAGGTTGATGTGATTAGTAGCAAGGAGCTACTGTACCCTGCGATCTTCTGAGACCTCCTCCTCTGATATTCCTCCTCATCCACCGTCCACACTGCGCCTTTCACGTTCTCCACGCGCACAAAGCACTTGTGCAGGCTCAGGTTGTGGCGGACCGCGTTCTGATTCAGAGCGATGGAGACAACGCCGCTAAATGAATCAGCTGTGACACAGCGATGGGCGGAGTCTATCATCCGTGCCGGCGCTTACCTTCCAGGTGGCGGCGTTGCGGCGGAAATACGCAAACGTCCTCGTGAACCAGTTGTATATCTCGTTGAGTGTCAACTGCATGTCTGAGGCTTCTATGATAGCCTGCAGATGGAGGAGAAATTATTAAGAGGTCAGTAGGTCATAAAATGTTCTCTTTGTTTTAGATTGAACTTTAATGTTTTGCACTCGCTTTTTTTTGTGTGGCATAATTCATTTTAACATGTTAACAAATGAGCATGACATTGTCAGGCTTTTGCACCTCCTTAATGTTGTGATGTCACCACAGAAAACTTTATGTAATAGATCAATATTGCCATGCGTATTTGTGAACTGGAAGGAAAACGAAGCATGGTTTAACGTTTTTATATACCGTATTTTTCCGGATGATAATGCACTACTTTTTTTCAATGCTTTGAATTCTGCAGCCTATACGAGGGTGCAGTTTATGTATGGATTTGCAGCTAACAGCCACAAAAGGACCTTCTTGATCTTTGACTGATGGGGTCGAAAAATAATCTATTTTTACCCATCGAGTTTTTACATTGAGTTGTATTTAACATGATGAACAGAGAACTACAAACAAAGAAGAAAATGAAACAATTGCTTAATATTTAAAACATGAATAGGTCACAGGCTGTGGCCTGAATGCACAGTCTCACATCCGCAGGGACGTGAAATACCCACCTGTTTGTGTAATCAAATCGTAGGATTGTTTTAGAGGTTATTGACATTAGGTTTTTGGGTTTTTTTGCCACCGCCCGTGACTTCTCATGGGGCTTCTCTAAATATGTTGCTTTAGAGGCTGAATCCATGCCCTGCTGCCATACTGGAGACTGGAATTACCCATGGTCAAAGTTTTTAAATCAGGGAACATTTATCCAATTGAAGTGGTAAGAAGTTGAAAGAATGTGAACAAGCCATTTCCAGACCCGCAAGCTGTCACCTAAGCGGGATGAACATTCGCTGCATTCCCAGCTTCTCAACCGGTGGCTGTCACAACACAGACACGCTGTAGAGACGCGCGCCAAAGCCTACGTGAATCTTCAACTCGCTGTCAGCTCCTGGTTAGCAAGATGTATTGAGTTCAGGTCTGAGTCGATGGTCTCATTGGAATCTTTTTTTTAAAGGATTGATTTAGACACCTGTGCCCCATACGTAAAACTTGAAAATGTCCATGTGTCAGCACCAAGTTGTCAGGGGTACGAATCTATTTAAAATGATGCATCTGATTTTTCCATCAGCGTTCTAAGAAACTGGCCGAATACATAAAATATTTGGGTAACACAGACCCTGATATGCAGTGTTTGTTGTCTGCCACACATAGTGTGTTAGCATACAGGCTAGAAAGTTCAGTTTCGTGTCATCTCACCAGAGCGCATCGTTCTATATGTTTTTATTAATGCCCTAAATGACATTTGGCATACTACGAACTAGACTTTTTTGTGTGTTTTTTCCGATAGCGGCTTTCTTTTTGATATTCTATAGGCTAGATGTAGAGCACACAACTAACATTATTCTCCCACTGTGAATATCTGAAGACCTTTCAGAGTTATCATAGAGTTATCAGGCTCCTGAGTGCAAAAGCATGCCAGATTTAATCAGATTTTTATTTATAAATCATTATGAAAACCATGCATCATCTTTCTTCATCTTCACTGTTTTGTATTGTTCTGTCACATAAAGTCCCAATAACACACATTTAGTTTTTGGGCTGTAAAGTAACTAAATAGGGAAAAAATCAAGAGGTATGAATACTTTTGAAGCCCACACTAAGTTGTTTTTAAAATAAACCATTTATTATTTATGTTTTGCTTTTCATTCATATTTTACTGTTACACCCACGTGGATTTCTTTCATATAGATCATTTATCAAATTAAAATCCAAAGCAAAAGTTAAACTTCCTCAAATATTTGAAGTGTAGTAAGAAACAGCGCTGAAGCTGTGATCATACCTGTCTGATCAGGGCTGCATATGTAAAGGGTGGCCTGATGTCAGCGTTCTTGTAAAGTTCATATTCATCTTCTGCATGAGGATAAAACAGAGTGAAAAACAGTAAAAAAAGAAGATTTGCAATCTGCTACTTTCTTTATGCATTGAGGAAACCACTTCAGTGGTTTACCTGAAGACAGCGAGAACATCAAAGGGTGATGACGATGTCTCATGGCCCCGATGGAGTGACTGAAAATGGGCTCTTGATCCTCCTCACGGCCTTGGGGTGGAGAGCTGGCAACAATCAGAGGTTTGGTGGTACACTGGCCAGAGTTTTGGTGAATCAGAGAGGGCACTTTGTTGGCGAGTGTTGCTGGATGGAGCTGAAGGCGGAAGATGCCGGTTACACAAAGAAATAAGTCGACTAAAAAGACAGCTGCAGCAACGAAACAAAAAGTGAGACATTTTTAACCGAGTGTGACGGAGCGATTGGATCCGCCTCCTGGGACCTGCTTCCGCTAATATCACAATAAGAATGAAACCAATTATTGTTAATTACAGGGTGAAATTGTTTGCTGAGTGTTGTGATTAGGGCCTGGTGTTTGCTAGATTAACAAATGATTAGTTTCCGCATTATCGGAGCATGTCGGCCGTCTGGAAGCAGAGCTGCACCCCATCTGGCGCAGAAAGCTGGGCGCACAAGAGAGGGGAACGAAAAACAGGAGAGGTGGCAGAAAAAATGTGCACAAGACAAAATGCATCAGGAAATCCAAATGTTTCAGACTTTGATCTCATCTAAGCCAAGTTTTCTTTTTGTGTTTCAGAAGAAATACCAACATGCCTTCTTTACAGCCCACTCAACTGTTCTCCTGAAATTACAGTCTGACACTATCTACATCTACAGGAAGAGATACAGCTGCAGCACCACATGCATTACATCCACAACTTATTCATAGTTGTACTCAAACTATTGCAGCTGTGCTTTAACCTTTGTAGCTCACCCACTCCAATATCCATGCTCCCTATTTACCTGGGGGCCATGAAGGTCTGCGGCTTCATGGGATTTCGCTGACTGAGCGTGTAAGGAGGGCAGATGCAGGTGAGCCATCATCGCATGCAGACGTTCCCGTTCTTTGCAGAGCTGTTCGACAAGATGAAGCGGTGTCATGTGGAAAACACTGAATGTGGATAATTACAACAGGACTCTTTCGTCCGAAAAACAAAAAACAAAACAAAAAACAATTTTCTGCTGCATCTAACATCTGCTGAAAAATTGGTTTTGGCTGACCAATGCTGGAGGATTTACTGAGAGTATCAATCGCAGGAAGATGAATCAGATAGTTGTTGTTTCTGTGTGTTTCTGGTGATTTTTTTGCTGTAACCACGAATCGGGAAGGGACTGCTAATTGGTTACGTTTGTACATTAGATACGTAAGGTGATTTGCTGTAGAAAAAGCTGAAATAGGGGGATGTTTAACAAAAGTGTGAAACAAAGTTATGAATAAAGACCATAACGGTTATGCTTAGGTACTGAACAGTTTATTATTTATAAATTTGGTTAATATTTGGTTTAGGCTAAAAAGTACATATTTTTCTTTGTAATGTAGACACGCTCAACAGAGTGACGGGACTCTCGCTTACCTGCAACTCAAGTTGCTGGACCACTTGCATCTGGACTCGGCACTGAGCTGTACTCCTGTCATCCAGAGTGTGCTCACTGTTCATATGCCTAAGAAAGAAAAACAAACATTGCAAAGCGTTCAATAACTCTTCTTCCCTATTCTGAGAAACATGCTTTAATGAGATCACGGATATACACAGCCTTCTTCTTTGCAGATGACAGTGTTACATATTAAACATAAAAAATACATTTAGAACTCAACTAATGTAACACTTTCAGTACTGATTGTACTGGATTGTGTAATACAATTAACCCATCTTTAAAGTATACAGCTGTCAAAAACAAATTTAATAAATAAAGTTGAAATTGTGAGAAAAAGTCAATGTTCTGTTTTATGATTGAGGTTGAAATACTAAAAATTGAATAAACTACTGTGTCCAAATCTATGTGCATCCCCACGCTAAAGGGTTCTAAAGCAGGGGTATTCATTGTTTATTGTTGATAGCTTTTCCATTTTTCTTATAATTTCAATATCTTTTCCTCTCGTCATTTCCTTTTTAATTTAACAAGCAAGCAAAGAAAAATAATCCTTCCTTCTGTTTTGGTTCCCAAACAGACCAATGTCCCTCCAATAAAGGCTTAGGTGTTTGACTAAGCGCTTTCAGTTTTCCTTTTTTTCAAATGCCAAATGATACCTTTCTGATAGCTTTGACCTGATTCTCACCAATCAGCTCCCATTCATGCTAGTGTTAAAAATTTGGGCCAAAGTGAAATCACAAACTTATTTTCTGGGGGTTAATCATGACTCCTGATCAAACTGCAGAAACTCAAAACCATATTAGTTTAAATCACTGCTAAAGTAGGAACACAACAACCGTCATGGTGGCCCAAAATTGACAAATAATAAACCCAAAATGTCCAAAATAAAACGGAGCAAAATTACCAGGACCTGAAAACTACAAGCTAACAATGGAGAAAAGCATCGAGGTGAAAGCTGAGGCATAAGAAAAGTTTATCTCATACAGGAAAGACAGAATGATACATATATAACCTAAAATATATATATATATTACATAGGCTAATTATATAAATCTAACATGCAAAAACTGACAGTCCAGGGACCTAAACATCACTAAAATCTTTTGATTAACTATTTCTCAGTGTTATCAGATGTTCTGTGTATCATTAATTAAAAAAATTGCTCTCAATTAAGGATTTTCTTTTTCAATTAATGATTTTAAAAATGTTATCTATAATGTAAGGGTTTATATTTTATTAGAACAAGCAGTACTTACAGAGTGATAATGTATCAGGTCAGCGTATTTAACAAAAAGATTTGATTTTTAAATATACATGACTGCTCATAGGATGCTTAAAATGATTTTTTTTCTAAAACGTCACCTCTTTTTCTCATCTGTTTCTTTTTTCTCTTGCATTTTAAAGAAAAAATGGACATCTGGCAAATGTATTTTTCGACAAAACAGCAGTGTTTTTACAGAAACTACAACCTTTGATACAGAATTAAAGGTCTCAGACATGATTGTATGATCTAAGATTTTATAGGGTTAGAACTCACTTGATAAATTGGCTGACGTTTTCACAAACAGACTCACAACCGGGCCAGTTACACACTCCGTGACCGAAGAGGACATGAGCCTGATCCCAGTTGGCACTAGAGGGCGGGGGGGACAAAAGCAGAAACCCCTGTAGAAGATTTTTTTTTTCTTCTCTTTTTTTTAGATGGCATGAAGTGACAAACAGAGGTGATGGGTAGGACCAACAAATAAACGGAAAACTGTTCACTTTTTGATTCGGGACATGTTCTCCAGTCATGTAAACTTTTTCTTTGCTGAACCACCTCAGGTGATGGAGTAAAAAGCAGACAAACAACAGAAAATAAACCAGCCCACAGGGAATTGAAGCCTCAAAAGCAAACATCTCCCCACCTGCACCCTCAGACAGAGAGAATGTCTGTGGATGACACATCTTTGATGTTTACAAAAAGGCAGCATCTTTTCAGCGGAACGACTTATTTAGAGTATAACACAAAAGGATCTTACCAATCCACTCTGTGGGGAGACTCAGACAGCTGCTCACTGGTCAGTTTGACTTGTTCTGTTTTTTTCTGATCCCCTTTCATAATGGTCTCGTTGTCAGAAAGAACAGATCTGAGTTCTTTCCATAACTTCTGTATCTCTGTGGGGGCTAGATAGCCTAGAAGAAGACACAAATCTAATTTCTTGATCACTAAGAAGAAGAATCTGAAAGCAAACACTTCTGAGCGAAAAAAAGTCTTGAGAGTTCAAAAAAAAAAAGTCAACAGAAACAAACTCTGACCGCCTCATTAGGAGTGAACAACGGCCTCGTTAGTGGTTTCTTTTCTACCATTAGCAGGATTGTTCCTGACAAGTCCTTATTAGCCTGTTAGTCCCGACCAAGTTTCAGAACTGAAGAAGTCTTTGGACTGAAAGGTGAAACATCTTCAAGACATCAATAGAAGTCCAGTTGGCTTTATTTCTTTAACTCTCAAGACTACTTTGTCCTGGATGACTGAGAATCTACACCAACATCCTGAGGGAAACGTTCGTAAAGAACTGGTGCTATAGATGTGCCTCACCTGAACCTGAAGAGGTGTTAGGAGACGCAGCGGATTGTTTCTGTTCCTGGAGGAGCTGCTGGAACAGGAGCTGCTGTGCAGAAAGCTGCAGGAAGGCGAGCAAGAGAAAAATATTCAACATCTGGTAGTAAAGTTTTGCTTAATTTGGAAGGAGATCGTAGTTTTTCTGATTGCTCCAAACAGAAATCAATCATTAAATTAAACATTTTGGGATCACTGAATTAAGATTAAATCAATAAATAACTCAATTGTTATTCAAATGTTCCAACAAATAAATTCTAAATCGATTAAAATTCATTACAAGTTTAATTACTAACAGAGACTAACATCTGATTGGCTAACACGTACAGGAGCTCAACTGCAGACGAATCACTTTGTTGCTGTTTCAGAAAGAAGTATGGAAATATAAATGTGTAAGAAAATAAATATATATGTTTTTAAAATGATGGATTCAAATGTTAAGACTGTAAATGATTTCTACAATTATGATAAATTTCCAAAAATATTTAAACAATTAAGAAAATATGTATGACTTTATTCAATTTATGTATTTTAACTTTATTGAATATATAAAATATTAACTTCAAATGATAATCATGATGTAATATTGGAAAAAAATTAATAAATTAAAAATTAAAATGATAAAAAAATATATATAATAATAATATTTATTATATTATAATTAGTAGTAGTAGTACTAGCATTATTATTGTTGTCATTATTATTATAAACATTAAAAAAAACTAGTTAAAAGAGTAAAAATCCTAACTTTGCTTAACCCCTTTTTTTCTACAATTATTTTTATCAACTACATATGTGGGTTTGTAAGACTAATGAAGAAATAAAACATGACCCCAAAATACTCTGACCCCTGTCAAAATGTATATCTAAAATGTTCATTAAACCAGCAATTTTGTTTCTGATTAGAAATGACAGGCAATGAAAAAGGAGTTATTTTTAAAAAATAAAACAACTGATCTCTTGCTATTTTTCCACTTTATTTAATAAAATTTCAAAAATTAATCGTACCTGACTAATTTATCACTGGAACAATAAAGCATTCTGAAGATGTTTCTTACTGAACTCAGAGTCTTTAAGTTCAGAAAGTATTTTCCCATCACCCTAACTTTATGCCTCCCTCTATAGATTCTCTGTCGTGTCGAGACTCTCCTTGGACCACTCCATAATATTAACAAAATGTTAGACGAAGCAGATAATTGAACCTAAAGTCTTGCAAAGGTATGTATGATTTAGGGCTCTACTGCAAATATATACAAATACATATATTGCTAACATACATATATAGGTATTTATACATTCACCTACGTAATGTAATTATGTGGAAAAAGCTTTTACCTCTTTGACTTTCTTGATGGACTGCTGCTGAAGTAGCTGCTGTTGCTGCTTGTAAAATTCCTTCAGGTGTTGCTGAAGTAGGATAAAATTATTTATTGCTTTTTTTTCAGAAACATAAATCCACCAACTTTAAAATACCTTAGCATTATCACGTCAGGATTAGCCACATGCACAAAACAAGGTTATGAACTCCTCAGTCAAATGAGTTTTACCCTGAATGAGTTCTTTAATTCCGATATTAAAAATACAAATAATGTAGGATATTTTTAATGAGACATTTTGGATTAATGATAGTGACAAAGCTCCAAAGTCTGAGGTTCAATTCTGTCGTTTTATTGTTTCAATTAAATAACAGAGACTGACGGAACGACAAGGGGATTTCTATTTTTTTTGTCAAATGGTTAAAAAGGTTTAAATAAAAAATATCTGTTTCCACCCTGATTAGCATCTATTTAGTCCATTATATGATCTTTCCTTTAACAATATCTTTTCTGATTTTGACGCAAATAAGAATTTAATACTGCTCCATTGAAATCCTCAATTAATTCAGAATATACAAATATTCTGAATTATTCAAGGATTTTAACTGAATATTTATTATTTTATGAATATATTTACATCTAATTCTTATTCATTTACAGGATTCTAAGTGCTGTCTTAACGTAATTATTTTTTTCCATAAAAAGCAAGATTCATAAAACAGACAATTTTACAGCTGCTTTTGCTTCACACTACTAAGATTTCACTGTGGAATGGTTCCAGTTAACTCTCTTGTAGATTCATCTACAATATTTGTAATCTAATTTCCTGATATCTAAATTACAAAAGTTACCATAAAATCAACCTTTCACTAATTTATCTAAGTCCAATTTCAAAGCAGTGTGATAAAATGCAGTTAACTGAAAGGTTAGCTGTGGAGACGTACCTGCTGGAGAAGAAGGGCTTGCTGCTTGTGGTGGATCAGAGCCTGCAACTGGCTGGGCGACAGAAGCTGCTGCAGCTGCTGAGGAGCCATCATGGCCAGAAAGACCTCGAAGATAAAGACAGGCAGGGTAAAGAAAAACAAAAAAAGAAAACTATGTGCAGAGAGAAGTCAGGAGTATCAAATGATAAACATTAATAGCCATCAAGCGGGAATCTCTCCAATTACACAACAGGATTGTAAACGCCTTCGTGAACATCATCATGCTGGACAGTGTTGTCGACCCTAAATGAGATGGGAGACAGGCCGAACTAATTAGCTCCACAATTTCATGCTGTTTGTGGCTTCTAATAGAAGTGTACGGCTATTAATAAAAGCAAACACGTCCAGAATAATAACTGATCCGTAAACTTAGCGACTGAGGAACAAATAACTGGCTGATCAACTCCCCCTGTGTTATCAGGACAGATTAAACCGTGACTAAATTTGGAAGAAAAGTAACTTTGAAAATAAAATAAAAAGCATCTAAGGAAAAATAAACTGGACCAGAAAATTTCAACAACGTGGCCTCTATCTAAATTTATTTTGAAGCCACATGGGATATAGTTCCAACTAATAATGAAGATTGTTGTCATAGTTTTGAATCTATAATAAATGATTGATTCATAGCTAATGTTTTACCTGCACAGCAGGAAGTAAATGAGTGAGAAATGAAGACAACTAACTGATTAATGAGGCTAGATCAAACTCCATGGATCTAAAGAATGAATAGAGACACTATCTAAATATGCCTTATAATTTTATTTGTACAATTTTATTTATTTATTTATTTATTTCTATATTTTTGAGGGATATTTTAAACAAAATACCGAGTAACATCAGGTAAATTGGGCCCTCAGATAAGATGAGCCACTGAAGGTTTGAGTCTCCTACTCTTTAATTTTGTACAGACAATGTCTGCAAAAGATTTCCAATTGTTGGCAACAGAGTTCCTTTACCTTGTGTAACCCTATGTATATATGTTTTGAACTGTTTAGTGTCAAGCTTACTTGAATTTACCTTACGTCTGTTTGATCTGTGGCCGTTTGCACTATTAGACCTGCTGGTTTGGTCTCTCAACCAGGTACAGAGTTCTGCACGGAACTGTCGACAGGACCAGGCTGTCTTTTGACTGTCCTGTCAGACCACGTCCAGTAAGGAACCATCACATCTCTTCACATTTCTTTGCTTACTGCTGTTTCTGACCCATCGAGAGGAGGATTCGACTGAAAAAAAGAAAAGAAAAGCAGACTCTGAGGGAAGGGATACCTGTTTGTGGAGGAGGCTCTGGCAGTTTTGCACCCTCTCTCCGCTGCAGGAGTCCCCATTAGCTGCTTTCTCTCCTGCTCCGACGTCTGTGTGGCTGACGAGGCTGCTGGCTGGAGTTTGACGGGCTGCCGAGGGACTGAGAGGAGACTCGGGCATCTCAGCACTGGTCCTAAACAGTAAATAAGCTGTAAGATTTAGACTCAGAGTCCCAGTGGAATCACTTCTTTGTTCCAAGAACAAGGCAAGGTGTTTATTTTAGGAACCTGCAATGTCATTTTTCAAGAAAGTCTTCAGGAGAATGCCTCAGGCTGTTTATTCAGTGCTTCAGACTTTATTTAAAGCTTTAAATGCAGTTTGTAGACCTAAAAGAGAGTCCATCTTACCAGCTAATATCAGGTAACTTTGTTGAATACAAAACAGAAATATGAACTTATTTAATCTAAAAACAGTTTTCCTTTATACTTATAAATACATGTTTATATGGTATTCATTGAAAAGTATCAATTTGATCCTTTAATTTGATAATTATTCCAGACTTTGGAAGGAATGTATACGTATCTTTCAGACATAAAAATGATAACCTTCTACAATGGTGTGTTTTTTTTTTTCTTTCTGCATGCACACGAGCTGAAAGCAAGCTAATTGTCATTTCTAATAAGTGATCACTCGTTTAATTCTAAATGTTAAAACACAAACACAGACCAAAACTTCCAAACTTTATATGCATGTGCGAGTATGAAATAAAAGCTACGTACCGCTGTTATCTGAATTCAGAGCAGCCAGACGGGGATGGTGCCTCCAAGTGATGCAGGTTTGGACTGAAGGAAGGAGATATCTGATGGAGTTGGGAGTCTACCTGAGGGGGGGAGGAGTCGCTGCACCGCTCATTGAATGTGACAGCGAGGAAAGAAGCTGATTCTTGGGATGTGAAATGGGTTAAAAAAATTCAAGTTTCTCAAAAATTGGAAACAGGGGCCATTTTTAAATTCTGCCTCCTCCTGTTTAGCATTACTAAATCTTTTATCCTGACTGTTGCAAACAGAGAGAATGCATTAAAACACAAAGCACGCTTAATATTATTTTATCCAGTGGAGTTGCTTGATCTTCACTAATAAGCCTTGTTTGCGAGTAATATTTTTTTCACCCTTGATTTAAATAATCCAGGATGGATCATCTTTTTATTGAGCACTAATATGACTGTTTCTAACTTTATTTAGCTGCACTTTTTAGAAGCAATGAAAATAATTTTTAAAAAAAGAGTTCCATAAAAAGACAGCTGTCAAATTGTTATCAAAGGCCTGTTTACGGTAACTGATATCGTTTGAAACGGCACATCAAGCACGTCTAAATAAGTTCAAGTTCACATTTATGAGGCACCAAAAATACCTCCTTAGTTTTAGTTTCAAGATGTGGATAAATGCAAGACTGTAAATGCTGCATCATTCGGTGTCAGACAGCACCTTTGAGTACTTTGGATCTGTTTGCAGTGGTAGCAATAACTATAAACAAAAGAATGTATTTATTTATTTAAAGTACTTATTTTTGTCCAGTACAATACTCAACTTTTAAAATACTTTTGGTTTTAACCAGCTTTTGGCCCCCCAATCGGCCGCTCCGTTTCAGAAATTTCTGAAGCCGCCAAAATCTGCGAGAGATCCTAGAAAACTTTGACTACTATTTAGGTAGTCTTTCCCCCCTTTTTTCAATGGGGTTTCTTTTTTTAACTACTGCATTTTATTCAGAGCACAAAATCTGAGAGGCCTCAAAAGATGAAAAAAGAGGCCATAGAGATCCATGTGTTGCATGTTATTGGACAGATCCTTTGCAGAAATAATCAAGGGAGTTTCCCGATCTGATGTAGTTCTCTGCAGGAAATACACACTGAATGGATTCAGCTTAAATTTATTTTAACAAGGGAATGGTTCTGAACTGGGTGCTCAGGTTATCTGGGACAAGGAAGGATAAGCACTGGAAGTGAAAACTTGAAATTGTGATGGAGAAGGTGATGTGTGAATATAAGGCTGAGTTGTGATACTCAGTACATTTACATGCACATCTAAAGCAAGTGTTTTGCAATGATACCTTTACTAGAAGGGGAGCCTTTCTCCCAGTTTTACAAGTCAGTCAGAAAATGGAATTAATGAATGAAGTGCGTTCAACTCTACGACACTAGGTGGTGGCACATTGGCATTCTTCCAGCTGGCCTAGAGCAAACTTTCCAGTCTCTCACCCACAAAATCAACATTTAACAGGCCTGTGACCCCAACTCTTGATGGAACATAAATGTTTTTACTGAGTCACTTAAAAAGTGGTATAATGACATTTTTATAACATTTATTTTTTATCTTTTTCAAGTAATAGAATGCAGATGACTGCTCACTGGCATTCCTGGTATTGCCATTTTTTTCTCAAGAGAATCTCAAGACCCCACACTAACATGTTTATGACCCAAGTAGGGTCTCGACCCAAACTTTGGGAACCACTGGCCTAGAGTGTCACACAAATAGTCAACAAATGCTGGTGGCAGTGAAGCAGACGGAGTAAAAGCAGGATATGCACAATGAGCGAAGAAATGGACAACAAAGGTGTGGCACAGTACATTTGGAAAGTACTGTACCGTTTGATTGTGTTACGCTCGTTGCCGCTGTGTTGTCGTACCGGTGTCGTAATTCCCGGTCTCGTCACTTCCAGATGTGGGGCGTTCCCAGGCTTGGAATAGATCAACCAGTGTCGTTTACATGCAGAAAAATTAGTCTTTCTAACCACATCATCTGGGTGTGATAGTCCGATTAACAGCAGGCCAGTTCAGTTTGACTTCAGACGGATGGTGTACACATTCATTTTAAAAGTCAGAATTCAGAACTAAGGCAAGAATTTGGTTTTATCTTACTGCAAGTACACCCACTCAATGACTTGTAGGATACAGGTGTTACGGCTAAAAATAGCTTTCATTTAATTTATTTATTCATTTCAAACATTCACATTCAGCGATATTCGTAATGCATATTTATGTATACAAGGCAAAGCAAGGCAATTTTATTTATATAGCAAACTTTCAACACAAGGCGGTTCAAGGTGCTTTACATGATTCAGTGGTGAAAAGAACCAAATACATGAAAAAAGTGTGAAAATTAAAATAAAGAATAGCTGAAAGGAAAAATTCAGTAATTGAGGTATAAAGAAAATTATTATTTAAAAAATGGTGTCAAATTATGAAAATTAATAACAGATTAAATATTTAGAAATAACAGTAATTAAAGTGAAAAGAAAATTAAGCAAATGAAGCACAAAAAATAAAAGAAAATTTATGTAAAATTATAAATTAAAAACAGATCACATTAATAATTGTGGTTCTTTAAAACAATAAAAAACATCAGTTACAATTTAAATATAAAATACATAATAATAAAAGATAGGCACCAGCACCCCCGCGACCCATAAAGGATTAAGCGGTTAAGAAAATGGATGGATGGATGGATGGATACATAATAATACATTGGTATTGTTTGAACGGGAGGTAGGTTGAAGTAAAAACTTATTTAGCCCTACCTCCATCCTTTCACCTTAAAGGTTAATCTCCATTTATAAGAGCAATCTAAACAAAATTTAAATTATATTTTAAATTATTTTAATAAACATTTAATTTATAGAAGAGAGAAGAAAAAAATGAGTAAAACTCTCATATTAATAAATGTTTTCATTTCCATGGCAGTTCAATCTGCTCCTTTCTCTCATGTGTTTAGAATTTGTGCTTTATTTCTTCTTTTGAACTGAATTATGTTTTTACTCGGTGTTATTTCTCCTGGTAGACCATTCCATAATCTAACCCCTGCTATAGAAGTACACATGACTCTCAATGTTGTGCAAATTTGGAAATTTAGTTTTGTTCTCAAATTATATTTGTATTCCCTTTCAACAAACAAATTCAGGAGTTGCTGTTTTAACCTTGACCAAGTCTGTAAATTTCATGATACCCAAATGTATAAAAAGTCAGTCAGTATGCTCTTTGTATTCAATTTTTTAAATGACTCTAATTGCCTTTTTTTTAATTATTATTAGTGAGTGGATGTTACCTTTATAGGCGTTGCCCCAGACTTCCACACAGTAGTTCAAACATGGACAAAGTAATGTACAATATAACATGTAGAGAGCTTTGAGGATGTGTTTTGTTTTAGCTTCTTCTTAAACAAAGATGACACTGAGTCCTTCAGGCATTCATAATACTTAATATAACATACTTGCCAAACATGGAGGGACAGAGAGAACATATAAAAAGACAGTTCAATTCCCTATGGTTAATTTAAGTTCCCCTCAAGGCCAGGAGGCGGCGTCGACGGCTATAAAGTTTTTACACATAATATGCAGTCTTTGTTTTACACGCTCATCATCTAAGAAGTAAAAGCTTTAAAGCTCAACATTTTATTGAACTATCCAGCAGTCAAGTTCTAATTTCAGTTCGATTTAGTAAAAACCAAAAGCAACTTCAAGAACCTGGTGTCACGTGACTTTTGTCTTGGTGCTTCTACTCCTTCATTAGTCTCACATCAGAGCTGTTTAGATGTCAAGATTTTAGAATTTCTTTAGCTAAACATCCCCTAAAACTATCACAAGACAATCCAACTGAGTGTTTCAGGATTTTTTGTTAACATATTTCTGAGTCATACGTGGATGGATCTAAACCTTTTTCTTTTATCAACACAGTAGGGTTTAGTAAAGGGTTTGACCTAAAATACTGGGTTAGGTTTTAGTTTTAGAAATGCGAGAAAGTGACTAATGTCTAAAAATAATGTTACAAATGAGTGGGTTAAAAAAATACAGCCCTAAACCAAATGGCTGAATAAGCGATATTGAGGTTGAAATAATTGAAGAAACTTCTAAACCTACCTAATTTTTGTACTGTGATAGGAGCAGGGGGAAGGTCCACATATACTTTCAACATGCTGCATTTCAAAGCAGACATGACTATGAAAACAGTCACACCTATACTGCAATTTAGAGTAGCGAAGTAACCCAACATGCATGTTGGATATTGCGAGGAAACACTAATACCCTGAGAGAACCTATTTGTGCACATGGAGAACATGCAAACCCAGCATTCAAATATCCCAGCATGGATTTCAAACCAAGAGCATTTCACTGGGAGGCCGCAGTGCATACCATTGCACTAATCTGCAACCAGAGATTAATAATTTTGTGTGATTTTACCTGTCAAGATATTTATAAGTTAATCAAAATGAAAAAAGAGAGAAAAAAAAATTAGACTTTCTCATTCAAAAACATTTATTTACTTAATTTGGAAAATCAAATCAATAGAGGACATAACAAAGCATGTGCCAACAAGCAAAGTGAACAAACGTATTTTCCTGTATAAAATACAGTCTTTTAACAGAACCCTGAAATATTAATATTAGTATGGAGCCTCGTACCGTTTTACAAAATCTGTGAAAAATAAGGAAGCTACTTATAATCTTTTCTCCAACTTAATTGCAACATTTTTAATCTGTTTATATTTTAAAGCACCCACCAAGTTTTACATCTCAATGAATTTGGTTTGAAGAAATAAACAAGCAGTTTTAAGATTGTAACATGTTATATGTAATATCTAATCCATATTGGACAATTATTCATTAACAATAACCGAGACTTGACGACATTTCTTGGCTCTCATCTCCTTGAAGTCAGGTGGTTCCCCCATTTTGGTTATTTTGATCAAAATCACTAAAATTAATAACTGCCTTTGGCATTCATTAGTAGTTATAGTCAAGCTAAACATATTGTTGCACAACAACAGTATCTTCTCATCTAGGGCTTTATAAATAAAGTAGATCCCCATAACTGATGGGACCATGGGTGGAGCAAAATGATGATTATGACAACAGGGTTACATCATGATGAAAATTCAGTCTCAGAATAAATCTAGCTATTCTGTGAAAGCTTTAGAATAAAACAAATCTTAAAATGAATATAACATGAAATAGGCTAAAAGTTATCAAAAAGTTATCAGAAACAGAATTCTGGGCATATATCTCACTGAAAAGAGTTGGAAGCCATTTTTGAGCGTTGTTACTCCAACAAATAACTGTGAGAGCCAAAATCCACAAAAGGAGAAACAAGTGGGGGGGGGGAACTGTGGTTCTCAGCATCTGGACATACAACCAAAATTACTCCAAGAGGAACCATGAAGAAAGCCAATGGGGGCTGGTGGTGGTACGTAATGATCTCGAGCTGCTTCGCTGCAGCAGGAGCTGCACCTGCAGTATTGAATTATTGGCTTTTAGATAAAATTGTTGAAAAGGAATGTCCACAGAAAAGTGTGTATTCTTAAAATCAGGCACACTTGGACAATTACCCAGAATACACCACTGGGACTTCCTGACCTACCCCTTTAACTGCCTGCTCAACCATATGGCATGGCATTTCATTCACTCACTAAATATAATGAAGATTAGTGCCTCATTTTATTTGAGCCATCTCTACCACTTGGTTGTGGTATGTTGGGTTTAAAAACCCACTAGATGTCACTGTTTCCAGAAACCGCGTGTATCTTTAGCCATCCTTCCAACCAGTAGATCAGAAATAATAAAATCACATTGAACTTTTTAGACTGTTTTGGCCAAAATATTAAATGTTGTTACTAAATTTTCCCGATGTAATGCAGTCACAGCCCTTCCTGAACATAATTTTTTGTAATTTGATGCAAGTATGCAACTTTAATAAATGTATTATATATATATATATATATATATATATATATATATATATATATATATATATATATTTTCACATGTTGTTGTTTTTTTTTTATAACATGCTAATGCTAAATCAAATGGTTTTTATAAAAACTAAACCATTGCTAAGAGATTATATTTGAACAACTACGGATACAAGAAGGGTTGGCCTTTCTGACACGCCACCACACCTGTACAGGACTCTAGTCAAGTTTAGGAGATGGTACTGTAATGCTTATATACTTATATGCTTAATAATATAATACTTTGCAAATTCCTGCTTGGTCGTCAAGGGGAAATGTGGTCTGCAGAACAAAAAACTTATCTTACCACTAGAATGTAAAAAAAACAAACAAAAAAATGTTAACGTTGTTGCAACACTACAATAACATGGTATGTTGGGAAAGAAAACAAGAATCAGGTATTCATATGTTATGCATCTTTTCAGTTGTTGAATGTAATGTTTTTAAACCCCATTTACTTTATTTATTGGTAATATTTCTACTTATCAGTGTTTTAAAAGGAATCTAACAAAGATTCATGTGTTTGCTACCAAAAATAAAGTGAATAAATAAAGAAATGAAGTGATTATTCATTTTAAAAGTTTATGTTATGCTTAACCTATTCCTCTTTTCTCAACTTTTACCATAAAAATGTTTCTCAACCATTTAGTAGAGAGTAATATTTAGAAAACACTGTGGTATGATTGACCTCAAGGTAGGAGAGCAGCAAAAAAAAAAAAAAATTCAACTGTGTTTTTTCTTTTTTCTTGGTGAGGGTTTTAAATGATGTTAAAATCCAAACTGAGGTACTATTGCATCACGAGAGACAGGTTGTTCATGCTTGCGCTGAATTAAAACACTTCTGCTTACTTTTTCTTAGGAATTACAAACATCTTTTGAAACGGTACCATGTATGTAATGAACTTTGTTTTCATGCAACTAAACTGCAGGATTGCAGGAGACTGAGGTTGTACAGTACTTTTTGGATGGCTTTAGCCTAGCTTATACTTCGCGAACAGCAAGTATATAAAATATACTAGCAACAATGCTACATAAACAAACTGGGGTATTAGCTGTGAAGCTAATTCTGAATATTAACTATGATGCTAATTGAAAAGCGAACAACTCAAACAATGTCACAATGTCTACTAACAGCTGAAGAACATTATTGAAAAAATATGCTTACTTGTACAGGGATATTTGCTGGTTCACGGAGAGTTGGTATTAATCCTGGTAGAAGTTTCAGACGATCTGTGAATCCACTGCTGTATTGTCCCAAGTTGGTAAAACAAACTACCACACGGTTTGGCAGTCGGTCGGGCACATTCCCTGCATACATAAAATCTATCCACAAGCTTTTCAGTGGCTCAGAAGTGGGGAGGACAAAAAGATTTATGTCCTCTTTTGTATATCCAGGTACAGTGCAGTTTGGATGCGGTCTGTACTCCATGCAGTTGGTTTGTTGTTTGCCTGTTACCGTAGTTCTGCGAGGGAGGGACTTGTAGGGTGTAGTTCACGGAAGGGGGTAATTGGCTGGAACTCAACACGTAATATGCCGAAACGTGTCGTCATATCCCAAACTGCCAAACAGCCCGTTTCTGAGTGCTAATTTCACTATGTAGGCAGACATACCCCGCAACAAAGGAAAGACTAATCAGTCATTTTAACCCCTTAGGGGCCATAGGCAGGCTGGGGGAACTAAAAGATATTATCAAAAACCTCAAAAAATGCAAATTTCATGCCAGGTCCACTTTAAGCTGTTTACTAGAAGTGCAGCTCATAAAAGCAGACTATACATTAGACTATTGAACACCGTTCTGGTGAAACAACCTCTGGCTGTTGCTGAACTGACCAATCACAGGCATACACACTTTGTTGACGAAGACGGATAGTTAAAAAATGGACTTCAACTCCGTCCGTCCTTGCGTAGGTGATGGAGAGCCCTTGCGTCGACAGATGATGGCGCTGCGTCAATCTGTATCTGTCAAAACAGCGGGGCGTTAAAATAGGCTTCATTCAGAGACATCCACATCATCAGGAGCCCAAACAAAGCTGCTAATTTGGAAGTCAGAAATTCTGTGTAAAAATGGGAAGCATAAAAGGAGTGTTCGCTAGATTAATGGTGAGTTTTATTGGAGAAAAAAACTACATTGTTTTTCAGGAGTAAACCCTGTGAGCACACAGATAGCTGTTGTGGGAATTCTCATGCTATCATTTAACTCCCCTGGGAGCAATTACAATAGTTACATAAGTAAGGAAAAAAATCCACAAAATTTGGTGACTTGCAATGTTTTACAACAAAATAACAATAAAAAATTATTAAATATTCACGAGTTCCCTCAGTCAAAAAGAAAGAATTAATTAATGGATCCAACTTTTAAACTTAGACTACTGTACATATTTTATGTCCCTTCTGGACTATTAATAGTGTTGGCCCTAGCAACAATGTCATCTGTAACCGGACTCTGTCTGTTAAGCCAGAGCATGTTGAATGTCAGCTGCCAGAAGCAGAAGCAGTGCAGTCTCCCGCTGACACTCACTGTGGAGCTTCATGGAGTTTGCAGGACAGCTAAGACCTTCCGAGGCCTGTAACTACCTAGCAGTCCCGGGCCTCAGCGGACTCGACCCGGAGGAAGACGAAGGCGATTTAGTCAGCCGCTTCAGACCCAAATCCTCTCCCATCCCATCCAGAAGGAGCTCCGTCTCTGATGAAGACTCCGATTTCGAACCTCCTCTCTGTGGTTCTCGGAGGGTGTCGTTTGCTGATGCCAAAGGCCTCAGTCTGGTACAAGTGAAAGAGTTTGATACGTGGGATTTACCCAAACTGCCAAGAAATGACTTCACAGATGGGGAGGGTAGAGATTCAGAGGAATACCATCTCTCACCTTTAACTTTCTCTCTCCCGCTGTCATCCGAAGAAGTGCTTGCCAAAGTTTTGAATCAGAAAGTAGAACTGGAAACAATCGGGTTACTTCCTGGGACTACAATACTTAAAGGAGTGATCCGGGTTCTTAACATCTCCTATAATAAGTCAGTCTACATAAGAACCTCTTTGGACAGGTGGGCCACCCACTTTGACCTTCTAGCAGAGTATGTCCCTGGCTCTAGTGATGGCGTGACAGACAGCTTCTCATTTAAGCTTACCTTGGGGCCCCCTTTCAGGGATCAGGGAGTGAGGGTTGACTTTTGTCTACGGTATGAAACTCCTATGGGGACATTCTGGGCTAACAATAACAACAGAAACTATGTGCTCTCCTGCCGGCGTGGAACGAAAGAGGGAACAGAGAAACCACAGAGGGAAAATGCAAACAAGAAGAGCTGCCTGAAGCCCATCAGGTAAGGGATGTGCTAGGTTCATTGGTAAGGTATTCAGAAAGAGGAGTTCAACTTTAAATGAAATTCACCTGATTTAATCACTCTGACTGCACACTCTTGGTCTTTTTTTTTTTCATTTTTGAAATTTAGAATGAGTAACCAATCCATTTTTACTGTAAAATTGTATTTTTGTTAGAGCGATTGGCTTGAAAAAGAGTCATCAATCTTCGCAATGTAGAAGTCCTTGGTTGGGAATAATTTGGGCACCATGTTTTCCTGAGTCTGACACAAATAATAAGAATATCCTCATCATTAAAATCAATAAGCAAAGATTAAATTACTTCAGAGCTCGATCAATCAATAGACCCACCATCCCATTGTGTTGATTGGTGATATTTTCAATACAAAAAAAACATGCAGTAGAAGGAAAGACCCAAACTGAGTGTGACCTAGTTTGAATTTGATTCACAGTCAGAGTGTCTCCTCTGTGGAAAGCATTTCACCAAAGCAAGCTTCATCCCAGGAAAATATGTCAACAGGTGAATCTTTGATAATATAAGGTTTGATGACAGTGAAATAAGGACAATGTCCTAAATGTGACACCAAATGTCTGAACTAAATGTCTCTGTTCTACAGATGAGTCTTTCCAGGCTCCAGAGTTGGGCACTTTGAAACCCAAGAAAATCTCTGAAGGTCAATCAGCAACTTCGAAAAGAGAGGGACAGAAATTACTGGTCAGTTGCACAATTTCTTTATATATATATATATATATATAGTGAATTTTTGCACAGTCTAAAAGCAAATATACCTTTCAGCTGAAGAGGTATTTTTAGGAATGAAAGAAACACAAGAGAAACAGAGAACTTAACCTGACCCTGGGTCCTCTTTCTGTGGGAATGTCACGTGACGCCAGATTGAGTGCCACCAGCATAACATAACGCACCATGGGACACTTTGTACCTGCTGTTTGCGCTTCATCGGTTTCTCATTTTCTCATTGCTGCTAACTTGTTACTCAGCTTCAGCGTTTCAGTCTGACGTCCAGCAATAAATGTCAACTCAGCTCTCCTTTCTTACTGCTACTTGCAGGGCTTAGCAACAATATCTATACACTGTAAACTTTTTTTATGTTAAAAAAACCCTCAAATGCATTTAAGTGGGGATTTACATGATTACAACATACGCTATAAGCAGTGTAATTTTGAAATAATGGGGAATTTTATGTAAAGATTTTGATTTTCTTTACAAACCAAACCCAGAAATGTGTATTTCCAACCCTGAGGCAAGAGTACAGAGTGTACAGATGCTGGCCCTAAATCTTGCATATATGAAAAACTAATCTTTTTTGCCTTTCCTTAAAGCACTATAGATCAAGCTCACTAAAATGGGAAGGCACATGGCTGTGAGTTTTGCCAGAGATTCTAAATTGGATTTAAGGTCAGGACTTTGGCATGGCTACGCACATGAATCTCTAATTTACCTAAACCATTCAATTGTAGCTCTGGCAACAGGACCAGGAGACACAGAGGGGCATGGCCAAGTATGGAGGATGAGCGCGAGGGGGGAACGCGGGGGTGTGGTCTTGAAGACAATCACGGCTGAACTATGGCATGCGGCCGTCGAGCTCCGTAAAGCCTCTATTTACCTATGGTAAAGTGAGAAATGAGGTCTCTTCTCTGCCATCCACCATAGGAGAAGAGAGATTTTATGGAGCGCAGCGGCCAAACGAAGTATCAGTTCGAGCCCTTGGCTCAGGGTGCTGAGTCAGCGCTGCCTTTAGCCGGCAGCATGTATAGCAAACAAGCACAGAGAGCCTAGCGCTAGCATCAATGCTAAGTAGCTTCAGAGGGAACTTCCTCGGCTTTTGTTTCCTTATTCACGGTGTGTTTAAAACATACAGGTTATAAGTTATGGCTTTAAACCACTTCGACGTTGTGGTCCTTCAAAGTGCGATATATGGATTCCAGCTTCCTCTGTTTCTCTCAGTATGCTTCTGTGTTCACACGTAGCACCATAGACTGTAGGACACAAGATGAACAATTTCAAGATGGGGCGGGGCGAGTGTGTCTGAGAGAGGGAGGGCGTCTCTGTGCCTGGGACGTAGACAATGGAAAAGATGTACCACTATCAGCCAATCACAAAATTCGAATGCAGTACCACATGATTACCAGCACTAAGGCATTTTTAGACCAAAAAATTTGGAATTTAACAAGTTTACACGAAAATGGAAAAGAAATGCCCTGAAACTGAAAGTTTGTATTGGTAAAGAGCCATTTATACAGTTTATAAGCAAAAAAAAGTTGTTTTGGGTTTTAGTTACCCTTTAAGTTTTGTAGACATGTGGTTGCAATGGATTTAACTCAGAAATATCCGAATAAATCGAGTGAAATATGAATGAAAATTACACTTTTCTGATTTTTTTTTTGCAAATGAATCCTTCAACTTCACAATGATGCATTACATTGTGTTGTTCTATTGAATAAAATCTTAATGAAAAATATTACATTTGGGAGCTATAAATTGACAAAATCTAAAAATATTAATGACAGACATGCAATGTACTGTATTATGTTTAAGCTAAAGTTAATCTATCCCTGTTGATTTACAGATGGAGAACAAACAGAACAGCAGCAGAAGAAGGCAAAGACAAGCAGCACGGGTGGCCAGACTGAGGGACTACTATGCCCAGAGAGATGGAGAAGCGAATGATGCTAGCAAAGACGAAAAACCACCACAACTGAAACAAGCAACTCAAGAAGAAATTCCAGGAGACAATGTTGTTGGATTGCGGACAGATAATGAGGTGGAAATTAAGTCAGAATGTCCTCAGATTGCTTTTGAAGCCCTTGAAGCATGCAGCACAACACTCTCTAATGCCGCACAAGAGCACACATCCTCCAAGCAAGTGAAATCTGACCTGTCTGTATTAGCACGAGGTGAGAGTGCTTCAGATATCTCAAACAACGTCCGGGATTCAGTCAGTGAGCCTCCTCTAGCAGAACAGCAAAATATCAGCGAGTTTGTCACCCCGGATCAGGATGGAGACACGAGTTTAGCATTTCCTAACAACTCAGCGACAGCAAGTAGTGAAACCCTCATTAGTCAGAGCGACGGTTTCACATTCGGCACGGTGGTTGCTCCTCTGTACCATCAAGCATTTCAGAGAGTGTCAGCTGAAAACCCTGTAAATACTGGAGACTTTAGTCCTCCCTCTGAACCCAGACAGACCTGTGCAATTGTTCCAATTAACACTGGCAGTAGCATGGGTGAAGTGCAGGAACATCTGAACAACAGTCAGGGATCAAATGATGAATGCTTGACTGCCAAAGTGATCAGCCCAACCTGTGAAGAAAAAGAGACACTGAATATAATCCCAAAGTGTGTGGGCACTGTTCAGAATCCAACTGAGGTGGAAAAGAAGTCTGACCAGCACAGTACAAACAAATCTTTGGGTGAACAATGTCCTTTGGGTGACAACATGTCATCTGAGAATGTCCACTCCCAGACAGAAGGACAGGAGAATAACATGGTCTTTGAAGCACCAACGCATCAATCACCAGAACAAAATTCTTCACTCATTTCAGCAAAGGTAGAAGAAACACTTGCAAAGAGTGAGAGCAAAAAGGGTCTCAAAGATTTTCAGATTATTTCAGACAATGCTGTCAAAGATGCCGACACACTGGCCAATGGGTTTCAAGAGAACAATTGTGAGTGCACAGAGGTAAGCAACAAAAATGAAAACAGGAAAACTGACAAGTCTTTGATGGAAGGCAAACTTCTACAGGTACTCGATGAATTAAATACCAACCAAACTGACAGTAAGGGTTGCCTGATTAGTCTTGTTAGTCTTTGTGAACCAGAAAGAACTAATCTTACATTGCTGGATGGATCTTTGGAAACTCAAGAGAAAACAAATATGGAATATGAAGACAATTTTGGCTCTGGCAATATTAAGGTAGAGTGTGAAGTTGTTCAATCACTCATAAATGAGGTTCAAAGTAACAATCACTGCCATGCTGACATTTCTGGAAGACCCAATGATCAAAATATTCTAAGGGAGAAAGGGCAATGTAAAATGGACTCCTGTTTCTTAAAACAAGATGAGGATTTCCTTTCAACAGACACTGATGAGGCAAAAAACTGGGAAATGATGGTTGAAGAGGAGGAAAAAACTGTCTTATCAAATGAAGACGAGATTCAGCTGCTAAAGTTAAAGATAGAAGACGATAAAACTAAGGGGAAAGAGGAAAAAGTGCCAGAGTTAAGGGTAGACATTGTGGAGACTTGTGGATGCAAAGAGAAGGAATTGAAGCAGGTTAGTGTCCTAAATACAGATGGAATAGAAGGTACTGAGTTATTTAAAATGGATGGGCAGGAGGAAACAAAAATGGTCAGCACTGAAAAAGCAAGGGCCCAAGATGAAGCTGAAAAGATGGAAATAGATGTGAAGCGGGATAATCTGGCGCAGCAGCATGAAGAGAACAGAGATCAGAAGAATCCAGATTTTAAAGTGCTAATCCCGCTTAGTGAAGCAGAAGAGATTGTAATTACAGATGCAGACTCAGACATGGCAAGGCAAAACAGAGAGGATGAACTACGGCCTTTTCAAGTAGGGTCAGACTTTACGCAAAACAGGAATGATGATGATTTGTCTGCTCTAGTGAGCAGAGCTTTGAAAAACGACCCAAGTAAGAGGCAATATACGAACATCCAGACTAAAACCCTTTTGTCTGATAAGGAAGAAGTTCAAATAAACAAGGATGACCAATCAACAAAAGACACCATAGACCCTACTTCCACAAGAGGTATTTCCAATTCAGCTGACGAATCTGACAGTACTTCAGCAGAGTCCGACTCAGACGAAGAGCTGCAGTTGTACGTACACTGTCTGAGGATTCCTGGTGCACCAGCACAGGTCTGCAACCACAAGATCAGAGATGTAGGGTTCAAGGCACGCAACAGGCCCTCTAAGAGCCGAGATAAAGTACCACCAACATCGATGCCATCCATCAGTGAAGCTCTGGATGAAGAAAAGCAGCACACTGGCCCTCTTGAGACTTACGTGGAAGTAAAAACATCTACTGAGGGTAGATCCACCATACTGGAGAGTATAAACCGAACTGAGTGGAAGGGGAATTACTTATTTTCCTGCAGCAATTTCTCCAAAAAATTGATGTATACCTCACTGATGGTGGTGTTTACTGTTGTGGCTTACCATTATGATTTCCTTGCCTGTTTCTTGCTTTACTTGATATCAGTCATTTGGCTGTGCTGTCAAGGAGCGAAACAACCTCTTAAAGACAAGTAAAAAGACTAAATTACACTGTAAAATCAGTTTTAGGTGTGTTTAAATTGGACACCTGGGCATTAAACCTTATATATGAATATAATTATTGTATTTTCCCTATGGGAGAATGCCTAAACTCTGTTGTCAAGAGTACAGACAATCAGCTTAATGTTTTTTTTCTGTAGACAAAAGTTAGTGTGACCCTTTCTGTTGTGGATTATTAATCAGTTCTGGAAGGTATGTTATGGTGTAAATACAAGTTATGTGTGCTGTGTGGGGTTGTTGATAAGAACTCTAATATGTTTGTGTTTTCATTGCAGTACGATCAATAAATTACTAAACAGATACACATTTGTATGGACCAAAGGTTTAATTTCTGGCCTAAATGTTATTGGAGGTAGAAAAATAGAGTTCTATCCCTTTGAAAACATTACACGTTTTCATCAGTAGGGGCAAAGAAACTGGTTAGGAGCTAAATACATCGCAATTAGGAAGAACATGTTTTAGAGTCTACAAAAGACTTGAAACTGTGGTCGGTGAACTGGGCGAAGGTTGTCCTTAGAAAATATCTTGAAAGTTGACTTGAACGTTGCCGTTTACAGATGCTCTCCGGCCGAACTCTCAGATATTTTGGAAATAAGGAATTTGGAAGGAATAAGCAAAATTTTGCGGCTGTGCAAAGCTGGTAGAGTTGTACCGCAAAAGACAAATGATTCAGGGTTCTGCTACAAGTTATATGGTCATGGGACAAATAAAGATTCCATCATTTGAACATTGCATCCCAATTATTTAAGATGGACAGTAGCAACCAGACACTGCACTTGAATAATTATTAATCAATAAACATGAACAAAGCAGAGATGTTTGGTGGTCTAGAGCAGTATTTCTTAAACTTTTTACAGTGGGTACCACATTTGAAAATGCCACGCTCTCCAAGTACCACCCTCATGACCAACCTAGAAGGCTTACCCTTTTAACTATAGACAATTAACAAAGGACGCTTATTTAATCCTAACAAGGATTATTTATTTGTAGTTGTTGCCACCTACAGCCACACTTTGTGTGAATTATACATTTTTGAATATATTTTATTTTCAAAAGATATTTAGACATTTCCTCCAAGTACCACTAAGGAGAGCTTAAGTAGCCTACCACTGGTGGCACACGTACCACAGTTTGAGAATTATGGGTCTAGAGCATACAGATGTGTGTGAACACTATCTAAGCAAGGAAATACATCATCAGCGATCTTGGAGAAACAAGTATTACTGCCCATCAATCTGAGAAAGACTAAAAATACGCTACCAAACAATGAGGAGTCCTTCCACAAGATATTTTACTGTAAGAAACCACATTCTCAAGCAGAAAATATTTCAGACAACTGCCTGTCTTTACAGTACTGGATGTTCTAGCAAATATGACCCAAGGTCAGGCAATGCAATGCTAACAGAAATTGCCCCACAAAAAAACAGGAGTTTTTTTCTGAAACTCTTTGGGCTTCTTCAGACAATTACAAAAATTTCAATATAGAAAGAAATGTGAAAGAAATCCAAGGAGAAAGCATCTAATTTCTAAAGTAACACAAGAGCATATTTTGGGGTTTATAAAAATTCTATTGGAATCAAAATGTAAAAATGGGTAAAAGATGTCTGGAGCAAAGTCATCAAGACAGATGAAACCAAAGTAGAGATGTTCGGCCATAATGCACGGTGGTAGGAACCAAACACAGCACCTCAGCACAAACATCTGTCAAACCTAGTTGTGTAGGGGTAATGATTTTAGGTCTTTTATTTACAATAGTTTTAATACTTTTGAGAGACATTGTTTTATCAAAAATTAAATGTAATTTTAACTGAGTTGCAGGAGGAGCACATACAGTCAGAGCGTAGCGGCTGAACCCCGCATCTGTTCTGATAAATACAATGTTAACTGCTCAGGGAATTGCAGCCAACCACTGACAGATATCTGATCTGTTTACAATCGCTCTAATACAGTAGTGATAAATAAATCCTGCTGTACTCAGACTGTAGATAAAACCTAACAGAAAAGTACATTTTGCCAAGAGACAAAGAGCAGTGTTTTTACAAATGTAAGATGAATACTTGGTTTTATTGATGCAACACTTCAACACATCTATCAAAGGTTTCAGTCAGAGCAATGAAAAGGTACACAAATAATGAATGTCAACCAATAAGAAGCTGTAAAACCAACAAGTCACCTACAATATGGGATTCTAACTGTTTTGCCCCAGGGAGAAATGATTTGGATTCAGAGTGTGAATACACAGCTAAGTAAACAGCATTGCAGTCATCATGCGCAGAGAGTTATTTTGAGGGTGAGGAATAGTTTCCAACTGTCAGGGGGATTTCACAAGAATTTATGACTGTTGACATTTTCGAGCACACCAAAAGTCTTCCTTCCTTCGCAAAAACTCAAATTTTCATGTGGAATAAAGTGAAACGTAAATCTCTTCTCTTTAGCAAAAATCGTGTTTTTTTTTTATGAAACCCTGTTTTTAATGTTTATGACCGTTTTCAAGAAAGTTATGAAAGTTAGTTTATAGCGTACTTTACTTTACAAGTTGAAACTTTTTTGTCCTGTGTCATAAGTTTTCTTAGGCAGCAGAATCTTGTAGCATATTTTGAATTTATAAAATAAGGTGTTTTTCCTTCAGTAACATGTTTCATAAAAAAACACACACACATTTTATCATTAAATTAATATTACAAAGTGTTTAATATCCAGGTCCCTTTTAAAACTCAACAGCTTCTTAAAGAAAGATTTATTTTACACACAAAGTAAGGCTTTATTTGTATGGCCCTTTTCAAACACAATTGCATTTCAAAGTACTTTACAGATTAAAATGGCCCCATATACCCCCCCCACCCCCTCATCCCAACCCACCTCCCATGTATGCACACGCTTAAAAGCAACAATAAACAAAAGCAACAACAGGCTGAGTACAGATAAGCCAGGAAACACCATCATGGGAGCCAGTGGAGGTAAGGCTGAGACCCCCACCTCTGCCCAAGCACTACCTGGAGAGCACCAAGCCAGCCCCAGCCGATCATCTGAGGACATAATATTTTGCAGGTGCCCCAACAAGTTCAGTTGGGGTCTCATCTGACCAGAAGACCTTCGCTGTATTCCGAACTGTCTTGCTGCAAACTGCAAATTGGACTTCTTGTGGCTTTCTTTCTTTAACTATTTTTCTTCATATCTTCTTATACTTATTGGCACGATTTACGGAGAAAATAATATTGCTCTTTTGTCGGTAGGCAGTAGGTTCAGGAAAAAGGTAATGCATTGGTAGGATGTTGCAGTTGTGTCCTCCTATTTGATTTTCCCAAGGATGGTTTTAACTTTTGAAGTAGTTAATGTATGTGTATATATATATATATATATATATATATATATATATATATATATATATATATCAATGTGGTGGGATATATATATATGAATGTGGTGGGATGAACAATTTGGTTCATGGAGATTAGTCCAGGTGAATGACATCCTAGTGATTGTGGGGCGGGGCACACTGCCTTCATAAGAGGCAGATACCTGCTGCTCACACAAACAGCTCCCTGATTGTGATCCTCAGCACCGAGTGTGTTGGAGGTGGTGATCTGCCGTTGGCGGCCGTAAGTACGAACCAGTTTACTGCCTCATCAGTATTTCTTCTCTGTGACGACCTATATAGTTTATCTGTAGTAGGTGCTGGTTCGAGGCTGATGCTTTACACAGCTTCAAACTTACCAGCCAGAGCAGGGGCATAACCAGCGTGGCCTCTTCCGGTTAAGTGGTTTTTCTCCTCGGGCAGCTAAGCCCCTCCCCAGCTCGGCAAAGGTAGGACCAGTTGTGTTGTGTAACGGGGAGCCGATCCGGGGACTTTTTACCATCCGTCTGTCTTGCAGCGCGGTCAACCTGCGGTGCCGGCTGGGGGTGTCTGCGTCAGCGGCACGCCTCGACGGCCCCGCCGCCTGGGGTGTGTTGGGTCCCTCGCTGCTACACCTTGGCGTTCCTGGACAACTGGATTCAAGCGGTGCACCCCAAGGCTCCGCACTGCTGCTTTGTTCGTTTTAGACTGCTGCTGGGCGGGGCTGCAGAGCGTCTGGTTGCCAGGGCAACCACCGGATCTCCCACGCCGGTCAGAGGTGGGGTTATTTTGTTTTGCTATATTTTTGTGGTTATTTTCCGTTTTTGTCCGTTTGTGTTTATATAAATTTATTTGCATGCTTACCCTTAGCCCTGTGTCCGGATACATCTAATTGAGCCAGTTGGGGGGGATTTTTGGAGGGTTTTCCTGTTTAACTTAGCTGACCTTTGTAGCACCTTTACCTTTTTTTTAAATTTAGTATATTTTTATATGCATGTGTTTAAATGGTTTGTAAAATAAAGTCCTTTGTTGTATTAAAGAAAAACCAGTCTGTTCATCTGTGGGTGCAACGGACCTGTGTCCTTTTAGTTCCCTGGAGCCTATTAGCTCTGGGGTGGTGTTGTTGCAACATTTAAACCTTTAATATTCTACGTAGGATCGACCCATTTTGCCATATATATATATATATAGGTCATTAGGCCCACAGTCAAAAAACATGACTGTCAGGTTAATTGATCAATCTGAACTGTCCTAAGGTGTGGGTGTGCGTGCATGGTTGTTTGTCCTGTCTGTCTCTGTGGCCCTGTGATGGACTGGCGACCTGTCCAGGGTGTACCCTGCCTCTCTCCAATTGACATCTGGAGATAGGCACCAGCCCCCCTTAAGGATTAAGCGGTTCAGAAAATGGATGGATAAGGCCACATGGTAAAATTAAATTATTGTGAACCTGTGACTGGGGAAGAACTCTGTGTTAATAGTGTGTGTGTGTTTTTTTTTTTTTTTTTTTATCTTGCTCCCACGGTCACTTCAACAGAACACAGCTGCAGGTTTTAATTACTTTTTGTGTTGAGTTTTCACAAAGCTTCTATGAGGCATTGTATTAAATCACAGGAGGTATTATGATTCCCATTCTTACTATACAGTGTATTCAATATTGATATGTGTGTGGATACTTACCACAGAACAATGCTTAGCTTATTAACACTGAAGGCAGATGGTGTGGGAAAGAGAAAAAAGGCAGGAACAAGTGTTTAAACGAAGAGGCCTCAATGGAGATCCATGGGAAGCAAAGAAGGGAGGCTGAGAATGATGGGACTGCTTGTATGCTTATTTGAGAGCGGTTTTCAGATTATGTCTGAGAAATGTAACTCCTTTTGATCTGTGTGTAATAAAACATTAGTCCACTGGAGTTCAATGTGCACTCTGAGAGATTATTCACTGGTATTACACCAGCCTGTAGGTGAGATCGGCCAAAATTGGACGGTTGGGTCTGTTTCTTATTTGCTCTCTTTTGGCACAAATTATGAATACGCTCGGAAGGTGGAATTGAGGCTGCAGAAAAAGTAGAGATTAAAAGCCATATTTTGGCGCCTGTTCCTTTAAAGGCAGGCTTTAATGAAGGAGTAAAAATTCTACCTTTCAACACTTTGTAAGATCTTGAGATATTAATTGTAGATTTTACCCTGCTTTATACGTCTCCACAACTTAATCCCTGACCTCTCTACCGTTGTGTCTCATTGGTCTTCATAATGCTGCTTGTACTGTAGGAAGCAAATTGATGTATACAGAGATTAAATTACACACCAGTAGATTTATAATTATTTAATTCTTTAAATAAGGGACTTCTGAAAACAGTTGGGTGCTCTGGGATATACTGCTCTGGTCTGAACAAAAAACACACCACTGTATTTTCTAACAAGACAAGTTGAAAACCTCGTCTCGTTTACATTCTATCCCATAATTATGCACTAGTTTGTTTTACTCGATCATAAAAAGTCCCAATAAAGCATGGTAAGGTTCGGGGTTGTACCATGACAGAAGCTGCCAATCTCTGTGAAAAGTCAGGATAACTGAGTCCAGTCACCAGCTGGACAGCGAAAGATCATCTGACTGCCGGTGGTTGTATGGAACACTTATCTAGACTTGTTTTGGAGCAATATCTTTTATCACCCCATGACATATTAACTTAAGTGAATCAAGTAAAACAATTTTGCAAAACCAAAATAAAATCGGCATAAAAAGTATTTATTCACATTTCGAAACCTACATCTGACAAATTGGAAAAATAGGGGCGGAAATGTAATCTAAATTGTTTCGAGAGTCTTCTGGCAGGGTGAGATTCACAGATGCACCTAAACGCTTCACTCCACCGCACAACTCTAGAGCTCTGTGATTGGACGACACGATGTCATGTGTTCAGCGTGTCCGTCAAAGCCAACCAATGAGCTCTCGCGTTGTTGAGACATTTGCCGTTTCGCCGGTTCGGGTTGCAGTTCTAGGGGAAGGGGAAAAAAAGCGTCTTTCCGAGGCAGCGTCGGAGGAGCCGAGCCATGAACCCCGAGGACTGCGTCGAGACAGGGGAGACGGAGAACCTCAAGGGGAGGCTCTGCGTGCCCATTCCGAGCGAAGCACCTTGCAAGCAAGTGCAGGAGAAGCTGTCTGGGGTGGTTAAAAACGTCCATAGGAAACTGCGCAGGAAATACAGAGAGGGTAAGAGGCTCTGTCTTTAGGCGCTAACGCTGAAGGAAAGCTAAGAAGTTAACATTAAATTCAAAATAATCTTTTATAGTTTAGAGAGTGGACATATTTTGATGCTTGTTGCTGTTTTTGGCTTTGCTAGGTGCTTGTTCTGCAACCGACACACACCACCGAGGGCTGCTTTCCACAAACAAGGCCGTTTTAAATCTCTTATAAATCGAAACAAACTATATATCTCCGCATAAATATGTATTTATCAGTGCAAACTTGGTCCATAAAAACAAACTTAATGGATTACTCTTGAAAATCATTAAAGGAGCCGAGATGAGTGGTTTCTCGTGCCAATAAAAGATAACCATGTAGACACAGCAAACACTGGTTAAATTATTACAATCAGTATAATTTTATAATTTCCATCAGAGCCTAATTATCAAATTAGTTTCACATCGATTATTATCGATTAATCGAATTTTCTGTTTTATGTTCATTTTTGGAAATTTTATATATATATATATATATTTTAAAACTAATTCCATACTTGGACTTCCCTACATCGAAGTGATGTCGATCTTCCCAGAAACCTACCATCTTGTTTTACAAGGACACTCAGCAGTTTGTTTTTGGTTGGACTTTGAATTCAGGTCAGCTCTGGCACAGGCCGATTGAAATAAAAGCTTTTGAAAATATTTTTCATTACTTCCAATTTCTTTTTCAAGAAAAAAAAAGGTAGGACAAAAATCTACTAAAATCATAAATTGGATTTGGTAATAAAAATAAATAAATAATAATAATTGCAGATTTTTATGCCATATCGCCCGGCCCTATTATCTAGATTGAGAGGCTTTTATTGTTTGTTATTGTGCAGCTATGGATGTGGAGGTCCTTTGTCATTTCAGCTTAAACACAAGAAGTCGTAGAGGAAGTAGTTATTGATATGAGCAATATAGCTTATGCAAACATTATCATAATTATTATTATTATGGCAATCAAATATTGAATTTCTTCGTTTGCATGCAGAAAAACCCCCAAAGTTCTCAGTTACTGATTTGCCTCCTCACCTTCAATGTTTGACTTAATCTCACTACACGATTTGAAACGAGCACAAAAATATATAGTTTTTCTAATTTCTAAAAATGTATAGAGGTTAAATTATGTTTTTGGATTCCGTTATGCACCAAAACAAGTGGAAGGGAAAATTATTAATGGTTTTAACATTTTATTATCATTATTATTATTCTTTTTTTTTTAAAGAAATAGTTCTCCAGAAAGTGTAGTGTACATTTGTATTCAGCTCCGAGTCAAAGCGACTGCAAACCACTTTTAGCTCTTAGTACGCTTTTTGGATCCCTCTCTAGCAGCTTTGCACGTCTAGAAGCTAAAATGAAACCGTTCTTCTTTGTAAAATAAATCAACCACAGATGGATTGGAGAGAGGGCGTCTTTCGACCGGCGGTTTTCAAGTCTCGCCAACATTTCTTGATTGGATTTTGTTCTCTGTTTTCGGCTGAGCCGTTCCAACACATGAATACGCTTTGATGTAAAACATTGCACTGTACCTCTGGCTTTACGCTTAGAGTTGCCTTCCAGCTACCCCGCAGTATCAAGTCTTTTTTACAGTTCCTAACGGGTTTCCGAAACCCATCCCCACAGCATGATGCCACTACCACCTTGCTTCCCTGTGGGGATTGTGTTCAGGGTAACACAGACTATTTGTTTTCTGCTCTTTGTTCACGAATGTTGGAGTCGTCAACTCTCTATCAGCATATGCAATATTGCAGTTGCCAGGGCAATATTTGGTAGGAAATGTATCAATGCTTATGTGATCAGTTAAATGGACTCTAACTGCTATTAAAGTATATGTTTAGTTCCTGGGACACCAAAGTTTTCACGCTGATGGGGATAGTTTGGTATACTAACGAAAAAGAATAGTAAAAAAAGAAAAGAAAGCAGGGTAATCACAATCATTGCAGCTGCACGTTATTATATTTTTGTCCAAGGCCAAATTTACACTCAGCTCAAACTACACCCAGTCACAGTTCTGCACGCATTTAGTTCCCTGGATATTTAGGGGGATCAGAGTGAAAGAGGGGTTGACAACAAATGCCCACCACATGTTTTAGATTTTAAGTCAGGGAAAATTTTGAAAAAGAAGCACACAACATTTCCTTCACGCCTACGCCTACACTTCACATCTAGCTACATCTCTGTGTTTGGTGCTCTTCCAACGAAACATTTAGCCGTGATGAAGAAAAGGCGCACGACGATACGAAGAAAAAAAAGTTTCTGTGATTTTTTTTTTTTTTTTTTTTTTTTTTTTTTTTTTTTTGCAGCGGCACCAGCTTTCTGTCTGCTTAACACAACCCTCTGTTGCACAAAAACGGGAAGTTTGGGGGAAAAAACCCAAACCCTCCTCCAACCCATCAGCACTGACTAATGACTTCTGCACGCCGCAGAGCTCGACGTCGCTCTCGAATGATTGCAGTTTTTAAGTCCTCCTGTTTTCAAACTTTCTCCCGTAGCCACCTACATCAGGCTTTGTGCCGCTGCTGTTCTCTGGGGGGGAAATGCGTCGTCCTTCCTAGAGACTGCGTGGGTGAGAAATGGGGAGGAAAAAAATTAATGAAACAAAATCGTAGGCAGATGGAAAATCTTTATCTCGAGTTGATGAAAGGGAAGACTTGCAGCTGTAGACAAACAGCAGCCTGCAGAACATCCAGGATTTACTGTCATTTTCCTCTTTTAAAAGCCATAAACATTAAAATTGAGATGATCTCCACCTACACTGGTTGTTATTTTATGTTTTACTGCCTTTGAATAAACAAACGCTTGTTTTCTTCTTTCACTACTCACAAATCTCAAAGCAGAAAGAAAACACTGGATGTTTAGAAAATCAGTTAGCGGGCAAACTTTTACCAGAAATCCGTCTGTCTGGTAAAAAGTCTGGAATGTTTTTTTTGTTCATTTTACCTAAAATATAATCCTAAATGCTTTTTCATAAGTTTAGATCGGCTTCCTGTTCTGATCTGTTTGAAAACATCACCCAGCTAACAGATCTCATGATTGGTTAATAAGTAAAGCATGATCCTGAAGGTTTGGCATCGAATCTCAGCGGTCATGCTTTCTGAACGCTGCTGTTGACAACAACTCTTCTTGTTGTTCCTTTTATTATTTTTTTTTCCTCCCCTCTCATGCAAATCAGATAATCTTTTTTTCCCCACTTGTCATGGGATTTTTCCTGTTGTCAGCATGTTTTCTTCTGCAAGGAGCTCCTGGTGGCTCTTGAGGTCTCCCAACAGGAAGTTCTGTGGGCACAACAGTAACACGACCGTTCGGTGGTGGTTGATTTAAGCAACCTGTGCTGTCTGTAGTTAAATTATGTTTTTATGCTTTAGTAAGAGATTCTTCTGTTGTTGTTTAGAAGATTTTTTTTAAATTTTATTTAACCTTTATTTGTCCAGGCCGAACAGACTGATATTCTCATTTCCCACTGTGGCCTGGCAAAAGGCAAGAACTTCTGAAAAATGGAAAAGAAGGGATACAGAAACAGCAAAATAATATTGAAATAATTAAGATAAACTTCAATAATAAAACAAAGAAAAAAATGACTTGGTCTAAAATCAAAAACCTCACGTTTGGGGACTTGAGCTTATTCTGGGTCGGTCCTTTCTCACCGTGTCCGGCTTCCCTCCTCTCTCAGTGGGCGACTTTGACAAGATCTGGCGCGAGCACTGCGAGGACGAGCGGATGCTCAGCGAGTACGCCGTCGCCATGAAGAATCTCGCTGACAACCACTGGACCAAGAAGTGCGAGGGGGAAGGCCGGATCGAATGGTGTCGCAGGTGCGAGCGGCCATGCATGTCTCCAGTCAGCACCTGGCTTTCGTTTGAAACTAGTTGAGGCCACACGCCGCTCGTCAGGTTCTGATTGGCTGCTTCTGATTTCACTTCCTCAGCGTCTGTCAAGAGTATTTCTTGGACGGCGGAATGAAGCGGATGCTGGAAAAGGATGAGAAGAGTGCTGCGATCGCCTTGGGTCTGAGTGCCCAGGCACACAGCGCCATCCCCAGGTAGGTAGAGGTTAACAAAAAGCAAAATGGAAAACTTTCATGCAACGTTGTACAGCAAATGTTTTATTTCATTTATGGGTTTTACATGTATAAAATGTATACCTAACCGGCAAAGTACTGCTTTGAATTAAGAGTTTTAGACACAGGAGTGAATTTACTTAATTTTTATGCAAAAAACATTCATCTTGTATGACTTAATTGAGTCATTCAGCTTTTAATCATGTGCCGCTATTCAGTGGGTGAGGATGAATACTATCTTAAGAAGAGTTGTTTAAAAAAAAGAAAAGAATCACAGACGCCTCATGAGTTTTAGCTTGTGTAACTGGACAACTCGTACGAATGGATGATGTCATGAACTCTTTAAAGCCCCCGTGTGTAAGAATTACCTCCAACTAGTGGTGCGCTCAGTGAATGCAAGCAGCTGAGCAGTGTTCTCTGGATTCTTGCCGTTATAAAACGTCATTACTACTACGGAAGCCGTGGAGTAAATTGTCAGTTAAACGGAAGATATATAATTATTTTCTGGACTAACCTGTCCTGTGTCAAACATAAGGCTAACATAAACTTCATTGTTTCATGTAATTAACTTCCCTGTCCAGCAGAAAGCCTGCAACCTCCGCGTCCGTCTTCACATTCGTGTCCCTCATGATTAGTCTCAATCTGTTAAATGCTCCACCGATGTAGATTCTTGTGTTCTCCCTGTTATTTCTTTTTCTTTTCTGTGGTATGGTTTCCTCCCTCTCACGGGCCAAAGAGTACGGATAGTCCTCCATTGAAATTGAAAAGTATGATCCGCGGTCCTCTACGCTCGTTGCTCGTTTCTTCTCTTCACCTCTCCCCCCAACGTCACTGGTTTAATCGTGCAAGCAAACAAGATTGGCGATGCAACATGGCGGCCTCAGATGGGGGGCGGTGCACCTTCTGTATCTATAAACAACGTATTCTAAGTCATGGGAACGCATGATAATGCAATTGTGATTAGACCTCGGTAAAATACGTATTTATTCGGGATGCACCGAAATGAAAACTCCAAAGAAAGATCCAGAGAGACTGTGCACAGAGGAAGTGTGACCGATTCCTCTGTAGGTGTGCTAACCTTGTGAAGGAGATGATGAGCTAATGTCCTGGTAGCAAATGAGGGTTGTACACAACATTGACAGCAGGGGGACCGAGAAGTCGTTTGGAAACATCTTTAAGGAGTAACTCGCCCCCTACTAGAGTCAAACTCAGTCAAACATATTTTCTGTTTGAAAAAGGCCTCAAAATGAGGCGCTGCCTGACGGAGCAGCGAGGGGAGGGCCTGCTGTCCTTCTGCAATCCCTTTCAAGCAGGCCATTAAAAAACAAATTTTCCGTATTATGTCTGTTTTCCTTTGGACTCTGAAAGCAAACATGCAGACTATGTTCAGTTAACCTTTACTGGTATATCATTGCCTCAAGACCTGTTAACAAGAGAGGACTTGCGGTAGGGTTTTTGCGCTCAGAATATCAGGTAAAGTCCCAGACAAGGGGGTGGGGGCGGAGGTGACAGGGGAAGCTGTGAGTGCACACATTGACGACATGCATATCGTACATACAGTGTTGGGAGTAACGCAGTTTAAGTATAATGGCGTTACCAACTGTGTGCAACTTAATGTGACATATTTCCTTTTGTTTCTTTTTGAACACATTTGTGTGTCTTAGTTTTGCACTTTAATGAAAAGTGTGTGATTATGTATGACCAACATTCACTTATTTTTCTGCAAACAGCTTCAATC